>CM056726.1:11892500-13142500 GCA_029844215.1 Przewalskia tangutica
ATTTTCGTTTTTCTTGTCCTCATACGTCTTCACAAAATGGAAAAGTTGAGCGAAAAATTCATACCATTAATAATATTGTCCGCACTTTATTGGTTCATTCTTCCGTTCCTCCATTATTTTGTCATCATGCGCTACAAATGGCTACCGATCTACTAAATATTCTTCCCTCTAAAGGTTTGACATATTCATCCCCTCTAAAGTGTTATATAATAAGACTCTGTCATATTCTCATCTTAGGGTCTTCGGATGCTTATGTTATTCACTGTTTCCATCCACTACGATCAATAAACTTCAGACACGTTCTACTCCTTGCGTGTTTTTGGATTTTCCGTCAAATCACCGTGGTTATAAATGTTTTGATTTGTCCTTTAAACGAATCATAATTAGTCGTCATGTTCTCTTTGATGAATCCCAATTTTCTTTTTCTAAAGTAGATAAATCCGTGCCTAATTCTTATGATTTTTTGGATGAGGATATCTCCCCCTATATTTTACGTCATTTTTCAGATTTGTCCGAAAAAACGCCGTCAGCGCCGCGGTGCCAAAACTCATGCGACTCAACAAGGTCTCGCACAGAGCGCCACAACAAAACTTCAATGAGCTCAGCGGCTCTTCCAAATGTCATGGCGCCTTCCACGGTAATTCCCGAAATTCCCGAAAATTCCCAAAATTCACCCAATCCAGCCCAAGTCATGGTCCAGTTACTCGTAGTCATAGGGGTATTTTTAAACCTAAAAGATATTTTAATTTGAATTCTAATGTTCCTAAATCTCCCTTACCCCGTAATCATGTGTCTGCCTTAAATGACCATAGTTGAAAAATTGTCATGACTGAAGAATATAATGCTCTTATTGATAATAAGACGTGGGAGTTGGTACTTCATCCATCCGGTGTTAATATTATTCGGTTTATGTGAATTTTTGTTCATAAGGAAAATTCTGATAGTTCATTTGCAAGGCATAAGGCTAGACTTGTAGATGATGGTAAGACTCGCAGGTTGGTGTGGATTGTGGTGAGACGTTTAGCCCGGTGGTAAAATCGGCTACCATTAGCATTGTGCTCAACTTGGCTCTTTCAAAATCATGGCACATTCATCAGCTAGATGTGAAAAATGCTTTCCTACATGGTGATCTTCAGGAGACATTGTATATGCATCAGTATTTGGGGTTCAGGGATACTAGATATCCTAATCATGTTTGTCTATTGAAGAAGTCCTTATATAGGCTTAAACAGTCTCCACGGGCCTGGTGTAAGAGGTTTGCTGATTTTGTTTCGACTATGGGTTTTTCTCACAGCATGTCTAATAATTCATTGTTCATATATCGACGAGGTTCTTCCATGGCTTATATATTGTTCTATGTGGATGATATTATCTTGACTGCCTCTTCTGATGCTTTGAGAAAGTCTATTATGACAATGCTCAGTTCTGAGTTTGTCATGAAAGACTTGGGCCCTTTGAGCTATTTTTTAGGAATTGCAGTCACTCGTCATGCAGGTGGATTGTTCTTAACACGGAGGAAGTATGCAACAGAGATCATTGAGAGGACTGGGATGTCATCATGTAAGTCCACTTCTACTTCAGTTGATACTAAACCCAAATTGGGTGATGCAGCTGGCGCTCCGTATGAGGATCCGACCCGCTATCGTAGTCATGCAAGCGTCCTTCAGTATCTTACGTTCACGCGACCAGACATTACATATGCAGTCCAGCAGGTGTGTTTGTTTATGCATGATCCCAGAGTTGAACATATAAATGCGCTCAAACGCATCCTTAGGTACATTAAGGGAACACTTGAGTATGGTTTGCATTTGTATCCTTCGTCGACGTCTACACTTATCTCATATACGGATGCTGATTGGGGGGTAATAACTTGGTCTCTTGGTCTGCCAAGCGTCAATCCACGCTTTCACGTTCAAGTGCAGAGACCGAGTATCGAGGGGTAGTCAATGTGGTTTCCGAGTCATGTTGGTTACGAAATTTACTTTTAGAGATTCATTGTCCTATTAAGAAGGCTACCTTGGTGTATTGTGATAATATAAGTGTCATCTACCTCTCTGGTATTTCAGTTCAGCATCAGCGTACTAAACACATAGAGATGGATATTCACTTTGTTAGAGAGAAGGTAGCAAAAGGACAAGTACACGTCTGCCATGTCCCTTCAAGATATCAAATTGCAGACATTTTTACAAAGGGTCTTCCCTCGGTCCTTTTTGAAGATTTTAGAGATACCTCAACAGACGAAGACCTCCCACGTGTATCATGGGTGTTAAACAGTGCCCACAAAATGGCCTTAGCGCAGCGGCGTCGATCCGGATTTCCAGAATACGGAATTTGTGTATTTTGTACATTGTATATTTGGTAGACTTAGTCTTGTACCATAATTAGAATTATACTATTACCATAGTTGTATAGAATAGGGTTTTAGATGTAAAGTAGGAATAAAATTCTCCTATTGTAACTTGTATATATATGTCTTTCATTAATAAGAATAATCAAGGGATTATTTCTTTCAGAAACTTACAAAAACGAGTTAGTTTAAGGGAGCTTTAATTCATCATTTCTTTATATCTCAATATGTATCCTTGAGTTTGATCGTCAAATGGTTCTAGATCGGGAAATTCCCATCTCTTCACTAATAATGGTAAAATAAGAAACATATTATTATTTGTATAATTACCATGAAAGAATTTGTTAACTACTTTCTGTAAGGATTTTCTCAATTCTAGATTGTGGTTCATAAACAATCTATATAAAATTCTATCTATAATTTTAAGATTGTGGAACTTAATGATTTTCACATAAACTCACAATAATAGTAATTCAGTCAAGAAAACATACCCGAATAAGTCATAACGTTATTCGTGAATCTTGACTTAAATTGAGTGGAAGACTTTTCTTTGTTGTTCTTCTTCATAAAATATTTCTCTTTCCTTTATTGTACAGACCAAGACCAATTCTGATGGAGAACTTGTTCAAGTTTGGCAGAGAGATGACCCTTATACATTAGAGGTTTTCGAACGGTTATCTACGTGTTTCATCAATGTGTAGAAGTTGGGAGGAGGTGGAAAGTTTTATAACCGGCTAATAACTTCTCCACATTTAATAGGATTTAACTTAATTATTTATTAATGAAAGATGATATTAATCTCTCTTGGAGAGTCTTCTCATTAATATCAAATATATATAGGTGTACAATATTTATCTCAATTACAATAGGAATCCTAGTCTCATATACAAGAGGAATCGCAGTCTTACCATAATTATATTTACACAATATTCTAATTATGGGTGGGGATATTAATTTATACACCTACACGTTTACACACCCCTCAGTCGGAGCGGGAGGAAGCCGGACGCTGAGACTGAATCTGAAGTCAAGAAATAACTGTCTAGAAAGTCTTTTGGTAAATATATCTGCATACTGATAAGATGATGGAACATGTAACACTCTGACATGGCCTAGCGCAACTTTCTCACGAACGAAGTGTAGGTCTATCTCAATGTGTTTGGTTCGCTGATGTTGAATCGGATTATGAGAAAAATAGATGGCAGAGAAGTTATCACAGTACACAATAGATGTGTGACGCATAGGACACTGAAGTTCTAACAGTAAATTTCTGAGCCAACAAATCTCAGCTACCACATTTGCAACGCTCAGATCAAATTTCAGACCGAACGAGATAGGGTAGTATATCGCTTGGCATACTAAGAAATCAGATTATCCCCTAAAAATACACAAAAGCCGGAGGTGGAGCGTCGCGTGTCCGGACACCCTGCCCAATCTGCATCCATATAAGAGAGCAACTTGTTTGGTGCAGAGGGGTATAGGTGCAAGCAATAATCAAGAGTTCCCTTAATGTATCGGATGATACGCTTAAGAGCAGTGAAATGAGACTCCCTGGGGGCATGCATGAATAGGCATACCTGCTGAACAACATAAGCAATGACTAGCCTTGTAAATGTGAGATACTGAAGTGCACCTGCAAGACTCCTATACAGAGTAGGATCGGAGACTGGAGCACCATTCATAGCACTGAGCTTAGATTTTGAATCAACTGGAGTAGGTGAAACTTTGCAATTCGCCATCTTATCTCTGTACACGATCTCCTCTGCATACTTACGCTGACACAAGAACATGTGGTTGACAGACCTGATCACTGATATCACCAAAAAATAACGCAACTTCCCCAAATCAGTCATTGCAAATTCGGACTTAAGTAAGCTAATAATCTCATTTTTCAATCCATCGGAGGAGGCAGTAAGAACAATATCATCCACGTAAAGTAATAAGTAAACAATGCTACTACCTCGATGAAAAATGAAGAGTGATGTATCACTCTTGCTGCATACAAATCCAATCTGCAAGATATACCTGGCTAAGCGATCATACCACGCACGGGGTCCCTGTTTCAAGCCATATAGTGACTTACGGAGACGACACAGATAATGAGGAACTACTGGATAGGTGAACCCAGACGGCTGATGTTGTAGACTGTCTCTCTCAGATCCCCATGTAAAAATGCATTCTTCACATCAAGCTGATGGATCGGTCAGTGTTTTCCCATGACAATGCTCAAAACTGTGTGAATAGTAGCCGGTTTGACAAACAGGATAAAAGTCTCACCACAATCAATGTCCTCCTGTTGATTTGTACCATTAGCCACAAGTCGTGCCTTATACCTCTCAAGATCTCCATTGTCTCTGAATTTGTGACGAAAAAGCCACATACACTGGATCACATTCACCCCCTCAGGTCTTAGGTACTAGATCCCAAGTGTGTTGTTTAGTTAGAGCATTGATGTTACACCCCGTAGTTCAGGTCATGCGTTTGAGTACGTACGAAAGGGGGTAAGACTTAAAATTTTCAAAGGATAGGTTGACGGATTATTCCGGGCGGGTCTTAGTCAACTTTGAGGCAGGTTATGACCCGGTAAATTGAGAGTTCCTAAGTGTTTCAAAGGCACAGGCGTAGTTCGTTGAGTCTAGATTCCAACGCAACCAGCTCGTCGATAGGGCGTCGGAGTAGAAAGTTATGAGGTTACAAGTTCGGTCGCAATCGGACGTAAATGTGTTTGAGCGGCGCAGGCGCAGCGCCGGATGCGAACGCGCGCTGAAGTTCGGAATGGTCGCTGAAGTTGCAGCCGCGCCGGAATAAGCAGGGCAGCGCGAAAGTACTGAAGAGGTTGCGGAGGTTTCAGCTGGCGGCGGATTTTAGGCGGAAAAACTTAGAAAAGTCGATTTTTGTTTTAAAAGAGACCATGGGAGGGTGACAAGTGTCCCCATCGATTTTCTGTTGCATGCAATATATTGACCAAGACTTGGACATTTTCTATCTTTTATCTTCTCTCTCTCTCAATGCTCCTTCTCTCTAAAACCCTTAGAAAAATCTGAATAGTTAAGAACCAAAAAGGAAGCTTGTAGCTAGCTTGTTGGCATTGTTGTGGTGGTGTTCTTGGCAAGGAAGCTAGCAATACTTGGAATAAGTTTTGGCTAAAACTTTAAGGTAATGATTCTTCCTTTAGGTTTAGTTTATAGTGTTGCATGTTAAGAAGAAAGAACTTGTGGTAGTAAATAATGCTCTTAGAGTCATTGCATGCTAGAAATGTGGTTTGGTTATGAAGAATGGGTTAAGAAGAGATTATGAGCATGTTGTAGCCTAAAAACTACCCTAGAATTGTTAAGTGAATTATTGTAAACTTATGGGACAGAATTTTGGGTGTGAAATCCCCTTTAAATTGTTGGATTGATTGAGCCTTACAATGTGGTGTTTTGATGGTAAATTCGGCCTTGAGAAAGGCGGCAAAGTGAGTAGAAACAAAGGAAATGCTGCCCAATTTTCCGTAGAATATAGGGGCTTTGAACTTAGATAATTCATACATTGAAATTAGAGGTTAATAAACGTACTATGGTTATTATAGGTTGGCATATTACTTGCGGTAGTTTGAGCTTAGCAGGTGGATTGACCGAAGAGGTATGTGGAACTTTCCTATCTTTGAGCATGAGTATTTGTATCTATGTAGTACGGTAGACGTACAAGATTTAGTATTTTTACTTGTTTAAGTATAAACAAAGACTTGTTTGTTTTAAGAAGTATAAGTCCTCGTTAAGGAAAAGTATGATTTTACAAAAGTATAGAGTACTTGGTGTGAAAGTATTGAGTATTGAATTATTCTAAAGATAAGAGGCTTGAAGTATTTTTGAAAATTGTATGAATTTGTTTGAAGTATAAGCCTCTTGGATAGTAAAAGAACGAAATGGTTCATAAGGAGTTATAACGGCTTTATGGGAAGTTAGTTATAACGGCCTTATGAATGGATAAGGATGTCGTAAATTTCTAAAGCATAAAGTTAGTATAACGGCTTTATGGGAAGTTGGTTATAATAACTTTATGGAAGGTTATGAAAGTTGTCTATTTTGATTAATGAGCATAAGTTGTCTAAATTGTGAAAAATTGAAGTTACTTGGTTTCAAGCTTTGAAATGAGTTTTCTAAAGGTGTAGTAACTTACGTTGAAAAAATAGACGCTCGCCCGATACTACGGTGTTAGTATCTTGGATTTTGCATAAAAAGGAATCTCTTGAAAAGGATGTACGTACGTAGTACTTTGGCTTTGTAAAAGAGAATTATTGTGTTTGTGCCTTGATAGTGTTTTGGGCTTGTTCAATTGAGAATTATTCTATGTGTGCCTTGATAAGTACTTTGGCTTGCTTAAATAAGAATTCTCTTGGTTTATGTGAAAAGAAGGCATGGTAATTGTCTTGGTTTATGTAAAGGCATGATATTGAGATTCGAATTAAAAGCGTGTAGTTATGAGTTACTTGGACGCGTCGCTTGATGTGAAGGATTCCACGGTATGCTTCCATTGTTCGATTATGAGTTACTTGGACGTCGCCGATGATGAAGGATTCCACGTATGCTTCCATTGTTCGATTATGAGTCTATTTGGGCGTCATCGGTGATGGAGGATTCCACGTATGCGCCATGATGAGGGTTCGCTTCCTGTTGTGATATTTTGTTCCATGGATTAGCTCTCCAGCGAGGTCACGACGCAGTGGATCTAGTAGTTAGCCACCGTACTTGCCGATCGAGACGTGATGCGCAGTGGATCTGGTAGTTGGCTTTCGTACTTGCCCCGGTCAGGGTTAGGGCGAAGTGGTGTGATGCAGGGTGGATCTGGTGGTTAGCCTACGTACTTGCCCCGGTCAGCGATGTGACGCAGGGTGGATCTGGTAGAGGCTATCGCACTTGCCCCGGTCAGCTTCGTGATTCAGGTATTAGTATTGTTGGTACGGGTGGATCCGTAGGTAGCTTTCGTACTTGCCCGATCGATTGAGGATGCAGGTGGATCCGTAGCTATGCGCCGTCTTTGCCTCGTGCAGTTCTTATGATGCAGGTGGGATCTAGTATTCATATGTACTCGCCGTCTTTGTTATATCATGCATCGCGGTGAGGAAGGATTCCACGCACGATTGATATTATGGGCATGAGACCCTACGGTTATATTTGAGTGATGACTTAGAGGCGTGAGTCCACGACTTGACATGGCTGCGTATATGTTGTGTCACCGTAGTTTGGCTATCATACATGTCTCTGCTTTATATATATGCTATTATGAATTCATTCTGATATTTTCGATTTCACATACTTGGTACTGTTATCGACCTCGCCCGGGGCCGCGTTCACGCCGCAGTCGAGATATCGTAACTTCGGTCCGCACTCTTAGGATCACCGCTCATTTCTGAAAGCTCCATTCCTCCGAGGCTTTGTCTTTTGGTATGATTCCACGAGGTTATAGACTTTTGTACATTCGGGGTATGGCGGGGCCCGCCACGATTGTTATTCCTGAGGTGCGTAGTCACGTTTGTGGTTTGGGTTGTAAGAATAAAGTTGTCTTTGTTTCACTATCGGTTAAGTTATTTTATGAAAGGCGGCCTTATCGGCTTGCTAGTGATGTTTACCTTATACAGATTTGTTTTATGTATGTTCCGCTGCTATTCTCTGACATATACCTGACAGGGTACCCCGGAAGGGTACTAGTCGCGGCCCCGGGGTCGGGTCGTGACAATTGAATTCCTCATACATAGCCGCATTCCAATTAGGATCATGTTTGGCCAATTTGAGATTTTTGAAAAGAGGAGAAATGATTTGGGCAGACAGGTTAAATTGGACTTTGGGTTTAAATATCCCATATTTGGCACGAATTACCATTTGGTGAGTGAGGACATTTAGAGGCTGTGAAGTCTGAGTGGCGGGAGAAGAAGGCATTGTCGGGTAAGGGGATAAAGGCGGACAGTCCGTCGAAGGCGCCGCGGCGACACTATCGAGGGGCCGCGGCTTTAAATGCGTTTCGAGAACTGGGCTCTCACAGTAAGGAAGAAACAATGTTGTTTCTTGGTCAATTTACTGTTTCAGGAAGAAACAATGTTGTTTCTTGGTCAATTTACTGTTTCAGGAAGAAACAATGTTGTTTCTTGGTCAATTTGCTACTGAAACAGTAAGGAATAAGGCAGAAAAATTAGGGTTTAGGGTATTTGCTCTTGATACAATGAAAGATGATATTAATCTCTCTTGAGGAGTCTTCTCATTAATATCAAATATATATATATATATATATATATATATATATATGTATAATATTCATCTCAATTACAATAGGAATCTTAGTCTCATATACAAGAGAAATCCTAGTCTTACCATATTTATATTTACACAAATATTCTAATTATGGATGGAGATATTAATTTATACACCTACACGTTTACAATTAAACCAAAAATAATATAATTTAATACACGTGGGCTATACTTACATTCTCCCATTTAGCGTACGTGATATTATTCACATAGTGGTTTAATAAACATTTCAATCATTATGTGCACACGTAATGTTAAATCCTTATTCCATTAGAATATCAATAGTTGTTGTTGAATAAGTCAACTAATATGAGTCATGACGGTTATACACTCTTTTACTCGATATAGTCCCTTCTATGTACTATAATATTAATTTATTACCCAACATAACCTATATAAATACATAATGGGTCCAACAATTATACTTAGAATGTATTTATCTAAACAAAATGTGTCATCATCATTCTAAACATAATGCATACAAGAGAAAACAAAGTAATAACATAAACATATAAATGAGCTCAAATTGTCAATTGCACAAACATAATAAAGTCTTTACATAAAGTCATTCATTTTTCATCAATAATGCCCATCTTTACAACATATTCAATAAATATTTTAGGCGGTAATCCTTTCGTCAAAGTTAAATCTGTTAAAGATCGTAGCAGAAGTGGAGTGCAAATGATGCAAATAAAATATGCTTATTTGTTAACGCTTTGAGTTATGAATTTAAATATATTATTAGATTCAGAAACAATTTCTTGTAGACTTAAGTGTACTTTGATGCTCACCTTTGGGCAGAACATCAAAATACTAATTTTAAACATAATGATGCTTAAATATAAATTTGACGTAATTCGATAATCTTTAATGCATCAATTAATAATATTTATTGTATTTGAATAAATAAATAAAACTAATGACACATCTAAAGTATCTCCTTAATGTTCAATGATTATAAGAAAAACAATCAACCTTTGGAAGATTCATAAATGTCTTATAACCCAGAACTTCAATTTACCCATAAGTATTCTATCGTTTATAAGCATAACAAATTATGGGTAATTGAATATAAATTAAATCGTTAATTTGGAATTAATTTTCATATAGATTCGACCACTTTGGCGATTAATGAATCTCATAATAATTCACAATAAAATTTGGGAATTGTGATTCTTAAGCGAATTGTCAATGAGACAATAAAACGTTATTAGCTATGATAAATCAGTAAAGTTGCATTGCCATAATTCGCCAAAAAGTCTTTTAAACTAAACTTTAAAAATTCTCTTCAGTTCATGCCCATAACCATCGAACGTGAGAGTAAAATACTAATGATCATATGAATAAATTGAACTCAAATAGAGTACTACTCAACAACAACATACCTAATGAAATTCCACAATATGAATCTAGGTAGGGTAGAGTGTCTGTGAGCCTTACTCTACCTTGTAGACAAATTGTTTTTAGAGACTACCACAAGACAAAACAAAAACTCAAGTAAAGTAACACAAACAAACAAAGTGAGTAATTCATGATAACAAATTCTGAAAAAGAAAAAGAAACAAACGTAAGCAATAATTAATGCAAGTAAATAAGACAAACAAAATACACATAACATCATAAATCAAACGACAAGTGACTATAAGGCCATATTGTGTCTACTAGATAGACTAAGCTAGCCTAGAATAAATACTATAACTACTCGTTTGTAAGCGTAGGTATGACTATTTGACGATACATTATGTACCTTGCTAAAAAATCGATCCTTGTTTACCAACCACACATTGTCTAACCAAATCTAATTCTCTCTCGATACGTTCAACGCTGCACTACCTACTACCCTTCTACCCTAATATGTGTCCTCCATACCCTATCTAAGGTCATGTCCTCAGTAAGTTGCATTTGCTCCATATCCCGTCTAATCACCTCTCCTCAATACTTCATCGGCCTACCTCTACCCCTCCATTGTCAACCTCTCACACTTCTGCACTGAGGAATTTGTGTCTCTCTTCTGCACGTGCCCGAACCATCTCAACCTCGTTTTCCGCATCTTATCCTCCACTGGGGCCACTCCTACTCTGTCGCGGATATCATCATTTCTAATTCTATCCCTCCTCGTATGCCCACACATTCATCTTAGCATCCTCATCTCCACAACTTTCATCTTTTGAGTGTGTGAAATTTTGACAGGCCAACACTCCGCCCCATACAACATAATCGATCTAACCACCGAGAGTAAAATACTAATGATCATATGAATAAATTGAACCCAAATAGAGTCAATTATAGAAAGAAAAAGGACAACATACAATCTTTCACAGATTGTGTGCAATGGGTTAGATGGTGGTGTATCACTGTATCATCATCATTCACGGGCTTATGGCCTCCGTGATTACCAAAAAGAATATTCCAACATGATGAATAGACAATTAATTAAGTAAATGGCGAATCCCTTTTAATATGTACTGAATTCATGCCACGATTATTTAGTGTTAGATTCATGAAAATTACTATTAACAGTAATTGAAAATTGAGAGAAAACATTAGCTTTAGCCGGAAAAACATTAGTTCCTAAACCTTGCGCTAATAACACATATAAGGATTTTCCCAATTCTAGATTGTGGTTCATGAACAATCTCTATCGATAATGTCAGAATTGTGGAACTTAATGATTTTCATATAAACTCATAATAATAGTAATTCAGTCAAGAAAACATACCCGAATAAGTCATAAGGTTGTTCGTGAATCTAGACTTGAATTGAGTGGGAGTCTTTTCTTTGTTGTTCTTCTTCATAAAATATTTCTCTCTCTTTCCTTTATTGTACAAAACAATTTTGATGGAGAACTTGTTCAAGTTTGACAGAGAGAGGATCCTTATACATTAGAAGTTATCTGAACGTGTAGAAGTTGAGAGAAAGTGAGAAGTTTTATAATCGATTAATAACTTCTCCACATCTAATAGAATTTAACTTAATTATTTATAAAACCAAAACTAATACAATATAATACAAGTGGGCTATTCTTACACTTTCTTTCCATAACATCATGGAGTTTCATTAGCCTAAAGATCAAGGACTCTTAACCAAACAAATACATCAAATGTTTCCAACTATGGTCTTATTAGAAAAAGAAGTAGACTCCTTTAATATTAACACGAACCGACATAGTGGTTCCAATGGTGACAGTCTTTATTGAATTATTACTGGGTTAGGGGGGTTTCGACTTTCTGTGACTTTACCCTCGTCAACGAATTGGAATCCGAGATCTTGACGTGAATGATGCACAGCACACATATGACGTATCTCTTGACCATAAATGTGTTTATTCGCATACTCTCCCCATTGCTCACACACGCAACTCCTTTCTTCTTTGTCTGCTCTTTTCTGTCACTTGTCATTTTTGCATTTATAATCTCAAATTCAATACAACACCATTGACCATTCTCATCTCATCAATAGTACTGCTCATAATATACACTCTATTCTCAGCATTCTTTATACTGTTCCTTTCTTTTCACTACACACCACAGATTTATCATAGCTCTGTTTTCCACCATTTCACACTTGCAAATATACTGTCCTTTTTCCCCTCATAGAACCAAGAATTATAAAAAAGATAAATGTGGGTCATTTTTTATTGTACCCATTTTGACATGCTAGAAGATTGAAGAGAAGAGCTCCATTATGATCAAATAAGAAGAAGAAAAAGGTCAGTTTTTTTTTGTTTTACTCAAATTAAAACATCATCCGTTATCACCCTTAGACCAGATGTTTCGGATTTGAATTTTGAGCAACAATAATAATAATATATATAATCCCACAAGTAGGTTTCAGAGAGATAGAATATACGCAAATCTTACGCACATGAAAGGTAGTAAAGACGCTGTTTTCAATATACCGTTTGAATTTTGGCACGGAAAAAATATTGTTAGGGAGTGGTTTCCCTAAATGGTCCTTAAACGTAGTGCGAATCCGAATTAGTATTATCTAAGTTTTTTTTTTTGTCAGTAAATGTTGTAGATGCAACAAGCTCCAAATTTTTAATCATTTTTTACGTATGATTCTCTGGTTTTTTCAGTTCAAAAGAGCAGTGAAATCTGCATCACATAAATCTGAAACGTCTGAAACAGTCCAAAAACCATTTAAGCTTTTTAAAATTATTATTATAGTAATAAAAGTTGTTTGATTGTGTAAAAGGTCCTTTATTTTTAGGAGGGTTTTGGACAATTTTATATGATCATAATTCATATGAACCTTTTATTTTATTTTATTTTTATTTTTTTAATAGTGGAAAAGTTATCAGCCAGGCAGGTTAGTGCTTGAAGGTAGAGGTATCGTTGGAGTGGTGTGGGAGAGCAGTGCGAGTTGAAACCGCAGTAACGTCGACTGTCTTCGCCTCTTGGGGCGCACACTGCAGCTGAGTGTGGTTTAAGCTGGTGGCGTGGTTTGCGGTATTGCGTCGTCCGGGTTTCATGCACTTTCGAAAGAAGCGTGCATGCGGGTTCACAATCGATAAAAATAGTGGAAAAGTTATTTCTTTTTACTAAAATTGAGCTCTCATTTAAGTAGAAGTTTCGGTATCAACGGATTTAAGTTATATAGACCGATTTTTTACACTATCAATAAAACTTGTACTCTTCCATTTTATGTGATGTTGTTTTCATTAGTAGTCCCTTTCAAAAAGAATATAACAACTTTTTAAAGTAGTGTCTGAGGAGGGAAGAGTATATACAGACGTTATTGAAGGTAGAAAGGCTTTTTCACTTTCAAAATGGATGACCTTTCTAAATTTTAAAACAATTTGTTTTATCCCTAAATCTTAATGACAAGTTTTTATAGTCTCACGAATGTTATGCCTTGTTTAAGCCACAAAGTGAAAATGGAGTGACTAATAACATGTTAGTTTAGATTTACTTATAATTAACTATCGCGATCTGATGTGTTAATATTTTTATACTGTAAATGATCTGAGGGACCACTTTCATGATTGGTAAAAAAAAATTAAGTGCCATCTGATATTCAATTTGATTAGATTTTGGGTTCTGTTACTCCATTTAGTTCCTTTTGGGCATTATGTCCTAGAAAGGTAGACTATATGGACTGAGCTTTCACAATGGTTTCTTGAGCAAATGTTTTCCCCATTAGCACTTAATTTTTTGGGTGGTGTCTGAAAATCTTGGTGCATCAAAGATGGATATGCCTTATATATACTGACAATATAATTCTTTTCTAATTTTTGTACTATTAGTGTATTTTAATACCGTATGTTATAGCAAGTTGCCTGCTTTGTTTTTCAAGTTGCTAATCTCATTTATCATGAATCGTTACACTTAGTTAGTTTTCAGGTGACGTGATGGTGTAAAAATTCTTTTTAAATTGAGCAAATCAAGATCGATGAATATGGTGATCATGAGACGAACACTAGCCTGCTGCACAAGAGACAGAGAGTTTAGCATCGACTTTGGTGAACAAGAGAGTAAGTTTCCCCCTTTATCTCCTTCTTTGTATTTGTTTTTAGGGTGTCACATGATGATTCTCCTCCCTATATTTGAGGTAAATCTAAGATCTTTAATACAAAATGAGGAGTATACTTTTCCACCACAAGTGCAAGCTAACATATAGATTAAGTATATGAATATATATAACTTTCTCGACTTCTGTGAACCAAATGAATCTAGAATGCCAATATTTACATGTTAGCTATACAACTACAATTACTATTACTACGTCTCTAAATCCTCATTGTACATGTCACTCCATTTAAGCCAGTCTCGTACCAATATTATTAAAATATCAGCATGTTAGTTATATGTGGTTGCTTCATCAAGTCAAGAAACTTAAAACCAATGTAGTGCATCAATGTGTTAGTTATATGTGGATGCTTATTAAAGTCAAGAAACTTAACAACCAATATAGAGCATCAATGTCATGAAATTCCAAGAGGAAAAAGATTATATTTTTCCTGGTTGATAATTAAAGAATCTTTTATGGGACCCTTAATTGTTAGGTAATGCATTGAACTTATATGAGTAACATGTGAGGAGCTACATTTTCAACTTTTCTTGTCTACTTTCTACATAATGGAAAGAGAAAGATGAGGAAGAATCTTCCATTTATTAGGTTGAAACAGATAGATGGCACTACAGTGAGTTTTTTTGTCAGACCTCTGGGAGTTTTCATGTATTGTCTGATTTGTAAAATGGTGGACCTAACTTTCATTTCATGAAGCACTCAAGCAACTATAGGGACAAAGCAGTCCTTGTCTACTGGAATTTTTTTTTTGGTTCTATTCTAAAGCATAAACACCTCTCAAAACTTTACTTTTAAAAAAATAATTCTTTTTGAGACACTATGACTTAATGAGATGTTACGTTCTATGTGTTTTACATGTTCATACGACTGAGTCCTTTGTGTTTCTGAAATAGTGTAAAAAGAAGTGCTTCGAATCATTGCTATTTGACTCGGACCTGTTCTACAAAAGTTTATCCATTTTGAAGTATTGAGATTTATCTCCATTATGTTCTTCGAGCATATGAGTGACAATGACTCAATGAGATGTTATGTTGTCTATGAAACTGAAACAATGACAAAGTTGAGTAAACTGAACTGAAGCTAACCTATGATTTCTTTGTTATACTAGTGAAATGGTAAATGTAGTACAACTCATGATCTGTCAGAGGTGCATGCTGTGAGTTAAAATCCCATCGGGAACCAAGTCTTGTATTTAAACGAAGAAGGGTAGAGGGACGGGTCCATTTTGACTGAGTTTCGAAGCTGGAGATAGCTGATTTTTCAATTATCCAAAAAGATACTCTTAGTTGTTACTGCCTATAGGGATTCAACTTAGTGAAAGTATTCTTCATGGACAAATCAATTAAATGGTGTATGTGTTTTCATCAACATTGTGTCAATTCTTCCAGATTCTTTGAATATAACACCTCAGGTTTGTAGAAGTATTTTGTGTAATCTGTTTTTGGCACATCTTATAACCAACATATTTTTCTCAGACTACATTATGTGCCAACAGTCTTATCATTCTTAAATGAAATGAAGCGAATAGTTTCTTAAACGTGAAATTAAGCCCCTTTTAACCTGGCATCTGACTAAATTTAAGAAATGGAACTTTCAGGAATTACAACATATGATGGCCTGGAGAGCTGCATACTGAACAGTCAGATCTTTGACAATGAAAGTGGCACTAGCAGAGGTGTTACAGATTCTTTATACGATGATAACTCAAGCAGCTCTTCCAGAAACAATGCTTTTGGATCATTCTCTTATGATGGAAATTTCTCATCAAGCCCTCAACATTTTTATGTGAAAGAAAAACCTGCTTATACAACACAACTTTCAGATGTGGAAACAATGAAAGAAAAATTTGCAAAGTTGTTGCTCGGGGAGGATGTGACCGGAGGAAGCAAGGGAGTTTCCACTGCATTAGCATTGTCCAATGCCATTACGAATCTTGCAGGTATTTAGTCATTACTTCTTTATCGATCAATATGTTTTAGAAAAATCCGCGTATATTTTCTCTGATGAAGAGACTCTAAATTTCAGTGTTACTTCTTCTATAACCCATTAGTCAATTCGCGACAACTATCAACAATTTTGTCTTCAGCCCTCTTTGATATTTAAGCTTCTTCTAGTAGTATTTTGTTTTAGAATCATAATTCCTCTGAACACAGAGTAGAGCTTCAATTTGATATATGCGAGAAATTAGGAGGGTTGATGCCTAACAAGAGCGTCCAAGAAGTTCATTTCGCCCATAATTGATAATACAACTCGATCTGTTATAAATGATTGGTTGCAAATAGATTTTCTTGAATGTGTCACAAGCTTACTCCTATTTTTTAAAAAGGTTTTATCTAACAACAAACAAGCGTACGCCTATCAATGTACTCAGTAAAAACTTTTAAACAGACAATACAGATCTTAGTTGTGCATTTCATGATGCAATTTTCCTAGTCTCTAATACTACTACTGGATTTTAAAGCATCTGTGTTTGGAGAGCTATGGAAGTTGGAGCCACTTGCAGACGAAATGAAGAGGAAATGGAGAAGGGAAATGGATTGGTTGCTCTCACCTACTAATCATATGATTGAGCTAGTTCCTGCAAGACAAAGTGGTTCCAATGGCCAGAGGTTGGAGGTAACTGTAGACTTCTAAAATGATTCATTTGACCTATTTTGTAATATAAAATGACTTACTAGTGATTAAACTTCTCGTTCGAGCAGATAATGACACCAAAAGCTCGTGCAGACATCCATTTGAATCTTCCAGCACTTCGACAATTGGATTCCATGCTTCTTGTAGGTGGCCTCTTAAATCCTTTTAAATAATACCACTTTGTTTCTGCATCAACTTGGTCCACTTTCTCAAAGTTTCTTTCTCGACTTGATAGGAAATGCTGGATTCAATGGTTAGTACTGAGTTTTGGTATACGGAAGTGAGTAGCCGAGCAGAAGGAAAGAGCACAAGGTGGTGTCTTCTTTCCCCCGAGGTACCCGCATATGGGCTCTCTGACACCGAAAGAAAGAAAATGCTGAATAAGGGAAAATTGGTTAATCAAATATTCAAGGCAGCAAAAGCTATCAATGAAAATGTCTTGGCTGAAATGCCTGTTCCAACAGTTATCAAGGATGTACTTCCAAAGGCAAGAGAGTTCTCACTAAAACTATTTGCTATTTGGTTTAAGTTCAGTGACATGACACTGCAAAATATATAGCTTGTTTGGCCAAACTCCCCGGAAGCTAGCTAAAAGTGCATTTTAAAAAAAAACAAAAAATGCTTATTTTAGAGAGTTGAGGTGTTTGGCAAGATTTTAAGAAAAAATAAGTTTTTTAAGTAGGAGCAAAAGTTGTTTTTTAGATGCAGAAAAAGTAGTTTTTTCCCGGAAGCACTTCCGGAAATTGGCCAAGCACAAATTGTTGCTCTAATATTGGAAAAAAGTAATTTTTTCAACTTTATTAGCCAAACACTAATTGCTGCTCACCTACTTTTGATAAAGAAAATACATTTTGTTGGGTCCCGGGGGTTGATACTATGAACTAAATAAAATCAAACAGCAAAGTAGAACGTATGCAAAACACAGTTTCAAATGTCAGTTGACATAAGTAACGACATTTGGATAAACACAGAAAAACCTTTGAAATAGTTAAAGTGCAGCGGAAATAAATAAAGAACACAAATGTTTAATTTTCATAGGTTATATATTGATATAACCCATGATGGTCAATGACCAAAGATATTGTATATATATATAACCTTTTTATTCCTTTTGCATAACATTGTAAGAAAAGGAATTTATTCAATTATATATATATATATATATATATATATATATATATATATATATATATATATATATACAATACCTTTGGTCATTGACCATCATGGGTTATATCAATATATAACCTATGAAAATTAAACATTTGTGTTCTTTATTTATTTCTGCTGCACTTTAACTATTTCAAAGGTTTTTCTGTGTTTATCCAAATGTCGTTACTTATGTCAGCTGACATTTGAAACTGTGTTCTGCATACGTTTCAGTTATACTTTGTTGTTTGATTTTATTTAGTCCATAGTATCAACCCCCGGGACCCAACAAGTGGGTGTTACTACTGGATTACTTTAATCTAGTTGTTTTAGATGTTGCTTAAAGACAATGGATTCTATTTCTTTTGGGTTGTAAAAATGTTTTAACAAGTTCTGTGGATGATGACATGAGAATACTGTCATGGATGTTTATTTTCACTGGCGACATTCGCCCAACAGTGCTGAATTCAGAAAGTACAGAGACCAAGAGAGCTTTTCAAACTGGAAAATCTCTCATGATCTAAAGCTTTTGTGAAGATATCAGCTAGTTGATGAAGTGTGTCAACTTAATCAATTTGAACTAGCTGTTTTTCAATCAAATCTCTTAAAAAATGATGTCTAGTATATAGATGTTTTGTACGAGAGTGTTGAACTGGATTTTTTGAAATGTCAATGACACTCATATTATCACAATACAAAACTAAGATATTATTTGAAAATCATAGTCGTCTAACATATGTCTTAACCATATTAATTGAGAACAACAACTCCTAGTTGTTCAGCAGTTGAGAGTGAGACACAGTTTTGTTTGCGACTATACCAAGAAACTAAATTATTGCCAAGGTAAAAACATCCTCCACTTGTACTCTTTCTGTCATCCACATCACCAGCCCAGTCCGAGTCACTATATCGTATTAAATTAGGATTAGTGTCTTTGGAATACCAAATTCTCAACTCACATGTGCCGGCAACATATCTGATGACACGTTTTATGGCATTTAAGTGAGATTTTGGGACAGACTTGGAATCGAGTACACACACATACACTAAACATTAGATCAGGACGACTAGCAGTGAGATACATGAGACTACCTATCATAGAACGATACAATGTTGGGTCGACATTTTCCCCAACATCATCTTTGCATATAGTCTGTGTTGATCCCATTGGAGTCCTCATATGTTTAGCATTCTCCAATCCAAACTTCTTAACCAAATTCTTGACATACTTACTCTGTGAGATGAAGATTCCCTCCTCATTTTGCTTTATCTGCAAGCCTAAGAAAAAGACTAATTCCCCTATCATGCTCATCTCAAATGTTGAGGACAGCTTCGACAAATGTCTTAAGACGATACTGTGAAGTCGAACCAAAAACTATGTCATCTACATAGATTTGAGCAATGACCATATCTACTCCGTGGTGTTTAATAAACAAAGTACAATCAACTTCACCACGTTTGAAACCAAATTCAAGAAGAAACCGAGTTAAACGAACATACCATGCACGTGGAGCTTGTTGTAATCCATACAGGGCCTTTTACAGCTTGTATACAAATTGTGGATGGTGGGGATCTTCGAATCCTTTAGGTTGTTCAACATACACTTCCTTATCTAGATATCCATTCAAGAAAGCACCTTTGACATCCATTTGATGGAGAGTAATCTTCAAGCAACAAGCTATGACAAGCAACAATCTAATTGACTCAATTCTTGCAACAGGAGTGAAGGTTTCATCATAGTCAATTCCTTCAACTTGAGTGAATCCTTGAGCAACTAGTCTAGCCTTATTTCTCACAACAGTTCCGGATTCATCTGATTTGTTTTTAAAGATCCATTTAGTTTCAATTACATTAGTATCATCGGGGCGAGGAACTAAATCCCAGACTTCATTTCTGGTGAACTGTTCTAATTCTTCTTGCATAGCTTGTATCCACCAATTGTCCTTGAGTGCTTCATTTACATTCTTTGGTTCCAATGTAGATACATAACAGGAATGACTTACCTTATGATATACGGTGTACATACACGCATATCTCGATAATTTCGTGGTTCCTTCCTTCTTGTTCTAACACCTTCGAACACATCTCCTATCACTTGTTTTGTAGGATGATTTCTCCTAATCCTGGATGAGGGATCTCTGCGTACTGGGTCATGAAGTTCAACTTCTGATTCCTCATCTGTACCTGCAGTGTTCTCTGTTTTTGCTTCAGGTGTTGCTTCGAATGTCGTGACATTTGGAGCAACATCTGGATTTTTAGCATTCTGCACATTCTCCACTGTTATTATAACATCATTTTCTGACTTATTTCCTGTAAGATCTGCAAAATCATCAAAGACAATGTTAACAGACTCCTGTACGGTTTTGGTTCGAAGATTATACACTCGGTAAGCATGGCTATTTTGGAAATAGCCTACAAAGATTCCCTTATCACTTTTAGAGTCAAATTTAGCTAGGTGATCTCTATCATTAAGAACATAACACACACCCAAACACATGAAAGTAACGCAAATTGAGTTTCTTTCCATTCAAAAGCTCATAGGGTGTCATTTTAGTTCCAGGCCTAAGATAGACTCTATTCGTGATGTGACTTGCAGTATTTAGAGCCTCTGCCCAAAAACGTTTTGACCATTTCTTAGAACTAAGCATGACTCTAGCCATCTCTTGTAAAGCCCTATTTTTAGTCTCTGCTACACCATTTTGCTGTGGGGTTTTGGGAGCAGAAAACTCATGGAAAATACCTTTTTTCTCACAAAATGTAGAGAACTGACTATTCTCAAACTCTTTTCCATGGTCGGACCTAATTCGAAAAATAGAGGAATGGTACAGATTTCTTATTCTAGAGTGTAGTACCTTGAACATGCCAAATGTTTGAAACTTTTCCTTTAAAAAGAATATTCAAGAATACCGGGAAAAGTCATCCACAATCACATATGAGTACCTCATGCCTCCTAGGCTGTCTATCTCGATTGGACCCATAAGATCCATGTGCAAAAGCTGAAAGCAGTGAGACGTACCTGAATGTTGTCCATCATTCTGAGCAACATTGTGGGAGACACGGGTCTGCTTACCTTTGAGACAATCTTCACAAACCACTATTTTATCCTTAGGACTTAGTTTAGGGATGCCTCTTACCGCCTCATAAGAAATTAATCTTTCAAGATTGCGGTAATTGATGTGCCCTAATTTTTTATGCCACAAGGTCGTGTCATTGGTCATAACACTATTGCAAATCTCTTGTTCTCCAACAAGATAGCAATTATCGCCTGTTCTAGTACCTGTCATTACACATTGGTTAGCTTCATTAGTAACTATACGAGCATACTTGTTAAACTTTACCTCTAGATCGTCATCACACAATTGACATACTGACTAGATTAGCCATCAAACCGTCAACGTGCAAGACATTATTCAATGTTGGAACTCCAGGAACACTTAAAGTTCCTCTTCCTATGATTTTACTTTTTTCGCCACCTCCGTAAGTAACATTACCTCCACTTAGAGCCTCGTAGTTCTTTAGACACTCTTTTGTCCCCGTCATGTGTCGAGAACATCCACTGTCGAAGTACTACGAACCTGAAATGTTAGTCCTCAACGCAGTTATAGCTACATTACATCTCACATTTATTCTGGGAATCCAAACTCTCTTTACCTTTTTCCTGTTACCGGAATCTGGAAAGATGTCTTGAGTGCTATCTGGAATGTTGGACAGCATTTTCGACGACATTCTGCTCCTGGACTTTTGCAGTTTAAAGCAGTAAGGTTTTAAATGGCCAGTCTTGTTACAGTGATGGCACACAAAATTCCTCTTTTTTACGAAGCCCATTTTCTCATTTTTGTCAAACAAGTTGGAGCATATGTCATTAATGGAGTTCTTGTAACCCAAACCTGCATGTTGTGGTTGACTAACACCTAGAATTTCATCTAGTTTGGAAGTAACGGAAGGTTGCTTCGGCTAGATCCAACTTCGCACTAATCTTACCAAATTCAAGATCCTTTTTTTGTAAGGGTAACCTCTAATTGGGTTATTGTGCCTTTCAAACCTGCATTCTCAAGAGTTAAAAATTTTAACTTTGAGTCAAGTTGCTTGAATTCAACAATTAAGTCCTTGCAAAGTTTTTGCAATTCTTTAATCATGCCATCCTTTGAGTCGACTTGAGTCTTAAAGTTAGATTCACTACTATAAATAAAATCACTGAAGAAGTTAACATCAGGATAGTTAAAATATTCATACCTGTCGGATGTTGCTGGAGCTGCTGATGTCGTCGCTGATGTTGCCGAAAATGTTTTCACATTTGGGACAACACATTCAGCGACATATTCATCATCTGACAGTGACTGTTCGAAGACAGTGGCCAACATAGCTTGTGACTCCCTTTCTGAATCTTCTTCCTCTTCACCTTCATCATCACTTAGAGAGACCCACAGACTTTTTCCAACTTTTCTTAAAGTGTTTGCACACTCGTTTGCATAATGACCCCATCCCGAGCAGGCAATGTCCTTTCGAGCTGCTTGGGATCAAACTTGGTACGGTCTGAGTTGGTCCTCCTAAGTTGATTTCTTTTTTGCGTTGTAGGAAGAGTTTTAGTGAATCTTGGATTGAAGCCTTGGCTTTGGTGCTCTTTGGGTTTAGATTTATTTTTATCATCGTTGAACCTCCTTAACATCGTATTGAATTTTCGAGTAAGAAGGACAACATTTGCACCATCACCGATTTCTTCAAGACTTTCATCATCTTCATTGACTTGCATCTCTAAGGATTTTGCTTGAAGTGCAACATCTTTGCTTTTATACAATGTCCTTTGGTTTTCCATATTCATCTCATATGTTTTGAGAATGTCATTAACGTATGGAGGTCCATTGTAGCAAGGTTGTGGGCTTCTTCATTAATATTGAACTTTTCAGGAAGGGAGCGAAGTGCCTTTTCCACAAGTTGATTGTTGGTCAGTGGAGAGCCAAGAACTTGACATTCATTAGAAATGTCGATCAACTTTTCAAAATAATTTTTTATATCCTCCGTCTCTTCCATCCTTAAACGTTCATATTTACTCATGAGCATGCGGAGCTTCGTTCGTTGGACACTTGAGCTACCTTCACAATGTGTTTGTAGGGTAACCCAAGCTTCCTTGGTTGTGGATCAATTTTGGATAAATTTGAACATATAAAGATCTACTCATCCAAAAATAGCATTTAGAGCCTTTTCATTGAAGCCTGCATTATTGGTTTCTTACACACTCCATTCGGCCTCAGTCTTAGGTAGTATGCCGCCTTCCTCGTCTGGTGGGAGCATAGGAACAGTATATCCATTTGTAATTGATCTTCATGCTCTCACATCAATGGATTTGATATGAGAACGTAGACGAATTTTCCAATAAGGATAATTTGATCCATCTAATATAGAAAGTCTACCAATATTTGGATTAGCTGGATCCATAGTTAAAGTAAAAGGACCTTAGCACTTATTATGTTAAGTGTCGACTCTGATTCCACTTGTTGGGTCCCGGGGGTTGATAATATGGACTAAATAAAATCAAACAGTAAAGTAGAACTGAAACGTATGCAGAACACAGTTTCAAATGTCAGCTGAAATGTCCGACATTTGGATAAACACAGAAAGACCTTTGAAATAGTTAAAGTGCGGCGAAAATAAATAAAGAACACAAATGTTTAATTTTCATAAGTTATATATTGATATATCTCATGATGGTCAATGATCAATGATATTGTATATATATATATACAATTGAATAAATTCATTTTGTTACAATGTTACAAGATGATACAAAGTATAAAAAAGTTAAGTCGCAGATGACTTATGCCTGAAAAATCTATCTAAATAGAAGTGAACAACAT
This sequence comes from Przewalskia tangutica, assembly GCA_029844215.1. Classification (NCBI taxonomy): domain Eukaryota; kingdom Viridiplantae; phylum Streptophyta; class Magnoliopsida; order Solanales; family Solanaceae; genus Przewalskia; species Przewalskia tangutica. Next base: position 11,916,301 of record CM056726.1, read on the forward strand.
CTCATTACAATTGCTTCAATGAAAGAACAAATCTAGAATCTAAGCAGCAATTATAATGTCGTCACAAATACAGTCAACACAGCGATCCAGTCTACTTGATCGATATTTGTGGAGATCTCTCTATATCTTTTTCTCTTGAAATTCTGGATATTGATTCACTTTTCTGCCCTCTCTGTTTATAGTAGAGAGTCCTTCTTGAAAAGCTCACTAATTGGTTGTAGAAGTTGAGGAAAAACTGGTCACGCCTGGCAGTAGCTTGAGGCACGAAATCCTCAACTGATTGGACTTGTTCTTCACGCATCTTGCTCCTCAAGTTAAGCTACTCCTTGGACTTAGTCTTCCACGTTTTACAATCTGCTTCAAAGACTCCTTGCCAAGTCAATTACCATGTAAAAAGGTCACACAATTTTCGTTTCTGTCCGTGAAGAGAGGCAAAACATTTAACAGAATGTTGGTCCGAATGTCAAGACATTTGGTCCAACATTTTCTGATTTTTACTTAGTACTGAAAATGATATGTTAGGAAAAATGTCATGACACAAAACCTAACATTAACACATTTCAAAACTAGTTTGGACAAACAAGCTATTATTCACAAAATCAGATCACTTATAAAGGTAAATCTCTTGATAAGAAGTTATCACTGAAAATGGTAACTGACTAATATCACAGATTAAGCTACACTTATAGCGTACAATTTTTACACCGTCGATATATATAACTCATATATTTTGCTTTATGGAGTATTTAATTTGTAAATTGCTCAATTTGATCCATGCAGTCTGGAAGGACAAGCCTCGGGGTCGGCCTTTATGGGATTCTGACTGAAGAATCAGCCTCTGCTGAGGAAATGTTCAATTACTTGAACTTGAGATCTGAAAACAATGCTCTTGAAGTTGTTAACAGGTTAGAGGGAGCCATTATTGTATGGAAAGAAAGAATAACTGATCAAGCTAGTGGAAAATCTCCGGTTCGAAGATCTTGGTCTTTTGTAAAAGATCCGATATCGGAGCTAAACAAATTGGAGGCCTTATCGAGCCAAGCAGAAGCTCTTCTGCAGCAGCTGAAAATTAAGTATCCAAACCTTCCCCAGACATTCCTCAATGTCAAAAAAATCCAGTATGGCACGGTGAGAATCATATTCACTACTAAAATTCATTTTGCGTAGCTATAAGGATCAGGAAATGTTTATCCAGTAAAGTTCATCAAATGCAACTAATAATTTCTCTTCTACAATTAAGGTCTTGTTTCAGCTTTTATCATTTATCATAACAATAAGAATCAGAAAGTCGTCCATGAAAACAATAGAGGACAATTAAGGTCTCTTTTCAGCAGATAATTCTTGTTCTTTCTGTATCATTGTAGGACATTGGGCATTTAGTTCTGGAAGCATACTCGCGGATTCTCTTAAACTTAGCATACAACATTCTGACAAGAATCGGAGAAATTTTGCAAGTAGATTTCTCGAGCAATCCCAATTCACCAGCAGCTGCTTGCTACTTTCCTGTTACAAAAATCCCTGGATTATCAGAGAGTCCTATTATCTAGGCACTCATTGATCGATCAGATGAAAGAGCTGATGGATTATCAGAGTCTTGTCATACAAATGCTATGGACATCGAGTTTTCTGAAACTGAACCGAAGATAAGTCTAGGATTGTTCAACACCAAACCCGAATTGAGCTTATTGCATTGGCAGGAAGGCTTATAGCAGCATGTCTACTGCTAATTCACCTTAACAAGGATATTTTTTGTGCTAGTCTTTTTGTAGATATATACCATTTCCATGTAAGTATCAGCCTTAGCTTCTGGCTGAGTTTTCTTAGTTAGGGGAATTTGCCCTCACCTACAATTTGGCAATTGAATAACATGTTTTCTACAAGCTAAGTATTGCAAATGCTGGATGTATGTTTTGGTATATTGAGTAATTTTATCATTGCCAGTGCAGTACTTCAAAGAGTCAGAATTGTTTGATTGTAACTTCACATATCGATCCACATTTAACTATACTCGATGTGCTAGTCCATTTGTATGTGTGTAGGGAGAGAGAGAAGCATTTGGGAATACAATTCCTGCATTAAGTAAAAAATTACTCGCACTTAATATTTGCATCAAATCTTTAGGTAGAATTCTCCTGTACAAAGAAGTGAAGAACCTTATTGAATCTAAACCTATATACGCTGATAATTTATACTACTCCAATCCGTCTCAATTTATGTGGTGTATTTTCATTTGACACGTACTTTTAGAAATAAATGAAGACTTTTGAATCTTGTGGTCTATAATAAGTCAAAGATATTTGTGTGGTTATAGATCATCTAGTAAGTTAAATTGTTACCAAATAAGGAAATATGTCATTTTTTTTTTAACGGACTAAAAAGAAAAGTGAATTATTTTTTTAGATGAAGAAAGTATAAAATTTTACATTATCAGATCACTCAAAACAATATTTGTATGCAACTCTTCATAAAAAGTGGAATATGCATGTAATATTCAAAACAAAATTAATTACCTACTTTTCTTTATAGTTACTATATGTATATAAGTTAAACTCGAACCTTATAATAGTGCCAAAACCCTTATAAAGTTTATGGAAACCTCATAATAACCACGGTAAAACAAAAAGAAATGCAGTAAAACTAGCACAAGTAACGGTTGGACTAATTGAACCTTAGAAGAGAGAGATCCTCCTCATTATTAGGATTAGGGATGTCAATGGGGCGGGGCGGAGGCGAGGGAATGGTACCACATACCCGTACCTACCACCTAAAACACACTTCTACCCTCGCCCCACCACCCATCACGGATAGTAATTTCTCCACCCGCCCCCGCCATACTTACTCCGCACGGGTACCTACTTACCCGGCGGATACCCATTAATAATAAAATGCTCAAATAATGTCTAGCAATTTTTTAGTCACCAAAATGAAAGTTATATAAGAAAAAGGAAAAAAATGAACCTTTTAACTATGGTGTATCGAATATCAAAGTTTGAAACTTTGCCAAAATATTATGAATATTAAAAAATAGTAAAGATGAAAATATTTAACAAAAAAAAGGAGAACAAAGAGAATGAGGAAAAGAAATGTGGTGCATTTGTGTTTAACAAGCAGGACACGGTGCGAGTTGGCTCACGTCACATTTTAAATCACGAAAGGGTCAAATAAATTCGTAAATAGCCTAATTAAACTAATAGACGATACATATATGGGCGGTGCGGGTACGATCGGTGTGGGTACGGTGCGGGTAGCGAGGCGGGGCGGGTGCGGGGCGGGTCTTATATGAAATTCACCCCGCCCCACTACCCATGACGGGTAGCACTTTTGATACCCATACCCGCCCCACTACCCATGACGGGTAGCACTTTTGATACCCATACCCGCCCCACTACCCACCAAACCATCCTCATACCCGCCCCAACTGGAGCGGGTGCGGGGCGGTACCCGCCCCACTGACATCCCTAATTAGGATTCAGTTAATATTCCAACACTTTATCTCAGTAACTTCCATCACCATAATCAGTGGCGGAGTCAGCAAGCAAATTATAGTGGTGCAGAGATGTTTTTGTGCCGCCAACAAAAAAATTTGATCGAAGAAAATTAAAACGCACCGTTTCATCCAAAACGACGTCATTTTATCCAAGCAAGTTGCACCACCTTCCACTAACCCCCTCCGGTCCCCCCACTACCAGCCAAGTAGTTACCATTACATTTTTACACTATAGTAAAAAGAATACTACAATATCCTTCATTCTCTCTCACTTTTTTTTGTCCTCTCAATTTGTTAATCTTTAGTGTCTTTTCAACATTTTCTCATTTGGACAAATTTCCTTTTGAAGTAAATGCACATTATCACTTGACACTATAGTAACAGTGAGTTATCCTTGAGCTTAGATCATCCTTTTTTTACGTTTTGATTTTAAGGTGGTTTAATACAATGGATAGTCTTATTTACTGCTCAAATTCCTACTTACAAACAATTCATGATGATGAACTCAACTCACAAATGACTATGCTTCCTCCATTTGATCTCAAAGATGAGAACTTCTCTACTCAAGATAATTCTTTTCTAGAACCTTTATACAACTCCAACGATTTATTTCTCCCTGAAATAAACTCATACCAAAACTTCAACAACTTTCAAAACTGCCAAAACAATCATTGAAGACAACTTTTTTTCTCAATGGGGTTGTGTCAAATCCTCTAATGTTTGAAAATTTAACGTCGTTTTCAATGCCTGAGTTTCAAGATTTGCCAGTTTATAGAAGCGAAAATGGAGTAGGGATGAAAGTGAGTACTGTGAAGAAGAATTTGTCAGCACAAAGCATTGCGGCGAGAGAGATGAGAGAGAATATAAGTGAGAAAACAGAGGAGCTAGGAAAGTTAGTTCCTGGTGGACAGAAAATGAATACTGCTGAGATGTTTCAAGCTGCTTATAAGTATATAAATTTCTTGCGAGCACAAGTTGGAATTCTTCAAGTTATGGGATCATATCAGGTATAAAAAATTAGCTTCTTGCATGTGCATGGTAAAGCTATAATGGTCGCCAGAATTTAGTAACTTTGGTCACTCCACTTATTTAAAATATATATATATGTATTCAATATGTACAAAATATCTGTCCAAAATTATAATTCACAACCCTTAAACTAAAAATTATTTACATGTAAATATAGAAAACAATATATTCTCTACCATAATTAGAATATTTCCATATATTGTGTAAATATAATTATGGTAAGACTGAGATTCTTCTTTTGTATGGGCTTAGGATTCCTATTGTATAAGGAATGAATATTGTACTTTATATATACCTTAATATTAATGAAAGACTTTCCAAGGAAGATTAATATAATCTTACACCCTAGTTGTTTCGTTTTAAGTTCCCCATTTTAGCCACTTCTTGTCTTTCTGATTATACAGAAGCATCTTCATATTCTTTTTTGAGTCATTAAAGAAAGAAAAAATTAGTTACTAGTGCAAAGTTTTTTTTTTTTTGGGTTTTCATTCAGTGTTGGATACTTGTTTCGGGTTTCTATTAATTTGGATTAGCGCAAGAAAGTCTAGGATAAAGTGTTTTCTATTAAAAGCTACTCGGTTCTCAAATTTTAAATCCGAGATGTCTAATGAACAATGGAGAAATCCCTTGCACTTGCCAATGGAGAGTGGGCGGACGTAATTAGTCTGGTGTTTAAACAAATTAAAATATATTAATTTAAAATGAAATGAGAATGTCGAACTCTGATTAATTAGAATGAGAACACACTTACCAATCGATGACAACCTTGATTTCAGGGAAAAGGAGAGCAATTTCAAACTCCAGAACTCAAAAATCTTGTTGGATATCATTGATTCAAGAAAAGTTATATTCAAGTGAAAAATGCTTAGTTCCTAAAGTGTTCATTGAAGCTCTAGCCATAAGCCACCATATGACTCGTACTTTGCAGCCGGAGAACAATCCAAAAATTTCTCCGGCGACATCCCCATTTTGTTAACGCAAAAGCCATAATTTCCGACGTACACAAGTAAATGCAGAATGGAATATATATTAAATGTGTGAACAAAATTGTAAGGAAATGAGAATGTAACAACAACAACAAGTATGTAAGAAATCTGAAAATAAATAAATAAGAGTGTTTTCTGAGTCGACTGAAATCTATTCTTAAAATAATATTGTCCCGTATATCCTTTCAACGGTGTAATGACAACTTATCTCCCAAGATAAAACATCAATCAAACATATGAGCAAATGGAACTCAAGTATTTGCTTAGAAGAAAGATATTTGAGTGTTTTGTAATTGCAAGAGATGAAGACAATTTCAGAGAATTGTTTAAGTGTATGGTATATTTTCAAATGAGCCCAAGGCTAAATTTTATAGTGTGAAGAAGATGGTCTTCCACATAGCCTAGTAATGGCTAATAAAGACCATATAATGTCTTGAATGTGGAGTAATAATTCAGCCAAATAATGGCTGAATTCATGAGCCCTATAATGGAGAATTAATGCTCCAAAGTCAGCCCAAAAAACAGTTTTTGTTCATCTTCCAACGGTCTGAAACGTCTGCAGCGTCGTGGCCCTGCAGGCTGGCGTCGCGGCACTGAAACATCAGAGAGTTTCGGGCTCCGCAGCGTCGTGGTCCTGTAGGGAGGCGCCGTGGTCAGACTCGTTTCACCTTTTACACATTTTATACGTCTTTCCTTCGTTTACCAACGTGAAACCATTGTTATTTGGTCAATAACCGACTATTCTCTTACGTCTCAAACAATTCGTATATGTACTAATATCTCTTCCATAGAAGGAAATTACGATCATTGACACTTTATGTGCACGTGTGTGGAAATCATGTTTCCGACGTGCGGGTCCCCAATTGTTCGAGTCATAATTAATATGATTAATTTTATTTCACGTTTAGTAGATTTCCAACAATCCCCTCTTGGAAGTGATTTTGGCACACATACATGGTGTCTTTCGAGCAATCACTCGGCGGATTGATGTTTCATCTGGAGAGGTAGCCGTAGCTTTGAACCTTCCATAGTAGAATACCATCGAACATATTTACTGCACGGTGAACGTGATGTCTTGAACCGACAGTGTTTAGTATATGCCAAGACAATGATATCAACACAACACCTTTCCTACTCAATCTTTCTTATGTTTTTGTCCATCGTGGGCCATAGACACACTTGGATTTTTAAGTGCGTTCATTTGAGGCGGTCTGTCCTCGCACTTAAATAGGTGGTGTCTACTGGGTATCTGCAATACCCCACACCTGGCGTTAGGAACCATTAAAAATTTCTCCAACCTAACCTCAAGTATTGAAGATCATTAAAGGTTTGGAAACTTATCCTTTACCCCTCTTACAGGTAGCACTTTTGTCACGACCCGATCCGACGGGCGACGACCGCATACTAATTGGGCGCCATTACACTAACTCACACGTAATCAATCGACCGCCAGGGTAATAGAAAATTTCGACAGCACAACGCTGCATCTATAACATATACCCAAAATAGGCGAGCCGACAAGGCTGTCTTACACAACTATCCAACCATCACAACAGGCTGCCACCAAATAGCATCACATAAGCAAATGAGTAATCACAATAGGCAAGCCGGCAAGGCTGCCACTATATACAGGAACATCCCAAAACAAGTGCAACAATACAGCTAGCTCAATCGCATAAACTTTCTACACAAGTCCAAAACACATTTATCACCCACAACTGTCTACAAACCTCTAAGAGTACAATACTGACATATGACGGGACAGAGCCCCGTCGTGCCCAAAATATACATAAGTCTAGAATGTAAATATCTGTACCAAAATAACTGGCTCTGGAACAAGGGAGCTCTTTAGCAGCGGTAGATGTCCTAAACTGGAGGGTCACCTAACCGATCACATGTACCTGCGGGCATGAACGCACTCGCAGGAAAAGGGGTCAGTACGATAGATGTACCAAGTATGTGAAACTGAAAACTAAATACTGTAATTGAGATCATAACAGTTCAACGTATAATAGGAGGCAAGTATGAAATCAACTTAACAGTATAATTGTGCCTTACCAAATGAGAGTAATGAAAATCAGTTCTTACCTTTTTCAAAATATGCAAATCATGTCAAAGTCATGAACTCCTATCCTCAGGATATAATGGCACGGGACTCGAACCCGTCTAGGTACATATATATCATGGGACTCGAACCCAAGTAAGTATGTATATATCATGGGACTCGAACCCAAGTAAGTATGTATATATCATGGGACTCGAACCCAAGTAAGTATATATATCGTGGGACTCGAACCCACGTAAGTATATGGAATAATATAATGTCATGGGACTCGAACCCACATCATGGAGAGCTAATCCATGGAATAATAATAGACCAGGAGTTGAACCCGCTTGGGACTCGAACCCAAGTAATATAATAATAATAGCCGGGACTCGAACCAGGAACATACAATATAGTGTCGGCCCTCTATGTGAGAGACCCGGTGAATGTGTAATAAGACTTGGCACGAGTAGATATCATGAGCAAATATATGCAATTAAAAATCATCTTTGACTTTCGATAATATCATCATAATAAGCTATTTACTGAAAATCATATTTAAAATTAACTTTGTAGAAAATCATGTACGCCCGCCGTACTTTTATTAAAATCATGTCAAATGAAAGTTCTTTCACAAATTCATGCCAAAAGAAAGAAGGATAGTCGCACATACCTCTTAGTCGCTCAACCAATGTAAAACTAGGATGCACCTCGTCTAGTACGTCAGCATATAATCATAATAATAAGACCATTAATTCTAGGACTCCTAACATAAATTATATTGAATAGTGACTTCCTATTCTACAAAAATTTGGGCAGCACTTCCCCTGTTTATGTGCGTATCCATAATTAACAAACAAGCCAATCAAACCAATAACCAAACACAATCTCACAATATAACTAATTTAATTCCATATTCTTCATATACGCTATCATAATACATTTTTTCTCTTTAATTCTATGGAATGAAATTGCCATAACAACCAAGGTGATTACTACACCCATATCTTATGTTGATCCACATTAGAACAATCTTAAAACAATCCATCCATTTTTTTTAGCGGCAACAACAAGAGTTCAAGTCTTCTAGTTTGCAAAATATTACCTTACTATACTTTAATTCCTTAGAGACATGTGTTAGTAATTACCATAACTTATATACATGTTTATAATCAACTTTTCAACATCTTAACACCACAAAATCAGCCCCTAACTCGTCGTGATAAAATCCAACAATTTTAAGCAAGTTTCCGGTCAATCTTCATAAACCAGCCCTTTTCTTAATTCCCTAAAACCCAACTCATGTTTCAACAATTTCTTATAACTAATTACGCCATTAATTATCAAGATTTTTCTTCAATTTCAACATGTAATTAGCGATGATAATACACCAACAACAATCAATTCCAAAGTATACAAAACTATTCCAAAATCGGCTACAACAACATTTTAGTCACATGCATGGTCTTAAATTCCAAGTTCTCTTTATCAAGAGTTTATCCCTTAATCACAACATTATTTAATCTTTCAAATACTTCATAAAAAAAAATTACCTTAAAAATGCACCCAAAAAAACTGCTCACTGTTTTGCTTTTTAAGCCCATATTTTTTCACCAATTCTTCATTTTTTTCACCTCCAATTGACATGCAACCATCCTACAATGCTAATCCCTCTTTCATACATTTTTTTCTTCCTTAATTTCGTCCAAAATTTGGAGGAAAATGCTGTCCAGAAACAGCCCAACTTTTCTCGTTTTTTTCTTTTTTGATTTTTTTGTTGTTTTTTTTTTGGGTAATTTGTAGAGTAACTCTTAGTCCTAAAAATGAAGTGAATTGTATCCTAAATTTGTTATGGAGTGAGTGTATTTTCCATGGAGAGGAAGGGAGGAGAAGAGAGAATGGAAGTTTGAAAATGGAGTCTTGAAAATAAAAGATGAAGGGTTATAAGGTAGGGCAAAATCTGAAAATATTATTTACACTTTGGCCCACTTTTCTTAATTGCCACTTAATTAAATCCCTCAAGTATTAATTAAAATTTAGGTCACACTTCTTCAAATTCCCGAAAATTCCATAAGGTTTCGTATCCTCCATGTCATAATTCTCATATTATGCGATAATCCTTAATGAAAATATATAAAACTTATTATTTTAAACTCTCATCAACGTGCTCGTAGCTTGTATAGTTACATCTTATATCCATTATCCGAATATTATCCTTAATGACGTTCTTAATCTTTGTCTTGACTTACGAGGTGTAACAACTTTATGTCTATCACAGAAACGACCTTGGATTATGTTTTTTTTAAGAATAAAACATTATCTGAAGTGCTCTTGCTTCCACCGAAGCGCTCACGGAATGTTTACAATTTAATTTTCTCATTGAACCTTATTCCTGGGATCTCCAGTTTGTAAGGTTGGGTGTCCACTATATCGGTTCTTATTATTTGGGTTTTAAGCCTATTCCCCTAGACAGGCAGAACATTTGATCTTTGGGTATTCCCTTCGTCAATGGATCTGCGATATTTTTCTTAGATTTTATGTAAGCAATGGAAATAATACCCGAGGTGATCAACTGCCTAACGGACTCATGTCTCCGTCAAATATGACGAGACTTACCGTTGTATATAGAACTTCGTGCCCTTCCTAGAGCCGACTGACTATCGCAGTGGATCATTGCAGAAGACACAGGTTTATCCCAACATGGGAGATCCTCTAGAAAACCATGAAGCCACCCAGCTTCCTCTCCCGATTTATCTAAAGCGATAAATTCTGACTCCATCGTGGATCGGACAATAAGAGTTTGCCTATAGAATTTCCAAGACACAGCTCCACCACCGATTGTAAAAATATATTCGTTGGTGGACTTGATGTCGTCGCTATCAGATATCCAGTTTGCATCACTGCACCCCTCTAGTACCGCTGGATATCTCGAATAGTGCAACCCGAAATTTAGCGTGAACTTTAGGAACCGTGGTACCCTATTCAACGTTTTTCAGTGATCCTCACTTGGATTACGGGTGAAACTAGCCAATTTATTGACTGCATGATCGATATCAGGTCGAGTGCAGTTTGTGATATACATCAGACTACCAATCATATGCGCATATCGCTCCTGGCGTACGGGCTCACTAAGATTTTTGTCAATCTTTTGACTTATATCCAATGGTGTCGATACCGGTGAACTGTCGAAAATCCCAAATTTCTTCAGTACATCCTCGATGTAGTGAGATTAAGACAAGACCAATCCGTTAGATGTCTTAGAGATCTTGATCCATAAGATGACATATGCAATGCCCATATCTTTCATGTCAAAACATTGTTTTAACATGTTCTTAGTCTCTAGGATTATCACAGGACTGCTTTCAGAGATTAACAACTCGTCTACATAAAGGCATATTATGACGAAGGATTCGTCATTTTCTTTCATGTAGACACATTTGTCACATCCATTAATGGCGAACCCTTTTGATAATAGAGTACTATCAAAATTTTCGTGCCATTGTTTAAAGGCCTATTTCAGCCCGTACAACGATTTAACAAGCCGACACACTTTTGTCTCATATCCTGAAACTACATACCCCTCGGGTGGTCCATGTATATTTCTTCTTCCAAATCACCATTTAGGAAGGTTGTCTTAACATTCATTTGATGTATTTTAAGATCCCGCAAGGCGGTGATAGCTATGAACATACGTATGAATATCATTCTAGACACCGGAGCGTTAAGTAATCAAGGCCCTCCTTTTGGCGATAGCCCTTGACTACCAACCTAGCCTTGTACTTGTCAATAGATTCATCAGCCTTTAACTTCCGTTTAAGGATCCACTTACAACCCAAAGGTTTGTGTCCCGGGGGAAGTTCAACCAACTCCCAGGTGTGATTATGCAGGATGAATTCTATCTCACTTTCTAAAGCTTCCTTCCAGAGCGGCGCTTTTGGAGTTGACAATGCTTCGATGATTGTCCGTGGTTCATCCTAACCAAGTAAGCTTCAAAGTCTGGACCGAATGACTTGTCCTTCCGGGCCCTTTTGCTTCTCCTTGGTTCCTCTGAATCTTCTAAGTCCTGAGAATCTGGAACACTGTATTCCGGATAATCAGCTACTTTAGAATTTACGATCTGAACCGTTCGGATCTAGGTAGCCATCGACTCCTTGATCCTCAAAGATTTGATCATAACTTCATTTGCGAGAGGTTATGTTATTTTCCTTATACGAAAACGTGTCTTCAAAGAAACTTGCGTTCTTTGATTCCATGATCGTACCTACATGAATGTCTGGTACATCCGACTTATGCACTAGGAAGCGATAAGCACTACTGTTATTGGCATATCCGATGAATATGCAATCCACAGTCTTAGGTCCAATCTTGACCTGTTTTGGCATAGGTACTTTTACCTAGGCCAGACAACCTCATATCTTCAAATATTTGTAGGTAGGTTTCTTTACTTTCCATAGCTCATATGGAGTCTTGTCTTTACCCTTGTGTGAGACTCTGTTAAGAATCCTATATGCGGTAAGGACAACTTCTCCCCACATGGTTTGAGGGAGGCCCGAATTGATGAGTAAAGCATTCATTATTTTCTTTAGTGTTCGGTTCTTGCGTTCAGCAACACCGTTTGATTAAGGTGAGTAAAGAGCCGTTGTTTGATGAACTATACCCGATTGGGTACAAATATTCTTCAAAAGGTGCTACATATTCTCTCCCTCTATCGCTGCGGATTGTTTTAATCCGTCCGCTTAGTTGGTTCTCAACTTCTGCTTTGTAGCGTTTGAATGCTTCAAAGGCTTCATCTTTACTTTTTAGTAAGTAAAGGTAACAAAACTTTGTGCCATCATCTATGAAAATCACAAAGTACTTGTTCCACCCTCTAGTTTGAGCGAACTTTAAATCACATATATCAGTGTGTATGAGTTTTAGAGGAGTGGTTTCCCTTTCGACGGATCTAAAGGAATTTTTGGAAAGTTTTTTCTCTACGCACACCTCACATTTACGTTGAGGGTTTATGTCGATAGACGACAATAATTCCAGCTTTACCAATCTTTGGATAAATTGATAGTTAACATGTCCTAATTTATAATGCCATAAATTAGATGACTCAATCAAGTAAGTAGAAGGCTCAATTTTATTGATAGTTGAAACATAAGACATTACAGATGAATTGTTAAATTTAAAGAGGCATTCACATGTCACGACCCGACCCCGGGGCCGCGACTGGTACCCTACCGGGGTACCCTGTCAGGTATATGTCAGAGAATAGCAGCGGAACATACATAACACATAACTTATAAAAAGGGTAAACATCATCGCCACCGATAAGTGCGCTTTCCATAAAACATACTTAAACAAAGTATAGTAGTACAACCGTTCTTATAGCCCAAAACATATATGTGACCACGCACTCTAAAGATAACAAGCGTATGACAGGCCCCGCCATACCCTGAATGTACAAAATACCTATAGATCGTGGAATATCCGCACTAATAAACAAGCTTCCGAGGAATGGAGCTTCTAACACCTAATAGTGATCCTAAGAACGAGGATCCTCAATCGCTTACTTACCGCAGATGAACGCAGCCCAGATGAAGGGGTCGACACAATATGTACCAAGTATGTAAAGTGAAAAATACTGTAATAATGATATCATAAGTCTAAAAGTAAGCTGGAGTCATGGAAGAAAATCAAAATACTTTTTTCTGTGTCTTACTAACAATGAGAGTGACAAGTATATATATATAATACTGCATAAAATAGGGCCTTAGGATCAAAACATGGTACTCGCCTCAGTAGTTACAATAAGCACCCTACTCCCGGACTATTTCACCCGTGATAGTCCCGTGGACTCGCATGAGGTATTCTCGCATAGGTCAGACTACCGCGCACGGGACTATTTCACCCGCATAAGCCCATAAGGACTCGCATGAGGTATTCCTCGCATCATGGGTAACAAATCCACTAATGTGGTATAACGATCTGGGACTTACCCTCAGATATATTCTTACCCTGAAGCAGATGGTATAACGATCTTGGGGACTTACCCCTCAGATATACTCTTACACTGAAGCAGATGGTATAACGATCTTGGGGCTTGACCCTCAGATATACTCTTACACTGAAGAAGATGGTATAACGATCTTGGGGCTTGCCCCTCAGATATACTCTTACCCTAGCTCAAACTGTCATCATATCATAATCATAAATAAGTTAAGAAAACTTATAACTTCTTATTAGTCTTGTTCATATACCCTCTCATTTTAGTTTACTTAAGGCACTTAATGTTATACCCCGTATTTCCAGAGTATGTACGTAAGGGAATACGTACGAAAGTCTAGCCTTAAAGATAAGCCTTGGACGTTTTTATTTGTACACAACTCACTAAAAGAATCGTTTTCCGACGAAACGTTTCCACAGCTTTCGTAGGATAAATTCCGGCTATGCCATTTCTAATTTTTGCGGATTTTTCCGAGAGACGAAACATTTTGGACCAACGAGGCGACACTTGTCACCTCCAATTGATGGACTTGAAATCGCCCATTTGGACGATTTGGACTAGGAGAGCACGTTTTTGTGCCTTGTGCACAAGTCAAGGAGTTGGTAGGATATTTGTGTATAGTTAATCCTCACCCTACACTTGCCTTGCACTTGTCTAAATCTTGGCCATTGGTTGGCCACTTCTTGACCTATAAATACCCCCCTTAAGATGAAGAGTTCTTCATCCACAAATTACTTTCCAAGTCTTGAAAATCCTCCCTTCTCCCTTGTTAGCCATTTCGTCCAAGCCCTCTTCCCCCTCTAGCCTAAGTGGCCTTGGCCGAATACCCCCCCTAGCCTAGCCAAAAATCTACCCCCCCTCCCTTGGTAGAAAAGTTACCTTCTTGTATCGTTATAATGCCCAAAATACCCTAGCCCAAATACCTTAGTACTTAGTAGAAGTTGTGAAGAACTTCTAGGGTTCTTGAGCATACAACTTAGAGCAAAACCTTGCTCAGCGCGACTTTTCTAGGATATTATTGGGCTTACCGAGGTAATAATCCTAACCTCTTTTGTATTAGAAAATGCATCTTGTAGAAGTATAAGAATAAGTATTAATCACTTAGAAGAATATCACGTAATAGAATTGAACTGCTACCACAGTAGAAGGGTTTAAAAGAAGATTAATCAAACTATACTTACATAGGATTTGTTCACAAAGAGACTTATATAGCTCACCGCAGGGGAAGTCTGCCCGATTCTAGAGAATTATGAACCCTCTGTTTAGAATGACCTTCAGAGTAGCCTTTAATAGATATGTGACTATTATAGGCTGACTCTCTGCGCGCGACATATTCAACTTGGCAGGTGGTTTTCGCTGAGAAGGTATGTGATTCTTCCTAAAGCATGATATTTTACAATATAACTACGAATGCCTTCACGCTTAAGCTGAATAATACTTACGGCAATGCCTCACGCTTAAGCTTTGAATAATACTTACGGAATGCCTCACGCTTAAGCTCGAATAATACTTACAGAATGCCTCACGCTTAAGCTGAATAATAAAGAATCAAAACATTTCAAAAGACTATGAATCATATTAATGTAAGAGAACTAATTGGTTTTAAAATGTAGCTTAAGAGTTATACTAGCTTTATGGGAAGTAAGTATAACCACTTAAGATTTATAAAAGAAACAAGTTTGCCTATGTGTTTATAACAGACTTATATTGTAATAAAGATGGTTTGATAAGTAGACATGATATGATGCTATGTGTGTTAGTATCTTGTAACGTTTGTATAGGTAAGTATCCTTGTTGTGCTTATGTTGTTTAAAGATAAGTTGTTATGTTAGTATACTATCACTCACCTCTTGAGATGATACCGGGTTAAGCCGCCTCCACGCGAGGTAGACTCGCGCGATGCAGGACCATGATTCGAGAATACCTCACGCGGGTCCAGGGCCTATGCGCGAGCTACGAGTTCCGTGTTAGTATGCGGGGTTATACCTCATGCGGTCTATGCGCCATGCGCGACAATGAGTCCAGATTTACGCCGAGGAGTAGCTACCGATGCGGGTTATACCTCACGCGGGCCCACGTGAAGGCCTATGCGGACTCGAGTTCAGATTAGGCTTGCAGAATGATGATATGGGCGAGTGGCCCTGCTTTCGATCATTCGCGGCTAGACAAGACCTATTACGATTACCTATTGTTGCTCTTGTTTGTGATGTACTACGCGGCTTTCCTTTGTTTCACACATATTTGTAAACCGGTTTTAAAATGATATGTTTTCATTTAAGTATTTTTACAGCATACTTAGTACTGTTATCGACTTCTTCTGGGCCGCGTTCATGCCGCAGGTGGCAAGCAGTGCTAGATCCGCATCCTTAGGATCTCTACGGTGTCGGAGCTCCATCTCTTCCGAGGCTCTACTTTTGGTATGATCTCCTGTTGTAGATAGTTTTGTATGATCAGGTATGGCGGGCCTGTCCGCCATAGTTGTATATTTCCTTAGAGTCTGTAGTCAGACAATGCTGTTTGATGTAATCGCTAAACCATGATTATATATATATACGCCAAAGGCGATGTTTTCTCACATAAAGCGTATCTTATTTTATAAACTGTTTCATGTCTTGCTTTATATTTCCGCCGATTACTGATGTATGACTACTTGGGTGCCCTAAGGCACGATCCACGCCCCGAACGGTCGTGACAAAAGTGGTATCGAGCATTGATCTCTGAAAGTGTCTACGCATCGTATCTAGTAGTCTTGATTATCGGTGTGTTGTGCACCACACCAATAATCGTGAGGCTATAGGATATTTAGGATTGGTTTCATTCTTCTCATTCCGAGATCGTGCTTTGTGAGTCGTGTTATAGGTCGACCTCTAACGTATTCCTTTCCTCGTAATGATTATGCCTCCACGTAAGGCAACCCGCCCGTGGCGGCAAGGCAGCGGAGTCGCTAGCAGACACCCAGAGTCACGAGGCTCGTGCCCAGCCTATACCGTAGACGGCGAGTTCTATGACGCCGCCACCCAAAGAGAGACCACAGCACCCACACCTCCCGCCCCACACCGCTGGCGAGTTAGGGTACGCGAGACGGCCCACTTTTGGCTAAAGTCAGGCCCGACACGGCGAGAGGCTGGACGCGGCAGCCTGCCTCGCCCACCCACTGCCGTTGTTCACCCGAGGCGAGAGAGTTTGAGGCTACGAGACTTCTTGAGTCAGAAACACGGAGTTTTATGGGTCGAGGCCGAGGATGATCCGCAGGAGTTCATCCGGCCTTCAGAGGATTTTGAGAGTGATCGTGGCGGAGACCGAGTCCGTGATCTTTGGTTCACATAGGCGCGTGATACCGCAATCGATTGGTTTGATTCACGGAGTTATCCCGGGAGAGAGCACGCGTCCCGCCTACTGGGATGAGTTCTCGAGGCTTTCTCACTCACTTCTTGCCTCCACAGATGGCGAGGGCGCGGCCGATAGATTTTTACCACGAGGCAGAGGACGACCGCCGGGAGTACAATGTCGAGTTTGATTCATCGCTCGATATGTCCCAAAGATTGTAGCAGATATGGAGGATGGTGCACCGTTATGTCACCGCCAGACGACTATATGGCGAAGTCATGTGCGGGTTTCTCCACCGGGTATGGACATTACCCGCACGCAGCTCACGCCTCGACGGCGAGCGCAGAGGTCGACGATGGGACGATGAAGCAGGGTTAAGGCCGGGACGAGGGTCTTCGGTGGTTATCGTGGTGGCGGCCAAGCAGCCTAGATTCGCACCACGCCACCAGAGCACTCGCACCGCCTCAAGACACCGAGTTTTCGAGGCGCATCGGGCCCTGTGGCTTCGACGCCCGTAGTAGCAGAGTGCCGATCGGGACCACCCCAGTGGCCGACGGTGGATCCCATTACGGAAGTGTGGTACTACTTTTGGAGCTTGTTACGATTGTGGCCAGCAGGTCACTTTGCGAGGATTGTCCGACCGGGCAACGGTGGTAGGCTCACCTTCAGTTCGTTGCCGCTTCATCATCTCCTACGCCATCGCCCGAGGCGTGGTTCATACGGGTCGCCAGGTCGCGGCAGAGGTCGTGGCTCGTCCCGATTCTAGCGGTCCTCGAACCGCATCTATGCTTTGTCCACCGACAGATCGTGAGGCCTCACCGATGTCGCCACAGTACCTTATCGGTTGGGTTGGATGTTTATGCCTTGATAGATCCGGTTCTAATCATCCTATATATCTCCCTTGTTGCTAGTAGGATAGGGATGAGCTCGAGTCCATAGACCCTTTCGAGGTAGCTACGCCATGGGTGATTCGGTGGTAGCTCGGCGGTATATAGGGCTTGTCTGTGACCATTTACGCCGACCGCCGACTTGATAGAGTTGGAGATGATTGACTTCGACGTGATTATGGGATGGATTGGCTAGCTTCATGCTATGCCAATGTAGACCGCAGAGAGAGTAGTACGGTTCAGCTTCTGAGGCGAGGTTGTTGAGTGGGAGGAGCACGGACGCCGGTGGTAGGTTTATTTCCTACCTCAAGGCTAGGAAGATGGTGCGAAGGGTATATCTACCATCTAGTTCGAGTGTTTGATATCGAGGTCATGCACCGATTTTCACCGGCCTCGTAGTCACGAGTTCCCGCACGTGTTCCTGCATGACCTTCGTATCCCTCCCGAGAGGAGATTGAGTTTTGTATTGACATATTGCGATACTCGCCTATTTCCATTCCGCCATACGTAACGGCACTCGCCGAGTTGAGAGAGTGAAGGACCACCGAGGATTTCTTTGGAGAAGCGGCTTCATTAGGCCCAAAGCTTTCCGTGGCGCCGATTGTTCGTGAAGAAGAAGGACGACGCCGCGCACGTGTTGATTACATGCAACGAACAAGGTGACCATTAAGAATGTATACCCCTTCCTGTGATTGATGATTTGTTCGACCAGATGCGTGGCGCGAGATGTTTCTCCAAGATTGACCGTCGCTATCATCGTTCGTGTCGAGAGGTGGATGTCCCTAGGATCGCATTCCGGACCCTGCAGACGCATTATGAGTTCGTGGTCATGTCTTTGGGTTGACCAACGCCCGCCAGTATTCATGGATTTGATGAACCGAGTGTTCAAACCATTTTTGGACACGCGTGATAGTGTTCATCGATGATATCTTGGTTTATTCTCGCCAGAGCGAGCACGCGAGCATTTGGCGATCAGGCCGACAGCTTCTCCAGACTGCAGCTTATACGCCAAGTTTTCCAAATGTGAGTTTTGTTGACTTGATGGCGTTTCTTGGGCATATTGTCGGGCCGATGGCATTCGAGTTGATACGCCAAGATCGAGGCGATCGAGACTTGCCTAGACCTACTCCGGCGCAGGTTCGCAGCTCGGGCCTCGCAGATATTATCGGCGGTTCGTTGAGAAGTTTGCTTTATCTCTCGCACCATTGACTAGGCCGACTCGTGGCGCACAAGTTCCAGCCGATCGATGCTTGGAGCGTGGTTTCCGATTCTTGAAAAGAGACCGACGATCGCCTCGCTTCTTACTCTTCCGCAGGTCCGGATGGTTATGTCGTGTATTGTGATGCGTCGTGCATCGGGTTGGGATGTGTGTTGACGCAAAGATGGCAGGTTATAGCATACGATCCCGACAACCGAGGAAACACGAGAGAACTACCCCACCCATGATTTGGAGTCGCACCGTGATTCACGCTTTGAAGATCCGAGGCACTATTTGTATGGGGTTCACGTGGATATTTATACGCACCACAAGAGCCTCCAGATATCTTCACCGCAGGAGCCGAACTTACGGCGAGACGGTGGTTAGAGTTGCTTAAGGATTACGATGTTGATATCCTGTACCACCCGGGAAGGCCAATGTTGGCGTATGCTCTAGTCGTAGTCGATGGGAGCCTATCGGATGCGCAGAGAGGAGGGACATGGTTCGTGATTTGCATCGCCAGCGAGCCTTGGTGTCCGCTTGATTGATTACGATAGCGATGGGGTTAGAGTTCGTGAGGTTGCCGAGTCTTCCATCGCCGGCGAGGTGAAGAAGCGGCAATTCGAGGATCCAGCTTTGATTCGATATCGTGATACGACTCTTCGTGAGGCGCGGTCCTTTGAGGTAGCACGATGGGTGCTAAGGTTTGAGGGCGCATCGTGTGTTCCGGATGTTTCGTGACTTCGGCGCAGTGTTCTTGGGAAGCACACAGCGGCGTTACTCATCCATCCGGTCGACAAGATGTACCACGACCAGATCTGTGTATTGGTGGGATGGCTTGAAGAGGACGTTGCGAGTTCGTAGCTCGATGCCCGTTGTCGCAGCGAAGGTAGAGCACCGAGGCACGGTGGTTTGTTACAGCGATAGAGATCCCGACCGGAAGTGGGAGGTAATCAACATGGACTTCATCACGGGATTACCTCGCACTCGGAGGAGACATGATTCTATATGGGTTATCGTCGACAGTCGAAATCAGCCCACTTTCTTCCCGTCAGGCGACTTTTTCTACCGAGGATTATGCCGACTTTACATCCGAGAGATCGTCGATCGCATGGAGTCCCTACTTCGATCATATCGCATGAGAGCCCGGTTCGGCTAACTTCCGAGGTCCTTCCAGGGGTTTAGGACGCAGTGAGCACGAGCATCGTGCATTTCATCCACGCAGACGGACAGCAGAGCGCACTATCCGCACTCTTGAGGATATGCCGCGAGCCCGTGTTATTGACTTCGATGGTAGTTGGGAGGATCATTTGCCTCTAGTTGAGTTCGCGTATAATAATAGCTACCACTCCAAAGATTCGATGGCGCCTTATGAGGCCTTGTATGGGAGGAAGTGCGATCGCCTATAGGTTGGTTCGATGTGGGCGAGGATGCTAGTGGGACCAGATTTGGTACAGCAGCGATGGATAAGGTGAAGCTTATCCGAGCGCTATTGACAGATCGTAGTCGCGTAAGTCGATGCAGATCATCGTCGTCGGCATCTTGAGTTCGAGGTTCATGATTGGGTTTTCCTAAAGGTGTCACCCATGAAGGGTGTGATGAGATTCGGAAGAAGGGGAAACTCGACCAGGTACATTGGGCCGTTCGCATTGTCCGCAGGTAGGCAAGGTTGCCTATGAGTTGATCTGCCGTCCGATCCGGAGGCGAGCATCCCGCTTTTCACGTATCTACGCCGGCGAGATGTATCGGATCCATCTAGGGTACACCCGATTGACGATGTCCAGTGATCGAGGGTTATCGTATGAGGAGATTCCCATAGCGATAGTCGATCGTCGAGTTAGGCGTCTGCGGACGGGACGTGGCTTCCACAAAGTCTTGGCGAACGAGCTCGGAGGAGATGGCGGAAGCCGGCGAGGACATGAGACTAAGTATCCTCACCTATTCCCACACCTCCGTAAATTCACTTTCCTACTTGTAAATTTTCGTTATCGTTTCGCCAAGTGTTACTCGCGTGTGTGTGGCATTTACACCGTTTAAGCTTCTTCGATAATCGCTCTTGGGAAGGAAGATTCGACGAATGTTTCTAAGGGAGAATGTTATACCAGATTTCGGAGTATGCGTGAGGAATACGACGAAAGTCTAGCCTTAAAGAAAAGCCTTGGACGTTTTTAATTGTACACAACTCACTAAAAGAATCGATTTCCGACGAAACGTTTCCACGGCTTTCGTAGGGTAAATTCCGGCTATGCCAGGTCTAAGGTTTGCGGATTTTTCCGAGACGAAACATTTTGGACCAACGGGAGGGCGACACTTGTCACCCTCCAATTGATGGACTTGAAATCGTCCATTTGGACGATTTGGACTAGGAGGAGCACGTTTTTTGTGCCTTGTGCACAAGTCAAGGAGTTGGTAGGATATTTGTGTATAGTTAATCCTCACCCTACACTTGCCTTGCACTTGTCTAAATCTTGGCCATTGGTTGGCCACTTCTTGACCTATAAATACCCCCCTTAAGATGAAGAGTTCTTCATCCACAAATTACTTTCCAAGTCTTGAAAATCCTCCCTTCTCCCTTGTTAGCCATTTCGTCCAAGCCCTCTCCCCCCTAGTCCCTAATTGGCCTTGGCCGAATACCCCCCCCCCCCCTAGCCTAGCCAAAAATCTACCCCCCTCACTTGGTAGAAAAGTTACCTTCTTGGATCGTTATAATGCCCAAAATACCCTAGCCCAAATACCTTAGTACTTAGTAGAAGTTTTGAAGAACTTCTGGGTTCTTGAGCATACAACTTGTGAGCAAAACCTTGCTCAGCGCGACTTTTCTAGGATATTATTGGGCTTACCGAGGTAATAATCCTAACCTCTTTTGTATTAGAAAATGCATCTTGTAGAAGTATAAGAATAAGTATTAATCACTTAGAAGAATATCACGAATAGAATTGAATCATACCACAGTAGAAGGGTTTAAAAGAAGATTAATCAAACTATACTTACATAGGACTGTTTTCACAATGAGACTTATATAGCTCACCGGTAGGAAGTCGCCCGATTTATCGTAGAATTATGAACCCTCTGCTTAGAATGACCTTGAGTAGTCTTTAATAGATATGTGACTATTATAGTGACTCTCTGCATGACATATTCAACTGGCGGTGGTTTTCACGAGAAGGTATGTGATTCTTCCTAAAGCATGATATTTTACAATATAACTACGGCAATGCCTCGCTTAAGCTCGAATAATACTTACGGCAATGCCTCACGCTTAAGCTGAATAATACTTACAGAATGCCTCACGCTTAAGCACGAATAATACTTACGGCAATGCCTCACTAGCTTAAGCCTGAATAATAAAGAACTGAAAACATTTCAAAAGACTACTGAATCATATTAACAGAAGAGAACTAATTGGTTTTTAAAACAGAAGCTTAAGAGTTATACTAGCTTTATGGGAAGTAAGTATAACCATTTAAGATTTATAAAAGAAACAAGTTTGCCTATGTGTTTATAACAGACTTATATTGTAATAAAGATGGTTTGATAAGTAGACATGATATGATGCTATGTGTGTTAGTATCTTGTAACGTTTGTATAGGTAAGTATCCTTGTTGTGCTTATGTTGTTTAAAGATAAGTTGTTATGTTAGTATACTATCACTCACCTCTTGAGATGATACCGGGTTAAGGCGCCTCCGTCGCGAGGTAGACTCGGCGATGCAGGACCATGATTCGAGAATACCTACGCGGTCCGAGGGCCTATGCGAGCTACGAGTTCCGTGTTAGTATGCGGGGTTATACCTCACGCGGTCTATGTGGCGCTACGCGCGACAATGAGTCGGGGCGATGCCGAGGAGTAGCTACCATCGATGCGGGTTATACCTCACGCGCCCACGTGAGTGGCATGCGGACTCTGGAGTTCAGATTAGGCTTGAGAATGATGATATGGGCGAGTGGCTGCTTTCGATCATTCGCGGCCTAGACAAGACCTATTACGATTACCTATTGTTGCTCTTGTTTGTGATGTGGCACTACGTGCGGTTTCTCGTTGTTTCACACATATTTGTAAACCGTTTTAAAATGATATGTTTTCATTTAAGTATTTTACTGATTTCGCATACTTAGTACTGTTATCGACCTCCTTGAGCTGCGTTCATGCCGCGGTAAGGGCGCAGTGCTAGATCCGCATCCTTAGGATCTCTACGTTGGTGTCGGAGCTCCATCTCTTCCGAGGCTCTACTTTTGGTATGATCTCCTGTTGTAGATAGTTTTATGCGATCGAGGTATGGCGGGGCCCCGCCATAGTTGTATATTTCCTTAGAGTGCAGAGTAGTATTTATGCGATTAGTCGGATGTAGCGCTAAACCATGATTATATATATATATGCCGAAAGGCGATGTTTTCTCACATAAACTGTGTCTTATTTTATAAACTGTTTCATGTCTTGCTTTATATTTCCGCTGATTACTCTGATGTATGACTACTTGGGTGCCCCGGTAAGGCACCAGTCACGGGCCCCGGAACGGGTCGTGACACTTAATCATATCTTTAATAAAAGAACACCGGAAATTTAACCCAAGTACTACATGCTTCAACTCCTTTAAAAATGACTCTTCTTTATACATAAAAACTCTTGGGCAATTGATGCCTTAAAACCAATTTGCCTCTTTCATATACTTATCTTACTTAGAGTAAATCTCTTCTCATTAACCTTTTATGAAGCTAATAAACCAACTTCCCATAAAGTTGTTATATTAACTCTACACTTTAGTAAAATCATACTTTTCCCCTAACGAGGACTTATACATTCTTAAACGAAACAAGTCATTATATACTTAAAACAAGTAAGAATACCAAATCTTGTCGTCTCTGGTACTACATAGTTTCATCTATTCATGCTCAAGAGATAGAAAAACTTCACATACCTCTTTGGTCAATCCACTTGCTAAGCTCAACTACCGCAAGTAATATTTCGACCTATAATAATCATGATACGTTTATTAACCTCTAATCTCAATGTATAACAATCCAAGTTCAAAGTCACTAAATTCTATGGAAAATTGGGCAGCATTTCCTTTGTTTCTACTCACTTTGCCACCTTTCTCAAGTAGGATTTATCATCCAAACACCACATTTAAGGCTCAACAATTCAACATTTTAAAGGGGATTACACCTCCAAACTTGGGTGTGTAAAATTCTGCCCCATTAGGTACAACAATTCTCTTAACAATTCTAAGGTAGTTTTTAGGCTACAACAAGCTCATAATATCTTCTTAACCAATTCTTTCATATCCAAACCACATTTCTTGCATTTGATGACTCTAAGAGCATTATTTACTACCACAAGTTCTTTCTTCTAAACATGCAACACTAGAAACTAATTCTAAAGGAAGAAATGTTACCTTAAAGTTTTAGCCAAACTTATTCCAAACGTTTTGCTAGCTTTCTTGCCAAGAATACCACCACAACAACACCAACAAGCTAGCCACAAACTTCCTTCTTGTCTTAACTTTTCGATTTTCTTAGGCTTTGAATTTCCTTTGGAAATGTAGAGAGAAGGAGAAGCTAATTTAGAGAGGAGAGGTTTGAAAGATGACCAAGTCTTCAAGACTTGGTCAATATAAACATCTGAAAAATCGGATGGGGGGACACTTGTCACCTCGTGGCCTTTTAAAGAGAAATCGGACTTTCCTAAGTTTTTCCGCCCAAAATCCGCCTCGGCGCGCCCTGCATCTGGCGCGTGGCCTGCTTCAGCGACCTCCGATGCCGCGCGACCCTGCATCCGGGCGCGGCCTGTCGCGCTTTGTCCAAACACATTCTGTCCGATTGCGACCGAACTTGTAATTCATAACTTTCTACTCACGTCTATCGACGAACGGTTGGTTGCGTTGGAATCTAGACTCCACGAACTACGCCCTAGGCCTTTGAAACACTTAGGAACTCTCAATGTATCGGGTCATAACCCGCCTCAAAGTTGACTAAAACCCGTCCGGAATAATCCGTCAACCTATCCTTTGAAAATTTTAAGTCTTACATGCTTTCGTACGCTCTCATACGTAGGGTCAGAACTACGGGGTATAACATCACAGACGAAGCCCCTTCCTACAAATGTTCCGTTTTTAGTGATTACAAAGTTATTGGCTTCTAACACTAGCCTAAAACCAGCATTAACCAACAAAGGTGTCACGATCCGACCACGGACTCGTGACTGGCGCCTTACCCCGGGCACCCTTGTGATACAACATCAGAGAAAATCAGCGGAAAATAAACTCACAACAAGAACTCATATAGAATATAAAGCGGGCTAACCCAAAATGGCTACCTCTAAATATAACAAAAATGAACAGTTACATCCTTAACAACCCAATTTATAACAGGACTACAGACATCTAAGAATGTGTAACCACTATGACGGGACAGGGCCCCGTCATACCCCTGAATGTACAAAACATCTACAACACCGGGAGAAGCAGTACGAAAGTCAAGCCT
Organism: Przewalskia tangutica; assembly: GCA_029844215.1. Lineage (NCBI taxonomy): Eukaryota > Viridiplantae > Streptophyta > Magnoliopsida > Solanales > Solanaceae > Przewalskia > Przewalskia tangutica. Next base: position 11,941,727 of record CM056726.1, read on the forward strand.
CCGAGAAATGGAGCTTCGACACTGAGCAAAGATCCTAAGAATGAGGATCCACCGCTTTACCACTACTGCGGCGTGACGCGGCCAGGAAGGGGTCGGTACACTGATATGTACCAAGTATGTAAAAGCGGAAAATCGTAATGATATCATAAGTCTAAAATAAGCTGGAGTCATAGATGAAAATCAAATTACATTGCATTGTGCCTTACTAACAATGAGAGTAACAAGTATAAACTTTACTGCATAAAAATAGGAGGCTCATGATCAAAACAGGGTCCATCGCCCGTAGTATCATCAAGCAATCCTACTCCTGGGACTATTTCACCCGCATAGGTCATGTGGACCCGCATGAGGTCATCCACCTCGCATGAGACTATTTCACCCGCATGGGACTATTTCACCCGCATGAGGTCATCCGCCTCGTATGGGACTATTTCACCCGCATGGACCCGGTGGGCCCGCATGAGTACAAGCGTCGCACTCGCATCATGGGCAGCAAATCCATGGCATAAGTAGTAAACCATCCTAATGGACGCATACTCGTGGACCATCCATCGTGTCGGTATGTCCAAAGGAAATAACAAGAATAACCCGGGGTCTACACCGTAAGAGTACATAACCTAGCACAACCGGCTATCATATATAACATAAGCGCTACCGGCTTATCATAACATAAGCAAGTTAAGAAATCCCCTAACTTCTTATTAACATTATTAATATATCATCTCATTTTAGTTTACTTAAGGCACTAACATGTCATTTAAGAGAAAAATCTGGGAATTCAACCCAAGTACCACGTACTTCTAACCTTTTGAGAATGACTCCTTTTTTATATAAAACTTTCCAAGATACTAATAACCGTAGTATCAAGTCACGACTACTTTTCAAGACAAGTCACATTTCCTTTTAGAAATATAAAAGCTTCTAAATCAAGTGACCTCTTTTCTTTTAAAACCTTAGGCAATTGATGCCTTAAAATCGATTTGCCTTTCATAAATTCAAATCACTTATCCTTACTCATTTTACTTAGAGTAAATCTTTCTTTTGTTAACCTCCCATAAAGTTAATATAACCAACTTCCCATAAAGTCGTTATATTAACTTTATACATTAGTCAAATACATTTCCCTATATCCAAAGGACTTATACTTTTAAAATGAAACAAGTATCATATACTTAAAACACTTCAAGTCCCTTTACTTTGAAAACTTAAGACATCCTCAATACTTTTTAAAGAAGTGAGTTAATCCCCTTACTTACCAAACTTGTCCAATCTTAAAACAAGTAAGGGACATCAAATTCTTGTACGTCTACCGTACTATATAAGTGCAACTACTCATGCTCAAGAGATAGAAAAGTTCTACATACCTCTTCGGGTCAATCCACTTGCAAGTCTAATATACCGCACGTAGTATGTTTAACCTATAGTGACCATAATACGTCCATTAGCCTCTATCTTCAACGTAGAACATTCTAATAGAAAAGTCCCTTATTTACTACGGAAAATTGGACAGCACTTCCTTTGTTTCTACATACTTTGCCACTTTTTTCAAGGCCGAATTCAATAACCAAACACGCCACCTTTAAGGCTCAACAGTCCAATCAACACAAAGGGGATTACACGCCTAACTTGGACGTGTAAAATTCTGCCCCACCATACATAACAACTAATACAAACTACAAGGTCCAATTGACAATCTTGAGGTGTAACAACATAAATTCTTATCCAATTCCTTTTTAATCCAAATTCTTATCCATTTTCTACATGCAATACTTCTAAAGGCAATATTGACAACTATAAGTCCTTTCTTCCACACATGCAACACAATTTACTAGTAAAAGAGGAAGAATTGTTACCTTAGAGCTTACCCCAAATTAGTCCAACAAAATCCATTTGTCTTCTTTCCACAATCACCTCCACAAACCTCCTACAAGTTTGTCAACATGTTTCCTTCTTGCCACCTTTTCAGAATTTCTCTAGACTTAGGTTTCTTCTTGAATTTCTAAAGAGAAGGAAGATGGATTTTAGAGAGAAGGAAGAACCTTTTTAGAGAGAAGAAGGAGCTTTGAAGAATGACCACGTCTTCAAGACTTGGTCAATAAATAGTACATCTGAAAATCGGATGGGGAGGGGACACATGTCACCTCCCATGGCCTTTTTAAAACAAAGCGATTACGATTTCCCCACGACCTCGCGAGAAGCGCCGGCCGCGGTTCCCGAACTCTCGATGCTTCGGCGGCCACTGCTCAGATGATTATCCGGCTTATCCGGCGGCACTGGCAGCCACGACCGATGTTGTTTTTACGCTCATTGCGCCGAACTTGTAACTCCCATAACTTTCTACTCTGATGCCCTATTGACGAACGATTGGTTGCGTTGAAAACTAGACTCAACGAACTATGTACTAGGCCTTTGAAACACCTAGGAACTCTCATTGTAACGGGACATAAACTGCCTCAAAGTTGACTAACAACCCGTACGAAACATTCCGTCCACCCATCATCCTAAAATTTAAGTCTCAATTCCTCTCGTATGTTCTCTAAAGCATGACCTGAACTACGGGGTGTAACAAAAGGTAGAGAAGGCAGATTTCTAGGAATTTCTGGGACGTGCATCACTTCAGTTAGAGTCAACTCCTTCCCGGACGTCATCTTTAGGATCACATTTCCTACCCCCCCCCCCCCCCAGCACCTCTGAAGAAGAATTGTTTCCCATGAACAACTTCTTGTCTGTGACTTGTGTATAAGTGGAGAATACTTCTTTATTGGAACATATGTGACAGGTGACACCTGTATCCAACCACCACTGCACCGGATTCTCAACGAGGTTTGATTCAAGAACCACCACTGAGAATTCCTCGATCATATAGTCTACAAGCGTGTCTTCGACGATGTTAGACTTGGCCTTGCCTTTGGCCTTATTCTCACGTTTGAAACCTGTGGCAGTCTTTGGCTGTATGACCAACTATACCACAATAGTTGCACTTTCCCTTGAGCTTTTCAGTTGTTTAGGACTTTCCTTCCTTTTGAAACTTCCGTTTCTTGCTTGAGTTCCCTTTGACTTCCGTTAGGTTCGCATTGGCCTCAGCGGGTTGTTTCCCCTTTGGCATGGTCTTCTTATTGTCCTCCTGAATCTGGAGTTTGACAATAAGTTCATCTAAGGTCATCTCCTTCGTTTTTGAGTTTTAGATAGTTCATAAACTCGATCCGCAGAAGCGACTTCTCGATCAACGCCCGACGAATTATGCTTGTATTTAATCCTTCAAAATCCAGGTGATGTTGAATCATTTGAAATTCCTGCACTTGGGATGACACACTTTTGTTGTCCACATTTGAAATTTCAAGAATATCCCAATGATGAACTTTTTGCTACCCGCATCTTGGGTGTTATATTTCTTCTGAAGTTTGTCCCATAACTGCTTGGAAATTTCAACGGTGTAGTACACCGTGTATTTATGAACAAGATATTTTTTGTATTTTTTGAATAAATGGTACCGAACCCGAGTAGGGCTGCCTACGTATCTCATCTTTGACGAGAATCAGGTGTGCGTAGTTCGTTCAAATATGTTATAAAATATATGCTTGGAGAAAATTTATCAATGAAAGGATAGCAATATAAAGCTGTGCAAAAGAAATGATTGTCCATTGTGGACGAATGCAAAGTAAAATGAATGCCCGAAAACATGATGAATGGGATGCATGAGTGAGAAATGCACTTTTTTTTTTGGTTTTTATTTTTGTGGTGTCGAACCCAAAATGAGTTGCCTACGTATCACACCGTGTGGTGAGAATCAGACACGCGTAGTTCGGAAGATTATGTTGTAAAATGCATCATAAAGAATTATGTAATCAATACTAGACATATCAATTAGACTTGCAAATATGTATAAAATGCAAAATATAAGACCCAGAGCGATGCTTTGTTGAATCCGGTATAAGCTGACTTCTTTCCGTCAACATAACTCCAGCTCATTCTTGTGATGATTTTTTTTTCCTTTGTTGTTGTTTTTTTTTTTTTTTTTTTTGTTGTTGTTGTTGTTGTTGTCCGCCCTCGACTATTTGCGAGGACGGACTTCCTGCAAAAATATGACAAATGGGTGAGAGTAGGCAAGCCACAAAATAGTAAATTGTAAGGGCGTGGCAATATAGTCAAAGACTCCCCTGCTTGGTTCAACCGGACTGGTGGTTGATGCTTCACAAAGTCCAAATCGTGTTGTTCAAGCGATTTCTGTGATGAAGTCTGATTGCTATATAACAACAAAAGTGCAAAAATGCAAATGCTCGTGGCCAGAGTTGTAAGCACATAGCATGATATGTACATGGGTTAAAAGGGTAATTATTGCATTAAATAATATGTACAAAATTGCTAGCAACAAAATAGTAAACAAAAGCATGCAAATCAAGCGCGCGCCTAATATGCATGGGACCTCCCTTATGCCAGAGGTGAGCCTAAACGCCAAATATGCGGGATTATGATAAATAGGTCCAAGTCGTTAAACTGCAATATTTTGTCGGAAATGGCGACCAAATGACGGTGCACTTTTTCCAATTTCAGTGTGTTATAACCAGGCTTGGATCCGTCTATCATTGTCACGCTACACATAATATGCTAATGGGTCGTTGGGTCGTGAAACCCATCGACAAGTTTGGTGGATTTCTAATTGTGGCATTTATACCAAGGATTAACCCACCTAAAGTTTATACATGCATGACTTAATATAAAAGGGTGGTATAGCTCTATCCTAAGTTTCTAAGATTTGGCTTACTAGGCCTTGAGTTCGGCGGACTACTCGAGTGAGAAGGCTACGCGACCACCGGTTGGACCGGATTCTCCGCGCAAAACGCCAACTCTCTTAAATTTGGGTGTTTGAAAGAAATTTGCGGGTGCGCAAAGCACACCCGCGTGTTGTGTGTGATAGTGTGAATTTTCCAGAATTGAAGAAATATGAGCGGAATGCCAGTTAAGGAAAACAGTAAAACAAATAGCAATTAAAACAGTTAAACATACAAAATTAAGCAAGCAATTTTAAGGCATTTAAAACAAATAAAAGCAAATAAAGCTAAGCAATAATAAACCTAGGTTTGTTATGGTCAAGAACCTGAATCCCCAGTGGAGTCGCCATCTGTAACACCCCATTTTAACCGGAGTCGAAACGGGAGTGCCACGTATGGTTGATTCCTAAATGCATTTTAAGGAGTCGCCACCTAATTATTATAGTGAATTAGGACACTAAAAATGTAGCATAAAATACTACGAATGATCTCCATTTTAAAGGTCTGCGAAAGCTATGTGAGATTCCGGGTAAGGGTTCTTTATTATCCTAAAGGGAAGGGGTTAGGCACCCTATAGGATCCGCTAACTTGCGGTTATCCGTTCAAACCTACGCTAATTATATATTGGCTTTTATTCTATCTATTCTAAGCATTTTTACAATTAAAATAAAATGCAATACAAAATAGTAAAACTAAAATTAAATGCGACACGAGATAAAAATCCGGGACATCTTTAGCCCTTGTTAGGCCTTCTGCATAAGATGATCTTTGGGTACCTGCATAGACACTTAGTAAAAGTGTTAGTAATAAAATAAACAATTTTTAAAGTAATTGCAATAATTAATAAATAAAGCCAAAAATAAATCCGTCTTTGTACATGGAAGGCCTTGGAAATCAGACGGAGATTTCTTCATCGGCCACTATTGCAATAAAATAAATAAAACTTTCATATCCGCCAAAAGCGATAATAGTTTTAAACACGGATGGCTCGGATATGTAAAAATATAAAGTAGAATGACTTAAACAAGTGCGGCGAGAATTCGCCTTGCCAAGCGCATGTTGGTTATCCGGTGTAAGTGGAAGAAATCATCCTTGCCCAGAAAGCTTCATTTATTTTATTTTCCGTCTTTGCAACTGTGGAGGCCTCAAAAATCGACGGATAACTTTTTCATTGGCCAATATGTAGTATCATATTCAAAATCAGTTTAATACCAAAGTGTAGTATCATGTTCAAAATCAGTAAACCAGCAAAAATATAGCAAAAATAGCCTAAAATCAGTCCAGCAATATGGCCAAAACAGTAGCAAAAATTATCGAAAATCAGTCCAACCAAAATGCCCCAAACAGTAGCAATAAATGGCCGAAACTCAGTGAAACATAAACAGCCAACAAATCAATAGAAAAGCGGGCGAAATCAGTAGAAAGCGATGAAGCGATTTGCCATTTTCGCCAGAACCACAACAATAGTAAGCAATCAGTCCAGCAACAACAGTACACAACATAGGTCGCCGGAGTCTAACAAACTCCGGCGAGATTCAAAACAATAAATCAGTCCCAACAATCAATAATATAATAGCAACGAAGAGACACAAACAGTGATTTCAACAACACAAGAGGCAACGGGCAGCGGCGGGGTCGACGAGAACAGCGGGTGGCGGTGAAGGTTTGCCGGCGAGTGAGAGCAGTGGGTTGGTTCGCCGGCGGTGGACGACAGTGGTGAGGTTGTGGGAGAGGTGAGAAGGTGAGGCTGCTGAGGAGAGAGGGTGACGGGAAACAGTGAGTGAGTGGCGGCGGCAGCGAGCGGCGAGGAAGGAAAGGGAGATGATGTTGAGAGATTAGGGGTGAGGGTGAGGGTTGACGGCTGGCTGGGGTTTCGCCGGAGAACAGTGGCGGTTCGTCGGTAGTCGACGACGACGGGAGTGGGGTGAGGGAGTGAGGCGTTTGATGGGAGAGGGCAGGGGTGCGCGTGGGGTGTTTCAAAAAGGGAGGTTCGCCGGAGTTTTTAGAACTCCGGCGAAGGGCGGCGGAGGGCGGCGGCAAGAGAAGGGGAGGGCACCCTTTTTCTTTTGAAATGAAAAGAATGGGCTCAGCCCTTATTTTGTGCTGCTGAACGTGGGCTGCCCCCTTTTAATGGGGGGTGATGTTTAATAAATAGGGGGTAGAATTAGGGTGGGATGATTTTAATAAGTGAGAGAGATAGGGTAGGTAAGGAAAATGTGGGGTTGATATTGATGTTGGAGTGTAGAAATGGTGAAAGTATAGGGTGGAGTGTGGTAAAGGTGAAAAAGGTATGGGGTGAAATAATAAAAAAAATGTTGAATTGGATTAATTCGGATTGGGCTTCGGACTAGACTGGTTTGACAAAATGCAAGGCGAGTTAATTATTTAAAACAAAATTATTTAAAAGGATACAAGATTATAAAAATGCAAATGCCGACGCAATGATACTAAAATTCAATATTTAAGAAATGTTTAATGCCGGATTAAGAGTAAAACGCAGGTCGATTAATTATTTAAAGAGATGCAAAATATTATAAAAATAAAAATATAATATTAACAAAGACATAATGCTTAATTTAAAATAAAAAGATGCAATGTCATTTTTGTGAAGAAATAAACATAGAATATTATGTAAAAATATTCAAAATAACGATTAAAATGCGGTGTGCTAAAATACTTAAAATTGCACGAAATATACAAAAAATGGGTCAAAATTGACTGTCAACAGTATGTCCCTCTTTGTACGGAGATGATGGAAGAGTCTTCGGACAAAGACGTTGACTTGTAGCCAATTTTGTCCTGTTTTATAAACCATGAACTCAAAAATAGGGATGATGCAGACCCAAAAAATGTCCCAGTGTCAAATCAAGATGACACCGGGTCGTTGTGATGCAAAATTAAAAAGCAAAGCTGACGCTGATTAAAATGTCCCGGTCGGGTATGATTGACAATGCGGGTGATGTGGTCTTTGAAAAAGACAAGGTTATTGTAGATGTTGATGGCGTCATTGCATAGACGAAACATATATGAAGCCGTTGCATAGACTTACGTGAGATGACGTCGTTGCATAGACGCGATGCTGATAACGTCGTTGCCTGGACGTATTGCTGATGGCGTCGTTGCGTAGACGCAATGCTGATGACGTCGTTGCCTGGACGTATTGCTGCTGGCGTCGTTGCGTAGACGCCACGACGTCGTTGCACTGGGCGTATTCTTTGTTGGCGTCGTTGCGTGAAGACGCACGCCACGACGCCGCCGTTACTGGACGTATTCTTCCGGGCGTCGTTGCGTGCACGCCTTGATCGCGACGTCGTTACTGGGCGTATTCTTCTTTGGCGTCGTTGCGTACGCACTCGATGATGTCGTTGCCTGGACATAATGCTGATAACGTCGTTGCCTGGACGTATTGTTGAAGGTGTCGTTGCGTAGACGCGATGCTGATGACGTCGTTGCTTGGACGTGTTGCTGCTGGCGTCGTTGCGTAGACGCAATGTTGATGACGTCGTTGCCTGGACGTATTGCTGCTGGCGTCGTTGCGTAGACGCACGATGGCGTCGTTACTGGGCGTATTCGCGATGCTTGTCGTTGCATGGACGAAACATGAATGAAGTCGCCGTAGGCTTAAATGAAATGGCGTCGTTGCGTGACGCGACGCAGATGCTCGTCGTTGCATGGACGAAACATGAATGGCCGTTGCGTAGGCTTAAATGAAATGCATCGTTTATGGCGTACTGCTTTGTGACTTGCCTGGGTTGAGATAACGTCATTGCATAGACGTTGTGCGTTTGTAACCCGCATGGGCCTATTGTTGTGTTCCTGCCTTTGCTGATATGAAGATCCTGCACTCAAAGATAACTTGTGAGTTTTTTAGGAAATGAGTGGTTGATTAGCGTCGACTCTGTAGCTTTGGCTCTTGACGCTTGCATTCTTGGTTTGCACTGAAGACCTAGTTGGCCTGCTTTTTCCTGTCTATTGCCATTTTCTTGCACTGAATTCCTTAAAATGTCCCAGTTTCTGGTAATGAAGATGTTGAACTGGGTAAGGTTTCATCTTGACGCTATCAAGGCGATCAGGTAAGCATTTTTTATTTTATTTTTTTTATAATAAATGAAAAGCTAATGCGAGAATATGGACAAAATCGAGTCCAGTGCAAAACAAGGAAAATATTTTTAATGGAGTGACCGAAGCCGATGTGGCTGTCTACGTATCCCGCCGAGGGAGACAGGTCAAGACATAGTTCATGCTGCCAAAAATAAGATTTTTTATGATTTTAAAATAATGCGGGACCGAAGCCGATATGGCCGCCTACGTATCCCGCCGAGGGAATCAGGTCAAGACGTAGTTCGTGATGCAAAATAAGATTTTTTACGATTTAAAAATGATGTGGACCGGCCGATGTGGCGCCACGTATCCCGTGAGAATCAGTCGAGCGTAGTTCGTGATGCAAAATGATTTTTATGTAATATGCATTTTGTTGTTTTTTCGAAAAATGGATGGCGTCATTACGTTCGACTCGATTGATACCAACAATTAGTATCAGGTAAGGATGTTCTTTTATTGATTTACCTAACCGAGATTGACTCTGATGTAATTCACACAGCTTCAGATAGTACCTCAAACATACCTGAGTGTCGACACACCTGCTTGCATCCAAGGTTTCGAACTACACGTGATCTCACGTTTCAAATGCCCTCACTGAAAGAAGGTCTCATTTCACACATATATTTCAGTATTTTGAATTTTGGGACGTTGAGAGAATTGCGCTCACACTCAAAAAGATGTTCAACGTGTAATTGTGATACCATAGGCTCGTCATGTAAGTATCCACTAATGTGAGAACTCTCAAGATAAGATCATGTAGGGCTCATGGGGCTCAGAATGTAGGTTTGGAGGAAGGGATGGATATCTTTTGGGTAAAAAGTGACTAATCCTTCCTCGAGCGTTGGACTACGTCCGTGCTTGACATTTATGTGCTTTAATGCTGACTTGCTTTCTTTTTGTCCCAGTTTTTCTGTATTGACTTCTTTTGAATCTTTCATTTGGAGCCCGCTTTTTCCAAATTTATTCTTGCATTCTTCTCTGGGGCTTTTGATTTCTTCTTTTGTAGTCATCATTTGTGTTTTCTTTTTCCTTTTTGACAATTTTTGTCTTTGCAATCTTGACGCAGAATTTTGTCACCACTGCACATTTACAAAGCGCCGGGAGGTCGGGCCAAAAGAGGATAGTGCGTACGCACTCAGAAAGGGTATAGGTGTAATATGCGGTTGTCAAAAGAATAGGCTTTAGGCTCAAAAGAGGTGTACTACGGATAATGTTATTTGGTAGGCTGAAAAAGGCTCAAACGGGTCAAAGAAAGCCTACGATCATTTCCCACACCGAGTGTTACTCAGAATTTCGCCAACAAACATTCGTGGCAAGTTCTAGATCACAATGCAATGCAATTGAACTGATTCTAAAACTCACCACACAATGCACATGAAACGATGAGGTTGGTTTCGTTCTTATCTTAAAAGCATGCAAGAATGTCATTACAGGTGCGAGTGAGAGGTATTAAAAGAATCTATGGTTTACCACGAAGTCAGCCCATATTGATTATTACTCGTTCTTTCCTATGCACACTCTCAACTGTGTTGGTATCAACCAAGTCAAACAATGATACTACTAAAAAAAATGTTTTTGTATTTTTGGATAACATTTTTTGTATTTATGAACAAGATATTTTTTGTATTTTTTGAATAAATGGTATCGAACCCGAGTAGGGCTGCCTACGTATCTCATCTTTGACGAGAATCAGGTGTGCGTAGTTCGTTCAAATATGTTATAAAATATATGCTTGGAGAAAATTTATCAATGAAAGGATAGCAATATAAAGCTGTGCAAAAGAAATGATTGTCCATTGTGGACGAATGCAAAGTAAAATGAATGCCCGAAAACATGATGAATGGGATGCATGAGTGAGAAATGCACTTTTTTTTTTGGTTTTTATTTTTGTGGTGTCGAACCCAAAATGAGTTGTCTACGTATCACACTGTGTGGTGAGAATCAGACACGCGTAGTTCGGAAGATTATGTTGTAAAATGCATCATAAAGAATTATGTAATCAATACTAGACATATCAATTAGACTTGCAAATATGTATAAAATGCAAAATATAAGACCCAGAGCGATGCTTTGTTGAATCCGGTATAAGCTGACTTCTTTCCGTCAACATAACTCCAGCTCATTCTTGTGATGATTTTTTTTTTCCTTTGTTGTTGTTTTTTTTTTTTTTTTTTTTTGTTTTTGTTGTTGTCCGCCCTCGACTATTTGCGAGGACGGCCGTCCTGCAAAAATATGACAAATTGGTGAGAGTAGGCAAGCCACAAAATAGTAAATTGTAAGTGGCGTGACAATATAGTCAAAGACTTCGCTTGGTTCAACCGATGGTGGTTGATGCTTCACAAAGTCCAAATCGCGTTGTTCAAGAGCGATTTACGCAGTAGAAGTCCTGATTGCTATATAACAACAAAAGTGCAAAAATGCAAATGCTCGTGGCCAGAGTTGTAAGCACATAGCATGATATGTACATGGGTTAAAAGGGTAATTATTGCATTAAATAATATGTACAAAATTGCTAGCAACAAAATAGTAAACAAAAGCATGCAAATCAAGCGCGCGCCGAATATGCATGGGACCTCCTTATGCCAGAGGTGAGCCTAAACGCCAAATATGCGGGATTATGATAAATAGGTCCAAGCCGTTAAACTGCAATATTTTGTCGGAAATGGCGACCAAATGACGGTGCACTTTTTCCAATTTCAGTGTGTTATAACCAGGCTTGGATCCGTCTATCATTGTCACGCTACACATAATATGCTAATGGGTCGTTGGGTCGTGAAACCCGTCGACAAGTTTGGTGGATTTCTAATTGTGGCATTTATACCAAGGATTAACCCACCTAAAGTTTATACATGCATGACTTAATATAAAAGGGTGGTATAGCTCTATCCTAAGTTTCTAAGATTTGGCTTACTAGACGCAAGGTTCCCGAGCGGACTACTCGAGTGAGAAGGCTACGCGACCACCGGTTGGACCGGATTCTCCGCGCAAAACGCCAACTCTCTTAAATTTGGGTGTTTGAAAGAAATTAATTTGCGCAAAGCACACCCGCGTGTTGTGTGTGATAGTGTGAATTTTCCAGAATTGAAGAAATATGAGCGGAATGCCAGTTAAGGAAAACAGTAAAACAAATAGCAATTAAAACAGTTAAACATACAAAATTAAGCAAGCAATTTTAAGGCATTTAAAACAAATAAAAGCAAATAAAGCTAAGCAATAATAAACCTAGGTTTGTTATGGTCAAGAACCTGAATCCCCAGTGGAGTCGCCATCTGTAACACCCCATTTTAACCGGAGTCGAAACGGGAGTGCCACGTATGGTTGATTCCTAAATGCATTTTAAGGAGTCGCCACCTAATTATTATAGTGAATTAGGACACTAAAAATGTAGCATAAAATACTACGAATGATCTCCATTTTAAAGGTCTGCGAAAGCTATGTGAGATTCCGGGTAAGGGTTCTTTATTATCCTAAAGGGAAGGGGTTAGGCACCCTATAGGATCCGCTAACTTGCGGTTATCCGTTCAAACCTACGCTAATTATATATTGGCTTTTATTCTATCTATTCTAAGCATTTTTACAATTAAAATAAAATGCAATACAAAATAGTAAAACTAAAATTAAATGCGACACGAGATAAAAATTCGGGACATCTTTAGCCTTTGTTAGGCCTTCTGCATAAGATGATCTTCGGGTACCTGCATAGACACTTAGTAAAAGTGTTAGTAATAAAATAAACAATTTTTAAAGTAATTGCAATAATTAATAAATAAAGCCAAAAATAAATCCGTCTTTGTACATGGAAGGCCTTGGAAATCAGACGGAGATTTCTTCATCGGCCACTATTGCAATAAAATAAATAAAACTTTCATATCCGCGCCAAAACAGTAATAGTTTTAAACACGGATGGCTCAGATATGTAAAAATATAAAGTAGGACAGCCTAAACAAGTGCGGCGGCGAGAATTCGCCTTGCCAAGCGCATGTTGGTTATCCGGTGTAAGTGGAAGAAATCATCCTTGCCTGAAGCTTCATTTATTTTATTTTCCGCTTGCAGAATCATGGAGGCCTCAAAAATCGACGGATAACTTTTTCATTGGCCAATATGTAGTATCATATTCAAAATCAGTTTAATACCAAAGTGTAGTATCATGTTCAAAATCAGTAAACCAGCAAAAATATAGCAAAAATAGCCTAAAATCAGTCCAAAGAATATGGCAACAAGAGCAAAATTATCGAAAATCAGTCCAACCAAAATGCCCCAAACAGTAGCAATAAATGGCCGAAACTCAGTGAAACATAAACAGCCAACAAATCAATAGAAAAGCGGGCGAAATCAGTAGAAACAGTAGAAGCAGTTGCCATTTTCGCCAGAACCACAACAATAGTAAGCAATCAGTCCAGCAACAACAGTACACAACATAGGTCGCCGGAGTCTAACAAACTCCGGCGAGATTCAAAACAATAAATCGTCAACAATCAATAATATAATAGCAACGAAGAACCGCAACGGTGATTTCAACAACACAAGCGAAACAAGCGTGGCGGGGTCGACGAGAACAGCGGGTGGCGGTGAAGGTTTGCCGGCGAGTGAGCGATGGGTTGGTTCGCCGTGATGGGCGGCGATGGTGAGGTTGTGGGAGAGGTGAGAAGGTGAGGCTGCTGAGGAGAGAGGCGAGGAAAGTGAGAAATTTGAGGCGGCGACGGCCGCGCGGCGAGGAAGAAGGAGATGATGTTGAGAGATTAGGGGTGAGGTGAGGTTGGCCAGGGTGGGGTTTCACGAGAAACAGTGGCGGTTCGTCGGTGTCGGCGGCAGCGACGGAGAGTGGGTGAGGAGTGAGGCGTTTGTGGGATAGAGGCGAGTGCGCGTGGGGTGTTTCAAAGGAGGTTCACGGAGTTTTTAGAACTCCGTGGCGCGAGCGCGGCAAGGAGAAGAGGAGGCACCTTTTTCTTTTGAAATGAAAAGAATGGGCTCAGCCCTTATTTTGTGCTGCTGAACGTGGGCTGCCCCCTTTTAATGAGGGGTGATGTTTAATAAATAGGGGGTAAAATTAGGGTGGGATGATTTTAATAAGTGAGAGAGATAGGGTAGGTAAGAAAAATGTGGGGTTGATATTGATGTTGGAGTGTAGAAATGGTGAAAGTATGGGGTGGAGTGTGGTAAAGGTGAAAGAGGTATGGGGTGAAATAATAAAAAAAATGTTGGATTGAATTAATTCGGATTGGGCTTCGGACTGGACTGGTTTGACAAAATGCAAGGCGGGTTAATTATTTAAAACAAAATTATTTAAAAGGATACAAGATTATAAAAATGCAAATGCCGACGCAATGATACTAAAATTCAATATTTAAGAAATGTTTAATGCCTGATTAAGAGTAAAAACGCGGTGCCGATTAATTATTTAAAGAGATGCAAAATATTATAAAAATAAAAATATAATATTAACAAAGACATAATGCTTAATTTAAAATAAAAAGATGCAATGTCATTTTTGTGAAGAAATAAACATAGAATATTATGTAAAAATATTCAAAATAACGATTAAAATGCGGTGTGCTAAAATACTTAAAATTGCACGAAATATACAAAAAATGGGTCAAAATTGACTGTCAACACAATTAATTATCAAACATTCATACCAAATATTGACTAAATCTTAATCAAGCGAAGAAGAAATCAAACTACTGCATTAATTCATGAATAAAAGTTTCAAGCGATTCATAAGGAAAGCCCTAATAAAGTATTTAGCTCCTAAACATCTTCATGTCAAGAATTAATACAAACCAACATAAACTGAATTAAAAACAAAGAAAAGAAAAGAAATTTGAACCAAAATTGTCTCAAATCTTGTGTTGTAGCCTCCTTTCTTCTCTCCCAAAGTAGATGTGAGATGTAAGATCCCATATGCTAGGTAATGAGTAGAGTTTTAGGATTTTATAGCTGGGGAAAGTTGCCCTTGCGGATCCTGAAAACATGTCAAATTCGGCCCAGAATCGGAAAACACGCCTCGGCACCGCGATGCCGGAAGTCATGTAGTCAATCAGCCTCGCAGCAGTTTGGGCACCGCGGTCCTGGCGGCACGCTGATCGGAATAAATCCACTTTCGGTTTTTGCGATTTTTCGTTATTTTCTCGTCCGACTTCGTCTGATTTCTTCTACACTTTCCGGAACTTCTTAGGCTTCATTCCTTGACCCTTTTAGTGTGCAATTCCATCTAAATCAAGCTCGTTTCCTCATCTTTTTGCCATTTTCTCCATTTAGGACCGCTGTGACTCAAAAGAAAGAAAAACAACCTAACACGACACTTATTTGAACGAAAAATGGGAAAATACTAACTAAAAATGACATAAAAGGTGTATACAAAATACACCTAACACCCTTCCGCCAAATCATTTGGCTGAGGGTTCACGTCTTCCCCAACTAGTGGAGGGTCTTCGGTTAGAAAACGTGACATTCCCATAACCGTCAGGAAAAACATCATCTTTTGCTGCCATCGCTTAAAGTGAGCACCCATGAAATTTCAGGACGTTCAAGGTGAAAACCAGCGAGTGTCGGGGTAGTGGCGCCCCCTTGAGCAGTTGCAAAGGTGTTGGGAACGCCTCTAACATGAGCATAGATGTTGTTGACGCCTTGGGCAGGAGCATAGGCACTATAAGTGCCCGGAGCAGCAGTGGAGACGTTGATTGTGCCAAAACCAGTGTTGACACTAGTTGTGGAAAAAGCAGTGGCGGCACTCGTAATGCCAAAAGCAGTGGTAGCACTAGAAGTGCCAAAAATAGTGGTAGCACTAGAAGTGCCAAAAGCAGTAGTTTGGAAGACATTAGGAATGTCATGATCAGTGGTGACACTAGAACTGCCAAAAACAATGGAGTTGAAGGCAACGTTAGTGCCTTGAGCAGTGGGATTGAAGGCAGTGAGATTTCCTTGAGCATCGGTGAGATTTTCAGTGTTGAATTGGTTGAATTGATCTTGTCCAGTCATGTTGTTGTTGAAACAACGAATATTATCTTAAGCTTGTGTGAACAAAGTTGTAGTAACAAGGAAATGAGAATGTAACAACAACAACAAGTATGTAAGAAAT
Source organism: Przewalskia tangutica (assembly GCA_029844215.1). NCBI lineage: Eukaryota > Viridiplantae > Streptophyta > Magnoliopsida > Solanales > Solanaceae > Przewalskia > Przewalskia tangutica. The sequence goes on from CM056726.1 coordinate 11,957,675, forward strand.
TTGGAAATAAACAAATAAGAGGGCTTCATGAGTCGACTGAATTCTCAATCTTTCCTTAAGATAATATTGCCCCGTATATCCTTTCAACGGTGTAATGACAACTTATCTCCCAAGATAAAATAACAATCAAATAAATGAGCAAAGGGAACTCAAGTGTTCGCTTAGGAAGAAAGATCTTTGAGTGTTTTGTGATTGTAAGAGAGGAAGACAATTTCAGAGAATTGTTTAAGTGTAAGATATCGTTTCAAATGAGCCCAAGACTCCATTTTATAGTGTGAAGAAGATGATCTTTCACATAGCCTAGTAATGGCCAATAAAGACCATATAATGCCTTGAATGTGGAGTAATAATTCAGCCAAATAATGACTGAATTCATGAGCCCTATAATGGAGAATTAATGCTCCAAAGTCATTAACGATTTTGTTCATCTTCCAATGATGCAAGCGTCCAGCGTCGTGGCCTATAAATTTTGTAGCGCGTCAATGAAACATCAGAGAGTTTCGGGCTCCGCAACGTCGTGGCCCTGCAGGGAGGCGCTGTGGCGCTCTGGCGCCACAGCCTTTTCAGACTCGTTTAACCTTTTACACATTTCATACGTCTTCCCTTCGTTTACCAACGTGAAACCATTGTTATTTGGTCAATAACCGTCTATTCTCTTACGTCTCAAACAATTCGTATACGTATCAATATCTCTTCCATAGAAGGAAAGTACGATCCTTGACACTTTATGTGCACGTGTGTGGAAATCATGTTTTCGACGTGCGGAGTCCCAATTATTTGAGTCATAATTAATATGATTAATTTTATTTCGATTTAGTAAACTTTCCAACATTAAATCCCAAAAATATGAAAATGCACAAAGAGAGAGATAGAGGCAAGGTACTGGATTGACGAGTATATTACACTCTCCATATTTTTTATTGATAGTCAAAAAAATGTTTAATAGGTACTGATTTTTAATGGATTGAGTGTTCAAGGGAAACAAGTTTTAAGTTTAGATGTCTAAGTGAAATTTATGTGGTCGATTATGACTTTGACCTTAATTTTTTGACTTGTGCATAGTACGGCTACTGAAGTTACTATTCTATTTTAATAAATTGTTAAAAGGAAAAAACCACCCAACAGTATTGGGTTGAAGTTGAAAAAATACATTTAATGATAATGTTGAAAAAAAAGTATCTGAACACTGAAATCAACTGCGTCTGGACATAAACTTGACTTGAAGAAAAGTTTGCAAAAAATGAAGATTTTATGAGTGGAACTTAAAACATTCCTTCCACGTTATGAGATTTTACTGAATATATTATTATTGTTATTTTAAAATATTGAAATTCTCACATCTACTTATCCTATGTCTTAAATTATAAATTTTATCAATGGAGCGCGGCCAAAAATTCAAGACTATTCCCCTCTAAAATTATGCTTGTGATATAGTCTTACTGAATCATAAATCATAACAAATAACCATAGCCTGATACCAATGTAACATGCAAATTGAAAGCTAAATAAGGAAGTTTCTCGTAAGAGAACCTTTGGGCCTATAATATATTAGTTTTTTATCTTTAAAAAGTTTCATCGATTCGGACAATTTTTTTTTTTTAATTTCTTTAACTATACGAACAAGATCATTATCTAAATTTCTTTTTCAGCAAATTGAAACTTTATGAGAAAGCGTAACATTGCGTTTAGAATGTAAGTTATTACAAATATTAGATGATAGACTAATTGTTTTTTTGTAAGAATGAGAGATATATTAGCAAATATTATACAATAATCTATATTTATACAACTTTAAAAAATGTGGACAAAATTTAAATAGTGTCCTAATCAGCCTTATTATTTGGGCCAACAGATGAGCAGACCCGACCAGATCCTTTTAGCATAAAGAGTAGGAACTTCCCAAAACCCTAATAAGACGTCAACATATATTGCCGCACTTAGTATACAGTACACTCACATTTCCTCTCGCCCTTCCCCAATTCAAAGGTAAAATAAAAACTGAATTGGTTAGTTGATAAAGATTAATGAATTATGTTTACATTGTAGTGTAAATTAAGCTTTGTATGTGGCAGAAATGGGTGTTCCAGAGTCATTCTTGAAGAAGCAGAAGAGGACTGAAGAATGGGCTGTTGCAAAGAAGCAAGAAGTTGAATCTGCAAAGAAGAAGAATGCCGAGAACCGGAAATTGATCTACAACAGGGCAAAGCTGTACGCAAAGGAGTACGAGGACCAGGTATTATTTATCTCCATAATTTTTGGTTAACATGTTCCGGCCCTTCCCCGGACCGCTATACCGGGAGCTTAGTGCACCGGGTTGCCCTTTTTTATATTTGTTAGGTTAACATTGTTCAATTTGCTTTTCTTAGGACAAGGAGTTGATTCGTTTGAAACGCGAGGCTAGATTGAAGGGTGGTTTCTATGTGGATCCTGAGGCAAAGTTGTTGTTTATCATTAGGATTCGTGGGTAAGAAGTGTTTTGATGTTCTTGTATGATGGAAGGGGTAATAGTATGGTATTCATGAAATTCTATCTTTTAGGATAAACGCTATGCCCCCACAGACCAAAAAGATTTTGCAGCTGCTACGTTTGCGACAGGTACAATCAACTCAAAAGATTTGGTTACAATTTTAATTTACTACTTGGAACATTTCTCTTCTCGTATTAGTGTTTTGCAGCATTCACAAGTGTAGTTGGATGTTTGTTGGTGTATAATCTATTTTTGATGTCCTTGTATTATTTTGTTTGCTGGAAATACACTTTTGAGTTATGTGTTAGGGATATATAGACAATTAGGTACAACCTGTGAAGATCCTGATGATTGCACTGGCTTGTTATGCCAAATGTCTGATCATCAGCCAAGTTATCGTGTTGTTGTGAATATTATTTATTATTCTTCCCTCATTTGAAACAAGACAAAGTATTTGTAGGTTCTCTGGAGTCTGTTTTTGTTGAGAGATTTGTTTCATGCTTATATGATTCTTTAACCTCTCTGTTCTAACTGTGAGCTCTCCTTCCTTCCTATATTTTTGTGACAGATCTTTAATGGGGTCTTTTTGAAAGTTAACAAAGCCACTGTTAACATGCTCCACAGGGTTGAACCTTACGTTACCTATGGGTAGGTATCACTTAGCTAGCGTTTGGCCATATATTTTGTGCCAGATTTGAAAAAATATCTTCAAATATCAGTTTGGCCTAGATTTTGGAGCAGATTTTGAAAATCTGTCTTCAAAAAATCTTCAAGTTCCAAAAATTGGTCTAGATCAGTTTTTGGGATTTTTGGGGCTTCCACTCACAAAATATCAAAAAAATTCAAAGTAAAATGCATGTCCAAACACAACTTCAAATTCCAAAAATCACAACTTCAAAAACTAATTTTTTTAAATTTCAACTTGAAAATCTATGGCCAAACGGAGTTTAATGTTATGCTGCATCTGAAAGTCTTCTCTCCATTACTATTGCAAGCTTGCAGTCCCTTATTTCCTTTGCATCTTGCAGCTACCCAAACCTAAAGAGTGTTAGGGAGTTAATCTACAAGAGAGGTTACGGGAAACTCAACAAGCAGAGAATTGCTTTAACCGACAATTCTGTCATTGAGCAGGTAATTTTCTGTGAGTTCTTCAGCTCTAGATTTAATATTTCGTGCTGTTGATGTCTCATAAGTGCTCGTGTGTGTTTCAGGGTTTGGGCAAGCATGGAATTATCTGTGCTGAAGACCTTGTCCATGAGATCATGACTGTTGGACCCCACTTCAAGGAGGCCAACAACTTCCTATGGCCATTCCAGCTGAAGGCACCTTTGGGTGGACTCAAGAAGAAGAGGAATCACTATGTTGAAGGTGGTGATGCCGGTAACCGCGAGAACTTCATTAATGAACTTATCAGGAGGATGAACTAGACGCCTGATTATTATTTTTTTGGGTATTTTAGTGAAAATTTCAGAATTTCTGCCATTTTGAATTATGAAGTATAGGACATTGTTCTTGTTTTGACCCCCCAGCAGTCTCATCTTATTGTGTTGGACCGAGATTTTATGTTCATTTTTGTTTTCAAGCTTATCTACTTTTTATTTCCTTGAATGTTGAGTGCACCATTTCTACTACGTTCGTCCTATTGAGTACATTCTGATTTAAATAGCTTTAGCTAAATCTTGGACAAAACTTTTGTTGGGTAAGCCTTCTATTTTAGTCAAAAATCTATGATATTTCTTCCTCCGTGGTTGCAAAGATATAGGTGTTAATTGATCAAGTGGATAAACTAACAATTTCAATCTACTTATAAGTAGGATCTCTCCAAGGTTTAGACTTAGACTTGTGCTAATTGGAGAGGATAGATTGAGGTGTGACCCAACAATACGGTTATAACAAAATGTAGGATTCGTGCTATGATATATACTTGCAAGAGTGGTTAAATTTGATCCACTATTTCACTGCGGCAATTAACAGTTCACAGTTCCATCTTCAAATTGAAGCGTTAGTTCTAGCAAAATTGCGGGGTTTACTTTACGAGAAATGTAGATTCAAACTTACAATAACTCTCTGACCATGGAGAATTGCCATAGTTGAAACTAAGAACCTTATTCCTTAAGATATATTAAGGGGTCGTTTGGTTTATGGGATAAAGTGGGATTAAGTATGAAATTAAATTTATACTTGTTTGGTTGAACCGTAATCTTAGGGATAATTTATACTTTCAACGAAATCAAAGTATAAATTTAATTTTGGATATTTACCAATTACCATCAAACTTGGTGTTATTTTATCACACTTGGGAGGTGGAATAAATTAGTTTAAGAATTATTTGAGGAGTATGATTTCGGGATAACTTAGTCCGCGAACGAGGATTATACATCTAATGCAGGTCTTTGACCCAACTTCTATAAGCTGGGGTGCTTAAAGGGGTATACACAAGTTAATGTGTGTAAAGAGAAACTTTTGCAAGTTCCGGAGAAAAAATATGTATGACAAAAGTTCAATTATTTACATCGGTTTTAATTCTTTTCTTTAATAATATTATGACAATTGACTTGAAGTAGTTGCCTTATTTGGCAATTATCTCCAGACAAGTAAAAAGAAAAAAGTAAATCAAAGTTTGATTATTTATAGCGGTTTTACCTCTTTTTTCCCTTTTCCTCTTGACATTTTTATGCTCATACAACATTAATTTTGCAAAATAATAATAGATAATTTAAAACTCGAGATATCAAATCAAATTTGCAATCAGAAGATCACTTTTGTGAGATGCGCTTGGTTTTCTTATGGCTTTTATGTAATGATTACACCAATTTCTATTCGATCCATCATTTACGAGATTATCATCATTTAAAAAAAAAAAAAAGCAAAAAAGAGAAAAGAATGAACTCAAAATATAGAAGGAAAATATTACTTGAGAGCCTAAATCAATTAAATTGGTTCAATTGATCATGGTCAGACTTCAAAATATGAATCTGCTTCACCCTAGTTAAGAGACCCTTTTGTTACCTAGCCACTAACCATGAGGACTTAGTTGTTAATTTCCCAAAGATATAGTGCTGAATTAACACTACATAACAAATCAAGGGGTTCATTTGTAACTTGAGTGTTAACTACGAAGACTTCATTGAAATTTTCCAAAATATGAAGTGGTTCACTAGAATATATGAAACAACACCAAGGGGAAAACTCTCTTCATTCGAGTCTTTTTTGCGACACAGACCAGTGGTGGGCGGTGAAGTCTTGCTAGTAAGGTTATTCAATAGTATTCTTGTTTAATTAAATATTTGTGTTTATCTTTAATATAATTATGAGACCAAATTAATATGTAAATATCACGTTTGCATATTCTTGTTCTTAAGCGTGTTTTATAATTAATGTTGGGGTGTTTTAAAGAATTGTTTTTTTCTTTTGTGAAAACAATAACATGAATTAAAGGGTCTAATTAGTTTAAGGGAGCTAGAATTTCACTGTATATAATGAATATCCTAGTTAAATGAATATGCAAAGTATGATACTTTCTTGATTCAGCTTAAACTTTTCAAGCTTAAATTATCAATTAATTCTCTTCATTGTGCTCTCTCTTGAGTTGAAGTCTCTCACAAACAACCTCTCTCCCTCCCAAGTAGGGGTAATATCTGCATACATATCCTCTCCAGACCTCACTTGTGAGACTGAATATGTTGTTGTTCTCTCTTCATTATGAAAATTGTGAGCTTGCCAAGTAGATAGCTTTATTTATGTTATACTATTGATCTGGTGTGTGGAATAAGTAGATCTTGAGAACAAGGGTATGCTTCATTGTTTGACTATCAAGGATCAATTTTCCATCTTTTTGACAATTTGAGGTTAGACTTGTTGTTTGGCTAATTACAACTTTTTCTCTATAATTGTCTGATATGTGAGAAATCCTGGAAAGACTGAGAATGACTAACCCAATACTTGGATGGATCACTTAAGTTATATCTCTATCAAATAGTTTGGATGATTCTTTACATGGAAAGGACTCTGCGCATAGCGGGAGCTTAGTGCACCGGGCTGTCCTTTTGAAGGATAGTCTTGGAGTAACCGGTAAAGTTGTTGTCATGTGATCAGGAGGTCACGGGTTCAAGTTGTGGAACCAACCTCTTGCAGTATAATAGACCCTTGTGGTCCGACCCTCCCCGGACCCCACGCATAGCGAGAGTTAGTGTACCGGGATGCCCTTTACATGGGAAGGACCAGGTGGTATTTCCTGTTCAGTTTCTTTTTACCAAAGAAAAAAAGATAAATTTGGTGAGGTAAAGTCGCAATTTTTCTTCTTGTAGGTATTGATCATAATACATGGGTTTGCCAAGATTTAAACGTCCTGTAGGGACTAGTGAACCAACTTCAAATCTTTTTGTGGCCAATTGTGGACCTGCTGTTGGACTAACTTTGGACACAATTGAAGCTGTATTTGGTGCATATGGTGAAGTTAAGGGAATCCATCTTGCTGATGAAAGTGGCTCTAGAGTTATTGTCTCTTATCATGAAGAGAAGTCTGCAGAATCTGCCTTGAAGGCTTTGAATAGACGTGCATGTCCTGAGCTTGGTGGCCGATCTTTGCACATTCAGTATTCAATACCTTCTGTTTGTCAGGTGAATTATCTTTATCCACAATAATGTCTTGAATTTTGTACAGTCTTGTAAATCATAAGATTGTTTACCGGGCTTCTATTTTGAGCATGTTGATTTAATTACTATTTTGAATATGCAGTGAATTTTAGACAGTCAGCTTTAAAGCATATTATAAGAAACTGATCGCAAAGAGCTTCTGAGGGACATGTACCATTCTTCCTTTCTGGAATATATTTGCATTTCTGGCTAATCATAGTTAGATGAAATCTGGTTTCTGAAGGGTGATATTAGGAGTGGCAAACAGGCGGGTCGAAAACAGGTTAAACAAAAATGGATAAAATATCCTGTTAGAAAATTTATTAATGTGGAACAAAGTTTATCCCATTATTTATGACTCGAACAATTGGGGCTCCGCACGTCGGAAACATCGTTTCCACACACATGCACACATTGTACCAAAGATCGTAAATTTCATTAGTGAAAGAGATATTGGTACGTAAGTAAAAGAGTTTAAGACATAGAATGATGGACGGTCATTGGCCAAATGACAAGTGTTCCACGTTGGTAAACGAAGGAACAAGTGTAGAGATGGAATAGGTCGGAAAGGGCCGCGGCGCCGGCGAGCCGCGACGCAAATTCCAGCTCAAGTTACTGGAGCCGCGGCGCTACCCAGACAAAAAGTCTGAAATGAAAATCTGATTTTTGGAGACGTTTGGGCTGCCCTCAATGGCATTCATTCCAGCATTATTCAGCCATTATTTGGCTGATAAATGGGTGTCATTACTTGGGCAATTCATTGCCATTACATGGGTGATTCAATGCCATTACTGGGCACTTGAAGAGACAATTCTTACACTATTGAGACCTTTGGCTCAATTGTAAAATACATGTACTTCAGAAAATCTTCTTTCTCTCTAGCATTCTTTCAATACTCAAAAGTTCTTCAAGAGAAACACTTGAGTTTTCTAACTCAAGTGTGTTAATAGTTGTTTTATCTTGGGAGACTATTGCCTAACAACGTAAAAGGATATATACAGGGCAATCTTGTCTTAAAGACAAAGTGTCATCACTCGACTCAGCACAATTGTAACACTTCCAGATTTAGTGTCTCTTGATTTCTGGTTATCAAGATTCAAAGAGCTTTCTGCAATTGGTACAAAGATTCAAGACTGATTCAAGAACTCAAAAAGCGTGTTGTTGCCACAATTCTTATTTACTACAAGCTTGTTGTTATTGTTATCTTTATTGTTTATCCTTTCGAAGCACTTGTAATAGCTATTTACTATTCGTGTACTGCTTTATTCCCAACATATCCGACCCACCCATACTTGACACTGATTAAAATGGGTTAACCGATATCCATATTATCCGTGCCTTCGGGAATAGTCAGGTGAGAACACAAGCTAAGAGCCAAAATAAGCTTAGACTCCGAGAAAGCAAGAACTCATGAAAAATAACAAGTAGACAAATGGGTATTGATAATATGAATATCCATATGTATATCCATTTTTTTAGTGGATAATATATAGAGAATATCCATATTTGATCCATTTTTAAAAAGTTGGTTATCCAACCCATATCTAATGGGTCGGATTGGATGGTTACTTGTTTTTTTACACCATTTTGCCAGTCCTAGGTGATATAGTCATATGGAACCGATGCACCTCTTTTAAGTTGGGCAGTTGTGCTTGATAGTGGTCATGGTTGACGTAAGGGCTCATTTTCATGGATTAATGTTTGTGTTCTTTTATCAATTTTGGACATGTCATTTTTAGAAACTAGCAAGTGTGTCTGTGGACTGTGGGTATTAAGTTGAACTTGTATCAGTCCAGCCTAGAGGTTGCTGAATTCTTGTCTTTACCCCCTTGAGTAACTTCTGTTGATAGTTTGGATATATTCCCTTTTCTTGATGAGCTTGCTTTCTGGTTCAGGTTGCACCAAATGACTCAATTCAGGTGTCTTTGGAAGCTTCAGAGTTAGATATTCCTGGTCTTTACTTGATTAAAGACTTTATCAGTGCCAAAGAGGAGGAGGTCAGGGATCTCATTTTGCGGGAAAACATATAGGCATTTACTTACACTGTTCTTATATTTTCTTCCTCTTTTCTCAAAAAGTTTCACCTAAGTCTAACTCAGTTTCGTTGAATCTTTTAGGAATTACTTGCAGCAGTTGATACGAGGCCTTGGCAAAAACTTGCTAAAAGAAGGGTTCAGCATTATGGTTATGAGTTCCACTATAGTGTAAGTGCAGATCGTGGGTTTTTGGAACTATGGAAATGCAAGTAATTATACCAGCATATAGCAGAAGCATATCATTGTTTGCTGCTAGATATGTGCATGAAACAAGCTGTCATTATGGATTTAGAGCATAACATTAGGCTCTACAACTTTAGAAACTCTTGACATTCTCTGCTAAAGGCTGCTGATATCTCTTACATTTGTTATCTATTTCTTTAGAAAAGCTTTCAAAGGCTAATAGAGTGTTAAGAACTTAAGATCTAATACGCATTTCTACTTTAAAAAAAGGATCTAAAATGCATTTATTGAATTCTCTATCTATTCACCACGCAGACAAGGAATGTCAACACGAACCAGTACTTGGGTGAACTTCCATCATTTCTTTCCCCAATACTTGAAAAGATGTCATTGTTTGAAAAGCTTGGTTACACTGGAACTGTACTTTTGGACCAGCTCACGGTGAGTTAATTTCACATCTGATATCTATTCATTCATGAGCTGTCCATCCATGACATTTTGTCTTTTATTTATCCGGGCAAGGGAATTAGGTCTTGTCTGAATTGCAATGTCATAATTATTTTCATTTCTGTGATATCATGTTTTGGATGTCATGAAACTTTTATAGTTGACTTCAAGAAATACTTTTGTAAATCTTTAACAGGTTAATGAATATCCACCAGGAGTGGGTTTGTCTCCACATATTGACACCCATTCAGCATTTGAAGGATTAATATTCAGCCTTTCATTGGCAGGGCCTTGCATCATGGAGTTCAGAAAGTATTCTACTGGTGTTTGGCCTACAAGTGATGACACATTAAGTGATGAAGAGGCTCAAAATTCTGACAAGAGCTCAAAGTTCTTGAGGAGGGCTATTTATCTGCCCCCTCGATCTATACTGTTATTATCACGGGAAGCACGCTACGCTTGGCATCATTACATTCCCCACCATAAGGTAAACTCCTGCTGCCAATGTTTATTTTAAGATGTTGAAAGTTTTGTTATAAACCAAGAAGATTATCTTAATTACTGGAGCAAATTGTCAAAGTAGTACTCTCTCAAAAAATTATTCCCAGAATACTACTCTCCCAAAATTAATTCTCATTTTACTACTCATTTTGCCACATGGATTGTCAAGTGGATTGTCATGCCACATATGCAATCTTATTTGTCTTTCTTTTATTTTTTTAAGTCATAAACACCAACAACTCTTTTTACTTTTCATCAAAATTACTTTTTTTAAAAGTACTTATTTTTTAAAAAAATCAAAATTAATTAATTTTAGAAACTTAATCAAACAATTATTAAGTATTTTACTTTTTCTTTTATCAATTTTAACTTTTTATATTTAGCAAATTAATAATTCAAATATTTTACATGGAAATTTATAAATACAAGATTAAAAAAAAGATTCTCCTTATTTCTTGGAGGACAAAGAAACGATTGTATTTTTAAAATGGTTGAATCTTGGAAATAAATTGTTGGAGGCGTGAATGGTGATATGTTCATTCCGATCTATTCATTCTAATATTAACGGATTCACCCTGTAACTTATAACTTATAAGAAAAAACTCATTTATATATAAATACAAGGAGAATCTTTTTTTATATTACTAGTTTATATCATGTTGACTATTGGGTAGGGTTAGATGAAAATATCTAATATATAATACATCATGTTCAGTATATATTATATTAACACTCCCTATGTTAGAAGGCTAAATTCAAAGGGAAATAGAAAGATAAATCCGAGATGAGAAAGGTTTTTTTTTTTTTAATCTTGTATTTATAAATTTTCATGTAAAATATTTGAATTATTAATTTGCTAAATATAAAAAGTTAAAATTAATAAAAGAAAAAGTAAAATACTTAATAACTATTTGATTAAATTTCTAAAATTAACTTATTTTGAAAAAATAGATTTTTTAAAAGTACTTTTAAAAAAAGTAATTTTGATGAAAAGTAAAAAGAGTTGTTGGTGTTTATGGCTTAAAAAAATAAAAGAAAGACAAATAAGATTGCATATGTGGCATGACAATCCATGTGGCAAAATGAGTAGTAAAATGAGAATTAATTTTGGGAGAGTAGTATTCTGGAAATAATTTTTCAGAGAGTACTACTTTGGCAATTTGCTCTTTCAACCAATTCCAGAATTTCATTATAGAATGTGAACCCTATTTTGAATGAGAAATAATTAAGGTGGTAATATGATAGCAAAAGCATCCAGTTTGGAAGGGTTCACAACAGGTGAGTCACTTCCAATGTTGGAATTAATTGTCCGTCTCTCAGGATAATGTGAAAATGAGTTTGAAGCTTTTATAGCAACTTGAGTTGGATAAACAGTTAGCATGAATTTTAAGAATCTCACATCTAACTATTATGACTAGGAACTTGGCCTCATATACTTGTGCACCTATTTATTAGGAACTCATTGACATCAAATTTCTCCAGCAAGAAAGTTTTTGCGATCCTGCAAAAGTTGATTTTTGGGGGGAAATCATAAATTTCCAAACTCGACACCAAGTATTCACATTCTTTGAAATGTTTATATTTTTTTATCAATTCTTCATCAAAAAATATTTAGGATTGTCTGGAGAATATTGGTTTAAGTGAGACGCATCAATGAGGTTTTATTGTGTTTGTTACTCCATATAACAAGAGTTTGATGTTAATTGTGTTATGTAACTGAGGGGTGAAATGTCATTATTGGAGATCTTATTGGTAGAATGTGGCACTAGGGTCTTGGCTCCCTGGGTGTTTAAGGTAATTTTATTGCTTCATTGCTAAAACCTATGAACCTTTATAGTTTGTTTTTATTTTTGTGCCTTTCTGAACTTCATTTGACATGTTCAATATATGTGCTTGATTGATTAGAGTAAGTTCGTTTCCATTGATTTTTCCAAACTTCTGCATTGCAGATTGATGTAGTGAAGGACGCCAGAATCAGAAGGGCTTCAAGGAGAGTGTCCTTTACATTGCGCAAGGTATGGGGATTTGGAATTGGTTTTAACTTCAAACATCTTGATGTTTGGAAACCGCAAATTAGTTGCTTGAAAGGTAATGGCTCACACGTTACCTTCTAAATGTGGATGTTCAGTTTTACCTTTTCCAGAATGTTGTTGAACGTTCTGTACAATGTGTACAAGAGTGTTAACTTGCAGAAAGTTAAGAGGAATAATGGTAATATAACAACAGTAACTACTAACTATGTCTCAGTCCCAAACGAGTTGGAGTCAGAAAAAACGGTAATACATAGGCATATTTGTTAAATAGTGGGAAACACTAGCACCTAAAAATTTCAAGAGAAGTACAATATCTTGAACATATTTGAACTATTAGTGAGGGTTGCTTTTTGTTATTTTCATTTATGTTAATAGCTAAGTCCCCTTGTAATGAAGATCTTTCCCTTCTTGATGCAGGTAAGAAAAGGACCATGCGAGTGCGAGTTCCCCCAATACTGTGATTCTCAGAAGTAAAAGATAATTAGATTATGCTTTGCCAGAAACCAGAAGATTTGATAATTGATTATTTCATTCTGCATGGTTATGTTCTGTCTGAACCATTTTCAAGTGAAAAATTAAACAACCAGGTCCAGCTCGAGAGCTGTAATATAAAGCTAAGAGGTACACTGTTTTTAGTTGAACTTTATATTTAATTTGCAACGAGGGATTAGTCTTTGTCTATTGTTGCAGAGTTCCAGGACATAACATTTTTCTTCTGTCTTAGAGCAGCCTTTAGTCTTTACCTATGTTCTGGTTCTTCAAAAATGCCCTATGTTAAATCTTTTTTGGAGGATCCAAGCAACAGAAGTGCTTACAGTTCTCAATTACTATTCATATGGTGGTTTTTGTTGTCCTTCAATTTTCTTCTTCTGTCATCTTTTCGAAATTGTGGCAAAAAACACCCTTAAACTATCTTCAACAGCATCGTGCATAAAACAAGCGAAATTGGGTAAAGCTAAAATTTCTAAAGGTGGGACCGAAGCCGATATGGCCGCCTACGTATCCACCAAGGAAATCGGGTCAAACGTAGTTCAAATTACAAGTAAATGGGCTTTCTAATTTGGAGCGGCGAGACCCTATATGAGCTCTATGCATATCCCACCGAGGGAACACGACTTTTTTACAATGCAAAAGGAATTACATGGAAAACAAATGCTCCTAAACGTAGTATCTCTTTACCGCATCTGTGTTGATAGCTTTAGGCCATTCTTCGCCATCCATCTCAGCTAAGATTAAAGCTCTTCCACTCAACACTCGATGAACCATGTAGGGCTCTTGCCAATTAGGTGTGAATTTCCCTTTAGCCTCATTCTGATGAGGGAATATGTGTTTCAACACCAATTGCCCTGACTTGAATGTCCTCGGTCTTACCTTTTTGTTGAAAGCCCTGGCCATCCTGTTCTGGTAAAGCTGCCCCCGACAAACTGCATTCATCCGTTTTTCATCAATCAACATCAATTGCTCGTATCGACTTTGCACCCATTTAGCTTCGCTCAACTCAGCCTCTTAGATAATTCTCAAAGACGGTATCTCAACTTCTGCTGGTAGTACTACCTCTGTTCCATATATCAAAAGATACGGCGTCGCACCGGTAGAGGTCCTAATAGTAGTGTGGTAACCCAGAAGTGCGAAAGGTAGGTGCTCATGCCAATGTTTGTAGTTGCTAATCATTGTTGACACCCAATTTTGACCCTCCCGTACAGTCACTAACTACAAAATTACACTAATTTTTTAAATAATTTTAATAATAAAATGCAATGATAAGACGTTAATACATGCATAAATAACCAATTTAATAATGGCACCGCGTCTTACGTAGAAAATTAAGCACTTATAGTCTCGCTCCCGTATTTATTAATTTGAAAGCCCTGTCGTAATTCTTAAATAATAATAATAATATAAATAAATACATAAAATAAATAGTTTAACAAATGACGTCGTATTAAATAGCACATTTGCATTTTTATTAATACGCAAGGAATTTCATAATTATTTGTAATTTAAAATTAATTTTAATCTAATACATTCATTTTAATAGCGTCGCATTTATAAAAAGCATTAAGCAAATATCATATCCGCATTTAGCATTTAAATAATTTAGTAATAATCTAAACCCCATTCAATTTTAATTTAACTTCGCAGAATACGCATAATAAATAAGTTTTAATAACGGCATCACATCATAAATATTAAGCACTAATTAAATAGCACGCCCGTCTTTATTCTCTGTAATAATTTAAACTCAAACATAGACTAATAGAGCACCTAAATAATTTAATCACAATTTACCATTAAATAATACACCTAAATTATAACACTACCCAATTAATATCTAACTAGCCTAATTCCTCATTCAATTCGTCCAGCCCAATTAAATAACCCACGGCCCAGCTCCCGCGGCCCAACACCCCTTATTTCCCCCCTTATCACCAGCAGCCCACAAGACCATACCCTCACTTCATCTTCAAAAAGAAACGCATCCCTAAAAAATGAACCCAAAACCTAAAAACTAATTAAGAACCCTAGAATCTCTGGTTCGCCGCCTCCCTTACCCACACGCCCTAAATCCCACCAGATCACAACCAAAATTCCATGTTTCCTTTCTTAGAATCTGCCATAGCAAGAACCATTTCAAAATCGTGACCCAAATCGCGAAAATCAGGGTTTACCATAACCAAAATCGTCCTCAAAATAGATCCAGTACCTACCATAACTGAAGGCATACTAAATCAATACGAAAATCAGCACAAATCTCGTCCAAAAATCGCAATAGAATCATACCCAAACTTACCAAAAATCGTCTCCAAATTACACGAGATCTTACATCGAAATCAACACCTATTATGGTAGGAAATACCCGAATCGCATAGAACCAGTACGAGTCGTCCTAAACTTTACCTAAATTGGGGCGCAATTAGGACTATATATAAATCAACTGATTTGCACATCAAGGGGGGCAGATGTCCAGCAATAGAAAACCTCGCCCATAATCAAAGAACTTCCGCTTTTTCACAGGCTCACGCACGATCCTTCTCGACACCGCCGTTCGCATATAAACACATTCCGAGTGAATCGGCGACGATCTGTGCCACGGGTCATTCTGTCAGGAGGAAATGCGTTGGAGTTGAAGGAAAAGTCTCATTGCGAGACTCGTCACGAGCCACACTGCATGAATAACCACGCCCGCGTCCACCACATCCCTCTTCCGAATCCCTAAACAAAAGGGGGACGAGATGACATTGCCGTCTTCCTTAAAGCATCCTTTTGGCCTCTTGAATCTCATCCGTCCTCTGTGCATTTATTTATTTATTTATTTGTGTGATTTTATTACTTGACTTGTAATTAATAGGATGTCTAGAATAATTAGTCTTTAAACATATAAGTGGGGAAGGTAATTTAAAACTCATCGCTTGACTTACTTGCCTTTTAGGATTGTCATGCATGTCTAAATCTTACCAAAGTAATCTAAATAATTTAACTTGCATCATAAAATCAACGTTTTGTTTCTTATTAAATCCATAACAAATTTTCTCCTAAACTCTTAAGAATCATCTTAAGTACTTTTTATATAACATATTATACGCATGTTAAGTGTTGACACCCAATTTTGACCCTCCCGTCCAGCCATTAACCATAAAATTACACTAATTTTGTAAAATAATTTTTTAGGATTTTTATAATAAAATACAACAATAAAACATTAAATACAGGCATAAATAATTAATTTAATAATGACATCGCGTCTTACGTAGAGTTTTAAGCACTTAGAGTCCCGCGCCCGCATTTATTAACTTTAAGCTTTGTCGTAATTCTTAAATAATTAATAAATGCATAAAATAAATAATTTAGCGATAACGTCGTGTCAGGTAGCATAACCGCATTTATTAGTAATCATTTGTAATTTAAAGTCATTTTTAATCTAGTAGCGTCACATTTATAAAAGCTTTAAACATCACACTTGCATTTAGCATTTAAGTAATTTAATATAAACTCAATGCAATTTTAATTTAACTTCGCAATAATGCATAACCATAAAATTTTAAATAATAGCGTCGCATTCTAAAGTATTAAGCATTAATTAAATAGCACGTCCGCATTTATTTATTATAACAATTAGATTAATGAAGCACCTAATTATTTTAATCACATTTGTTAATCACTAATTAATTAATACACTTGCCTAGAATTAATTAGCTAATTAATTAACTAGCCTAAAAACTAATTAAACTCCTAGATTTTAATACTACCCTAACTACCCTAATTAATAGCCCAATACCCATTAATTTCGCCCCCCTAATTAACACACTACCCGCCGCCCCGGCCCAACACCCGCAAGCCCGATTCTTGTTCACCGCTTTATACCCACTCCATTACCCTTATCATTTACTTCTCCGAGAGAACCCATCTTCGTTCTCAACAAAAACCTAAAAAGCCAGCAACCCTAGAAACTCCTTCCATCGCCGCCATGCCCGGATTTCTCGCCGGAGAATCCGGGCTTCCCCTTACCCATGCACACAGACAGCTCATTTCTTACCATAACCTGCTCAAATCGCACCAAATCTCCTTCAAATCAACCTAAAATCAGAACTTACCTTAATCGATTTTACACCCAAAGAATCGTCCAAAACCCGTTCGAATCACACCTGGAATCAGTACGAAATCTCGTCGAATCAGCACCATTTTTAGCCCTTTCTCAGCCTTACCAATTTTAGAACCCAAACAATGGCTATTTAAGGCACGTCTGATAGGCGTTCGGAATTCGAGAGGGGGGTGAGCAGGCGAGCGAAAATTCACTCGAATGTTATAGAACATAGAGGGAGATAGCATAGCAGCATTTAAGAAACACAGACGGGGTCGAACAGAGGGAAAAGCATATACAGTAGAGCTGAGAGGGGGATCAGTCGAGCACAATAGGGCAGAAGCATAGGTCGAACCCCCTTCCTTTTACCTTCGAGGGCACCCATAGCGTCGATCGTCTAGAGCTCAGTAGGGAAATAGCAAGAACCACCGACTCGAAACCTTTTCTTATTAGTCACGGAAATCAGTCTCAAATCAGTAAGCATTCTCAATAACAAGCTTTACATTTCATTCGCATCGCAAAACTGAAACCCGAGCGAGTCGACGACTTGATACGCTGCCTCGGTTATTTGTCGCAGAAGGTAAACCCATTCCCTTCCTTTTCTTACGATTTATACTTTGTAGTCCGCACGACGTCTATATGTTTTGTCAAATATGTTTGATGAGTATTGGTTATGCGTCATATAGATGGTCGATAATTTCCGATCTTCTTGTGCCTGTTACGGTCTTAACATTGCTACGCCGATAAGTAACATGATGTGGTTCTGTTTGCTTAGTTCAAAGTGCATATTAGGTTTCCTATATATCCGAATAACCCTTTTGGTGTCTATGTGCTCATTCGGTGTCCCCGTGTTCATGAAACTAGTAATCTTATCTATCTTGTATGTCTGATGGTTGAATGGTATTTGCATTAGTAATGTTGCATCTCAGGAATTATTTTATGTCATGTAAAGCTGTAATTTGTGTTGCATTTCGTACTTAAAAGGGTAATAAGGCTATACATAATAGGATATGTATAGAGAAACGATTCGATTAAAGTTATCCAATTAAGAATGAAAGAAACCAGGAAGTGACCTGAAAGTACCTTCACTGTTTCGAGGCCTTAATACTTATCCCAGATATTTGTCGCATACTAGCAAAAATAATATTAATCTACACACTGATTTAAGAAATTGCACACATATGTCTGATTCATCTTTGCCAGCATGTATTCGTCGCGTCGGTTTTTCTGAATCTGTCCATTTGTGACTACTCTAGTATGCTTGTTTCATTCAAGTCATACAAGATGTCCCTGAATTCCCTTTCTTCCTGGTGGTATTAGTAGTCGACTAGCATTGTTTGATTCGTTTGTATGCTTATTATGTCTTGTCTAGAGGCATAAGAACATAATCTTTCCTTTGCCTAATCCTATATGTCAATCTAGTTGTATTACTAAAATCTAATAGGCTGCCTTGAATAATGAGATGAGGCTGTTTCCTCCATTGTTTGTTTTAATATATACACTAGTATATCCCTTCCGTCAGACCCTTGCCTATTCATATTTGGTCTGCTGGTTTGATTCTCGTAAGTATGAACCAACATATGTTCAAATGCTCTGTTTTTTTTCTGAAAACCACTTAGTAAAACTCTACTGGATCTTAATTTGCTTGAGAAAATATATATACATACATGCCTTTATCCCTCTAAGTGTTGGAATATACCTATGCTAGATAGCTACATCTCCTAAGTCATTATCGTGCCTATGTCTGTTGAGTTTGTCCAGATGGTGCCCATGCTAGCATACTACTCCTACTGAACCTCCATGTATACATCCTTTGTGTACTTATTCTGGACATCAACTTCAGTCCCTGATTCTCTGTTTGCTCTGAATATACACTAAATGCACTGACTGTCTTATTCAATAACTTTAGGTATATCATGGTAACATTCATATTTGGCTGGCCCATGTGTATATTTGGGTTAAGTCCCCTCTACTTGTTTCTCACTGTCTACTGCATACTGACCCTCACTGTTTATTCACGAATATATGGGTTTTTGATATAAATTGTGTGTTGAAGTTTGCTAAATGCATATTTATTAATTGACAAGTTCGAGTGTATACTAATCCTTATCTTTCTTGTTTTACATGGCATGCATTGGAGCAAAAAAGAAGAGTCTCATGGCGAGACTCATCGTGGCAAATTAACACCCGCATCTATGTGCATTTCCACTCCGCATCAGAAATTCCAAAGCTATAGGCGGAATTACATCGCCTTTCTTCGAGTCGCCATTATTATTTCATATCCTCTCCCTATTCATTGATTGTAATTAATTGTCTAACGCTATACTAATTAATTAGCATTTATAATAGTTAAACCCCGAATCAATAGCTAGAAATCAGTTTGATTTACTTACTTTAGGCTTGCCTCGCCTTGTTTAATAGTTATAATAAATCATTTAGCATCCTACACTTGCATAATAAGCTGAAATATTATTTACCTAGATATCCTTAAAACCGTGGTATAATTTCCTATTAATACAGAATAAGAAATACTGCTTTTGCATAATAGACGTGTCCTCCCTCTTATCATAAAATATTATATCCTCATGCTAAGCAATATATACCCCTTAGGTAAAGGAATACTGGCATACATTTTACTTCTATTATATTCCTAACTAAGATAGTATTTAGGCATCCTAACTGCACAGTTTTAAAAAAAAAAAAAAAAAAACTAACCTTGACCTTCCTACATAAACCTCGCAACATATCTTTAGAAAGTATATCTTATACTTTTCCGCTTAAATGTTTTTTTTAAATACGCCTTTTGCCCTTTTATACTTTAAGCACCTTTCAAACATTTTAGCGTTTATTTTATTTCCCAACATTTTATTAAACAAGAAGAGCTTTATTTTGCATTTTTAAACATAATAATTACCCTAGGTTTGGCAGGACAACCGCAAGTTAGCGGATCTTAGAGGGTGCCTAACCCCTTCCCTCTAGATTAATAAAGAACCCTTACCCAGAATCTCATTAAGTTTAGCAGACCATTAAAAATGGAGTTAATGTTTTACTTTAAACTAGTTAAACATTTAGGTGTCCTAATTCACCCAAATTAATTAGGTGGCGACTCCGCGAACCCTTAGCATTTTAGCACCCTTATAAACTTTAGCATCTTTTTGCACTTTTAGCACCTCTCTTGCAATTTTAGCATTCTTTTAAAACATTTTAGCTTTTATTTTTATTTTCTAACCTTTTTATTTGAGCAGGAGTTTAGAAAATAATGCCGCGGTCGAAAATGGGCGCGACATTAAGCAAGATTAATTTAGCTAGCAGTAGACATAATTAGTCCATAAATAAGTTAATAACCTTTGCATGTACACATAATCAGTCCATAAATAACCTTTGCATCATTTACATTTTTGGCCTTAGTCTTATAAACTTTTATCAACATGTCTCCTTTATAAAATATTTTGAAGCATCTTTTATATTTTCAAAACACGCATTTTTAACATAATAAATTACCCTAGGTTCGGCAGGATAACCGCAAGTTAGCGGATCTTAGAGGGTGCCTAACCCCTTCCCTCTAGATTAATAAAGAACCCTTATCCAGAATCTCATTAAGTTTAGCAGACCATTAAATGGAGTTAATGTTTACTTTAAACTAGTTAACATTTAGGTGTCCTAATTCACCCAAATTAATTAGGTGGCGACTCCGCGAACCCTTAGCATTTTA
The DNA here is from genome assembly GCA_029844215.1 of Przewalskia tangutica. NCBI lineage: Eukaryota > Viridiplantae > Streptophyta > Magnoliopsida > Solanales > Solanaceae > Przewalskia > Przewalskia tangutica. Next base: position 11,978,268 of record CM056726.1, read on the forward strand.
GCACCTTTTGGCACTTTTTATTCTAGCACCTTTTAAGCACCCTCTTAACATTTAGCATTTTATTTTATTTTCTAACCTTTTTATTAAGCAGGAGTTATTTTAAAAATGTCGCGGTCGGAAAAGGGCGTGACAATCATCTTGCGCAAGATCCTCTTAATATTCTTATTAGCTGCTTCGACTGCGTCATTCATTTGCGGGCGATATTGGGTGGAATTGCGGTGGATAATCTTGAACTTCTCGCATATGTCCTGCATTAGGCCACTGTTGAGGTTGGCTCCGTTGTCTGTGATGATAGACTCAGGAATGCCAAATCGGTAGATGATGTTGTTGCGAACAAAGTCGACTACTACTTTCTTCGTCACTGACTTGTGTGATGATACTTCTACCCACTTAGTGAAATTGTCAATCGCTACGAGGATGAATCTGTGCCCATTTGAGGCAGCGGGTTCGATAGGGCCGATGACATCCATGCCCAAGCTGCGAATGGCCAAAGAGAACTTATCACATTAAGTTTGTTCAGAGGTACTCGAATCAAATCCCCATGAATCTGGCACTGGTGACATTTCTGCACAAAGCGGATACAATCTGTGTCCATCGTCATCCAAAAATAACCTGCTCGCAGAATCTTCTTCGCCAAAGTGAAGCCATTCATATGAGGCCCATATATCCCTCCGTGTATCTCTTCTACTAACTTGCTTGCCTCCTGAGCGTCGACACATCTCAATAAGCCCAGATCTGGAGTCCTTCGATATAAAACTTCCCCATTAAAAAAGAAATGGTTTTCTAATCTTCGAAGTGTTTTCTTCTGAATATTGGTTATGCCTTCTGGATACTCTCCTACCTTGAGGTATCTTTTGATGTCATGGTACCAAGGGTTCCCGTCTATTTCTTCATCTACATGAGAGCAATAAGCAGGTTGTTCCAGCACATACCGGAATCGGACCGATAAGGTTACCGGGTATTTTGGTCTGAATCCTTATATCTGGTACTCGTATCCGGACCGTTAACTTTTCGGTCCGGATAATTCGGTCCGATTCTCGAGTAATTTTCGGATGTATCTGGACCGATAACAGCCCTACTTGTGTTGTACTTAAAAAACTTGGACATGGAATTTTAATAACAACACCACTTATCTTTGCTAAAACGTCAAATAAATCCTACTTCTGTAATATGGGCCCGTGAGGGTATGTCTGTAATTGTAACGAAATGAAGCAACTTTATTGGCTGAAAGAATAGATTACTGTACCTCCTGTTAGGGACGGCAATTGGGGCAAGGCGGGACAGTGCAAAATCTTAATGGGGCAGGGCAACCTCTTAACGGGGCAGGGTAGGAAGGGGCAAGACAAAATTAATTTTGTTAAAAATTGAAATGAGGCAGGGCAGGTGGTGGGTTTTCATAATATTTGTTTTCTAATTTCTAAGTGGCAGCGTTACGTATAGATTAAACTAATATCGATTACTGTAGTCGTGTAGTCTTTTTACTGTAAATATGTCTGATGAATTGCTGGACGTTGTTCATGCAACAGGGCTACGCCAGTAAAGAGGGAATATCAATCCGGTTTTGAAAGATCTGTGTGTTTGATGATTGATTGCTCATAAAAATTGTTAACTATGGATGGCTGCATTAGGAAGACAACTAATTTACACCTGTGTTGCTAATAAATATTTTGAATTTCTGATCATTATACAGACAAGGCCAATAAAGATAGAATAAATAGGATTTCATAAATTGTCTTTACTATTTGGCCCAGAACCAGTAGATTTTCAATTGAACAAACTGGGCGGGGCAGGATAGGGCTTAGCGAGGCAGGATAGGTCATTTTTCTGACAAAGCTAAACGGGGCAGGTCAAAATTTGAATAGGTCAAAAAAAATTCCGCCCTAACCCGCATATTTGTCATCCCTACCTCCGGTATAAAAATTCTTTTGTGCTGACCAAATCACCCTTTCACTGATCTTCGGGACGGTGGGCCCATTTGAATTGTAAAATCACGCCTGTGCACTGACTATCCATTCGCAGCTTTTCAAAGTTACTAATGCCTTCGTTAAAGAAAATTGACCTACTTTCCTTATTAATTTATTTAAAAAAAACTTGATATATTTTTATATTTAAAAATAATTTATCTTTATGAGATCATTTATAATCACACAAATATTTAAAATTTATCTTGGATCATATATTTAAAAAAAATATTTTAATTCTTAAATTTTATATCAAGTCAAACTATCAATTACTACTTAATTGTTTCTATTATATCTCATTTGGTTTGCTCTTTGCTTCCACATGTATATGATTGATCTATTGTATTTGCATAACTATTATAGCAAATAAAAAAGTATTTCACATACATACTCAGAAATGCAAGGAATATGTGGTTTATATCATTGGTCACTCCAAAATAATTAAATAAAGACTACTTATTAGCTATTTCCTTTTTTACTTCTGTTACTACAAGATTTAACCAATTACACATTATGCTAAAATGAGAATAAGCAAGGCAACATATCACTACCACAACAACATACCTAGTAAAATCTCACAACATGGAGTCTGAAAATGGTAGAGTGTACGCAGACCTTAACTCTATCTTGGTAGGTAGAGCGACTGTTTTCGGGAGACTCTCGGCTCAAGACAACAAAATCACAAGCAAAGCAAGCAAGACAAAGCAAGAGAAACGATCAGACACAGACAGAAAATTAAAGCAAAATGGACATTAAGAACATGATGATAACAAAATCGAATACGCTATGGTAACACATAGCAGTAGCTAACACATCTAAATAAGATAAATAAAGTACACTAAAGAACGCATAGCAGCAGAAATCAAACTACAGGGGATTATAAAACAATATTGCGCCTATAAGTGTGATAAGCTACAGTAATAACACTATAACTATCATTTTGTAAGCGTAAGTAGGATTACGCTCGCTTACCTACTACACTTCTACCCTAATCCATGTCCTTCACAACCCCCTATCTAAGGTCATGTCCTCAATAACCCCATATTAAGAATCATAATTTGAATTATACCACAAGTTAGAGTTGAAAAAATGAAATTTCTTGATCTCTTACAATTTGAATAAAAGAAATTGACTTTTTCAGATCTCTTATGTGGAAAAAAATAAAAATTTCTTGTAAAAATGTCATTAAACTAAAAAATTTGTAAATGATCAAAAAACCATGTATGCCGTTAGAGTCTCACATTTAGTAACTATTAAATCATGAAATTAAATAATTTCTCCATTTTTAACAAAAGATTTCGAGTTGAATCATCAAAATAGTTTTTTTTTATAGAAAGTATTTTAACTAAATAATCAAAATTTCAAAACAGATAGAAAACGTAAAAAGGTCCACTAGGGGAGAAGCATTGAAGTACATTAACAAATAGAATATGCTGCGCAAATGCATAGAAGTATCACATATATTTTTTGGCCCCTCAACAATTTAAACACTTGCTAAACTTCTCATACACCTATGAATGCCTTCATGCCCTATTATCGAATTCCTAATTCGCTTTAGTAATTGAGTTCACAATTAAATATTTATAGTACATATTTAATAAACTTTTTAATAAAATATAAAATTTAAGAAAAAGATATTAGATTCATCTAACATGCTTCACCCTAATGGCTACAGGTTTGGCAGAAACAAATAAATTTAGCTCAAATCTTATAATTGTATTAAAATTCATTTAATATGTACAAATAATTTATTCATAATCTAGTAAATAAAAAATTACTCCTTCCGTCCCAACAAGATTGTCCTAATTTGATTTGACACGGAGTTTAAAAAATAAATAAAGAGTTTTGAAATGTGTGATTCAAAACAAACATTAGACTCCAAATCATTTCATAAAGTTAAATTGTTTTTAAATATAAAAATGTATCAATTTTTTGGGACAAACTGATAAGGAAAGTAACACAATCTTTTTTGAGACATAGGGAGTAAATCAATATCAATAAAAATTTCTAGCTACGCCTTTATCATTTAACTAAATTGTAGTTCTGCCACCGAATTTCATAGTTGGATTTTTTTCCTAATTATTGTTCTTTTTCATAACTGGGTATTATAGACCCGAAAATCAAGCTAATCAGATTGATGCAGCTGAGCTTCGTCAACTTCTTTTGAAAGAACAAACATTCATAAAGGATTAAGAAACAAGAATATTTAAATGGATATTTCCTATGAAATTTGGGATTACTTTGATTCTTCATTCGCACATGATCCCATTATTGTTTGATTGAACCAAAACATTACAGAACATAGAAACATCCTATTTCCTAACACAACTACACAAGTACATCATCAAAAAGTAGACGTAATGTAATTGATTGAGGGTCTACAGCCCGACATGCAATCTAGTAAAGCTAGCGCAGAATCATCCTCGAGTCCACATGACAAGACACTTCAAAGAATGTTATCTTTAATCAACTACTCTTAAATTAAAAATGGTGCTTGTGTGAAGGGTGCGCCACCAGGAATTGGGCTTGATGCTCTCACCTTACCAACAAGCCGAGAGCTGATGGTAAGAAATATGCTTTTCTCTAAACAGTAACAAATTCCATGAATTCCTTGTCGTTCTCCATAGCTAGCAAAGTCTCAGGCACAAGACAAACTTCAATATCTACACTCCCTTCTTCAACCCCAGGAAATAATGTAACTTTCCCATCACCTTTATTTGACATTCCACTTCTCACAGCCACTGGTTTGCCCCAACCAAAATCACAAAAAAATTGACCAAACATAGTAAAATTTACAAGTACAAAAATTGTATCACACTATCTTCAAAGGTAAGTTTCTGCTAAATCCTTTTTTCAAGAGTTTTCTTTTTATCAAACGTACGAAGTTTGTTAAATATTTGACGAAGATAAAAAGTGTCATTTTAAACAAATTTAAAAAAACAAAACCCTTCAAAGACTATTTTATTACTACCTTCAAATATAGGGACCATTTTTGTCATCTTTTCGTGAGAGATACATAAAATGGGAGTAGTTATTAAAAAAAAAAAACAGATCCTTTAAAATGTAATTAGCGAAGAGGTCGCCTGACAGATGGTGAAGGGACCGTTTGTTACAATTTATTAAAAAGAGCTTTCAGAAGCAGAATTTTTAGAAGTAGAGTTTTTCAACTAAAACTTTTTATCAAAAAATTGTTAGGTGTTTGATTGTCAATAAAAACATATTTTTGACTTAAAAATAGACAAAAACAACCTCCACTTCTAAAAGTCCAAAAGTTGAGCAAGCCAGAAGTGCTTTTGAAAGTCAAAAGCACTTTTTCGATTTTGAATCAAACACTCTAATTTTTGATCAAAAATATTTTTGGTCTTCCAATAAATTTACCAAACATTTGTTTGGTTAGACCAAAAGAGTGTTAATATTAAGAAAATTTAAAAAGTATTTTGAAGTTGAAATATATTTTTAAACCAATATTTCAATAGTTTGTTTAATGTTCAGTACATATAAATATTCGTATAACCATGAGTAATTGTGTATGCTCAACTAAAGAAATGTGTATAAAATTCACCTTAAAGTACTACTACTTGTTTTATGTAACATCTAAATATTAAAACTGGCAACTTCAAAGCAGTTGTCACAATTTGGTTAGATAAAATAAAAGAAACTTTTTAATTAAAAGATCTATAAATATAATATTGCCAAGTTCACAGCAGGTTGAGCTGTATATAAAAAGTGGTTAAGTGTCTGTTTGGTATGATTTTTTTAAAGTTCAAAAGTACTTTTGGAGATTCAAATCCAAAAATATTTTTGGTTTTTAATTGGAGTGTTGTCTTTTGGAAGAAACTCAAAATTTGAGCTTCTTTAATAGAGCTTATTTTGGCCTTCTATTTTTTTATTTTTTATATAAAAGTATTTTTTTTATTGATAACTAAACACCTAACCATTTTTGATAAAAAACTCTATTTCTAAAAGCTTTTTTTAATAAGTTATACCAAACGTACCCTAAGTAGCCCATAGTTTATGGATATGAAAACTCAATCTTTTTCTTTTTTAGATATTTCAACCTTAATAAAAATAATAATGCAAAAACATAGGGCCAAAATCAAATTCTCATTAAAAAAAAATCAGTACCGTCACTAAGAGCTCATGTCAAAACTTTTTATCCCATCAAATCTGGTCCACTAAAATTTGGTGGGGATTTGACACCCTACCAATGATATGTATTCCAAAAAGATCTGATGTTAACTTCCATGAATGATATGAAATCACCCTTATAAATAATTTTTATCATAGGATGGAACTTCTGAAAAAAAATCCGAATTAATCGAAAACGGAACAGCAAATGAGACCAACAAGTATGATTTTTTGGAATCCGGAACTTAAATGACCCAAAAACGGAGACTTTAAACTAAAATACCCCAATAAAAAAAGGTGACATAAGTAACTTTTGCGCACAAAATTTCCGCGCAATTGGACATAGTCGTACGTCTATGTTACGTCCTATTCCGCATGAATCCAGCGCACAAGGGGTATATAGACTTGCCGAACACTTTGTATAGTTTCAAACCTTTGAAATTCATGTTGTTTTCATACTTTGACCAAATATTAGTTATGTCTCAAGACTCCGGAATGTCAATATTTATATAGAATCTGATATATTTTTATGCGATCAATAATGTAGGCTCAATACATCAAGGATATCTAAACGTTCGGATCGTCGTTTTAAAGGTCGTAAAGTGCCTGAATTAAGTTTTGTTTGGAAACTTGTTATCATTAGGTTTAAGTGTTTTATTTTTTAGGATTTTGATTTAAGCGTTTTATTGTTTCGTCAAGGCATTATTTTATTTCGAATATGCCAAGATTTTTTTCATAATTAATTTAGGACGTCGCACGAGTTATTAATAAATGATAATAAAGACTAAGAAGATAACTAATTATCATTTAGAAAATAATATGAAAAAATATAATATTAACTTAAATTGTACAACTTAATTACATATACACAATCTTTAATGGGTCCCACGTGTGGTAGACTTTAGAATAACATTAGGCCTAAGGCCCATACGATCCATACCACCTTGCTCCTCTTAATAATAGGATGTTCTAAGTCATGATCATCCTCTCTTCCCTTCCATGTGCCCTTGAGCATAATGTGTTTATTCTTGGGATTACATGAGCTATGTACGGTCAGAATCTCATCAGGAAACGGGTCCACATGCGCAGAAGGATAACCTGAAATAATATATAAATAATTAGTATTAAAAACTAATTTTAATTTAATACATTATCTTTTGGTAAAAAAAAAAAAACGTGTGTTGACGGGCTCCTGAGCTGGCTTCTGACCGGACTCCTGAGCGGGGTCTGGTGTACGATCCGAAATAGTATCATAAATAGAAACTTGAATGGCGTCGGGACTAGGGCTGGAGCTGTTGTTGAATCCTAAGATATAAAAAATTATGAAATAATCAGTATACATATTTTAATGTGTTAAAATTAGTATTTTAAAAACTTACCTCTAGGCTCTTAAAAATATCGAAGTCCATGAATGAGAAGTCGTACTACAACTCCTTATCACCTTGTAGATCACAAACTGACCGCTTACCTTGTAGATCATGAATCGGATCACACGACCGACCAGGGCTCGCGATCGTGCCCACTGGCACCCTTATGAGACATCGAGATAATCAGCGAAACATACATAAACTTAACAATGAAATAAATAATAGGTTAGCCGATAAGGCTACCTCCCGGGATATATACAAATCCAAAAGCAGTTACCTCAAAAAAAAATTATAAAGTGACCCACAAGATATGACTACAGACCTCTAAGAGTTTACATACCTGTTGGCGGGACAGGCCGCCATACCACAGATGTGCAGTCTACAACTCGAGGAACCGTACGAAAGACAAAGCCTCCGAGAAATGGAGCTTTCCCGAATGAGCGGTGATCCAGAGTGCGGATCGCCAAGGTGTGTCTCGACTCGCGGCGTGAACGCATGGCCCGAGGTAAGTACAACATGTACCAAGTATGTAAAGCCCGAAATCTTGTAATTTAAATCATAATAGTCTAAAAATAAAGTGAAGACATGTATGATAACCCAATCTACGATCTGCTATACTTTCTAGAAGTGAAAGTAATGAAAGTCGATTTTACCATGCGACTGTTTGACATATGAGCGATAGTCACGCGGGGCTATGAACACCACTTAAATATCATAACGCGCCGTAGGATCCCCATCACCGCCAGTATAAAAGCTAACCATGTGACGCGCTCGTGGCATCCTACCTCACTGTCGGCGTACACACATACGACACATATATACATATATCCTCTGCCCGTGGAATCCCCCGTCACTGCCGACAGTCGTAAGAGTAAAATACAACCATGTGACGCGCCCGTTGCATCCTACCTCACTGTCGGCGTACACATACACAATACATATATATACCTCCTGCCGTGGAATCCCCCATCACTGCCGACAGCCGTAAGTGTAACTATAACCATGTGACGCGCCCGTGGCATCCTACCTCACTGTCGGCGTACACACATACAACACATACATATATATACAGAGAGTCTCAGAGACTATTCTCAGTATTAGTGGAACATCAAGTTAACCTCAGTATTAGTTGCCTCTGGATTTACACAGAGTCTCAGAGACTATTCTCTGTTCACCAAGCACCAAGATGGAAAGATTGTCATTGTGCTGGTTTATGTAGATGATTTGCTGCTCACTGGGAATGATAGAACATTACTTCAGTCGACTAAGGAGTTACTGCAGTCTGCTTTCAAGATAAAGGACCTTGGTGAACTTAGATATTTTCTTGGCATTGAGTTTGTAAGGAGTGATCAGGAAATTGTCATGCATCAGAGAAAATATGCTCTGGAATTGATCTCTGACATGGGGTTGGCATGGGATAAGCCATCTCATTCTCCTATGAAAATGCATCAGAAATTGACAATTTTAGAGTTTGATCAACACACTGCTTCTGCTTCTGAGACTGCCACTATGCTAAAAGATTCATTGCTTCTGGATCCTGGAGTTTACAGGAGGCTTATTGACAAGTTACTCTATCTCACTAATACCAGGCCAGACATTGCCTATTCAGTTCAGTGCTTTAGCCAGTTCATGCAGGCTCCTAAACAGTCTCATCTTGAGGCAAGGCTAAGGATTGTTAGATATATCAAAGATGCACCAGGAGCTGGTGTTCTTCTGAGCATAACTAGTTCATCTAGTTTGCAGGTATTTTGTGATGTTGATTGGGGGTCCTGTCCCAACAACAGAAGGTCCATTACTGGTTACTTGATTTTATTTGGCACATCTCCTATTGTGTGGAAATTCAAGAAGCAAGTCACTGTGTCCAGAAGCTCAGCTGAGGCTGAATATCGAGCATTGACAGCATATGTAGCTGAAGTGGTATAGCTTGAAGGTCTTTATAGGGAGCTTGGTGTATCTGTCGAGTTGCCTGTTCCAGTTTATACTGACAGTCACTCTGCAATTCTTATTGCTGTCAATCCAGTTTTTCACGAACGTATCAAACACATGCATTCATTTTTGTGTATATATAGGATACATTGTATTCATTTTTGTAAGTAATGAAAATATCTGAAGAGCAGTTATTATTTGCTCCGCAAATCACAGTCTCATCTTCTCCATCTCTTGCTCTCGTTTCTCTTCATTCTCTTCATCAAGTCTCAATTCCTTCTGATGATCATACACATGACTGCATGATTGTTAACACATATTCTCTTTTCCTAACATTCCATGAATACCATCATTATATTTCCAAAAATTTAACAAAGTGATAAGTGAAAATGAGAACTGATATCAGCCTGTTTGGCCAAGCTGTTTCTTTTTTTTTTTTTCTTTTCAAAAGGCCTCTAAGTATGGGGGTTATATAGATAAAACAGAAACAGATAGTTGTTCCATAAGTTCTTAAGTAGAAGTTAGTGGAAAATATTACAAATGATCTGCTTATCCTTAGCAAAACTAAAACAAAAGTGTTTAGCTCTTTAAAAAACAAAAATGCAGAGTTGAAGTGTTTTGCCAAGCATTTAGGGGGAAATAGTATTTTTAAGTAGTAGCAGAATTTGTTTTCCAAAAACTGGAAAAAAAAAAATAATCTCGGAAGCACTTTGGAATTTCGGCCGAGCACAAATTTGATGCTCCAATGGCAAATGTGTTTTTCAAATTTATTAGCAAAACACAAATTGCTACTCTCCAAATAACATCTTCTAAAAACACACTCTTGGGCTAATTCCGTAATTCAAAACATAGAAACGTGATCACTCTTTTCTTAGAAAACAAAGAAGGAAATAAGCTGAACACATTGTGAGCAAGAGAAAATATTCACTGGAGCATATGCATAAAGAATTCTCTGAAAGCAAGGAAACTAGGAATATATGGGATTTGAAGCCTAACAGTAGAAGAATCTTCATAAACAACTTTGAGGACCTGTCTAAAGGGTTGGGTTGACCCGATCCGGACCGGTAAGCCTTACCGGATTGGGGATTGGTTTGGCCCCAACCCCAACCCGCAAGGATTACAGAGAAATCCGATAAGGACCCGGACCGGTTGAACCGATAACGGGAAACCGGTAACCTTACCGGTTAACCGGTCCGCTAAGGTAAAAATAAAAAAATAAAAAGGTTGTTGGCCCAACGGTAATATTACTGTTGGGGGGGGGCTTGGGGTGGGGCAACAGTCTTAAGTCTGTTTTTGACATTTTTATTTTTTTGTTTTTTGTTTTTTAATTTTTTGTTAATTACATTTTTATCCTTTAAAAAAATTATAAATACTCTACATTCTTCTCATTTTTATCACACAATTATTTCTACAATTCTCATACTCTCTTAATTCTCTATATTATCAATTTTCAAGTTATTATTATTATTATTATTAATTTTCAAAGTAGCAAGACGCAAGACTTCGAGCTTCGAGTTTCAATTGAGTTCTGAATCCCAAAGTTCATTCTCTATTTATTTTATTAAATTGTCATATTTATTTATTGATTATTTAAATTATAATTTAAATTATAATTTAAAATAAATATTTTATAATGGATAAAGGTATATTTCAAGTGGTACAAAATCTAAAGGTTCTTCATCATCTAATCAAAATATAAATTATGATCAAATGGAAGAAGATTTTGAAATAGAAGATAATTATTATGATAATGCTCATATAGATAATATTGTTGAAACCAAAACTCATACACCTACTAGTGTGTCTTCTATCAATGTTAGTACTACTAGTCGTACATCTCCTTTACCAGTAGTAAGGAGTAGGAGAGTCAGAATAAGGAGTAAAGTGTGGAACTTTTATGATAGAATTGGGGACACTGATAGAGTTAGATGTAATATTTGTGGGAAAACTTATAAATATGGTAATGACGGGGGGACGGACACTTTAGTTAGGCATGTACAGAGAGTTCATCCGACACACTGGTCAACAACAAATTAAGTATAAAATATAAAGATGCAGTTACATTATTTGATAATTGATAATTGAACAACTCTGCTACTAATCTTCGTTCTAGTTCTGCTTCTGTTCCGTGTCTACATCTACAGGATTTAATGAAGACGGTGATAATGAATTTAGATTCTAGATATATGGAGTTGCACAAGTTGAGGCGGAACCGTGAAAACGAGACTGGAATTTCAACTCCAGATTTAGAGGCTATAGACTATGGAGCATCACCAATTCAATCAACCTATAAATTTCGAAGAACTTTGTAAAAGGATGCATAATATGTAAATAAAATTATTATTACTTCATTATGTACTCTTAGTAACATTATGAATAATGAAAGTTCGAAAGTTTACATATTATCATTAGTTTTTATTTTATTATTTCTTTAGTTGTTATTTGTTAACTTATGTCTACTAATTTCTACTAATTTAATAAATTAATAAATTTTCGGAATAAAAAAATTATATAGTTTATAAACTACAATATAAACTATAAAGTATAACGTTATAAACTATATTATATTATTATATTATATATTTAATTTAAATTTAGTTAAATTTTCGAAATTTATAAAAAAACAAAAAACCACCGACCGACTAAATCCAGAATGAACCGAATCGGAGGTCTTGAATCGTTCAACCCAGAACTGCCACCGATTTGATCCGGGTCGATCCGTTAGACATGTATACTTTGAGGGTCTTCAAATCCAACACAACAAGGGCACCACAAGCAATAGATGAATCATCTTTTGAGAAACTTAAGTCAACCCCACCAACATACTTCAGTATTTCACATCTTCCTTCTTTTTCTCTTGTCGATAATCTCCATTTGAATTCATCTTCAGTAATTAATTGACCCTTTAGAGAATCTTGAACCCTGAGATGATTAAAACAGTACCCAACTTATAAAGATTCAAACTTTACATGTGCAAAAATTACTACTTAAGCAAAAAACTTTACGTCTTCAGCAATCAGTGATCCCTTTAGAGAATTGTTAAGTAGTGGACTTTCGGCTCTTAGGCCCATCCGTGTATTCATGTATAGAATATTGATTTATGATATATTTATATATTAGACTTGTATAGTAATTAGTCTTGTAGTCTAATCATAATTGTATGATTAATCTCCATATAAAATAGAAATTTAGATGTAAAGTAGGAATAAAATTCTCTTATTGTAAGTTTATAACTTGTATATATATATGTCTTTCATTAATAATAATAATTAAGAGATTAATTTTTTTATGGTATCAGAGCTACCTATAAGGTGCATGCGGGCTTATGGCGCCATTTGGACCACTGGATGTTTTTCCGCATAATAGGGTCTCTCGAGAAGCCTTACGGACCCTGTATTACAAGGCCCAAATATCAACATCCAAACCACTTTAAAACAGTAGACAACTTGTAAAGATTCAAACTTTACATGTGCAAAAATTACTACTGAATCATCTTTTAAAATATTCACTTATAATACTATAGTGTTTGTTTGAGCATATAAGAAAAACATACACAACTATGGCTTGCCTTGATGGTATTAAATAATATATGATTAAGTTATGCATGAATTTGTATATTAATTTTTATCTGAAATAGAATAATAAATATAAATATATACATTAGGGAAAGCAAGAACTAAACTATTAAATAAAAGTATCACTTAAAGATAACTAAGTCAAGTATAACAATTAGTGTAGTATCGTTTTAAAATGTAACTCATGTGTCCATAATTCACCTAAACATATAATTTGTTTTTTTACATAATTAATTCTAGCTTTATCAAACTTGCATAACTCTAACCACCAACATTACGGCCCTAAGTATTTGTTGCATCCACAATTCAAATATTACAATCCTACCACTATGAGTTTTTACATTATAATTCTTACATTACTAATATTTTCTCTATTGCAATTTCTACAATTATTAATTTCTACATAACTTAGCTTCCCAAACGACTCATTATTCTGATTGTGTCACCTAAACATGTGCCGGGACTTCTTAGCTTGGCTTCAAAGTGAGGTGATGTCTGTTCCGACATTGATATACACCCTGACACTATTGACCCAAATAATAAAATAGAAAAGGAAAAGCGAATAAAGTACTTCCACTTCTCACTTTTAGTTGTCTAATATTAACTTTGCACTAACTCTTAAAAAATAATAAATGAAGTATACATGATATTCATATTAATTGGTGTATAGTTTTAATGAAATTGAAAATAATTTAAAATAAATAATGAATAATATGAGTAAAACAGGTAAAACAATTTATCTTTTCTTGTTATGCTAAAATTGATAAGTAAAAATGAAAATCTATTTTTAGTATAATGGACAAGTAAAAAGTGAGTACTCCCTTGGTCACATATTATTTGTCCACGTTACTAAAAATAGATTTTCATTTTTACTTGTTATTTTACAAAATCAAGATGAATTTAATTAAATCTTTTTTATCTTATGTTCTTGACAGTAATCACTATTGATTAGAGTCGAACATATATAAGGGTAAAATAGTAAAAAAATATTTTTTATTTATGATTTTTAAGAAACGTGTAAAAGATAAAGTAGATAAGTAGTATGAGACGGAGGTGTAATAAATAATAATAATATTATTATTATTACCCCTATTTTATAATTTATTATTCTCAAACCAAACCTAATAAAGAACATCTGAGAAAACAGAGCATTCATTGTGTAGGTGAGGTCGAACAAAATGCCACTGAAGGAAATCACAAAGTAGCAAAATCTACCCCAAAGATTCATTCTTTATATATAATATATATCAAATAAAACAAAGGAAAATACTTACAGTCTTTTCCAAATCACTTCTTCAAATTTACATCCATTTCTTAACACTTTCATTTGGGTAAGTCACTCAATCTTTATCTCATTTTTCTGATTTCTGTTGATTTTTCCCCCATTTTTTCCATTAAGGGTAAGGTTTACAATGTATACCCATTTGGGTCTTTTTTTTAATATTGTTTATTATATGATGATCTAGTTTTTTTTAGTATTTTTTACTCAATTTTGGGTTAAAGTTGTAAACTTTATTTGTTTTTATTGCTATTAAGGTTGCAGCTTATTTCCTTATTTATTATTTCTCTGATTTATGTGTGAGATGAGTTTGTTATGTTCAGATTTTAGGTTATTTCTTGAAATTTGATGATTTTGGTGTATTTACTATTTACTTGCTTAACTTTTTTATTTTTTTTATTTTATGATTTTGTAGTTTCTTTTCCTTTGATTCCTGCTACTATTTGTTGTTTCTTAATTGTCGTATTAATTTGTGGGTGTCAATATCCTTTTTTTGTGTGTTTGTTACTGCTATGTCATGCTTTGTATAGTATTTAGACACGACTTATTCGTTCTCGTTATTTCCTTTTAGTACTGCTTTGAATTGCTTGTTCTTATACCAGAGGGTCTAACGAAAACGGTCTCTCTACCTACATTGGTAAGGTCTGCGTACACTCTACACTCCACCCCACTTTGTGGGATTTGACTGGGTATGTTGTTGTTGTTGTTGTTGTTGTTGTTGTATTAACTATTTATTTACTTGTTTGATTGGGTATGTTGTTGTTGTTGTATTAACTATTTATTTACTTGTTTCTTCTATCTTTGATTATGTTCAGATTTTGGGTTGTTTTTTTTTTTGTTGAAATTTGATGATTTTGGTGTATCTATCATTTTTGCTTGCTTAATGGTTGATAAAGTATAGAACTGTTGCTTATTTGTTTGGTTATTATTTGTATGGTTTTTGTTCAATTATTACAGTGGGTGATATTTCTTATGTAGACCTAATTGAGGTATCCTAGGCTTATTCTTTGTGATCAGATGATTTTCGTGTGTTTAGTTTCCTGCCTTGCTTAATGTTTAAACACTTTGCTAATATCCATTTTACTGCCCTTTTTTGAAAATGCCTTTAACATCTTGATTGCAAATGATTTCCTCTTTGTGCTTCTTACTCTGATAGAATTGTGTTCTTGTTGTGCTATTTGGGACACCCCTTTCGGTGGTTCGATGAAATCAGAATGAACTTGAATTCTAGTTCTGTAGTTGTGCATTGATGAACATATAATTGTAGAAAAGCATTTCCTGGTGTTCATGGAACTATGTAAAAGTTTGGATGAAACTAAATTCTAACCCTCCCTTTTTGGTTTTGGCTGGGTTTACGAGGGAAGGGAGAGGAATGGGTGGATGATTTAAGTGCCCTGTATGTGAACTTAGTCACACATTGACTAAATTCTCTTGAATTTGAATATGCAGGGCAAGGTAGCACTCAACCATGACTGCTAAAACCAAGAGGAGAACGGCCGTAGAAAATGGGGACACAGCTACAGCAGAAGATTCCGTTCTCGTGACTATGATCAGTAATGGGGAAGATCTAGGTCCTATGGTCAGACTTTCTTTTGAAAGCGGGAAGCCTGATTCCCTTCTACAGCAACTTAAAAACGTTGTCAAAAAGAAAGAAGTTGAAATAGAGGAACTTTGTAAGCTTCACTACGAGGAATTTATTATCGCGGTGGACGAGCTGCGCGGAGTCTTGGTTGATGCAGAAGAGTTAAAAGCCGAGTTGCAAACCGATAATCTAAAGCTGCAAGATGTTGGGAGTGTCCTTCTGTTAAAACTCGAAGAGCTTCTTGAATTTTTTTCGATTAAGAAAAATGTTACTGAAGCAATTAAGATGTCGGGAAACTGCGTCCAAGTGTTAGAACTTTGTTCCAAGTGTAACAACCACGTTGCTGAAGGTCGGTTTTACCCTGCCCTCAAGGCTATTGATCTGATTGAGAAAAGTTATTTGCAGCAAATTCCTGTCAAGCCACTTAGGACTATGATAGAGAAGAGAATACCACTGATTAAATCGCATATCGAGAAGAGAGTAACCAGTGAAGTTAATGAATGGCTAGTTCACATAAGGAGCACGGCCAAGGATATCGGGCAAACTGCAATAGGATATGCTGCTTCTGCTCGTCAGAGGGACGAGGATATGCTAGCCCGTCAAAGGAAAGCCGAGGAACGAAGTTGCTTGGGATTGGGAGACTTCACTTATACCTTAGATGTTGAAGACATTAATGAAGAATCTGTCTTAAAATTTGACCTAACGCCTCTTTATCGAGCGTATCACATTCATGGTTGTTTGGGGATCCAAGAACAGTTTCGTGAATATTACTACAAGAATCGGTTATTGCAGCTGAATTCAGATTTGCAGATTTCATTGTCACAACCATTCATAGAATCCCATCAAATCTTCTTGGCTCAGATTGCAGGTAGGGGTGTCAAACGACGGGCTGGGCTAGATTTTTGTGGGTCAAAATAGGCTGAGTTAATAAATGACTCGCCTAAAAGTTACTTGGGCTGAAATGGGTTGGGCTAAAATGGGCTAAAAAGTGGGTCATAACCCTACCCGCCCAATTCTTACTAAGTTTTGAATTTCTTTGGTTTCTTTTATAAAATTTTGTCTTGAGCCGAGGGTCTCCCGGAAACAATCACTCTATCTACCAAGGTGGAGGTGAGGTCTGTGTACATTCTACCCTCTCCACATTGTGGGATTTCACTGAGTATGTTGTTGTTGTTGTTCTTTTATAAATTTTTAAGTACCTAATGCAACATTTTTTTCTTTATTATATAACATATCAAACAAAGAAATATATAACATATCAAACAAAGAAATGTCTTTTTGAAAATATTTTGACAAGATTTCTCATGGGTCAATTCGGGGTACATATCAACCCAATTATTTAGATGGGCTGAAATGGGTTGGCCTAAAATGGCTGAGCTAATAATTGGGCGGGTCATGCTTTCATGGGCTAATTTTGCCATCCCTAATTGCAGGTTATTTCATTGTCGAGGATCGGGTATTAAGGACTGCTGATGGGCTGCTCTTGCCTAATCAGGTTGAGACAATGTGGGAAACAGCTGTCAGTAAAACAACTTCACTTTTAGAAGAACAATTCTCCCACATGGATTCTGCCAGTCATCTCCTCATGGTCAAGGATTATGTGACTCTTCTTGGTTCAACCCTCAGACAGTATGGCTATGAAGTGAGCTCAATTCTCGGGACTCTAAATAGTAGTCGAGAAAAATATCATGAACTTCTTTTGGCAGATTGTCGTCAACAAATAACTTCCGTAGTCACCAATGATACATTTGAGCAGATGGTAATGAAGAGGGAGGCAGATTATCAAGCAAATGTCCTATTGTTCCATCTACAGACCTCTGATATAATGCCGGCTTTCCCTTTTATCGCTCCGTTCTCTTCCATGGTGCCTGAATGTTGTCGCATCGTTAAGTCGTTCATCAAAGATTCTGTCAATTACTTATCGTACGGGAGCCAAATGAATTTTTTCGATTTTGTCAAAAAGTATTTGGATAAGCTCTTGATTGACGTACTGAACGAAGTCCTACTCGAGACTATTTATAGCGGTACTACCGGTGTGTCTCAGGCTATGCAAATCGCTGCAAATATAGCTGTTTTTGAAAGGGCTTGTGATTTTTTCCTTCAACATGCAGCTCAACAATGCGGCATTCCTGTCCGTTTAGTTGAAAGGCCTCAAGGCAGTTTAACCGCCAAAATCGTCCTCAAAACTTCAAGAGATGCTGCTTATATTGCATTACTAAGCTTAGTAAATGCAAAATTGGATGAATTTATGTCACTCACGGAAAATGTCCATTGGACAGCAGAAGAAGCTCCTCAGCAGGGCAACGAGTGCATGAACGAGGTGGTTATATATCTCGACACCCTCTTATCCACTGCTCAACAAATTTTACCTCTTGATGCTTTGTATAAAGTTGGGATTGGAGCTCTCGAGCATATCTCGAATTCAATCGTGGGAACTTTTCTCAGTGACTCGATAAAGAGATTCAATGCTAATGCAGTAATGAGCATTAATCATGATTTGACGGCGTTGGAGTCTTTTGCTGATGAGAGGTTTCATAGTACTGGGCTGAGTGAAGTTTACAAGGATGGTAGCTTTCGAAGTTGCTTGATAGAAGCTAGACAATTGATAAACCTCTTGCTAAGCAGTCAACCAGAGAACTTTATGAATCCTGTCATACGGCAGAAGAACTATAATGCTCTAGATTATAAAAGGGTTTCCACTATCTGTGACAAGTATAAGGACTCAGCTGATGGACTCTTTGGAAGTCTTTCAAGCAGAAACACAAAGCAGAGTGCTCGTAAAAAATCAATGGATGTGCTGAAGAAGAGATTGCGGGATTTCAACTGAAACTTGTGATAAATGAATAAGAAACTAGCTTTTTCTGTTAGAAATAAATGAAAACTTTATTTCCTGCTGTGTTTTCTACAGAAATATTCACATTAACTGTATCTTCGTTTTCAATCATGTTAGCACTACCTTGGTTATTTGGAAAAGCACTCACTATCTTCTCGTATTAACCCCTGATGCAACTCCCTTATTAGCGTACTTACATTTTTTTTTCTTGCTATAGAATTACAAGACTCAGTTACCTATTTTCCCTGACTAATTTATTTATTTCATTCAGTTTAGAGAAAAAAATATCTTTAATTTGTTGTGTACTGAACAACATAGCGTTCAATCCTGGAACTTGTTATTGGGGAACCTACTTCCCTGAAGAGCCTAAAAATCATATTCACTCATTTTACTTCTTTATTGTTGTTATTGTGACTCATTTTTGACAATTTGTTTTTGTCTTTACTTCTGTCACCTCTTCTCCTATTGTATTTCGTCTTTACAGGAATAATCAATCCTGCATGGTTCACTTTGATACAGATGGTTAGAGTTTATTACTGTTTTCTGCATTTCTCTTAATCTTGGGTTTACAATAATTTACTCTTTTACTAGAGATGCTGTAAATGTCGCTCTTCAATATAACATCCATTGCTTCTCTATGATTTTCTTTTTGTTCTTTCTTTCTTCCACATGCTGCAAGTGCAATATCTTTCATGCTAGTCTACTTGTCCTTTCCTTCCACCTCCACCTCTAAGAAAGTGTTTTTGTGTTGAACCCTATGGATACAAGTAAAGCATACTGTAGGTTTTGAGAGACTCGCATTTTTATTTTGCTTTCTTGCTTGATTAAATCTTCCTTGGTATGGACTCATGATTACTTGTTGAAATATTTTACTTGCATGCAATTTCATGTTTTTATTTTATTTATCTTATTCTTCTTTAGTATCTTTTTCTTTGTATTCGTGGTGGTGTCTAGGATATGTTTCAATCGCTATAGATACAGACACATAGTCGTGCTGTGTGATTAAAATATGGTTTATGAATCTACGTAAGTGAGGGGGGGGGGGGGACTGCAGTAGGGCAATTTGTCACTTGCATCTGATTATGCCATTTGAAAATGAGTAATCTATTGATATTATGATTGCAGTTTCTCTGACTTGTCTTACATCAAGGTTAAGATTGAAAATGTCAAGGGGCCGATTATTCTGATCAAACGTCTCTAATGTGTGCAAATGATGTAAGAGTAGTAACTGTTTAGCTATGGAGTTAAAAATGTTTGAACGGTGGTTTTATGGTGTCAGCCAGTATCATCAATCATGTACAACATAGACTTAGGAATAATAATTTTTATTTTTGTTTTGGAAATTAAGCAAGTTAAATCATGATTTGAGAGCAGAGGGTGTTGTTGATTTTTGGTTGTCCCTTGTGTCTGCATTTTGCCTGGTGCCAGAAGGGCTTTCATTATGAGGTGCATATAATGGCAACAAATGTGTGTCATATTGCATCAAATACAAGATGTTTGATTGTTCTATGAATTTCATTTTAGTTCATTTTCCAAGTCGGAATAGTCACCGAACCTTTTATTCAGATTTCGTCTAAACTGAATTCTCAATATATCCAGTTTTATGTATAATGGTCTTAAGTTTTGGAGCTCGATGGTCTGGATCAGGATAAACTGGTTTAATAATATTGTTTGTTCCAAGTTGGAAAAGCTGTCGTAACTCATCTGCGGCTCAGGAAATCATACTCCTGGAAGTGAACAGAACCAGTGGCAAGCAGAACTTTGCACAGGCGGCTATTAAGATAATAAGAGGGGTAAGACCAAATATCATTTCTTTTTTGTGCTTTTGGAGGGAGGTTGGAACGTTGGCTAAATAAAATTGTAAATTCATTTTGATTTATTGATCTCTATGGGGAGGGAAGGGAGTATCTAGGTTGTGGCTTGCCCGTGCAGTTGAGCATTTCTATTGTTTGACATTTGGATTTTAATTCTCCGACTTCCAAATTTTGATCCAAGTGTTTCCATATTGTGACTCTTTGTTGGTCCTCTCCTAGTTCTTCATAGCTAACGCCATATGTGTTGTTCAGTAGACTGGCAATTTTGAGGGAGCACCCTCAAAGCCATAGTGGTAGCTTAGAACAAGCAAGTACATATTTTGGTTATTTTTCACTGATATCCCAGATAGATGACCTAGTTTGTCAAATATGGAAATTAATTTAGACGTAATTGTTAATAACGATTACATCGTTAATATGATAGTTATGAGGTTGTATTGGTTTTGTTATTGGATGAGAAGTGAGTGAGTTAACTGGGAAGGATGAAAAAGAGACACGGGTCAAAGTAAGTTTGAGATTGAGGGAGTACTGTGTTAGGTTGCTTCTTAATATTACAATTTTTTTTAATGTGTAACAAGTTGCTTATAGCAATAATTATTGCTATTATTTTTGTAGGTTACTGATTCAGGGCGTGCCAGTACCATAGTTGCTACAGATGCTGCCACCCCAACCTTGAGGCGTATAAAGGGAGCTGCTTTGGCTGCTGCTACTCCAGTTACATACCATGCGAGGTTGGTATTTTCCCTGATTCAAATATTTAAGTTCCATTTATGTTCCTTCTTTTGCTCTTTGATCAATATTCGTAATCCATATTCTATATTACTTATAAATTAGAACTCTTAACAACTTAAGAGTAACTCCCCTTGACTCTGCAATGCAAACTCATTTTTCTGTTCACTATCTCATAGAATCCAAAAAAAAAACAGAGATTTTTTTCTTAAAGAATCTTGGAAGTCTGTACAGCTTGGATTTTTATCCTTTGGTAAAGGTGAACAATTTAAAAAGGTTTTTCTAATAATATTCGACCAAATTGTGTGTACTCTAGCTTCTAATGACTTCTCTTCAAATTCAGGCAACTTTACTTCTCATCCATGAGCACCACAAGAACGTGGTTTGGCAGAAACTGCAACTGCGTTTCTAACGGTATCTCAGTTAACACCTTTTGCCAGCTTTAGCTGCCGCTTCATAACTTGGCGTACATTGTCATTACAAATTCAGTGGCCATATGTACAAACAAATGGTGGAATTCTACCTTGAAAAATTACCATAATCCTTTTCTGTCAAGTGGTTTTCCACTTGAAGGTGATGATAGCCTATGTAGCAACGGTGTATTGACTCCAATGGTGTCTTCTCAACATGGTTTTCTAAGTGATTTGCGACTCTGGAATTCGGAATGGTTAACTTGATTCGGTGTTTGTTCAGTGCCTGAAGCACCAACATTGCCAATGTTTTGCTCCTATCAATATATTACCTTCTCTCTCGCTCTTGCACCCCCATATCTGACCTGAACCAAGGGAAATCCTTCATGCCCAATCCAATGTGTTCCGACGTAGTACACATGAATTTAGAAGTGTGTATGGCATTCATGGAAGGTGTAAGGATCGACAATTTGTCTACGGTAGATTTAGACCTTGGCAAACTTTACGGGATGATGTTGGTGCCTACCCAAATTACTGCAGGCACTCATATCAGGGAGCTTAAAATTTTTCACTCTAACAGCAACAATACTTTTGAAGATTCAGCATCCACCAGACTCCATTGACTACTGTCTTAATTTTTTTTGTTGAGATTCAGGTGATCCTTTCTTCAAGTGCTTATGCCGTGCATTTATGGGATACAACTTTTTTCAGCAGGGCATAGGCGTTCCTTTGAAAATTGCAAAGCTTCACGATTTAGCAATTCTAGTACTACATTTTGCTGCATTGTCATCAGAACCATCCCAGTGCAAGATTATTCTATATGAAATCCAGACCTGTCAATCGGACGTGAAGCTTACTGATACATCTCATATCCCTTTGGGTCGAGGTCATATGCATTTTAGCCCATCTAGAGAACATGCTACTCCGGAATGGAGTCTTATGGGATTGACGTGATTCAACAAATTACCGAATATGGCGGAGGGAGGCTTTAATCCTGCTGGGAATTTAGTAAGAACTCGTCTTATTTCGCCTTTTACTGTATCGGATGCTAAAATCTTCTTGCATTCATCTTTTGTTACCTCTGAGGAACCTTAGTTTTAAGTTGCTGGAGCAGACTGCAATTACTTTTAATGCCAGTGGCGATGTAATATTTGTTTCTGAGGGCTCGAACTTAAAATTTCTAGTTAAGGGTGGAAAGATAAAGAATTTTCCGTCAAAGATTGGACATCCAAATTATTTGCATGGGAAATCTCTCTTTAAACTGAACTTGTGTTGTAACTTTGGTAGTCACTCTTTCCAGCACCATGAGGATATATCACCAATTTTATGTTATTTGAGATCATACTTGGAACGGTAAACAATATTGTGAAACACCTTTCCTTGCCAATATATAGTTGGAGTAATAACCTAAATAATGAGATTTGTTTGCAATAAATATTGGAAGGTAATAAAAAAACTGCAAAACCGACCAATTTAATAGATGAGAGTTATTTTCTTTCCCGAATAGATGGGAGAAATGACTTACTAAATTATCTGTAATAAAAAATAAGCTCAGTGGTTCATTAAGTCAAGTCCTGAATTAGATATTCCATTTGTTCCAATTTAAGTGTTTTACTTTAATTTCTTACTTTGATTGTCCCCAAAAGAGTGTCTCTTTTATATTTAGTAAGTTTTCCAATTTCAAAAATTTACGTGTCAAGTTTAAGACCACAAAATTTACAAGTCTTTTTATTTCTTAAAGTTCATGTCCTCAAACTAAGACAATTTATAAGCGTTAGTCTTTTCAACAAGGCAAAAGTTGATTAATCAATCCGTTGAACGTAGACTTGTCCAACGCTCGGTTCGGGCCAGGTCAGGGTCGGGTCATGTGATTTTTTTTCTACTTGCCCGATCCTAACCCTATTTTTTTTAAAATTCCGTAACCCTGACCCGCTCTACAAAACAAAAAAACAGGGTAATTTGGCCGGGTCGCGGGACCTGACTATTTTTTTGTTATTTCTAAAATTGACATTCACACCTACATTACCACGAAATTCGTGCGTTAAAATCTATTATATATCGCGAGATCTGTAGTGAAGAAAGGTAAAATTAGAAACCGATTTGGGGGAAACGTTAAATCGATTGGGTGAAACGAACGTCCGAGCGCAGCGTTATGACCATTTCAAGTTGCATCAATTCACAACATATATATTTTATGCCAATGTTTCATATTAAAACATAAAGCCTACATCACATATATTCTTAAAACATGTAAATATTAATAAAGGAAAAATAATATAAATTATATTAAAAAGATTTAGTGGCGGGTCGAGGTCGGGTATAGTGGATAAAAAAATCTGACCTTAGTCCGACCCTACGTATGCTCGGGTCCCCGTTTTTCGGGTCAGGTGGCTCACGGGTCAGCAATAAGTTGTTATTCTTTGCCATTCTTTGTCCAAACTTAAGGGGAAAGCTCCTCTCCCTAAAAGTTATAAGCCGAGTTCTTTTACTTATTTTTACCTAGAGCTTTCAAAATCATTACTTATTTCATGTGATGTAGTTTGAATAGACACGAACTTTAAAAAATAAAGGAATACTTTTGAATCTTGTGATTTAAAATAAGCCAAAAATATTTGTGTGGTTATAGATTATCTCGTTTAAGCATAAAAGGTAAATTTAAAGTTAAACTGTTATCAAATAAAGAAATGTGTCATTTTTTTTTGAACAACTAAAAAGGCAAGTGTCATATAACTTGGAGCAGAGAATATAATTCATAAGCTAAAGTACGTATGTAGTACCAAATGAAGAGAAAAAAAGACGTGTTAGAAGAGTGGTGTCAATTTCTTTCAAAAAAATTCGGTTAAATGCATTCTATACATGTTATAATACTGGTTGCACAAGGCAGACTCGAGCAAAGCCCAAGGCCACTGAAGCAATTGCATATTTCAGTCACAATTCATCGTCCCTCATTATATGGTTAGCCTCTTTTTTTTTTTATCATATAAGGGATTGTATGGTTAAACCACTTGTATAGACATATATACAAAAATAAAGAAAATACTAAAATTACAAGTACTCCCTCCCTTCCATTTTACAGGATAAGTAAAAGAGAATCAAGTATTCTAATGCAAAAACTAGGATGTATCCATATGTAGTTACTATGTTTCTGTTTGGGAAAAGACTAGTGCAAAGATTTTATTGCCACAAGTAAAGAGGCTGAATATAGAAGCAATATGTAAATGGGGAAAGATTACATAAATTGAACAGTTCAAACAGGTAATGCAGATGAAAATGATTTGTGACAATCAGGTTCTGATACACAGCAAAATTAAAAAAAATTCATAGAATAAGTTAAACCCAAACAATTATCCAAAAGAGAGAACAAAATAATAAAAGTTGGGATGATTTCATTCAGCAAGTACTAAAAACCCAAAATCTTTGATCAGAAAGATCACACATAGTAATCGATACATCGACTTAAACTCATCATCTCAGAACATTAAAAAGCTACCAAAAGCCACATTCAGCAATAGCTTTAAAAGACCAGACTCAGATATCACAGATTGCTTCCTGATGATCTTAAGCAGCAATAGATGGCTTGGAAGCTGCAGAAAGTCTAGACCTCTTCTTAGCCAAACTCTCACTTCGCCTTTCTCTTTGCTCCTTCAACCTAGAAGCTAAAAGCTTCTGATAATCAGCAGCTTCTGACTTAGCCTTGGCAATTCTCTTCTTCTTGTCGGCGATTCTTGCTCTCTTCCTCTGGAGAGTCAAAGGAGTTACCAGCCTCTGGATCTTAGGAGCCTTGCTTACCTCTTTCCCTGTCACACCAAAGCACTATAGTTAACATTCAAGTAAGATATTCCCAACAAGTAATGACCAACATTAATCGACATAAAAAGGATTCACAAGTATGGGTACAAAAAACTAACCCTTTTTGTTTGTGAATGATCGGCGATAGGTATTCACATACTTCCTGACATCATCGTCCTTTCCAAGGTTGAAGAGCTTCCTAATCTTGGAAGCCCTTTTGGGTCCTCTCATCCTTGGTTTTTCAGTGTCTGTGAGTCCGGGCAGATCATACTCACCCTTCTTCACGATAACCAAATTCAGAACTGAAAGATCAGGACTGACGATGCATCCACGCACAGACTTCCTTCTCCGCTCACCATTTCTCCTACCATAACCCCGGAAGCAAGGAGTACCTGTTTAATGTGCATATAATTAGATAAGTACTAAATTACAACAGCACAAACAGAAAATAGATAAAATGCACATCTGTCATTAAGAACTTTATTACAGATACCTCGGTAAAGCAGAAGGCGAACACGGCCTGGAGTCAACACTCCCTGCTTCATTGGGAAACCTTGCTTGTCACATCCTCCCATAATC
This sequence comes from Przewalskia tangutica, assembly GCA_029844215.1. Lineage (NCBI taxonomy): Eukaryota > Viridiplantae > Streptophyta > Magnoliopsida > Solanales > Solanaceae > Przewalskia > Przewalskia tangutica. The sequence continues at coordinate 12,004,240 of CM056726.1, forward strand.
TTGAAAATGTATCCCTTGAACTCCTGTAAATTGTGAGACGCAACATTACTTAATGAAATTGACAGCATGGCAAAATTACCACCAAGCCACAAAGTAGACAGGGACCTACCTCTCCCAAAGCATCTCCGCTAACCTCCTGGGAGATCCTCTTGTCATAGAATGCTCGGCTGTACAGCGAGAATCAAATATCATTAACCAACAGTACTTTCATATGCACTCTTGTCAGTCAACAATAATTCAACATTCAACGTGAAAATGAAATATTGAGAACGCCACATAAATCTGACACTAACAGGCTGTTAGTAACAGCTATACATCAAACTAAGCAACATCCAATAACCATCATGTGACCAAGCGAAGCATTAACAATGATAAAATCTTATATTTTCATCAAGAAATAAATATCCAGAATTTCCTCACTACATATCATATGTATAGACTGAATGCTATTGTTAGGTATCTAATAAAGGGTCTAGGAGGAAAACTAGTAAACCAAACACTAGCATGTATATGTATGACAGTAATCTCCGTCAACCATAGCTATTTCATTTCTCTTTTTTATGAAAAGGTAAAGACTTGAGAGAATACCTAGTCCCCCCCCCCCCCGAAGTAGTAGTACCCTTTTTCCCAAACAGGTTTAAGGAACCCCCTGAAGTAGTACCTACCCCTTTTCAAACACGTTAAAGGGGTGCAACGTTTAAGTCTCTATGAAAAAAGGGTACTGCTTCAGGGGTAGTTAGGTATGCTCCCTAAAGAATAACTAAATGTAAATTTCTAATTATCTCAAATAAAGCACAATTTAAGAGGAATTTGAAATACACAACTAAATATAAGATATATGAATAGATAAACATTGAAACAACAACAAACATTATCTAAATATGAAATATCGTATCCAACACATTCTTCTAATTAAAAATCAATACCACAATATTATAAGTAACGACTGAGGTATAATCAGGTCGCAAAACAAGTAGCAATGTAGATTACATTTTCGCCATTTACTTTTTCAACTATTGTTAATACATGTATCATTATTCCAAACTAAAGTTCATGTAAAACAATATTACTTCGTAATCCAACACTGGTATATTTCAATTGATACTACATTCATCCAAATAGTCACTGTGAATAACAGATCCAGAATTGCTTTCCCTAAGTAAGTTTTTCCCATAGCCACCAACTTAAACAAACAGATCCTTAACTTCACAACCCCCAAAGTATTCACCTTACCACACACTTTGTATATAATTAACAGCCTAATTGTACAATTTAAGTTTTAATTCTTCATACATATCAAACAGTACGTTAAATAAACATAAAAATGGTACCACAAAATATCCCCAAAAAAGCAAATATTGTTAAGGCCCACCCACGTTGTGTAATTTCACTGGGTATGTTGTTGTTACATAAAGGATGATGTGGCACTTACAGTTTCTGATCATCGTCAATCTCAAGCTTCTTCTGGCACCCAGTTGTCGGGTTAGCAATGTTGAACTGCCAAATACAAATCACAACAAACAATCAACATGTATTATGTAGACGAACAACATTAGCATAAACTAGGATTTAAGGTTAATAAAATAAATTACCTTCATCTTCGATTGAACTCACTGGAGTGGAGGCGATGAAGCTTTCAAATCTTTCTCACACTCTGGGTTAGGGTTTAGTGGCGAGACAATTTTATATACAGGCTTTTCTAGGTTAGCTATTAATGGGCCCAACTTGGGCTCGTTGCAATTTAAGACACAAATCAACTAATTGCACGGATTAGGGCCCAAATAGGGTATTTTGCTGTTAATAGCGCTCACTGGTCCTTTTTTCCCTTTATTGAAAAAATGGCCATTGTTATAAAGTTTCTCATTCTACTGGTGAAACTTCACGACAATATTCTGATATTTTACAAGTGAAATTCGAAATTTATAGTGATTATTTTTAAATTATAAAAGCTAAAAATGACTATTTGTGAATTTTACAAGTGTATTATCCATCATTGAATGCATTTGCCTCCTCCCAAACAAATTAAGATAGTCATAATCTTTCTATAGCAGTCCAAATGATTAATTGTGTTTACCCGTAAATTAATATAGTTGAATTTGTATATGTGATCAAGGACATATGAATCTTAAGTGACCAAAATATCAAGATAATTAACAATTGAAACTAATACGAATTGAATTTAAAAGAAAAATTAAGATTAGAATGGTATGAGCCTTGGAGAAGCCTTGAATTATGATCTCCATGCAAGTTGTCGGCAAGAGCATCGAAATACTATATTGAGACAAATAACTTAAAAAATTGTGTAAGTAGTGAATATGTATTACTCCCTCCGGATCAAATAGAGTGTCCACTTATTCTTTATTTTTAAATAAAAAAGAGTGTACGCTTATCAAATCAAAGAAGAATTAACCTTACTTTTCTATATTTGCCCTTATTAAGTGTTAGGTGATCAAATTCAAATAATTATTTAATTAGGAGTATTTTAGTCAATTTTTTTCCCTCTAGAAGTGAGTATTTTCTTAAGACGTGTGCAATTGGCTAAATAGACACTCTTTTTTATCTGGATGGATATATCTCTTGTATCTGATTTCCTTACATCAAATGATTGGTCCTACTTATACTTGGATTCATGAATGCACATTCCACGAATTATGTCCTTATCATTATTACATTAATGTTGTAATAATTGGACAATAAGAATGATCATAAATGTCATTAATGCTCTCTTGGAATGTGTAAAGATGCATTTGTAACGGCCGTCCGTTGGGATTCCAATTAACCTCTTAACATTCTGTTTTGCGGTACTTGTGATTCTTAGGTGCCTCGGTACAACGCGAGCACCTCAGGGGCACTGAAGACTAACTTAGAGTTGACTCATCTTCTGTGTCACGTGTCTAATATAACTAACTGTACAATACGAATTTTATCCATACAAATTATCTAAACTGGTGTAAATTAGATTTCAAAGACAATAGTTTTTTCTTTGTAAATATGATCAAGTTTCGTATATATTACGAGTTATTTATGGTATTTTTGAAGTTAGAGCATGTTTCATTTTTACAATCTATTACCTTACATGATTCTTGAAGTTAGAGCATGTAAATTAGATCATGTTTCATGTTTCTTATTGTCTCCGTCCCACTTTCCCTTGTCTAATCCCCAACGCAGGAACATAAATACTTTTGTGTAAGGAGAGTCAATTGACCTCTTCGTCAGAATGTTGTATTTTTTTTTGTAGGAATTTCTTATCTACTTAAAATTCTTTTTCTAAAACTCCAACTTTACTTCTTACTGAAATGATGACTCCGCTGCTAATTAGATATTGAGAAAAAAAAGGGGGAGAAGGCATCATGGTATAGTGATTATCTTCACGATTCGAATCCATGACCAATATTATAAAAAGAATACTACAAGATAAAAAGGTGGGTGCTTAAGAAGAGAGATGAGTGGTAAGTTAAAGGCGAATTGAAAAATATGATAAGAAAGATGAAATTCTAAAGACAATTTAAAGATGGTGTGAGCATAATGAGACTCCAACAAGAGAAAATTGTCTAGGAAAAGAGGGATAATGTGAAAGATAAGTAATACAAAGGTGGCAAATGTTATGGATCAGCAGGCCCAGCGGAAGGCAGCATACAGAGGTCCAAACGAGTGAGAAAAGCCCCAAATTGGGTCAAGGATTTTCAGCTCTAAATGGACCATTTTAATTAGGCAGTTCTTTAGTATTAATTGCAATATTTTAGTTCAACATTTTATTATTAATTCAGCATTTTTAGTAAGTGTATTAGTGGGTGTAGTAGTTGATAAGTAGTGGACATATTAGGAGATCATGGAAGGGTAGTCTTCCATTTAGAGAGTAGTGGTAATAGTGGGAAGCTCTTAATTATGTATATAATAGGTGTGTGTTATAAATGAAAACGCTCATTTTTTAGTTTGGCCAAAAATATTGCGTATTCCATTTACGTAATCTTGGAGTGCACGTTCCTCACTCGAATTTGGAACATCGATCCCAATAATTTGGTGCTTTCATCCATAGTACCATGCCTCCCAAGCAAAACAAAAACCCTATCAATGAAGACGTCGATGCTCTTAAGGAGTCGGTTGCGTCTCTAACAGAGGTTATACTCGACCTTCAAGCCAGGCTCGACAACATGAACCCCTTCGCACCACCTCCCACCGTTCATACGAACCCATATTACCATGAAGGAACCTCATACACTCGGCCACAATCAAAACCTACTTTTCATTTTTCCCCCCCAAAACCAACCCAAACCCTAAAAACCTACCCTATATATTAAACATTTTACCCCTTATTAAAAAGGAGTGGGGCACCTACTTTACTTCATCAGCCGCACATATCCTTTCCATTATACCCCCCTCCCTTTTCATTTTTAGGTCATCTCCCTCACCCACTGCTCTGCCGCTGCTGCCCTTCACGAGCTCCAAGCTCCTAAGCCCCTTTAACACCCACATCATCTCCTCACCCTTTCCGTCGACCACCACCATTAAAACCTAGCTCACTCTCCCGTCGCTGCCTCACCTCTCACCCTAACTCCCGACCGCACCCTCCCTTGTCCCTCAACCACTGCACACATACAACACCAAAGAACACTCGTCGAACCCTCCTTCCCAACAACACCGACGAACACCTCACCGTCGACGAACCACCACTGTCTCATCGCCACTATTCCCGTCGACCACGAACAACCAACTCACCACCACACCACCATGACCCCATCGCCGCCTCACTTCGGCGAATACCGCTGCTCCCGCACACCCTTCCATCGCATGTCAAGAAACCATCGCTTCCACACCGGCCGCCGAACCTCACCATCGATAACTCGCCATCACCGCGTGAACCATCACCTCGGCCCCATCGCCCACATCCTCGTAGCATCGCGGCGGCGCCGCCCGCGACTGCGTGGAAGTGACGCCGCCGCCACGATCGCCGCTTTTTGACAGAAATCGCCGTTTGTTTCTCTTTCGTTGCTATTATGTTATTGTTGTTGGTGATTTCGATTTTTGTTGGCTATTATTGTTCTTTGTTTTTGTTACCATGGTTTATTTTGGGATATTTTTGGTCGCTTTCGGTTTGTGGGATGATTTGGAAGTGTCGCCGAGTTTTAAGACTCGCGACATCTTGAAATTTACGACGATTGACACTGCTCCTATGGTTTCTGGTTGTTTTCTGATGATTTTGGACCCTTTTTCATTGTTATGTTGTTTCCTAGTGTTTCACGTGCCATTTGGTTTGCTGTATTGTTGTTGCACTACCACTGTCCCTACGGATTTTGGACGATTTTACCCTTTTGGCCATATTGTTGGACTGATTTTTAGGCTATTTTGGACATTTTTGCTGGTTTACTGATTTAGAACAAATACTACACTGTTGGTATTTTACTGATTTGAACAAGATGCTACACTTGTTTGGCCGATGAAAAAGTTATCCGTCGATTTTTTAGGCCTCCACAGTTGCAAAGACGGAAAATAAAATAAATGAAGCTTTCTGGGCAAGGATGATTTCTTCCACTTACATCGGATAACCAACATGCGCTGGCAGGGCGAATTCTCGCAGCCGCACTTGTTTAGACTGTCCCACTTTATATATTTTTCATATCTGAGCCCTCCGTGTTTAAAACTATTATTGTTTTGGCGCGGATATGAAGGTTTTATTTATTTTATTGCTTTTAATAATATTGGCCGATGAAGGAATCCCCGTCTGATTTCCAAGGCCTCCTCTGTGCAAAAGACGGATTTATTTATTTTTGCTTTACTTATTAAATTCCTGTCATTACTTTAAAATTATTTATTCTGATACTAACACTTTTACTAAGTGTTTATGCAGGTAGCCGGAGATCATCTTGTGCAGAAAGCCTAAAAAGGGCTAAAAGATGTCCCGGAATGTTATTTTATATCGCATTTAATTTAGTTTTATTATTGTGTAGTGCACTTTATTTTAATTATAAATGCTTAGAATAGGTAGAATAAAAAGAGCAATAAATAATTAACCTAGGTTTGAACGAACAACCGCAAGTTAGCGGATCTTAAAGGATGCCTAACCCCTTCCCTTTAGGATAATAAAGAACCCTGATCCAGAATCTCACTAATTTCGCAGACCATTAAATGGAAGTCAATTGCAGTATTTTTATTGCAATAAACTAAGTGTCCTAATTCACTATAATAATTAGGTGGCGACTCCTTAAAATACATTTAGGAATCAACCATACGTGGTACTCCCGTTTCGACTCCGGTTAAAATGGGGTGTTACACCTGCCCTTTCAAGACCAAACCAGAACCTACCCGTAAGGAGACTCACTCAACCCGAAATCCAGCAACGTCGAGCAAAAGGACTGTGTTTGAGTTGTGAAGAGAAATGGCAACCAGGGCACGTATGCAAGAAACCACAATTCCTCATTGTTGTGGTTAATGAAGTAACTGATTCCACATTCTCAGTCATGGAAGTTGTCGAAGAGGAGGAAAAAGAAGAGGGCAGAGGTGACACGACATGAGAGACAGACTTCGAGCCGCTGGAATCAATGGAGGGAACTTTTCATCTGTCCATGGCAGCCTACTTAGGAGTATCAACACCGCGAACCCTCCGAGCCCACTGTGCTATCAAAGGGAGGGAGTTTACTGCCTTGGTAGACTCCGAGAGTACCCATAATATTATACACCCACGGCTCGCAGAACAACTTAGGTTGACTGTGCTAACACTTTCGAACGTCAAGGTGATGGTAGGGAATAGAGAGTTCCTGGACTGCACTGGACACTGCCTTGAGGTAAAGGTGATGTTAAAAGGGCAAGAATTCTTTATTCCTTTCCTAATTTTACCAATCCAAGGAGCCGACGTAGTTCTCGGAGTCCAGTGGTTAAGCACATTAGGGGCCTTTACGGCTGACTTTTCCATACCCCAAATCAGTTTCAATCACAACGGAAAGGTCGTCCACTTAACCAACGAGCCCACATTAAGTGTGTCAACCCCAGCCCAACTGAACCGAATGATCACTACAGGTTCAGTGTTGTCTTTACATGCCATAATTTCCGAAACCAGCCCTCTCTCGTCACCACCAGAATCTAACCTTCACAATCTTACCCCAGAACTGCAACACCTCATAAACAAATACATCCACCTTTTTAAAAATCTCACTGAACTTCCACCCAACTGAGAGCACAACCACCAAATCCATATACAACCTGATGCCAAACCAGTCAATGTTCGACCCTACCGTTACCCTCATTATCAGAAGGAGATTATGACAAAGCTCATTAAAGAAATGCTGGAAGGAGGTGTGATTCAACCCAGTAAAAGTCATTACTCCTCCCATGTATTACTAGTTCATAAAAAGGACGAGACTTGGAGATTTTGCGTCGACTATAGAGCTTTGAATGTCATCACAATTCGGGATCGATTTCCAATACCAACAGTCGATGAAATACTGGACGAGATGAACGGGGCTGTAGTGTTCTCAAAAATTAACTTGAGGTCCGGTTATCACCAAATAAGGATGGATCCTCAAGATATGCACAAAACAACCTTTCAGACCCGAGATGGGCACTATAAGTTCACTGTAATGCCATTTGGATTGTTCAACGCTCCTTCCACTTTTCAAGAAGCAATGAATGAATTGTTTCGTGACCAGTTGCGGCGTTATGTGCTGGTTTTCTTCGACGATATCCTCATATATAGTTCCGGATGGGCTGAACATTTAGAACACCTCTCAAAGTCTTTTCCTTACTCCATACTCATAAGTACTATGCCAAGCTATCCAAGTGTGTATTTGGAGAGGAACATATACAATATATGAGACATGTCATTTCCAGCAAAGGAGTAAGCGTGGACAAGGATAAAATCCAAGCCATAATGGATTGACCTATACCTTCCAGCATCACGACTTTAAGAGAATTCTTGGGACTCACTGGATACTATCGATGGTTCGTGCGGAGTTATGCCACCCATGCTTCGGCACTCACTGATTTGTTGAAAAAATGGGAATTTGTATGGAGTCCCAATGCCATGGCAGCATTCCAGCAATTGAAGGAATGTATGACCACCCTTCTAGTCCTGGCTCTACCCGACTTGGTTTTTCCTATTTGGTTTTTCCGTATATGACTTTCAGACGGGGAAGTTTCTCATGAGATGTGATAGCAAGGAGGAGCTCTATCCAATAAGTTTACCAAATCCACAGTCTAAAGTTCCTTCCATTTTTGCAGCCTTGGCTCTATCACTATGGCATGAACGATTGGGACATCCGGGGGAGTCCATTTTGGCCTCTCTCAAACAAAACAATTTTATTTCATGTACTCAGACTCATGTTTTTAATAAGTGTCATGCTTGTTCCCTTGGTAAACATGTTAGGTTGCCATTTACTTCTTCTACTTCATGCACTACTATGCCGTTTGATATTTTACATTGTGATATTTGGACATCATCTGTTTTGAGTTCCTCAGGTCATAGATACTATTTACTGTTTCTTGATGACTACTCTAATTATTTGTGGACATTCCCTTTGTCGAAAAAATCACAAGTGTTTTCCACTTTCCTAAACTTTAGAGCATTTATCCGAACTCAGTTTGAACGGGAGATTAAAAGTATTCAATGTGACAATGGGAGGGAATTTGACAATAATCAGTTTTGGGATTTTTTCAAAACAAATGATTTACAATCTCGTTTATCCTGTCCTCACACCTCTTCACAGAATGGGAAGGCGGAACACAAAATTAGAACCATAAACAATATTGTGAGAACATCCCTTGCTCATGCTTCTATACCCCCCATATTTTGGCATCATGCGCTTCAAATGGAAACCTACATGTTTAATATCCTTCCCCATAAAAACATTGTCTTACCAAGCTCCACTAAAAATACTTTACTTACGAGAGCCCTCATATCATCATTTGAGAGTATTTGGTTGTCTTTGCTACCCTCTATTTCCATCCACCACAATCACAAAACTTCAACCCCGGTCTACTCCATGTGTCTTCTTGGGATATCCTACGAATCACCGTGGTTACATGTGTTATGACATTTCTTCCAAACGTATGATTATATGTCGTCATGTAATTTTTGATGAGTCACAATTTCCCTTTGCCAAGATACATGACACAGGGACAAATACTTATGATTTTTTGGATGATGATAGGCTCCCGTATCTAACTCATTTTTTCCACAGCCCGGGACTCACAAAAAATACTGGACAAACGCAGCTGGGCCCACTGGACCAAGGACCGATGGTCCAGCCACTGGAAAATACAGTCCAGCGAACTGGGCCATCAGTTCCAAGGCCCAGTGCACGAGAACCCCCTACTTCACACCAGCTGCCCCTTCAGTTGGGCCAACCTCCAAATCCAGGCCCAACTACACACAAACTACTCGTCCAGCCCAGTGCAACCAGTGGAGAAAATAGCAATAATCTGGGCAGTGGCGTTCAGCCCACTGTCTCACTCCCGGCCAGTGGCGTCCAGTCCACTGGCCCACTAAACCGGCCAGTCACCCGTAGTCAACATGGAATTACAAAACCCAATGCCAAATACAGTCTACACACTCAAGTCTCGAAATCACCTTTGCCTTGTAACCCTGTGTCTGCTCTAAAAGATCCTAATTGGAAAATGACCATGAATGATGAATATCATGCTCTAATTAAAAATAGGACATGGGAGTTAGTAGCTCGTCCATCTAATGCTAATATAATTCGTTCTATGTGGATTTTTAGCCATAAAGAAAAATCTGATGGTTCTTTTGTGCGGCATAAGGCCCGACTTGTAGGTGATGGCAAGACTCAACAGGTGGGATTAGATTGCGGCGAGACATTCAGTCCAGTGGTTAAACCAAAGAACCATCGAATTGTTCTCGCTAGCCTCTCAAAAGGAGGGTTACTTCATCAATTGGATGTCAATAATGCATTCTTACATGGACACTGAGCGAGGCGTATCATGCACCAACCATCGGGTACATAGATTCTCGATATCCCAATCATGTGTGTTTACTTAAAAATCATTATATGGCCTCAAACAGCTCCCGTGACTTAATGTGGCGGTTTGCAGATTTTGTGTTCAACATGGGTTTCTCAAACAGCCGTTCGGATAATTCACTATTTATTTATCAACAGGGTAATCATACTGCTTATATTCTCTTATATGTAGATGATATTATCCTAACAGCCTCTTCAGACTCTCTTCGCAAGAATATCATGACCCAGCTGAGTTCCGAATTTGCTATGAAGGATCTTGGTCCACTTCACTACTTTCTAGGAATTGAGGTGACACGCCATGCAGTGGTTTATTTCTTTCCCGTAAGTATGATCGTAGATCGTAGAAGCGGCCGGAATGTCATCTTGCAAACCTTCTGCAACTCCAGTAGATACCAAGTCAAAATTGAGTGCCATATCCAGTAGTCCTTTTGCCAATCCGACATTGTATCGCAGCTTGGCAGGAGCTTTGCAATATCTCACATTCACCAGGCCAGATATTACATATGCAGTACAACAAGTGTGTTTGTTCATGCACAATCCAATGGAAGAACATATGTATGCACTCAAACGTATTGTACGATATATTCAAGGCACTCTGAATTATGGATTGCATCTGTACCCTTCTTCCATGACCAAGCTTGTCACCTACATGCGCAGATCGAGCGGGATGTCCGGACACGACGCCCACCTCCGCTATCGCGTCTTCCGGTGATAATTTAATATCATGGTCCTCCAAAAGGCAACCCACCAGCGTATCACGCGTTCGGTCTGAAAGGCGAATCGTCGCGGTAGCAATGTCATGTCCGACTCATCTGGATTCAGAATCTTTTACTTGAGCTTCATTGTCCTATTCCGACAACCACTATGGTATACTGTGATAACATTAGTGCGATTTATCTCTCCGGAAATCCAATCCATCATCAACGCACTAAGCATATTGAGTTAGATATTCATTTTGTCCGTGAAAAGGTAGCTCACGGACAGGTGCGAGTGTTACATGTCCCGACACGACATCAGATTGCAGATATCTTCACAAAAGGGCTTCCGCTGATTTTATTTGAAGAATTTCGACGCCTCAAGATTCGCCTTCCTCCCATTTGCGAGTGTTAGAATATTTATTATTAATTACAATTAATAATATAATTATGTAACATCTTATGTATATGGTAAATAGTATTATGTATTAAATAGAATAGTATTAATATAGGAATATATTATGGGATAGGTAGGAGGATTTTAGGGAAGACTTAATCTTCCTATTAATTGTTACTTAGTGTATATATTGTTACCATTTGGATGAATAAATATGAAGGAAGATTTACCATTTCTAAATAATTCTTACAGCTTTGTTAAATGAACTTTGGTACATTGTGGTATCAATCAGTGTAAAATGTTTTAATCAAATGTTGAAGAGTTACTTATGGATGCCTGATTTAAGCTTTGTTAATTTTATTGATACATGTGGTGTAGAAGTGTATAACATACATTGATTAGTTGAATATTTTTGGTGGATAGATGAGGCGGGTAGACAGATATGCGGGTATCCAACGGATAGTAAGGCGGTGTAATGTATACCCGTCGGGTAAGTGGGCGGGGACATGTGTAATCCTATACCCGTCAGACGGGTACGGGCGGAGGAATTACTATCCGTGATGGATGGTGAAACGGGTATGGGAGTGAGTTTTAGATGACGAATACGGGTATGGAATACCCTCCCTTCCCTTCCCGCCCCGCCCCGTTGACATCCTATTTGAACCGCACATGTTATGTCTATTAATAGCACAAGGCTGGTGTATACCCAAAAAGAATCATGTGCAATGCTATCAATTTTTGTACCTCGTGACCCTTTTTCCTTTTGGCAAAGTTGATCTTGATTAATTTAAACCGTGTTCGGTTATATTTCTAGCACATATTCAATAATTTATTGCATATTTGTTTATTATCATCAATACAAATATCAAGCAATTATGACCGCTAAAATTTAAACTATAGAAAAACATCTCTGATTAAGTCAACAATTCAACTGATGTCCATCATAAGTTCGATGAGCTGTTCTTGTAGATTTTTTCCAAGGTAATTCCAAAGTATTTTAAGTACCAATGACTCTTGATGTCAAGAAGAAGATCAACTAGACGAGACATATCATTACTTATAGATTGATATATAATTATTAACTCGGAAATTCTTCTTTATATGAATAAGAACTCAGTTACTCTTTCAGCATTAGGCTCTCATTTTGATATTTTAACCTCCTATTTGTCCTTCAAGAGTCTATATCCAAAATCCGAAGCCATAGACCGGTTGGTCTTGAAGGCAGAGGGTATCCTCATTGGGTGGTGTGGGAGAGCTTGGTCACAAGTTCAAATTCGAGTGGTAACGCTCGCCCGCCGCTCTTGGGGAGCCTGCACACACTGCTTGCCAAGTGTGGTTTAACCGATCGTGGTTTGCGGCTATTGCGTCGATCCGGTTTACCCTGTGCGCTCGAAAAGAAGCAGCGGTGTGGTTTAACTGACTGACGTGGTTTGCAGGCTATTGCGTTAGTCCGGGGTTTACCCTGTGCGCACTCGAAAGAGCAGCGGCTGCGGGTTCCTTCGTCAACAATTCAACTGATGTCCATCATAAGTTCGATGAGCTGTTCTTGTAGATTTTTTCGAAGGTAATTCCAAAGTATTTTAAGTACCAATGACTCTTGATGTCAAGAAGAAGATCAACTAGACGAGACATATCATTACTTATAGATTGATATATAATTATTAACTCGGAAATTCTTCTTTATATGAATAAGAACTCAGTTACTCTTTCAAAGATTAGGCTCATTTTGATATTTTAACCTCCTATTTGTCCTTCAAGAGTCTATATCCAAAATCCGAAGCCATAGACCGGTTGGTCTTGAAGGCAGAGGGTATCCTCATTGGGTGGTGTGGGAGAGCTTGGTCACAAGTTCGAAATTCCAGGGTAACGCCTGGCCTGCCTTCGCCTCTTGGGGGAGCCTGTCACACCTGGCTTGCCAAGTGTGGTTTAACTGACTGACGTGGTTTGCGAGCTATCGTCGATCGGGGTTTACTCCCGCGCTCGAAGAAGCGTGGTGTGGTTTAACTGACTGACGTGGTTTGCAGGCTATTGCGTTAGTCCGGGGTTTACCCTGTGCGCACTCGAAAGAGCAGCGGCTGCGGGTTCCTTCGTCAACAATTCAACTGATGTCCATCATAAGTTCGATGAGCTGTTCTTGTAGATTTTTTCCAAGGTAATTCCAAAGTATTTTAAGTACCAATGACTCTTGATGTCAAGAAGAAGATCAACTAGACGAGACATATCATTACTTATAGATTGATATATAATTATTAACTCGGAAATTCTTCTTTATATGAATAAGAACTCAGTTACTCTTTCAGCATTAGGCTCTCATTTTGATATTTTAACCTCCTATTTGTCCTTCAAGAGTCTATATCCAAAATCCGAAGCCATAGACCGGTTGGTCTTGAAGGCAGAGGGTATCCTCATTGGGTGGTGTGGGAGAGCTTGGTCACAAGTTCGAAATTCCAGGGTAACGCCTGGCCTGCCTTCGCCTCTTGGGGGAGCCTGTCACACCTGGCTTGCCAAGTGTGGTTTAACTGACTGACGTGGTTTGCAGGCTATTGCATCGATCCGGTTTACCACTGCGCGCTCGAAAGAGCGGTGTGGTTTAACTGACTGACGTGGTTTGCAGGCTATTGCGTTAGTCCGGGGTTTACCCTGTGCGCACTCTAAAGAACAGCGGCTGCGGGTTCCTTCGTCAACAATTCAACTGATGTCCATCATAAGTTCGATGAAATGCTTGTAGATTTTTTCCAAGGTAATTCCAAAGTATTTTAAGTACCAATGACTCTTGATGTCGAAGAAGATCAACTAGGCGAGACATATCATTACTTATAGATTGATATATAATTATTAACTCGAAATTCTTCTTTATATGAATAAGAACTCGATTACTCTTTCAAGATTAGGCTCTCATTTTGATATTTTAACCTCCTATTTGTCCTTCAAGAGTCTATATCCAAAATCCGCCATAGACCATTGGTCTTGAAGGCGCAGGTATCCTCATCAGCGTGGTGTGGGAGAGCTTGGTCACAAGTTCGAAATTCCGTGGTAACGCTCGCCCGCCGCTTCTTGGGGAGCTCACACACTGGCTTGCCAAGTGTGGTTTAACCGATCGACGTGGTTTGCGCTATTGCGTCGGTCCGGTTTACCTCGCGCACTCGAAAGAGCGGTGTGGTTTAACCGATCGACGTGGTTTGCGTGCTATTGCGTTAGTCCGGTTTACCTGCGCGACTCGAAAGAGCGGCGTGCGTTCCTTCACAACAATTCAACCGATGTCCATCATAAGTTCGATGAAATTCTTGTAGATTTTTTCAAGGTAATTCCAAAGTATTTTAAGTACCAATGACTCTTGATGTCAAGAAGAAGATCAACTAGGCGAGACATATCATTACTTATAGATTGATATATAATTATTAACTCGGAAATTCTTCTTTATATGAATAAGAACTCAGTTACTCTTTCAGCATTAGGCTCTCATTTTGATATTTTAACCTCCTATTTGTCCTTCAAGAGTCTATATCCAAAATCCGAAGCCATAGACCGGTTGGTCTTGAAGGCAGAGGGTATCCTCATTGGGTGGTGTGGGAGAGCTTGGTCACAAGTTCGAAATTCCAGGGTAACGCTCGCTCGCCGCGCTCTTGGGAGCTGTCACACCTGGCTTGCAGTGTGGTTTAACCGATCGACGTGGTTTGCGGCTATTGCGTCGGTCCGGTTTACCACTGCGCACTCGAAGAAGCGGTGTGGTTTAACCGATCGACGTGGTTTGCGTGCTATTGCGTTAGTCCGGTTTACCCGCGGCGCACTCGAAAGAGCGGCAATGCGCGTTCCTTCACAACAATTCAACCGATGTCCATCATAAGTTCGATGAAATGTTGTAGATTTTTTCGAAGGTAATTCCAAAGTATTTTAAGTACCAATGACTCTTGATGTCAAGAAGAAGATCAACTAGACGAGACATATCATTACTTATAGATTGATATATAATTATTAACTCGGAAATTCTTCTTTATATGAATAAGAACTCAGTTACTCTTTCAGCATTAGGCTCTCATTTTGATATTTTAACCTCCTATTTGTCCTTCAAGAGTCTATATCCAAAATCCAAGCCATGTAATTGGTCTTCGGGCAGAGGGTATCCTCATTGGGTGGTGTGGGAGAGCTTGGTCACAAGTTCGAAATCCCAGGGTAACGCCTGGCCTGCCTTCGCCTCTTGGGGGAGCCTGTCACACCTGGCTTGCCAAGTGTGGTTTAACTGACTGACGTGGTTTGCAGGCTATTGCGTCAGTCCGGGGTTTACCCTGTGCGCACTCGAAAGAGCAGCGGTGTGGTTTAACTGACTGACGTGGTTTGCAGGCTATTGCGTTAGTCCGGGGTTTACCCTGTGCGCACTCGAAAGAGCAGCGGCTGCGGGTTCCTTCGTCAACAATTCAACTGATGTCCATCATAAGTTCGATGAAGCATTTTCTTGTAGATTTTTTCCAAGGCAATTCCAAAGTATTTTAAGTACCGATGACTCTTGATGTCAAGAAGAAGATCAACTAGGCGAGACATATCATTACTTATAGATTGATATATAATTATTAACTCGGAAATTCTTCTTTATATGAATAAGAACTCAGTTACTCTTTCAGCATTAGGCTCTCATTTTGATATTTTAACCTCCTATTTGTCCTTCAAGAGTCTATATCCAAAATCCGAAGCCATAGACCGGTTGGTCTTGAAGGCAGAGGGTATCCTCGTCAGCGTGTGGGAGAGCTTGGTCACAAGTTCGAAATTCCGTGGTAACGCTCGCCCGCTTCGCTCTTGGGAGCTCGCACACTGGCTTGCAAGTGTGGTTTAACCGACCGACGTGGTTTGCGGGCTATTCGTCGGTCAGGGTTTACCTGCGCACTCGAAAAGCGGTGTGGTTTAACCGATAGACGTGGTTTGCGGCTATTGCGTTAGTCCGGGGTTTACCCTGTACGCACTCGAAGAAGCGGCCGGGTTCCTTCACAACAATTCAATCGATGTCCATCATAAGTTCGATGAAATTTTCTTGTAGATTTTTTCAAGGTAATTCCAAAGTATTTTAAGTACCAATGACTCTTGATGTCAAGAAGAAGATCAACTAGGCAGACATATCATTACTTATAGATTGATATATAATTATTAACTCGGAAATTCTTCTTTATATGAATAAGAACTCAGTTACTCTTTCAGCATTAGGCTCTCATTTTGATATTTTAACCTCCTATTTGTCCTTCAAGAGTCTATATCCAAAATCCGAAGCCATAGACCGGTTGGTCTTGAAGGCAGAGGGTATCCTCATTGGGTGGTGTGGGAGAGCTTGGTCACAAGTTCGAAATTCCAGGGTAACGCCTGGCCTGCCTTCGCCTCTTGGGGGAGCCTGTCACACCTGGCTTGCCAAGTGTGGTTTAACTGACTGACGTGGTTTGCAGGCTATTGCGTCAGTCCGGGGTTTACCCTGTGCGCACTCGAAAGAGCAGCGGTGTGGTTTAACTGACTGACGTGGTTTGCAGGCTATTGCGTTAGTCCGGGGTTTACCCTGTGCGCACTCGAAAGAGCAGCGGCTGCGGGTTCCTTCGTCAACAATTCAACTGATGTCCATCATAAGTTCGATGAGCTGTTCTTGTAGATTTTTTCCAAGGTAATTCCAAAGTATTTTAAGTACCAATGACTCTTGATGTCAAGAAGAAGATCAACTAGACGAGACATATCATTACTTATAGATTGATATATAATTATTAACTCGGAAATTCTTCTTTATATGAATAAGAACTCAGTTACTCTTTCAGCATTAGGCTCTCATTTTGATATTTTAACCTCCTATTTGTCCTTCAAGAGTCTATAATATCCAATGAATTTTATACCTTTAACGCTAGTCTAATCTAAGTACATTTATGAGTAACATTTTTAAAATCAATTGGGCAGCTTGTTTTCAGTTCAAGATTTTTTCCATAAAATTTAACTCCCCCCAACCACCGCATTAAATTCTGGTCCCAAAACGAGTTAATTCAATAAACTATCTAAGTTCAATTCCTTTTTATATTTTTTTGATTTAAATTTTAGAATTTCAAGAAGATTTTGAGCAGATTCTTTTAAAATTATCCTTATTTTAAATATTCAAGCCCTAGACCAGTTGATCTGGCAGAGGGTATCCTCATTGGGTGGTGTGGGAGAGCTTGGTCACAAGTTCGAAATCCTGTAACGCCTCGACCGCCGCTCTGGGAGCCGTCACACTGCTTGCAAAGTGTGGTTTAAGCGGTGGCGTGGTTTGCGGCTATTGCGTCGATCGGGATACCTGCGCATCTGCGACTCGAAAGCGTGATGAGCGATCCTTCACAACAAAAAATATTCATTAACTATCTTTTCTTTTTCAAGTACGTAGTAAAACTTATTAAGTTAGTAAAAAACACTCCTAATTTTTTTAAGAGTTGATAATTTCTTGAAGAGTGTGCATCAGCTTAAAAATCACTTATTGGAGGGACTAATGTAATGTTTCTTCATATCACGGCTCACGCAAACATGCCATTAACACACACATACATTACAAATTTGTTGACAAACTCAAATGTCAAAGATTGAAATATAAATAAAATAAAATAAAATAAAATATAAAAAGAAGTACATAATAAAACTAAAATATTATTTTCACGTGCAAAACATGACTTTTGATCTTGATGAAGTTAGGAGGTGAAATTGGTTTCTTTGGCATGACCTTGAATTCAGTGGAGTTAGGTGAAATTGGATATTGATATATAATTTTTAACAAAATGATAACAAACATGATCTTAAAAGAGCGTATTGTTAGAGTACTAATACCCTTTTGAGTAGGGATGGCAACGGGTAGGATCTGGACCGGATCCTACTAGATCCAGATCCAGATCCGTTTTACATACATCTATCCATATCCAGATCCAGATCTATAGGGTCCATAAAATCATATCCAAATCCAGATCCATCGGATCCACCGGATCCACGGATCGGATCTGGATCCAAATCAAAGTGACTGACTATTAAGTTATACCTTCTAATCAGTTTAAATTTTCTAAAAAAAGAGTCAATTTAATTTAACGGAAGCATGGGGAATGCATCCGTAAATTAGGACTAAATGACATTGTTGACAATTGTTATGCCTATTGGCTATTGCTGTAGTGAGAAACAATCCTCTCAATACCTAAGCTACTACATAAGTACCACATAAATGATTAATATAATGATTAAAGAATAACACGCAAAACGTGTCTCAATTAAAAAAAAATGGCCTTCGACCCTTTGAATATAAAATAAAATTAAGATTACAAAGGATTCGGTGTCATGATATATAAATAATAAATGTATAATTAATTTAATAAAAAACGGATTCACGGGTGAATGCGGGCCGATCTGGATCTCAAAGACAAGATCGGTCCGATCCATCATAAACGGATCAGGTCCGATCCGGATCCGTCGGGTCCAAACTTTGAATATCCATATCCTATAAAACGGATCTGGATCCATCGGATCCGGATCGGGTCCAGGATCCATTGCCATCTCTACTTTTGAGGTACGGGAAATAGCAAACTACTATTACAAGTGCTAGTAAAGAATAATCAATTATATGTTACAATAGACTTGATGCCAACAATAGTTGTGGCAACAATTATGTTTGTGGTCTTGATCTTTATTCTTGAATTCGTCTTGGATCTTACGCATTGGATCTTCGTTCTAGCTTCAGCAACTCCTTGAATCTTGTTAACCTGCAACCATTAGACACTAAATCTGGGTTGCTGAGTCGATTGGTTTTTCAATCTTCCCTTAAGACAATATTGCCCGTATACATGCTTTGTACGGATGAATTGCAAGTTGTCTCCCAAGGTAAAAACAGCTGAAATATATCACTTATGCAAAACAAACATAAGTGATCCTGGCGAAGAAAACAAACAAAGCAAACAGAAGTGATCCTGACGAAGAAAACAAACAAAGCAAACAGAAGTGATCCTGGCGAAGAAAACAAACACGAAACTTATAGAATTAGTATTCTATGTGTGTTCTTCCTCTATTTGCTGTACTGTCTCATATATTGTATGTTCAATGTGTTTGTGTACATTCTCAAATCTGAAAATAAGGCTTGTTTATATAGTGTAAAGAAGAGAGGATGTGTTAATGGGTGTTAATGACTATTAAGAGGCTCAGTGAAAGGCCAAAACGTTCAGGAATAAGTTCCAAACGTTTCAGCAGCTTAATGACATTAACCTCGACTTTACCGTTGCCACTGGAGCTTACTGGACAATTAGCACCGCGGTTCTTGCAGAAATTGCCTTCCAAAAACTTCAAGGACCAAACTGTAAATATAATAAAGTCTGGGGTCCAAAAAAATAATATTAGAAATAGCCCACGACCCGGTCCGGGCAGGGGTCCAAAAAGATAATATTAGAAATAGCCCACAACTAGAAAAAGCTCTTGCCTTTATTATTTTATATGACATATTTTTTTCTTTCTAATATCTGTTTTTTGTTCTTTATGTGTTGTGTCTTGTACTTCGATTGACATACAATTTTTGTGTTAGTTACGTTATTGTTTTCTTTTTCAGACTGTTTTGTCATGCTTTATTTAGAATTTTCCCATGGCTTCTTACTGCTCTTATTTCTTATTTCTTATTTCTTTTTAATGTTGTGGTTTGATTTGCTTTTCTTTGAGCCCAACGTCTATCGTAAACAACCTCTCTATAGTGTAAGGTTTGCTTACGCGCTACCTCCCTAGACTCACCTTGTGGAATTACACTGTGGGTATATTGTTGTTGTTGTAATATCTATTTTTTCACCATTTTCAGAAATTCACGTGTTTCCTTTTTTGCCTCTATTGGAAAAAAAAATAGGTGGATGATATAATTGGATCTTTGCACAAATAACCTGCAAGATTCATTTTTACTTTTCTTAGCTATATAAATAGAGATGAAATATAAATGGTTATACATATATTATACATAAATTATTTGTATATTATACATCCATAGATTGTTTTTAGTTTAAGCAGTTGGGTGTACGACTATTTAGTTTAATACTTCTTTTAATGGTTAATGGTGCAGATAATAACTTAGAGGAAGATTCAGAATCATGGTGTTTTGGATTTTTGGGTATGGATCATTGGTATGGAACCCTGGATTTGAGTATGATGCGAAATTGATTGGTTACATTAAGGATTATAGGCGTGTATTTGATCTCGGTATGTTCTTGTTGCTACTTCAAATTGTTGATTTTTGTTTGTTTAATGTAAAATACTAAATTTTTAATGATGATTGTTGAGTATATCAGCTTGCATTGATTATAGAGGTATACCTGAAAAACCTGCAAGAACCTGCACTCTGGATGAAAGCAAAGGAGCCATTTGTGCAAGTGGATATTAGCATCTATTACCTTCTTTAGTGTTCTTTTCTTGGGCCGAGGGTCTATTCTGTCATAAGGTTTGAGTATATTCTACCCTCCCCACCTGGTGAGATTATACTGGATATGTTGTTGTAACTTCTTTAGTGTCAACTCCTTCTCCGTATGCAACCTAACATGTTGAAACTGATTTTCAAGAAAACAAGAATAAGAATTTAACTTACATGCACTGTTTAATTTAACTTGTTTAAAGGTAATTAGTTCTAGCAGTCATTTGCGGCATTTAGTTATTTTTTAGTTGACCTGATTTTGTAACACTATCACTATACAACAACAACAACCCAGTAAAATCTCACAAGTGGAGTATGGAGAGGGTAGTGCGTACGCAGACCTTACCGCTACCTAAGGTAGAGAGGTTGTTTCCGATAGACCCTCGACTCAAAGAACGGTGAAAAGGAGGCAAGAGCAATAAGCAGAAACAATAACAAGATAATATAACACCTATCCTTATATCAAGTTAGATTCTTAAAATAAAGGTTTGTATTGATTCATAGCTGTGCCTCGACTCAATTTAACTTATGTGTTCCTCGATTCAATTTAACTTAGATGTGCATTTTATTTCAGTGGGGTGCTGCTTATTGTGTGCGAGGAGGACCTGAAATTGAAAAGAAGGCAATGGAGGTACATTGGCTCTTCTTTGACTCCTCTGTAATGTTTTTACAGTAAATGCTTGTGGTGTCCGCCTTCTTTAAAAGTTTGCTACCTTCTCAATGGCACATTTACTCTATATATTGTTTTGAATTGCTCCTGATATTTCCTTATTTGTTCTACCGTATTTAGAAAGAAGTGAGTGTGAATATGATAGCAAGACCTTGGTGGACTTCTTCACTGTAAGTCGATAACTTTTGAAGTTTAGTAAAGCTCTAGTAAGCTGTTTGTTTTAACTTGAAATGTGGAATTTGATAAACCCTACTACAAAAGGGAAAAGACATACATTGTGTCACTTAACATAGAATTGCCCACTTGGCTAACCGGAACATGTTTCCCTTCTATCTATTTCAGGAAGAAGACTCCTTACATCCAGCCTTAACCGGAGTGATAGTGTAAGTTCTTTGGCCACTCTCCTATTTTGTATATCTTGGTTTCCGTCTTAAGTGCAGTCCGATAGAGCAATAAGAATTGCAAATCAATTAACACAAAAATGTTAAATATATAATCAATGGTCATTGAATTGGTTTAAATATTTATCTCAGGTTTACATCTACTCCTGACACAGAAAATAATAAGTATTATCTTGGTCCTGCTCCACTGGAAGAGATGGCTAGGTGAGGATCATTGTTCTGTTATATGTTCCTTCCTTCCAAGTAAAATGCATATAATACATCCTAATTTTTCATATCCATTTGCAGGCAAATTGCTACTGCCTCTGGTCCCTGCGGAAATAACAGGGAATACATATTCAAAATGGAGAAGGCTTTACATGACATTAGTCACGAAGATGACTACATCATAGAGCTAGCAAATGAAGTGCGCAAAGTTATTGGGATCACGGGATCTGTTCCAAAGGAGAAGTTACTTGATCCTTCCCAAATCCTGCTCAAATCCCACATTTCACCTGTGAAAATTCGACCCTTGCCAGAAGCTATAGCCACCGTTGCTGCAGACTCCTGACAAAGGAAATGATCTAGACATCTTTAGGAGGATGAAGTTTTTCTCTTTTGATCTGACTAGAATTATTTTCCCCAAAAATGTTATATATCTAGTGATCTGTTTTCTTAGAAGTATCCCTTGTTTTTTTTTTCTTTTTCTCTAACTTAGACTAGGATGCTAGAAAGTGGGGTAGGAAGATAATGAGTTGGGTTTACATACTAACCAGCCAGATGACTTTGTGGCCTGTTTGAACATGGAATCTTGAGTTATTATGAGCACGATTTAATGAAATTTGATTAGTAGCTTACGTGTTAAAGTACATGATCAATTTATTTATATGAGTATGAAAAGATTGTTTACAGGAAGTAATATGAGCCTTTTCTTCCCCTTTTCAAGGTTGACAATCATCCCTTTCTTTTCATGTTAAATTTTTAAATGAGTACGTGAAAATGTTCGAAACTCTGGATATTGTTTGATCATATTCATGTGTTCTCCCAAGCAGCTTATGTGTGCTTGGGGATAATGTTTTCAAATAGTTCAACAGTTAGGACATTCTAAGGTAGCTTAAACTATGCCTAAGAATAAGAAACAAAAGTTCTGGTGAGATTTGCAAAAATGACCATATGATAAATGTCAATAGGAGATACAAAATTGTTAAGAGTCCTACATCGAAAATGAAATGGGAACATTGATTCCTTATATGGATTTAAACAATTATCACCCTACGGGCACGTTTGGTACGCTGTATTAAGCTGGACTGTGCTGGACAAAAAAATAATACAACGTTTGGTGGGCGTTTTCAGCCGCACTGGACTGTACTAAAAATAAAAAAAATACAATCCATCTAGTCCAATGAAATTAGTACAGTCCAGTGCGACGTACCAAACGAGCCCTACAAGCTAACTTTTTGGGTTGAGTTAGGCCAAAGAGAGAATATTTCTTACAAAAATAACTATTAATATCAGGTAAGACAAAATTAAAAGGTAGAATTTAAATGCAAATATGTTAAGAATAGCTCGGCTAAGTTGTGATTGCTTAATATGTTAATCATCACTAATTTCATCGTATTAAACTTATCATTCCAATTCAATAACTAAGATTCTCTTGAAGTTCTGTACTTCTTTTGACATACAAATTTCTAACAAGATTAAAAAGATTAAACTTATCATTCCAATTCAATAACTAAAGCGATTGTTTGGTATACAAGAGTGTTATTTGTATAATGGTTTGACAAATGTTTTCTTCAAAGGAATAATATCTGATCACAAGAAAGAAATAGTGAAGATGTCATAATGAACTAGATCATTGTAGTTGCTAAAATATGTCTAGGCCAGGCTGTTAACATTCGAACGTCAGATCTGTCCAGGCGCGTCAGAGGCGTAACATGACGCACCAGTCAACCAACGTGGCATGACACACCATCTAGATAGAAGTACTGTCTGGTTTCGCAAACCGCATGGTAAACCAAGTCAAACATCAACTATTTCGATGTGTCACGACCCCAACAGACGCTTAAGATCTAAGAATGAGGTTCTGCTCACTTCTCAACCACCACCTCCTCTTTAGGCGGGTGCTTAGGCACGTCCAATATCTATAAATGGGGGCCAAGGTCATCCTCAAAAGGTTGCAAACCTGAATTTAGTTGCTTTGATGGTGGTTGAATGAAATTTGGAAGTAATTTCAATTCCTTCCAATTCCAAGAAATAGAAATCCTGAAAAATCAGTCAATGAATTATCGACTCCAGTTTATGGATATTAACTTCTAGTTTTATCAGGAAAACTATCAACGTGAATATACTACTAAAGGCAATAATCCCAAACATATTAGGAGAACTCTGATAGACTTGCTGCCAAAGGCATCCAACTCCTTGATCATGTAACTAAACGACCTATTTTAAGATGGTGAAACTTAGTTTCATCTTTTCACTGTTTGCATTAAGTTGGCCCAAAATTTTGATACTATGATTCTGAGTAACATTCTTTCTAGGCTTTTAGCGGCAAAATGACATCTTACATGCTTCAGTTAAGAACATAGAACATGGTTCTTTCTAGGCTTTTTGGCTAAGAAGTTCACTTGAAATACTGAAGCACGACAAGTAATAAAGCTCACTTTATTTGAATAAGCAATTAAACGATTACTCTCCACACTCATTACTTAAGGCCAATACAGAGCATATGCTAAAACCGATCTATTAAACTTAAATTACAAGGCACCAAGACGAAAATAGAATAGAAGTTCAAAATTTTGGGCAGAAGTACTACCTGTCATGGTTAAGACATCAATGTCTAGTGATGGTAGTTCTGTCCTTTAAGAATCGTCCACGCTCTGTCAAAATATTCGAAGCAATGTATCTATTAGGTATCTGGAAATTCATGTAACATGATATGATAAACATTCAGATGTGAGACAAAAAAATTAAGGTCAAGACACTTCCCACATAAGTGGATGAAAGAAACCTATAAAATCCTATCTCAGACAGTGTCTGATACGGAGAGGGAATGAGAATAGATGTTTGCTTTTGCTTGACTAAAATAATCCTATCTCAGGAGGCGGAGACATGATTCGAACTTTATGGGTTCTAAAATTCTAGGATAGCAATATCAAGTATTAGTAAATAGGTTCTGAATTTAAAATTTGATCATATTTAGTGAAGTTCTTGATATAAATACATAATTTGAACTAAATCTACAAGGTTCAGCTGAACCCGTACGTCGGCTTTTGGATCCGCCCCTGATCTACGACAGTATCTAATACGGAGAGGGAATGAGAGTACATATTTGCCTTTTAGTTTGAAAGATATATAAGGCTTTTAAAAAGAAATGATTTTGTGTTCAGTGGATAGCTAATGAGTACAGAGGGACTAGGATGCATGAATACTTCAAGTTGTGAAACTATGTACTCAAACAATCTTCTCAACATTGAAATATTTACCAACATAAATGAGGGAAGGAGGGGGGTGGGGGTTAAATAGCAGCACCAACACTTCAAAAGAATAACAGTTTATTCCAGTCTCTCACCTGTAAAGTTGCTCTATCAAAACAACTAAGGCAATCTCATGATTCAAGACTAAGGATGATAATTTGACTGATTTGTTAGCTCTGTCTCGCAATTGTCTTCCATGTCCATAAGGTCCACCTATGCAAAAGAGTAAGCTTGACGCTCCCTACAAGACAGAGAGGAGAAGAATCATTCAGAAATTCTAGTGTATTTTTTTGTTTTCTTATAGATTCCCTTCCTATTTCTTCTGCTATGCATTCTTTAATGTACTTGGTTTATGATATGCGTTAGTTACTGTTTCTTCCTTCTTTTTCAGGATGCGCTATTATGGGGTATTCGCGTTTGCTATCGGCGTTTGCATACTGCTTTAAATTTTTAAATTTTTGACCGGGTCTGACTTTTTTTTTTTGCTTTGCATGTCTTGAGCCGAGGATCTCTCGGAAACAGGCTCTCTACCTACTGTTAGGCATATTTTGTATACGCCTTTTGAGTCATTTTTAGTTAGTATTTTACTCGTTTTTGTTGTGTTTAGTATAAGTATTAGGTTTGTTTTTCTTTCTTTTGAGTCACAACGGTTCCAAAAGACAAAATGGCGAAAAGGAGCGAGAATTGGGCAGAAAAGGTGCTCACGAGGCAAAAAGGACGAAAGATGGCACATCAGGACGAAGGATTTTCAGCACCGCGGTGCCAATATGCAGAACCGCGGTGCCATATTTACTGAGAAGCCACAGGACTTTCAGCACTGCGGTGCCACTATGCAGAACCGCAGTGCCATATTTGCTGATAAGGTGCAGGAGTTTCGGCAACGCGGTGCCGTTATGCGTAATGCGCGTGCGGAAAATCTCGATTCCAAGAATTGGCTAAGGGCGGATTGGTCCATAGGGCACGAAATTTGGAACATATTTAAGCCTTATGGATTAATGCTATGAGGGGTTGGTCATTCTACAACATAGCACAACACAAGACAACAAGAGAGGCTACAATTGGAGACTTAGTGCGCAGTAATTTCTTTTCTTTCGTTTTTAATTCAGTTTATGTATGGATTTTGTGTTAGTTCTTAGCGTGACTATAGCTAGGAGCTAAACACTTTATTAGGGCTTTCCTTATGAATCGCTTGAAACATCTATTCATGAATTAATGCAGTAGTTTGATTTCTTCTTCACTTGATTAAGATTTAGTCAATAATTGGTATGAATGTTTGATAATTAATTGATCACTAATTATCATAATATATATGATTTCGAATCAAGAACCGAGAGGAGAGATTTGAATATGCTGTAATTGACTAGACATAAGTTAAAATCGCGGACGACAGTACCCCGATACTTGTGTAGCATTAGAGGTTACTGTTCTTAATCCTCCTATGTGGTAAATCATATCATAGAAATATAGAAGGATTCTGCACTGGGGTTGAGTGATTATATGTCCTAACCGGAATATAAGACAGTTTAGTTAACCGCTATCTTAACATAGAAGAAGTCATTCTAGTTGCATTAAGGATTGAATAGAGTGGATAGTCGAGAATTTTGGAAGCCCTAATTCATTCATAACTGATTACAACTTAAATAGTTCAGTAATTCTTGCAATTATTCTAGTAGTTAAACAAAAACCCAACTCAAATATCGATTGTCAAATAGATAACATAAAATAGATGAACGATAATTAGAAACCAGTCTCTGAAGATGATATTCGGTCTTATCAAACTATATTACTTGTCAACGATGCATACGCTTGCGTGAGCATTCGAAATATCGCTAACAAATTTTTGGCGCCGTTGCCGGGGACTGTCGTACATCTAATATCGAACCATCTATTTTTAATTTCTAATTTGGTCGCTCCCAGAACAAGTTTCTAACTTGTTCGGAGAGCATCTTTTTATCATTTTTTGTTGTTTGTGTAATCTTACAGGTAAGGTCAAATGCAGTCGTGACTATCACTATCGTGAGTGCAGGACTATGACCTTTGTCCACCGCAACAACTTAGACCGCGAGCTCGCATGAAGGCGAAATGAGCTGCAGAAGCCTTATTCGTGCTCGCGAGTGCGAGAATCCTCGAGGACTAACTCATCCACCAAAATCGTGCTCATCGGGAAGGCTAGATGGCGTAAGCGACTCTTTGGGCACTCAAACGCCAGAATCGGTTCATGGAGAAACATGATTATCAATCGTGAATCTAGAAATGCAATCGACAACTAGCTAGAAAGCGGTATCTGATGGAACCGCCTAGCAATCGGATGCAGACCACAAGCGATGCAAGCAATTGATGTGACGAGTGGCAAACAAATGGAGACAGGTTCATCCCCAATATGTGCAGAAAAATAGGGTGAACCCAGTGAGGTGAGGGAGCCAGCATCCATTGACACACTGTAGGTGAAGATACCATATCCTCAGAAACTTAGAAAGAATTCTCTTGACAAGCAGTTTTCTAAGTTTCTGAAGGTCTTTAAAAAATTGCACATCAACATTCCATTTGCTGAAGCCTTAAAACAAATGCCGAGTTATGTAAAGTTCATGAAGGAGATCTTTTGTAAAAATAGGAGGTTGGATGAGTATGAAACTGTGGTGTTGACTGAGGAATGCAGTGTCATCCTACATAGAAAGTTACCTAAGAAGTTGAAAGATCCGGGAAGCTTCACCATCCCTTGCACTATAGGGAAGTTTGAATGTCAGCAGACTCTATGTGATTTGGGGGCAAGTATAAATTTAATGCCCTATTCTGTGTTCTGCAAACTTGGAGTGGGGGAAGCAAGACCTACAACCATCACCTTACCGCTAGCCGATCGCTCCATCGTCCACCCTAGAGGAATCATCGAGGATGTGTTGGTTAAAGTGGACAAGTTCATCTTCTCCGCCGATTTCATCATCCTAGACATGGAAGAAGATGAAGAAATGCCCATTATCCTTGGCAGACCATTCTTAGCCACAGGACAGACACTCATTGATATTCAGAAATGTGAGCTGAGACTTCGTGTTCAGGGAGAAGAAATGATTTTCAATGTATTCAGGGCAACAACTTACCCAAGGGCAAGTGATAACTGTTATGCTATTGATGTGGTTGATGAAGCAGTTTCTGAAAACGGGTTTAGGAGTGCGGATGCTCTTGGAACGGTGATGACATTATGGGATGAGGATAGTGGTAATGACACAAAATGGACGGAGTATGCGAATTGGTTGGATTTCCATGAGCCCTGCTATAAGAGAAAATACGAGGAGCTAGGAACCATGCCAGAGAGACGGTCGCCCACGTAACAAGCTCGTAACTAGAGTCAAGGCTCTGCCAGATCATTTGCACTATCAATATCTAGGTGAGAATCAATCCTTACCAGTGATCGTATCATGTCATCTATCCAAGGTGGAGGTTGAAAAACTGTTGAGAGTATTGAGGGCTCACAAGCTCGCGATTGGGTGGACACTAGCAGACATTAAGGGATAAGTTCTTCTACAGTAATGCACATAATTCGTCTAGAAGCTGAGAGCAGACCATCCATTGAGGCACAGAGGAGACTAAATCCAACCATGAAAGAAGTGGTGAGAAAAGAGATCCTGAAATGGCTCGATATTGGGGTGATTTATCATATCTCTGACAGTGCATGGGTAAGCCCTGTGTAAATAGTACCCAAGAAAGGTGGCATGACTGTGGTGACTAACGAAAATAATGAGCTTATTCCATCCAGAACAACTACATGGTGGAGAATGTGTATTGACTACCGCAAGTTGAACAAAGCAACCAGGAAGGATCATTTTCTTTTGCCTTTTCTTGACCAAATGCTGATGGACTTGCAGACACAACTCCTATTGCTTCCTAGAAGGCTAGTCAGGGTATCATCAAATTGCCATCTCTCCAGAAGATCAGGAGAAGACAACCTTCGCACGCCTTCGTACGCTTACTTTCGTAAGAATGCCATTTGGGCTTTGCAACGCACCCGCCACCTTCGGGCCAGATGATGACTATCTTTTCTGACATGGTGGAGAGGACCAAAGAAATCTTCATGGATGATTTTTCTGTTTTTGGGTCCTCCTTTGATGAATGCTTAAAGCATTTGGAAGCAGTAGCGGTGCAAGAATTCGAATCTGGGCTGAACTGGGAGAAGTGTCACTTTATGGTACAGGAAGGTATCGTGCTTGGCCACAAGATTTCAAGCAAAGGCATTGAGTTAGACAAGGCGAAGATTTCAGTGATCGAAAATCTGCCACCTCCAGTATCAGTGAAAGGGATCAAAAGTTTCCTTGGGCACGCTGGTTTCTACAGAAGATTCATCAAGGACTTCTCAAAGATCTCTAAACCTCTGTCCACCTTGTTGATGAATGGGGTTGCTTTTGAATTCAATGAAGAATGTCTGACTGCCTTTCAGACACTTAAGGAGAAGCTAACCTCAGCACCTATAGTCACTGCACCTGACTGGACACTCGCATTTGAATTGATGTGCGATGCAAGCGACTACGTTGTGGGAGCGGTTCTTGGACAGAAAATTGGCAAGGTATTCAGGTCAATTTACTATGCTAGTAAAATCCTTAATGATGCTCAGCTGAATTATGCGACGACAGAGAAAGAGCTGCTAGCCATAGTATACGCATTTGAAAAATTCAGGCCATACCTCATTGGGAATAAGGTGATAGTGTACACTGACCACTCAACCATTAAGTATTTGATGACTAAGAAGGATGCAAAACCTCGGCTTATACGATGGGTGCTGCTACTACAAGAATTTGACATGGAGATCCGCGATAAAAAGGGGACTGAGAACGTGGTAGCACCACTCGAAGGCGAAGTGGAAGAGAGTCGAACACCGCGATGTGCAAATAAATGACTACTTCCTGCATTTGTTCGCGAGTAAGTAAGTACCGTGCAAATTTACCTTCGTTCACGACTTTGTTAATTTTCTTGCGCAAAGTATTGCCTTCGGGAATGACAAGGCATCGTGTGAAAAAGTTCTATTCGGAGGTAAAACATTACTCTTTGGAGGAGCCGATTCTCTACAAGCACCGCGTGCTAATCAAGTCATAAGGTGCGTGCAGAGGATGAAATGCCCCAAATTCTCACTCATTGTCACACCTTGCAATGTGGTGGGAATTTTGGAGCATCACGATGACGGCAAGGTATTGCGAGTGGATTCTATCGTCAACCCTATTCGCGACGATAACACCTTCGCGAGGGTGTGATCGTTGCCA
This sequence comes from Przewalskia tangutica, assembly GCA_029844215.1. Classification (NCBI taxonomy): domain Eukaryota; kingdom Viridiplantae; phylum Streptophyta; class Magnoliopsida; order Solanales; family Solanaceae; genus Przewalskia; species Przewalskia tangutica. Next base: position 12,034,463 of record CM056726.1, read on the forward strand.
AAGAAGCTGAAACATGACAAGCGCGAAACGAATGCCACGATCGGGATTTTAGAAGTGAGCCGTTTGGCGTGTGGGATTGATTTCATAGGCGCTCCCAACGCCCTGGGAACCAATACATTCTTCTGCAGTGGATTATGTGTCCAAATGGGTCGGCGGTGGCTACTAAAGAGAATGATAGTAAACTGTCTTGAAATTCTCGCAAAAACATATTCACGAGTTTGACACTCAAGAGCCCTCATCGATGGCGGAGTCATTTTTGCAACAAGCGCTTGATACTCACGGCACGTTATGAGTCTACCACAGATCGCTTGCCATACCACCCGCAAGCCAACGGGATTTCAAACATGGCAGTGAAAAGCATACTGGAAAAGACAGTGGATGGCTCAAGGAAGAATTGGTCTACGAAACTGGATGATGCACTATGGGCCTATAGGACAGCTTTCAAGACTCCCATTGGGATGTCACCATACAGGATGGTCTATGGGAAGGCATGTCATCTACCAGTGGAGTTGGAACACAGGGCATACTGGGCAACGAGAAAGCTGAACATGGATGCCAAAGCGAGGCGTAAGAGTCACCAGAATCAATAAGTTAGATGAATTTCGGAACAACGCTTATGAGAATGCAAAAATCTACAAGGAGAGGGCCAAGGCATGACATGACAAGAACTTGATACGTAAAGAGCTACAACCTGGGCAACAAGTACTCCTATTCAATTCACGACTGAGATTGTTTCCAGTTAAGTTGAAGTCCAGATGGTCAGGGCCATTTGTTGTGGAAAAAGTGTTCCCCTATGGTGCAGTCGAGTTGAGAGGAAAAGAGGACGTACCATTCAAAGTGAACGGACAGAGAGTGAAGCCATACTTGTTGAATGACATAGAACAAATCAACTTTGTGGTCTGTCTCAAGTCACAATGAAGAGGAACTTGCGTCCGACTAAAAGACGTTAAAGACAACACTACTTGGGAGACAACCCAATGTTTAAATTATGCAATTTAGTTTAAATAGAACAGTCTCACTTTTGGTATTTGTTGTGTTGTGATGCCAGGTGAAGGAATCGGAGAATGAGCATGAAGAAAAGGGTGGAAAGCACGGAGTCGAGTCGACCATGGCACACTCAGGATCACGGGGCCGAATGCTCGTAGAGGCCCCAGTACTTTAGGCACCGTAGTGTCACTATGAAGAACCGCGGTGCCGATTAGCGATTTCCGAATAATAAAAAGGCCCTGAATCGTCAAATCTCCTCCCACAAATACCGTATCAGTGCAATATCCGCCGCCACCACCACCATTTTGAGCCGCTGTATGTCTGTAAGTCGTCCCTCTTTAATTTTTGAGTCTTTTACACATTTGGGACAATGTGTAGTTTAAGTTTGGGGGGGAGTTCTTATTTTATTTTATTTTTGAGTCTTTTGTTTGTTTTTGTGTTTTATGTGAGTCAATTTTTTTTTATGATCATGCATGTTGTGCTTATTTGGAATGCCTAGTGAACTAAGTGGGATAATGTAGTGGAATGAGAAGCTAAAATCTGTGTGCTTAAGTTAGATATGCCGAAAATTCATGAAAATTTGATTATTTGGAATAATTGGTGCTTAGTCTATGTGTTGTCAATTGAAAAATGTCTGTGAAGCATGCTTGCTTGTTATTTAAGGCGAAATAGTTAAGATGTACATGTTAGGGAGATGATTCAGCCATTTCTTTGTTAGCCCTTCTTACCATTCATTACCTACCTTGCAATTAATTGTATCCCTAGTCAGTCCCGTTGAGCCTAAAATAAGTTATTTTCTTTGACACCCATGATTCCCTCGTGTGCCATAAGCGGTAATTGAAAAATTGGGATGAAAAGAAGTGAAAAAGGAATACAAAAAGAGAGTGAAAAAGGAATACAAAAAGAGAGTGAAAAAGTGATGCACCCCAATGAAAAAATGTAAAAGCTTAAGTTTGGGGGTGCCTATGTGAATTGTTTCATGCTCTCAAAAAGAGAAAGGGGGATATAGGTATGAATTGAAAATAATACAAAAAAGAAGGACAAAATGGTTGAGTAAGAAAAATACTTATGGTACGTAAATTGAGCCTAAATACCTAATCTTACCTACCCCTGCCTAAGCCTACATTACAACCCTGAAAAGTCCTGATGATCTCTAAAATGTATGTCTATGATTAGTGGAGAATAGCAAGTAAACAGACCCATAGAACTAAATGAAATTGATATGCATAAGTTAGGTATTCATGCTTCCATTACTTATGATTGAAATGAATTTGCGAAATATCTGACTTGAAATTCTAGATTGCTAAATTCATGTTATATTTGTTCCTACATATTATCCCAACGGACGTTCATGTGTTTCTAAGTACTTGTGCAGCTGCTTGATTTGAGTCTTTGAGTCTTTTGTTTTTGTGTCTTTGTTTTGTTTTGATCTTTGCTCGAGGGCGAGCAAATGTTAAGTTTGGGGGTGTTTGTTAGGCGTATTTTGTATACGTCTTTTGAGTCATTTTTAGTTAGTATTTTACTCGTTTTTGTTGTGTTTAGTATAGTATTAGGTTTGTTTTTCTTTCTTTTGAGTTACAACGGTTCCAAAAGGCTAAATGACGAAAAGGAGCGAGAATTGGGCAGAAAAGGTGCTCCCGAGGCAAAAAGGACGAAAGTTGGCACATCAGCACGAAGGATTTTCAAGATCGCGGCTGATATCGCAGAACCGCACCGTATTTACCGAGAAGCCACAGACTTTCGACCGCGGTCCATATTCTTGAAGGTGCGGGAGTTTGATCATGCGCTGCGAAAAATCTCAGTTTCGAAGAAGAATTGGCTAAGGGCGGATTGGTCTATAGGGCACAAAATTTGGAACATATTTAAGCCCTAGGGATTAATGTTATGAGGGGTTGGTCATTCTACAACATAGCACAACACAAGACAACAAGAGAGACTACAATTGGAGACTTAGTGCGCATTTTATTCTTTTCTTTCGTTTTTAATTCAGTTTATGTATGGATTTTGTGTTAGTTCTTAGCGTGACTATGACTAGGAGCTAAACACTTTATTAGGACTTTTCTTATGAATCGCTTGAAACTTATATTCATGAATTAATGCAGTAGTTTGATTTCTTCTTCACTTGATTAAGATTTAGTCAATAATTGGTATGAATGTTTGATAATTAATTGATCACTAATTATCATAATATATATGATTTCGAATCAAGAACTGAGATGAGAGATTTGGATATGCTGTAATTGACTAGACATAGGTTAAAATCGCGGACGACAATACCGCGATACTTGTGTAGCATTAGAGGTTACTGTTCTTAATCCTCCTATGTGGTAAATCCTATCATAGAAATATAGAAGGGTTCTGCACTGGGGTTGAGTGATTATATGTCCTAAGCGGAATATAAGACAGTTTAGTTAACCGCTATCAGAAGAAGAAGTCATTCTAATTGCATTAAGGATTGAATAGAGTGGATAGTCGAGGATTTTGGAATTACAACTTAAATAGTTCAGTAATTCTTGCAATTATTCTAGTAGTTAAACAAAAACCCAACTCAAATATCGATTGCCAAATAGATAACATAAAATAGACGAACGGTAATTAGAAATCAGTCTCTGAGGACGATATTCGGTCTTATCAAACATGCGTACGCTTGCGTGAGCATTCAAAATATCGCTAACACCTACCAAGGTAGAAGTAAGGTCTGTGTACACTCTACCCTCAACAGACCCCACATTGTGGGATTTCACTGGATATGTTGTTGTATAGATTCCCTTCCTAGTTTTGACTTTAAAATCTGCAAGGTCATTTCAGGAAAGAACTTCCATTTCTCAAGGGAGATTTACTGCTGAACGAAAGACTGTTCCATGATGATGCATAACTCACCTTGTTTCCAGCATCCCCAATTAAAGAAGCCATCTGCTCAGATCCCAAATCTTGGCCACGCTCATCCAACATTACAACCTGGTTTTAAGCAGATTACAGACAGTGAGAGAATTCCAAAAGAAAAAAATAAGGGGAGAAGGTAACCACTTTTCAGAAGTAATTTGTGAGGATCTTCTAAATGCTTACCCATTCATCAGGCTTGATGAGGCCCATAACAGCAATGTCCTCATGTTCAATTTGAGCCACTACATCACTGTTTTCAATTGAAAATAACAAGCTTCAAAAGAATAAATCTAAATGCTGAAGGCTAAGCATCAAATAGAAGTGAATTTGTAATGTAGATAGTTGATAATCAATAAAGCTTCTATACCTACAAAAAGGTAAAATGACTATGAATCAAAAGAATTCAAACACGTACAGTAATAAGAATAGACACTTAACTGATTCCAAAATTGGGCCAATAAATTAAATGGAACTCAGACATATAGCAATGTATAACATAGTAATGTGCTGATCGATACGGACAAATTAAGTCACAAGAATAAGCAGATTGTCGAGAATATGTGCTAATTTTAGATCATAGCATAAGGTATACAAATCAGGCCAACAGTAAGATTGACTTTCAGTTTTGTTTCGTTCATCAGAAGGAAGCTTTCCGGACTCATAATTTTCCTCTTTTTCGTGTTCTGGTATCTCATCCCTCCTTAATCTTCCCTGTTTAAACTGTTTAATTTTAAGCAATTTTGTAGTCTCAAAGTTTTGCACCTAGAAAGAAATCACCTAGTGACCTCATACTGTTAAATGAAGAAGATGGTCAGGATTCATATAGCCGACCCCAACTTGTTTGGGATTGAGGCGGAGTTGTTATTTTGTTGGAACGTCCAATCACTTCAACATCTTAATAACTAAGTGAAATGGACCACTACATCTAGAATTCAACACAAAGATCACAAATCACAAATTTTCAAGTGAAATACACCAAGTGCACCAACTTTGCCCCCCCCCCCCCCCCCCCACTCAAACAAAAAAAGATACAATTTCAACAGACCAAGCATTTTTGGGATGAATTTAAATGAAAATGATACTCACTGAGGATTCATATAACCGACCGAACAAGGACTGAGACATAGTCAGGGGCGGATCTACGTCTCTGGTAGTGGTTGTTCGGAAAAAAAAATCACAACGTTGTATAAGGGAATGAGGATGTTGTGCTTGTTCAAAAGTGAAAAATAGCACTGCAAAAAAAACCCGCTTGTTCGCGTGCACAAGTTTGAACACAACAGGTCCGCGCCTGGGCATAGTTATTGTTTTGTTGGAACATCCAATCACTTCAACATCTTAGTGCATAAGTGAAATGGACCACTACCTCTAATGTTCAACAAAAAGACCAGAATTCACAAATTATAACCAATTTTCCAATTGAAATATACGGCCGGACTTCTCTATAATAGCCATCATCTATAACAACATTTCACTATAACCGCCATTCTATGGAATCTTTCCTTCTTGTTACGCTATATTATATGTTCTCTATAATAACATTTCGTTATCGCAGCTAAAAAAATAATGGAACAAACGACATTGTTATAGACAGTTAAGCTATACCAACTTTACAAAAAAAAGGACAGAATTTAAACATACCGTGCATTTTTGGGATTAGACTTAATCCGTACATCATCGACAGTACAATAATGCTTAAGCTTCTTCATATACTCATCAACTATTAACTGCACCCCTTGTGACCGCTTCTTCCCCACAGTTAATATGCGTATAGGTATTGCCCTCTGTATCAAAACCAGGAAAAATAATAATGCAAGCAATTGTTACACATATGATGAATTTCTTTAGCTTAATTAATTAAGAAATGAGAGAAATTAAGGAACTTCACCACTGATTGGCCAGCGAATTTGGACTGCTGTTGCTTTCCTAGACCCAAAAATACACAAAAAGAAATGAAGAATTAACCTAAATAGCAGCACAATCAACTACTTAAACTAAAAATAGCCGACGGCTGTATACTATATGTGTATAATTTATATATATCGGCTAAAAAAATAAATAATGAATTCGACAAGCTGAAATGATATTCCTACGGCTATGTACATTTTAAATATTGAGGAACCTGAAGGAAATGAAAGCTTGTAGTTGAGACTGGCTAGAGGCGACACTCCCATTTTAGTTGAAAACTCTTATCTTATTTTGAAGAATTATGCTTTGCAGCTCAGTTTGTCAACTTAAAAATAATCTTGTTTTTTGTAATACTATGAAATAGTCCGGCGCAAGACCTTGATTATAAAAAATAATAATAATAATAATAATTGACTTCTTTTTTCAAGTTAATTTTCTTGAACTTAAATGTTTATTAAGAACTCGAAAAGTTTTTTTTTTTTAATTTTAAGCTTTATTTACAATTAGAGCTGAGGCCTCTCGGAAACAACCATCATAGCCCACATGGTGGGATTTAATGAGTATGTTATTGTATTTACAAATATCATAATAATAAGATAATTGAATAAAATCAATATTTAATTAATATTCTTTTTAAAGAAAAGGCAAGATATAATCTAGATTAATAAAAAGGAATGGAAAATATGAACTCCAACATTCTCATTTTACAAATTTACCTTTAATAACATTTTCCCGTACTAACTTTATAAATGATATCTTGAATATTACGAGATTAAAATATTATTTTAATTCGTTATATACACATTTATTTTAAAGACGATAAAATTCAACAGTTCTATTTTACATTTTAATTTTATTTACTACATATAATTAAGAATCTTAAGATACATAAAATGAAACATGAAGATTAACAAATAACAAACATATGCATCGATTCGTTGATGTGCTCATAAATTATTCAAATACTACAATTATGAAATTGAAGGTCCAAATTTATTCCTATAGTTGAGTAATATTATATTAGTTAAGTTTTTAGTTTAATATTACCCCGCAAATGACAAACTATATTTGTCCTTATCATTAACGCAAATTCCGGCACATTTCCTTTTACCTTCGAGCCGCCGATCAAAATGGCCTATGGTCTTCTCTTCAACAACAAACAAAATATATTAATAAAATATCCTTTTTTTCCTTCATTTTTACTCCAAATTTCTTCCACACACACACACACTCATACTATACTATTCTTTTCCATTCTATTGATCCAACAACAAAAAAAACAATTTCTTAATTTCTATATACTCAACACAAATTATGTAATTACAAGAATTACTATACACTCAATACATAAAACAGGTGATTTGATTTGATATTTTGGGAAATGGGTATTGTTCTTTTGGGTTTATCTTTATCTGGGTATTTTTTCTTTTTCCAAATTGTGCTTTGATTACAGAGATTTCAATAACTTTTTCATGAAAAATATTAAATCTCGAGTTAATTGAAAGCTGTGATAGGAGCAACGGTAAAGTTGTCTCCGTTTAATCTATATGTTAAAGAGTTTGAGCTGTGGAAGCAGCTACTATGCTTATATTAGGTTAGGCTGGCCTTGGGTGCAGCCCTTACCCGGACCCTGCTAACACATGCTTTGTGCACCGGGCTGTTTTTTTTAATTGAAAGCTGTATTTGAGATTAAATTAAGCAATCTTAAGCATTATAATTGAAAGTCAAGAGCTTTGATTTGGTTAGCAGATTTGGAATGCATGTGTTTTTTGTTTCTAATTTTTTTTTTGTTGCTTCAATTACAGATTTTTAATGTAAATTAAGGACCGTCAATGAAGTAAGTGCAAGGCTGTTATTGAGGTTCAAAGATTTACTGTTACTGAAGGGCTGTTCCCTTTTTGTTTGTGGGACAAATGGAGATTATTGATACAAGTCCTTATTTGAGGTTAGTTTGCTTTCAATTCCAATGTTTCTCCTGAAATGAAATATTAGTTTGGCTTTGTGAATACTTTCAGTTACTTGCAACAACAACAACCCCGTGAAATCCCACAAAGTGGGGTCTGGGGAGGGCAGAGTGTATGCAGCTTTACCCCTACCTTGGGAGGTAGGGTGATTGTTTCTGATAGAATTTCAGTTACTTGCATGAAAGTAAAATATGGATTTTCTCACAATTCCATTGTCTTCATATTTAGACAATAATTCTTGATCTCCTTGTTGTAGCTTTAACTTTGTTGTTTTCTTTCTACATTTTTGCCTGTGTGTAGTAGTTTCCTAATAAATTTTTGTGGCAACATGCTGAAAGCGAGATTTGAAATGGCTGATTAAGGAGCAGTTTTGTTGACTAAAGAATGAAGCCGAGTGTTTCCAAAATCTGGTTAAAATTTCAGAATTAAGCAAAAAGAATGGAACATAATCTAATTCAGTTCACTGAGTGATACATTTCTTCTCCATTATACCACTCTTCCTAAAGCTTGGGGTTTTGAGGGAGTCCTTTATCTTTCACACCCTAACAAAAATGCATGATAAGCTCGTACAGGTTTATTAAATAATCGTCTAGTGAAAAAGGAGTATTTATATAGAGGCAGACATGTCCTTACATCCTTTTAGAAAAATACATATTAAGACCAAGTGGTAAGGGAATTAAGAGTAATCTCATTCTACTCTTCGCAATCTTTGAACGAATATGATACGTTAAGTGTGAGAACATAGAAGTACTTATATTATAATCATGTTGTTCGGAGTTATATCATTTTTTATATGATAAACCTTACTGCAAACCTCCCATTTTCATAGGCCGATAGTGGGTTTCCCTCTTTTTCCCCCCTTTTCGTGACTTGAACAATTTAACCTGCTACATCTTGGTTGGAGGTGGAGAGTCTTGTACAGAATACCAACCTCCTCTTGGCTGTTTAAAATTATATCATTGTATATGGTTTCTAGATGAATTTATTGACTCACAGAACACATGTATTAAATGGCAGTTTATTTTCTGCATTCTCCTATGGCATTGCATCAATGGCTATGGTTTTCATTAACAAGGCAGTGATCATGCAGTATGCCCACTCTATGACTCTTCTCACACTCCAGGTACAATAACATGACTTATCAGTATACACACAACATATTGGATTTCTTTTTTTCTTACCTTTTTTCCTTGTTTGCTGGGCTATACACTGTTATTAGCAAATAGCAACAGCTTTGGTCATACACTTTGGTAGAGTCACGGGATACACAAAAGCCAGAGAATTAAATGCAGAGACCGCGAAAAGACTTTTCCCAGTTTCGTTGTTCTACAATGCGAATGTTGGATTTGCTTTAGCAAGCTTGAAAGGAGTAAATATTCCTATGTATATTGCCATCAAAAGGCTTACACCACTTGCTGTACTAGTAGCTGGATTCTTTACCGGAAAGGCTAGACCTACAACTCAGGTTAGTGATTAAGATGTTTTATCATAGCGGGAGCTTAGTGCACCGGGCTGCCCTTTTTTTTTATCAGAGATATCTAACTTCATTTTAAGTGCTCTGACGTTGCTTGTTGTCATGATAGATCTGCAATTCTCTTGACGCTGTTATATATCTTTTGACCTCTGTATATACTGTAACTTTATTGTATTTTATTTGGAATTTGATAAAAGTTGGGCTCTGGTAGTGTGGAAACATAGGCTCTCATTTACTTATACAATTAACTGTTATATGCCCCGGCAGTATACTTTAATTGCTAGGCGTTTTCTACTTATGTAGTTACTTTTGTTTTTGTTTTCCGTGACTTCTATGCAGAAGTCCATGCACTTGTCACTATAAATAAGAGAATCCAAATGTGTATACATATTTGTAAACAACAATAATCTGATTCTGCATTTCAGTTTTCTTCATCTTCTTTTGCTTAACGTCTTTTGGTTTCTTTCCTCCATGTGAGGTAACTGAGTGGAAGCTTTATACTATTAGTTTGTCGATTTGTGTCTATGGTGAATTTTGGAGAAGTGAAAATCACATATACCGATATACGCAACATTTTTCCTTTAGTCTACTATGTAGTTGGTATCGCCTAAATTATTCGACGTAAGATACCTTGCTAAAAAGTCGGGGTCGTACCACAGGGAGGGGAATTCCTAGTTAAGTATTAAGTTTCTTGCTAGTGAGACTCGTCTAACGGTTGTGTTGACTTTTAACTACTATTGACTATTCTATCAAATCAAATAATCAAAATTAAGATAATGCAAATAGCAAAATGCAGTCAGAAGATTAGTTTGGAGAAGTATCAAATTTTGGGAAAGGCCTAGGACTATGGTTCCTCTTTTGGTAAAAGTATAGGTGGGTTTGGCTTGAACTTAGACTCGAGTAGAATTGACACAATAATAAAGCACAAAACTTGATTTTTTGTTTACTAATATATATTCTTCTATACAGATGCCACATTGATATATTGTTGATTAAAGAGAGAGCTATATCCATCTACTATGGCCTACCAATTTATTACCCATTGGGTTTTTACCTAACTATGCTAAGTGCCACCACGGCACTACTTCTAGTGTGTTAATGATAAAAAGAATGAGTATGGCTGGTGTGGTAACCCTACTAATGGAATTTTCCGTCTTATTTCAGGTAACACTTTCCGTAATACTTACTGCTGCCGGAGTTCTTATCGCAGCTCTTGGAGATTTTTCCTTTGATCTTTTCGGATACAGTTTGGCCTTCATTTCTGTTTTCTTCCAGGTGTTGCCTTGTTTTTATCATTTAGTGCTTTTGTTGCATGTATATTTTCACCTATTGAGATTAAATTACAAATATGTCTTACTTTTTCTCATCGGCTACAAATATGTCTTAGTTACGTGCCCTTGTGTCATTTTCAGACCATGTACCTTGTGTTGGTTGAGAAATCAGGAGCAGAGGACGGGCTTTCATCAATTGAGATCATGTTTTACAACAGCTTTTTATCTTTGCCATTTCTGCTATTCCTCATCATAGCCACAGGAGAATTTCCAAATTCTTTATCTATTTTATTTGCACAGGTTAGTTTCTTTGCTATATTCAGTATAGTCAAACATCGTCCTTTATTTGTACTTAGAAGCAAATTAGCTGGCAGTTACTGCTTGAGTAGTGTTAGACAATTTTGAGAACTTGATATCACTTCCTTTTGCTGTCAATCAAGTTAAACAGAAAAGGGAAAAGTAAAGGGAGATAATCACGAGAAGTATGTCAATAATACATAAATTAAGAATGATCAATGAAGCTAGAATGAACTATGAGACATAAGTGTTTCAGAACCCAACGGAGGAAGAACTAAAAAGAAAGCCTAGGTGATTTCTTCGTGTATGTCTAAGCTTTGGTGGACAGAGTTACTCGACATATGTGCATGTGGGAGATAGAAGGTACATGGTAGATTAGGTAAGGTGTGTGCATTGGCTCAGGCACCACGGTTATAGAAGATAGAAAATTGAGATTTTGCCAACTTGCAGGAATGAGGATACATAAATTATCAATCAACTATACTTTCTTTTTTGAAATGTATCAACTATACTTGTTTATCCTAGTTGAGATGTGCCATATGAATCCTCTATACTTGTTTATCCTAATCCAAAGTCTAGAGGTTCACTAAATCTTATAATATTTCCTGATAACATATAAATTTATAACCAAACTAAAAAGCTCTCGGCAAATACAAGATTTAATGTAAGTGTAACAATAACAACTAAGCTTTAATCTTTACTAAGTATTGTCTATATGGTTTATTTGTTTTCATATTTTCTATTTTGAGAATGGTAATGTTGATTATTTGTTTTCATATTTTTATGTTTATAGCCAAGTCCATTGGATTTTGAGAGATTATACGGGTCTTTTGAGACAATTTCCTCCTGTGACTTAAGGTCTACCACATCCTATTTAGCACCTTCACTGATAATGGATGTCACACTTATAAGTAGGTGTATGTAGAAGGTCACATAGAACATCAACAAACCATCTCAAGGGACCTTTTCTCATTCTATATACAGTATGTGCTACTTGTAACATTTATCCGACATGATTATTTTAATCTTATCTAATCTCTCTCTCTCTCTCTCTCACACACACACACACACACACACACATATATATATATATATATATATATATATATGTATATGTATATGTATAACCTTGATGTCCAAGCCAACTTGCGATATCACACATCTATATATGTTAACATTCTCATTTTTATGAGGCTTATCTTGTGGATATGTTGAGTCTTAAAAGACCTAACATTCATTTCCATTTGATTTTGCTAGTCGCAAAAAATTCTATTAAACTTGTGTGTCACTTTGGTTGGTATTTTTCCATCACTAATACTCTTGTAGTGCTCCCCATGTTATTAAAAATGGAAGAGCTAATAAATAAAGCAGCAAGCCTTTGGGACTTTATGTGAAAGTGAAAAACAAAGTGCATGCTTCTTTGAAACAAAGCTTACTATATGCTGAAGATACATAAATTATCTAGTAGATGAATTTAGTAGTTGTACCATCAACTTGCAATTTGTTTAATTCAACGTCCAGTTTAATGATAATATTAATCCAAAACTCAGATTAAACATCACTTCTATGAGGCCATAAGGAGATAACTTTACTCGTAAAATTGATTTTCAATTTTCAATTTTCAATCAGTCAACTGTAAAGACTAATTAATTTGCAGCATGTGGGTTCGCAAATAAGTTCTTTAGGAATTGTATTGAGAGTGTAAAAGAGAGAAGCCAATAGTCAGAAGTAATAGAATAAGAGACTCACCTACTACAAGAAGAAAAGAAAGAGTCATTGTTTGGATAACAAGGAAAAACAAAGAAGTAAATAAAAAAAATGTAGTAGCCGCATAGGCGTTACAAACATGAAGGTGGAGGAAACAACAAGAAAGAGAATGCTGAAACATACTATGGACAGGAGTCCTAGTAATCAAATAGAATGAGTCCTAGTATTTCCTCATTTTTAATTTTTATCATCTCTAATGTTGACTTTGTAACCTCATTGGTTGAAGCTCAGTACTTAAAAAGTGCATGGGTTCACCAGGAGTCTATAACCCAATTGCTCTAGCGATGAACGATGACTTTGCATGACACTAAACACTTATCCAGTTTTATCGTCCAATTTTAATTCCTTATGTTTTATATTTATATAACATGCCACTCTTCTTGAATATTGAGATTAAATATCGTAATTGTCCGCATTTCGGCACTATTTTTCTATTGCATCTTTATTCTTCTTATCAGGTATATTGTAGTGTATATATAGGCAGGGGCGGATCTAGGGCCCGCTGAGGGTGTTCACCCTAACACACTCGGTAAAAATTTACACCATATATATAAGGTGTTTTTTTATTTTTATGTACATATAGATTTTGAATACCCTGAACACAAGAGAAGAGGTTGGTTAAGTGGTTTAGGGGGTTCAAAATTCACCTTGAGGTTCCAAGTTCAAATCCTAGGCACTACATTTTTATTTTTTCGAACCCCTCAGTAAAAATTCTGGATCCGCCACTATATAAATATCGTAAAACAGAATGATCTGCTTTACTTCTACTTATCCTAAAACACTTATTCTCTAGAGTGCTTCATAGTTCCAACTTTTGGGTCCTTGCTAGTTTCTTTAATTAACACAATGTTTGCAAGTAGCATCCACCATATAATATCACTATGTTTAGTATTAATTAGCTTATCCATTACTAGTTAAATAAGTACATGCTCAAGGTAGATCCCCATCGTAAACCCTCAGTTTAAGAAACTCCTTTGTATCTCCTCCAGCTGTCTTCTTCTATGTAAAGTTTTATTGCATTTATATATTTGAAGAGTGATTCATCATTCCTTCCCCGGACCCCGCGCATAATGGGAGCTTAATGCACCGGACAACCCTTTTTATTCATCTTTTCTCAAGCACCAACCAAAGACTTCTAAAGCTCTGTCATATGTTCGCTTTAAGTCGATGAATATCATGTGGAGATCCTTTTCCTCTCCTTATAAATTTTCATCAATCTTTGTTCTAGGTATTTTCTTTTATAGGTAAAAGATAATCTATGTTTTAGATGTATCAAGCATAGATCCAAACTTACTATATCATCCTTTTAATGTCACTAAGAGGGTTGCTCATTTGGTTGAGCATGGAGCTTTGATAATGGAGGTCTCCGGTTCGAAACCCTCTGCCTACAACAATAGGGGATTTGCCTTCTAGGCCGAGCTCGTCGCACCGGGCTTGCCTACTGTTGGTTATCTCTCCTGTGTGGTTTGCGAGCTATTGCATAGGAGTGGGGTTTACCATGTGCGTACCCGAAGGGTAGCGGCTGCGGGTTCTCATGTCATCAAAAAAGTCTGCTCTATTATTCTTAACCAACGTTTTATCGTATGACTCATAAATTCATTCCTGCGATAGTTTGAGCAACTTTAAATATTATATCAGAATCAGTGTATGTTTTTCTCCACAATTTAAGCATATTTTGACTCCATAACATAACATTGCATAGTTTTGTTGCTATAGTGCTCCTTTAGAATGCATCAGTATTTCGAAACTTCTATATAGGTGTCATCTAATCCACAGGGTTGTGTAACCTTCATATTTTTATGGCATTCTTTACTTAAGCAAACATGAGTGTGTAGGTAGAGCTAGTGCAAGTAGGATATGTATTGAAAATCGAATTTTGAAGGTCAGTCGAATCAAAGAATAATTTCACCATAAATATATGAATATATGTTGGATATAAGCAAGATCATTTTTTTAACACGTATTATACTGATAAAAAAAGATATAAACACGATTAGCACTAGGTTTTGGGATTACTTCTTATTTCAAAGTTGAACAAAATGGACTTGCTATTTGATCTTAGTCTCCAAGTTAATATGGATCACTCCCTCTAGCGAAAAACGTAAATGATTATGTTTATGAATGATATCTCTATTTATATATTTTTTTCTTTTAAAATTTGTCAAGTGAGAAGATATATTTAGGCAAGAGAATTTTTTCCAGGTTTGAACTTACGTTTACCAGAACCATAGACTTCTTGGCATGCTTCAAGGTTTCTCTGCGCCTCTGCGGTGCGCTTGATGATCATTTTTCTTTAGCCATTGAATTGAGCTGAGTTTGTGCAGAAGTTTATATACATTAGTGAGGGATGCTTCATCTGGAAATTTTCACTCGTGTTTGTGTTGTATTTACTGTGTCGACTTCTCCTTTCAGCCTCTTAGATTTCATCAGAATGGGTTCTTGGAGTTATAGAATTAATGGAGCACAATCCTCACACTGATATCAGCTCAGAATGACATTCTATCTGACACGTCCTACCATTCCCTGCTCCATGATCCTCTTTTTTTCATTCATCTCTTTTTTTGTCACTTGTACATGTGGTCCGGCCCTTCCCCGGACCCCGCGCATAGCGGAAGCTTAGTGCACTGGGTTGCCCTTTTTTTGTACATGTGTCTTTGTGGCGACTCCCTTCCATGATTTTTTATCATTGTGCGCTATATAATAGTAATAACAAATGAAGAAAATGCAGTGTAACAATAGGTGGTTTCAAATTGAAGAATTGCATTGCTACTGGTTCCGTTAGACATGCTATTACTTTCGACAAACTTTTGTGTCTTTGGGCATTTATGTATCAATCAGCCCCTCTTATTTATGATCTCCTTAAACGTGTTCATTATTTTGGGCAACTTTGATCCAGAAACTATTCTCTTATTGGAATTTTAGATTACAAATTTGAATGAAAAAATTCTAATCTTCCCTTGGCTGGTGTAGTAGTTGAAGTCTATTTTTATCCTTTCAGAATCCTTATTGGAATTTTGTGGTTCTAAACTGGCCTTTTCCCCCATGAACAGAGTAGTTCAATATCATTTCTTGCAATTCTTATTCTATCGTTGGTGATGGCCATTGTCTTGAACTACACGATGTTCTTGTGCACCATTGTTAACTCGGCTTTAACTACCACGATTGTCGGAGTCCTCAAGGGAGTTGGATCTACGGTATGTGTGCAGCTTCAAGTTTTATTTTATTTCCTTTAAGACAAAAAGTAAAGTTCTGGGCAATTTGTTTTGTCGATATCTCCTAATATATTTTCCTATTCACAGACACTTGGATTTGTCATGTTGGGGGGAGTAGAAGTGCATGCTTTGAATGTCACTGGTTTGGTGATCAACACAGCTGGGGGTGTGTGGTATTCACTTGCCAAATATCAACAGAAGAGCAAATTGCCCAAGATAATGTCCGATATCGAAGGTCATCGTAAATAAAAGCTTACATGTCGGTTCTACAGAGTTCAATATTTATTTTTTCCCTTCACAAGTTGGGATAGGAAACTACAGTTGCATTCACTATTGGTTTTGTCTAGCCAATAAACCGTGTGTTTTCAAGTGTGGTGAGTAGAATCAATTCAATTTGATAGTATCTTGAACATGGACTACTTGTTACCTGTAAACGTTGGAGATGTTGTACTTCCTATGATCCCAAAAAGAATTACTCACTTTCCTCTTTAGTCTGTCCAAAAAAGTGATATATTTTCTTATTTGACAACAATTTAACGTTAAATTAACCTTTTATGCAAAGACGAAATGATATATAATCACACAAATATCTTAGGCTTATTTTAGATCATAAGATTCAAAAATCTTTCATTATTTTCTAAAATGTGTGTCAAATGAAAGTACATGACATAAATTGAGACGGAGGAAGTATAATCTTTTTCTTTCTTGTTATATGGTTGGTTTGCGAAGAACAATCTGCACATCAAAAGAAGAACATTTCATCTGTCTAAGCTTCGGTTGACAAAGTTATTTTGTACTTGTATCAGTGAGAAATAATCAAGTTCCATTGAAACAGGATCCATATAAGGAAAAACACTTGACATTCTGGCTATTAGCAGCATCGATCCCTAAAACATCGGGATTGAGATATGACTTTCAAATTAAGTTCTGGAGAGCATGTGTCATTCATTGGTTATTAGCAGCATCCAAAGGTTATTGGCGACATCCAAAAATGTCCAAATGTTCGTGTCAAAATATGACTTAAATTAAGTTTCGATAATGTGTGCAAGTTAATTTGAACATCATTGTTATAAAAAATAAAAAAAATAAGCCAAGTTCGAACACTATTTTAGCGAGGGATTTTAGTAGCTCAGTTGATTGACTACCTGAACTTTCACTTTGTTGGTGAGGATTCAATTCTCCACCTTGTAATTTCCTCCTCAATTTCCGCATTACCGACCCCTATTTATAAATAAATAAAAAAATATCTTACCCCTTCCCCAAAATAAAAAGAAGAATTTGTGTATCCTAAGCCTTTAGACGCACATCATCTTCACTTGTTACTTTCTTAATTGAGTATGACTATGTATTCTCATAATAGCAACAATATATATCATCTGATATAAGTTAGCTGTCACTATCGAAGTAGTAGAATGGTCATATTCTCTCCGTGTTGAACAAAAGATGAAAAGAAAAATAATGACCAAAGACTTTTTTCCTTTGAAGTGACCAACCAAAGACTTGAAAAAAGAAAATCAACGAAGTTGCGGTAGAATGGAAAAGTCCCTATATTTTTAGCGGGGAGTCGAGGTTTTAACCCTATAAATGAAAAAAATGTTTTTTTTCTTATATGAACTATACGCGTCATGAAATCAGATTAATAGAAACCTAAAATGAGTATCCGACACCGGACAAAAAATAAAAAGCAAAAACAATCACACATATATACGCGTAGGAAAATATCGTTTTCCAGCATATTTCATTTACTATCTGTTGTTTGACAAAGATTTATGGAAAATAGTCATAATTGTAGACTCATTCCATGTTCTAACCTTAAGGCACTTCAAAGTTGGTCATGTTAAAGCTCTGTTCGATTGACTACTTTTTTCTTACACATAAACTATATATTTTCATATTAAAAACGTTCATATGTTCACATGAAAATCATTTAGGGTTCGTTTGGTACGTGGACTTTATATTTTTATATTAGACTGTATTGTATTGTAATGGACTGAACCGTATTAATATATAATGAACTGTATTTTTTTGTATTTTTTATTTTTAATACAATTCAGGGGAGACTCATCTACTAGATGAGTCTAAAAAATGGCAGTTGGAGTGTACTATTTTAAAAAATAGTACAATCCATCCACTAACCCACCAAGTATTTGTATTATTTTTGTCGATGCGATCAATGTAATACATCATACCAAAGGTGTCCTTAGACTCGTTCTCAGAGTTCAGATCTTACGTGAAGTGATTTTTTTATTTATCTAAATTTTAGTGGATAATTATATAACACTTGTGTTGGTGGATGATAGTAAACACCAATTAAAATAACCATCAAAATTCAAAAGTAAAATATTTATCCAAATTTGCCCCCATGATATTTTTTTTTTTTTTTGTTGACGAAGGAACCCGCAGCCGCTACTCTTTCGAGTGCGCACAGGGTAAACCCAGTGATCGACGCAAAGAGCGCAAACCACGCCACCATGTAAACACACTTGGCAAGCCCGTGTGTGCTCAACCAAGAAGGTTTATGCAGAGGATCGAACTCGTGACCTTGCGGTCCCGCGCTCTACTGCTACACCAACTTGGCTACCCTTGCGGGTAACCCCCATGATATTTAATTACACTACCAGTGCAGAAAAAAGAATTTTACCCGCAATACCCCACTTGATTTTCGGCGTCAGAGATCCAATTATGGCTTCAGTTTGCGTTTGAATTGAATTAGGTGTCTAGCTTTAGATCGAAAAGATAAGACTAATATGAGATTATGACACTTAAGATGATATTGATACGCGGGGACGGAGTTGCACGCCTGCAACATGATATTATTCAGTCAAGAGTTGGGCTTCGATGGAACATTTCGGAGTGGGTATATGGACTTCGCGGGTCTCCCATGTGTGTACGGATCATAATAAAATCTTGACGTATTGTATACCAGGTTGATAAAGGTACTTTGCATATGCATCACATTCATATCATACATACTTATGCTTTATCTTGGATAATTGTGATTGAAAACTGCCATTGAATGATATTGAGCAACTTGGTTTAAATGTGAACTTGAAAAGGATTATTCATACTACTTGATACTTGAGATATTGTTGAACTCTATGAATATCTTGGTGATTATGTAATGTTCTTGGTTTGAACTACTAGTATAGAATTATTTGGTATCCCTTGATATTTATCTCTGATTATGTATCTTCGTCGTTGAAGGCCTATGATGTTTATGAGATACGTTGTGTATTCATGCTACACTTGTTGCATTCTTTTTGGATGTAGATTCAGTACCTTCCACCTCCGCAGTATCGCGTGGTTGAGAGTTCAAGTTGTTGATTCCAGACATTCAGGGTGATGATGATATTTCTAGCATACCATTGAATACTCTTCCTCTATTTACTGTCTTTTATTCATATTTGAGATATATATTCACACTATGTATTCAGTTTTGGCTTGCGTGCTCATTTCTCAGACTTTTTTCGTATTTGTAGTGCTCTTGTAACACAGACTAGATCGCTTGGGGTTGTATTTGATGTATTAGACTTATCCTTTATTTCTGCATCTATATATATGAGATATGTAGTATCTTGTCATCTTTATGCTTTTACTTATGTTATTTCATGTTAGTAATTGGGAGTGGTTCGCCTACCGGTGCAATTGTGTAGGTGTCACCACGATTTTTGAAAAGGAGTCGTGACAAAGTTGGTATCAGAGCCCTAGGTTGAACGGTCTTAAATACAAGAGCAATGTCTAGTAGAGTCTTGCGGATGGTTTAGAGATATTCATACCTTCGAGAGGTTATGTGACATTTAGAAAATTTCATTTTCTTCATTCCTTTCGTGCTAAGTTGAATCAAATTGGTACCTGACCTTTGTTTCTATTTTCCCACAGATGGTGAGGACTTGTGCCGACGCAGCGAGAGAGGTGGCACCGGCACTGGAATTACGCGGTCGTGGCATAGGTCGTGCTCGGGGTCGGGGTAGAGCCAGAGTAGTAGCACCAGTTCGAGGCGGAGCACAGAGAGCCGGCTAGGCTTGTGCTATATCTATTTCCTATGAGCCGGTTATTGAGTCTCATGATGATATACTACAGAAGGAGATGGGGCCAGTCAGGATCAGCCTGAATTTATTGCTACTCCGGTTCTACAGGACACACTGGTCAGATTATTGAGTGTCCTTGATGGTTTTGTTCAGACTGGCGCACATCCTACTACTCTGGGTGGTTCTCAAACCCGTGTGGGAGATGGGGCAGACTCATACTCCTGAGTTTCACAATCCTAATGTTCAGCCAGTGGCAATGTCAGCGCCCTGATGAGGTTCATGTTCCAGAGTTTGGTCCCAAGCTTATGGGAGGGACAACTATAACTCGCGATGAGCAGAATATTTGAGAGCACTTTTCGAACATGAAACCTCCGATATTCTATGATCAGTCCGAGGAGGATGTGTATGAGTTTATCGGGAGCAGCCATGAGAGGTTGCATACTCTGGGTATTGTTGAGTCACATGGAGTTAGTTTTGTGACCCTTCAGCTGTTAGGGACGCGTACCGGTGGAGGATGTATGTTGATTGCTTGCCCGCGTACTCTTAATATATACTCTATATGTTATATTAAAAGTTGTTATTATCTAACATATTAACAAATGCGAGACACTAAAATAATGCGAACCTTACATTACATTTTAAAAATAAATCATCAAAAATTAATTGATCATACCAATATTAAAGAAAACCCGATATAATTGAACGGTTTTGAAAAGCTTGCGGTAGGTAGCGGCAAACTTACGTAATGTAGTTATAGTTAAGGTGAAAATAACACCTTATATTTTAGAAGATCTACTGAAGTACTAAGGATGCGTTTGGTTCAGGGTAACCAGGAAAGGGAATGGAGGAATGAAATTCCTTTTATTGTTGTTTGTTTGGCCTTATTTTTTCATTCTCTTTACCCCTTTTCCACTTTCATTCCCTTTCCTTGATTCCCCCACCCCACTAGGTATTTGGATTCCCTTTCTCCAACCCGGACCCCGGACCACCCCGAACCCCGGACTCCGGACCCCGATCCCCAGACCACCCAGAACCAAACATGTAAGGACAATCAGGTAATTCATTTCCTTTACATTTCATTCCCTTATTGAATTTCATTCCGTTTATCCTGCGCGAATCAAACGCACCCTAAAGGTGAACGAAACTCTAAACGAGAGCAATGTCTGACAAAATGCTTTTGAGTATATACGATATAACATAATTAATATAATATAATTTTTATAAAATAATTAATCAAACTAAACCATTAACACCCCTAAATATTAAATACCAGATAATTATAAAAAATATCTTTCACATGAAAATGAATAGTTAAAGATTGGAGAAATGGTGATTATATAATCTGCATTATATTTTATATAATTTTGTTGGGGATTACCACTATTTGCAGTATACATTTATTATGTACAATAAATTAGATAACCCATGCATTATTACAACTCAATCCTCAATATTTGTCTCTTTGGTACCAGCTACAGATCTTCTCAACCTCCCCCGATCCCCTAAACAGAACCTACCCAACAAAATAGAAAAACAACCCATTTAAGATATACCTGTCGAAATCAGAATTTAAAATTTATGAGTATTAAATTTTAATTTTTTAAATTATTGAATCTTAAATTAAATACTTTTTATATTTTTAATAACAATTGTAAAGCAAAAATAAGATTATGCTGAACTCGTAAGTCATATTTTAGCTCTGCCTCTCATGCATAATACTTTGTACTCTCTAGTTCAAGAGTTGTATTCTTATTTAATCAAAAAAGAAAATTTAGAGTAATGAATTCTTATAAGTGGGTCCACCACTTCGGCAACCAGCAAAGAAAGAGAGGTTTTTTTTTTATCCTCCGGGCCACAGTCTAATGGCAAAAAAGAGGATTTAAGATGTTCTAGACACTTATAGTGTGAGATCAATTTTCAGTGGGAAAAATATGCTATCTTTTGGGATTAATCTTTGTAGGTGTTATCAGTTGTCCGTTCTCAAACTTTAATTATTGGAGCACACGTAATTTACTGATAGTAGTATTAAAGGACCGATATTAATATCTTCATAATTAGTCTGACGCAAGCCGAAAACCTCAATATAAAAAAAAAAGCGTTTAGTTTATCTTTTTGTTCACCACATTGAAATTATCAAACAAATCTCAGCCGTTAGATCAAATTTTTTTTTGACTTTACCTGCTTTCCCAGTTCCCGGTCATCATTTCTCTCCCTTTATATTTCCCACTCTTCTACTTCTTATTCGTAAAATAAATAAATAAAAAAGAATTCCAAACATGGCATTAGAATTGATAGGATATTCGAAAATGAATGAGCAATTAGCTATACAAGAAGCTACTTCAGCCGGTTTAAAATCTATGGAACATTTAATCCGGTTGGTTTCTAATCAACAACAAAACCCGGTTCAGCTGGATTGCCGTGAGATAACTGATTTTACGGTTTCCAAGTTTAGAAAGGTTATTTCTATGTTGGACCGGACCGGTCATGCCCGTTTCAGACGTGGTCCGGTTCAGGCTCCTGATTCGTTTACTTCGTTCTCGTTGAACTTAGCTTCGGCTAAGGAAACACCAATGAAGGTGGCGCTGTCAGTTGCAGCGCCGCCGTCGACGGCGTTAACGCTTGACTTTACGAAGGCAAGCGTTGACTGTCTGGTAGGGAATTCTAATGCTGTTGGAATTGGTGCTGCTGCTAAACCGAAGCTTTTTGAAGCTGTTACGATGGCGACTTCGACGAATTCGTCGTCGTTTCTGTCGTCGATTACTGGTGAAGGAAGTGTATCGAATGGTAACCAATTTTTTCCGGTACCGGTTGTTTCTACAGGGAAACCGCCGATCACCGGAAAAATATGCCGTGAGCACGAACACACTGAAGATATCTCAGGCAGAACTTCCGGCTCCGGAAAGTGTCCCTGCAAAAAGAGGTTCGTCTTATTCGATAATTTTTATTATATATCTCACGTGACTAACACTAATGTTATGAAATACCTTTTTTAACTTATAAAATTTGTGGGCAATCTTTTTACTTTTTCATACTATGTTCCAATGGTCAGTATCTACAATATTTGTTGGGAATCGAACCCATATTGCACAGATTCGCGCGCCTTATAGCGCCCACGCTTTACCACTGGGCTATGTCCGGAGACAGCCTCCTACTCTTTTTTTTACTATATGTTGTTTTTTATGTCTATTAATTTATGTTAGTTATTAATTATCTTCTTTTTTTCGTATATGTGGCTATAGTTATTTCTATTTTCACATTACTTTATTTTATTTGTCCCATCCGATATAAAAAATAGCCTATTTATCTTTTGGGGCATAGCTGATGGGAGCACTTTGCTCTCTTCTGGTATAGAAATTTGTAGGTGATATTAGTTGCTATGTTCTCAAACCCTAATACATCTCGCGATTTACTAATAGTAATGTTGAGGGATCAGTATTACTATCTCCAGAAATAATATGACGTAACTATTAAGAGTCTCACATCGGTAATGAAATGAAAACATCTCGTTGCGTAGCAGTTCTCATTTCACTATTCGAATTGAACTATGATAAGCGTAGCGATTCGTATCTTTCGCTTATATGAGCGATTCTCACCTACTGGTAACTTTTGAGGTTGAGTTAGACCCAAGATTCATTCTTACATGGTATCAGAGTCAGACTCATTCCAATTCTTTGTTCACCGATGTTGAATCATCAAATTATATCATACTCCAGTTAATAACGTCTGGGCGTGCGGGGAGTGTTAAGAGTTCCACATCGATAATAGAATGAGAACATGTACTCTTTATATGGACTTAGACAATCCTCATCCTACAAACTAACTTTTGAAGTTGAGTTAGGCCCAAGATCCATTCTTACCGTAACTCAGAAATTGAATATCAAAAAAAAAAAACTTTCCGGACGAGTATTATTGTTGTATGATATATTTACATAATAAGTTTTTTTTGTCTTTGTCTATCTGTCCTTTTCTTCACCCACCTGAGCACTTAAATAAATCCCATCATTGACCGATATTACGCGTGATATCCACGTCCCATGTAGCGCGCGTGGTCCTAGAATATCGTACTTTTGATTCTTATATTTTCTCCGTCTTTGTTGACATTTACGTTTTTTTCAAACTCTCTTTACAGCTACGTTTTCTAAATATATTAATTTATTATTATAAATTTAGACATTTTTAATTAATCATTTTTTTTGTGTCAAACAGGAAATCTCGTGTGAAGAAGGTGAAAAGAATCCCGGCGATAAGTTCAAGAATCGCCGATATACCGGGAGATGAGTTTTCATGGAGAAAGTACGGGCAGAAGCCGATCAAGGGTTCTGCATACCCAAGGTAACTACCATGCACCATCAATCACAGCTGTGTATTTTTCGTATAGTAGAAATGAACGGATCAGATCTGATAAAAAAAATTGATAAATTAGCGTGACAAATATTTAGATTTTAATTACGAAATATAGCTATAGCTTTAAAAAATTACTAAACGTAGCTATCAAAGCTGATAGATCTCATTCGCGTCAAGTCAGCTGATACAACTAAATTGATATATTGACCAATGGCGAAGTCAGAAATTTTATTAAGGAGTGTCAAAATATAAAAAAATAGACTTAAAAATAAGGGGAATCAAATATACACAGTATATATACATAAATTTAAATTTGACCTAGTTAAACAATGTAATTTTCCGGCGAGACATTCCTTAGCACAAGGTGGCGTATGATACAACTCTTTCGCTAGTATGTCTGATACATGCTAGATACAACAATAACTATAGCTACGTTTTGTAAATATGTGAACAGTAACGTTTCTTAATTACGTTCTGAATCATAGTTATTTATGATTTTTTTTAATTCTCAGGGGATATTATAAGTGTAGCAGTGTACGAGGATGTCCAGCGAGGAAACATGTGGAAAGGGCAATGGATGATCCTGCGATGCTGATTGTGACTTATGAAGGGGAACATCGTCATATGCATGTCGCGGTGCAGGAGAACAATTCTAAAATGGTTGCTTTTGGTTCAACGGCAGAGAGGAAGGAGTGAAATGAAAGCTAGGGGGTGAGCGGTTTAGGTATTTTTTGTAGTTTGGATATAGTGAAGGGGTGAAAATGACATTTGAGAAACATAGGGGTTAAAAGAGTAGAGAGTTGTAGTTGGGGGGTTGGGTTGTTATGTAAATTTTGAAAAATTTTAGGGGCTGAAAGAGAAGAAAAAGTTTAGAATGTTGCAATGTTGACTCCTTTGTTTTATTTCCGTACATGAATTTGATGATATTAAAAAAAATAGTGTTTAAAGTGAAGTTGAAAATGCTAATATTTAAAAATTAAAAATATATTGAATATAACTGAAAAAATATGGAAATTTTGACGGAATTAAATTTTATTTGAAACAGTGATATGAATTAATTTTTCAAAGTTTAAGTTCAAGTTGAAATGAAAAATTGTCTACTCCATTTTTTTAATTGTTCTTTATTGATTTGACACTCTCTGATATTTATTGGTAGAAGTTTTTTTGTTAAATTATATTTAAAAATTAAAATTTCACTAATAATATTTTATATAATTATTTAATAATAAAAATAATTGAAGATAATAATAAATTTCACTTATTTTGTTAATGAACGAGTAAAATAATTTATATTTTAATAAAAGATATAAGTAAAAGGGCAAGGAAGGGAGTATAGTACTCCCTCTAATTCAATATAAGTGTCTACTTAGTTTTTTGACATCCTTTAAAAAGATACTAATTCCTAAAAAAATACATTTTGATTAAATTACTGTTATTTAATACTCAGTAACCATATAATATATTTACGCTTAAGGAGATGATCTATAACCATATAATATATTTGGCTTGTTTTAGATCACAAGATTCAAAAGTCTTCATTTATTTCTTAAATTTTATTTTCAATCAAACTACATCATATAAATTGAGACAAATCTAAAAATATAAAATTGATTCCCTCTTGATTTTATAAGTGGATACTTATTTTGAACCGGAGGGAGTAATATATAACCCAATACTGTCTTAATTTATGTGACACTATTACTTTTTTGGTCTGTCACAAAAAGAATGTCACATTTATATATTTAGAAATAATTTAATTTTATGAAATGATTTACAGTCACTCACTTATATATTGTTTTGGATCACATATTTTAAAAATATCCCACTCTTTTTTAAATTTTGTATCAAATCAAATGATATTATTTAAATTGAGACAAATTTAGTAATATTTTAGAAAAAAGAAAGGTGAGAATAAAAAAGATATGTATGTCCTAACGGGTGCTTAGTTTGCTACCAAATTTTGACTCAACGTGTTTCGAGATTTGTCATCTATGATCTTGTCTTCTTCCTAGAGTTTTGTCTTTGTTTTAGAATGAATAAAAAAATAATTAATCAATTACTGAAAAGTACAAAAAGTCTTTGTTTATGTATATTAGAAGCTGCTGAACATTTGATGGATGTGCATAAACTCTTAAATCAATTTTCTTTCCCAATTTATATATAGGTTGCTGCATTTTAGGAAGAATTTGTTTCGAGCAAAATAGGGAAGTAGTTTTAAAAAATAAATGTGGTACTTGGTAGGGGTGAGCACGGGTACAGCGTATCCATATATCCGACCGGAATTGATATTAATGGGTAGGTTTCGGGTAGATATATTAGAATAACGGATAGATTTCGGATAGTAAAATTAGAAAACCGATCAATGTCGGGTCCGGTTTCGGAAAATAGAGACCGAGTACCCGAAACCGGAATCGATACCCGGACCCTATGAATCCATCACCCATTTAAATTATTTAGTTTTGGGCCAGTCCGTTTCATATCTGTTCCTAATTTCTGGTTTTGCTTCAGTTTGTATATTCTTAGTGTGCTTAACAAGTTGTTTTCTGTTTCTCTATCTGGTTTATTGAGGAATGGCTTCCATTTTCGCACAGTATCTACTTTCTGCTATCGTCATGCTATCTTAGGTGAGAAATATATATATGATGTTTGTTCTGCTGGGGAACCGGTAAATTAGAGTTGTTTTATAAGAAACAGGTTTGGGAGGTGGAAACAAGTTATGCAAATATTAGCTACTGCAGCAGATTTTTGCTGCTTTTGTTAGTCTAATTATGACTATTATTTTTGAATGTGTTTTCCGTTACACGGTATCAGGGAATCTATTCAGAATCCGAGTAGGTTCCGGGTAATGATTAATACGGATAGGTTCCGAATAATAAATTTAGGAACCGGTCTTGTACAGGATAGGGCCCGGATAGTTAAAAAATGGTAGGGTACCTGGACCCGATCACCCCTAATACTTGGGACAACTAGCTTTGTGCGTACTTCAACTAAATTTCACAAGTTTCACGAGGTATCAATTACCTCTGTCTACAAAGTTTTTGATAGATAGAAAGAAATCACGTGATTTTGCTTCCGTTGAGATTTAAACTTGAAAAAAATCAGAAGACTTTGACAGATAGAAATACATCACATGTTTTTGCCTCCGTTGAGATTAAACTTGAGGCAAGACAGAAGACTTTTGTTACACCCCGTATTTTCAAGAGATGAGATGAGAACGTACGTGGGAAAAAAATAAGACTTTAATATTGGAACGAAAGAAAAATTATTTTTTCCTAAGAAGAATTTTCCGAACATTGTGAAGGAAAAAAGTTTATTAATTGGAATTTGATATTTGGGATTAATGGAATATATTAGAATTTTAGATTTTTAAGTTTCGGGTTTGGTCATGTCGGGCCCACCGAAAATTTTTACGGTTTTGTGGGGCCCACAAAGTTTCGAGATATTTTGATCAAATATAGACGTTTTTGGTGAAGAAATAATTTTGGACCAATAGGAGGGTGACACGTGTCACCCCGCCACTTGTCGTTGATTTGGACTTAGATATTTTCATGAAAATGAAGACAAGTGGACAAGTGGATCCCACCCACTTGTCCACCATATTGCCCTGCACTTGTCGTCATCCCATGCCTTGTAATACTTTATATATACACACCTAGAGGGCTTGCAAGATCATCCACACTTAGAATTATTTCAAAAGCAAAATATATTTCCCTCTCTTAAGGGCTCACGGCTTTGGCCCTTTTTCTTGAACAAAAATCCTTAAACATCCAAGCTTTGTCCATTGATACAAGATTAAGGTTCCTAACCTAGTGATAAGTCAAGATAACACACCACTAACCTCAAATCTTCATTGGGCCGAGAAGAGGGTTTGTAACCGTAGAGTTTCGTCGACTTTTTGGAAGCGAAACGTGAAGGGAAATTGCTCCTAAGGTTGTAGGGGTCACAAATATGTGATTGGAACTTGAAGAAGTGGAGCGAAACGAAACTGCGGGCCAATCTTCCCCGGGCTATTTTGGACGTTTTTGGGCTTAAAATGAGGTAATGATTCTTCTTCTTTTAAAGTAATTGGATATTACTTATTGTTGATATGTATGGATGAACTTGTACTAAAAATAATGAAGATTAAAAAGGGTTTGGCCAATTTTTTAGGGTTGGGCCGAATTTGATGTTATCAGATTTTGTTGGTTATTGTCGTTGTTATCACCACCTATTGCATGTTATAATGAAGTAATAATGTTGTTGATAAGTTGATGAGACTTGTATATAAGTGTTGTAACTTGAATTGGAATAAAATGGATTATGGAAAAGGACTTTGGATTGTTGTAGTTGTTGTTGGCCGAAAACTGCCAAAAACTGTTAGACGTCGTCGTGTCGTTTTATGGACTGTTTTGGACGTGTATATGTGCTGAAAAATCAGCCCCTAATATGCATGATTAATGTGGTAAAATGGATAATGAAAGTCCTAAGGAATAAGAGTATAAAAAGAGTGTTAAAGGCTTCACATTGTACCCTTAATGTTGGTTTATTATGGACTATTTTAATGGGCTATTTTTTATAGATTGTGGGGAAGAATTTTACACGTCAAGTAGGCGTGTAATCCCCTTTGGTTAACTGTTGGTTGTGCCTTAAATGTGGTTTGTTGGTAGATGAATTCGGGCCTTGGAAAAAGTGGAAAAGTACATAGAATCAAAGGAAGTGCTGCCCAAATTTCTGTAGAATAAGAAGACAATTATTTGGTATAAGTCTTACACTTGATAGCTTGAAGTTGATAGAAGTGTTATTGTCATTTTAGGTTGAAGTACTACGTGTAGCATATTCTACTTGGCGTGTGGAATATCCAATAAGGTTGAAGTACATTGGGGCGTATGCTACTTGTCGTGTTGGTTAGTCGTCAACGAGGTATGTGAACTTCTTCCTTCTATCGGCATGATTGATTATTGGAGTATACATGACTTGTTTCTTGAAGTATACTTGTCTCGTTATTAGAGTATTCACGTTATTGATTCTATGCTAAAGGCATGTCTAAATTATTTCTAAGTCCTTACCAAGTCTTATGAGAGATGTTGGTAAGAGTGTTTAGTAAGCATTGGAGTCGAGTTGATCTTGCTAAGTTACAAAACTAATGAGACTTGATTTATTTGAAAGTCATGAGACTAGATTTATTTGAAAGTTATGAGACTTAGTTGAAAGTATGTGAGACTTTACTTGAAGGTATATGAGACCTTACTTGATAGTATATGAGATTTGATTAGATGAAGTATAAGAGACTTGATTTATATGAAGTATAAACGACTTGATTTTGGGAAAGAAGAAGTAACTTGATTTGAAGAGTATACTTGTCTTGATTTGTAAAGTATAAGTTACCTGATTTGAAAAGAGTAAGTAACTTGATTTAAAGTGATACTTGAGTTGATAAGTATCTTGATTTGCCAAATGAGGATCTAAAATGAAAGATTGTTAGATATATTCCCTTGATAGTACTTTGGATTTTCTAAAATGGGAATTGATATATATATTTCCTTGATAGTACTTTGGGGTTTCTAAAATGAAGTTCACTGTGTGTGTAGGGTACACGAGATGTTGGTACCTAGGTTTGTCTAAAATGAAGTTCATTGTGTGTGTATGGTACACGAGGTGTTGGTACCTAGGTTTGTCTAAAATGAAGTTCCTTGTGTGTGTATGGTACATGACTTGTTGGTACCTAGGATTGTTTAAAACTAAGGTTCATTATGTGTGTATGGTACATGATATGTTGGTACCTAAGCTTGTTTAAATGGAAGATTTTATATGTGTTTGGTACATTATATGTGGTACTTTGGCATAATTAAATGGAAGATTTTATATGTGTTTGGTACATGATATGTGGTACCTTGACATAGTTAAATGGAAGACTTTATATGTGTTTGGTACATGATATGTGGTACCTTGGTATAATTAAATGAAAGATTTTATATGTGTTTGGTACATGATATGTGGTACCTTAGCATAATTAAATGAAAGATTTTATATGTGTTTGGTACATGATATGTGGTACCTTGGCATAGTTAAATGGAAGATTTTATATGTGTTTGGTACATGATATGTGATACCTTGACATAATTAAATGAAAGATTTTATATGTGTTTGGTACATGATATGTGGTACCTTGGCATAGTTAAATGAAAGATTTTATATGTGTTTGGTACATGATATGTGGTACCTTAGCATGATTAAATGGAAGATTTTATATGTGTTTGGTACATGATATGTGGTACCTTGGCATAGTTAAATGGAAGATTTTATATATTGATACATGATATGTGGTACCTTGGCATAATTAAATGGAAGATTTTATATGTGTTTGGTACATGATATGTGATACCTTGGCATAGTTAAATGAAAGATTTTATATGTGTTTGATACATGATGTTTTAGTAGCTTGGCATAGCTAGATGAAAGATTTTATATGTGTTTGGTACATGATGATTTGGTACCTTGGCATAGCTAAATGAAAGATTTTAATAGTCGGTACATGAGATGTTGGTATCATGGTTTCATTTCTTTTGGGAGTCAAAAGATGAGTTAAATTACACAAGATTGCTAGGATGTGGTTTAAACTCCCATGACAGTATTTGTTTATATAGACAGACGTTCATGATTTTGATATGGCTTTCCTACTTTGAAAAAGTACAGTGGTACAGTGATATAGTGGTACAAGGTACAATTGTCTCCTATTTTATATGGCACGGTAGGATCTGATATTTGATTTTCATACTTGCCCCTGTCATTCTTTTGTACAGTTATGATCTTGTTTACTGTACTTCATGTTTACATACTTGGTACCTCGTTGTACTGACCCCCTTCAGGGGGCGGCGTTCATGCCCGCATGTCTAGGTACTCAGTTGTGAATCCGCGAGCTTAGGATCCTTGTTCAGCATTTTGGGATAGCTCCACTGTTCCGGAGCTTGTCATTATGTCTAGGTATATTCAGGGGTACGGCAGGGCCTTGTCCCGTCATAGTTTACTGTCCAAAAATCTTAGAGGTCTGTATTCATATGTGGGCTGGACTAGCGTGAGTTGTATTTACATTGTTGTACGGTTGTAGACCTATTCAGGTGTTATATATATTATGGCAGCCTTGCCGGCTTTTCCTTTGTTTGTTAAAAGAAGAAAAAATGAGTGTTATTTATCTTCCGCGGGTTACTTGTGTTGTATGGGTAGAAGGGTGCCCAGGTAGGGCACCAGTCGCGGGCCCGCGGTTCGAGGCGTGACAGAGTGGTATCAGAGCAGTTAGTCCTCGAAATGTCTACTTACCGTGTATAATAGAGTCTTGTTTATCGGTGTGTTGTGCACCACATCCATAAACATGAGGCTATAGTACATTTAGGATTGGTTTCCCTTCTTCTCATTCTGAGATCGTGCGATAGAGTTGTGTTGTTAGAGTAGTCTCTCCCTAACGTATTATTTAGGTTGCAGCTATGAGAAAGGCAACAGTGGCCCAGAAATGATTATATGGACTTCGTATTCAGGTTGGTAAAACTATTGTATAGTTGGTATAATGATGATGTGTATCTGTACGAGCGTATTTATTTGGGGCCATGTGTGTTGCCTGAAATGAATATGAATTACCATGAGTTGGTTAAGCATTAATAATTACTTGGAAGGTGTGGAATAGTTTATTGAATCCCCACCTAGGCTTTATATATGTACTGATTTGGAATAGTCAGGAGGTAATGAACTGACTAAGATTTTGATAGACTCTTGAAAGATCAGGTTCAATTGACTTAAGGACATATCATGTTGTTAGATTAAGCCGTGTTGTACGCTTAAGTGATATATGTGAATAATATTGGTATGGTGTAAATAGGGTTGTTATGGTTAAGACAACGTTATTTTGAGATTATGAGAAGTTACCTTACCCGTATGTAGGGACTGATAATGTAAGCTTGGGACATGGAATAATTTTGAACCTTAGAATATTGATAACCGCTGAGACCTTAGATGTACAAGGCCTTCTCGGGTAGTAAGATTATTTCAGACCAAGAGTGAGAGTTAAGTGTAACGATGGGTCGGGTTGTGGGCTAATTCCGGGTCAACCCGTAGCATGGAATGAAGTGGGGCCAGTTGGAGATGGTCCCGCTATGTGATAGGGTCACGAGGATGAAAGGCCCAAGTGTTGTTAATTGTTGTACAACTTCGTGGACGCGTTCCACCAGAACCAGGTCGTGGGAGTCGAGAATGGATAAAACGTGAGCATGTGATGGTTGTATGCAAGTGCGGTTAAGTTGATACTTGGAATTTCAGCTTGACACCTAGTATGAACATTCATGACGAATGTTTATAAGGGGGGAAGGATGTTACACCCCGTATTTCCAATAGATGAGAACGTACGTGGGAAAACAAGACTTTAATATTGGAACGAAAGAAAGATTACCTTTTCCTAAGGAGAATTTTCCGAACATTGTGAAGGAAAAAGGTTTATTAATTGGAATTTGATTCTCAAATTTGGTATTTGGGATTAATGGAATATATTAGAATTTTGGATTTTTAAGTTTCAGATTTGGTCATGTCGGGTCCACCGGAAAATTTTATGATTTTGTGGGGCCCACAAAGTTTGGAGATATTTTGACCAAATATAAACGTTTTTGGTGAAGAAATAATTTTGGACCAATAGGAGGGTGACACGTGTCACCCCGCCACTTGTCGTTGACTTGGACTTAGATATTTTCATAAAAATGAAGACAAGTGGACAAGTGGGTCCCACCCACACTTGTCCACCATATTGCCCTACACTTGTCGTCATCCCATGCCTTGTAATACTTTATATACACACCTAGAGGGCTTGCAAGATCATCCACGCTTAGAATTATTTCAAGAGCAAAATATATTTTCCTCTCTTAAGGGCTCACGACTTTGGATCTTTTTCTTGAACGAAAATCTTTAAACTTCCAAGATTTTTCCATTGATACAAGATTAAGGTTCCTAACCTAGTGATAAGCCAAGATAACACACCGCTAACCTCAAATCTTCATTGGGCCGAGAAGAGGGTTTGGAACCCTAGGGTTCCGTCGACTTTTTGGAAGCAAAACGTGAAGGGAAGTTTCTCCTAAGGTTGTAGGGGTCACAAATATGTGATTGGAACTTGAAGAAGTGGAGCGAAACGAAAACTGCGGGACAATCTTCCCCGGACTTTTTTGGACGTTTTTGGGCTTAAAATGAGGTAATGATTCTTCTTCTTTTAAAGTAATTGGATATTAATTATTTTTGATATGTATGGATGAGCTTGTACTAAAAAGAATGAAGATTAAAAAGGGTTTGGCCAATTTTTAGTGGTCAATTATCAGCGTAATTTGGTGTTATCGGATTTTGTTGGTTATTGTCGTTGTTATCACCACTCTATTGCATGTTATAATTAAGTAATAATGTTGTTGATAAATTGATGAGACTTGTATATAAGTGTTGGAACTTGAATTGGAACAAAATGGATTATGGAAAAGGACTTTGGATTGTTGTAGCTGTTGTTGGCCGAAAACTGCCAAAAACTGTTAGACGTCATCGTGTCGTTTTATGGACTGTTTTGGACGTGTATATGTGCTGAAAAATCAGCCCCTAATATGCATGATTAATGTGGTAAAATGGCTAATGAAAGTCCTAAGGAATAAAGGTATAAAAAGGGTGTTAAAAGCTTCACATTGTACCATTAATGTTGGTTTATTATGGACTATTTTTATCGGCTGTTTTTTATAGATTGTGCAGAAGAATTTTACACGTCAAGTAGACGTGTAATCCCCTTTGGTTAACTGTTGGTTGTGCCTTAAATGTGGATTGTTGGTAGATGAATTCGGGCCTTGGAAAATGTGGTAAAGTACGTAGAAACAAAGGAAGTGCTGTCCAAATTTCCGTAGAATAAGAGGACAATTATTTTGTATAAGTCTTACACTTGATAGCTTGAAGTTGATAGAAATGCTATTGTCATTTTAGGTTGAAGTACTACGTGTAGCATATTCTACTTGGCGTGTGGAATAACCAATAAGGTTGAAGTACATTGGGGCGTATGCTACTTGTCGTGTTGGTTAGTCGTCAACGAGGTATGTGAACTTCTTCCTTCTATCGGCATGATTGATTATTGGAGTATACATGACTTGTTTCTTGAAGTATACTTGCCTCGTTAATAGAGTATTCATGTTATTGATTCTATGTTAAAGGCATGTCTAAATTATTCCTAAGTCTTTACCAAGTCTTATGAGAGATGTTCGTAGGAATGTTTAGTAAGCATTGGAGTCGAGTTGATCTTGTTAAGTTACAACAATAATGAGACTTGATTTATTTAAAAGTCATGAGACTAGATTTATTTGAAAGTTATGAGACTTAGTTGAAAATATGTGAGACTTTACTTGAAGGTATATGAGACCTTACTTGAAAGTATATGAGATTTGATTAGATGAAGTATAAGATACTTGATTTATATGAAGTATAAATGACTTGATTTTGGAAAAGAAGAAGTAACTTGATTTGAAGAGTATACTTGTCTTGATTTGTAAAGTATAAGTTACCTGATTTGAAAAGAGTAAGTAACTTGATTTAAAGTGATACTTGAGTTGATAAGTATCTTGATTTGCCAAATGAGGATCTAAAATGAAAGTTGGTTAGATATATTCCCTTGATAGTACTTTGGGTTTTCTAAAATGGAAATTGATATATATATATTCCCTTGATAGTACTTTGGGGTTTTTAAAATGAAGTTCATTGTGTGTGTAGGGTACACGAGATGTTGGTACCTACGTTTGTCTAAAATGAAGTTCATTGTGTGCGTATGGTACACGAGATGTTGGTACCTAGGTTTGTCTAAAATGAAGTTTCTTGTGTGTGTATATTACATGGCTTGTTGGTAGATGAATTCGGGCCTTGAAAAAGGTGGTAAAGTACGTAGAAACAAAGGAAGTGCTGTCCAAATTTCCGTAGAATAAGAGGACAATTATTTTGTATAAGTCTTACACTTGATAGCTTGAAGTTGATAAAAATGCTATTGTCATTTTAGGTTGAAGTACTACGTGTAGCATATTCCACTTGGCGTGCGGAATAGCCAATAAGGTTGAAGTACATTGGGGCGTATGCTACTTGTCGTGTTGGTTAGTCGTCAACGAGGTATGTGAACTTCTTCCTTCTATCGGCATGATTGATTATTGGAGTATACATGACTTGTTTCTTGAAGTATACTTGCCTCGTTAATAGAGTATTCATGTTATTGATTCTATGTTAAAGGCATGTCTAAACTATTCCTAAGTCTTTACCAAGTCTTATGGGAGATGTTGGTAAAAGTGTTTAGTAAGCATTGGAGTCGAGTTGATCTTGCTAAGTTACAACACTAATGAGACTTGATTTATTTGAAAGTCATGAGACTTGATTTATTTGAAAGTTATGAGACTTAGTTGAAAATATGTGAGACTTTACTTGAAGGTATATGAGACCTTACTTGAAAGTATATGAGATTTGATTAGATGAAGTATAAGATACTTGATTTATATGAAGTATAAATGACTTGATTTTGGAAAAGAAAAAGTAACTTGATTTGAAGAGTATACTTGTCTTGATTTGTAAAGTATAAGTTACCTGATTTGAAAAGAGTAAGTAACTTGATTTTAAGTGATACTTGAGTTGATAAGTATCTTGATTTGCCAAATGAGGATCTAAAATGAAAGTTTGTTAGATATATTCCCTTGATAGTACTTTGAGTTTTCTAAAATGGAAATTGATATATATATTCCCTTGATAGTACTTTGGGGTTTTTAAAATGAAGTTCATTGTGTGTGTAGGGTACACGAGATGTTGGTACCTACGTTTGTCTAAAATGAAGTTCATTGTGTGTGTATGGTACACGAGATGTTGGTACCTAGGTTTGTCTAAAATGAAGTTCCTTGTGTGGTATCAGAACAGTTAGTCCTCGGAATGTCTATAGACTGTGTATAGTAGAGTCTTGTTTATCGGTGTGTTGTGCACCACATCCATAAACATGAGGCTATAGTACATTTAAGATTGGTTTCCCTTCTTCTCACTCTGAGATCGTGCGATAGAGCTGTGTTGTTAGGGTAGTCTCTCCCTAACGTATTATTTAGGTTGCAGCTATGAGAAAGGCAACAGTGGCCCAGAAAAGATTATATGGACTTCGTATCCAGGTTGGTAAAACTATTGTATAGTTGGTATAATGATGATGTGTATTTGTACGAGCGTATTTATCTGGGGCCCTGTGTGTTGCCTGAAATGATTATGAATTAGCATGAGTTGGTTAAGCCTTAATAATTACTTGGAAGGTGTGGAACAGTTTATTGAATCACCAACTAGGCTTTATATATGTACTGATTTGGAATAGTGAGGAGGTAATGAACTGACTAAGATTTTGATAGACTCTTGAAAGATCAGGTTCAATTGACTTAAGGACATACCATGTTGTTAGATTAAGTCGTGTTGTATGCTTAAGTGATATATGTGAATAATTGATATATGTGAATAATATTGGTATGGAGTAAATAGGGTTGTTATGGTTAAGACAACGTGATTTTGAGATTATGAGAAGCTACCTTACCCGTATGTAGGGACTGATAATGCAAGCTTGGGACATGGAATAATTGTGAACCTTAGAATATTGATAACCGCTGAGACCTTAGATGTACAAGGCCTTCTCGGGTAGTAAGATTATTTCAGATCAAGAATGAGAGTTAAGTGTGACGATGGGTCGGGTTGTGGGCCAATTCCGGGTCAACCCGTAGTATGGAATTAAGTGGGGCCAGTTGGAGATGGTCCCGCTATGTGATAGGGTCACGAGGATGAAAGACCCAAGTTTAGTTAATCGTTGTACGAGTTCGTGGACGCTGCCCAACGTAACCAGTGTCGGGAGCCAGAATGGATAAAACGTGAGCATGCGATGGTTGTGTGCAAGTGCAGTTAAGTTGACATTTGGAATTTCAGCTTGACACCTAGTATGACCATTCGGGACGAATGTTTCTAAGGGGGGAATGATGTTACACCCCGAGAATGATGTTAATTGGAATTTGATTCTCAAATTTGGTATTTGGGATTAATGGAATATATTAGAATTTTGGATTTTTAAGTTTCTGATTTGGTCATGTGGGGCACAACGGAAAATTTTACGGTTTTGTGGGGCCTACAAAGTTTCGAGATATTTTGACCAAATATAGACATTTTTGGTGAAGAAATAATTTTGGACCAATAGGAGGGTGACACGTGTCACCCCGCCACTTGTCGTTGACTTGGACTTAGATATTTTCATGAAAATGAAGACAAATGGACAAGTGAGTCCCACCCACACTTGTCCACCATATTGCCCTACACTTGTCGTCATCCCATGCCTTGTAATACTTTATATATACACACCTAGAGGGCTTGCAAGATCATCCACGCTTAGAATTATTTCAAGAGCAAAATATATTTTCCTCTCTTAAGGGCTCACGGCTTTGGCCCTTTTTCTTGAACAAAAATCCTTAAACTTCCAAGCTTTGTCCATTAATACAAGATTAAGGTTCCTAACCTAGTGATAAGCCAAGATAACACACCACTAACCTCAAATCTTCATTGGGCCGAGAAGAGGGTTTGGAACCCTAGGGTTCCATCGACTTTTTGGAAGTGAAACGTGAAGGGAAGTTTCTCCTAAGGTTGTAGGGGTCACAAATATGTGATTAGAACTTGAAGAAATGTTGCGAAACGAAAACTGCGGGCCAATCTTCCCCGGGCTGTTTTGGACGTTTTTGGGCTTAAAATGAGGTAATGATTCTTCTTATTTTAAAGTAGTTGGATATTACTTATTGTTGATATGTATGTATGAGCTTGTACTAAAAATAATGAAGATTAAAAAGGGTTTGGCCAATTTTTTAGGGTTGGGCCGAATTGGGGTAAAATTTGGTGTTATTGGATTTTGTTGGTTATTGTCGTTGTTATCACCACCTATTGCATGTTATAATGATGTAATAATGTTGTTGATAAGTTGATGAGAATTGTATATAAGTGTTGGAACTTGAATTGAAATAAAATGGATTATGGAAAAGGACTTTGTATTGTTGTAGTTGTTGTTGGCCGAAAACTGCCAAAAACTGTTAGACGTCGTCGTGTCGTTTTATGGACTGTTTTGGACGTGTATATGTGCTGAAAAATCTGCCCCTAATATGCATGATTAATGTGGTAAAATGGCTAATGAAAGTCCTAAGAAATAAGGGTATAAAAAGGGTGTTAAAGGCTTCACATTGTACCCTTAATGTTGGTTTATTATGGACTATTTTTATGGGTTGTTTTTTATAGATTGTGGGAAAGACTTTTACACGTCAAGTAGGCGTGTAATCCCCTTTGGTTAACTGTTGGTTGTGCCTTAAATGTGGCTTGTTGGTTGATGAATTCGGGCCTTGGAAAAGGTGGAAAAGTACGTAGAAACAAAGGAAGTGCTGACCAAATATCCGTAGAATAAGAGGACAATTATTTGGTATAAGTCTTACACTTGATAGCTTGAAGTTGATAGAAGTGCTATTGCCATTTTAGGTTGAAGTACTACGTGTAGCATATTCTACTTGGCGTGTGGAATAGCCAATAAGGTTGAAGTACATTTGGGCGTATGCTACTTATCGTGTTGGTTAGTCGTCAACGAGGTATGTGAAATTCTTCCTTCTATCGGCATGATTGATTATTGGAGTATACATGACTTGTTCTTGAAGTATACTTGTCTCGTTATTAGAGTATTCATGTTATTGATTCTATGCTAAAGGCATGTCTAAATTATTCCTAAGTCATTACCAAGTCTTATGGGAGATGTTCGTAAGAATGTTTAGTAAGCATTGGAGTCGAGTTGATCTTGTTAAGTTACAACAATAATGAGACTTGATTTATTTAAAAGTCATGAGACTAGATTTATTTGAAAGTTATGAGACTTAATTGAAAGTATGTGAGACTTTACTTGGAGGTATATGAGACCTTACTTGAAAGTCTATGAGATTTGATTAGATGAAGTATAAGAGACTAGATTTATATGAAATATAAATGACTTGATTTTGGAAAAGAAGAAGTAACTTGATTTGAAGAGTATACTTGTCTTGATTTGTAAAGTATAAGTTACCTGATTTGAAAAAAGTAAGTAACTTGATTTAAAGTGATACTTGAGTTGATACGTATCTTGATTTGCCAAATGAGGATCTAAAATGAAAGATTGTTATATATATTCCCTTGATAGTACTTTGGGTTTTCTAAAATGGAAATTGATATATATATTTCCTTGATAGTACTTTGGGGTTTCTAAAATGAAGTTCATTGTGTGTGTAGGGTACACGAGATGTTGGTACCTAGGTTTGTCTAAAATGAAGTTCATTGTGTGTGTATGGTACACGAGATGTTGGTACCTAAATTTGTCTAAAATGAAGTTTCTTGTGTGTGTATGGTACATGACTTGTTGGTACCTAGGATTGTTTAAAACTAAGGTTCATTATGTGTGTATGGTACATGATATGTTGGTACCTAAGCTTGTTTAAATGGAAGATTTTATATGTGTTTGGTACATTATATGTGGTACCTTGGCATAATTAAATGGAAGATTTTATATGTGTTTGGTACATGATATGTGGTACATTGACATAGTTAAATGGAAGATTTTATGTGTTTGGTACTTGATATGTGGTACCTTGGCATAATTAAATAGAAGATTTTATATGTGTTTGGTACATGATATGTGTTACCTTGGCATAGTTAAATGGAAGATTTTATACGTGTTTGGTAGATGATATGTGGTACCTTGGCATGATTAAATGGAAGATTTTATATGTGTTTGGTACATGATATGTGGTACCTTGGCATAGTTAAATGGAAGATTTTATATGTGTTTGGTACATGATATGTGGTACCTTGACATAATTAAATAGAATATTTTATATGTGTTTGGTACATGATATGTGGTACCTTGGCATAGTTGAATGGAAGATTTTATATGTGTTTGGTACACGATGTTTTGGTACCTTAGCATAGCTAGATGAAAGATTTTATATGTATTTGGTACATGATGATTTGGTACCTTGACATAGCTAAATGAAAGATTTTAATGGTCGGTACATGAAATGTTGGTACCATGGTTTCATTTCCTTTGGGAGTCAAAAGATGAGTTAAATTACACAAGATTACTAGGATGTGGGTTCAACTCCCATTACAAGGATACGAGGTCTTATGGAATTTTCAAGATTTACAAAAATTGGGACATAAGATTAATTAAGGGTGAGAAGAGGACCAAAATGTAAACTTAATTTACAGATTTCATTTAAAGCTTGTAACCCTTCACCTTCCCCACATTTTCAAATTTCAAACCCTCTTCTCTCCTCTCTTCTTTTCTCTATAAACCAGCTGAAATATACTCCAAATCCATAGCCAAAATTGAAGTTTTAATTCCTCTTTCTAGCCTAAGTTCTTCTAAAATTATAAGCCATAAATTAGCACCAAAACAGTGGCAAAAAAATTGCCCACTGCTGGTCCGAAATTGAGCCTCCAAATTTAAGATTTGGAGATGAAATTTTGGAAGAAAACATGTAAGAATGATGGGTTAACATTGTAGAATTCATGCATGTCATTTAGAGTTGAAGAAAATGATAAAAATGGCGAGAATAAGGCGGTGAAGTCGCGGACTGCTGGGCAGGTTTCGGGACTGTTTTGGCTTAAATTTAAGGTAAAAATTCTTCTTTTTATAGTTTAAATGAAGTTGCATGATGTTGTAAATTAAGGAATGAAATTGTGTTAAGAGTTAAACTTAGATTAAGAGGAAATGAGAGTGAGATGGCATGTGTTGTTGTGATGTTGTTGTAGCCGAATTGTGGGACTGATTTTGTGTAAATTGGAATTAAGTATTGTTGTTATTATTATTGTTGCTAATCGCATGCTAAAAATGGAAGGAAATCTTGAAAGAAATCTTGGTATTTAAAAATGTATTTGGGTGTTGAAACATGAAATTGGAGTTTAG
The DNA here is from genome assembly GCA_029844215.1 of Przewalskia tangutica. Lineage (NCBI taxonomy): Eukaryota > Viridiplantae > Streptophyta > Magnoliopsida > Solanales > Solanaceae > Przewalskia > Przewalskia tangutica. The sequence continues at coordinate 12,075,564 of CM056726.1, forward strand.
AAAGTTGGGAGAAGAGTTATGGAATTATGACATGTTGTGACCAGGAACTTCATGAAATTGTTAGACGTTGTTGTAACGTTTTAGGGGCTGATTTGGTAGTATTAAAATGCTGGAAAAATAAGTTAGGAACATATGTATACGATATGGTAAATACTATTACACGTCTTAAAGAATTTAAAGCATAAAAAGGTGTTACATTGCACTATAGATGTTGTTGGATTATGGACTATTTTATGGACTGTTTTAATGTGGATTAAGGGGCTGAATTAACATGATAAATAGGCGTGTTAATCACCTTGATTGCTATTTTGGTTATATTCCATGAAGGTAAGGAGAAATGATGTTTAATGGTGGTATATGTCAAGTATATGGATTGTTTTGGCTTTATTCTTAAGTTATGACTTGCTATTGCTATTGTTGGCTTTGGTGGTAAGTTGTGGATGTGCACATAAATAGGGGAAGTGCTGCCCAAATTTTTATAGAAAAGAAAGTAAGTTATCATTTAATTATAGCATATGCTAGTAATGGTAAGGTTAATGAACATGTTACTATTAATATAGGTTGAAGTGCTAGTCAAGACGTATTTAGAATATTGAGTTGACTAGTTCTTCAATAAGGTATGTGAAACTCTTTCTTCTTTCTTTTTGGCATGATTTTTATGAAGGTACGGCGGGCGTACATGATTTCTACACTGTCTATTTCCTAAAGATGTTAGTCATGAGAAATGCCTATGATTTTTCAGTAAAGAGTTTATTATAATGATTCATGGTATGATAAGTGCCTAGACTTTCCAAAAGATGTTTTAAAATGATATATGATACGATAATCGCCTTGATTTTCCAAAAGATGATTTAAATGATATATGAAATGATAGTGCCTTTAAATTATTCCACTGAGAGTCAAGTGATGATTTAATATGTATAAAGTTACTCATGATATTCTATTCGTGCTGGATATAATTATATGAATTCACGAGTCCCGTACTAAAGGGCCGACAATGTATACAAATATGATGATTATATGAATTCACTGAGTCCCGTACTAAAGGGCCGACAATGTATACAGTTATGATGATTATATGAATTCCACCGATTCCCTCGGTAAAGGGCCGACAATGTATATAGATATGATGATTCCACCGAGTCCCTCACTAGAGGGCCGACAATGTATATAGACAAGAGGATTTTATGGACAGACATCCCTGATTTTGATATGACTCTCATTTTTATAAGGCACAGTCGACTCTCATATTTTCATATATGACACAGTTGGATTTGGTATTTGAATTTTATACTTGTCTCCTGTACGTTTTGGTCAGTTATGATTATCTACTTGTACTTTATGTTTCATATACTGCATTCTTTCAGATCGACCCCTTTCTGGGGCTGCGTTCACGCCCACTGCAGTACTCAGTTTGGTGATCCGCCAGTCTAGGGTTTCCACTCAGCTGTTTTGGAGAGCTCCTTTGATTCAGAGCTTGGTCATTTTGGTACAGAACCTCTTTTTAGACTTATATATATATTTAGGGGCACGACGGGCCCATGTCCCGTCTTATGTCGTTATCCTTCTCATAGAGGTCTGTAGACAGTCGTGGGTTGTACGTATGTAGAGTTGTAAAACTGTTTTGGTCAGATATGTCGTTGTACTCTGTTTTGGGATGTTCCCGTGTATACGTGATACTATTTGGTGGCAGCCTTGTCGGCTTGCCTATTATATTATGTTGGTTAATTGTGACTCCCCAGGAGGCAGATACATTCTTGTGTAAAGGCAGTCTTGTCTGCTCGCCTATTCTGACGTATGTTATAATTGCAGCGTAATGCTGCCGGATTTTATATTTTTTCCTAGTGTTAGTTGGATTATGTGCGACAGGTTAGTATAATGGCGTCATTAGGGCGCTTAGTCGCGGCCCGTCACAGACCGTGTCTAGTAGAGTCTTATGTATGGGTATATTGTGCACCATACTTATACGCATGAGGCTGCCGGACATTTAGGATTGATTTCTATTCTTTCATCTCATAGATCGTGCAAAAGAGCAATGTTATTAGGATAATCCCTTGCTGACGACTTAATATGTTTACAGCTATGCCTCCGAAGAAGGCGACAGCGACCCATAAGGGCAAATCTACAGTGGGGGATACTAGTCGGATTCAGAGAGTTACCAGGTCACGTACTCAGTCTATATCGGAGACTGTGCCCCAGTCGATGAGCTCTGCTTCGTCGCCATCTTCAGAGGCTCCAGTTCAGGGGGCAGAATCACCATCTTCCGAGGCCCCAGCACCTGAGCTTCCAGCTCCTCAGCCAGGGGCAGAGGTGTCACGCCCCGACTTTTCCTAAGTCTTTACTTAGGGCGTGATGGCACCTGGACAATTATTTTTCCACCAGGAGCATCATTTAATTCTCTTTATTTAGAAATTTAAACTTATATTCAAATACGGAGCTATTAATAAAAATAACAATAAAGAAATTTGTTCATGACTTTATTGAAAATATAACGCGAGCCCATGCTCGTGCAAACATTGTTTCTACATAGACGTACTGACAAATATTATTCTAAGTTGGAAGGGAGATCATTCCACACGGGCATATCCCGAGACATTGGAACTGACATTCTGAATCTTACGAGTACCAAGCCCGAAACAATGGACTTGGTATGACAAGAGGATGCGGGACGATCGCTAGCCTTGATGTGGAGCCTTTCTCTATCACCCTTTCCTGAAACATGTTAAATAAAGAGTCAGCCCTACCATCTGGGGTTGAGTGAGAACCTTACCCTGCAATTCAAAGTAACACCACAATATTCCAAGTGCAATCACATTATAACGTAATAAGCATATTGCAAAAACATATCAGGTTACAACATTTTTAAATATGCAACAACTCCTCATAGAAATTCTCGCTTAACTAACACTTCATTTTATCTCGTATTATACGTTAAGACATTCCCCTGCATTTCCACATGTTTATTACATTTATATATTTGTGAACGCGTATTCACTTTTCATATTTATATATATAGGTGAATATGTATTCATCTTTCATTTTTTGTTGCGTGCAACCCGATCCATTATGTTTACGTATTTGTGAACGTGTATTCACTTTATGTTTTGTTGCGCGCAACCCGATCCATTATATTTACGTATTTGTGAACGCGTATTCACTTTACGCTTTATTGCGCGCGTGCAACCCGACCCATTATATTTACGTATTTGTGAACGCGTATTCACTTTACGCTTTGTTGCGCGCAACCCGACCCATTATATTTACGTATTTGTGAACACGTATTCACTTTATGTTTTGTTGCGCGTGCAACCCGATCCATTATGTTTACGTATTTGTGAACGCGTATTCACTTTACGCTTTGTTGCGGCGCAACCCGATCCATTATATATTTATATATTTATGTGAACACGTATTCACTATTCAAATTTTTCAGAATATCAAATAAAAACTATTCTCATTACTAACATACTGTCATTAAAAATTGTAACGATTATAACATTATAACCATAAATACAAATAATGTCTTACTCAAGCGGAAACTAAGGTAAGACGGGGATCTTTCACTGTACCAAATTTCATTTAAAACTACTTTGGGTAACTAACACAAATTTATCCTCAAAACAGCCACATGAAATTTGTTTCGGCAGAATTTTTATTAAACAACACCCAATCTTATAATAGTCATAACTCCTAATCTGTAAACCCGTTCAATCCCCATAAATTCTCAAAACGACGAGAACAGAGAGATACACGTCTCCATGTGGACCATTCTTTCATATTCTGTACCATTTGGTACAGTTTTACACTTTTATTCGCTGCCCTTCCTGGATATCGATAGATCCGAGGCAGAAACTTTAAACAGCGATAACTCTCAATCCGTAAGTCGGATAGACCCCCGTAAGGTCTCAAAATGTCCACAACAAAGAGATCTAGAACTTTCATTTAGCAACAATTTTCATATTCCCCACAGATTAGTACCGTTTTACGTTTCAACGTCCTGCCCTTCTGGATTCCGACGAATCCGAGGCAGCAACTTCAAACTACAATAACTCTCAACTCGTAAGTCCGTTTTAATAATTCTTTATATATATCTGTCCGTAACAGAGATATTTACAACCATGTAAATTTTGATATAATTCTAATAAGTAAAACTCAATAAAAACAGTCCGTAATTATGCCTTCCCGAATTTCGACCAAATCTAAGGCAGGAACTTTGAACTATAATAACTTTCAAACCGTATGTCCATTTTACCTCATTTTTGGTTCTATATGATCATATTAGAGAGGTGTACAATTCTTCCGAATTTCATCAAATTCTAACAATTATAACTCAGTGAGAACAGTTCGTAAAGTTCATGACGCAACTAGTTATCTAAACCATCAAAAGTTCAATATTTCTTTTCAACACTCAATTCTTATTCCAACATGTATTGAACTAAAAATAAAGGATGTTACCAAGAATTTCTGAGTGAGAAAACTCACCTTGTAAGTGTGAAAAAAATTGTGGTTCGGTTGCTACAAGTGGTCCTTGCTCCTTAGTGTTCCCTAATTTTATTTTTCTCCTTCCTCCCTTGATATTTTCTTGATTTTTTTCCTTCTTGTTCCCTTGTTTTTTTCTGATTTTCTAACCTTTATGTTATGTCCTTTGTTTGTGTGTAAATACAATGTATAAATGAAGGAGTTTTCTATAACCTATGGGAGGTGAAAAACCAAAAGATTGAAGGGAAATGAAAGGGGGGAGGGTAAAGGGAAGGCAAACACTTACGTGCAATGTGCATGCTGCACTTCTCTTCTTTTTTTTTTCTTTTTCTTTTGTTTTTCTTTTGTTTTCTTATTCTTTTGTTTTTCTTTTGTTTTATTATTTTCATTTCATCTATCTATTTATCCAACTTTAACACTAACTCTATCCCATGCAATTTATTCTTTTTTTTCTTATATATATATATTTTTTTATTAACCCAACCACAACTATATATTATTTTTTTTTTTTCCGGATTTCACATTCTCTCCTCCTTAAGCAACATTCGTCCTCGAATGTGAATAAGGTCGTAACATAATCACATGGACACAATAATAACATAATCACATAGACACAATAATGTTTATTGTTATTGTAACAAATTTGGGGCTTCACATTCTCCCTTCCTTAAGAAGCATTCGTCCTCGAATGAGAGTAAGGTTGTAACACATGCATAAAGACACGCAAATGACACACATATGAAGTACTATGTAATGCATTTTTTTTATTACCTTAGTCAAATAGGAACGGATATTTGACTTTCATCGCCCTCCGCTTCCTGCGTGGCTTCCTCGGTGGAGTGGTTCCTCCATAGACCTTCACTAAGCAATATCTTTATTCCTAAGGCGCTTAACCTTCCTATCAAGTATTTCCACCGAACTTCTTCATATCAAGCTCCTCATTAAGAATTATCTCCTGGGAAGGATGACGTGACTTGGATCGTGCAAGTATTTTCGTAACATTGACACATGAAATACCGGATGCACTGCTTCCAGCTCTTGTGGAAGTGCTAATTCGTAAGTCACATTCCCCACTCTTCGCAAGATCTCATATGGCCCAATAAACATTGGGCTCAATTTTCCTTTCTTACCAAAACGCATAACTCCCTTCATTGGGGACACTTTTAAAAATACTTTCTCCCCCTCTTGAAATTCAAGGTCTCTTTTCCGATGATCCGCATAGGACTTATGACGACTATGAGCTGTTTTGATCCTCTCCCGAATCATCTGTACCTTACCATTTGTTTCCTGAATGACTTCAGGTCCGAACAGTTGCGTCTCACCCACCTCGAACCATCCAAGTGGAGACCTACATTTTCGTCCATATAATGCTTCAAACGGGGCCATTTGTATGCTAGAGTGAAAACTATTGTTGTAAGTAACTCACTAGACATAGATGGTCCAACCATCTTCCCCGAAAATCTAACACACAAGGTCGCAACATGTCCTCAAGTGTTTGAATTGTTCGCCACCTTGCCCATCTGTTTCATGTGGAAAGTCGCGCTTAACTTAACTTTTGTCCCGAGACCTGCTGAAACTTTGCCAAAAGTGTGAGGTGAACTGGGAACCCCTATCTGAAATAATTTGTAAAGGAATCCTGTAACCGCACAATCTCCTTCAAATAAATCGCGCATCGTGGTGCGCGATACGTAGTCTTGACCGGTAAGAAATGAAATGACTTTGTAAGCCGATCAACAATAACCCAAATAGAATCGTACTTTCTCGAGTTTTCAGACCGCCACGAAATCCATATGAATCGCTCTCATTTCCACATGGGGACTCCAATGTCTGAAGTAATCCGCCAGTTTTGATGTTCAATTTTCACCACCGACATACAAGACACCTCCCGACAAACTCCGCAACGTCTTTCTTCATCCCGCCCCACCGCATTTGCCTTGAGGTCCTGATACATTTTTGTTGACCCTGGATGAATGGAATATCTTGTGTTGTGACCCTCCTCTAAGATCTTCCTCCTTAGATCCTTTACCTTAGGAACACATAACCTACCCTTAAACCGGGCGGTTCCGCCATTATCTCCCAATGTAAATCGTGAAGGTTTTCCTCGTTGGATTCTCTCCGAAATCCAACAAACTCCGTATCCTCAAACTGACTTTCTTTTATTTCTGAAGCTAAGGTAGACTGCGAGGTATCATGTACCACCACCCTACCTTCACCCATCTCAGTTCAGCTAACCCCGAGGTTTTCCAATCTTTGTACCTCCGACGATACCCTCTTTGTATTGCCAAATGGGCCAAGCTGCCCATTGATCTCCTACTTAGTGCGTCAGCCACCACGTTGGCTTTCCCAGGATGGTAAAGAATACTAAGGTCATAATCCTTAAGCAACTCTAACCATATTCTTTGTCGGAGATTCAAATCCTTCGTGGTTATGTAATCGCAAACTCTTATGATCTCAGAATATATCCACATGCACACCATACAAAGAATGTCTCCATATTCGTAAGGCAAACACCACCGCAGCTAATTTCAAGTCATGAGTTGGGTAATTCTTCTCATGTATCTTCAATTGTCTAGATGCATACGCAATAACCTTTCCAAATCGCATCAAGACACATCCTAACCCAACTCTGTGAGGCATCGCAATAGATCCGTGAACCCTTCCCGTCCGGATGGTAAGGTTAAGATCAGCGCAGAGTCAACAATTCCTTTAGTCTCAAAACTTGCCTCACATGCTTCGACCATCGTACTTAACCGCTTTTTGAGTCAACCGGTCAAAGGAGCAGAAGACTAGAAAACCTTTACGAATCTTCTATAATACCCACCAAACCCAAGAAACTTCTAACCTCCGTCTGAGTGGTCTGCTTTGGCCGCTTCATCGCTTCTATCTTCCTGGTCTACCATAATTCCATCCCTTGACACAACATGGCCCAAAAAGGCTACCTTTTCCAACCAAAATTCACACTTTGAAAATTTAACATATAGTTTCTCCTGTTTCAAGACTTGAAGCACTACCCTCAGATGCTCTTCATGTTCTTCAACACTCTTACTGTAGATTAGGATATCATATATGAACACAATCACGAACAAATCTAGGAATGGTTTGAAGATTCTGTTCATTAAATCCATAAAAGCTGTTGGGGCATTGGTTAACCCAAAAGACATGACCAAGAACTCATAATGGCCGTATCGGGTTCTAAAGGTTGTTTTGGATATATCATCTGGATTTATTTTCAGCTGGTGATATCCCGAACGGAGATCAATCTTGGAAAAATAGCTAGCTCCCTGAAGTTGGTCAAAAAGATCATCGATTCTTGGTAATGGGTATCGGTTCTTGATCGTGACCTTATTGAGTTGCCGATAATCGATGCACATTCGGCGATCCGCCTTTCTTTTCACAAACAGATCGTGCACCCTGCGGAAACACTAGGCCTTATAAAGCCTTTATCCGTAAGATCCTTCAATTGTTCTTTTAACTCCTCAATTCGGATGGGCCATTCGATATGGAGGAATAGAAATGGGTCTTGTGCGGAATTAACTCTATAGCAACTCCACTTCTCTATCCGAGGAAGGCCCGAAGATCTTCAGAAAACCTCCAAAAATTTGAACAATAGGAACAACATTCACCACGAGGATTCTTTTTGGGTATCCACTATATTAGCCGATATGCATACTCCACTCGTGACTTCTCAATAACTTTGAGCCCTAAGGTAGGAAATAAACCGACTGAGGATATTCCAACCCTACCCTTATAACAACTTCGGTTCTCCAGAAAAGTTAATCTCACTATCTTTTGTCGACAATCCAACATGGCATAACATGCCGACAACCAATCCATACCCAAAATGACGTCAAGTCTACCATATCAAGTAGTACTAGGTTCACCATTGTTCCCGCCATTCACTTCTAATGGAAAATTATTTACCACCCGAGAGACCCAAATCGAGGCCCTCATCGTGTCATAACCTCAACAGGTTCACTTAAATAAGGTTCTACATGTAAATTCTTAGCAAAGCTCATTGACACATATGAAAATGTAGAGCGGGATCGTATAATACAAATGCAGAATACTCGAGACTAGCAAAATACCCGACCACCGTGATTAGATGCTTCGCTCATTCCTCCGGGCAAAGCGTGAGCCGATTAAATTGTTGGGTTGTTGACCTCCCGACTCTGCGGGGTTGGTTTCCGATTTCCAGAGGCGGTTGTGGTTGCTTCTGACCTCCCCTGAATATATTGAGTTTGGGTCCTCTTATTGCAATCACTGGCATAGTGGCCTGACTCTCCACAGTTATAACATGTCTTCTTTAAGAGCCGACATTCTCCAGAGTGTTTTCTTTGAAAAATCTTACAAATCGGTTTGTCACCTCCGGTGTTAGGGTTGGTGGCCTTGTCCTTGCTACCTTGGTAATTAGACCAACTGTGCCCCTTAGGCTTGAAATAAGACTGACCCACAGATTGGTTCGGTCCTGAAGATCCCTTACTAAACTCCTGCTTCTGATTTTGACTCTGGTTAAATGATCCTGACGTCCGAAATCTCTTCTGCGAATATTCTCTTTTTGCTTTAGCGAAACCTTCTACCCTCAAAGCCATATCGACAATCTGAAGATAAGTTCGATCGTTGGCTAACGCCACCACCTTCTCTGCTATGTTCGGGTTTAAACCCTCTACAAATCGCTTGACTCTATCCATTTCTGTAGGGACGACATGTGTGTTGTATGCCGATAACCTCACGAACTGTGTATCATATTCTTGTACATTGCGGTCACCTTGTTTCAATTGTTCAAACTCCCATCTGAGCGCATCCTTGCGCGTATTAGGCATAAACTTCTCAATGAATGCCGCTCTGAACCCTCCCCAAGTCATTGGTGGTGACATCGGGGGACGATTTTTCCTAAAATTCCTCCACCACACCCTGCATCATCCACTAGTCGTGCGCCTACCAAGTTGACGCCCGCCTCCACGCATCCCAATGTGAACATTAAGTCTTCAACTTCATCGAGGAATACCACCGGCCTTGGGGTCCTTCCCCGAGTACTGATGGTTCTCTTCTCCTCATAAAATTTGCCCATAGCCTATCGCATCGCTTGGGATTCTACACTGGCCCGTGGTGCGCATGCACGGTCCCCGCCGTCTGGTTCTGGTTCGGGGCTATGACAGAGACACTAGGTGCGGGCGGAACCATGTGTGGAACTGCAGCTGTCATTAACTCTATGAGTCTATCTAGTTTTTGTCCCACCGTTTCTTGGGCCATTTGACTCTCGTTCTCTCCAACATTTTCTCCGCTCCCTTCAGACACCACTACGTCAACTGGAGGTACATGAGCTTCGTGATGAACCTCCTCTTGAGCCCCCGGGATTTGTGAATTCACCATTTTCTGTGAAGACAAACACACTCATATTTTAGAAGACGGAATGTCTATTCTAGCTCCTAAATTTTCTTATAGTTCATAAGCATGCAACACCACAATATGCCAACAAGAAAAATAATTTAATAAAACATATCCTTTCTTTCTTGTATTCATAGCACTTCATTCATCATATTTTAAAATAACAATGTCATGACTACAATACATCACATCAGGTCAACTCGTTATCAAGCAACCCGCTATAGCCTTTGTATCGAACAGACACCTACTATCACGCGCGTTAAAGGGCTTAACCGCATTGATTCGCCTATTCTGCAGGTTGGTATTCAACTCCCTGTGAACCTTCCTTTTTGCTTCTCTTTCCATATAGTTCATTTTATACCTTACTCCTCTTACATGATGCAGAAATTGGTGCAATGAATTTTCTGTAATATCTTCTCTTAGCATCCTTGCCTTTCTGAATGCGGAATGAAACTTTTCTGGGACGGAATTGACTATTATCTGTAGTATGACTCCAATTGGAAAGTTGAATAAGGTCGGGTCGTATGAACGCCTTTTCCTTCTAGTCCTAAGCAAATATGTACATAGTACGATCAGTGTCATCAATGTACTCATCAAAATCACCTTCGAGTCCATCTTGCGACGCATTGAACTCCTCTGAGCTCTCATTTCCTTTGCCTGCTCCATGAGTACTTCCTTTGTTGGAACTCGCCTTATAATCGCCATCTACACAAATCATATTAGTCAAGATAACGTTGTACAATCCCCTTTTCTAACCCGTGAAGGAGGTAGTACGAGAAATCAAGTCTTTGAAAAGACTCGAGTAGGCACGAGTACGAAAGAAGTGAAACTTTAGGATGTTATTCCGTTTACTTATTACTAAGGTGGCGCGCACACCGTCGCAATAAGTAACCGTTCAAACACCCAAATCGAAGAAACTTCCTAGAATCTCTTAACCTGGTTTAGCTCTGATACCAACTTGTCACGCCCCGACTTTTCCTAAGTCTTTACTTAGGGCGTGATGGCACCTGGACACTTATTTTTCCACCAGGAGCACCATTTAATTCTCTTTATTTAGAAATTTAAACTTATATTCAAATACGGAGCTATTAATAAAAATAACAATAAAGAAATTTGTTCATGACTTTATTGAAAATATAACGCGAGCCCATGCTCGCAAACATTGTTTCTACATGTACGCATCGACAAATATTATTCTAAGTTGGAAGGAGATCATTCCACACGCATATCCCGAGACATTGAACCGACATTCGAACTCGACGAGTACCAAGCCCAAACAATGGACTTGGTATGACAAGAGGTCATGGACGATCGCTAGCCTCGACGTGGAGCCTTTCCTCTATCACCCTTTCCTCAAACATGTTAATAAAAGAGTCACCTACCATCCAATGAGTGAGAACCTTACCCCGCAATTCAAAGTAACACCACAATATTCCAAGTGCAATCACATTATAACGTAATAAGCATATTGCAAAACATATCGTTACAACATTTTTAAATATGCAACAACTCCTCATAGGAAATTCTCGCTTAACTAACACTTCATTTTATCTCGTATTATACGTTAAGACATTCCCGCATTTCCACATGTTTATTACATTTATATATTTGTGAACGCGTATTCACTTTTCATATTTATATATATAGGTGAATATGTATTCATCTTTCATTTTTTGTTGCGCGCAACCCGATCCATTATGTTTACGTATTTGTGAACGTGTATTCACTTTACGCTTTGTTGCGGCGTGCAACCCGATCCATTATATTTACGTATTTGTGAACGCGTATTCACTTTACGCTTTGTTGCGCGCGCATCCCGACCCATTATATTTACGTATTTGTGAACGCCGTATTCACTTTACGCTTTGTTGCGCGCAACCCGACCCATTATATTTACGTATTTGTGAACACGTATTCACTTTACATTTTGTTGCGCGCAACCCGATCCATTATGTTTACGTATTTGTGAACGCCGTATTCACTTTACGCTTTGTTGCGCGCAACCCGATCCATTATATATTTATATATTTATGTGAACACGTATTCACTTTTCATATTTTTCGTAAGATCAAATAAATACTATTCTCTTTTCTAACATTCTGTCATTCATACTTGTAACGATTATAACTTTTTAACCATAACTCCAACTAAGGTGTTTCTCAAGCGGAAACTAAGGTAAGACGGGGATCTTTCACTGTACCAAATTTCATTTAAAACTACTTTGGGTAACTAACACAAATTTATCCTCAAAACAGCCACATGAAATTTGTTTCGGCAGAATTTTTATTAAACAACACCCAATCTTATAATAGTCATAACTCCTAATCTGTAAACCCGTTCAATCCCCATAAATTCTCAAAACGACGAGAACAGAGAGATACACGTCTCCATGTGGACCATTCTTTCATATTCTGTACCATTTGGTACAGTTTTACACTTTTATTCGCTGCCCTTCCTGGATATCGATAGATCCAAGGCAGAAACTTTAAACAGCGATAACTCTCAATCCGTAAGTCGGATAGACCCCCGTAAGGTCTCAAAATGTCCACAACAAAGAGATATAGAACTTTCATTTAGCAACAATTTTCATATTCCCCACATATTAGTACAGTTTTACGTTTCAACGTCCTGCCCTTCTGGATTCCGACGAATCCGAGGCAGCAACTTCAAACTACAATAACTCTCAACTCGTAAGTCCGTTTTAATAAGTCTTTATATATATCTGTCCGTAACAGAGAGATTTACAACCATGTAAATTTTCATATAATTCTAATAAGTAAAACTCAATAAAAACAGTCCGTAATTATGCCTTCCCGAATTTCGACCAAATCTAAGGCAGGAACTTTGAACTATAATAACTTTCAAACCGTATGTCCATTTTACCTCATTTTTGGTTCTATATGATCATATTAGAGAGGTGTACAATTCTTCCGAATTTCATCAAATTCTAACAATTATAACTCAGTGAGAACAGTTCGTAAAGTTCATGACGCAACTAGTTATCTAAACCATCAAAAGTTCAATATTTCTTTTCAACACTCAATTCTTATTCCAACATGTATTGAACTAAAAATAAAGGATGTTACCAAGAATTTCTGAGTGAGAAAACTCACCTTGTAAGTGTGAAAAAGATTGTGGTTCGGTTGCTACAAGTGGTCCTTGCTCCTTAGTGTTCCCTAATTTTATTGTTCTCCTTCCTCCTGATATTTTCTTGATTTTTTTCCTTCTTGTTCCCTTGTTTTTTTCTGATTTTCTAACCTTTATGTTATGTCCTTTGTTTGTGTGTAAATACAATGTATAAATGAAGGAGTTTTCTATAACCTATGGGAGGTGAAAAACCAAAAGATTGAAGGGAAATGAAAGGGGGGAAGGGTAAAGGGAAGGCAAACACTTACGTGCAATGTGCATGCTGCACTTCTCTTCTTTCTTTTTTTTTTCTTTTTCTTTTGTTTTTCTTTTGTTTTTTTATTCTTTTGTTTTTCTTTTGTTTTCTTATTTTCATTTCATCTATCTATTTATCCAACTTTAACACTAACTCTATCCCATGCAATTTATTCTTTGTTTTCTTATATATATATATATTTTTATTAACCCAACCACAACTATATATTATTATTTATTTTTTTCCGGATTTCACAAGAGGACAGAGTCATGAGAGATACAGTGCAGTTGCTGACTAGGTTAGTGGCAGGGCAGACTTATAGACAGGGACCAGGAGTTGACCCCAGAGCAGATAGTTTGAGGGTCCGTGATTTCTTGAGTTGTAGTCCACCAGAGTTTTTCGGGTCAAGGCCCGAGGATGATCCACAGGAGTTCATCCGACAGATACAGCGTACGTTGAGGGTGATAAAGGCTTCAGAGACTGAGTCTGTCGTGTTGGTATCATATCAGTTGCGTGACATAGCTCTTAACTGGTATGAGTCGTGGGAGCTATCTACGGGCGAGGGTGCTCCTCCAGCCATGTGGGATGAGTTCGCGGAGGCCTTCTTTGACCACTTTCTACCTTCAGAGATGAGGAGGGCCAGAGTTGACAGGTTCCTAAACTTGAGTCAGAGCGGTAGGAGCATTAGAGAGTACAACCTTTAGTTTGATTCATTGGCCAGATATGCACCCACTATTGTAGGAGATATGACAGACAGAGTATATCATTATGTGATGGGTTTGGATCACTACTTGATCGATGGGTGTATGACAGTGGCTCTTCAGCCAGGTATGGATACTGCTCGTATCCAAGCATATGCACAGGGGATTGAGGACCGACATAGATGGCGATAGCCAGACAGAGGTCATGACAGGGACCAGCATAAGAGGGCCATGTCGGCTGGATAATCGGGTGAGTCTCGAGGCGGGAAGCCTCAATAGCATGTCAGATATTCTTCCCAGCCAGCACAGAGTGCACCCACACAGTTCACGGGTAGGAGATTTGACCACACGGGGTTTGTAGGAGCTAGTCAGAGCTTCAGGTTCACAAATGAACGGGGGTTCTAGTCAGTCGAGGTCACTTTTTCCTCGGTGTTCTCAGTGTGGTAGGTCCCATCCTGGGGAATGCCATCTTACTACAGGTGCTTGTTTTTCTTGCGTCAGACCACACGTGAGAGGATTGTCCTTACGTAAAAGATCGTGGTATGGCTCACCACGAGTCGGGCTTTGGTTCATCATCATCTATAACTATGCGCCCTACAGGGCAGGGTATTCAGATGCCAGTAGGCCGTGGCGGAGCTCCCAGTTCTAGCGGTCATGCGAACCGCATATATGCTTTAGCCAGTAGGCGTCACCAGATGTTGTTACAGGTATATTATCGACATTTTTCTGTGACGTATATGCATTAATAGATCCAGGTTCCACCTTGTCATATATATCTTATCGTTGCTAGTAGAATCGGGATAGAACCTGAGTCGATAGAACCATTTGAGGTAGCTACACCGGTAGGAGATTCAGTTATAGTTAAGTGGGTATATAAAAATTATTCGATTGTCATATATAGTCATCATACCATAGCAAATTTGATAGAATTAGATATGACTGACTTTGATGTTATTATGGATATGGATTGGTTGGCTTTTGTTTTGCTAACGTCGATTGTAGAGAGAAGTTAGTTCGATATCAGTTTCCAGGCGAGCCAATTATAGAGTGGAAGGGGAATATAACAGCGCCGAGAGGTAAGTTTATTTCATACCTCAGGCAAGGAAAAGGAAAGATGATTACAATAATTTGATAAAGAATGTGAGGAATAAATTACATGTCTGGAAATGAAGATTACTATCATTTGAAGAAAAATCTACTTTGATAACCAGTGTTCTTTTAAGTATGCTAATCTATCTAGTATTAGCTACAAAGCCTCCAAAATATTTCATAAATGAGTTACATAAAGTCTTTGCAAGATTTTATTGAAAAATGATGAAGGCAGAATGAAGCATTGGTCCTCATGGTTGAATATGTATGTGCTTACCTAGAGATAAAGAAAGCATAGGACTTAGATCACTGTTTGATGTGTCTAAAGCCTTATGTGCTAAACTTTAGTAAAATTTCAAACATCTAACAGATTGTAAGATAATTTTATGTGGATCAAATATTGCAAAAGACGTTATCCTCTAAATGTACAATAGAAATAATGCTCTCGTGTATAGAAAATGATGTTGGAAGCTAGAGATGGCATAGAGCAGGAGATATGGTAGGAGCCAATGAGTGGAACTGCTAATTTTTGGGTTGACAAGTGAACTAGGAGCTTGTATTATATTGATTCCGCAAAATACACGATGAATGAGAGAAATGTCATGATAGGTAATGACAGCTTCAGGTAAATTTACAATAGGCAGTGCATGGGAGTTGTTAAGAAGGAAATCACACAAATCTGATGTTTTAAGAATATATGGATACCAGGATTACCTTGTAAGATTTCATTCTTTTTCTAGAGATTATCAGAATTTAAAATACAAGTGGAGATGTCCTAAGAAGAGTTGTAAAAGAGACTGAGGCTAGATGTTATGGTTGTGATAATAGACAATATGAGACCGTGGTTTATTTATTTATTTTTGGAGATACGGTAGCGCTGATGTAGGTATTACAACTTAGTTTCTAGGTGACACAAATATTGCAAGTGTGGTGAATGGCTATTGCCCCCTTCAAATTCAAAATAGTATTCAGAGTTGTACCACTTACCACTATGCGGTAGATATGGGAATGGGGAAATATTGTGTTGCATGAAGGCGGATGACTATCCACATGGTGATATAAGAGATCAACATGATTATCTATAAGATGTGCAGACTCATATTTTCATGGCAATAAAATATTCTAAAGTACCTTCCTCAGATAATGCAGATGTTTGAAGGTTACAAGCTAAGACTAGTAAGTAAGATAGTTAAATAGGAAGTGATTAATATGGACCTCATTACAGCCACTGCACTCGTAAGTATCCTCAATTGTTCCCTAGGCCTACAGGTAATTCAATTCAACTCCTTATTTGATTATAGTAATTGATGAATTGTATGTGTGATATATTGTAGCTCTGTGTGGCATCTGCTGGTTTACTGAATATAGGTGGATAGGCATAGTTATAAAAGAGACTCTGCCGAAATTTTTCTAGCATGAGACCTATGATGAACATTCGAGGACGAATGTTTCTAAGGGGGGAGGATGTTACACCTCGTAAGTTTAAGACGATAATTAAGAACGTCATTAAGAAAGTAAGATTTGAATATTGGATATAAAGTATATTTATACATGCTAATCCGGAAGTTGGTATTCAAATGATGTGAGTCCGAAATTTTTTTTGGTTACTACGAGCGTGTCAATGAAAATTGAAAATGATAGTTATATACATTCCTGTTACGGAACGTATTATATAAGTTATGACAACAAGGATACGAGGTCTTATGGAATTTTCAAGATTTACAAAAATTGGGACATAAGATAAATTAAGGGTGAGAAGTGGACCAAAATGTAACTTAATTTGCAGATTTCATTTAAAACTTGTAACCCTTCACCTTCCCCACATTTTCTCATTTCAACCCCTCTTATCTCCTCTCTTCTTTTCTCTCTAAACCAGCTGAAATATACTCCATATCCATAGCCAAAATTGAAGTTTTAATTCCTCTTCCTAGCCTAAGTTCTTCTAAAATTATAAGCCATAAATTAGCATCAAAACAGTGGCAAAAAAATTGCCCACTGCTGGTCCGAAATTGAGCCTCCAAATTCAAGATTTGGAGATGAATTTTTGGAAGAAAACATGTAAGAATGACGAGTTAACATTGTAGAATTCATGCATGTCATTTAGAGTTGAAGAAAATGATAAAAATGGCGAGAATGATGCGGTGAAGTCGCGGACTGCTGGGCAGATTTTCGGGACTGTTTTGGCTTAAATTTAAGGTAAATTTTTTTCTTTTTATAGTTTAAATGAAGTTGCATGATGTTGTAAATTAAGGAATGAAATTGTGTTAAGAGTTAAACTTAGATTAAGAGGAAATGAGAGTGAGATTGCATGTGGTTGTTGTGATGTTGTTGTAGCCGAATTGTGGGACTGATTTTGTGTAAATTGGAATTAAGTGTTGTTGTTATTATTATTATTGCTAATCGTATGTTAAAAATGGAAGGAAGTCTTGAAAGAAATCTAGGTATTTAAAAATGTATTTGGGTGTTGAAACATGAAATTGGAGTTTAAAAAGTTGAAAAAAGAGTTATGGAATTATGACATGTTGTGACCAAGAACTTCATGAAATTGTTAGACGTTGTTGTAACGTTTTAGGGGCTGATCTGGTAGTATTAAAATGCTGGAAAAATAAGTTAGGAACATATGTATACGATATGGTAAATACTATTACACGTCTTAAAGAATTTAAAGCATAAAAAGGTGTTACATTGCACTCTAGATGTTGTTGGATTATGGACTATTTTATGGACTGTTTTAATGTGGATTAAGGGGCTGAATTAACATGATAAATAGGCGTGTTAATCACCTTGATTGCTATTTTGGTTATATTTCATGAAGGTAAGGAGAAATGATGTATAATGGTGGTATATGTCAAGTATATGGATTGTTTTGGCTTTATTCTTAAGTTATGACTTGCTATTGGTTGTAAGTTGTGGATGTGCACATAAATAGGGGAAGTGTTGCCCAAATTTTTATAGAAAAGAAAGCAAGTTATCATTTAATTATAGCATATGCTAGTAATGGTAAGGTTAATGAACATGTTACTATTAATATAGGTTGAAGTGCTAGTCAAGACGTATTTAGAATATTGAGTTGGCTAGTTCGTCAATAAGGTATGTGAAACTCTTCCTTCTTTCTTTTTGGCATGATTTTTATGAAGTTACGGCGAACGTACATGATTTCTACACAGTCTATTTCCTAAAATGTTAGTCATGAAAAATGTCTATGATTTTTCAGTAAAGAGTTTATTATAATGATTCATGATATGATAAGTGTCTTGACTTTCCAAAAGATGTTTTAAAATGATATATGATACGATAAGCGTCTTGATTTTCCAAAAGATGATTTAAATGATATATGAAATGATAGTGTCTTTCAATTATTCCACTGAGAGTCAAGTGATGATTTAATATATATAAAGTTACTCATGATATTCTATTCGTGTTGGATATGATTATATGAATTCACCGAGTCCCGTACTAAAGGGTCGGCAATGTATAAAGATATGATGATTATATGAATTCACCGAGTCCCGTACTAAAGGGCCGATAATGTATACAGATATGATGATTATATGAATTCCACTGAGTCCCTCAGTAAAGGGCCGACAATGTATATAGTTATGATGATTCCACTGAGTCCCTCAATAAAGGGCCGACAATGTATATAGATATGATGATTCCACCGAGTCCCTCGCTAGAGGGCCGACAATGTATATAGACAAGAGGATTCTATGGACAGGCATCCCTGATTTTGATATGACTCTCATTTTTATAAGGCACAGTCGACTCTCATATTTTCATATATGGCACAGTTGGATTTGGTATTTGAATTTCATACTTGTCTCCTGTATGTTTTGGCCAGTTATGATTATCTACTTGTACTTTATGTTTCATATACTCGGTACATTCTTTCGTATTGACCCCCTTTCCTCGGGGGGCTGCGTTCATGCCCGTAGGTACAGGTACTCAGTTTGGTGATCCGCCAGTCTAGGGTTTCCACTCAGCTGTTTTGGAGAGCTCCTTTGATTCAGAGCTTGATCATTTTGGTACAGAACCTCTTTTTAGACTTATGTATATATTTAGGGGCACGACGGGGCCCTGTCCCGTCTTATGTCATTATCCTTCTCATAGAGGTTTGTAGACAATCGTGGGTTGTATGTATGTAGAGTTGTAAAATTGTTTTGGTCAGCTATGTCGTTGTACTCTGTTTTGGGATATTCCCGTGTATACGTGATACTATTTGGTGGCAGCCTTGTCGGCTTGCCTATTATATTATGTTGGCTAGTTGTGACTCCCCAGGAGGCAGGTACATTCGTGTGTAAAGGCAGCCTTGTCGGCTCGCCTATTCTGAAGTATGTTATCATTGCAGCGTAATGCTGCCGGATTTTATATTTTTTCTAGTGTTAGTTGGGTTATGTGCGACAGGTTAGTATAATGGTGTCATTAGGGCACTTAGTCGCGGCCCGTCGGGTCGAGTCGGGTCGTGACAATTACACTATAAATTAAGGCCTTTGTCTCAATTGGAAAAAACACCAAACTCAGATTTCTGACCTTCCTCTCTAAGCTTTCTTTCACACACTCAAAGGTTCTTCTTTTAGTAAACACTTGAGTATCATTTGCTCACTTGTTTGTTGATGTTTTATCTTGGAAGACAAGTTGTCAATCACCGTAAAATGATACATACGGGGTAATATTATCTTAAGGACAGAATGAATATCACTCGACTCAGCAAACCTCTTATTTTTGTTCTCATTTTCATATTGTAACCTTTGTAATAGTTGCTTGCATTCTCGTTTTCTTGTAATCATCCAATTATTGTAATCGTTGTATTCACAATATTACTCATAATCTTAAGATAATATTCTGTTATAAGTGACAAATAATATGACTGGAGGAGAACAATTCGCTGCTCAATCTTTCGCTGCTGCTCAAGGACACCCGGTGCCTTCCCCATTATTGCACAAGGCTCAAACAACACATTTGCCGCTGCTCAAGAGAACGCTACAGTTCCTCCACCCGCTGGATTCCACCATGAACGTCCAGAGAAGTTCATGGCCACCAATTTCAAGAGATGACAACAAAAGATGTTGTTCTTTTTTATTGTTATGGGAATGTCACATTTCCTAACAAAAGATCCTCTACAAGCTGGAGATGAAACGGACCCTCAGTCAAATGAAACGGAGGGAGGGGGCCAAGGTATCCATGTCGTTAATGATGTGAAGATGGTTCATCATGCATGGAGTCACAGTGACTTCATCTGCATGAACAATATTCTGAATTGTTTGTCTGACCCTCTTTACACGATGTATTGCACCGTTGGCACTGCCAAAGAGTTGTGGGATAAACTGCAGAAAAAGTACAACGCATATGTTGTGGGTACTAAGAAGTTCATCGTTGGGAAATTTCTGAAATTTTAAATGGTGGACAGCAAAATTGTGATGTCCCGAGTCTAGGAATTTCAAATGATTCTACATCATCTGAATTTGGAAGGGATGAAACCAAATGAGCAATTTTTGCTTGCATCGTTAATTGAGAAGTTACCTCCTTCATGGAATGAGTTTATGAGTTACTTAGAACTCAAGACAAATGAGATGACTTTTGAGGAACTTATTATCAAACTCCAGATTCAGGAGGATAATAAGAAGGTCATGCCAAAAGGGAAGCAACCCGCTGAGACTAAGGCAAATTTGGCGGAGGCCAAAGGGAACACAAGCAAAAAGCGCAAGTTCCAGAAGGATGGTAAGGCCCCAACAACTGAGAAGTTTAAGGGGAACTGCCATCACTGTGGGAAACCTGGTCACATGATCAAGGATTGCCACAAACTCAAGAATGAAAATAAAGAGAAGGCCAAGGGTAAGGCTAAGGTTAACATCGTCGAAGAAACGCTTCTTGATGATATGGTTGAGGAGTTCTCGGCGGTGGTACTTGAAGCAAACCTCGTTGAGAATCCTATGCAGTGGTGGATGAACACGGGTGCTACCTATCACATCTGTTCCAATAGAGAAGTCTTCTCCACATATACACCAGTCACGGATAAGAAGTTGTTCATGGACAACAACGTTTCCTCTGAGGTGCTGGGGGTAGAAAAGGTGATCCTGAAGATGACTTCCGGAAAGGAACTTACTCTGAAGGAAGTGATGCATGTACCTGAGATTCAAAGAAATTTAATTTCAGGACCTTTATTGGTGAATGCTGATTTTAGACTAGTGTCCGAGTCCAATAAATTTGTAATCACTAAGAATGAAACTTTTGTAGGAAGTGGCTTCGTCTGTGAAGGCCTCTTCAAAGTTAATGTCTTGTCTGTAATGTCGTCTATTAATAAAATTGAGTTTTCTTCTTATTTTTTTGAGTCGTCTAATTTATGGCATCATAGATTAGGACATGTAAATTATCAATCTATCCAAAGGTTGGTAAAGTTGGAGTAGTTGATGTCTATCGACGTAAACCCTCAACATAAGTGTGAGGTGTGCGTAGAGGCAAAACATTCAAAGAGTCCCTTTAGATTCGTCGAAAGGGAAACCGCTCCTCTATAACGCATTCACACTGATATATGTGACTTGAAGTTAGCACAAACTAGAGGGGGGGACAAGTACTTCGTGACTTTCATAGATGATAACACAAGGTATTGTTACCTTTACTTATTAAAAAGTAAGAATAAAGCTGAAGCATTCAAACGCTACAAAGCAGAAGTTGAAAACCAATTAAGCGGGCAGATTAAATCAATCTGTAGCGATAGGGGGGAGAATACGTAGCGCCTTTTGAAGAATATTGTCCTCAATCGTCATTGTTCATCAAACGACGGCTCCTTGCTCACCTCAATCGAACAGTGTCGCTGAACGTTCCTTAAATTTCAATTCTTTATCGATATGGTACAACTAGTCATGAATTTATTTATAATTTATTTGTATTTTTAATTTTTAATTAATGATATATGAAAATCAATTGAGATTTTAAAATGAACAAGTATATTATATTCGTTTATAGCATAATAAGTTCATAAAATATTTTTTTGAGTACTTTTATTTATAACAACTAATAAAATCTAAACATCAAATGGATTATACATATATAACAACACATCACTATAATCATAAATTTTCAACAAAAGTTATCATTATAGAGAGAAAAATTGAATACGACTTCTGTGTCCGTCTGATTCAATGTTGTCTTACCACTTTACTAAAGATAGAGCCTCGAGTCGACTAACCCAATATTGACTTAATATATAAGTTCTGGGTTAGTAGTGGGAAGATAATATTGAATCAGACGGGGACAGAACTCAGAAGTCGTATTCAATTTCTAGTCAATTAACAGAGAACTCAACAAAGAAAATTGCTTCTACAGTCAAAGACAGAACCAAAAGTAGCCAGTGGGCGCTATTTTTTTTACTGAGACGTGTATGTGCGAATACAACCCAAAATCATAAATATCTACCTACAAGTCTTTGGAGCTTCGGTACACGTCTACAAAAACATCATTTCATACGGTAATTGTTTTAAGGTTGTCATTGCTAGGGGAAAAGCATTCAGTAACCATGATTAGACAGAGAAGAAAACCCAAACCATGATTGAAATGGAATTTTGAATATTCTCATCATTCTTGTTTTTAGTCAGGCTGGCCAGTGGGCCGAGTCGGTCCGATCCCGACCCGGCTCATCCCGATATCCGCCCTCCTTCGATCCCTAAAAAAAAATTGGTGTCGGGGTTCGAACTCAAGACGAAAGGCTCATCCCGCCCGTCTCGATCCCGATTCGATCCACCTCAACTCGACCCCGTCCCGTCAACCCCCCTCCCCCTTTGCAAAAATAACCATTGCAACAACAATTAAATTTTGATTTTGGTCATTGTGCAACGGCTATAACGACCATTGTTTGCCCCCAGCCTCCCACCACCGTAATATTTATTTTTAACTCATAAGTTAATATATTTACACTTTACTTATATTTCTCAACTATAAATACCTCATTTTCCTCTTTATTTTTCTCACAAAATTTTCTACCATCTTTCTGATCTCTCAATTTATCTCTTTACAATTCTACATTGCCTACTAAATATTATATTTTATTTTTCTATTTATATTAAAGTTCAAAAATTGGGAGTGAAGTTGACAACTAGCTTGAGGATCATCCATCGAACAAAGTTTCAATTTTCAACCTCAATTACACGTCGACGTAACGTCGTCGTTTGGTATTTTTGTTCCTTCTTTAAATTATTATTGTTACTTAATTTTAATTATCACACTTAATTTCATTTACTTTAATTATTTATTTTTATAATTATAATGAAACACCTTGGACGTATGATTAAGAGTAAGGGTGCTTCTTCTAGTAATCTTATTTCTAGTCTCGATGATTTGATTGATTTCACTCATATAGATGAAACTGCTTTTTTTTTAATGATATACCATTAGATGATGAGGTATATTCTGCATCTGAACCAGACTTTAATTTTGACGATAATGTAGATGACACACCACTAGTGCACTTCTAACCTCAACCTCAGACCGAGTCTCAGCCTCAAACTAAAATTGAAATGTCTCTTATTCCCCTAGTATGAGTCGAGGCCCCACACAACGAAAATTAAAATTAGATGCATATGATTTTTTTAATAGGGACCAAGAGAATCAAGTAGTTAGATGTAAAATTTGTAAAAATGTTTATAAATTTAAAATCGGAAAAAGGTCAAGGTAGGACGGGAAATCTATTGAGATGTGTACAAGGCGAGCACACAACTATGTGGAATCATTACCATGCTAAAAAAAATCTGGTTTGTCAGCTGAGTCGGGACAAGGTTCACATAGTATCCCCGATCAAGTAAAGAGTCAAATTAACCCAACGACGGGGGATTTTTGGTCCTAAATATGATACAAATAAAGATAGGAAAAATAAAATAAAATTAGTTGTGGTGGAGGGTTTGCCTTTTTCATTTCCTTCCTCTCTCGATTTTATTCATTACATTCGAGAAACATATACTCATGCTTTTAACGATTTTTCTAGATCAACTGTTAGAAGAGATGCTTTAAATTTGCGCATAAATATCAACAATATTTACGTTATGCATTGTATCATTTTAATGACAAAGTAGTTATCACTTCTGACATAGGTCGTAGTACTAACAGTAATGATTATTTAATTGTTACATGTCATTGGATAGATCAAAATTGGTCTATACAAAAACGTATTTTAACATATAGATATATTGATGATAGACACACTGAAACTTTTATTGCACAAAATATTCATGAAATTTGTGTTTATTATGGAATAATTAATAAAATTATAACTATTACATTAGATAATGCTACTTCTAATGATTATGATATAAGACTTTTAAAGTTCGATTAACTCCATCTTTTTCTGATCATTTTCATATAAGATGTGTGTATCATATTTATAGCTTAGTTGTAAAGAATGGCCTAAAACTTTTTAAAAACATTCTTAATAAAATACAATTGCTATAAACTTTATTTTTAAAGGTAATAAAATACAAAGACGCAAAAAATATAAAAAAACTTGTCTGATTGTGGATTACCTTGTAGGAAAATTTCTGAAGAAGTAGCGACTATGTGAAATTTTCTATATGAACAACTACTTATTGCTTACAATTATAGAAAATCTATAACTTTATTATTTAACGCCCATAATAAAAATCTAAGGGATATGCTTGTAGATAATGATTAGAATTTTTTTTTAGAACTTAATGAATTTTTAGAGAAATTTTTTAAGCTACTAAAGAATTTTCTTATCCTATTATTTCAATTATATTATTTTATGTAGCTCTAATATTTTTGTTACTTAATGAATATATGGAAAAACAAACTTATAAGATATCTATTGAAAAAATGTTTAAATTTTAAAAAAATAAATCATATTCCCACTATTTATATTATTGGTGTTGTATAGACGGATGTAAAACACTTGTAGAAACGATTTATGATTGAATAGTACTTCCAACAGACTCAACTGAAGAACCAACTCACGAAGCAACTAAAGAAGAAATTTCGTCTAGCATACACACTGAATGCAAAGATGAGCCGAGATGTGTGAACATTCAAGCGTATCAACAGCGCCTGAAAGTGCTTTTTCTGCGGAAAATTTCAAATTGGAGAGCACATACATTCATTGGCGGAAGACACATTGGAGATTACAGTTCTATTCAGGGATTGAATTCGAGCGAAGCGTAGAAGGTGCGGTCAAGCGGAGATCAACGAAGAAGAAGACTACAACTATAATGAAATCTTATCCGAGGGAGCAGGAAGCGACGTCGAACAATTTGACCAATAATTTCCAATTCCAACCGAAAATAGTCAAGACATTGTGAGAAAATTAGAAAAAGTATGATTAACTATGTAATTTTTTAATTGCATATTACTATGTACTTTGCAACTTTTGAACAACACCATAAAGTCCCACCCCACCTCGTCCCCCAACACCGGTCCCCTTTTCCGTGCGGGATGTGGGATGGGGCGCTCATCCTATCCGCTAACCGAGGCCCGTTAATCCCGCCGGAGGACCAATCCTGACCCTTCCTTCGCCCCGGCCCACTGACCGGGCCTAGTTTTTAGTACTGATTTCCAATTGTTTTAATCTCCTTTCCATTGTGACAAATGGTATTCAATAGAATGGAAAACAATGCATAGAAAGTGAAAGAGAAACCTCAAAAAAGTAATATGCTAGTAGGATATAATCTAACACGAAACATAAGAAAATCAACATTACAAGACAAATCTTGTATAACTCATTGTCAATTGCCTCAGTTAAGGAGCTAAAGTCCAATAAGAAACTTAAGTAAAAGAAGCATTCATAAATCATAACCAATTATCAAATGGGAGATAATCCAGCCAGCAGAGGATATTTCATATTCAAATACTAATTGCTAGTAAAGAAGACATCATATTATCTTTATTGATAAACATCGTTCCGACAAGGCTCAGAGCTCTACTTCAACTGACATTTTCATCTAACAGGAATAAATAACATGTTGCATATTAATTATTATGTAAAGATACATATAAGAATTGGTAAACCTCTAGAAATGAAAATTACCTATATTGTACAAGACAGCTGCAAACAAATCAGGGGACAGAATACTGCTTCTTACTTCGTCACTGAATTTATCACTAAGTAATGCGGAGACATATTGAATAGGTTTAACCGGAAGGTCCTCCATATAGATAACTTAGGGGCTCCACTTTTACGCTGCGAAGATGTGCTCGTGAATTGGACGACCAAAAGCTTCTTTATGCTTGTAATAAATCTGACCTGGCTAAATGGTAGTGAATGAATCCTTCATAAACTTACTATACACAGTGATTGATGGCCATCTAAGAATTATTTAACAGTAGGAGAAGTCTGATTCTGATCTATAATAACATTGCTGAATTTTCCACTAGGGTGTCGGACTTTGAAACTACCATGTTTCACAGGTTTTGGATGAAATAAACCATTCAGCATTTTTTCCAAAGATTGAGCTGTATATTTCACATATTTACCGCTTCCTTCTTGTTCAACCAATGGCCCGTAATTCTGCATGTAACTCCGGTAAACAGGCACGATCGCCTGAATGATTAGCTGGCATGTCTTATCCCGTAAGTCTTTGTCAATCATTACCCAATTAGACTGCTTCTTATACATTTCATCAAATACTTCATTAAAAGCTTTCAATCTTTTCTTCACAAGATCACGAGCTGTGGCACGCCCACCAGAAAACAGAATAAGACCTTCTCTGCTTAATAAAGCAGGAAGCTTTCCCCAACTCTCTTTCAAGAAAAAGGTGGAATAGTACTCCTTGTACTGTTCGTGCTCTCTTAACCGAGAATCTCCCAACAGGCCTCCAAGTTTTGTTCCTCTCAGATGTTTATATAGATGACAATGGTTATTCATCAAGAACACATACGACAAAATAACATCTTGATAGGCCTTTGACCATGTCTCTAAATTCATGTCAACAGCTCTCATTATATTCAGTAGCTCGTTAATGAGGAGGCGTTCTTGAAACTTTTCCTGCTTCCAACTTCTTTCAATGATCAGAACTTGTGTGAGGATCGACTTATAATCATCCCCAAGCAACTTATTGCAATAGTCGGTGATGAAAACAATAAGTTTCGGAACACTGCCATCGGGAGGAGGCGGCATTTGCCTTTGCAACTCAACTTGAACAAGAAGTTCCCGAAAGATCTCGCTTGCCCCTTCAATCACGCTCTTAATCAAATCCCTTGTCAAATTTTGTATTTCGACACACGCAGCTCCACCAAAGAGCCGGTTGAAATCCAATCTCAACTTGTTTAAAGATGCAAATATATCCAACAGCTTCAACAGCTTGATAGGATCCTTCTTACTCTCCGTAACAGTTTTTCCAAATTGAAGGAATGCAAGAATTCCGGCTTGGGCAGCTATTTTTGCAAAACTCATCCACACATCCAACCCTATTCTCTCGAAAACATCGTTGCAAAGTTTATACTCAGCTTCAAAAAGATGCTTCACAGCAAATTCTAGATGCTTACCCCACTGAGCAATATGACCTTCTATGCTCTGCACATCATTGAACTCAGAGACCGAGATCTCTAGATAATCCAAATTAAGTGCTTCCAAACTTGCCCGGACATTAGAACTCCTAACCTCAACATAAATAGATATGCACTTATCAAGCATGTTATTAGCAATTAATCTTCCGATTATAGCTTGTAGCTTTTGGATAACGGTCACTGGCAAAGGGGACGGGGAAATGCAGGGTTGTTCACCGGGCAAGGCTGGAGCGGACATTGGCAACGGAATAGTATTTTCGACCAAGAGTCGTCGAAATTCACTTTCCAATCGGTCCAATGCAACCTCAAGAAGCCCACCATCAAGTCGACCCTTTTCCTCCCCACTATGCAATTCCCTTAAAGAAGTCAACGCCTCTTTCATACTCGAAGTAAACCTTCCATCAGCAACGGCATGGTCTTCGAGGTACTCCATAATATCTGCTAACCACTGAATTGCCATCTCACAATTCTCCCCTAAAAATCTTAATGCCTCTTCAAGCCTCTTGAGCACACCAAGGTACCCCGGGAGGTCCGATTGAGGATCGGACAACGACTTTTCGAGTCCATGAATTGCATCAAACACTTTTAACACCGCCGTGGCAGGGACCACAGCACGGTTAATATGGCCCCCAACAGCACCAAGAGCATCTTTCTGAGCCCTAATTGGCCTTATTGCTGCCTCCAAAGATGGCAATCTTTGAATAATCTCATCAAATCTAGGTCCAGCTTTTTCAATAGATACCCCTAAAGTTTTTGACTTTTCAAAATTTGCCCTCAAACATTTTCTTGCAGACATCAAATTTTCAATACCTTTCTCCATCTGGGTCATCCTAAATTCACCAAAACCAACACTAATCTACTAACGAACCCACAAATGAATCTTAAATATCAAACAACTCAAACATAAAGATTGTATCTTTCCCCTTATATATGCAATATACAGAAACAAACTTCAAAAAACTCAATCTGGGTACTTATAAAACTGAATTTCAATCACTCTTTTCTTCAACAAACTTCACCAAACTTGCTTTGTTCTTTTGTCTTCAAGTTGATCAAGAAACCCCAACAAAGAATTACCAACCACAATCAAGAAAATCAACAACTATTCATACAACATAAAAAAAAAAGACTAATAGAGAATAACTCACAGATAAATTGCAAGTGAGGATCCAGTTAATATGATCAAATATTTGAATGTTGGGATTTAGTGAAGTGGAGGACAAAGAAAGAAAGGGGGAGAAAGTAAACCCTAAAGATAAATGGGAACCTAAAAGGGTATGCTTTTTTACAACACACTCTTTGCTTAGTCCAAGAACTGTCCTGGCAATGACAGTAGTACTACTATAGCATATACTCTATAGTCTATACTACACATATTCATTTTCTCTCGAGAAATATATATATATTTTTTAGAATCTGAGATATATTATGAGATGATTTGTAAATGAATTTTTGGGAGTTGATTCTACTTTGTCACCCACCCCCCCCCCCTTCCCCCCTTTTGTTTTCTGTACTGTTGTTGCTATATTGCCATTTTTGGAAAAACAAAAATCTATTTTGTTTCATTTTTTTAGAAATTGTTTTTCAACCTATTTTTAAGAATGATTAAGACTTGCTTAAATAAGTTGGAATTTTGTGTCATGTGAAAGGAAAATAGAAATATTGTTAAATCTTAAGACGGGACTAAAGAAACATAAAATAATTAACGTCCATAAAAGATTACTAAAATAATAATCATATGTATTTGGATTAAGATGGTAGTAATTTATTATTTGAATCAATTTAGAAATTACCTATAAAAATAAAAATCATTTGAAAATGTTAGAAGGGAAGGTTGTAAGAAAATCCATTTGACTCTAAAACAATTTTTTTTTTTTGATAATTAGGTCTCGGGGTGGCCTTAGTACCTCAATATCGCTAGTACCTGCACAAGTTCTTAGCCGTCACCGCCAGGTAAATCGCGGGATGTGCGCCCCGCATTCAGTGTCTGATCGCCACCAACGGATCAATGCTACAAGGTCCGACCCCCCAACAGGGATTGTCTGAGGGAGTATCAAACTCACACTGCAACATGCCCGCGCGGTTAAGCTATTGTCTGAGGGAGTATCAAACCCACACTGCAACATGCCCGCGCGGTTAAGCTACCAGACTTTAATACGAGGCATATGCCCCGGAGAACGTATCCGCCGAGAATTGAACTTGTGACCTTAAGGCCATAAATTTGACTAATGACCACTGGGCCACTATCTTTTTGGATAATAATTTCTTATTATTGATATATACAGTGGAGGATCAACCAAACTCCAATGAGGGGCCTTAGCTTTAAAAAATTATATTTTTTTATTTTTTTGGAATTATTTTTTTAGCTTTTTGAGACGTAAAATTACTAATAATTTTTTTATAATCAATATCTTCTAAAAAAAAATCAATTGACACTCTAACTAATCCATTCAATCTTTCTTGAGATATTGTTGATTTTAGATAAGATTTTATCAATTTCAATCTTCACTCTTCTAAAATCCACAATGCTTCAAAACTTGAAAAAGAGATCCAAATTATATCTTCGGCTCTTCCACCCCCACCCCCCTCAAAATAGTGTGTGATAAAATGATTTTGAGCATATGGATAATGAAGATTGAGGAATTTAGTTGGAGATTGAAGAATTAAAAAAGTAAAGAGAACTTTTGTGTTTGATAAGGGATGAGTATTGACTATTGAGAAAAAGTGTTTAAAATGCTAAAAAGTTAAATATAAAGTACATAGAAAAGATGTATGAACTATATTTTTTTGTAGGGGTGGGCGGATTTGGATACCGTAACTTTTTTAAACTATTCGTAATTTATCCATAACAATCATTATCCGGAATCTACCCGAAACCACGATAGCCGTAGCAATCATTATCCGGAATCTACCCAAAACCGCGGTACCCTGTAAATTTTGAGATCCTTGAGAACCCATAGGTATCAAAGTCTGGATCGCCTCTCTCAATGCTGAGACAGATCTGAGTCTGGCTAACTAAGCAATTAAATGTTCATGCAGCTTGTCAGCACTGCACCCACTAATGACACATTAATTTACTTATATCGCCTATTCTCACATTTATGCTCTTGGGAGCATAAGGCGAAATCTCTCGCCCACAGGCCCCACCCTTCCGATCCGACAGAGATTGATAGAGGTAAATCACAGATTTCGGCTACCACTGGGAGCAAAGCGCGATCTGCCCACAAGGAGTCAATGAAATCCCACATCGCGGCCGCTGCGCCGAACTCGCTTTCTGTTAATCGTCATCAAACCAAATTTACACTCATGCGGGTATATGCTCTTAATAGAATGCCAAGATGTCTCAGTGTTTCTGGGCAACCATGTTTCTCGTCTTTGACGATTTCTTCGGCGAATTAAATAGGCGCAGGCGATTGGTAAGGCAGCAAGCGATTTCGTTCAAGGAACAACTCAAAATGGATTATGTGTACGACTACATGTTCCATCTCTTGAAATACAAGCCCACTGTACCTCGAAAAGCAGTTGAGGTATTGGTATCGGTTCCGGTACCCTATCTTTATTTGTCGGAACCGGATCCGACATTGATTGGTTCTTAATTTTACTATTCGGAACCTACCCATTATTATAATATATCTACTCAAAATCTATCCGTTAGTATCGATTCCGATTGAGTCTTTGAGTACCCTATACCCGTGCTCAACCCTACATTCTTTTTACATGAAATCACATATCCCTAAAATATTGACTCTATAAATGACATTTTTCATATTTCTCACCAACTCTTTTTTATTCTCTTTCTTTTTTTTTTTTTACTGATGATAACAAGATGGTAGTGATTTTTTTTAAATACTTCCTCTGTCTCGATTTATATGATTTATTTTTCTTTTTAATCAATTCAAAAAACAATTATATATTTTCTTATTTGATAATAATTAAACTTTAAACTTTAAACTTTAAACTTTAAACTTTAAACTTTAACGAGATATTTATAACCACACACATATCTTTGATTTATTTTAGACCACAAAATTCAAAAATCTTCCTCTATTTTTTAAATTCCGTGTTCAATCGAACTTCATCACATAAATTGGACAGGAGTAAGTACTAGATTTTATTAAGAAATAAAAAGGACATATAAAATAACGTGGGCCCATAATTGTGGAGCTCTGCCTAAGTGGCCTTGAAAGCAAGCCGCCCCTGGAGCATAAACATCATGAAAGAAGGCTTAGCCCCTCAAATATTTGTGCTCGTGACATAAAAATCCTTCATTCTACAAACCAACACATTCTTGATCAAATTGGACATAGAGAGTTTACATCAAACAATTTAATTTACCATGTGTTATGAATTTAATAAAATAAAGATACACATTAATTAACCATGATTAAATGATAAAGGTATATGTACAGACACATGTCATACATTTATCGATTTAGTATAAACAGGTTATGCCGGTAAATTTTTACAGAGGAGCACTAGGAACATCTTTCCTATCTACACCATTTCCATCTTCAATATTCTTCCACCCTCTGCCCCTTTCAAATTCTTTTGCAGTGTCATAAGAAGCATGAAGTCCAAAAAACAAGTAATACACCAACAAAAGACCAGTCCAAGCACCAAACCTTATGAATGAAGCCTTATCAATTGATCCTAAAAGAAAAATGTTAATACCAATAGAGGCTGATGGTAACCATGGCACTAGTGGTACACCCCAAAGCTTTGGATTTCTAGCATGAGGAACAAAATACCAAAGTCCAATAGTTGCTAGTAACCAAATAGGCACAGTAATGCAATAACCAATCCATCCATTTTTACTTAGTCCCCAATAAGTAGAGGTGGCGATGGAGGATGCAAGAATAATCAAGAGAAACGCGATAAGCTTGTTGCGATTTGCATTGGTTGTCTCTCCACGAACGTAGTAACGTCGTACGAGGAGAGCAAGCGCCACAAGCATGAAAATGAATAGGGTGGAAATCGAGAGAAGATTGGAGAGAATATCGAGTTTCGTGAACAAGGCAATGATTGCAGTAGCACATGACATGACAGCCGTGGCATTGACGGGTGTACCTGCAGGGACGAATCCAAAAAGTTCACTAAAATTACTAAATTTCGACAAATATTAAAATCTGAATCCATAGTTCAGTACTAAGAACATAAAGGTTGAACCAATCAATCAAATTTGAATTCTGGATCCGACTATGTGTTACCTACCTGTCTTAGCATTTACTTGAGAAAACCATGGAGGCATCATGTGAGTTCTTGAAATATGAGTTAGATAACGTGCCTGACCAATTGCGCCCACCAGCAACACCGATGTCATTCCTTTCAATGCCCCT
The DNA here is from genome assembly GCA_029844215.1 of Przewalskia tangutica. NCBI lineage: Eukaryota > Viridiplantae > Streptophyta > Magnoliopsida > Solanales > Solanaceae > Przewalskia > Przewalskia tangutica. The sequence continues at coordinate 12,108,437 of CM056726.1, forward strand.
GCAGCCACAATATATTGTGCCCAATTCCATCCAACTGATTTGAACGCCACAGAAAATGGAGCCTGAGTATCAATGTTTTGATACGGTTGCATGAGGCACAAAGTTATGGCTAGTAAACAGTACAAAAAAGTAGTGATCACCATAGAACCAATTAGTCCAATTGGAATATCTCTGCCAGGATTTTTAGTTTCCTCAGCCATAGTGGAAACAGCGTCGAAACCAACATATGCAAAGAACAAAACTGCAGACGCTTTGAAAATTCCACGAACACCATATGGAGCAAAATGGGAGTAGTTCTTGCTATCGGACTTTATTAGGCCACAGATGATGATGAAAAAGATCACGAAAATGTGAACGATTGTGGCGATATAGTTGAGACGAGATGAAACCTTTGTACTAAGAATTGCAATTATACAGATGATTATGCAAACTCCAACAGCAATTGGATCTAGTTCGTTGTATCCTTCTGCTAAACTATTCACCTTGATGAGGAATTTGCCGGAGTTGAAGTTTAGTAGAGTCGCAAAATAGGAAGTCCATGTACGAGCTACTGCAGCACCAGCAATCACATACTCAAGAAGTATATTACCAGCAGCAATGAAGGCAACAAAGTCACCTAACTCCACCCTTAAGTAGGAAAATGAACCACCTAAAACATCATTATTCAACTTCGTTAGTGTAACTCGAGTTAACCATCCATAAAAGGTAAAACTAATAATTTGAAAAATAAGACAAGTCACCTGCTAACACAAATTAGATAGCAAGTTCATTGTACCTTAACTTATGTTTGTTGCCAGTTGATCCTCAGCCTATATGCATGAATCAACACAAGATAGACTATAGACCACTAGTTGGGGTGGGCAGATCGTTTAAGATCTAGTGAGACTGACTTCTAAAGGTGCAAATTTGACATGGAACGAGTCGGATGTCAAAGGGACACAAGTGACTCGAGGGTTGAAGGAAAAGATCAGGCAAGACACAACACATCAATTCCCTTTCCGAGTTTTCAGGTCTCACGTGTGGGATAGAGTGAGGGGGGGTGGTAGAGCAGCCTCAAAACCAAGACGAGTTGTTGGAATGCAATGAATACATAATCATGGGGGAAGTTGACAGGATACTCAAGTTTAAGATGAAACCTACCTCAAACCTCATTATAGAACTATGGAGCATCAAACAAGGGATAAATCTTAGGCTCAATAAGTGCAACAAAATTTATAATCCTTAGTTTTATAGCTGATTGTTGTATTCCCCACCCCCTCACTAGACGCACACAAAAACAATGTGATTTACATACTAACAAAAATTTAAACCATCCGTTACCTGCTACAGGAATCTCAACAGCAAACTCCGTGTAGCAAAAAACAGATAGCAAAGCAGAGACACCAGACACGACATAGGATAAAACAACAGCAGGACCGGCTTCTTGATTAGCTTCAAGACCTGTAAGAACAAATATTCCAGCCCCAATAACAGCTCCCATTCCAAACCATATCAAATCCCACCAAGTAAGTGTCTTCTTCATTTCATTTTGGCTTCGCGACTTTGCTTCCAACTCTTCCTGTTCTTCAGAACGTGTCAGGATCCTATCTATTAGCCTTGTTGGCGTTTGTATCAGCGCATTCGTGTAATTTCCCCAGCTTTTAAATGATTCCTCGGGAAGAAAATCGTCTTTCGTGCATGAACATACTCTTCTCCTTATTCCTCCTTCTGACTTTGTTTGTTGATCACCCTCAGTACCCATTCTTCACTAGCTGCCTGCTAAATTTAAAAAGTTTCAACACAAAAAGAAAAAAGAAAAAGGAAAAGCACATGCAACGATAGAAACGCGACACAAGCGTGTACATAGGCGAATACGGGATTTAGCGTCTACAAGAAAAATACGTACTTGTGTCGGAATATATAATATCAGACAGATCCAACACAAAATTGTGTTGAGATAGATTTTATCGACGGTTTTAACTTCCGACACAAATTTTTAGCAACGCTTGAAGGTAAAGAATGGATCTTGGGCCTAACTCAACCCCAAAAACTAGCTTGTACGGTGGGGATTGTCCATGTCCATATAAGGAGACTATGTTCCCATTTGATATTCGATGTGGGACTCTTAACACTCCCCTGCACGCCCAGACCTTGTTAACTGGAGCGTGGACAATATAATTTGGGGACCCAACATCGGTGAACATAGAATTGGAATGAGCTTGGCTCTGATAATTAGACATAATCTTCTCCTTATCATCTACTAATTTCTAGCATGTCTAGTTGTATATTAACCACATTTGTGGAATGAGAATGATGAGGAAAATATTATTTTACATGGTATCAAGAGATTAGGAAAATATCCTTCCCTAAAAACCTCCCAATCGGCCAACCCCCACCCCCTTAGCCGATTTTTTTTTCTTGTTCTTTTTTCTATCATCTCCATTATTGTTCATCCTATTTTGTGTCTTCCAATCAACAATGTCTGGCTCCAAAAACAATTTTCATCCAGCCCTTACCGTTTCAAACATCAAAACACATGTTTCCATCACTCTTGAGATGGAAAATGTTCACTATGCAACTTGGGCAGAACTTTTTAAGATTTGTTGTCGTTCCCACCGGGTTATTCATCACATAATCCCGCCGAAGAATGGCAAAGGGAAGGAGTTAAAGACCGATGATGACAAAGAACTCTGGAAACTCTTGATGTCAGAGTTCTTTTATGGTTATGCAACAATCTCTTCTAATTTGCTACACACAATAATGGAACCCGATTCTACGGCCATGGAGGCTTGGAATCGCTTGCGGGACATTTTTCAAGAAAATAAAAAATTTTGCGCCGTCACTTTAGAACAAGAATTCTCCACCATTGATATGACGGATTTTCCAAATGCGTCGGCATATTGTCAACGCCTTAAAGTCTTGTCGGATCAACTTTAAAATGTTGGTTCGCCGGTTACCAACAGTCGTTTAGTCTTACAAATAGTTGTCGGTCTTACCGACGCCTATAGCGGTGTGGGGACACTCATCCGACAAAACAATCCTCTACCATATTTTACCAAGCACGTTCAATGCTTATATTGAAGAGGCGGACTTCGCCAAAAAGGCCACCACCATTTCTAATTCTGTCATGATTGTTACCCTCGCGAATGACGGTACTTCCTACTTTGAACCTTCACAACAAAATCGGGGACAAAAAGGACTTAATGGTGGTAAAAATAAGGGTGGAAATCGCGGCAATAATAAAAGTGGAGGCCACCAGAATTCCGGTGGCGGAGGAAATTTCGGCGGCAGTGGAGGCAGTAACTCCCGGAACAGTAGCACAGGAGCCCAACACTGGCAGCCCCGCGGTCCACCCCAGTGGGTCTGGCAGTGGCCTTAGGCCTTACCATCGTGCCCCATCCCGATTGGAAACTGGGCCAGGCTAGTCCAAATGCCCACTGGCCAGTATCCCAAATCCTTTGGGCCTTCAAATAATGGACCAAGAAGCAACAATGGGACAGTGAATTCTGGGCCACTGCCGACCCAGTGGCAGGAGGCCCATTCGGCAGTGACCCACCCTACGGATATTGAGTCTGTCATGCACACTCTTGGACTTAATCCGGCCGATGCAAATTGGTATATGGACTCAAGAGCGACGTCTCACATGACGTCCTCTCAAGGTAATCTCGTCCTATTTTAATTTGAGCAAAAATAATGATATAATTATCGGAAATGGTCATTCTATTCTAATTCGGGGTTATGGTTCTACTACTTTGTCACCACCAAACCCACCACTAACTTTAAAAAATGTTCTTCATGCTCCACAACTAATTAAAAACTTGGTATCTATACTGACAATTTGGTGTTTGTTGTTTTTGACCCTTTTGGATTTTTCGTGAAGTATTTTCAGACGGGGAAGCCTCTAATGAGATGTGATAGTCAAGGCGAGCTCTATCCAATAACATCACCTATCCAACAGTCCAAGTTACCATTTTATTTTGCAGAATTAGCCTATTCATTATGGCATGAACAATTAGGTTATCCGGGGCACCTGTTTTAGCCTCCCTTAAGCATAATAAGTTCATTTATGTACTCAAACCCAAACGTCAAATAATGTCATTCATGTCCACTTGGTAAACAAGTTAAATTGTCATTTATTTCCTTTAATTCATACACTCTTATGTCATTTGATATTATCCACTGTGATATTTGGACGTCCCCCGTTTTGAGCTCTTCGGGCCATATATATTATTTGCTTATGTTAGATGATTAATCTATTTTTTTGTGGACATTTCCCTTGTCTAAAAAATCACAAGTTTTTTTCACTTTTCTAAAGTTTAGAGCTTTCATCAAAAATCAATTTGACAGAGGAAATCAAGAATATACAATGTAATAATAGTAGGAATTTGATAATAGGCATTTTTGGGATCTTTGCAACTCTCATGGTTTAAACTTCCGCCTTTCATGTCCCCACACCTTCTCCCAGAATGGGAAGGCGGAACGCAAAATACGAACTATCAATAATATTGTTCGAACATCTCTTGCCCATGCCACACTACCCTCCTCATTTTGGCACCATGCACTACAAACGGCTACATACTTGTTACACATACTCCCTCAAAAGAACTTGTCCTACCAAGCTCCACTAAAAATCATTTACCTAGGGGAACCTTCTTACTCTCATTTACGGATATTCGGGTGCTTGGGTATTCGGGTGCTTATGCTATCATCTTTTTCTATCAACTACAATCATCAAACTTTAACCCCTGTCTACTCCATGTGTTTTCTTGGGATATCCAACTAATCATCGAGGTTACAAATGTTACGACCTATCTTCAAATAAAATATTTAAAAATCGTCATGTAATTTTTGATGAAACTAATTTCCCATTTGCCAAAATACACAAGTCGGGACCCCACACCTATGATTTTCTTGATGATAGCCGACCCCCGTACTTAACCCAGTTTTTTTGCTCTCCCGAGTCCACTATTTCAGGTAACCCGATTGAATTGGGCCCCGAAATAGTGGTCCAGCCACAGGACAAGTCAGCCCAGTGGACTGGGTCTCCAGTTCCAAGGCCCAGTTCTCCAACTCTGGTTACACCCATTCCTGTTGACAGACCCACTTTTATTTCCCAGCCTAATGACACTGTCTCGGTACCACAGCCTGCAGTGACTTGGGCCGAGGCCCAACTCTCTCCCACCTGAAAGTGCTATCCCCTCGGTCTACAATTCAGTGTTATCCCATCGACCTACAATTCATTCCACCTACCCGTTACCTGAAGCCAACACGGTGTAGTCAAACTCAACTCCAAATATAGCCTACACACTCAAATTTCAAAATTATCATTACCCCGTAATCCTGTGTATGCTCTTCATGATCCGAATTGGAAAATGGCTATGGATGATAAATTTAATGCTTTTATTAAAAATAGGACGTGGGAATTGGTACCTCATCCCCATCATGCTAATATAATTCGGTCTATATTGATTTTTAGTCAAAAAAAAACTTTGATGGTTCTTTTGAGCGGCATAAAATCCGTCTTGTAGATGATGAAAAAACACAACGTGTTGGCGTGGATTGCGGTGAGACGTTCAGTCCGGTGGTCAAATCAGCGACTATCAGAACAATACTTAGTTTGGCTCTCTCAAAGGATTGACCACTTCATCAATTAGATGTCAAAAATGCCTTACTCCATGGCCAACTAAATGAAACAGTTTACATGTACCAATCATTGGGTACAGGAACTCCAAATACCCAATCATGTGTGCCTCCTCAAAAATTTATTGTATGGGCTAAAGCAAGCTCCCAGGGTATGGTACAAGCGGTTTGCGAATTTTATTTCACATATTGGTTTTTCTAACAGTCATGTCGATCATTCTCTGTTTATTTATTGTCGGGGTAATGTTATTGCTTATCTAAACTTATATGTGGATGATATTATATTGACTACCTCATCAGATGGCCTTTGAAAGTCCATTATGTCATAGTTTGGCTCTGAATTTGCAATGAAGGACCTAGGCCCACTACACTATTTTTTAGGCATCGCGGTGACACGATATGCAGGTGGTTTATTTCTCTTCCAAAAGAAGTATGCAACAAAGATTGTGGAACGAGCTGGTATGTCATGTGAACCTTCAGCAACTCCGGTGGACACTAAATCCAATTAAGTGCATCTTCCGGCAAGCCTTTTGTCGAACCAACACTCTACCGCAGCCTGGCAGGAGCCCTGCAGTATCTAACCTTCACTAGACCATATATCTCTTATGTTGTGCAACAAGTGTGCCTTTTCATGCATAATCCGATAGATGATCATATGCATGCCCTAAAACGCATTATGCAATATATACATGGTACTCTTAAATATGATTTACACTTATATCCATCGTCCACGTCCACACTTGTCTCCTACACAGATGCAGACTGGGGAGGTTGCTCTTCAACCTCAGGTTATGGTACATTTCTTGGTGATAACTTGATTTCTTAGTCATAAAAAAGATAAGCCACATTATCCAGATCCAGTGCCGAAGCAGTTGCCAATGTTGTGTCTAAATCTTATTGGCTTCGAAATCCTCCTTTTGAGCTTCACTGTCCGATTCTGAAAGCCACTTTGATGCATTGTCATAATATTAGTGCTATCTACCTGTCCGTCAATCCAGTCAATCACAACGCACAAAACATATTGTACTGGATAATCCACTTTATCCGTGAAAAGTGTCACGCGGTTAAGTGCGGGTGCTACATGTCCCGTCGCGCCATCAAATTGCAAATACTTTTACTAAAGATCTTCCGCTGGTATTATTTGAAGATTTTCGAAACAGTTTCAACATCTGTTTGCCTCCCGCTTCGATTGTGGGGGAGTGATAGAATCATAATTATTAATGTTATTATTAATAATTACTATTCTTATAATTAATAGTATCATGTATATATGGTAGAAGGTAAAATATTTATTAGCATTACTTATCATTAGGAAGAATATTTATTAGCATTATCATTAGAAAGATTAACAGTATCTCAGGGAGATAATTAGGCATAATCTTCTCCTTATCATCTACTAATTTCTAGCATGTATAGTTGTATATTAACCACATTTGTGGAATGAGAAAGATGAGAAAAATATTATTTAACATTAATAATTATTATTCTATCACATATAAGAAGTACATTTTCTCATTTCATTTTCGATCTGAGACTCTTAATACTCTCCGCATGTCCAGACCCCGTTAACTAGGGCGTGGATGACATAATTTTAGGACCCTACATCGGTAAACATAAAATTGGAATGAGTCTGACTCTGATACCATGTAAAGAATGAATCTTTAGCCTAACTCAACCCCAAAAGCTAGCTTGTAAGGTGATGATTGTCCAAGTCCATATAAGGAGTCCATGTTCTCATTCTATTTCCGATGTGAGACTCTTAACACTCCCTCGCACGACCATGTTAACTAGAGTGTGGATAATATAATTTGGGGGCCAACATCGGTGAACAAAGAATTGAAATGAGTCCGACTCTGATACAATGTAAAGAATAGATCTTGGGCCTAACTCAACCTCAAAAGCTAGCTTCTATGATGAGAATTGTCAAAATCCATATAAGGAATCCATGTTCTCATTTCATATTTGATGTGGGACTCTTAACATTGAATTGTGACTAATTGTGACGAATTGTATCCATGAAACTTTAAACTTCATGTCAAAGCTAACTACATAAGATGGACCAAGAATAAAGAAACTATTCTGTCTGTCCCATTTCATGTGATAGTATATCTTTAATTATTAGTCTTCAAAAAATGACATTTTTTTTATATTTGGAATTAATTTAACTTCAAATTTCTCACTGGACAAGAAGCTTTTATAACTATTAAAATGTTCAACTTTTCCTAAAACCCTGGCCAGGATATCATTATGTCCACACTTTGAATTAAAAGAGAACCAACAATTCATTCAGTTGCTGGTAGAATCAGAATAAATGTATGGAAATTATACTTTGGAAACTGAAAAAGAAAGATCGGGAGATCATGTACCTGTGAGCTCCAAGAATTTCAGAATCACAAATTTGCTATGAACTCTGCATAAACATATATAATTATAACTAGAGAATACAGTATGTTTCTTAACGATAGTCTCTGAATTCACCGTCCGGCAAAGATACCAAACAGCAAGCAATACAGTCCAAAAAAAGCCTTTTTCAAGATCATCCATAAAGTTAGATTCATACAATAGAATTTTGGTTGATTAATTAGTGTATGAAAAAAAACATTTTAATCTAAATATTTGTTATGAATGTATACAGTGATATACACGGCATATACAATGCCTTGTGTATACTGTCTATATCACCGAAACACGACAATTTGGAGACCGTGATATACATAGTTGTGTATATCAAGGTTTGGAGCTATATTTGGTAATAGGTTGTTGTACCATAATTGTAGAATTATTGTACAAATAGAATAGGGTTTTGGGAGTTGAATAAGACTATGATTTTTTATATTATGGATATTGTAAATTGTATATATATTAATTCATTAATGAAAATAATCGAGAAATTATTTCTTTCATTGTATCATAGTCTTTCAGGAATGTTTGAGCGGTAAATTTGTGTACTTTGAATACGTATATTTGATTTCCGTAATTATAATTTAAATTTACTATTATATATAAACTCTTTACATTAATGAAAATAATCAAGAGGATTATTTTCTTTATGCTATAAAATTCAAAGTACACAAATTTACCACTCAAACATTCATAACAAATATTTAGCTTAAAATGGTCTTTTTCATACACTAATTAATCAACCAAAATTCTCAAGCTTAAATGCACGACGGAATGGTTATCCTCCCCAAAAAATGTAAAAATAAATGTTTAAAATGTAAGGGAGTCGCCACCTAATTAATTGGGTGAATTAGGACACCTAAATGCTAACCGATTAAAGTTAACATTAACTCCATTTAATGATCTGTGAAACTAAATAAGATTCTGAGTAAGGGTTCTTTATTATCCTAAAGGGAAGGGATTAAGCATCCTTTAGAATCCGCTAACTTACGGTTGTCCGTTCAAACCTAGGTTAATTTATTTGGCTAAGGGGTGTATGTTGTAGAAAAGATTATTTAAGTAAAAGGGATGTGGCAAATATTTGAAGAACATATGTTGATAACTAAAAAGGGTCTTATAAGACTCACAAAAATATATAAAGTTAATTATGCATTTGTAAGATATGAAATTATTTTATTTGACAAAGTAAAAAATGATAAATTACTCCTATTAGTATAGGCAAGGTTAAGAAAATTATTTTATACGTGTATGCAAAAATTACTTCCAATGACATTTATGAAGAGTTTATGAGAAAGTTTATTTCTTAAGAATCAAATATGAAGGATATATTAACTACATGATTATAGCATAGCTAGGGTTAATTTATTTTGGGTTTAGATTTATATGACGAACCTAGAATAAGTAAGGGATGAATTTATCTTTTAAACTACCTTTCCAATGTATTCAAAGACTAGTAGAGTTAATTATCCTATTAATTACAAGGTTAACAAATATAACAATAATAAATAAACAAATAAATAAATGCATAAATAAGCAAAGGAGGAGTGAGATTGGAGTTGTTGTAACGTCTAGAACGGATGGTGACACCATCTATCCTATAGCTGTTTGGAAGCCCTGCGGCAGAAGGGTGGTTGGCGATATGGAAGTCATGATGAGTCTCATACCGAAACTCTTGATTATTCTCCCGATGCATGTCATGTAAAAAAAAATAAGAAAGAAAAGGATTAGAGCATCTCAAAATTTTAATAATGCAAATAGATGATATGCTAAATAAACTTAGATAAACATCCAGTGATGACATTTTAGGCATAGGGTTATGACGCAATGCTAAAACAATATTGAGGAAAGGGTTATACAATTTAGAACTGAACACAGGGCACACGTCAGTACACTAACATAACATTAAAAAATGCAGCTTCGTATCAAGTTTAACATGTACTCTAAAACTGGGGACATATATTCAAGATTATCAAGGCAAACCAATCAAATTCACAGACTTATATAATTCATCCATTAAGCTTAACAAACATTAAGGATTGTATTGGAATCAAACTTTAAATAACCAAGAACACATATCAGGCATATAGAAAGTCTAAACAAGCTTTGAGACATATATTATTCTAAGCGATGGCAACAACTCAATAAGTACCCTTGAGGATTCGAACCGTCCAACATAGCCAACATAGATGATAATCATCTTAATAGACTCCGATGACAGTTAACATTCGTTTAAAACATGTTTTAAAACCAATCGACAGACCTAAGTAATAACTGAATTGAGATAAAACAATTAGCCAACACATAACTTGATCATACAGGCCACACAATGCAGACTAAATAGACAAAACTTAAAAGGAAATGAGTTTACGGATGGTCAATGGCAACAGGGACATTAGAGCACATTTCATAGATAAAATGCACGACAAATTAACCCCAAAATCAGCGAATGGCTAAAACCGATCCAAGCAGGGTGAAAATCGATCTAAGCGGTGAAGATCGATCGTCATATCTTGAAAAGATTGGTCTAAAAATAGCCAAGATAGTGGCCCAAAATGACCAAAATCAGTTCCAACAATCCTATGGGATTACGACAACACTTCATATTAATCATACGCATGTTAGATGACCTTTGATGTAATGTTCTTAAAACAAGCTGAATTGATTCATATACCAAACATTTTTAGAAGCGATATATTAGCAAGATCTTGATACGCGATAACTTGAAATCGAATGAGATAACAACTTTTATACTTCACTAACTTTCGAGTCGATGGTATATGTAGAGGTTATAAAATCCGAGGCAATATGCTTTATGTATGGATTACGGATTATATTAAAACGAGGAGGGCATGTAGAATCGACATTGAATCATACAACATGATCATAGGTATTAAGCGATCTTCGTGAATTCGGCAACTAGCAGATGGGTATTACACCTTTCGGGTTTGAAGTAATCTTATGAACGTATAATGGAATCATGATATATCACCGATGACACAAAAAGATCTAGGACTCTTATGCAAAGGTTGTACAACTATCCATACCCATAGAAAACCTGATCGGACACACACGTGCTTAAAAGAAAAGCGAATCGGCGCGCAAATAATGAAGAACCACAACTAACATATTTATCTGGAAACGACGACTAAATTAAGTCAAGCAGATTCGATAGAACAACATACGGATCCCATCATAGAACACACAATACCATTTAAGCAACTAAACAGTAGAAAGAGAGTAGATTTTCGAACCTTTTGTGGGTAGCGAACTGAGGCGACGACAAATGTTTCCCAGAATCGTCGAAGGAAAGTTCGCAAAGGACTGTTTGCAGAAAAGATAGTAGTAAACTGAATATACGGATAGGGGTTCTGAGTACGATGCTATGAGTAATCCCGATAATTGATTGGTGTCCCCCTCCTCTGTCTGAAAGGAGGGGTATTTATAGTTAGGATTCGATTCGAGGACTGAGTTTGTCAAATAAGGAAGATAAACGTTGGGTGCCTAACCTTGGTAATGGGATCTTATTTCCAAACTGGGGTTCTTTGAAGATATGGCACCAGATGAGTCAGGAGGATTTCGGAAAAAAAAATCCTAGCCTTGATTTCAATTCGTTTAGTTTTGAAAATGGTAAGTTTCGGACAACTTGTAGGGCTAACGATTCCGCATGATTCCAGGGACTTGGGGACTAATTTGTGGGAGATTTGAGATTGACTTTCCTAAGATTTGGGACAGATTTTGAGACTAGTTTGGACTGATCTGGTTCCTAATATGGTCGATTTCGAAAGTGATTTGAGAAGATTTGGGGATGTGATTTGAGGGGAAGATGCGCGATTTGGAAGGAGACAGAAGCGGGATATTATTGACTTGCCGGATTCTCCGGCGAGAAATCCGGCTGGTGATGGAGCGAGGGTGCGGCGGTTGAATGGTATTAGGGTTTTGGTTTTCTGAGGTGTGTCGATGGGGAAGAGAGATCTGAAGGTATAAGGGGGATGGGCTGGATGAGGGGTGAGTTAAGGGCTTAGGGGAAATGGGCCTGCGAGTGGTTGGGCTGCGGGTGTAAAAGAAAAGGGGCCTGGGTATTAGTTGGGTTGGGTAGAGTTTTAAGTATTAGGTGTATTATTTAATTAATGGTAGATTAATGAAATCTAAATTGTGATTAAATTAATTAGGTGTTTTATTAGTCTAAGCTATTATAATAATAAATGCGGGTGTGCTAATTAATTAGTGCCTAATATTTATAATGCAAAACCGTTATTAAACTTACTTATTATGTGTATTTTGCGATGTAAAATTGTGGTTCTAAAAAAAAGAAAATTGTTTAATTTATTGGTTATTTATTTACAGGGATGGACAAAATTGGGTGTCAACAGTTGTCCCTCTTTGTATGAAGAAGATGAAAGAATCTCCAGACAAAGACGTTGACTTATAGCCAATTTTGTCTGGGTCATCGGAATTGGAGCAAGGTGTTGTTGGTGTCTGAAACTAAAGGTGGGGCCGACGCGGATTTAAAATCTGTCCCAGTGTCGAGCTATGGTGACAATGAGTTATTGTGGTGCTAGAATGTTGGGAGAGAGTAGGTCGACGTTCTGGTCCACTTTTGCCTTTTGTTGGGAAGCCTTGCTCCCAACAAATTACCTCAGTTCGCCGTAAGAGGTAGGTCCACGTTGTGCTCCATCTTTTGCAACTTGTTAACGTTCCTGTAGATTGAAGCTAAGATAGAGGCATTAGTGCATAACTGTCAAAACAATGTAAGGATGTAAATTTGTTGTGGTTGTAGTCAGATTATGTATACTATGTGATGATACGCCGTCTTGTATAGGCGAGATGCAAATGTTAAATCGTTGTATAGGCGAGATCGAGATGTTAAATCGTTGTATAGGCGAGATCACGAGATGTTAAATCGTTGTATAGGCGAGATCACGAATGTTAAATCGTTGTATAGGCGAATCGTATATTCGTCGTTGTATGGGCGAAATCGAGATGTTAAATCGTTGTATGGGCGAAATGCGGATGTTAAATCGTTGTATGGGCCGAAATGCAGATGTTAAATGCGTTGTATGGGCGAGATGCGATGTTAAATCGTTGTATGGGCGAAGATGCGAGATGTTAAATGCGTTGTATGGGCGAGATACGAATGTTAAAGCGTTGTATGGGCGAGATGCGAGATGTTAAATCGTTGTATGGGCGAAATCGAGATGTTAAAGTCGTTGTATGGGCGAGATCAGATGTTAAATCGTTGTATGGGCGAGATGCGAGATGTTAAATCGTTGTATGGGCGAGATGCGGATGTTAAATGCGTTGTATGGGCGAATCACGAGATGTTAAATCGTTGTATGGGCGAAATGCGAGATGTTAAATCGTTGTATGGGCCGAAATCACGAGCGTTAAATCGTTGTATGGGCGAAATGCGAGATGTTAAATGCGTTGTATGGGCGAAATGCGAGCGTTAAATCGTTGTATGGGCCGAAATCACGAGGTTTGTCGTTGTATGGGCCGAAATCTGAGAGGTTAAATGCGTTGTATGGGCGAAATGCGGATGTTAAATGTCGTTGTATGGGCGAAATGCGAGATGTTAAATCGTTGTATGGGCGAATCAGATGTTAAATGCGTTGTATGGGCGAGATCGAGATGTTAAATCGTTGTATGGGCGAGATGCGAGATGTTAAATCGTTGTATGGGCGAAATGAGATGTTAAATCGTTGTATGGGCCGAAATCACGGATGTTAAATCGTTGTATGAAGCGAAATGCGAGATGTTAAATGCGTTGTATAAACGAAATGCAGATGTTAAATCGTTGTATAGACACGGATGTTAAATCGTTGTATGGGCCGAAATCACGGATGTTAAATCGTTGTATAAACGAGATCTGAGATGGCGCCTTGTAGGGCATAGATAAAAATTGTTCTACATATGGAATTGTGTTATGCATAATCAAAGCTAGGCGAAATAATAAAAATGTAAATGATGTGGCACGAGTAAAGAAGATGTGGCTTTGCGAGATGTATTTGATGTAGACTTATTCTGAGATGGACTCAGTGGCGAATCATTTGTATTGGGATGTTGTTGTCCTCCTTGTTCCTATTGTCTGCAAAATTCACTCAAAGAAAAATTGTGAGTTCGGGGAGGGAATTCGGCGATTTGTGTTGGCTCTTGATACTTGCACGCATTGTCTTGTCTGGACATGTAACCCCTGTCTGATTTCGAGTCTCGGTCAAAACATTTTGTTGAAAAATATTCTATCTTGAGAAAATATACTTATATATGCTAGTAGAAAATTATGTCGATATTTGAATAGTGACATGTTGTGAAACAAAGCAACTTCCTTATCCGAAATCGGCGGTATATTCTCACATACTCTCGGTGCTCCGCTGTCGTCAGGCTCTCTTTTAAACCCAGTTTTGGGGCATGGAACCCTTTGCGTAAATTAACCATGTCCGTTGATGTCATCTGTAGTAAAACCCTTAAAATTGTCCCATTTTATGTCGATCTTTCGAGCATATGGAATCATATTTGTCGGTGTCTTTTCGTGGCGAAATCCTTAAAAAAAATTGTCGATTTGGTAATGGCCCAGGTCGGATATATATCGTAGATTTGTCTTGTATATGCGACAAGTAGTCTGATCGCGGAAATGCCCGTTGTCAAAGCGAAGATTTCCTAAAGGTGTGGCCAGAGGCGATGTAGGCGCCTACGTATCCGTTAAGGGAATCGGTCGAGCGTAGTTAGATTCTGAACAAGATTTTAAAATTTTAAAGATGGGGCCAGAAGGCGATGTGGCGCTACGTACCGCCGAGAATCAGTCCGCGTAGTTAGATTCTGGCAAGAGAAATTGGGATTTTCTAAAGGTGGGGCCGAAGCGATGTGGCGCTGCGTATCACTTGAGGAATCGGTCTAACGTAGTTAGATTACAAGCAAAAGAAATTGGGATTTTCTAAAAGGTGGGGCCGGCGGATGTGGCGCTACGTATCCGCGAGAATCGGTCTAACGTAGTTCCAATTACAAGCAAAATAATTACATGGAAAATAAAGCACTCTAAATGTAGTATCTCTTCACTGCATCTGCGTTGATGGCCAGCGCGCCAGATCCATTTCGGCTAAGATGAGGGCCACTCCTTAAGCACTCGGTGAACCGTATAAGACCGCGCCAATTGGTAGCGAATTTCCCTTCGCCTCACTTTGGTTAGGGAATATCGTTTGGCCACCGTCTTGGTTGGAAGTTTCTTGGTCGTACCTTTATTAAAAGCTCGGCCGTTACATTACGGTAAAGTTGTCGTGATGACTGCGTTCATTCGTTCTCATCGATAAGCATCAATTGTTCGTACCTCTGCGTACCCGTTTGGCCGTCTAGTTGACTTCGGATGATTCTCAAAGCGGTATTTCCACCTCCATTGGCGGCCGGCTTAGTTCCGTAAACCAAGAATGCGGTGTTGCTCGTGTGGAAGTCGGATTGTAATCACGGTAACGAGAGGCGAAAGGCAAATTTTCATGCCAATGCACTGTAGTTATCTATCATCTTCCTCGATATCCTCTTGATGTTCTTGTTGGCGCTTATTGCTCCGTTCGTTTGTAGTCGATATGGGGTAGAGTTGCGATGAGTGATCACGAACTTCGCGTCTCGCCGTGGACCCTATTGAGATTGGACTCGTTGTCGGTTATGATTGATTACGGAATTCCAAGCGGACAAATGATGTTGTGATGAACAAAATCCTTACTACTTTCTTGGTCACGACTTGTATGATGATTCTTCTACCCGTTTGTAAAGTAATCAATCGCCACTAGGATAAACTGTGTCCGTTTAACTTGCCGCCGGCTCAATGGGGCCGATGGCGTCCGTACCCCATGCGAATGGCCATGGGAGGAACTAGTGATATTGAGTTCATTTGGTGTACGTGAATCAAGTCGCCATGGACTGGCATTGATGACAACTTTCGCCGCAGCCCGATGTCTGTTTCCATCGTCATCGAGTAACCTCGCCGTAGTATCTTCTTTGCTAGCGTGAAACCGTTCGTGTGGGGATCCATGCGCCTCAGTGTGTCTCTTACAATAACTTGTTTGCTTGAGTGTCAACACGTCTTATGAACCAAATCAGGAGTTCTCAGATAAAGGACCTCGCCTCGAGAAAGAAATGGTTTGCTAACCTCAGAAGAGTCTTCTTTTGTATGTTGGTCGTGCCTTAGAATTTTCACTACCTTGAGGTACCTCTTGATCTCGTCATACCAAGGTTTTCCCTCGATTCTTATCTATCGAGAAACAATAAATTTTGCTCTAGCACGTCTACTTTGATTGGGTCAATATAGTTCTTGTGCGGATGTTGAATCATGGAGGACAAAGTTGCTAGAGCGTCTGCGAACTCATTTTGAGCCCTCGGGTATGCTGAACTCTATCTTAGCGAACCTCTTGCGCAATTCTCTCACGCGGTGTAGATGCTGAAGTATCTTCCTATTCTTGGTGGCCCGTTCGCCTTGCGGCGGTGAATCAGCGGTCTGAATCCCTACGACCAGCGACTCTTGTATGTTACGTATCGATAGCCGTTCGAGTCTAATATACACGCCTCGTATTCGACATATTATTGGTGCGGGAATCGAGCTTTCGATATTGGGTAGTGTTGTCCGTTTACGATACCAAAGCGCTCCGATACCTACTCGCTGAAATTCGCGGCGCCGTGAAGAACATTCTCGACTGGATATTAACTTCTAAAATGTCTTCTCCTACAAACATCACTTCATCCGGAAAGTAGGTGCGAGGATGTATTCCTCGTCTACAGGATTCTCTGCGAGATGATCTGCTAATGATTGTCCTTTGGTGCCTTTTGGGTGACATATCGATGTCGAATTCACTTAAAGAATCGCCATTTGCAAGTTTTCCGGTGGCGTAGGCTACGAAAGATATACTTGGCGGGTCCGTCCTTGAGATGAGGTAGGTGGTGTATGCGGATAAGTAATGTCTGAATTTTGTGCAACCCAGTCAAAGCACAACACGTGCGTTCGGCGTTGTGTAACGAGCCGTAAGGCGTGAACTTTTTACTCAAGTAGTATATTGCTTGTTCCTTCCTTCTGTCTCGTCATGTTGTCTAACACGTCGAATGCATTTTCCAATACGGATAAGTATAATAGCAAAGGCCTCCGGGTTACGGAGGCACGAGGCCGGTTGTGAGATACTCTTTGATTTTGTCAAGGGCTTGTTGGCACTCGATGTCCAGTGGCGGCGTCATCTTAACAACTTAAATATTGGTTCGTATATCACTGTTGATTGTGCTATGAACTGCGATATAATTCAAGCGGTAGAAAACTCATCACTTCCTTGCGATTTTTGGAGGAAGCGATCGTTGAATGACTTTTATCTTGAAGGATCGACTCTATTCCTTACGCTCGCGATAAAACCAGCAATTTTCCGTTGGGGCCAGAAAGCACACTTTGCCGGTTAACTTGGGTTGTATTGCCTCGATCGTTCAAAAAACTTCTTGGATGGACGGATGGTCGTAGCCGCCGTGACTTGATAATGGCGTCATCCACGTAGACTTGATTTCCTTATGGATCATCATGAAAAATGGTAGTCATGGCTCTCGTATAAGTGGCACTGCGTTTTTAAGTCCAAATGGCATGACTCGATAATATTATACCCCCGGGGTGGTAGCCTTGATCTTCTGCGCATCTTAACCCGTTCATTAGGATTTGATGGTACCAGTGAAACAATCGACAAATGAGCTAACTCATGCTTCGCCGCGATTGTCGATGAGTAAATGAATGTTCGGGAAATCATCTTTAGGGCTTGCCTTGTTGAGATCCACATGTCAACACAAACTCGTATCTTACCGTCCTTAACATTCTTTGGTACAATATTGGCTAACAGTAGGGTATTTTGCTACGAATGACATTTCGTCGATTGTTTGGAAATCTCTTCCTTGACTTTCAAACTCGATCGAGCTTGATTTTCCTTGGTTTTGCTTCTTTGGAAGGCATGATGGTTCAATGGGCTTATGAAAGCGATGTATGTGCTTAGACTGACATATCATCGTAAGACCAGCGAATATGTCGACATCTTGTTTAGCGAGGCGCTGATTTTCTTTAAATGCGGTATTCAAGTGAGCGATCCTTGTCTCCTTCACGACTTTATCATCTCCTAGGTTTCTTGTTTTGTTTCATCCAGTTAGGTTTGACTTATCCTCGAACTTTCCTAACTCTTAGTTAATTCCTCAGCGAAATTCCGCCGGGTTACGCCGGATTATTCGACTTTGTTAACTTGTTTCATGACATATCACATTTTCATTATCGACAAGTATATTATTTTGTATCTTTGAAAGAAAGGAATAAGAGCGTTGATTAAAACATAACTTGTTATTAAAACTTCAAAAGGAAATAAGCTCGTAAAGCGTGTTCCATAATTCGGAAAAATACGAATTGAATTGTTTAAAGCGTCTAATTATTAATTCTACGGACTCGTGAAAAAGCGATGTTGAGTGCAGTCCGGTTGCTCAAGACATCTCACGGCTCTGCACTCCAAATTATGCAGTCATGCGTGTAGTCTCCCAAACGCGTGACACTGCTTCTTCCCGAAATGAAAAGGCCTTGAAGTCCTCGCGAGAATGTATGCGTCCTCTTACAGTAGTGGCGGTATGCTTTGTGAATGAATGATTGAGGTGGAGCAGGTTTTGGCGAGATGAGACTCACCCTTCCTTATGTGATCAAATAACATCATCTCGCCGGCGGTGGGTGATATCAGGAGGCCAAAGTGTCATTCTTCTCCGGCGGTGAATCGGCTCTGTGATTCTCTAGTTTTGGTCGAGTCCTCGACACGGCTCAAAACCATTTCTCGGCGTCTCGGGCCACCATTTTGGGAGTGCGGCGATTGCATTCCTTTAGCCTTGCTAACGTCTACGATCTTGTTCATGTGGTAGGCGGATCCGTCCAGCTTTCCATACTCGATGGTGGAATTGCCGGCTGGTGTTAGCGATGTTGTCCTTGTCTCCTCAACCACAACTTCAGATGATTCGGATGAATTTCAAAACTGATGCAAAGTGGAAGGGGCGGCTCTACCACGTGGATCCAAGGTCTCTGAGTAACAAATTGTAGCATGTGGATATGTCGATACAGAATTCTATCTCGAACTCTGCGGGCCCGATGCGTAGTGTCAAATCGGTCTACTTTGCGGCGCTCCTCGAGGTCCCATGAAACCTTTTACCACGTGTAGCTCTCACGGAGTTTCCCAATGTTGACTCACAAGTCAGAAGAGTATTCAAAGGGCATACATTAACGGTGACCCCAGTAATCAGACTGAGAGATAAACTTATTAGCAGCTTGGTATTATGTTCAATGCCTTATTATGACCCAGACGCCCGGGAGGCAATTCGTTCTCATGGAAAATTATCTTTTGCACCTATTTAATTTGCCGTCGGTCTTTGAAAAGTTCGTCATGATCTCGGTAGCACGTGAGCTTCTTTCAAAACCTCGTGAAGAGGTTCGGTGGTTGAGAATTCATCAGCGGTGATGATAGAGATTTGTCTTTGGTGTTTTACTCATTGTTCTCTGATGGAATAGTCTCGCTGTGGCATCTTTCTCCAAAATTCCTCTACTTCGGTTCGGTCACGATTTTTTTAGGGTGTCTTTCGATACTTCTACGGATGAGTAATGTTGTCGGACCTCGTCGCCTCTGCAACAACCACACCACGCTTTGCATCTACCACCGTTATGTTGCTTGATCGAATGGCTCCATCCTGGTACTAAGACTGACCTTAGAGGCTTATTGTTATACCCCGTAGTTCCAGGGTATGTATGTGAGGACGTACGTACGAGAATACGACAGAAAGATTGGAAATGAAGAAAGAGGTGATTTTTCCACGGAAAAGTTTCCGGTTTTTGTGAAGGAAAAAGGTTCGTTAATGGGAATTGGATTCCCAGATTTGGTATTCGGACTTCCTGGAATATTAGAGAATTATGGAATTTTATTTTCGGAAATGGTCACGTGGGCCCACGGGAGAAATTCTGATTTTGTAGAACCACTTTGTTTTGAGATTTTGGCCATTGTGGATATTTTGGAAGATGTTTTATTTTGGGCCAATAGGAGGGTGACACGTGTCACCCCGCCTAGTGGCTTAGCCGAATGACATTTGTCCTGTAACCTTTGGTTAGAGTCGTTTTTAATGAAGCGTTTTACATAACTTGCGAGGAAAATTCGGCTATGTCTTTTCTTATTTTTGCGGATTTTTAGAGCGGAACATCTTGGACCAGCGGGAGGGTGGCATGTGTCACCTCGCATTGAAGCAAGTGGGCGTGACAGACGATTTGGGGTGTCAGTGGGTAGATATTTTTGGTAGATATTTGTGAGGGTTTTAAGGAGTAGGGACTAGGGGCACTTGGGCATATCTTGGCCACTGCACTAGCACTTGGCTAGATCTTGGCCGTTGGTTGGCCTTTGCTTGACTATAAATACCCATCAGCGTGAAGACTTCCGTCCCAAATCTCTAAGTCTTGAAAGCTTCTTCCTCCCCAGTGTAGTGTCTTGGCGAGAGTCCTCCCACTTTGTGAGGCCTTTGGCCGAGCACCTCCCCCTTGGCGAGAGTTTCCACAGTGGGGTAGGTAGAGGGTATACACCATGTGGTGTTGTCTCGTATAAATACCCACTCTTGGTAGAAATACTATCAAAAGTATTGTTACTATACCCAAATTACCTTAGTATACCTTGTAGTATTCCAAAGAAACCTCTATCGTAGAGCAGGAAATACTCTAGTATGTCCTTTTGTCTCAAACAGAAACCACTAAGGAAATCTTCGTTGATTGATTGAAGTATTTAAGTAGAAGTTGGTTAGAACTTCTAAGGGTTGTTTGGGCGGGTTGGAGCACCGGAGTAGGAGCTAAGCGTTGCTAAGGATCGACGTTTATACTTGGATAATTATGGGCTTATCGAGGTAATTATCTTGTCCCTCTAATTGTAATTGGAAATTACATGTTGTTAGAATATATAATTGAAGCATACTATATATAGAACTAAGCTTAATGCTGTGATGTCTTTTGACTTAAGCTGAAGAATAAAGAAAAGAAGCTGAGCTGTATGTACATGGGTGTATTGCGATGAACTTGTGTAGTATTCTTGAGTAGAATTGTACGTCAGGTTAGGCGTATAAACCCACGGTTGGCTTGGTGGCGGCCTCGATAGAGGAGGAGATTTCTGTTGTTGCGGGAAGTCTTTGAGATTTCGTAGAGAAATGGAACCTTGTGTTTTGAAGTTAATAGGCGTTTGTGACCTTTTTAGGTGAAAGTACTAAGAGTAGCATATTCTACTTGAGGAGTGGAAAGGGCTAGCAAGTTGTAGTACTTGGAGCATTTTGCTTATTATCGATACTCGTCGCGGTATGTGAACCTCTTCCTATCTCTTACAGCGTGATATGTGTGAACTATGTAGTGCGGTGAGGCGTCGTGTGTTAAGCGTGTTTGATTGTTTTTAAAACATAAAGTGTTATAATGGCTTTATGGGAAGTTGGTTATAATGACTTTATGTAGGTAAGAAAATACTTTGTGGTTTTAAAAGCTAAGCGATGTGAATTATAAGCGGCTTGTTATAATAAAGAACTTGATGTATTTCAAAAGATTTATAAATCGTTTTGAAGGAGAGTAATACTTGGTTTTGAAAACTTAAGAGTTATACTAGCTTTATGGGAAGTTAGGTATAACGGCTTAAGAATGTTTCTTGATTTGAATCGAATGTGTATCGCCAAACCAACTGCGGCGTTAATAAAGGAAAATGTCTTGACTAATGAGTTGTATTATTAAAACCGGTAGAAACCTCCATCTGCATAGAAACTAAGATGAGACAAAATGATATTACATTTTCTAGGTCATGGTCATTGTAGTAAGATTATTATAAACAAGAATAACCTATTCACTCATAAGACTTATGTTACTCGAATGTTTTAAAAGAGATTAAGACTATGAGTTATGAAACCTTTCTAAAATAAGTAACTTGAGCATTTTTGAAATTAGGCAAACTTGGGCGTTTGGAAAATAATGTTGTTACTTGATTTTACAAAGGTAAGTGTTTTGGGTTTACTTAAAAAAGCGATCGCTCTATTTTATACTACGGGTATTGTGTGACTTATGTGGAAGAGCGGATCTTTTAAAGATTTAATGTATGAAGTACTTTGGGGATGGATACAGAACTTGTTAATAGAAAGTACCTTGTGTGAATAACTTGATTGTATTGGTTTGTGATAGCCTTGTAATACTTTCTTGTTGATTTGATAAGTAAACATGTTAGGATCTTTACGTGTGTTAGTATCTTGTGATGTTAGTGTAAAGGGTTTCCTCATTTGCGCTTAAAGTTGTTTGACTATCAGTAGTTATGTTGGTATTGTACCACTCACCTTGACTTGTGTCGGAGGTTAAGGCGCCTCCGTCTGGGGTAGACTCGGTGATGCAGGACCGTGATTCGAGAATACCTCATGCGGGTCGAGGATCCGTGCGGAACTACGGGAGTTCGGGTTAGTTCTACGGCCCTTGTGGTCATGCGGTCTTTGTGGTAAATGCGGTGCGAGTCGGGGCGATCTTGGGAGTAGCTACCCTCGATGCGGGGTTATACCTCATGCGGGCCTATGAGGTTGGCCTATGCTTGAGCTGCGGAGAAGTTCGGGGCTAGGCAGCGCACATTTGATCTGCGGGCGGTGACGGCTTTCATCATGTAATGATGCAGAGCAGATATCATGACCACGATTTATGACGCTTGTTGATGCGTAGGTTTTAGTAGTCGGCTATGCGCCGTACTTACGTCTGATTTTATTATAACACAGTGGGACACAGTGTTCATGTGTGTTCCTTGGTGCTTTCATCATAGGCTGGCGGTGAGAATGTGTTCCACGGGCACGATTGATGTTGTGGCGTGAGACCCGTTGTTAAATTTGAGTGATGACTTGAGGCGTGAGTCACGACTTGACATATTTGCTTATTTATTGTGAGCGTAATTTGGTTATCATCATGTCTCTGCTTTGTATAGACTACTATGATTTCATTTCTGATGTTATTTTGATTTCACATACTTGGTACTGTTATCTTGACCTCGCCCGAAGCTGCGTTCATCTGCGAGTAAAGGTACACGATCATTGATCCTCGCTCTTAGGAGTCCTGATTCGGCGTTTAGGAAAGCTCCGTTTCTCGGAGGCTTATCGATGGTATAGTCCCTGTTGTTGTAGGTATTTACATTCGAGGTATGGCGAGAACCATGTCCCGCCATTGTTGTCATATCATTTCTTAAGTGCAGTAATCTTGTTGTGGGCGGGGTTTGTAAAAAGGATTAAAGCTGTTCGTATTGAAAAAGTTGTTATTTATATATATGCGAAAGGCAAGTTTTCTCAGTTCTTGTTTGTACTTCATTTGTTTCATGTATGTGTTTATGTTCGTGATTACTCGATGTTGTATCATTTAGGGTGCGGTAAGGCACGATCCGGGCCGGCGAGTCGTGACACTTATGGCGGCTCAACTCTACTTCAATGGCGCCACGGCCTTGGCGATAATCACGTAGGCGATGTGGTGAAGATCCTGTCTCATTCTCGCGATTGATGCGATGGTCCCTTCCATATCGTACACGTCATCAAAGGTGATCATGTGCGCGCCCGACGTTATCGTGATTTGGCAAGGATTGTTGTTGACATTAGGGAGGGCTCTTTCAATGAATAGCTCCTTGCTTTGATTAGTTCCTCAATTACATTTTCAATGCATAACAACCATCTGTATTGTGCCACGATGCTCCAGTGGTATGCCTGATGCTTATTTTCATCATGCCGTGGTGGGAGTGGATTGGGATTTTGCCATGGGATCATTTGTATAAAACCAGTGACTCTTAGTCTTCGTATAGTTGGGAGTATGGTTATTGATGGGGTGTATGATTTTGTGGGCCTCCTCTCGGTGTTGGTTCGGAGTGCAGGTGTGTTTGTGTGTGGTATTGTTGTGGGGGTGGGTATCTTTGGTCGGTATTGTGAGGAATTTGTATGGCGAGCCATGAGTGGCGGTTGTATATTGGTGGGTGGTGTAGATGGGTGAAGGTTGATTGTATGTGGAAGTATTTTGGCTAAAATGGTCATATGGAGGTTTTGGAATGTGGGGTTTGGTATGTTTGGGGTTGGTATGTTTGGGGTTGGGGTTGGTATGTCGGGGCAGGTCGTTTTGTGTTGTTGCATGTGTGAGAAGTGCTCCATCCTTCTTCTTCTTATTCATCCCTCCCATTGACTCTGATTGTATTGATTTGCTTGTTGCTTGCAAAGCAGCCAGATTCGTGATCCTACCTGTTCTAAGTCCCTCTTCCACAAAATCTCCCATTTTTACCACTTCAGAAAAATTGCGTCCAATTGTCGCGCCCATTTTCGGCCGCGGCATTTATTTTCTAAACTCCCTGCTTAAAATGCAAATGTTAGAAAATAAATAATAAAATGCTAATAATGTTCAAAAATGCTTAAAGGATGCTAAAATTGCAAAAGAGATGCTAAAGTTTAAAAGGGTGCTAAAATGCTAAAGGGTTGCTAGAATGCTAAGGGTTCGCGGAGTCGCCACCTAATTAGTTTGGGTGAATTAGGACACCTAAATGTTTAACTAGTTTAAAGTAAAACATTAACTCCATTTAATGGTCTGCTAAACTTAGTGAGATTCTGAGTAAGGGTTCTTTATTAATCTAGAGGAAGGGTTAGGCACATAAGATCCATTAACTTGCGGTTGTCCTGCCAAACCTAGGGTAATTATTATATTTAAAGAATGCAAAATGAAAGCTCCTCCTGCTTAAAAAATGCTAAAATGTTAAAATGTTTAAAGGTGCTTAAGTCTAAAAGGGCAAAAGGTGCTATATGTGAAAGAATGCTAAGAGATGCTAAAATATTAAAGGTTAAGGACGCTTAACAAAAGTGCTAAGTGTAAACAAAGTGGTGCTAGGGTGCTAAAATATTAAAAAGTGCTAAAAGGTTAAAAATGCTAAAAAATGCTAAAGTTTTAAAACATGCTTAGGAAGCTTAAAAAGGTGGTGTCAAAGGTGCAAAAGGAGTGCTAGCATATTTAAGGTGCTAAAAATGCTAAGAGGGGCTAAAAGGCTAAAGGTGCTTAAGAGTGTTAAAGATTAATTTTGAAAGTAAAAGGTGCTAAAAGTGCAAAAAGGATGCTAAATGTTAAAGAGTGCTTAAAAGGTGCTAGAAATGCTAAGATGCTACAGGTGCTTTATGGACTAATTATATGCTCATTACAAAGATTATTTCTGGACTAATTGTATATCTGCTAGCTAAATTAATCTTGCCTAACACAAATCTGATATTATAGATGCTTAAAGGCGATTCTTGAGGGTTTAGGAAAAATCATTATGAATTTTAATAAACAAAATGTTGGTTTTATGATGCGAGTTAAATCATTTGAATTATTTTTGCGGAATTTAGACATATCTAATAGTCTAAAAGACAAATAAAGTAGAAGTGTGTTTCTAATTATGAATTACTTTCCACTTATATGTTTGAAGCTTAATTGTTCCAAATATCCTAAATATTACGAAATAGAGTAATTAAATTACAATAAACAAATAAATAAATGAAATGCAAGTAAAGAGAGAATGGGATTTAAGAATGCTCTTTCTGACGGATGAAAGGCGTCTATTTGTTTTTCTAGGAATTCTGAAAGCGGGAATGCGAGCGGATGCGGGTTGCCATTTGAAATGACTTGCGATGAGTCTGTAGTGAGACTCTTTATTTTTGCTCCGTCGTGCCATGTAAAATATAAGAGAAGATAAAGATTAATCTGAGCCCCAAATAATAATAAACAAGTACTAGATATAAGAATTAGCACATATGATTTAAAACATGTATGCGTGATTGAATTGCGGGATAGCAAAATAGGCGGAGCAAATAAGGGAAGAACCCCAGTTGTACATACATATGGTACAAGGTGCGAGCGATATCACGGAGAAGAGAATTACTTCGAAGATCGGAATAAGAAATAAACAAAGGCAAGCCAGGCGGGATGAACTATGATAATGGCGGCGGTAGTAATGCCAAAGCGATGGCAGACAGTAGCACTAGTGCCAACAAAACAGTAAATGCAACGCTAATGCTAACCAACTATTTCTATGGCCTATGGGACTTTCTAGGTGTGCGATTTGAAATTCAAGTAAAGCGGTAGCGTCTTGGCGAGCAATTCAAGTAGTTAAAGCAGTGAGTATGAATGTCCTAATTGGCACGTACATCTTTATATCAAGCATGGATTTTGGGAATGCAAGATAATCCTAATTAGACAAGAAATATGGCATACGATATGGCGAGGCGATTACACTAACAAGCAGTTAATATCAAGGCGGAGGAATAGGGTATGCTGCGAGCGATGGTATGCCCGATTCGCACCCGCGATTCTTGACAAGAATATACTAAATACCAAGACATTTTTTTTAGTTCAAATGAAATATTTTCCAATCATTTATGAGGCCAATTCTATTTGCTTAATGCTTTCTAAGACAATTTGCATTCCTAGTATACTACGTAGTCACCGAATGCTAACGAAGTCTGACATATTCGAGAAAACATGCGGGATACAAATAAACTCAGCATCTACGAGAAAAGAAGCTAAGATCATAATATTCCTTGAGGATACAACATTGATTAACTAAACTTGCTTATAACATCGGATCTTATGCAACCTATCAAGTTAATAGGAAAGAAATGATGATCTACACTAGTTCTAACAAAAACAACTTCGGCGGATACCAAACAAATTCACATAGGCTACGGACTTGTATACAAATGACTCAAGTAGCGACAATGACACAATCGTCATTTATCTATCTAAAACATATTGCGATGACTTAATAGGCTCAACAATAATAATGAATATTATGGCGTCTTAAATTTGAATCATTATCGTAACACAGCTAATCGAAAATCGAACAACCATCAAAATAACGAATTCAGGTAGCATTGAGACAGCGTACACATCCTACAATCTTCAACATCTTCATCATTTAACACATATTTGATACAAATACGCACAGAAATACAAGAATGAACTGAAATCGAGAGGGAGTCGAATTTACCTTCTCCGGACAGCGACCCGGGGCAGCGTATCAAGTCGTCGGTCCAATCGACGGGTTTTGGGTTTGCGATGCGAATAGAAGGGTAAAGTTGCTTGCTGATTTTTGGCTAGAATTGAGAGAAGGGTTCGAACAAACCTATTCATGCTATGCTAGTGGTCCAGGTGCTGAGCCCTTGCTCCTTCCCTGATTCTGCTAAGCTCTGGTTGTTGACTGCTGCTAGGGGTGTCCCGTCGATTGCTACCCGACTTCCCCCAACTGAGCTCTGTTGCTATTGGACTCCTCACGAGCCACTGCCTCACATGCGTACTCTTTGTCGTATGTGTTCGTGATGCCACAGATCGATGCTCTTGCATGTCTTCTCTCTATTTTCGAATGAATCTTCGAGTGTATGGAGATGGGTTTATATAGCCTCAATATTGGTTCCCAATTAGGTAAACCCTAGGGCTGATTCGTAAGGGATTCGTGCTGATTTTGTCCCGATTTCGTATTGATTCTTACCATTTCAAGGGATTTGGTTAGTTATGGTAAGAAAAAGATGGCTGGGTGCGTGGATAAAGGAAAGCCCGGATTCTCCGGCGAGAAATCCGGGCGGCGATGAAAGCAGAAGGTCTTAGGGTTTGGGTTTCGCAGGCTGCGTTTTGTTTCTTGTTGTGGACGATGGGGAGGGCTGTGGGCTTGAGGGAAGATAAAAGGTTGGGGCGGGGCATTTGGGAAAATGGGAGTGGGCTTACGGGTCGCGGACAGGTAATGGGCTGATCGGGTTGGGCCTGGTAAGGTTAATTAATTCTAGGAGT
Organism: Przewalskia tangutica; assembly: GCA_029844215.1. Taxonomy (NCBI): domain Eukaryota; kingdom Viridiplantae; phylum Streptophyta; class Magnoliopsida; order Solanales; family Solanaceae; genus Przewalskia; species Przewalskia tangutica. The sequence goes on from CM056726.1 coordinate 12,136,278, forward strand.
TTAATTAGTTAGTCTAGTTAATTAGCTAATTAATTCTAGGCAAATGTATTAATAATTAATTAGTGATAACTTAAATTAACACATGTGATTAAACTAATTAGGTGCTTCATTAATCTAATTGTTATAATAAATAAATGCGGGCGTGCTATTTAATTAATGCTCAATACTTTAGAATCGGCGCTATTATTTAAAATCTTATTATTGTGCATTATTGCGAAGTTAAATTAAAATGCATTGAGTTTATATTAAATTACTTAAATGCGAATGCAAATCGATATTTAAGAATTGTTTAAAGCCTTATAAATGCGACGCTATTAAATGCATATATCGATTAAAATTGATTTTTAAATTACAAATGATTACTAATAAATGCGGCTATGCTACGACCGACGTTATCGCTAAATTATTTATTTTATGCATTTATTAATTATTTAAGAATTACGACAAAGCTTAAAGTTAATTAATGCGGCGCGAGACTCTAAGTGCTTGAAACTCTACGTAAGGCGCGATGTCATTATTAAATTAATTATTTATGCTGTATTTAATGTTTTATTATTTGCATTTTATTATAAAAATCCTAAAAATTATTTTACAAAATTAGTGTAATTTTATAGTTAATGGTGGGCGGGAGGTCAAAATTGGGTGTCAGCGGATGTCCTCTTTGTATGGAGATGATGGAAGAATCTTGGACAAAGCGTTGACTCATGTGATTTTGTCTCGTCTTCGAATTGCAAAAATCTTTGGCGGTAGACAAGTGACGCAAAAATCAAAATCTGTCGATGTCGAGTTATGGCGACCTTTGAGCTACCATGGTCAAACAACAAGCGGGCTAACGCGGACTTAAAAAGCGTCGATGTCGAGTTATGATGACCTTTGGGTTATGGTCTAAAAGTAAAAGAAAATAAGCGGCGAACACAGGGTGTCTTGCTTTATGGCTTGTGGTCTTTGGGTTCTACGGTGATGTGGGCGAGTGGGCCGGCGGCAGGCGGCTACGCGTCGTTGGGAAGGTTGGCCCCGGCAGTTGCCGGTTATGTAAGAAAATCCACGTTGTGCTCCTGCTCCTGCGTACTAAGACTTGAACAAGCGGTTAGTGCATGCGTTAAGGCAAAATGATGATCATAATTTTAAAGTAATGCAAGCTGTGAGTAGAAAAGGTTATCTGCAAAAATATGATGCTGCTTTGTGTTGATGCGATCTTTGCGAATCTTTGTGATTTCGCCCGCGCGGGCGTGTTGCGATTGTGAATGCGGATCGTTGTCCTTGCTGCGATTGCCCCACTGTAGACTAAAGCTCGAAAGAGTTAGTGCATAAGCGTTAAGACAGAATAATAAAGCATGAATGAGAAAAATGCAATTTTGAGAAGCAGAGAAAGTCGTCCACATGCGATTTGGCGTCGTTTGGACTTGATGTCTTGATAACGTCGTTGCTGGGCGATATTCTTTCTTTGGCGTCGTTCGTAGACTTGATGTCTTGATAACGTCGTTGGTGGGCGATGTTCTTCTTTGGCGTCGTTGCGTGGAACTTCTTTGTCTTGATAACGTCGTTGCACGGGCGTTCTTCTTTGGCGTCGTTGCGTAGACTTCTTTGTCTTGATAACGTCGTTACTGGGCGTGTTCTTCTTGGCGTCGTTGCGTAGACTTCTTTGTCTTGATAACGTCGTTACTGGGCGTTCTTCTTTGGCGTCGTTGCGTAGACTTCTTTGTCTTGATAACGTCGTTACTGGGCGTATTCTTTCTTTGGCGTCGTTCGCGTAGACTTCTTTGTCTTGATCGCGTCGTTGCACGGGCGTTCTTCTTTGGCGTCGTTCGCGTAGACTTGATGTCTTGATCGCGTCGTTGCGGGACGTTCTTTCTTTGGCGTCGTTGCGTGGACTTCTTTGTCTTGATAACGTCGTTATGCGGGCGTATTCTTCTTTGCTCCCATAGAATAAATGCTCGCAAGCTAAGCGAAAGCGTTAGTGTATACTGTTTAAGCGAATGATAAATATGTGAGAAGTGCAATTTTATGGGTAGAGATGTCATCACGATTATGCTGGCGAATCGAGATGTTGCCACTTGCAAGCTGCGAATTGTTATGATGCCTTTGTTGTATGCGATCGCGGGTTGTAAGTTTGACCATTGCAGGGATTGTGGCGCTAGGTTTTGTTGCGGAACTACGAACTTTAATTGTCGATTGTTGATGCCGCTTTTTTATTCTTCTTTGCTTTTGCTATACGCTAATATGAAGAAACCTTTCGTAGTATTTTACATCTCTGCTATTGCACTTTACATACATTAATATGAAAAGATCTGCGCTCGAAGAAAATTTGTGAGTTTTTGGAAGTCGATTAAGTATCGACTTTGCCGCCTTGTCCTTGATGTCGCGTGCAGCTTTGTTTGGACTTGCAATCACTGTGCAGTTTCCTCGTTGTCCCGTTTGAGAAGGTGTCATCTGCTCTTCTTTTCGAGACCCTGCTTTACTATAGGAACGAGCGAGTTCCGGCTCGTTCTGCTCGGATGCCTTGAATCGGTCGTATCATTTGGGACCGTGCCTTTGATCTTGCGAAATATTGCTTATTCTGTCATTGCTTAGTCAAATACAAATCGACCTTTGGGAGATGATAAATCTTTCTAAAAATGCAACAAGCGGTGTTAGCATAAAGCACATAATTTGCGGTATGTAGCGGATATATTGCCATATACATTCAAATGTTTCCTAACATGCGGGGGACCTCTTTATGCGAGTAAGCCTAAGCGTCACTTATGCGAGATTATGACGGATTAGTCCAAGTCGTCAACTATAATGCCTTTGTTGGAAATGGCGACCAAATGACGGTGCACTTTTCCCAATTTGACATCGTGATTGGGCTTGGATTTATGCTGCCATTGCGCTTCTGCATAATATCTTTGGTTGGTCGTTGGGTTGAGAAACCCGTCGACAAGTTCGATGTCTTCCTAATTGTGGTGTCGATGCGAGGACCGACCCACCTAAGGTAAATGCACGTGCCACTAAAATAAAGGTGGTATAGCTCTATCACGAGTTGCTAAGATTTGGCTTTACTAGGCCTTGAGTTCCGGCGGACAACTCGAGTGAGAAGGCTCTGCGACCACCGGTTGGGCCGGATTCTCGCGCGAATACCAACTCTCTTAAATGTGGGTGTTTTGAAAGAAATTTGCAGGTGCGCGAAGCACACCAGCGCGTGAGTGTGTGATTTGTGTGAATTTTCCAGAATGGAAGAAATATGAGCGGAATGCCAGTTTAAGAAAAGCAGTAAAGCAGGTAGCAAGAAATAAACAAAATACAACACACAAAATTAAATGCAAAATAATTGCCAAACAATAACCCTAGGTCTGTTGTGGTTAAGAACCTAAAATCCCCAGCGGAGTCGCCATTTCTGTCGCGCCCTTTTTCGGCCGCGGCATTTTTTCTAAAATAGCGAGCCCTGCTTAATAAAATGCAAAATGTTAGAAAATAGAGTGCTAAATGTTAAAAGTGCAAACAAATATTAAAGTGCTAAAAATGCAAAAGTGCTAGAAGTTTAAAAAGGTGCTAAAATGCTAAAGGGTTGCTAGAATGCTAAGGGTTCGCGGAGTCGCCACCTAATTAATTTGGGTGAATTAGGACACCTAAATGTTTAACTAGTTTAAAGTAAAACATTAACTCCATTTTAATGGTCTGCTAAACTTAATGAGATTCTGGGTAAGGGTTCTTTATTAATCCAGAGGGAAGGGGTTAGGCACCCTCTAAGATCCGCTAACTTGCGGTTGTCCTGCCAAACCTAGCGTAATTATTATATTTAAAGAATGCATTTTTTTGAAAATATAAAGGGTGCTTTCAAAAATGTTTTATAGAAAGGGGCATGTTGATAGAAAGTTTGCAAAACTAAATAAAGCTTCATTGTTTATAGATGTATGCAATGTTGGTTTATGATCAAAGATATGCTTTTAAAATCAAACATGTATGACGTAGTGCAAAAGGTAATTTTCTTGTAATTTTATGATAAGCAGGCTATCCAATATAAATTATTTATATCATACTATAAAAATGCTTGTGGGAAATGCAATTTATTTTATCATGTTAATGCGAGTTGAATATTTTAGTAAAGCTTAGACATGCATGACAAGTAACATAAAGTGTGTTTCCGATTTTAAAACTATACATCCAATTTATTTATTCCAGCGGGCTAATTGTTCTAGACAACTTATTAATTACAAAGTTAAATAATTAGGCAACGAATTTCAAACAAATAATATAAAGGGTGGATATGATCGCGGCTTCCAAGATGTGTGGCGACATCGTCTTATCCTATTTTGTCTTAGGAATTTACAGGCGGGAATGCGAACGCGGATGCGGGTTGCCATTTGAAGTGGCTCATGATGAGTCTCGTAGTGAGACTCTTTATTTTGCTCCGTCACGTTTCATGTAAGAAAAAGAAAAATGATAAGGATTAGTACAAGCCTAAATAATAATTGATGCAAATATTTAGGACGAGCACATATATTAGCTGCATGACGTGTCACGATAACTCAAGACTAAAGGAAAAGCGGCGGGCGATCACTGGGCCACAGGTGCAAGCATTAGCGAGAAATGCAAAATGGCCCAAAACACAATTTCTTTTTGATTTTATTGAGAAGGTAGATGGTGCAGGCCTTAGTTTCAGCTATTAAGACCAAATTTTCCTTTTTAAACTCAAACAATTTTCATAGGCATGCGACAGATGATAAAAAAGCGAGGCGGTATGCAGCGTGGCGGTGGGTGAGGCGAAGCAAAACAGTCAAGTATACACCCAAATACATATGGTATACCTGCAGATCTGCTGCAGTAATGCTCAGATGTGCTAGGCGTCTGTTGGTCGGATGTATCATTAGGCGGGGATAGACATAAGACATATGTGTGCAACATTTTCAGTTTCAAAGAGGGGACTTAGGCGCGAGTTTACGAATGCAAGTATTGAGACTACATCTAAAGTGTGCTTAAACAACTGGTAAAAAGGGGCTTAACATGGACAATTTAGAAACCAAGATATAATGAACACCTGTTTACAATAGACAATTTAGACATATGTGTGCAACTTAACAGAGAACATAGACATCCTATACATACAAAGCTTATTCAAATCATTTCAACTGAACCCTCTGACAGTTTTAATGCCCAATCAGAACCCATGAATATCGATATATGAAGACATAATCATACACCAAGATAGAATGCAATAGGAGCCATGGCTTAATATGATCTAAGTTGGTTCCCCAAATGCAAGATGCTATTGTAGACACCATTGGATCACTAAACAGATGAGCTTGGCACAAAATATGTCCTAAGAGGTACTACGCATTATTATGAATGTGTTTTAATACTTAAGAAGATATGGGAAGCATATGATCAGTTTAGTAGACCGGAAGATACAAGGATGGATTATGTAATCAATTAAAGATGTCATTTTAGGTATGCAGGGTCAATTAAGCCTAGGCCCAGCATGCGTAGTCGCGTCTATGCTATATATTAGGCAGATAATATTTCAAACAAAGCATAACATGGTCAGGATGATCGTCAGGCAGATTCGAAGTTTAATAACTATCGAACATTAGTTATGAGACATCCGTACTCTTTGGACGATTCGTGACCTCAGCAAGATGAATATGATCATCTGATACACGTATAACACTCATAGAATATTCACTATACATACGTATATGTTAAGAAAGCGGACCAAGAAAGACTTAAGGGTAAATCACCACATTATGAGTATTAACGGTCAAAAATGATAAGTTAACGATCAGTCGACATTAAACGACAACTTAGACCACACGGCGATGATTAAAGCGTTAAACATTATCAGCGGTATCACTCAAGCGGATAAAAAAAAGTGCAAATCGCGTAAAGAACACGAAAGGGGCGGGTTTACCTTCTCGGCAAGCGTGGCAGCGTATCAAGTCGTCGAGCCACTCGGCGGGTTTTGGGCTTTGCGATGCGAAAGCAGAGGAAGGTTTTGCTTCGATTCCTTGGTTGTGTTTACTGTGCTCGCCCATGTTCATTGCCTAAATTGCTATGTAATTCCTCACCTTTGCTAAGGTGTTGATGCTTTGGGGTATGCCCTATTGTGCTCCGCTCTACTGTGCTACTGTTGCTATTGGCCTCTTCTGATTTCCCGATCCTTTCTCGCTCTGAATCGATGACTGCTGCTAGAGGACGTAGATCGATGCCTATCGGTTTTGGATGCCTCACCGTTTCGACCTCGTACTCTTTGTCTCTGTCTTTCGCCCTCCCCGATTGCCGCTGCGTGTGTTTATATAACCCCATTTGGGTTCAAGTTAGGTCGATAGTAAGGTTGATTCTAGGCTTGATATTGGTCTTGATTTTGTGTGATTCTTGCCATAAAATGGGCGATTTTATTGTAAGATTTTCGGTTGATTTAGTACTGATCTTGTGAGCTTTCTCGAGTGTAATTTTAGAAAGTAAATATGGTATGTAACGATTTTGAATGGGCACTGGTAAGAGAAAGGAAAGTCGTCAGTTCTCGGCGAGAATCTCGGCGGCTGGGAATCTTTATTCTGGCGATTGAAGCTTTGGTTTCGTCTAGGTTTAGGGTTATGAGGTTTCGTCTGCTAGATAAGAGAAAGGGAGAATGAAATTTGGGTCGTGGGTAGTGGGGTGATAAGGAAAGAGGCGTGGGCCGGGGCGCGGGTCGACGGGATTTGGGCCACGCGGGTCACGGTTTGGGCTGGGTAGGAATAGGTTATTTAAAGGGTAAGGGCTGATGGGCTAATTAGTTTTAAGTAGGTATTTAATTAGTTAAGTTATTTAATTAGTATTAGTTTTAGGTATTTAATTAGTGTTAAATTAATAACATAAATTGCTTATATTATTTAGGTGCTTTATTAAAATTATAACAAGAATAAAATGGGCGTGCTATTTAATTAATGCTTAATATTTTAGAATGCGCTATTAAAATCTTATTATTGCATTATTGCGAAGTTAAATTAAAATTGAATAGAGTGTAGATTAAATTACTTAAATGCTAAATGCAAGTATGATATTTAAGAATTGTTTAAAGCTTTTACAAATGCGGTGCTATTAAATCATGTATTAGATTAAAATTGATTTTAAATTACAAATGATTATGTAATTCTCATGCGTATTAATAAATGCGGCTATGCTACTTGACACGACGTTATCGCTAAATTATTTATTTTATGTACTTATTATTAATTAAGAATCACGGGGCTTAAAATTAATAAATGCGGTAGCGGGACTCTAAGTGCTTAAAACTACGTAAGAGCGATGCCATTATTAAATTATTTATTTATGCATGTATTTATGTTTTATTATTTGCATTTTATTATAAAAATCATAAAAATTATTTTACAAAAATTAGTGTAATTTTATAGTTAATGGTGGGCGGGAGGGTCAAAATTGGGTGTCAACAGATGTCCTCTTTGTATGGAGATGATGGAAGAATCTTGGACAAAGCGTTGACTCATGCCAATTTTGTCTCGATCTTGAGAATCGCAAAAATCTTTGGCGGTAGACAAGTGGCATGAAAATCAAAAAGCGTCCCGATGTCGAGTTATGGCGACCTTTGGGATACCATGGTTAAAACACGGCGGGCTATGGACTCAGCTTGTCGATGTCGAGTTATGGCGACAATTGGGCTACCATCAGTCAAAACACTCGGCGGGCTAACGCGGACTCAGAAAGTGTCGGTGTCGAGTTATGATGACCTTTGGTCGCGTGGTCAAAACACGGCGGGCTAACGGACTTAAAAGCGTCGATGTCGAGTTATGATGACCTTTGGGTTATAGTCTAAGTAAAAGAAAATAAGCGGCTTGAACACGGGTGTCTTTGCTATGGCTTGTCGTCTTTGGGTTCTACGGTGATGGAAGCGAGTGGGCCGACGCTTGGCAGGCTCACGCGATCATTTGGGAAGGTTGGCCCGGCAGTTGCCGGTTATTTGTAAGAAAATCCACGTTGTGCTCACTGCTCTGCGTGCTAAGACTTGAACAAGCGGTTAGTGCATAAGCTATTAGCGAAAAAATGATGATGTATAATTTTAAAAGTAATGCTGTTGTGAGTAAAAAGGTTATCTGCCAAAAGTGTGATGCTGCTTGTGTTGATGCGATGTTGCGAATCTTTGTGATTTTCGTCCTTGCGCGGATGTGTTGCGATTGTGAGCAGCGGGTATGTTATTGTTCTGCTGCCGCCCGTAGACTAAAGCTCGAGAAAGAGCTAGTGCATGCATTTGCTAAAGGCGAATAATAAAGCATGCGTAGAAATGCAATTTGGGAGTATAGAAATCGTCCTGCGTGATATCGCGATGATGGCGTCGTTTTGGACTTGTTGTCTTGATAGCGTCAGCTTGGGCGTATTCTTCTTGGCGTCGTTGCATGGACTTCTTGATTACGTCGTTATGCGGGCGTGTTCTTTCTTTGGCGTCGTTGCGTGGACTTCTTGATTACGTCGTTATGCGGGCGTGTTCTTCTTGGCGTCGTTGCATGGACTTCTTGATTACGTCGTTATGCGGGCGTGTTCTTCTTTGGCGTCGTTGCGTGGACTTCTTGATTACGTCGTTATGCGGGCGTGTTCTTTCTTGGCGTCGTTGCGTGGACTTGCATTCGCGATTACGTCGTTATGCGGGCGTGTTCTTTCTTGGCGTCGTTGCGTGGACTTCTTGATTACGTCGTTATGCGGGCGTGTTCTTTCTTGGCGTCGTTGCATGGACTTCGATTACGTCATTATGCGGGCGATGTTCTTTGCTGGCGTCGTTGCGTGGACTTCTTGATTACGTCGTTATGCGGGCGATGTTCTTCTTTGGCGTCGTTCGTGGACTTCTTGATTACGTCGTTATGCGGGCGTGTTCTTCTTGGCGTCGTTGCATGGACTTGCGATTACGTCGTTATGCGGGCGTGTTCTTCTTGGCGTCGTTGCTGGGCGTGTTCTTTGCTCGCTGTAGAATGAATGCTCCTGCAAGCTAAGCTTGAGAAAACGTTAGTGTATACCTGTTTAAATGAAATGATAAATACATATGAGGAGTGCCATTTTATGGGTAGAGATGTCATCCCTGAGATGTTGTCTTTGCGGACATCTTTGAGCGTTGCGGTGACGAATTGCCATGATGCCTTTCTTTGTGTGCGATGCGTGGGTTGCCAATTTGACTTTATGCTCGAGTTGATGCGCTAGGTTTTGTTGCGGAACTCTGAACTTTTGACTGCTGATTGTTGATGCCCCTTTCTGCTGCTGCTGCTCTTGCTGCGGACTTTGGATTGTTGTCATCCTCTGCTTTTCTTTGCTTTTCACTAACCTACGAAGACTTTTCGTCGTATTTTACGCTTGGTGTTGCACTTTACATACATTAATATTAAAGACACTGCGCTCGAAAGAAAAATTTGTGAGTTTTGGGGGTCGATTCATATTTGACTTATTTGCCTTGTTCCGTGATATCTGCGTGCCTGGCTTGTTTGGACTTGCAACCACATGCAGCTTACACCGTCCCGATTTTGAAAAGGGTGTCTGGCCTAAAATGGGTCTCAAGGTAGTTGCTTGTAGGCTATGTGTATTCTTGTCATTTTCAAACCAAAGGGAAAGTTTCCTAATGGTGTGGCCGAAGCGATTTAGGCGCTACGTATCCCAGCAGGGAATCGGTCGAGCGTAGTTCATTCTGGCGAATATTGGGAAGATTAAAATTTCTAGATGTGGGACCAAGGCGAGGCGGCGCCACGTATCCACTAAGGAATCAGTCAAACGTAGTTCATTACAAGCAAAACGAAAGAAAACATTATTAAAGCTTAAATATGAGTTTATAAATTATTCTGCTAAAATAAATCGCTTTTCCTATCCAGGCTCTAGGCGGACCAAGACAGGGGTGCAAATCCAATCAATACGCCATTTCTGTCGCGCCCATTTTCGGCCGCGGCATTTATTTTCTAAACTCCCTGCTTAAAATGCAAATGTTAGAAAATAAATAATAAAATGCTAATAATGTTCAAAAATGCTTAAAGGATGCTAAAATTGCAAAAGAGATGCTAAAGTTTAAAAGGGTGCTAAAATGCTAAAGGGTTGCTAGAATGCTAAGGGTTCGCGGAGTCGCCACCTAATTAGTTTGGGTGAATTAGGACACCTAAATGTTTAACTAGTTTAAAGTAAAACATTAACTCCATTTAATGGTCTGCTAAACTTAGTGAGATTCTGAGTAAGGGTTCTTTATTAATCTAGAGGGAAGGGGTTAGGCACCCTCTAAGATCCGCTAACTTGCGGTTGTCCTGCCAAACCTAGGGTAATTATTATATTTAAAGAATGCAAAATGAAAGCTCCTCCTGCTTAAAAAATGCCAAAATGTTAAAATGTTTAAAGGTGCTTAAGTCTAAAAGGGCAAAAGGTGCTATATGTGAAAGAATGCTAAGAGATGCTAAAATATTAAAGGTTAAGGACGCTTAACAAAAGTGCTAGCAATTTAAAAGTGCTAAGTGTAAACAAAGTGGTGCTAGGGTGCTAAAATATTAAAAAGTGCTAAAAGGTTAAAAATGCTAAAAAATGCTAAAGTTTTAAAACATGCTTAGGAAGCTTAAAAAGGTGGTGTCAAAGGTGCAAAAGGAGTGCTAGCATATTTAAGGTGCTAAAAATGCTAAGAGGGGCTAAAAGGCTAAAGGTGCTTAAGAGTGTTAAAGATTAATTTTGAAAGTAAAAGGTGCTAAAAGTGCAAAAAGGATGCTAAATGTTAAAGAGTGCTTAAAAGGTGCTAGAAATGCTAAGATGCTACAGGTGCTTTATGGACTAATTATATGCTCATGCAAAGATTATTTACGGACTAATTGTGTATACTGCTAGCTAAATTAATCTTGCCTAACTCGTCTGATATTATAGATGCTTAAAGACGATTCTTGAGGGTTTAGGAAAAATCTGTTATGAATTTTAATAAACAAAAATGTTGGTTTTATGATGCGAGTTAAATCATTTGAATTATTTTTGCGGAATTTAGACATGTCTAATAGTCCTAAAAGACAAATAAAGTAGAAGTGCGTTTCTAATTATGAATTACTTTCCACCTTATATGTTTGAAGCTTAATTGTTCCAAATATCCTAAATATTACAGAAATAGAGTAATTAAATTACAATAAACAAATAAATAAATGAAATGCAAGTAAAGAGAGAGAATGGGATTTAAGAATGCTCTTTACGACGGATGAAGACGTCCTATTTGTTTTTCTAGGAATTCCTGAAACGGGAATGCGAACGCGGATGCGGGTTGCCATTTGAAATGACTTGCGATGAGTCTCGCCGTGAGACTCTTTATTTTGCTCCGATGCGTGCCATGTAAAATATAAGAGAAGATAAAGATTAGTACGAGCCCCAAATAATAATAAACAAGTACTAGATATAAGAATTAGCACATATGATTTAAAACATGTATGCATGATTGAATTGCGGGATAGCAAAATAGGCGAGGAGCAAATAAGGGAAGCCGAACCCCAGATTGTACATACATATGGGACAAGGTGCCAGGCAGTATGCAGGAGAAGAGGAATTACTTCCAAGATCAGCAAATAAGAAATAAACAAAGGCAAGTGATCGGTGTATTTTATATACACCTTTTGAGTCAGTCTAGTTAGTCTTTTGTCCCATTTTGTACATACAAAGTGTCGTATTAGGATAGATTTTCTTTCTTTTGAGTCAAAGTGGCTAAAGTGGCCAAATGGCGGAAAAGGAGCGAAAAGAGGGAAAAAGAGAGTCTTAGAGTGAAAACGGAGAAAGTAAACGAGGTGAAATCAGACTGCGCGGCCTCCTGCGATCGAAGCGAGGCGGCGCTATTATTGAAGAAGCTGCAGAAGATTCAGCGCCGGCTCTCGAAGACGAAGCGAGCGCGGCGCTAAACATCAAAGCCACGGGAGTTGCAGTAGCCATGGCTACCGAGCAGCGAATATCGGCGCGGCGCCAAAACACCCGTATTGCAGAACTTTAGCGCGCGGCCGCAGCGAACATGGCGCCGACGCGGAAAAATTAGGTCTTTTGACGGATTTTTGGGCGAACGGAAGAAAAAAAGAAGACGTTTTAAACCTATAAAAGGAGAACCCTGGCGGTTTTCAAGGGTTCCCTTTCTTGCCAAACTGAGTTTTCTTGCCTAGGAGATTGGAGACCCAAACATTAGTAATTTCTTTTCTTTTCTTTTCTTTAATTCAGTTTTGCATGATGAACTTTGAATTAGTTCTTGTCATATTCATGGCTAGGAACTAATTCTCTTATAAACTTTACATGTTGAATTCTTGAACCTTATGTTATAAAGTAATGCACGCTTATGGTTATTATTCTTATTGAGAGATCTATCCAATAATTGAGTTGAATTCTTGGTAGCTAATTGACAACTAGTTATCACTATATGATTTCTAATCAGTTACGAAAAGGAGGATTGTGAATATCTTTGTAAGTTGGGTGACGGTCTTGAATTGGGGATGAAAATACCTCAATTAGATTTGTAAGCGTTGATGAGAGGCTTAACAACCCTAATTTTGCGCATTGTGCGTGACGGTCAACTAGGTTTTGTGCTTAATCCTCCTATAGAGTTACCCTTATCGTGAAAGTTAGGTAAGGAACAATCTGGGGTTGAGTGTTTATATAACCACTAACGGGAGTATAAAGCGATTTAAGTAAACTGCTTTCTCGAAAGAAGAACACCATAAGTAATGCATTAGTAAGTAACATAAGCGGATAGTAAGGATACATAGAAGCCCTATTCTCATCACATCTGAATTAAATCTTTATAATTAATTAGCTTTTATAAATCTTAGTCATAAACAACCAATCACTCATTAATTCACCAAATAGATACTAGAAAATAGACAATTGGTACTTGAACCCTAATCCCAGAGGACGATATTCGGTCTTATCTAAGACTATACTACTTGATACGATAACGTGCACTTGCGTTTAAAAGTGTGTGCATCTAATCGCGCATCAAGTTTTTGGCGCCGTTGCCGGGGATTAGGCAATAGTTCAATATCAAATTATCTATTTTCAATTTCTAATTTGGTTTTAATTTTTTATTTATTTTTAGTTTTTACGAAAATTCGAGGTGCCGTGATTTCTTTGTTGGTTTTGATTCGTCCAGGAACACTTTAGATATGGATTTTTACTGTCCATATGATAGAGAGCCAACCATAGAGAGCAGAGGAGGAATTACGAGAAACCACCTTAGTCTCACAGCGCCAAGCTCGATTCATGGACGAAATGAGGTCGGGCATAAAGAGGTTGGAAAGCGAAATAGCGAGAACTTCGCGGTCATATTCAACGTAACCGCAGAAGAGCAATCTGCATCGAGCTAAGCAATGAGGACACACAATGTCGAATAATTGACTGAAGGAGGCGAATCGGGAGAAAGAGAAAGTTCACGGCGATGCGAGCCGCGGCGCCTCGTCGAAGCGCGGCGTCGAGGATTCGAGGCGATGCGAGAGATAGTACTGCAAGTTACGGTCTCAAAGCGATGCGAGAAAGTGGCGCCAGCGCCAAGATCGAGCCGCGGCGCCGTATCGTAAATTGAAAATAGCACCAAGAATGGTAAGCTGCGCGTGTGATGATACCATATCCCGAAGTTAAAAATGCACTCTTGACAAGCAATTCTCGGTTCGTAGAGGTTCTCAAACAATTGCAACTCAATATCCCGTTTGCGGAAGCACTAGAACAAATGCCGAACTACGTCGAGTTCATGAAGGATGTGCTTAGCAAAAGAGGAAGATAGAGGATTACGAAGCGGTGATGCTAGCAGAAGAATGTAGTGCCGTCCTACGAAACAACTACCTCGAAGTTCTGAGACCGGGAGTTTTACCATCCCATGCACTATTGGAAAGTTCGAATGTCAAAAGGCACTATGCGACTTGGGAGCGGGCATAAATCGATGCCTATCTAGTTTTACGCAAACTAGAAATGGGAGAAATCAAACCTCAAACATCACCTTGCGCTAGTGACCGCTCAATTGTTCATCAGGAGAGTCATCGAGGATATACTAGTAAAAGTGGACAAGTTCATCCTCGCCGATTTCATTATCTTAGATATACAAGATAACGATGGAATACCTATCATCTTTGGCGGACCACTTAGCCACGGGGCGGGCTCTCATTGATGTTCAAAAGGGAATTGAAGCTTGAGTAGATGAAGAAGAGGTAACTTTTAACGTTCTTCAAACAAAGAAGTTGTCCAGAGGCCAAAGATAACTGCTCAGCCATTGATCTTATCGAAGAGACAATGTCAAACAAAGAGGTCGAATATGAGGATACGCTTGAAGAAGTACTGACCACATGGGATGATGATAGTAAAAACGATCGGTCGATGGAGTATGCAAATTGGATGAATGCTTATGAAAAATGGGATACAAGGACAAAGAAATATGAGAGTGGGGACAGTACCGAAAGATCATTACCATCCACGAGAAGGCCCGAGTTAGAGTTAAAAATCTTACCTAATCATCTACAATACGATACAGGTGAAGAAAACCACGCGGTGATCATTTCACGCCACCGCACGAAGAAATTGATAAAGCGCTAAGAGTACTAAAGAATCCAAGCGGGCTATTGGATGGACATTAGCAGACATAAAAGGAATAAGTCCATCAACGATGCATAAGATCACTTTAGATGAGGAGAAGCGGACCATCCATGAAGCCCGAGGCGGCGAACCCAAATATGAAAGAGGTAGTAAGGAAAGAAATCCTAAAATGGCTCGATGCGGAGTGATTTACCCATATCGATAGCGTGGGTAAGTCGGTACAAGTGGTGCGAAAAAGGTGGAATAACGGTGGTGGCTAACGAAAAGCGAACTCATTCCTCGAGCGATCGCGGTTGGAGAATATGCATTGATTATCGCAAGTTGAATAAAGCAACGAGAAAAGATCACTTCCGCTGCCATTCCTAGATCAAATCTTTGGGCGGACTCGCGAGGCACAACTACTATTGCTTTTTGGATGGATACTCGGGTATCACGGATTGCAATAGCCCGTAAGATCGGGAAAAGACGACATTTACTTGCCGCTTGGCACATTTGCATTTAGAAGAATGCCATTTGGACTCTGATACGCACCGCTACTTTTCAAAGATGTATGATGGCAATTTTCTCGGATATGGTAGAGAGGACTATAGAGATCTTTATGGATGACTTTTCGGTCTTTGGGCATCATTTGATGAATGTTTAAGGCATCTGAAGCGATGTTGGCCGGTGCGAAGAATCTAACCTTGTGCTAAATTGGGAGAAGTGTCAACCGTAGTAGCGAAGGAATCGTCTTGGGGCATAAAATATCAAACCAAGGTATTGAGGTAGACAAAGCAAAGATTTGATGTCGAAAATCTACCACCTCCGGTGTCAACAAAAGTCGAAGTTTCCTTGGGCATGCGGCATAGAAGATTCATCAAGGACTTTTCAAAGGTCTCAAAGCCCTCTCCACATTGTTAATGACGGGGTAGCCTTGACTTCAATAAAGAATGCTTATCCGCATTTCAAACGCTCGAGAAAGCTTACCTCGACTTATAGTCATGCGCCAAATTGGGAGCTCATTTGAACTCGTATGCGATCTGGCGACTATGCGATTGGAGCGATGCTTAGACAGAGAATCGACAAGGTATTTAGATCCATTTACTATGCTAGTAAAACTCTAAATGACGCACAATTAAATTATGCAACCACGGAAAAAGAACTACTAGCTATAGTATATGCGTTTGAGAAATTCGTGCCATACTTGATTGGAAATAAAGTGATAGTATACACGACCACTCTGTATAAAGTACTTAATGACAAAGAAGGATGCAAAGCCTGCCTCATTCGATGGGTCCTACTTCTACAAGAATTTGGCGTAGAGATTCGTGATAAGAAAGGAACAGAGAATTGATTCTGGACCACTTGTCGAGTGGAGAACACGAAAGCCGAATACGAGGATGTGCAAATAAATGATCACTTTCGGACGAACAACTGCTTTGAGTAAGTATGAATTCTAATTTACCTTGACGCTGATTTTGTTAACTTTCTTGCGGCTAAAGTTCTACCCCGGGCTTGTCAAGGCAAAGAAATAAAGAGGTTTTATTACGAGGTAAAACATTACTATTGGGAAGAACGATGCTATACAAACACTTTGTCTTGAAGTCATCGAGCGATGTGTACGAGAGGAAGAGATGCACGTGTTCTCACCTGCCACACCTTAGCGTGTGGTGGACACTTTGGGGCATCGAAAGCGGCAAAGGTATTGCGTCACGGATTCTATTGGCAACTCTCTTGAGGATGCCACACCTTTGTGCGAGAGATGTGATAATTGTCAAAGAACAGGAACATCTCAAGGCGAAACGAGATGCCTTCGCGGGATATTGGAAGTAGAACTATTCGATGTGTGGGAGTTGATTTCATGGGACCATTCCCGTCTTTTGGATATCAATATATCCTTCGGCGATGAACTACGTGTCCAAATGGGTGAAGCGATGGCCACCAAAGAAAACGATGAAAGCGTGCAAAAATTTCTCGTAAGAATATTTTCACAAGGTTCGGCCGCGAGCTCTTATCGGTGATGAAGGAGCCATTTACGCAATAAGCGGTGAAGTCATTGCTTTCGATATGGAGTTTACCATCGCACCACAATCGCGTACCATCCTCGCTAATGGGCAAGCGGAAGTGTCAAATAGAAGTGAAAAGCATATTGGAAAAGGCGTGAACGGCTCGAGAAAAGCGGTCGATCAAATTAGATGACGCATTATGGGCATCTGGATGACATTCAAAACACCATTGGTATGTCACCTTATAAATTAGTTTTTGGTAAAGCTTGTCATTTGCCGGTGGAGTTGGAACACGAGCATATTGGGCAATGAAGAAGTTGAACATGGATACCACTAGGAGACAAAGGAGGCTACTACGGTGGCGAATTGGATGAATTCGACACAATGCCTATGAGAATGCAAAGATCTACAAGAACGAGCGAAAGCATGCACGATAAGAATTTGATACCAAAAGATTTTCAGAAGGACAACAAGTCTGCTATTCAACTCAAGGTTGAGATTGTTTCGAGCAAATTAAAATCACGTTGGGCGGGACCATACGATGGTAAAGTATTCCCATGCGAGCAATTGAAATAAAAGGAGAGAGAGCCGCCCAAAGTAAGCGGACAGAGGTTAAAACCTACCTAATCGATGAAATGGAATACATGAACTTGGTAACTTCTCAATCACGAAAGAATAAGGAATGTGCGTCCCGCTAAAAAGCGGTAAAAGACGCTTGTTGGGAGGCAACCAGCGGTTTTTAATTATGTTATTTTAATTTACATCGTTATTTTATTTTAGTTTGTCTAAGAACGATCACGGTATTGGATCTTGTTGTTTTGTGATTGTAGTCTGAAATTAAACCGGGGACGAAATAAATCAAGAAAAGCAAGGATTTCGAGAAGCGGGTAAGCGCGGCTACCAAGCGAGCGCGGCGCAAAGATCTGAACAGTTCGGAAGTTTAAAGCCGCGGCTCGAGGCGAAGCGCGGCGGTGGAATTCGAAAGTTGGCCGAGTTTAGCGCGCGGCTCGGGAAGCGGTAGCGCGCGTAAAATCCCGAAGGCCTTGAGATGATTAAGCGCGCGGCTAAAGCGAGGCCGCGGCGTAAAATACATAACTTAAAACGCAAAAAAATCATATGTTTCCAAATTCCACATTAAAAAAAAAAAAAAAAATTTACCTTCCCTCTCCAAAACCCACGAAATTTCAGAAACTCCCCCACAAATCCTCCACAAATCCAACTGACCACAACCTAAACTCTTAAATTCCCAAAACCCCACTATCTCAAACAACAAAGCTCCATTCCATAGCCTCAACCACAATTGAAACAAAACAAGCTTGAGTCTTCCGTGAAAGGTAATCCTATCCTTGTTTCGAATCCTTTTACTAAAAGTCATAGGAGGTAGTAGTTTGGAGAAGTATTGTAGTTGGAGTAGTTCGGTGAAAAGTGATTGTGAAGTTGGAGAAAGGAGTAGAAAAGAAGGTTGTGGGTATTGAGTAGAAAGATTGAAGTTTGGGGTGTTGTTTTTATTGCTAGTTGTTGAGTGTGTAGGAGACGTTGTGCCACTAAGTTAAAAGCTCCGAAACTGTTTTAACCATGGCCACCGGGAAGAGAAGAGGCTCCACATCCACCCCAACACCGTCACGATGAAAATAGGTTCGTGAGTTACGTGCCTACCAAAGATACAAAAGACGATCTTAGGGCAGTAATTCCGAGAAGGGAATGGATTACCAAAGGGGATCTATGGGGATGAAAGGCGTTTATGAGCCCATCCGGCGATGATTGAAGCTAAGGGTGGAAGAGATTTGTCAATCGGAGAAGATAACACCGATGAATACAACAATAGTGCGGGAATTTTATGCAAACTTTCAGGAGAAGGCGAGAAAGTGCTTTGTAAGGGAAATTATATGCTGTGATGCGAAGCAATAAATACAACGCTAAAAACGATTGATGTTGAAGAAAGTAGCGATTGGAACCATTTTAGAACATGGTCAGGAAGCGTGACAACATTGATGGAATAATATTGCGAACACGATGAGCTACCACGGCTTTTGAGATCGGAAGGAATGGATCTAGAGCGGCGGTGCCGATTAACAAAGCGACAAGGCTTGGTGTATTTCGTCGATGCGCATGATTCCATCTACGCACTTCACAGAGTGCGAAGGCGATTAAGTTGATTTATGGAATTATGAGGGCGATAATTGATGTGGGAAAAGAGATAGTGCGAGCATCGAAGAAATCAGCGAGTTGGTGACAACAGTGGATTGGGACACGGTTCACTTATTACGATCTATGCCACGTAGTGCGATCCCACAACTACCCAGATACTCATGAAAGAAACATTGCCGGTGTCCCATGGGATAGTGCACTCTTTTCCGGACCACTAGCCCCAGTGACGGACGAAGAGTACAACCGCGGCAGAAGCAAGCAGCGGAGGCAACCATGGATGAAGATGAGCCTGAAATAGGGGCTCAATATGAGGCAGGACCGAGCCACCGGCCAACCACAAGAGCAGAACCTTCAGAGCCCACAATAGGGCAATTGTACCAACACCAGAAGGAGATGATCACGCGCACAAGCGATAGTACAAGGGCAGCAAGAAACAAGGCAACAAATCGACGAGTGAGTGCCTTGTTCAACCAATGGTCGATCATTATCCACCGCCACCACCACCATTTTAGCCAAAGTTTGTAAGTGTCGTTTCTTTTCGCTTTGAGTCTACACACGTTAGGGCAATGTGTAATTTAAGTTTGGGGGTGTGTTTTGTGTTTTAGTTTTATTTGTGTGTCATGTTATGTTTTATTTAAGTCTTTTTATTTGTTTCATGTTTATTTTGAGTCACCAAATTTTTTTTTTTTTTTTTTTTAGTAATAATTTCCTGTCAAAGATCATGTTTGCTTTTTTTGGTAGAAACACCTAGTGAAGTAAGGTGGAATAATGTAAAGGAATGGAAGCAGCTATCTAAACACTTAGGTTAGAGATGCCAAAAACTCACAGAATCTGTCTATTTGGAGTCTCTTGCTTGAGTTATGTATGCTAAATGATAAATGCTTATGTGTTATATTTGCTTGCTATTTGGCGAAATAGTTAGGATATGCATGTTAGGGAGATGACTCGGGCATTTCTTTGATAGCCAATTCTTACCATTCTTTCTATCCGCACTTTAAAAATATCACTAGTTAGCCCATCGAGCATAAATTTGCCTAAATTTGAAACTTCTTCATTGACACCCCATATTCCCACAAAATTGTGCCATAAGTGAAAATATGAAATAGTGGAGTACATTGTGTTAAAAAGAAGAAACAAAAAGAGTGAACAAGTTTGAGGCACCCTAATGGAAAAGTAATAAGAAAGAGGCAAAAGCCTAAGTTTGGGGGTGCTATTTGTATAATACACTTCACTCTCCCAAAACAAAAGAGGGAATGATAGAATTGAAGTGAAGGAAAGAATCAAAAGAAAAGGGAAAAATTGAAAAGCCAAAGAGCTTCCAGTGCAGAAAAATGAGCCTAAATGCCTATCTTTACCAACCCCTACCTAAGCTACATTACAACCCCCAAAGTCACGAAGATCTCTTCTATGTATATCGAATTAGTGGAGAATAGCAAGTAAGCATGCCATAGGAATTTTTGAATTTATATGCATACTTGAGTACACCGACTTCCATTTAAGCATGATAAGTATGAGTTTGCGAAATATCTAGCTCGATGTGTTGAAATTCCATGCTATATGTTCTGCGTATTATTCGCTAACCTTCATGTTTTTCTAGTTAACATTAAATGCAAAAAAGTGATCAATGGCGGAGTCTGCTTATTTTCTTTGTTGATTTTCTTATTTATTGAGTCTGTCATTTTACTTCTTTCTTTTTATCTTTGCTCGAGGCGAGCAAAGGTTAAGTTGGGGGTATTTGATCGGTGTATTTTATATACACCTTTTAGTCGATCTAGTTAGTCTTTTGTCCCATTTTGTACATACAAAGTGTCGTATTAGGATAGATTTTCTTTCTTTTGAGTCAAAGTGGCTAAAGTGGCCAAATGGCGGAAAAGGAGCGAAAGAGGGAAAAAGAGTACTAGAGTCAAACGGAGAAAGTGGCAAACGAGGTGAAATCGGACTGCGCCTCCTCCCGATCGAAGCGAGGCGCGCGCTATTATTGAGAAGCTGCAGAAGATCCATGCCGCGCCTCGAAGACGAAAGCAGGCGCGCGCTAAACATCCGAGAAGCCCACGAGTTGCAGCGGCCATGCTCGAGCAGCGAATATCGGGCGCGCGCCAAAACACCCGTATTGCAGAACTTTAGCGCGCCGACAGTGGGCCAGCGCCGACGCGGAAAAATTAGGTCTTTTGACGGATTTTTGGGCGAACGGAAGAAAAAGAAGAGACGTTTTAAACCTATAAAAGGAGAACCCTAGGTTTTCAGGTTCCTTTCTTGCCAAACACAAGGTTTTCTTGCCTAGGAGATTGGAGACCCAAACATTAGTAATTTCTTTTCTTTTTCTTTTCTTTAATTCAGTTTTTGCATGATGAACTTTGAATTAGTTCTTGTCATATTCATGGCTAGGAACTAATTCTCTTATAGGGCTTTCTATGTTGAATTCTTGAACCTTATGTTATAAAGTAATGCATGCTTATGGTTATTATTCTTATTGAGAGATCTATCCAATAATTGAGTTGAATTCTTGGTAGCTAATTGACAACTAGTTATCACTATATGATTTCTAATCAGATTCTGAAAAGGAGGGATTGTGAATATGCTGTAAGTTGGGTAGACGGTCTTGAATTGGGGATGAATGTCCTAATTGGCCTGTACATCTTTATATCAAGCATGGATTTTGGGAATGCAAGATAATCCTAATTAGACAAGAAATATGGCATACGATATAGGCGAGGCAGAATTACACTAACAAGAACCAGATTAATATCAAGGCGGAGGGAATAGAATGTACTGCGAGCAGTGGTATGCCCAGTTCTGGCACCACCAATTCTTGACAAGAATATACTAAATACCAAGACATCTTTTTTTTTAGTTCAAATGAAATATTTTCCAATCATTTATGAGGCCAATTCTATTTGCTTAATGCTTTCTAAGACAAGGCTGCATTCCTAGTATACTACATGGTCACTGAATGCTAACAGGGAGTACAACATATTCAAGAGAAAACATGCAGGATACAAATAAACTCAACATCTACAGAAAAGAAGCTAAGATACATAATATTCATTGAGGATACAACATTCAATTAACTAAACTTGCTTATAACATCGGATCTTATGCAACCTATCAAGTTAATAGGAAAGAAATGATGATCTACACTAGTTCTAACAAAAACAACTTCGACAGATACCAAACAAATTCACATAGGCTACGGACTTGTATACAAATGACTCAAGTAGCAACAACAGCACACAATACGTCATTTATCTATCTAAAACATATTGCACAGTGACTTAATAGGCTCAACAATAATAATGAATGTTAACAGCGTCTTAAATTTGAATCATTATCGTAACACAGCTAATCGAAAATCGAACAACCATCAAAATAACGAATTCAGGTAGCATTGAGACAGCGTACACATCCTACAATCTTCAACATCTTCATCATTTAACACATATTTGATACAAATACGCACAGAAATACAAGAATGAACTGAAATCGAGAGGGAGTCGAATTTACCTTCTCGGACAAATGACCGGCGGCGTATCAATTCGTCGGTCAATCGACGGGTTTTGGGTTTGCGAAGCGAAAAGAAGGTTAAAGTTTCTTGCTGATTTTTGGCTAGAATTCATAGAAGGCTTCGAACTACCTATACATGCTATCTAGTGGTCCAGTCTTTGAGCAGCACTCCTTCCCCCGTCTCGCTAAGCTCGGTTGTTGGCTACGCTAGGGGTGTCCGTCGATTCTTACAGCTTCCCCAGTGAGCTCTGTTGCTATTCGACTCTCCAGGCCCCGCCTCGCATGCGTACTGTCGTATGTGTTCGACTGATGCCCTGAATCGATGCTCTTGCATGTCTTCTCTCTATTTTCGAATGAATCTTCGAGTGTATGGAGATGGGTTTATATAGCCTCAATGTTGGTTCCCAATTAGGTAAACCCTAGGGCTGATTCGTAAGGGATTCGTGCTGATTTTGTCCCGATTTCGTATTGATTCTTACCATTTCAAGGGATTTGGTTAGTTATGGTAAGAAAAAGATGGCTGGGTGCGTGGATAAAGGAAAGCCCGGATTCTCCGGCGAGAAATCCGGGCGGCGATGAAAGCAGAAGGTCTTAGGGTTTGGGTTTCGCAGGCTGCGTTTTGTTTCTTGTTGTGGACGATGGGGAGGGCTGTGGGCTTGAGGGAAGATAAAAGGTTGGGGCGGGGCATTTGGGAAAATGGGAGTGGGCTTACGGGTCGCGGACAGGTAATGGGCTGATCGGGTTGGGCCTGGTAAGGTTAATTAATTCTAGGAGTTTAATTAGTTAGTCTAGTTAATTAGCTAATTAATTCTAGGCAAGTGTATTAATAATTAATTAGTGATAACTTAAATTAACACATGTGATTAAACTAATTAGGTGCTTCATTAATCTAATTGTTATAATAAATAAATGCGGGCGTGCTATTTAATTAATGCTCAATACTTTAGAATGCGACGCTATTATTTAAAATCTTATTATTGTGCATTATTGCGAAGTTAAATTAAAATGCATTGAGTTTATATTAAATTACTTAAATGCCGAATGCAAGTACGATATTTAAGAATTGTTTAAAGCCTTATAAATGCGACGCTATTAAATGCATATATCAGATTAAAATTGATTTTTAAATTACAAATGATTACTAATAAATGCGGCTATGCTACCTGACACGACGTTATCGCTAAATTATTTATTTTATGCATTTATTAATTATTTAAGAATTACGACAAAGCTTAAAGTTAATTAATGCGGGCGCGAGACTCTAAGTGCTTGAAACTCTACGTAAGACGCGATGTCATTATTAAATTAATTATTTATGCCTCAGATTTAATGTTTTATTCACGCATTTTATTATAAAAATCCTAAAAATTATTTTACAAAATTAGTGTAATTTTATAGTTAATGGCCGGACGGAGGGTCAAAATCAGTGTCAACACCAATAACGCCGATCAACCTCTCATAAGACGCGGTCCTTCAGTGATCAGACAAACAAGGTTGTCATTTCACTTTCTTCCATAGTGGTGGACCTTCGCCTGGATCTCCACCTCATCGCATATTCCCTAAAGGTTTCTATTGACTTTTCTCCAATTTCACGAGATAGAATCTGTGACGTTGTCCGTATTAAATCTGAATCGCCTACAAAGTCCTCGGCCATCGCCCCAACTACGCCACTTCCTCGATCCTCGCTAGTATACCAATCCAAGGCTTCTCCATCGAGCTCCTTATAAACAACTTCACGATGATCGATTGATCCCTTCCCACACCCACTAATTTGTCGCAATAGATCTCGTGTGCACGAGGATTACTTTTGCCGCCAAACAGTCAAACTTTGGTACCTTGTATCCAACGCGATTCGACGTCGGGATGCGATAAATCCTCGTGATTCTAATCCTCGCGACCTTTGTCCATCCAAGGTTCTTAAAAGCTTTCTTCAAGTCGTGAATTTCTCTCGCCATGTTTTCATCTATCCCAACTCTTGTCCTCTTCTCCATCTCTTCATATCGAGCAAACTCAGGGAGGTATAGGTATAGCGTGTACGGTGCGACGGGTCACATATACGTGATCCGTATTGTTTATTATGGTATGTCATCTGTCTTGGCCGAGTAGGTCGTTGTCTTGGCGTAAGGTGGCTTGTATTATCCGGGGCCGGCGCGCGTTAGGTCATTTATGGTATGTGGGTTACGGCGAGGTGTGTTGTTGTGTTGTGGCTTTGGCCGCGGTTATGGCGGAGCGTGTTGTCAGATTGTGGATCGGAGAGGTCAGGTTATCCGTTGGGTGTTGGGGATGACGCCGAAAGCGACGCGAATTAGGAAGTGTGGGTAGTTGTGTGTTGAGGCTTATAGATAGCTTAGTAATTTCCTGAGTCTATCCATTTCTCGCTGCATGACCGCCATTTGTTGCGATTTGAGCAAGGTATTCATCTAATACGAGCATTTCCCTTCTCACGCCTCTGGTTCCTCTCGTTGAATGGCGATGAGTCCCAAGCCATCCTGTTCGTTTGCCCCTGAATCATTCATTTTTGTTGCTCGTGCTTTGGACCTGGTGAAATATGGGTGCTCAGCCAGTGCTTGCCAACACAAATCAGCCGACGAGGGGAGTAATACAGCAAAAATCCTTTTGATCAAAACATGTGTTAGTATTAAACAGAATAGCGGAACATATGGGCATATAATGAAGTTTCAATAAAGTAGATTAAAGCGCGTCCTAATATGCAAGGGGCCTCTATTATGCCAGAGGTAGGCCTAAGCGTCATATATGAGATAATGATGGATTGGTCCGAGCCATCGTATGCTTTTATTGGGGGAACAAAACTAAAATTAAATTGCAACAAAGAAATGTCAAAATTAAGATCATGTTGACGGAGAATGCGGTGGTGGTGTAATGGTGTTGCTAGGCCCTGCTCCTGCATTTTCCAAGTATTGCATGATATTTTGTAGTTGATCCCACGTTTCAGGAGAGATGGCGTTGCCCTCTAATCTGCACACTTTTACCCAATTGGTCATGTCGATATCCTCGAAACCCTGTTTGCCTTCTGGACTCGGACTGCCACAATCTTCCTTGAACCATGCATAGTATTCGGGCGTACCTCCTGCTTGCTCATATTTGACATTTATTTTCTCAACGTTGTTCCATTCATCAATGATTTGCTTCTTTCTGGGGAAAGTGAAATTTGCCCCAAACGCGACCTCCGAATCCTTCTTGTCTGATCGGAGAGGGATCACCTATTCTTGACCAAACTGACGAAGTACACGCAGCGGAGCATATGGCTGAAGTCCCCTTAATCCGATGAGCTCGATGTAATAACAGTCTTTACTCCTTACATAAGCTTTGTTGATACGGGATAGCAGTGGGTACCTCCATTGCACTTGGTTGCTACTGCGGGATGCCAGAAATTCATACCAATCCCTGGTACCGACCGGTGACACAAATCGCTTCATTCTGTCGTAAAAACTTACAATCCTATAATCATTGCTAAAACAAATGTCTGTCATATTCGATCGTTGATAAAAGTGTTCCATGGCCCACATCTGCAGGATGAGGTTACATCCCTCGAAGAAATTGGTTTCTTCGCTTGCATTTTCCTGCAGCTCGAAGTATCTCAGCTAAAATCATAGGAACCAAAGTAAGTTGCGTGCCATTAATGCCTTCAAAAACCATTCGGGTCACAGAACATATGCAAGTACTGATCCGTTCATGCTCAAGTGGAAACACTAGAGTGCCTAATAGAGCAACGGCGAACGCGGTATGTCGTCTAGTTTTCCATTGTCCCAAACTGCAAGAGAACTCCTTTCTGAATGACTGATAGCTATCTTGGCGACCATATCTCTCGTACAGATAATATAGGGAAACCCAATTATTTTCAAAACAACGGAGTTCCTTTGTATTTTTTAGGCCCATGTAATGCAAGAATCTCTTTCCAGATTGATTATAAGGGATGATTTGTCCTCTGTCCTGGTAAGCTAGACTTGTGAAGTAGTTGATTTCTTCCAACGTGGGGGTGAGCTCGAAGTCTTGAAATTTGAACACTGCCTTATCCGGATCCCAGAACTGAATCAAGGCCCTAACTATATGCTGATCTGGAGTGATGTTAAACAGAGCCGTGAGACAACCTAACTTGCTTCTGATGGTCATTTTGCTGCTGCCGTCAAGATTCTCCCACCAACTCTTTAACTTTGTCGGGGCACCACTCACCATTCTGATTTCGGGGATTGCTGGAATACTGCTCATCCTTTACATAAAACCAAAAGTAAATACAAAATTTCCAATGCTAGCATGTCACGTTTAGGCTCGGATTCGTCCATCAATATCACGTAGCACATAATATGTTGTTGGTCGTTGGGTCGTGAAAAACCCTTCGACGATTGGGCGGGCTTCCTAATTGTGGTGTCGATACCAAGGATCGACCCACCTAGGGTAAATGCATGCCTTAAAATAAGGGGCGGTATAGCTCTATCCTGAGTTTTCTAAGATTTGGCTTTACTAGACGCAAGGTTCCCGAGCGGACAACTCGAGCGAGAAGGCTACGCGGCCACCGGTTAGACCGGACACTCCACGTATATTACCGACTCTCCTAAATTTGGATTTTGAAGAAAGAGTTTTGCTGATGCACCCAGCGCACCTCGCATGTAGTGTGTGATAGTGTGAATTTTTCAGAGTGGAAGAAATATGAGCGGAATGCCAGTTTAAAGAAGGCAGTAACAAATAGCAGTTAAAACAATATGCAGATGTTTATATGCAAAGCAAAATAGTTTAGGCAAAACATAAAAGCAAATAAGTGTGAAACACAAAATAAGGAAATTAAGCAAATAAATAAAAAATAAAGAAAGAAAAATAGTGAAGCACAATAATTAACCTATGTTTGTTATGGTTAAGAACATGTCTATCCCCAGTGGAGTCGCCATGCTGTCGCACCCGATTTTGAACTCTCAGGCTTAAATGCACGACAGAATGGTTATCCTCCCCAAAAAATGTAAAAATAAATGTTTAAAATGTAAGGGAGTCGCCACCTAATTAATTGGGTGAATTAGGACACCTAAATGCTAACCGATTAAAGTTAACATTAACTCCATTTAATGATCTGTGAAACTAAATAAGATTCTGAGTAAGGGTTCTTTATTATCCTAAAGGGAAGGGATTAGGCATCCTTTAGAATCCGCTAACTTACGGTTGTCCGTTCAAACCTAGGTTAATTTATTTGGCTAAGGGATGTATGTTGTAGAAAAGATTATTTAAGTAAAAGGGATGTGGCAAATATTTGAAGAACATATGTTGATAACTAAAAAGGGTCTTATAAGACTCACAAAAATATATAAAGTTAATTATGCATTTGTAAGATATGAAATTATTTTATTTGACAAAGTAAAAAATGATAAATTACTCCTATTAGTATAGGCAAGGTTAAGAAAATTATTTTATATGTGTATGCAAAAATTACTTCCTATGATATTTATGAAGAGTTTATGAGAAAGTTTATTTCTTAAGAATCAAATATGAAGGATATATTAACTACATGACTAAAGCATAGCTAGGGTTAATTTATTTTGGGTTTAGATTTATATGACGAACCTAGAATAAGTAAGGGATGAATTTATCTTTTAAACTACCTTTCCAATGTATTCAAAGACTAGTAGAGTTAATTATCCTATTAATTACAAGGTTAACAAATATAACAATAATAAATAAACAAATAAATAAATGCATAAATAAGCAAAGGAGAGTGAGATCGAGTTGTTGTAACGTCTAGAACGGATGGTGACACCATCTATCCTATAGCTGTTTGGAAGCCCTGCGGCGGAAGGGTGGTTGGCGATATGGAAGTCATGATGAGTCTCATACCGAGACTCTTGATTATTCTCCCGATGCATGTCATGTAAAAAAAATAAGAAAGAAAAGGATTAGAGCATCTCAAAATTTTAATAATGCAAATAGATGATATGCTAAATAAACTTAGATAAACATCCAGTGATGACATTTTAGGCATAGGGTTATGACGCAATGCTAAAACAGTATTGAGGAAAGGGTTATACAATTTAGAACTGAACACAGGGCACACGTCAGTACACTAACATAACATTAAAAAATGCAGCTTCGTATCAAGTTTAACATGTACTCTAAAACTGGGGACATATATTCAAGATTATCAAGGCAAACAAATCAAATTCATAGACTTATATAATTCATCCATTAAGCTTAACAAACATTAAGGATTGTATTGGAACCAAACTTTAAATAACCAAGAACACATATCAGGCATATAGAAAGTCTAAACAAGCTTTGAGACATATATTATTCTAAACAGTAAGCAACAACTCAATAAGTACCCTTGAGGATTCAGAAACCGTCACAACATAGCCAACATAGATGATAATCATCTTAATAGACTCCGATGACAGTTAACATTCGTTTAAAACATGTTTTAAAACCAATCGACAGACCTAAGTAATAACTGAATTGAGATAAAAAAATTAGCCAACACATAACTTGATCATACAGGCCACACAATGCAGACTAAATAGACAAAACTTAAAAGGAAATGAGTTTACGGATGGTCAATGACAACAAGGATATTAGAGCACATTTCATAGATAAAATGCAGCAGCAAATTAACCCAAAATCAGCAGCCAAATGGCTAAAACCAGTCCAAACAGGGGCTGAAAATCAGTCTAAGCAGGGCTGAAGATCAGTCTGTCATATGCTGAAAAGATTGGTCTAAAAATAGCCAAGATAGTGGCCCAAAATGACCAAAATCAGTTCCAACAATCCTATGGGATTACGACAACACTTCATATTAATCATACGCATGTTAGATGACCTTTGATGTAATGTTCTTAAAACAAGCTGAATTGATTCATATACCAAACATTTTTTAGAGCAGTATATTAGCAAGATCTTGATACGCGATAACTTGGAAATCCAAATGAGATAACAACTTCTATACTTCACTAACTTTCAGGTCCAGTAGTATATGTAGAGGGTTATAAAATCCAGAGGCAATATGCTTTATGTATGGATTCTGGATTATATTAAGACAGGGGGAGGGCATGTAGATATCTGACATTGAATCATACAACAGTAGTCATAGATATTAGGCAGTCTTCGTGAATTCGGCAACTAGCAAGATGGGTATTACACCTTTCCCGGGTTTGAAGTAATCTTAACAGACATATAATGAAATCGCAATATATCAACTGATGACACAAAAAGATCTAGGACTCTTATGCAAAGGTTGTACAACTATCCATACCCATAGAAAACACAATTGGACACACACACATGCTTAAAAGAAAACAGAATCGACGCCACAAATAATGAAGAACCACAACTAACATATTTATCTGGAAACGACGACTAAATTAAGTCAAGCAGATTCGATAGAAAAACATACGGATCCCATCATAGAACACACAATACCATTTAAGCAACTAAACAGTAGAAAGAGAGTAGATTTTCGAACCTTTTGTGGGTAGCGAACTGAGGCGACGACAAATGTTTCCCAGAATCGTCGAAGGAAAGTTCGCAAAGGACTGTTTGCAGAAAAGATAGTAGTAAACTGAATATACGGATAGGGGTTCTGAGTACGATGCTATGCGTAATCCCGATAATTGATTGGTGTCCCCCCCTCTGTCTGAAAGGAGGTTTATTTATAGTTAGGATTCGATTCGAGGACTGAGTTTGTCAAATAAGGAAGATAAACGTTGGGTGCCTAACCTTGGTAATGGGATCTTATTTCCAAACTGGGGTTCTTTGAATATATGGCACCAGATGAGTCAGGAGGATTTCGAAAAAAAATCATAGCCTTGATTTCAATTCGTTTAGTTTCGAAAATGGTAAGTTTCGGACAACTTGTAGGGCTAACGATTCCGCATGATTCCAGGGACTTGGGGACTGATTTGTGGGAGATTTGAGATTGACTTTCCTAAGATTTGGGACAGATTTTAAGACTAGTTTGGACTGATCTGGTTCCTAATATGGTCGATTTCGAAAGTGATTTGAGAAGATTTGGGGATGTGATTTGAGGGGAAGATGCGCGATTTGGAAGGAGACAGAAGCGGGATATTATTGACTTGCCGGATTCTCCTGCGAGAAATCCGGATGGTGATGGAGCGAGGGTGCGGCGGTTGAATGGTATTAGGGTTTTGGTTTTCTGAGGTGTGTCGATGGGGAAGGGACATCTGAAGGTCTAAGTGGGATGGGCTGGATGAGGGGTGAGTTAAGGGCTTAGGGGAAATGGGCCTGCGGGTGGTTGGGCTGCGGGTGTAAAAGAAAAGGGGCCTGGGTATTAGTTGGGTTGGGTAGAGTTTTAAGTATTAGGTGTATTATTTAATTAATGGTAGATTAATGAAATCTAAATTGTGATTAAATTAATTAGGTGTTTTATTAGTCTAAGCTATTATAATAATAAATGCGGGTGTGCTAATTAATTAGTGCCTAATATTTATAATGCAAAACCGTTATTAAACTTACTTATTATGTGTATTTTGCGATGTAAAATTGTGGTTCTAAAAAAAAGAAAATTGTTTAATTTATTGGTTATTTATTTACAGGGATGGACAAAATTGAGTGTCAACAGTGGGTTGGAGTTGTTGGAAATTTATTAAATATGAAATAAATTAATTCTATTAATTATGACTCGAACAATTGGGTCCCGCACATCGAAAACATAGTTTTCACACGGTTGAGGATGAAGATTGGGTTAAGACATACGAAAAGGAAGAAGAAGTAAGGAAGAAAAGCGGTTACAGAAGAGGAGGAATAAGGGAGATCGAGAGAGTTGCGTAAGGAGAGAGAAATAATTGAGATCAGAAAGAAATGTGTATATTGAATTAATTGTGTAATGTACATGTATTGTCTCTTTATATACAAACTGTAAGCAGCCCTGTTAGTAAACTCTAAGTAGCTCAATTAGCTATTAACAATATAGCTATTAACAATATAATCACTACCATATAACTATAGTTAGTTACAACATCATACTCTAACTATAGTTAACTTCTATACTTCTACACCCCCTCAAGCTAGGATGTATGAAGATGTTCTTCAAACCTAGCTTGGACGATAAAGAAGTATGCTGCTGTCGACTTAATGCCTTTGTAAGAATATCGGCTGGTTGCTCCTTTGTGGGTATAAATGAGCATTGATCAATCCAGCTTGTATCTTCTCTATAATGAAATGACAATCGATATCAATGTGCTTAGTTCTTTCATGGAAGATCGGATTACCAACAATCTGCATGGCAGATTTATTTACTATCAGTAAACACTGCCACTGGTTTGGACACATCAACTCCCAACTCTTGAAATAATCCCTCCAACCAAACAACTTCAGCTACTGCAGAGGCCATAGCTCTGTATTCTGCTTCTGTTGAACTCCTGGAAATTGTGTCTTGCTTCTTTGATTTCCAGGATATAGGTGAGGATCCATACATTGCCAAGTATCCAGTGACTGACCTTCTAGTGTTTACACAGTCTTCCCAGTCTGCATCATAATACATCTTGAGCTGAGGAATACAATCATGTGAACTGGACATAAGTATACCCATTCTTGTTGTTTGTTTGATATACTTAACAAGTCTGAGGCTTGCCTCCATGTGTGAAGTCTTTGGTGTCTGCATAAATTGGCTGAGTGATTTTACTGCAAATATGATGTCT
Source organism: Przewalskia tangutica (assembly GCA_029844215.1). Taxonomy (NCBI): domain Eukaryota; kingdom Viridiplantae; phylum Streptophyta; class Magnoliopsida; order Solanales; family Solanaceae; genus Przewalskia; species Przewalskia tangutica. The sequence goes on from CM056726.1 coordinate 12,168,064, forward strand.
GTTTTTGTAGTAGTTAAGTACAATAATCTCCCAATAAGTCTTCTGTATATACAAGGATCATTCAAAGAAATCGTTCAAGATCGAAGTGATGCACTGTAATCGAAGCGACCATGAGTTTATCTAATTCAATAGTGGTAAGTTTCTGATTTGGTTCCAAAGGAGAAGAAGCAGGTTTGGCCCCTGCCAATCCCATGTCTGATATAAGCTATAATGCATATTTTCTTTGATGCATTAAAATTTCTTGTGAACTTCTTGCAAATTCAATTCCGAGAGAGTACCTCAATTCTCCCAAGTCCTTAATCTTGAAGGTTGACTGCAATGCATCCTTTGTAGATTGAATAAGAGCTGAATCATTACCAGTTAACAAGAGATCATTCACATATACCGATACCACCACACTCTTCTCATTTTCCCTTTTTGTGAAAAGAGAATAATCTATATGGCTTTGTGTAAAGCCTAATGACAATAAGGCAGTAGTCAGCTTTATGTTCCACTGCCTAGAAGCTTGTTTCAAGCCATATAAAGATTTTCTTAGCTTGCATACATGTGTTCTTTTGTGCTTAGTATTAAACCCCTCTGGAATTGTCATGAACACCTCTTCAGATAGACCCCCTTGAAGGAATGCATTGTAGACATCCATTTGATGTATTACCCACCGCTTTACTGCTGCAATAGACACCATTGTCCTAACTGTGGCCATTTTAACCATTGGTGAAAATGTCTCCTAATAATCAATTCCCTCCTTTTGATTGTATCTCTTGGTTACAAGTCTTGCTTTGAACTTTTCAACCTCCCCTGATGCTTTATATTTAATCTTGTAGACCCACCTACAACCAATTGCCTTCTTCCCTTCAGGCAGCTTGACCAATTCTCATGCACCATTATCCTCAAGTGCTTGGATTTCAGACTCCATAGCTACCATTCATCTAGGATCTTTAGTAACATCTGAGTATCCTGATGGTTCTGTGTCTAGAGACACATTTGCAACAAAATGTTAATAAGCAGCAGATAGACTTGTATATGTGATGCCATCAGAAATAGAATACAAACAGTTGAGAGATCCTTTTGTAGTGATGTAATCCTTGTGCCAAATAGGAGGTCAGATGTTTCTTCCTGGTTTCCTTACTGCAGATTCAGGAATAAAAACTTCATCTGCACAAACACTGCTGGTGTCCTGATCTGTATGAATATGATCCTGATTGTCAGCAACACCTGTGTTTTGGTTGGCAGCATCACCTGTGTTCTGGTTATCAGCAGCACATGCACTAGTTAATCATTCTCCTGCACAAGACTCCTCATTCATTGGATTAACAACAGGAATATTTATCAAGTCTTCATAACAAAACTGCTCATGTGCTTTTATATTTATAGTCTCTCCATTCTGTCCATTCTTAAAAGGAAAAATATCTTCCCTAAACATCACATCCCTACTCAAAAAAATAACTCTATTTTATAGATCATAGAGTTTGTATCCCTTTTGTGTAGGTGCATATCCAAGTAAGACACACTTAACTGCTCTTGGACTAAACTTATCATGTGTATGAAGTATAGTAGCAAAATATAGACAACCTATAACTCTCAAGTGATTAAGTTGTGGTGTTTTGTTGTATAGTTTGTGGAATGGAGACTCATTAGTCAGGACTGTTGATGGTATCCTATTTATGATGTATGCTGCAGCTTCTATACACATCCCGTAAAACCTGTCTGGTAGACAACCCTGAAGTTTAATAGCTCTTGCTGTCTCAAGTATATGCCTATGCTTCCTCTCAACCACCCCATTTTGTTGTGGTGTATATGGACAAGAACTCGCATGTATAACACCAAATGTCTGGAACAACTCCCTACAATTTTGATTGAAAAATTCAGAGCCATTGTCTGACCTTACTTTCTGAATTTGAAATCAAACTGTGTAGTAGCTTCAGCAAAGAAAATTTTCAGAATAGTAGACACATCAGATTTCAACCTCATTAGAAATGTCCAAGTCCATCTAGAAAAGTCATCTACAATGGTTAAGAAGTATCTCATTCCATTATATGTTTCAATTCTATATGGACCCCAAACATCTAAGTGTAACAATTGAAAAGGTCTTGTTGATATACTAGTACTAATAGGAAATGAAGATCTGATTTGTCTAGCCAGTGGACAGATCTCACATTTATTCAACACAATTTTATCATTGTCTTTGAAACAAGAAATTTTTCTCAACACTGTCATAGGTACATGACATAGTCTCTGGTGCCATGTCATTGTATCTATGTGTTGTACAACAGTCATACACTTCCTCAGTTCCTTCTCCTGATTCTGAGCATCCAGACACAAGATGTAGAGTCCATCTTTCTCACTACCAATCCTCCTCACCTTCCCAGATGTCAAGTCCTGAAATATACAATATGATGGGAAGAAAGTGATACTACAATTCAATTCCTTAGTCGCTTTCGACACTGACATCAAGTTAAATTTGAATGCAGGTACACAGAGGACATTCCTGAAGACATCACCTTTTCCAAGTTGATAATCACCAACATGTGAGATTCTAGCTGAATCTCCTGTTGGCAACTGAACTTTTCCTGTTCCCTCTGTCATCAAATTATTATGTAAGTGTTTATAATCACTTATCATATGATTAGTTGCACTTGAATCAACTATCCACTGCAATAATTCTTCTGCATCAGTAATGTGTATACCTGTCATGTTTGCACTATGATTTCTAGTCATGTCCTTCTCTTCCAGCATGTGAAGGATATGCTGTCGTTAGCTAGGAGTGAACTGATCATACATCATTATTTTCTTTGTAGATTGCTCTTGTTGTGGCTGCATCATCCTGCCTCCAGATTATTGTTTCCCAAGGTCCTGACCTGTATCTTCAAAACCACATGTTACTGCATAAGTTTTCTTAGTCTTAGGCTTGAAATCCTCTGGATAGCCAATCAGTTGATAGCAGCCCTCCTCTAAATGACATGTCTTATGACAATGATTACATTTCATCAATTTAAAACAGTCTAGCTTATAGTGTCATTTCATGTGACAAAAATCACATATAGCATTAGGATTATATGGTTTCTTTCCTTTGTAGCCTCCTCATTATCCTCATTTGTTGTTTCCACTCCTGGCTGTAAACATTGCAGATGTCTCAATATGATCAGGTACTGATCTGTTATTTCCTGCCATATTTCTTTGGCTCTTCTCTTGATTAACTAGTGCATATGCTTGATTCAGATTTGGTATTTGGGGCATCATAAGTACTTGACTCCTTGCATGATGATAACTCTCATTAAGTCCCATTAAGAACTGCAGTAATCTTTGATACTGCAGGTGATTAAGAAATTCGTTTGACTTTGGACAACACAGTGGTGTAGGTATGATAGAATCATACTCATCCCAAAGATCCTTCAACTTTGAGTAATATCTAGAAACTGACATTGTTCCTTGTCGTAAAGTGAATATCTCTTTGTGTATTGGAAGGCCCTAGAGTTATTCACCTTATCGAATCTCTCCTTCAACTCTTTCCATATAATGTGTGAATCAACATTGTATAACATCCCTGTCAATAGACTCGTTAACATTCCCCATTAGCCAAGATTCTACGATAGCATTGCACCTGTCCCATACCCTTGCCAGTTCATCATTATAATGTTCTCTTCTGATTGTCCCATCTATGAACCCTATTTTGTTATTTCCTAACAACGCCAACTTCATAGCCCTACTCCACAGCGTATAGTTATCCATTTCATTCAAAACAATCCCAACCGACAATGAACCAGGTGCATCCGATGGAAACAAATACAAAAGATGATTATGATTTACATCATTCCTTAAATTTGTTGTATCTCCAAATACATTTACTCCACTACCTTCAATTGTTTCTGATGTATTCATGTCTGATATACAGAATTTCACCTTTTTACTTAACAACAACATATAAGTAAGATCGACAATCCAGTCCTCAATCAATTACAACAAAATTGCAATTCCTAAAGCAAAAATTTCAAATTCCTGAAGAGTTATTTCTCAGATTGATCTGCATGTAAGTAATACTTCCAATTCCTGAAGTAAAACTTCTCAAATTGATTTGAATGTAACTCGATTATCTTTTATAAAACAGAATTTCATCAGATTTTCTTAATTCTGTTATTTGTAATCGAAAAATTACCTCCAATCTTCAATTATCAAATCTATTTACGTTCAGATTGTCTCGGATCCATTCTCCTGAATCTGAAACTTTCGATCGATCCTCTTGCACATTATCATCCTTTTGTGACCTATTCATTCATGTAGGCTTTGATACCATGCTGAGGATGAAGATTGGATTAAGACATACGAAAATGAAGAAGTAAGGAAGAAAAACGGTTACAAAAGAGGAAGAAGAAGGGAGTTCGTGAGAGTTGCGTAAGGAGAGAGAGAAATAATTGAGAGAAGAAAGAAATGTGTATATTGAATTAATTGTGTAATGTACATGTATTGTCTCTTTATATACAAACAGTAAGCAGCCCTATTAGTAAACTCTAAGTAGCTCAATTAGCTATTAACAATATAGTTATTAACAATATAGCCACTACCATATAACTATAGTTAGGTACAACATGATACTCTAACTATAGTTAACTTCTTTACTTCTACACACACACGTGCACATAAAGTGTCAAAGATCGTAATTTCCTTAAATGGAAGAGATATTGGTATGTATACGAATTGTTTGAGACATAAGATAATGGACGGTTATTGGCCAAATAACAATGGTTTCACATTGGTAAACAAAGGGATGACATGTGCAATGTGTTAAAAGATGAAACGAGTCATGAATCGCCGCGCCGGGCAGCGCGACCGTGGTCTTGGAGTGCCGCGCGCTTTCACGCAGGTCATGCGCCAAGTTCCTCGGTTTCGCGCACGCGCCACTCTGCAGATCATACACGCGCTCGGTTCTCAGCCGCGCGCCCCTCTGCGCCGTGACGCCGCGACTGCTATCCATTAGAAAAGAATAAAAATTGACGTTTGAGCTGACTTTGGAAGATTAACTCTTCATTATTCTGCTCTTGAATTCAGCCATTACTTGGCTGAATTGTAACTCCATACTAATGACCATTACTTCTTCATTCAAAACCATAAATTGGCTAGTTGGAGGGTCTTCTTCTCAACACTATAAAATGAGGCATTTGGCTCATTTGCAAAACACACTTGACATTCACTAAACAATTCTCTGAAATTGTCTTTCTCTCTTGCAATCACAAACACTCAAAGATCTTTCTTTCAAAGCAAACACTTGAGTTTCCTTTGCTCATTTGTTTGATTGTTGTTTTATCTTGGGAGATAAGTTGTCATTACAACCGTTGAAAGGATATACATAGCAATATTATCTTAAGGATATATCAAGAATTTGGTCGACTCTGCAAATTCTCATATTTGATCATTTTCAGATTTCTAACTAATAGTTGTTGTTGTTATTTTCCGGTTCTACACATTACCACTCACAGGAATTAGTTAAATGGAGGAAGGATGTGATGGACAAAAGAGTAAAAATGAAGATTTTCGAAGTGAAAAAAAAAAGTGCATAGAAGGTATTCATGAATTTGCAGAAAAAGGTGAAAAGTTAGGCTGAGGAGTGGCAGAATTTGCCTTCACATGCATTTCATTTAGCTCCTAATAGTGATCAAGCAGAAAAATGGACAGTAAGTGTGATTCATGAACTGTTAAGCTTAAGAAGACGAATAGGGAGAATATTTATTGCTTGGGGATTATTTGAGTTTTGGAATACGGTTTACAAAAGCTTTAGTGCATTTTTCGGGTAAAGTGATGGTGGTACTGGTGGTTACGATGATTCCGGTGAAATGGGGGTGGTAGCATGGTTAATTTAGTGATAAAGGAGATATAATTATTAAAGAATTTTAATAGTTAATTAGGGATTAATTAGTGTAAATATAATTAATAAAATAGAAATCAAATGAATAAGGAAAAGAATATAAAAAATAAAATTTAAAAGATTTCTGACATGGCAGTGACATGGTGCATGTGGCGCGACGGGTTATATGTGTATCAAGAGCTAAATAAATTTACTTCCCAGTCTTTTCTGTTTGCGTAAGAGTTCTTCCTCTTGCCCGCGTAACATTATCTTCAACCAACCTCCACCGTACTTTCGGTGGGTATTGTATATCCAAGTCTTGTCAGAATGTCATCCTCCGACTTCTCCAGAGCCTCCGGTAGCACAGCCGAGATAGCGACGAGTTCTCTGCCCCTGCGAGGATGAAGCGACAGAAGTTTTTTTGAGAATTCAAGAGAGGGTCACGGCGAGACGAGCCGTTTATCATTACGATGTTTAGGGGCTAATATGTCGCTTTAATAGTTTGAGTGTGTTATTTCAGATATAATTTAGGGGTAAATTTATGTCTTTTCCTAAATTATACGAATAAATTAATAAGGAAAATTAGATAATTGTTTTGGACGAGGAAGTAATTATTATAGTCAGAAAGGGTAAAAAGGAAAAGAAAAAAACTTGAAAAGCAGATATGGGCAATCCACTCTGCTTCCGTTATGCATCTCTCAACATCACGCCCTTTATTCCCACCTTAACTCCGTCAATTCCGTTAAAATTCACAACTGATCTCCATCCACTAAACGTCGTCGTAACATCTCGAATGGAATCAACATACAGTACAACCACCATCAGCGCCACCACAACGGGCAACACTAGTACGTCGGAAAACTCAATTACCGATACGGTAGTACAGTACGTTGTTCTCCGAAGAGATTTAATTGACACGTGGCCGCTAGGAAGCGTGGTTACGCAAGGCTGCCATGCTGCCGTGGCAGCTATTTGGTCTCATAAAGACGACGCCGTTACGCTTGAGTATTGTAGCCCTACCAATCTCGATTCAATGCATAAGGTAAGTCGTCTAATCCGTCCCAATTAAGTGTATTACTTTCATTTTTGGTGCACTATTCTATATTTAGTAAGTTACTGCAATTCAAACATCCTACATGTCAAGTTTATAACCACATTTTAGTACATTACACACATTTATAATTTAGAACCACGAGTCTCTTTTTATTCCTTAAAACTTTGTGTCCAGCTGAGATCTTTTTTGGTGCACTCTTCATATTAACTTGACAATTCAAACATACAAGTTTATAACCACACGAGACTCAAAGGGCATTTTAGTACATTACAGTATTACACACATTTATAATTTAGGACCATAAGGGCTCGTTTGGTACGAGGGATAAAGCATATGTAATCTCGAGATTAAATTTGAGATGAGTTTATCCTTTGGTTGGGATAAAATCGTGGTATAACTAATCCCGTGATTAGTTATCCCAGAATTATAGTTGTTTTTATCCTTATGAGAGGGTGAAATAACTAATCTCGGAATAAATTATTCCGTATAATTAATCCCGAGATAACTTTTTCCCAACCAAACGACCCTTAAGTCTCTTTTTATTCCTTAAACTTTGTGGTCATTCAAACTAAAACACTTAAATTGGGACGGAGGGAGTAATATATTGATCATGTAAAAATATTTATACAATCAGTCAGCTAGAAGGTAATTGCAGGTAAGCCTCTATGGCAAACAATTATTGAACCTGAAAATGGTTAAAAACATGCTATTATTGGTTAGATTACAGTGACAGTGTCAAAGAGTAACTTTTACGCTGTTTCAGTAACCGCTAGTTCGCCATCTGTCTCCACATCTCTGTCCCCTTCAACTACTGCTCCTCGAAGCAAGGAAGTGAGAGCACCAGGAAGAGCGGATAGGTTGTTTGTGAAAGAAGGGCTTGTTCTCGAATAAGCTCTTTGGCACATCTTCTTAGGTTAGACCGGATAACGAAAGTTTCGTAAGGGGACTGGAGCAGGCTACCATGAGACAAAAGATCTTCTTTCTAAAGAGATTCGATTCGGAACTCTTATATGTCCAAGGTTCACGCATCCAATTTTATCTTTGTGTGCGTTCCAAAACTATTACCGAACAATACAGCCCTAAAAGCCCAAGGCGTTCCCCACCGGCACATAACTAATAGGGTTCAGGCTTATACGATGAATGTTATCCCCCCGAAGCCCCTATCGCCTGCCTGGAACTCCTTACTTCACTCTTTCACTAGAGCCTTCCCCCTCTTACTAAGACTACATAATGTTCTTGTGAATTATGGCCAATACCGGGTATATAAGCAGTGATATCCACGGCTTCTTGTACTAATTTCTCCTGACACATTACTAATTCTCCTGGCGTAGATCTACTTGTTGTTAATATTAGTTTCTTCCACGAAACGTGTTTAGATAATTACTTGGAATCGAAGATATATAATTCTTATTTCAGTTAGTAATTGGAGTTGAACTATTAAACTGCCATTGTATGCTAAACAAATGTGAAAGTGCATCGTTCAGTGCTCTTCATTGCAACTACTTGATCCGAAAATAGTGAAGACTGTATTAGATTTTTTATAATGTTGTTGTTTTGGCCAGCTTGTGTGCATTACTCCTCGGGGTACCTTCTACCTGTCAGCAACGCCGGTACCAGGTAACTTTATGTGATCTACACAATGAATGTACGAGAATAGTTAACAACTACTACTAGTGCTTTGAAAGGATAAACTTTAATGATTTACAATACAACAGGCTTGAAGCCTAACAAGAGTTGTGACAACAACAACAAGTCTTGTGATCTTGATCTTCTGTCTTGAATCCGTCTTGATTCTCGTTCCAATTGAAACAATCTCCTTGATCTTATGGATCTTTACTCCAAAAGAGACAGGAAGAAACCCTTCCCTATTTATTGTCCCCTTTAGATCATCGGCCTAACTTGGTATAAAGGGTAAATTCTAAAGAGAAATATGAGTTTCAGATCAGGTGAAATCCCTGTTCGGTTTCCCCGATAAACTTGGCTACAGCTGAGCCTTCTGAGTTAGTTAAATCCCGGAGTTCCGAACGATCAGACCGCAGGGTCACGGTAAGTCCCCGTGTGTAGGGCTGATAAGAACCCATTGATATACTGTTCGGTTGGGGTTGTAGGAAGGTAAGGGTTTTCGAACTAGGATTCCATATACATGGATCCGTTTCTCGATAGAACTACTTCTAATGATTTTTGATCATCTTCTTCCATAGATTCAAAGAAGATAATAAATTCCGAAGAAATCGTTATATAGGTTTTTGAATAGTAGATTGATAATTAATTATACCAAAAGTAAATAGAGATTACTTTTACAAAATCCTAAAGTATACATGGATCTGTTTCTCGACAGAACTACTTCTTATAATTTTGGATCTTCTTCTTTTGATTCAAAGAAGATAATAAATTTCGAAGAAATCGTAATACAAGATTTTGAAAAATCAATAGATAATTGGGAAATACCAAAAGTAAATAGAGATCAAATTTACAAAAATTCCAAATATCAATTCTTCAAAACAGATTTCACAATTAAAACGGAAGAAAGAGATATCCCATTAACAAAACCCTTTGAAACAATTCAATTACTTTCTCAAAATTCCTTGAAAAAACATAGAGAAAGAAATTATAAATACATACACATTGGTTTAGTCCAAGTAGGGATAAAACCCCTTACTAAAGAAGGATTAAACACTTCGATCCTTGCTATCTTAAGAGATGCAAGATTCACAAACTTTGAAGATTCCCTGTTAAGTTCGGTTGAGTCCAGTCTCTGCACAGGACCAATCTCTTTTGATTGTTACCCAAACTTTTCAGTTTCTTTTAACGATAAAAATATCCAAAAATCCTCCGTCTTACAGATTAAGACACATAATTACCAGATGCTTGAAGGATCTATTCCTGTAGCATTAATTTTTAAAATTCATTATAAAGCTATGACTTCTGCTTTTGCTGCAAAAGTCAGATACCATAGTAAGAAAGGTGAAACCCTTCTTTTACAAACAGACCTTTCCAAATCTAACACGGTAATACCACGACCTATTAGATGGAAAGATATTACCCTACCAGAAGAATGGATCCTGGAAGGTGTAGTTAAACCTGAATCCTTAGAATCTGAGCAACCAAATACCCATCTTAGAGAAATAACTCAATACCAAGATGGTAGGGTCAGTCTCTCATTTTTAAGAAGATCTATGAGTAATAGATACAAAGATACAAGTTCTGAAGAGACCCTAGATTTAGGAAGAGTCTCACAAATCACTTCAATAATAAATACACCAGTCAAAATAAAGCCTAGGTATTCTACATCAGATCTACCAAATCTGGCAAACGTAGATTACACAAATCAAATACCCAGACCAGTATATATAAATCCTGTGGTTAGAAAAAAGATGGACGACCAAGAACCTACAAGTCTAACATATTCTTCAATAACCCATAATGACTTAGCAAATGAAATTAAAGTTCTAGAAAAAGAATTCCAAGTAGATAAAAAATTACTACAAAAGGAATTTTATGAAAAACATAATTCAGAAAAAAGAAATTGGTTCTTCAAAAATTTCCTAAATACAAGAAAACAAATACAAGAAAAATTCTATGAATTTGTTCAAGATAATAAAATTAATATTCCTTTTTTCGATTGGTTTGAGATATATTCATCTCAAAACTCCATTAGATACCCCTTTCTTAAAACAATAGACCCCACTATCAAGAATAATGTAACCATGTTAACACATAAATCCGATAGTAGTGATACCCTAGAACAATCCAGAAAACCCCTCATTAATAATATGGATTGGGAACAACAACCCGTACAAGAGATACAAATAGCCCCAGGGTTACAAATAATCCCTGCTCCAAACCTAGGAATAATTAAACCCCTAGCTCAATCCCGTTACAATGCCGCTTCAATTTATGATTGGAACCTCGATGGAATGACTGAATACAATATCCTCAGCTTCCTCCAACAAATGACAATGGCAGCAAATGCCTATCAAACACAAAAAGAAGTCCTCGATAAGACCTCTGTAGAACTGCTAATCGCAGGATTCTCAGGTCAATTAAAAGGATGGTGGATCATTACCTCACTGACCAACAAAAAGAAAATATCGTAAATGCCATAAAAACCGATGAAGAAGGAATACCAATATTAAGTGACATAGGAGAACCTATACAAGATGCAGTATCAACATTGATACTGACAATATCTTTAGGTGATTCTACGCATCTTAAAAACGCTGAATTACTATCAAATTTAAAATGCAAAAAATTAAGTGATTTTCAATGGTATAAAAATACCTTCTTAACTAGAATAATGGTTAGGGAAGATTCCAGCCAACCATTCTGGAAAGAAAAATTCTTAGCCGGATTACCAACCCTCCTAGGAGAAAAAGTTAGGAATAAAATTAAAGAAAATTGTGGAAAACAAATAATACCCTACGATGAGTTTACATATGGAGAATTAGTCCGTATAACTCAACAAGAAGGATTAAAAATTTGTCAAGACCTAAAATTACAAAAACACCTAAAGGAAGAATTAAAAAGAACAAAATGTGAGTTAGGTACTTTTTGCAAACAGTTCGAAACAAATACCATAGAAAATTCCAAAACCTACTGTAACACCCCATTTTAACCGGAGTCGAAACGGGAGTGCCACGTATGGTATGATTCCTAAATGTATTTTAAGGAGTCGCCACCTAATTATTATAGTGAATTAGGACACTTGATTTATTGCAATAAAAATACTGCAATTAATGATCTCCATTTAATGGTCTGCGAAAGCTATGTGAGATTCTAGGTAAGGGTTCTTTATTATCCTAAAGGGAAGGGGTCAGGCATCCTATAAGATCCGCTAACTTGCGGTTATCCGTTCAAACCTAGGTTAATTATATATTGACTTTTATTCTACATATTCTAAGCATTTTTACATAATTTACAATTAAAATAAAATGCAATACAAAAATAGTAAAACTAAAATTAAACGAGACATGGATAAGAATCCGGGACATCTTTAACCTTTTTAGACTTTCTGCACAAGATGATCTTCGGGTACCTGTATAGACACTTAGTAAAAGTATTAGTAATAAATAAATAATTTTTAAAGTAATAGCAATAATTAATAAATAAAGCCAAAAATAAATCCGTCTTTTGCACTGAGAAGGCCTTGGAAATCGACGAGATTCCTTCATCGACAATATTGCTAAAAATAATAAAATAAATAAAACTTTCAGATCCGCGTCAAAAGCAAGAATAGTTTTAAACACGGAGGGCTCGGATATAAAATATATAAAGTGGGACGGCTAAACAAGTGCGGCCGCGAATTACTCGCCAGCATGTTGGTTATCCGTGTAAGTGGAAGAAATCATCCTTGCCTGAAAGCTTCATTTATTTTATCATTCCGCTTTGCAATCGTGGAGGCCTCAAAAATCGACGGATAACTTTTTCATTGGCCAAACAAGTATAGCATCTTGTTCAAATCAGTAAAATACCAACAGTGTAGTATTTGTTCTGAATCAGTAAACCAATTAAAAATGCCCAAAATCAATAGCAATACGCCAAAACCAGTCCAATAATATGGCCAAAAACAGTAGTAACAATGCCGAAAATTAGTAGCAAATAGCCTAAAAATCAGTCCAGCACCCATGGCTAAAACCAGCCGAACAAATAACCAAAATTAGTAGCAACAACGACTGAAAATCAGTCCATTAAAATGGCGAAAATCAGTAGCGAAAAATAGCCGAAAGTCAACCCAGCAAATAGCGAAAATCACCAAAGAACAATGGTCAAACTACCAAAGAAATGAAACAATGGAGCGATTCGGAAAGTCGAGTTCACGAGTTTAAAAACTCCGGCAAAAATACAAAGAATCATTCCAAATCGAACCAACAACAGAAAACAAGAACGGCCATCACGAGTTCCTCAAACTCCATGAGATTCACAATAAAGGAAATCACCCAAAATAAAAATATGCCAATAAATCTAAAAATGAAACCAAACCCAGCAATGATGGTGGCGGGCTACTTCCACGGCGAACACGGAGCGACTCGAGCACTGGGATCGGGACGGAGCAGCAGGATGTGGGTGAGATTGACGGGAGAGGTGAGAGGGTGACGGGAGTTGCAGGGAGTAAAGGTAGAGAGAGGGAGCGGTAGAAGTAGGGTGAGAGGCAGAGACGTGGGTTAAAGGTGAGGGCGGGTTAGCCGCGCGACGGAAAGAGAGGTGAGGAGACGTGCGGTCAATTTGAGTGAGTGAGAGATAAAGTGGAGGTGAGGGTGATTTTAATGTTGTGCGGCTGATGATAAATGTCAGGCTGCTGAGTGTTCTCCCCTCAATAAATGAGAGATATGGTAGGTATTATAGAAAATGAAAGAATGACATGATGTGAAGTGGGTATGGGTTGTGAGGAAAAATAAAAGATTGATTTTCAGATTTTGTGGGATATGATATGGGATTTGAAAATAATTTTGGACTGATTTAAATTGTGGTTCGATCGATCGACTGTTTGACAAAATGCAAGTCGAGTTATTTATTTAAAACAAAATTATTTAAAAAGATGCAAAATTATTAAAATTCAAATGTCGATGCAATAATACTAAAATGCAATATTTAAAACATGTTTAATGTCTGATTAAAAGTAAAAACGGGATGTCAATTAATAATTTAAAGAGATGCAAATATTATTAAAATAAAACATAATATTAACAAAGACATAATGTTTAATTTAAAATAAAGAGATGCAATGCCATTTTGTGAAGAAATAAACACAGAATATTATGTAAAAAATGCAAAATAACGATTAAAATGCAATGTGCTACAATACTTAAAATTGCACGAAAATATACAAAAAACGGGTCAAAATTGGCTGTCAACAGTATGTCCCTCTTTGTACGGAGATGATGGAAGAGTCTTCGGACAAAGATGTTGACTAGAGCGATTTTGTCCTGTTTATAAACTATAAACTCAAAATAGGGATGACGCACGAAAAATGTCGATGTCAAATCAAGATGACACCGTCGTTGTGATGCAAAATTAAAAGCAAAGTCGACGATTAAAAATGTCCCGGTCGGGTATGATTGACACCGAGTTGCGGTGATGTGGTCTTTGAAAAGACAAGGTTATTGTGGATGTTGATGGCGTCATTGCATAGGCGCGATGCAGATGCTCGTCGTTGCATGCGAAGCATAAATAAAGCCGCATAGACTTTACATGATATGGCGTCGTTGATAGACACGACGCAGATGCTCGTCACGCATGACGAAACATTGATGAAACCGCCAGATAGGCTTACATGACGATCGCTGCATGGCGACGCTGACGCAGACGCGTCGTTGCATGACGAAACATTGATGGCCGCCGACAGCTTACGTGAGATGGCGTCGTTGTATGACGCCGATCTTGATGGCGTCGTTGCACGGACGTATTGGCCGGGCGTCGTTGTGTAGACGCACGCCGATGGCGTCGCTGGACGTATTGGGCGCCGTCGTTGCGTAAACGCATGTTGACGCCGTCGTTACTGGGCGTATTCTTTGCCGGGTCGTTGCACGTAGACGCACGACGACGCCGCTGGACGTATTGCCGTCGTCGCCGCTCGACGTAATCGATGCTCGCAGTAGAATAAATGCTCCTACAAGCTTTGTTGTGTGCGCGTGGGTTGCAAATTTGACTTTATGCACGGTGATGTGTTAGACTTAGTTGTGGATTTTGAACTTTGATTGTTGATCGTCGATGCCCCTTTCTGCTTCTGTTGCGTTCTTTCTGCCTCTGCTAATATGAAGAAACCTGCGCTCAAAGAAAATTTGTGAGTTTTGGGAAATGAGTGGTTGATTCGCGTCAACTTCAGAAGCTTTGCTCTGCTTGCATGCTCGGACTTCAAAGAAAAGTGCATAATTGTTAAGCCAAAAATGACAACGCATGAATTTATAAGCAATGTAATAGCATGAGTAGAAATGTTATCCTGTAAAATGTGATGGCGGTTGTATTGATGTGATGCTGCAAATGCTGAGTTTCGTCCTTGCACTGGCGTGTTGAATGTTGTGAAAACTTGCCGAATCTTGTGAAGTCTTGACGCGATCTGCGGCGGCTTCTTTGGATCTTTGCGATTCGATGTAGTCTCGCACGACTTGGACTTTGTGAAGGTTTCTTGAACGCCTGCGGGCTTGCTGGATGCTGCGAATGCTGGTTGAATGCTGCGATTGCTGATGTAGTCTCTGCACGGGCTTGCTGGATGCTGCGAATGCTTACTCTGCGCGGGCTTGTCGGATGCTGCGAATGCTTGCTGAATGATGCGATTGCTTTTGGAATCCTTATTATGATCTCTTCACAATGCATCTCTCAAAATTGTCCCAGTTTTAGTTATGCGGGGTGCGTGGGCAAGACTTAACTCTGGCGGAAATTGCTCATATCTCTTTTCAGAATAACCAAACGCATTTGTCGCACACGAGCCAATGAGAAGATTTCTAATGGTGTGACCGAAGCCGACTTAGGCCGCCTACGTATCCCGCTGAGGGAATCAGGTCAATACGTAGTTCATGATGCAAAGAATAAAGATTTTATATGCATTTTTTTTTGAAAAATGGAAAGACAGCATCACGTTCTGACTTCAGTTGATACCAACAATTAGTATTGTGCTTAGGAATTCCGTTATTCACTTTCAGTCTAACAAAGATTGACTTCTAGGTAATTCCTATAGTTTCAAATGGTACCTCAGACACCTAAGTATCGACACACTTGCTTGCAGTCAAGGTTTCGAACTACACGTAATCTCACGTTTCAAATGCCCTCACTGAAAGAAAGTCCCATTTCTCACATAAATTCCAGTATTTTGAATTTTGGGACGCTTAGGGAAGTACGCTCACACTCAAAAGGATGTTCAATGCATGCAATTGTGATACCATAGGCTTGGCCGTCATGTAAGTAAACACTAATGTGAGAACCTCCGATAAGATCATGTAGGCTTGTCATGGGCTTGTAATGTAGGCGGGGGAAAGGGATGGATATCATTTGGGTAAAAGTGACTAATCCTCTCGAGCGTTGGACTACGCCCGTGCTTGATATTTGTGCTTCAACGCCGATCCGCTTTCTTTTTCTTTTTCTTTTTGTTTGTCCCGCTTTTTCAGATCGACTTCCTTTTAATCTTTCGTTTGGAGCCCGCTTTTTTCCAAATTTATTCTTGCATTCTTTTCTTCGGGGCTTTTGATTTCTTCTTTTGTGAGTCATCATTTGTTTTTTCTTTTTCCTTTTGGGATTTTGACAATTTTTGTCTTTGCAACCTTTGACGCAGAATTTTGTCAGCCACTTGCACATTTACAAAGCGCTCAAGGAGGTCGGGCCAAAAGAGGATAGTGCGTACACACTCAGAAAGGGTATAAGTGTAATATGCGGTTGTCAAAAGAATAGGCTTTAGGCTCAAAAGAGGTGTACTACGGATAATGTTATTTGGTAGGCTGAAAAAGGCTCAAACGGGTCAAAGAAAGCCTACGATCATTTCCCACACCGAGTGTTACTCAGGATTTCGCCTCAACAAACATTCGGGCCAAGTTCTAGATCACAATGCAATGCAATTGAACTTATTCTAAAACTCACCACACAATGCACATGAAACAATGAGGTTGGTTTCGTTCTTATCTTAGAAGCATGTAAGACAATGTCATTTACGGGTGAATAAGAGGTACCAAAAGAATCTATGGTTTACCACGAAGTCAGCCCATATTGATTATTACACGTTCTTTCCTATGCACGCTCCCAACTGTGTTGGTATCAATCGAGTCAAACAATGATGCTAAAAAAAATGTTTTTTTGTATTTTTGGATAACATTTTTTGTATTTATGAACAAGATATTTTTTTTGTATTTTTTGAACAAATGGTACCGAACCCGAATAGGGCTGCCTACGTATCTCGTCTTTGACGAGAATCAGGTGTGCGTAGTTCGTTCAGATATGTTATAAAATGTATGCTTGAAAAGAATTTATTCATGAAAGAAATGCAAAAGTAAAAACTGTGCAAAACAAATGATTGTTCACTATAGGACTAATGCAAAGTAAAAGAATGTAATGAAAAAATGTATGGCTGTGATGAAATGCATGAATATTTGAAATGCAACAATGAATGTCCGTGATTGGATAAATGCAATGAATGAGTGAACCAAATATGCCCCCCTTTTTATTATTATTATTATTATTATTTTTTTATGTGGTGGTGTCGAACCCTAGATGGGTTGCCTACGTATCACACCGTATGGTGAGAATCAGACACGCGTAGTTCGGAATGATTATGTTGTAAAATGAATGACAAAAAATTATGTAATCAATATTAGACATATCAATTGAATTTACGAATATGTATAAAAATGCAAAATATAAGACCCAGAGCGATGCTTTGTTGAATCTGATATAAGCTGACATCTTTCCGTCAACATAACTCAACTCATTCTTGGATGATTTTTTTTTTTTTTTATTTTATTTTTTTGTTGTTGTTGGTGTTGTTGTCTGCCCTCGACTATTTGCGAGGACGGTCTTCCTGCAAAAATATGACAAATGAGTGAGAGTAGGCAAGCCACAAAAATAGTAAAATGTAAGGGCGTGACGATATAGTCAAAGACTCCCCTGATTGGTTCGACCGGACTGGTGGTTGATGCTTCACAAAGTCCAAATCGTGCTGTTCAAGAGCGATTTACGTAGTAGAAGTCCTGATTGCAATGTGACAACAAAAGTGCAAAAATGGAAACGCTCGTGGCCGAAATTATAAGCATGATATGTACAGAGGTTAAAAGAGTAATTATTGCATTAAATAATATGTACAGAATTGCTAGCTACAACAATAGTAAATAAAAACATGCAAATCAAGTGCGCGCCTAATATGCATGGGACCTCTCTTATGCCAGAGGTTGGCCTAAACGCCAGATATGCGAGATTATGATAAATAGGTCAAAGCCGTTAAACTGCAATGTTTTGCTGGAAATGGCGACCAAATGACGGTGCACTTTTTCCAATTTCGGTGTGTCATGACCAGACTTGGATCCATCTATCATCATTACGCTACACATAGTATGCTAATGGGTCGTTGGATTGTGAAACCTGTCGACAAGTTTGGTGGATTTCTAATTGTGGCGTTAATACCAAGGATTAACCCACCTAAGGTTTATGTATGCATGACTTAATATAAAAGTGGTATAGCTCTATCTTAAGTTTTCTAAGATTTGGCTTACTAGGCCTTGAGTTCGAGCGGACAGCTCGAGCGAGAAGGCTACGCGGCCACCGGTTAGACCGGACACTCCACGTATATTACCAACTCTCCTAAATTTGGGTTTTGAAGAAAGAATTTTGTTGATGCACCCAGCGCACCTCGCATGTAGTGTGTGATAGTGTGGATTTTCCAGTGTGGAAGAAATATGAGTGGAATGTCAGTTTAAGGAAAGCAATAAAAGCAAATAGCAATTAAAACAGCTAAGCATACCAGATTAAAACAAACAATTTTAAGGCATTTAAAGTAAATAAAAGCAAATAAAGCCAAGCAATAATAAACCTAGGTTTGCTATGGTCAAGAACCTGATTATCCCCAGCAGAGTCGCCATCTGTAACACCCCATTTTAACCGGAGTCGAAACGGGAGTGCCACGTATGGTATGATTCCTAAATGTATTTTAAGGAGTCGCCACCTAATTATTATAGTGAATTAGGACACTTGATTTATTGCAATAAAAATACTGCAATTAATGATCTTCATTTAATGGTCTGCGAAAGCTATGTGAGATTCTAGGTAAGGGTTCTTTATTATCCTAAAGGGAAGGGGTCAGGCATCCTATAAGATCCGCTAACTTGCGGTTATCCGTTCAAACCTAGGTTAATTATATATTGACTTTTATTCTACATATTCTAAGCATTTTTATATAATTTACAATTAAAATAAAATGCAATACAAAAATAGTAAAACTAAAATTAAACGAGACATGAGATAAGAATCCGGGACATCTTTAACCTTTTTAGGCTTTCTGCACAAGATGATCTTCGGGCACCTGTATAGACACTTAGTAAAAGTATTAGTAATAAATAAATAATTTTTAAAGTAATAGCAATAATTAATAAATAAAGCCAAAAATAAATCCGTCTTTTGCACAAGGAAGGCCTTGAAAATCAGACGGAGATTCCTTCATCGGCCAATATTGCTAAAAATAATAAAATAAATAAAACTTTCAGATCTGCGTCAAAACAGTAATAGTTTTAAACACGGAGGGCTCAGATATAAAAATATATAAAGTGGGACAGCCTAAACAAGTGCGGCTGCGAGAATTACCGCCGGTAGCATGTTGGTTATCCGGTGTAAGTGGAAGAAATCATCCTTGCCCAGAAAACTTCATTTATTTTATTGTTCGTCTTTGCAACTGTGGAGGCCTCAAAAATCGACGAATAACTTTTTCATTGGCCAAACAAGTATAGCATCTTGTTCAAATCAGTAAAATACCAACAGTGTAGTATTTGTTCTGAATCAAGAATCGACAAAAATGCCCAAAATCAATAGCAATACGCCAAAACCAGTCGATAATATGGCCAAAAACAAGAGTAACAATGCCAAAATTAGTAGCAAATAGCCTAAAAATCGATCCAAAGACCATGGCTAAAACCATTAACAAATAACCAAAATTAGTAGCAATAACGATCAAGTCCATTAAAATGGCGAAAATCGATGGCGAAAAATAATAGAAAGTCAACCCAAAGAATAGCGAAAATCATCCAAAGAACAATGGTCAAACCGATCCAAAGAAATGAAACAATGGGAAGCGATTACGGAAAGTCGAGTTCACGAGTTTAAAAACTCCTAAAAATACAAGGAATCATTCCAAATCGAACCAACAATGAAACAAGAATTAACGATCACGGAGTTTGAGGAACTCCGGCGAGATTCACAAATAAAGGACATCAGTCCAAAATAAAAATATGCCAATAAATCTAAAAATGAAACCAAACCCAGGCAGCTATGGTGGCGTCACTCGGCGAACAGGGAGCGACGCTCGATTTAACGCTGACATGACGGAGCGCAGGATGTGGGTGAGATCGACGGGAGAGGTGAGAGAGTGACGGGAGTTGCAGGGAGTAAAGGTAGAGAGGAGTGAGCAGTGTGGGTTAAAGGTGAGCGAGGGTTAGCCGGTGGCGACGCAGAAAGAGGCGAGGAGACGCGAGGTGGGGTCAATGAGTGAGAGATAAAGTGGAGGTGAGGGTGATTTTAATGTTGTGCGGCTGATGATAAATGTCAGTGAGAGTGTTCTCCTCAATAAATGAGAGATAGGGTAGGTATTATAGAAAATGAAAGAATGACATGATGTGAAGTGGGTATGGGTGAGGAAAAATAAAAGATTGATTTTCAGATTTTGTGGGATATGATATGGGATTTGAAAATAATTTTGGACTGATTTAAATTGTGTCTTGGACTGGACTGGATTGGTTTGACAAAATGCAAGGCGAGTTAATTATTTAAAACAAAATTATTTAAAAAGATGCAAAATTATTAAAATTCAAATGTCGATGCAATAATACTAAAATGCAATATTTAAAACATGTTTAATGTCTGATTAAAAGTAAAAACGGGATGTCAATTAATAATTTAAAGAGATGCAAATATTATTAAAATAAAACATAATATTAACAAAGACATAATGTTTAATTTAAAATAAAGAGATGCAATGCCATTTTGTGAAGAAATAAACACAGAATATTATGTAAAAAATGCAAAATAACGATTAAAATGCAATGTGCTACAATACTTAAAATTGCACGAAAATATACAAAAAACGGGTCAAAATTGGCTGTCAACACCTACGAAGGAGACTGTAGCAAAACTTATAAATACCACAAAAAACCAGCAAAACATTAAAAATCTAACAATGATTATTATAAAAATCCTTATAAAAATAATCGTTACAAAAATAATAGAAATACAAGAAAGAATTACAATTCAAAATACAAAAATCTAACTTGTTACAAATGTAATAAGAAAGGACATACGTCAAAATACTGTAGGATGAATAAAAAACTACAGGAATTAAATCTCGACAAAGATACTACTAAACAAATCTCTAATCTACTACTTGATTCCTCCGAAGACTCTGACTATTTCTCTCTTTCATCAGAAGACAATAACCCCTCCAAGTAGATGAATTAGTCACGAGTAGTTCAACTGAAAAGGCTAAAGGAAAACGAATATGTGTCTTAACAAAAGATTAAGAATTTATGATAGATATGATCAAACACATAGACACTCAACACCAAAAAGAATACTTAAATAAACTCCTAAAAACCTTTACACCAGAGAAAAAAGAGATTAAAAATACCGTATTACCAAATACCTCTACAAAATATGACTTAACAAAAATCCTAGAAAGAGGAAAGAAAATAAAAGAAATAACAATCCAAGAACTACAAAAACAAGTAATTCAGATAAAATTAGAGGTAAAAGAATTAAAAGAAAAACAGCAAAAAGATTCAGAACTAATTAAAATTGTGCTCTCTAAACAAAATCCCGTTCCAGATAACTATGACTCAGAAGAATACGATTCTGAAAATCCCAATGAGTCAAATAATAATCAGATAGAAAATCTAGGAGAAATCTCGGAAGACTTTCTGACTGTATTACGACAAATAATAACAAAAAAATATTTAATAAAAATAACACTAAAATTTCCGGATAATTTTAGAATAACAATCAAGTCTCTTTGACAGTGGGCAGACTTAAACTGCATAAAAACCAGTATAATACCTGAAAAATTCCTAGAAAAAACACAAGATTCATTAGCAACTGCTAATAATTCTAAATTAGAAATTAGGTATAAAACCAAGGCGTCAATCATAAATGATGAAATTTCGATAGTAACATCGTTTGTCCTAGTTAAAGAAATTCACAATACCATAATCCTACGGACACCATTTATGAATTTAATCACTCCTTACAAAGTAAAAAATATATCTATATCATTTAATTTTAATAACAAAAAACTAAAATTCCAGTTTATATCAACACCAAAAACAAAAGATCTCGATCTCATAAAAACATGCTCGATACATAAAGAAAAATTATATTATTTACGAGAATTAAAAAATGATTTTTCTGACAACCCAATTAATAATAAAATCAAATCCCCTCTTCAAAATGAATTTTCAAATCATGCATATTTTCAAAACCCTGCATTAAAATTAATTTTCTCAAAATTAATCATTAAAGAATTTTTTCCAGGAATTTTGGTCCGTGATTATTTCCAAACCCCTGACAAAAGCAACAAAATGTCCTACCATTGCCCGAATAACAGGTGTATAGCCTACAATCACAAAATATCAAGGAAAGATATGCGTGAATGTGGACAATACTGTATACAGGGCAGTATGTGGATCTTTACTCCAAAAGAGACAGGAAGAAACCCTTCCATATTTATTGTCCCCTTTAGATCCTCGGCCTAACCTGAAACCAAGAGACACTAAATCTCTACTTGTTACAACTGTGTTGAGTCGAGTGTTAGCACTCTGTCCTTAAGACATTATTGCCTCGTATATATATCATTTTACGTTGATGGGCAACTGTCTCCCAAAATAAAACATCAACTGAACAAATGAGCAAATGAAACTCAAGTGTTTCTCAAGAAGAACCTTTGAGTGTTTGAAAGATATGCTAGAGAGAAAGAATTTCAGAAAAATCTAAACTATACAAGAGTGATGTGTCTCTACAATTGAGCCAACGGCCTCAATTTATAGTGTGTGTAAGATGACCTCTTATCTAGCCAACTAATGACAATCAATGGTCATGTAATGACACTTATGGAGAGGTGTTATTCAGCCAAATAATGGCTGAATTCAAGTGCCAAGTAATGGAGGATCAATGCTCCAAAACCAGCCCAAAAGTCAGAAACTTTCCATCTTCCGTCGACCATTCTGCCTCTGAAGCACCGCGGCTCCGACGGTGTTGCGCCGCGGCGATTTTCGACTCGTTTCATCTTTTACACATCGTACATTTCTTCCTACATTTACCAATGTGGAACACGTGTCATCTAACCAACGACCGTCCATCATTTCATGTCTCAAACGTTTACTCACGTACCAATATCTCTTTCACTAATGATACGATACTTGGCACTACATGTGCACGTGTGTGGAAACGACGTTTCCGACGTGCGAGACCTCAATTGTTTGAGTCATAAATAATGGGTTAAACTTAATTCCACATTAGTAAATTTCCAACAGTTTATATACCAAGATTAGGTAGATGAGTTTCATGGGAAGAGATCACCTAGTTTTTTTTTGTCTAAACTGGAATTTGGACCATAATCTCTAAGGTTTGCACCCACTACATTGACCATTAGGCACCACCCAAGGTGCTAGGTTAAGAATGTATATTAGATTTTAATTTAGATATTAGGAGGCTGTAAATTTCCATGGTTGAAAAGGTACAAAATGAAATAAATGGATGAGGTTGGTTGATGCATTGTGTTATGTAAGGGAAAGACCAAAATGAAAATTGCTTTTACATTAGTTAAAAGTCGTGTGGTTGATTGTCTGGTGAACTAGCTCCTGTATGATTTATTCTCTTAAGGTGTATCGTAGCTTCATTTATCAGTTGTAAGAAGTTGAAAAGAGCCAATGGTGCTTCATAGAAAAAACAAAAACCAGATTGATGTTGTCTTAGCTCCTTCGTAGTGAACTAGTGATTGCTTAGGTTAGGTAAAGCATGAATTATGCAGATTTTTACACGGAAGTTGCCTGCTATTGGAGTTGGGGTTAATAAACGCCATTGGACATTTGTAAAGAAGTTCTAATTTCTAATTTGCTTGTGCTTAACTTATATTATGCAATGAGTGAGATTATCTGTAAGCAACTTCCTTTTAATCAGGAAATAATTTTCAGAATGACGTCCACTTCTGTTTCACTTCAATGAGTTCTAACTTAGTCTAGTCCTCGGTATAAAGAATTTAGAGAAGATCGAAGATTCAATGCAACTTTCTTTCTTGCCTATGTAGGTAACTCTTGAAGTGAAGGGTGAAGCCCAGATATTGAACTTGGCAGAAAAGCTAAAAGCTGGGGGCATTGCTCATAAACTGTGGATTGAACAGCCAGAAAACATAGCAACCTGTCTTGCTACAAAACCTTATCCAAAATCCATGGTATCTTCATTTTTCAAGAAGCTAAAACTTTGTAAATGATGAATTTCAAGTGCCAACCGGTAATGTGAAACTGGCACAAGTAGGCTTAGTTTCGGTATATCTTCGCTGCGGAATTGGACCTTGTTGCTAATGATGAGCTACACTATTTGTAATGATCAATGTTTCTCACAAAACCCTTTGACCTTTGCATGCGATTCATCTGGAATTTATAACAGGTGATTCTGGCCAGACGAACATTGGTATTATCTTCAGCTATATCTGAATTCTTATTGATTTATGATCATAATCTTTTGGTAGTGGGGATGAGCTTGTTTATTTTCTACTGTGGCTTCACAACATTATTGCTGCGCTGCTACTCTGAAATTCTGCTTATCCTCTTAAATTATTCAGCCTAAATTGCTCATGTTTAGCCTGTCTATGCATAAGTTGTAATGGCTTTGGTCAATCCACCAAACTACTGTAAAGTTGGGTTGGTTGAGGAATGCAGTATGTAAAGAACCTACCACAGCCTAGTTGGTTGAGGAACCTGGTAAGTCAAGTTACTTCCCAAGTTCTTTTGGGAAATTGGTTTGGGGCATTTTTCTTTGGCTATCAAAGTCTGTTACCAGTGAGCCATCATAATTTGTTCCCTTCCATGTTTTTTGTTGACGAAGGAACCCGCAGCCGCTACTCTTCGAGTGCGCACAGGGTAAATCCCGGACTGACGCAATAGCCTGCAAATCACGTCAGCCAATTAACCACACTTGGCAAGCCATGTGTGACAGACTCAATCAAGAAGGTTTATGCAGGGGATCGAACTCGTGACCTTGCGGTCCCGCGCTCTACTGTTAACCAACTTGGCTATCCTTGCGGGTTGTTTCCTTCCATGTTGTCTCTATCACCAGTCGCCTTTTATGAAATGTTACAAATTAAGATTCTTTGCATCTTTGTAGATTAAAATGAAAATTCTTCACATCTTCTGAATTATTGCCGTTAGTTGGGAAACTTTCCAATTTTAAGTCTATAAATGGGTAGCAATTGAATCATCCAATCATCTAATCAATCATTACAACTGTCAATCCAATAATTTCCGTTTCAGTTCGTGGAAACATTCCGTATTACTTCAATTACAAGCTTCCTTGCAACTTTTCTGACCATACACTATACTATGTTAGTTATCAGTTAAGTCCAATTCTTTCATCAACCCAACTTTTGGTATTAGGATGCTATCAAGAAGTAAGTCTAGGAATTCATAGTTGAGAAGTAGAATCTCCTTTTTAGGTTAATATTCTAGTAATAGTTGAGAGTCGTTCAATGATAGTTTGAGTTACCATTCAATCTGATACATTACCATTTTGACCACCAATACTCCTATAAAATATATTTCACTACCCACATTGAAAGGGAAATATTACATGCGTGTACAAATCTGATTAATACACGAACCACCAGGTTCTTTTTCTCAGTGGTACTTCTATACAGAGCCGTTCAAGATAAAAGCTTTGAAACAAACAGAAAAATAAAACCACGATATATGTCCTAT
This sequence comes from Przewalskia tangutica, assembly GCA_029844215.1. Taxonomy (NCBI): domain Eukaryota; kingdom Viridiplantae; phylum Streptophyta; class Magnoliopsida; order Solanales; family Solanaceae; genus Przewalskia; species Przewalskia tangutica. The sequence goes on from CM056726.1 coordinate 12,193,589, forward strand.
CTCTTTCTTTTTTTCTTTTTCCTTATAAATTTCCTCTCTTTTTCTTTTGTGAAATAATTGTATAATCCTAGAATTTACTTACAGAAATACCTTTCTAACCAACAATAATAGATGAATACTTGGTGATGCATTCCCTATCAGCCAGACTGCAGAGCATGTTTGATCTTCCATTCAAACTCTCAAAGCATGTCCAGTTCTACCAAAAGTTCTAATTTACACCCTGAAATTGAAATATTTCCCGATAGTTAATCAGAAATTAGTGTACGATTAAACTGCAATTAAAAATAATTTTTTATGTCGCAAGCATCAGAAGAATCTCCATGGTAACTTTTTCTATTGGTAGCTATAATCATACTGTCATACAGCTACCAAATGAATATATGTTAAACAAAAATATACTCACTTGGCCTGCAAGGAGATGACAGTTTCAAAGGCACCAGCCAGTGCTCTCACTCTGTTCTTCCTTTGCTCTCTAAGCGTACTTGCAGTCTCTTCAATCACATCATTGGAGACGACAGATTCCTTTTTCCCTTGCACCACTTGACGTGGAGGTTTTGATGATGCCACAGTAGTATTAGTCTCCTTCACTGCTTCGACTTCCTCTGCCATTACCGCTTCCTTTTCTTGGTTTTTCCCTTCATCCTCTTCTTTCTCTTGTTGATTCTCATTCACTTCTTTTACTTTGTTCTCCTCAAGATGATGTTCATTAAGTTCATTGGTCATTTCTTCTGGTTCTTTAGGATTGCTGGTGCTGGTTCCTTCAACAAGTTGTGCCTCTTCTGGTTTCTCATTCTTAATGATTTCTAGTTTTTCCTCAACTATGGAGGACTCAGTGGCCTTGCGGTTCTCTATTTCTGCATTGTTTACATTTTCACTAAGCTCTTCTTGATCTTCAATGACTGAATTGTTTTCTTCTGTATCAGTAGCAGCAGTTTCACTGTTGTTAATGATCACATCGCTTTCAGTATCAATGAGTGGCAATTCTTGATTATCTTCCTGCTCCGATAGTTGAGCCTGAGGAATAACATCCTCAGTTGCATGTGGGGAATTAGTTATTACTGATGCTTTAGGTGCTGAATCATTATGATCATCCTGATTATTTCTCGATTTGTACGTGTCATCTTGATCACTTTCAGCCTGAGGAATAACATCCTCTGTTGCATGAGAAGAATTAGTTATTGACGCTTTTGGTGTTGAACCATTATGACCATCCTGGTCATTTCTCAATTTGTGTGTGTCATTATGACTAGTACTGCTGGCCTCCTGCTTCTTGGAGACGGTGCTGGTGGTTGTGGTCTTCGTCATGGTCCCTGGTCTAGCATACGTGCCGGTGCCACGTTGTTTACCGGTGGCATTCTTAGTCATATGAGGTGTTCTGGATAATCTATCCGAGAGGGGTTTCTGGGAAGTTGAACTAGTCTTTCTTGAAAACGATGAGGATAACCGAAGAATTCTCTCTTTAGGGTTAGCATTTTTTGGCGAAGTAGCAATAGGAGGCTTATCGAATGATCTTCTTCGAGTTAGAGTAGGTTTATTGTGAATGTTGGAGTCACCTGATGAAGACAGTGTAGGCTTGAGATAGTTAGGAACATTCTTGTTTGAGGTGGTTGAATCTGTTCGTTTCCGCACCGGAGAGTTTGTAGTTGATGAATTGGGTCTTCTCAGATGATGAGGAATGGGATGGGAAGGAGATATCCCTCTCTTCTCCTTTCCTGGTGGAGCAGTTTCCTTTGCTCTAGTTGCCATTATATTCTTTGGCTTAACAAGATTGTTGACTTGTATTTTGCTGCAAAAGAGTAGTAATAGGTTAGATTCAAAGAGAGATCATCAAATGGACTTTTGACACAGGCTCTACAAGCATCACTTTTTCTTTTTGTCATGTCAACGTTATTACACTAGGTTTTAACTCTGTCGTGTAAGTTTACTCACATTGCAATTTCTAAGTACGAAAAAGGAGGAGGTTTTCGATAAGTCAACAATCAGTTAGCATAAAACTCGTAAATTGTAATGAATTTCCACGATATTCTACTAGCTTGGATTGAGATTATGTTGTTGTATGTCAATGGTATTAGTTGTACCACTTCATGCTCATATGCTTGTTAGAAATCCTAAGAATGTACAATAAAACATACTGATTGCCGCCTATATAACATTTTTAAATTTGATATTTTGCCACCTTTTATGTCTAAAGAATACAAGAAAAATGAAAAACTGCATAGTGCACATATTAGCTAAATGTATATGCTGCTATACTTTCTTCTGTTTCCAGCCAAACTAATATGTGCTTAGACCAAGTAGCCTTAACAAACAACACATGTAAATAATCAAACACAGAAAAGGAGAAGAGATATAGTATTGAAGAAATCTGAAAATTGATCCCAAAATTTCTACACAAATTGGAAACATTGATAAACTTTAAGGTATACACTCAAGAGAAACTCAAAAATAAAAAACATTTTGGGGACCTTGTTCTAATTCGTAAAAGTGGGCCTTTAATTGGGCTAAGACTTGCGAATTATGGGTCTTTACGGTAAATTCTGACTAATACTATTTAATTAAAAAAAAAAAGGGACCTAAAATTTTTCATTTTTCGAGGGTCTTGTGCGGTAGCACACCTTCGCACGGGTCCAAAGACGGCACTGTTCAATAAAAGAAAACAGTCAGAGAGAACAGAAAGACAGAAATAAATAGCACCTTTTTATCAAAACTGATGATCCATGGCCTGCACTATATTAGATAGATGATTGGTAGGGAAATGAAAACTAAGGGATTTGTGATTTAAAGAGTTTAAAATATGTAGGGAGAAAATAGAAAGAAAGTGAAGAAGGAGAGATTGATGAATTTGGAAAGAGTTATTTTTGGCAGTTTGGTTGTTATATTATGTACGAAAATTATGGACGATCCAAGTTTGTGGGAGCACATAAACACAAAGATGTGATTATCATTACAGCTCAGATGAAATTATTAAATATAGGAGTATTAATTTGGCTATTTCAGAAAGAAATATGTGCCGGTTTTAATTCATTTGTGTATTTTAATATTCTTTTTTTAGTTTGTTGGTAGGGATAATTGCAATACTTTTGATCCCTTAGTTATTGAAACTTTGAGATTCTAGCTCACCTTCGGATCAGTGGATACCTTAAGTCAGCAGCTTTCTTTGAAGATAAGGCATTTACATAAACTCTGAAACCGTACCCAGAGAGCTTACATCAGAAAACTCCCAAGCTTGCCGAGGAAAATTAACCTCGGAGAACTGAATTACCTTGATCTGAATCTCTGGAACTCACAGAAGACCAAGGCAAGTCCACTCTCAATTTCCTTATAATATTTTGTTGAGCATATTTAACTTTGAATAGTTAAAATGTACTATGTTTTTTTGTTCCTCCAAGAATGGAGAAACGGTACAAATTTACCTGAAACATAGGTAATGAAATGGTTTAATATTTAATAAAGCGATCAGTGCATTAAGCTCACTGCTATCATGAGTCGAGGAAGAATTACGAAAGTGCATTGTACGCAGTTTTACCTTACATTTCTGCAAGCGACACTTAATTTGCGAAAATTCATACTCAGAAGGATCGCAGGGTGCACATATTAACTAACTAAAAGTTAGATGTACTTACTAGATAATACAAGGACAAAATAAAAATATGTCAATATTTAAAGGACTAAAGGGAAAAATTTAGTCTAGCTTCTTAATTAGTAATGGGCAATACAATAAGGTGTAGTGCTCCGCCTGCACAATCTTATTTATGCACTAGTTTAGTCAACAACGATTGAGATGGTAAACATTGGCAATAACATATAATTTAGAGAAACAACGAATTAGAAATAAATTATTACTAGTCAATCTTTAAAGTCAAATTAGATGCCAATAGATTAGTTTTTTTTTCTTTCTGAAAATGAAACATTACAATAAAAAAACTGAAAAGTCAGTCCAATATACATATTGCTAGCCAAGAAAGGGACAATATAATTAACGGGGTCAATCATGACATCTAGGCAAGTTTTTATGCACCTCGATTATCAGATAATTATTGTCTTTCACCGGCACAAAACTTAAATAGATGAAAGAAATCATCTAATTATTTTTTATTTCTGTCCAGAGTTTAACTTCTCTTACAACTTCTTGTCATTGTGTAATGAGAAGATAAAAGGGCGAAGGAAGAGGGAGCAACTGGATGAAGGCCCTACTTCTCTCATACGAGAGCTATGTTAGTAGTATATCCGGCGTATCACAGAATTATGAAGGTCATTTAGAAATGTGGTTGGATTTCGGGGATAAGGTCCTCACAAAAAGTCGATTTTGAGACTTTTGTTTAAGGCATAAACTATATCTATATTTGTTTTGTAAGTTTTGCCATGTTCAGAATCAACATGATTGGAGTTGCAAAATATGTATCCGAAGTTACAAAATTTTGCTGAAGTTTGACATATTATCTGTTCAAGCAAAATTTATACATTTTCGTTTGAAATTTCAAACATAACGGACTGAAGTTTAGCTTGTCCAAAATCAAACTTTAGACATTTATGCATGAATTTTACATGCATATATAATTAAACTTTAGGCATATATAACTTAATTAATTATGTATGATTGTATGAATCTCGAGATTGATGCTAAAAACTTAAAAACACTACAATCGAATTGCCATTTACTCGTTAATGGACAAGTTTATTATTCTAGAACAAGTCCCAAAAACAATTACCAACTTATTATAGTATAGCAAACGCTACACATATTTTTTACCATGAATCTTATACGGTCAGGTCATTTCAAAGAAAAGAAGTTTTAAATATCTCGGATCTATTATCCAATGGAATGAAGAGATTGATGACGCATCATATTGGTATAGGGTGAATGAAATGGAGGCTCGCATTTGAAGTCTTATGCGATAAAAAGGTGCCACTAAAACTTAAAGGCAAGTTCGCACATCCAAAAGATGAAAGTTGCGGAGATGAGGATGATGAGATGGATGCGTGGGCATACAAGGAGGGATATGATTAGAAATGACGATATCCGGGACAGAGTGGGAGTGGACTCAGTGGAGGATAAGATGCGGGAAGCGAGATTGAGATGGTTCGGGCATATGCAGAGGAGATGCACAAATGCTCCAGTGTGGAGGTGTGAGAGGTTGGCTATGGATGAGGTCATGAGGGGTAGAGGTAGGCCGAAGAAGTATTGAGGAGAGGTGATTAGACGGGATATGACGCAGGTGCAACTTACTGAGGACATGACCTTAGATAGGAGTTGTGGAGGACAAGGATTAAAATAAAAGGGTAGTAGGTAGTTGAGCGTAGTCTTACTTACACTTACATACAAGTAGTTGTAGTGTTATTACTGTAGGCTTGCTTTAGCCTATCATACTAGTAGACACAATATTGTTATATAGTTCTCTGTCTTTTGATTTCTGCTGTTGTATGTTCTTTCGTGTACTTTGTTTATCTTATTTACATGCGTTAGTTACTGCTTCTTTTTTCATAATGTTTTATCATTGCTTATTCGTTTTTGTTACTTTCATTTTCGTACTGCTTTAAATTTCTTGTCTGGATCTACCGTATCTCTTGTTTTTTTGCTTGTGCTTATGCTTTTCTTGAGCCGAGGGTCTTTCGGAAACAACCCTCTACTTACCAATATAGAGATAAAATCTGCGTACACTCTACTCTCCCCAGACCCAATATTGTGGGGTTTTACTGGGTATGTTGTTGTAACCTTATACGGTACTCAACTTACAAAAGATTGGTCAAAAGAACAAACCATGTTGAGCTAATGGACTTCAAATGCTTCTGGCAGTTGTAGAATATTTCTCATATTGTAATTTCTGTTTTACACATTTTGCATTACTATTTTTGCATAACTTGTTGCTGAACTAAACCATAGTAATACGGATTGGATTACCTAGCACATTTTCTTTGGATTATATAAACCTCTTGACTTAAATTTTTAATTGGTAGAAACTTAGGAGACTTCAAAAAGGGATTCTTTTTATTTGTAACTTAGAAATTTTTTAAGCAAAAATATATCAGTTGACCTGGTTTATGTTTTATTTTCAACTGAAAATTCCATTAATTGTTAAAGAAAACAGAAAAAAATCATTTTTAATTCCAACGAAATGTTGGGGTTTGTGAATTTGATGTACTAACAAATGTTGGGGTTAGGGAATAATTAAGTTATGGTTATAAAATGATAGCAATAGCAATATAATACAAGAGATGTAGACAAAGAAGTATAGAGGAGCAGTGGCGGATCTTGCCCAAAATATTAAGGGGGCCGTAACTAGTGACGGATCCAGACTCTGAAATCTGGTGGTGCAAACATACGAAGTAATAATTTTTTGCGTAGGAAAAAAAGAAGTCTAGAAAGCAAAAAAAAAATTAAAAATTCTGGTGGTGCAACTGCACCACCATGCTTCATGTAGATTCTCCAGTGGCGGTAACTACTAACAAAAATGTTATAATTGAAATTTATAAGAACAAAATTTAATTTTATCAAAGATTCAAAATAACATCAACACAATAATCCACCACGAAAGACTCAACACATGTGATGCCCTTATCAATTTTCTTGAGTTGTACCATCGTACCAACTACCACTCCTAGAGGGTAGAGGGTTTGGTCGATACTCGATATTAGAGGGTTTGTTTATAAAAGAATTATATTAAAAAAAATTAGTTGGGGGGGGGGGGGGCTTAAGCTCCGCCACTGCAGAGGAGGATGAGACTTTCTTCTTATTTCAAGTGTATGTTGGTCATTCTTTAAAGGTGAATAACATCCCAATTTATAGGATGAAACCACCCAATGGAGGTTACAAATATTAATTATGGAGGTTACAAATATTAAGTGTCCAAATTAATAGGTACATGTAACATACAAAAGGTTAGTGAATGTGTATGGACATCCATACAAATGATATGTATTTCATAACACTCCCATTGGATGTCCATATATAATGTGGCTCGTAAAAATCTTACTAGAAAAAGAACTCAGTGGGAAAAAAATTCTAGTGAAGGAAAAATAGTACACATTTCTAATAATACATATTTTAGTTGTCTCATTAAAACCTTACAAGGAAAATCCAGTGGGACAAAACCTTATATGAAAAAAAGAGTACAACATGTATTAACACCCCTGATGAGAACTTCAGGCCAAATGATTGAGTCGTCGCATTCCAATCTTGTGCACCATCTTCTCGAAAGTTGCAGTTGGTAGAGACTTAGTGATCAAGTCAGTCATATTATCACTTGAACGAATCTGTTGCACGTTGATATCATCATTCTTTTGGAGCTCGTGTGTGAAGAACAACTTTGGTGAAATGTGTTTTGTCCTATCTCCTTTTATGAATTCTCCCTTCAATTGAGCAATGCATGTTGCATTATCTTCATATAAGATTGTGGGTATTTTGTCACATTTCAAACCATATTTATTTCCAAGCATTCAAATTAGCCATAACATCAATTGAATTTATTGATATTTCTTCATTTTCTTGAGTTTGCGGCTCATTGATTTCTTCAAGAATATCATAATTGATCAAATCTTGCATTTCTTTATGAGATTCTTTCTTAGTGGCATCTTGACAATTTATTTTTATTTTTCTAGGATTTCGATCCTTAGAACTCAATGGTCTATCACGCTTCAGGCATGCTTTTGGACTCATTTGCTATGGCACTAGTAGATGGTCCTACATGGGCATCAATCCGAATTGAGACATTCTCTGCAGGGATATGTAATTCGGTAATCTTTTTCAAATCTGTAAATGTGTCTGCATTTGATTTACTATTTTCTGCAAGTAAATAATCTTTTGAACCTCTTGCTCGCAAATAGAAGCACATAGATCAAGGTGAGGCAATGATAGATTATTCCATAAAATTTTCCTTTTATTTCATTATTCTCTCCTCCTAATTTTGGAATAATTGTTTCATCAAATCGACAATATGCAATTGATCTTATTTCGGTATCTTCATGTAAGGAAGAAATTATATCATGATCATAGTTATAGCAAGATAAATAAATGGATCAATTGAACAAATATATGGTACTTCATGATCAATCTAATTTTCTCATTTCAACTTCTTTTAGCAGGTAGTCTACTGTTTTTCGAAAACTCTTCAAAAGCTCCAATAATATTCAAGTCAACAACTTGCACAACATTATGAAAGATTTTGAATATCATAAAGGGAAAAGGGTAAACATAGTCATCTTTGTACCCCTCATCAATAAATATTTATTAAGGTGATTTCAGTACATCAACCTTAGTTCATTTAATCAGTTTAAGGATTACAAACAAGTTTTTCAAAAACTTGTATATGCTTCAGACATTTTGTATCCTTCAAATAAATTTGTCACGTAAGCCATATAGGCTGAGATAATTTTCATTTAGTATTTAATTTACATGACATTTTCTGATGTCAGGACCGCAGGTCTAGTAAATTTACTCTTACCAAGATGTATCTACTTGGTAATTATTTCTACATCAACATGCTTTAAGAGACGTAGAATTCAGATCCTCATAACAGTATACAATATTGCGCACTATATTATATCAAAGATATCGTCGACGAGATATCATTTTGTATCGGTTTGTAATTAGACATAACTTACTGAGATCTTATCACTTCATTATTTTTCAGGTACCTGAACCTCGTATGAGGTTTTATGAAGTGTTATGTCGTAGGCTCTTCAAGAACACATTGTCTCCTTATTATGATCATTTGTTCATCTCATTTTTCAAGGATTATTGCATTTGGAACCGATTTATCTACCATGCTTCACACATGTTGTAAACCTTGTCATTCATGGACATTTAAGAGCATCTTTAGCTGGAATATGAAATAGTTGGGTCAGCAAATGCTTCTAACATTTTACTTGAATTATCGTTTGAACGAAGATCATACTGATGATAATTCACAACATATTTCCTAGTTGTTTATTCTCTCCCTCTTATGTTAGAAAAACTAACATACATTTCCACCTTCTTTGGGGAATCCAGATGTATGCATCGTGGTGGATTCATTAATCATATACCGCACAACAAAAATTATTAGATGAAAATATTTGGTTCCTGACCTTGAACCAATTATGAGGGGAGAATTTATCATAATTTATTGGTCTGAAGCATACAAACGTCGTTGTATGCAATATATCATATCTCAGACCGACACATGAAACTTTATTCTAATAAGCAATGATTTAGCTATCTACTGGAGGGCATTCAACGCTAAACCAGTTTGAATATCAACCAACATTATCAAGATGAATTGTCTTGATTACATAATATGAAAATTGTGTTTTCAACTCAATTATTTTAGCAAGCAACTTCGTAAATGTCAAACTGCGGGTTGACAATAACAACACATGTGACCGTCTCATAAATGCATCTATTTAAGACATCACATTGAAGGTGAATGACCCCTTATTCACCTTTTATATTTTTCAGACTTTAGGGAATTCAATTCCAACATTAGCTAGTATAATCAACTTATCATGAGAACAAGCAAAAACAAAAATAACATACCCAGTGAAATTCACACAAATAAAAATTTAAAAAATCTTCTAGTTCTTCAATATATGTCAAGTACTCAATATGCACATCATATTTGAATCGGGATTGACACATCACTCATACCGACTAATAAAATTATTCATACTAGTAAACTACTACGCCATGTGTTATTTATTTTAGTAAACTTCTGGTTTACTATGACATGAATTATTTTTGTGTACCAATAAATTTCCGATTTATCGTGACATGTGATTTCATCATGCTTATATTTCTGTAGTAAAATTTGGAGAATAAAGAGGGTAATCATTCACATACATATTTCTTACCCACTATGATTTTGAAGATATTTAATCATCCGATCAATTATAGCTTTAATATGATATCCTATTTACTTGAGTAAACTTCGGGTTTACTACAACTTGTGTTTCGATCATAGGGGTGGCAGATGAGTCATTTGAGCTGAAATTAGGCGGATCAAGATGAGACGAATCAATAGATGGGTAAATGTCTAACCCACTCAATACTTACATGGGCTAAGATGAGCGGGTCAAGATGGGTCATAACCCAACTTGTCCAACTTGACTCATTACTTTTACAAATTTCAAACTTATCTTCTATGATGTTATTTTTTTCTCTATGATATTTGATTTTTCATATCTTTATTTTAAAAATAAGAATAATATTTTTAAAATTTTTATTTATTTTTATAATAAAAATATGAAATAGAATTTTGAGGATAGAGTAGAGGCAATGGGGTAGGGCGGGGTAAGAAAAATTCATATTTTTATAAATTGTATATAAAAGTAAAAAATATATAAAATTAAAATTTGAGAATAAGGTAGGGCGGAGGGTAGGTGGAGGTATGAAAAAATATCATTTTTAGTTAATTTTTTTTTTTTTATAAAAATAACAAAAAATGTGAAATATAAATTGGAGGAGGGACTGGGAGTGGAGGGGGATAGATGGGGTTAGGGCGGTACGGGGGAGGTAAGAAAAAAATTCATATTTTTTATAAAAGTAAAAAAAATATGAAATAGAAAATTTGAGGATGGGTAGGGGTGGGTAGGGCGGGGGTAAGAAAAATTCATATATTTTATAAATTATTTATTAAAGTAAAAAAATATAAAATAGAAATTTGAGAATGGGGTAGAGGCGTAGGGGGTAGTGGGGAGCTAAGAAAAATTAAATATTTTTAATATTTTTATAAAAGTAATAAAAAAAATGAAATAGAAATTTGAGGATGAGGTAGGGAAATGGGGTGGGGCTGGAGGGGGTATGTGTGGGTAGAGGGGAAGTAAGAAAAAAATTCATATTTTTTTATAAATTATTTATAAAAGTAAAAAAAATATAAAATAAAAATTTAAGAATGGAGTAGGGCGGAGGGGGTAGGTTTTGATAGGGGTGGGTGGGGTAGAAGTGGATAGTGATGGTAGAGCCCGGTGTAGTAGGCAAGGTAGGGGGCAGAGTTGTGAGGGTGATTCGGTGCTTGTATGAGGGTTGGTGTAAGGGAGGGGGTAGGGTGGATGTATAGTATGATTGGGGTGCGTTTGTGTATTTTTATTTTTCCGAAATAATAAATGAGTTTTTAAAATAATTATTTGTAAATAAAAATCTGAATCTAGAGTGGAGCTCTAATAGTTAAAATTGAGCATTTTTGTGGGTCAAGTTTGAGCATCATCATGGGTTGATTTGGGTTGTTGATTTATGATGGATCAACTTGGGCTAACCCAAAACTAACTCATCATCAAAATCACTCTTGCCCAAACTCATGAAACCTTGGACGGATTGAGCGGGTCATTTGAGTTTGGGCTAATTTTGTCACCCCTATCGATCATAACAACTTCGTATATTACAATTTAGAACGAATTACATAATAGTATATAAGCTCTTCAGGAGCCTCTAATTTATTCTCCACAATCACACATATTGTTTGGACACTATTAATGCAATGATCTTCTAGATAAATAGTTAGCTCTTATGTAGCACTTGATCATTAATTTTGTACAACCAAATATTGCTTAGATACTGCTGGTATCATAAAAGAAATTATAGATAGACACTACTGGTGTCATGAAATAAATAGTAATTAAATTGACATTTAAAGACAATACAATTTTATAAATGATGAAAAGTAAATTCTAAACTTTAGTATTTTAGACATCTCCTTCAGGGAGAATACCATTAACATTCAAATATTTATCATCAAAGTTGCGACAGTAATCATAATATATCAATGTGGTTATATTAGATAGTATTCTACACAATTTGTATCCTTTTGCCTTAGAATGATACATAATATAAGTTTTCAAGATGTTTTGAGGTGCGACAAGTATACGGAACAATGATCTTCATACCACAAGATAACATTTATATCCTTTGTTATTCAATCTTTGCCGGAGGTGTGTTGTGATATTTCTTCATTCACTTAGGGGAATGAAACATGGTCATTTAGATGCGCTTTATACATATTTTTTAATAGCTCATTATTTCATCCAGCCACAAGAAAACACGGTTTCAATATATTTCTCAAACATTTTCCACTTGTTAATAAGTATACCAATACTTCTAGACCATCAGAATACATATAAAATCATTCCTTAGTGGTACATTCCAACACTTTAAGAAAATTGCAGCAAATTCAATATAAATATTTCCTTCATTATTTTTCCACCTTATATAACTAAAACTGAAGCTTGCAAGAAAATAAGAAAAATCTTTACATGCATTATAAACTCACAACAAATTTTGAGAAGTAAAAGAAGTAAATTTCAAAGTTGAACTCTTTTGAAAGTAAAATTTAAAATCTTACTATGTGGGGAGTAAAGTTTAAAGGTTTACCACTTTGGGAGTAAATTCAAAGTTCTACTACTTGGGGGGTACGGTTCGAAATTTTACTACTTCGGGAGTAAAGTTCGAAAGTCTACTAATACGAGAGTAAATTTAAGAGTTCTACTACTTCGGGAGTAAATTTCAGAGACTGACTGCTTCGGAAATAAATTTTGAATTCACTACTTCAAGAGTAAATTTCAGATTTACTACTTCAATAGTAAAATTTAAAATTTTATTGCTTTCAAAGTTCTACTACTTTCGGAGTAGAGTTCAAAGATTTATTACTTAAGGAGTAGAGTTTATAATTTGCTACTTCGGGAGCAGAATTCTGAATTTACTACTTCAGGAGTAAAGCATAAAATATTTAGAATATTTTTTTCTCAATTATTATACCTCTTTTGGAGGTGAGTCGTGATAACTTCACAACCAAATGCACGTTCATATATATAAGTTTTACTACATATCGTCACATTCACTTTAGGGAATGGATCTGTACTTATAACATTTATCAAAAGTTCTCATTCTTCAGGAATGAAACATATCGCAACGTGCCTTAAACATATCAAATAATGATAACTTAAAACTTCTTTAAGATCTTGCCACGTCACGAGCAAATCGATGCATACATATGATGTAAAGAATTTTTCTTTAATACATCTTTAATTATAATCACAATAGATCTACATAAATATTGCCACCTTTGATGATTATATACATAAATAAATTTAGCCATAACGAAACTTATGAGATATTGTCACTATTAGTGGCTATATACTGCCTTCAAACTCTACAGGATCTTAATATATCTTCTAATATGAGATTTTCAATTTATAAAATTGTTGTAGCATAAATTTTCAAATATAATTTATAAGCAACATCCAAACAATATTATCTATATAAGGTATTTGGAGTTTCCAGCAAAATAATTATTTATGAAATATTTGACTACTTCATACTAATACGTTATACATATAGTAACTTAGCAAGTATTGATAAAAATATAAAATCAATAGTAAGCAAAAGACTTGAATGACATAACATGTGTATTGTCCATCTCTATCACATACAGTGAAGCATTCTCGTTGATTTCCAGTAAGTGACGGCTAGTACCATTAGGCATCCGAAGATGTTAGTATTAATTTGAAATAAACTCCAAAACAAAATTAGAGACTCGTGATGATAACGTGTTATAAAATGATAGAAATAGCAATATAAGACAAAAGATATAGACAAAGAAGTAGATATGAGGAGGATACTTTCTTCTTATTTCAAGTGTATGTTGGTCATTCTTCAAAGGTGAATAACATCTCAATTTATAGGATGAAACAACCAAATGAAAATGGAGGTTAAAAATATTAAGTATGGAGGTTATAAATATTAAGTGTCCAAATTAATAGGTACATGTAACATACAAGAGGTTATTAAATGTGTATGGACATTCATACAAAGAATATGTATTTCATAAGAGTTTTGTAACTCCCCTATACTTGCTTCACTACAATTCCTCCTCCCAATCCTTTAAAAAAAGAGTGCACATTCCTGGCTGGGTAATACTTATGTCTAACATAATGTGATATTACCAGCTTTGAACAAGATCTGTAATATTTTTTCTGAAAAATTGAATTATTAAAAGTTCTTGAAGAAAAATATACCACATTAGTGAGGGATGAGATTTCTGGACTCCTTATAAGACTTAAGCAATTCTTCTTTCTTTGAGCTAGTTTTTGAGGTTGAGTTAGACCCATGATCAATTTTTTTACATTGGTATCAAAGCTTCTACAACCGTTGTAGAAAATGAAAGAGCTTCCGCTGTCGGCAGGCGGCTATACCTATATATGATGCACAACACGGGCCAATGATTGCTTGAAAAATATCATGCTAAGTATAATAAATTAAAAGTTGAAGAAAAAGTATTTCAACAAGAATTGGTGTCATCAACAGGGTTGGAGACAAATGCTTCAATAAAATTTATTGTTGGTGACACGTGCATCAATGGAGTTGGAGACAGCTTCAATAAAAATTGAAGGTTGGTGACAAGTGCATCAATGGAGTTGGAGACAAGTGCTTCAATAAAATTTTGTGTTGATGACAAGTGCATCAATAAAGTTAGTGTTGGTGACAAGTGCACCAACGGGGTTGAAGACAAGTTCTTCAACAAAATTAGAAGATCAAAATTAGAAGATGGTGACAAGTGTATCAAAAGTTGGATATACAACTTTGAAATACGGAAGAATGTTAAAAATAATAATTCAAAATTGTAGGAAATCAAATTTGATTAGAATTTGATATTTTAATTCATTTCTAGTTAGGATTTATAGTCAGAATTAATATAGGAATAAGTTTCATATTTTAAGTTAAAGTAGGTTTCTTATTATTATAAATAGAGGTGTTGCTAGCTGTTTTCATAACAAGAAATAACCAGAGATATTGTGGAGAGTGTAGAGAGCATTCAGAGATTTATTGAGTTCATAAATAAAATATTTCCCTTCAAATTGATATCAGAGCTATTATTGAAGCACTTATTTCCCTTCAAATGTTGAAGCACTTGTCTCCAATCCAGTTAATGCACTTGTCACCAACCTTCAATTTTTGTTGAAGCACTTGTATCTAACCTAGTTGATGCATTTGTCATCAACCTTCAATTTTTGTTGAAGCACTTATCTCCAACCCTGTTGATGCACTTGTCACCAACAATAAATTTCGTTGAAGCAATTGTGTCCAACCCCGTTGATGCACTTGTCACCAACACCATTTTTTGTTGAAACACTTTCTCTTCAACTTTCAATTTGTTATTCTTAGCATGATTATTTTGCAAGCAATCATTGGCCCGGTATTTGTCAACATAATCATTGGCCAAACATGCGGTATATATAGATATCTGCCCGCCGGCAGTGGAAGATCTTTAATTCCCTATGAGGGTTGTAGAAGCTCTAATACCAATGTAAATAAATGGATTATGGGGTCTAACTCAACCCCAAATGCTAGCTCAAATGAAATAGGATTGCTCAAGCCTTATAAGGAGTCCAGTGATCTCATTCCTCACCAATGTGATATATTTTTCTTTAATATCCCCTCTCACGCCTAGATCCTGAAATTCTTTTATCTGAGGTTTCATTGTCCGGTTTGAAATGTCCACATTCATGAACTCAGAGTATTTTCTACCCTTTTAATTGGTCCGGAGGACATTTCACCCAAATTTCTCTTCTCAACAAAAGCATTCAACATTTTATAAGTAATTTATTTTATTATTTGTTTCCACGTGAATTTGTTCATGCACGCACACCTAACAAAATGAATCATATGACCTTCTACGAAGGATAGTAATCTTTAAAAAAAAAAAAAATTTGTCTCCCCTTCTAATCTATAAGTCTTAACCTGCATTTAGGTAAGAGGTTGTTATCATAGCTCAAACTCGTGATCTCCTGGTCATATCACAACAATTTTACGAGTTACGTAAAACTCTTCTTCTAATTTATAATGAGATTATTCTTAAAAAAAATAAAAAGTACGATTCGCATTAGAATATATGATGAAAATTTTCGGCATGCATTAAATATTTTTTAGTAAGAAGAGATTCCCTTTTTACGAACCTTATGCTTTGCGAAATCAAATCAATAGAAATTCTATATGAATATGGTGAAAACCACAAAATATAATGGGTAAAATCTTTAAATATTTTATTTCTAACTGTTCCCCATCTCACCATCAATAACTAGACACTAATAAGTGGAATTGCATTGTAAGATCTTTAATTATAATAGTCACTTTGAACAAGAATGACATCATTTAGTTTTCAACCATACCATTAAGGGTTTTCAAAAATATTAAAAGCCAAATAAATAATGGGCTAAAATATATTCATATAAGTAATAGTCAAAGTAATTTGTCATGCCTTTAACTTATATATATTGATTGTGTATTTTCAATATTGTACTGCAATATTCTTCAAGTTGTTAATTTCACTTAATATGAACATTTATTTATAGTTATTATTTAGGTGATTACACTATTGGCGTTTAAAAATTGAACTCCTCATGTCATAATTTCCTAGTTGCTTTATAACCATCCTGCATCAAAAAGACTTCTTTCCACCTATAATTTTTTTTGTTTGGGGTAGATATGATCTCTCTACTCTTAATTAAAAAAATTAGTCGGTTCGAGTCCAACAAACTTGTTAAGAAGTGTTTCCTCTTTAAATAGGCCTTGTGCAGCGCTTCTTCAAATTAATCGGATCCCAATATGAATATCGAAATCCGAATGAAAAAAAAGACTTCTTTCCACAACTTTATCATAACCCTTTGAATCATAGTTCATATAGACTTTTCCCCTTGAAATCTATTGTAAATTGTTTTGCCCTTTGACTCTTAAAAATAAAACACACGCTCGTGACAATGCCTTGGATTTCTCTAGAGAATATGATGAGAGCGCTGTGCTTTAAACTTTAATGGATAACTTAATAAGTAAAAAACTACAAACATGTAGTCTTTCAAGATTGATGAAAAATATACTTAAAAAGAATAGCTTAAGAACAAAGTATCAATATTGAAGAAGATGTTTGTGTTTAATGTGCTTTTTAGTTTTTATTATGGGTATCAAGTTAACAAAGTTTGTTAAATCTCATTTCATATACCAGAAATGGATTTTGAATTTGAGGTACCTAACGATGCTTCATGTATATGTAAGATGATATTAATCTTCATTGGGAAGTCTTTCATTAATATCAAAGTATATATAGAGTACAATGTTCATCCCTTATACAATAGGAATCTTAAGCCTATACAAAAGAGGAATCATAGTCTTACCATAATTATATTTACACAATATATGAAAATATTCTAATTATGGGTAGAGAATATATTGTTTCCTATATTTACACGTTTACACATCCCCTCAGTCGGAGCGGGAGGAGGCCGGACGCTGAGACTGAATCTAAAGTCAAGAAACAACTGTCTGGAAAGTCCTTTGGTAAATATGTCTGCATACTGATAGGATGATGGAACATTTAACACTCTGACATGGCCTAAAGCAACTTTCTCACGAACAAAGTGTAGGTCTATCTCAATGTGCTTGGTTCGATCTTTGAGCGGATTATGAGACAAATAGATGGCAGAGATGTTATCACAGTACACAATAGATGCCTGACGCAAATGACACTGAAGTTCTAACAGTAAGTTTCTGAGCCAACAAATCTCAGCTACTACATTTGCAACTCCTCTGTACTCAACCTCGGCACTGGATCTAGATAGGGTAGCATGTCGCTTGGCAGACCAAGAAATCAGATTATCCACTAAGAAAACACAAAAGTCTGAGTTGGAGCGTGTCCGGACACCCTGCCCAATCTGCATCTGTATATGAGAGCAACCTGTTTGACGCAGAGGGGTATAGGTGCAAACCATAATCAAGAGGCCCTTAATGTATCGAATGATACGCTTAAGAGTAGTGAAGTGAGACTCTCTGGGGCATGCATGAATAAGCACACCTGCTGAACAACATAAGCAATGTCTGGCCTGGTAAATGTGAGATACTGAAGTGCACCTGCAAGACTCCTATACAGAGTAGGATCGGAGACTGGAGCACCATCCATAGCACTGAGCTTAGATTTCGAATCGACTGGAGTAGACATAACTTTGCAATTCGCCATCTTAGCCCTGTACACTATCTCATCTGCATACTTACGCTAACACAAGAACATGTGATAGGCAGACCTGGTCACTGATATTCCCAAGAAATAACTCAGCTTTCCCAAATCAGTCATTGCAAATTCGGACTTAAGCAATGCAATAATCTCATTTTTCAATCTATCTGAGGAGGCAGTCAGAACAATATCATCCACGTATAGTAATAAGTAAGCAGTGCTACTACCTCGATGAAAAATGAAGAGTGATGTATCACTCTTGCTGCATACAAACTCAATCCTACTATATTAGGTAAAACGGACGTCCGAGCGCAAAGTTATGACCGTATAAAGTTTGATCAATTTACAACCTATATTTGATATGTCAATACGTCCGGTGGCGGGGTGTGCAGGTGGATGAAATTTGGCGGGAGGGGAGACTGGGGTGGGGATCAAATTCGGTCCATTCGGTCCAGGGCCGGACCGAAAATGACCGGACCGAACACAGGCCGGACCAGAAGTTCGGTCGGTCTTGGTCCGACAATCCTATCGTTCGGTCCTCGGTCCGGTCGGTCGATTTTAACCACTGTGCACTTAGATGCGATTCTTCTTGAGGAAGGAGCAAACAGAAAGGGGAAGATGGTGCAGAGTCAAGCAAGCAGGGGGAGAAGAGATGAAGATGAAAATGGTGGTGATAGTATATTGATGTTGCTCGATCTCTACTATGTAAACAATCATTTGGTTAATGGTTTGGTATTTTTTAACTGACATTTGGATACTTTTTTTTGGTTTGTAATACTTAATTATGGGGCATTTAGGTATGGTTTTGGCAGATATATCTTTGTACTTATTTTCTATATATATATATATATATATGTTTGCTTGATGTGGATTAGTGTTATGCCTGTAGACTAACTATGCACACATCTGCTGAAAGTAAGTCACAACAGACATAACATAACTCCTAACTAACCATAACATCGATACCACATTGCTTGAATTCTTGTAACGGCAGGTTAAGGGAGAGCACGACACTGCTCTTACTGTTTCTTAGATTATCGAGGACTACATCAAGACTAAGTATCCTAGTCATTTTAGTATTGTATGGAGTTTTTTGAAGAAAGGCAAAAAGGGGGAGATTGTTGATATTGGATAGGATGTTGTGACAACATCTGCGAAAGGACATGACAACATATTCAGGATGTTGACTGTGATGTTGCGACAACATTTCTGCCAACATCTATGTAACTGTTTTGCCTATTCTTCCTAGCGGTTGAAATTCTATGATAAAAATGACATAGGCAAGCTTATCAGATTGCTGTGTTTAAAACGTGGTGAAAGACCAAGTCAAAACGTAAAGAGAAAGCAAGCGAAGACCAAGTCCAGACCATTGTGGATTTGTATGAGGAAGACTCAGTCCAAGCTGCTGCCATCTTTTGCTCAACCTCTGCAACCATCAGTGAGGATTTCAAGGGAAGCTCAACACTATAAATAGAGGAGAGCTTCACAAGTATCGATATCCAGATTTAGAGAAGAAGAACTTCCAAGAGAGCTCTCGAATTTTACCTTAGAAAACTGGATCAACATTTTAGCCTAAAGTTGTTTTAACAACATCTTGTCTCACATTGCAATCGCTATCTCTATTCTAGATTAAGCTTATTGTTTAAGTGATTGTAATGAAAATGTTGTCTTTTATCTTTTAGATTTTGTAACTTTAAGCGAAGTCATCTGCGACTTCATTTTGTTTGTAATTGCTTTTTCGTTTGTAACACTCAATTTATAAAAAGAAATTTTTTGTAATTGTATATAATTTATACAATTCTTTTGGTCACTGACCATCAAGGGATATATGAATATATACCCTTGAAAATATAAACATTGTGTCTCTTTACTTTTTCCGCTGCATATCTTCTCTGAGTTTATTCTATTTTATTACTGATATTTCGCCGGATGTTGGCAACATTGAAAACAACATCCAGAAACTGTTTTTGTTGTTCTTAGTTTTTGTGATTTTAATCTTACATTTTACGAATCTGTAGCCCACGGGACCCAACAGATTCAAAAGTCAAACTTTTGGGGTTCAAGAAGGTGATTAAATTGAAAATATTAGCGATATCCAACTGTCCACCATTGTTGGGTATTGCTCCTCGTACAACAGGAGCCGGAAAATCAAACTTCGATGAAATTCTGTACGGATCTTTTCAGATCTGTTTTAAGTTTTTTTAGAAGTTAATTTTAGAGAGAAATATGAGTAAGAAGTTATAGTAACAAATTGTTTTGTCACAGAGGAAGGCTATGGAGAATAGAGTAAAAAGAAACAAGATTTCATGTTCGATTCTGAACATTGTTGAATCCGTATTCGCATGGGGGTTGGGGTCCGGTGGCCTGAAGTGGTTGTCCGACGACGTCGCGCAACCACTAAACACGAAAAATAAAATACGATAGGGGCGATGAAAGAAAGAGGGGAAGTGGGTTGTTGTGGGCGTAGTCGGAGACGAGCTCGTCGGAGCTTCGGCAGCAACGAAAGTGGATGAGCTTGTGAGATGGGGAAAAGATGAAGAAAAAAGGAAGGGGTGTGTGTGGCTGGCAGGGCTGCACAAAAAATGGACCGGACCGAAAATAACCCGTGGACCGAACCGAATCGGATCGAATTTTTTGGTTCGGTCTTCGGTCCTACGTTTCTGAAAATTCGGTCGTCGGTCCGGTCCGATCCGATTTTTTTTTTTTAATGTATATTGGACCGGACCGGACCAGACCGAATTTTTCGGTCCGGTCTTCGGTCCGACCTTTCTGAATTTTCAGTCCTCGGTCCGGTCCGGTTCGGTCCGATCCGGTCCGAGAGTTTTGTGCAGCCCTAGTGGCTGGGGTTACAAAATCTGAAATTTACAAAAAAAAAATAATGAAGAATGTGTAGATTTTAATCAAAACGCGCCTATTTTTAATTATTTTAATTTTTTGTGCCACATCAGTTCTCATGAGTTAAATAGATATACATTTTAGATGATCAGGGATATAATAGATTATCGTAATAATTTAAGTATGATATTGAGATTTCAGATATAGTTTAATGCTCGACCTAGTCTTTTCTTTTCCCATATATTTTTTGATAAAGATCCTAACTTATATATTAGACCTCAGAATATCTAAAAGACTTACATAAACACGTATTTGTAAGATATAATTTTGTACAAATACTTTTATGGCTGAGAATTGTTGTGCTGCTGCTTAACCAAACTAAATATTATAATTGACTAATTTTACTCTTTCCGCAAACTTCAGTAAATATCAAAATGGCATCCTAAATTCAATTAATAGTTTCCTTCAGTCCCAAACCCTGACTGCCCGATTGGGTTTAAATTAGGATTAATCAAATATAAATCTCAATGATATGTTCAACACAAATATTCTCAACCCAAAATCAATGAGTTAGGGTTAGGGCTTGCCTCAATACTTTTAGCATCACTTACAATTAGGGTTGTCCAACGGGGCGGAGTGGGACGGGGTCGGGGTTTGGGAGGCGGGGTATGGCGGGGATTGAGAGTGCCACGCCCATCCCGATCCGCAGGGGGTTGGGGTCGGGGTGGGTCGGGGAGGGGTCATTTTTTTATTTGTCTTTAAATTAAATAAATAAATAAATAACACACACACACACAACAAGATATTTAATAAAAACATCCAAAGGCTGTTTTGTGCCTCTTATATTATTCGACTAGAAGTATGATTTTTTTTTGTAATACAATTTTAAAATTGCAACTTCGTGATATTGAAAGTTGCAAATAAATAACATAGTAAAATTACAATTAAAAGAATTACATTTTAAGAAACACATATTCTAGTTTCTTTATAATTTCTTGTGGTTCTTCGGTTGAAATTTGTATATCTTGGTCAAAATGGTCGACGTCGCTTGCACATCCGTCGGATAAATTTTGTTGTAGTTGTAGTCTTCTTCTTCGTTGATCTCCGGTTGGCCGCACCTCCTACGCTCCGCACGAATCCAGTCTCTGAATAGAACTGCAATCTCTAATGAGTCTTCTGTCAATGAATGTATGTGCTCCCCTATTTGAAATCTTCCCGCAGAAAATGCACTATCAGACGCTGTTGATGACGCTTGAATGTTCAACATATCTCGGGTCATCTTTGCTAGTGTTGAAAAATTCTTCTCATTCTCTTTTCAGTATTTTAGCAAGTCTTCATGTCCCTATTCATTTTCAATTGCTTCGTACGGTACAACACCCTGCAAAACAAAAACATCAAACTCGCTAACGTGGTTAGAAATGGCACCACTAAACATTCTCTGTCTGAAGCTTTGAATACTAGCCGCAGAAACAAAATGTCGTTTTTGAGGTTGTGTTGAAGAAGAAGATTGCATGGAAGCCGGTTGGTTGCTAGCACTTTCTTGTTGGTAATGCGTATATATTTTTTTACATTCATCTTGAATGCTAGACAACACTTCTTCTCTAGTTTTTTCAACCGGTGGTGGGTCATTTGAATTTTTAGGAGTTGGAGGTGGTAGTATATCTATGCAATCGTAAATAGTTTCAATAAGATTTTTACAACCGTCTATTTTAATAGACGAATTTAATACAACACTAATAAAAAATATTTGGGGAATATGAATAAAATACTTTTTCATTTTTATAAACATTTTTTTAATAGGTGCTTTATAAGCTGGTTTTGCATATATTCTCTAAATAATATAAATATTAGAGCTATATAAAATAACATTGATGAAATAGTAGGATAATAAATATCGAAAAATTCTTTAGTAGCTAGATAAAATTTCTCTAAAAATGTATTAAGTTCTAAAATTGTATCTCAATCGGAATCTATAAGCATATCATTAGGATTTCGATTAAGGGCGTTAAAAATTAGGTTATATGTTGTCTATACTCATAAGCAACACGTAGTTGGTTGTATAAAGAATTTCATATAGTGCATACTTCTTCGGAAACTTTTCTGTAAGGTAGACCACAATCGTGACAAGTTTTTTTTATATTTTGTTAGTCGTTGTATTCTATTATTTTTAAAAATATAGTTTATAGAAAATTGAATTTTTTCAAGAATGTCTTCAAAAAGTGATATACCATCCTTTACAACTAAGTTATAAATATGACATGCACATTTTATATGAAAATGATCTGAAAAAGATGGAGTTAAGATAATTTTTAGTAATCTAACAACAGAAATATTAGAAGAAGTGTTATCTAATGTAATAGTCATGACTTTATCGGTTATGCCATAATAATCGCAAACGAAGAAATATTTTCTTGAATAAAAATACCAATGTGCCTACTATCTATATATCTATATGCTAAAATACGTTTTTGCATACACCATTTATAATCTACCCAATGACATGTTACCGTTAAATAATCATGGTCGTTAGTATTACGGCCTATATCAGATGTGATAGATACTTTTCCAGGGTAATGATATAAATAATAACGTAAATATTATTGATATTCGTGTGCAAATTTAAAAATATCTCTCCTAATAATTGATCTAGAAAAACCGTTATAAGCAGGATTGTACATTGATCTTATGTAATGAATAAAATCAGGAGAATCAAGAAATGAAAAAGGCAAACCCTCCGCTGCAATTAATTTTGATAATTCTTCCCTATCTTTCATTTTATCGTATTTAGGGTCTACAGCTGCCCCTGTCATAGGGTCAATTTGATCTTGTACCTGGTGCGGGACAGTATGTGAAGCTTGTCCCGACTGAGAGGGCATTGTTGACTCACCCTTCATTTGAGCCTTATATTCATCTCACCTAGCTTTGTGTATGGTGTTCAAATGTGTAGTTAAACCTCCCGTCCCGCTCTGACCTTTTCCCATTTAAATGTATAAACAATTTTACAAATTTTGCATGTAACAACTTGATTTTGTACGTCTCTATCAAAAAAAGCTCATACGTGTGATTTTAATTTTCGTTTTGGTGGGTCTCGTCCCATACTAGGGGGAATAAGAGGCGTTCCAGTTTGAGGTGCATTAGTTGGCGTGTCATCTAGATTAGTTGGTGTGTCATCTAGATTAACTTCTAAATTAAACTCTTGTTAATTTCCAGAAAATAGTTAATCATCTAAATCTAATGGTACTTCAAGAAAATGTTCAGTATCAATAAAATCATCAAGTCTAGGAGGAATAGGATGACTAGAAGAAATACCCTTGCCCTTGTCACCCCTACTAGAACCAGACATACCCAACATACCTCTTATTCCTTTCATTTTAATTTATGCTAATAATTACTTAAATAGTTAAAGATAATGAAATTAAGTGCATTAATTAAAATAAAGAAACAATAATAATTTAATAAAAGAACGAATGTACCAAACGTCGACGTAACGTCGACGTGTAATCGAGAGATGTTGAAAATTGAAACTTTGCTCAACGGATGATCCTCAAGCTAGTTGTCAACTTCACTTTCAATTCCCAAATAAATAAATTAAATAGAATATTTAAAAGACAATGTAAAGAGAATGAGAGATAGATTAAGAGATTATTATAGAGATTGTAATTGTAGGAAGATTTGTGAGAAAGAATGAAGAGAAAATTAAGTATTTATAGTTGAAAAAATTGGGTTAAAGTATAAATATAATAACTTAAGGGTTAAAAATAAATATTAGGGGTAGGGGGAGGGGGATTTGACCGTTGCACAACGGCCAAATTGGGCAAAGCCGTTGTGCAACGGCTAGAAGGGGTTAGGGGTGTGTAGGAAGGGTCGGGGTGGGATCGGGGCTGGGGCGGGGTGAATCGGTGTCGGGGTCATTTTTTTTCTCAGCCCCGTACCGTTATCAATACTTAATACCGGTATACCGATACCGATACATGGCAGGGGGGTCGGGGCGAGGTTGGGTCGGTATACCCCGCCCCGTTGGACAACCTTACTTACAAGTAATAACAAAGCAATATAGAGCAAAGATAATCGATCAGTGAAACACATTTCGTCAAAAAATTATTATGTATGGCCACATTATGTACACGTTCAACGCACAAAGGCGGCCTAACAATTATTACGTAATTAATCACATGCTAAAATTTCTCAATTAATATTATTGACCCTAACAATTTTATGACTAATAAACTATGAGGCTTCTCAAAAGTAACCATTGAAAATATGTATATCTTAGAGACAGTCATTTTAGAGATAAATGTACTTGAACATATTCGTATTATTAATAAGATTAACATTTTATGGCATTTGCAATTATTGAATTATTATTTGATTGTTTGTAATTATTCATTAATGTGCATCCCTTAAGCTTACGTTGTTGTCACGACCCGACCCCGGGCCCGCGACTGGTGCCCTACCTGGGCACCCTTACAGGTATACATCAGAGAAAATCAGCGAAACATACATAAAACTCCTAACGTACATCAACAGAAAATCAAATAACATGCTAGCCGATAAGGCCACCTCCCTGGACATATATATATACAAGTACATACCCAACAACAGTTACATCCATCTTTATACAAACTGACCCACAAGATATGACTACAGACCTCTAAGAATTTTTACATAACAACTGTGACGGGACAGGGCCCCGACATACCCCTGAATGTACATAAATCTACAACATCAGGGAAACCGTACCAAAAGACAAGCCTCCGGAAAAATGGAGCTTTTGACAACTGATCAGTGATCCTAAAAGTGAGGATCCATGCACCGCTTACCACCGTGGCGTGACGCAGCTCAGAAATGAGGTCGATCTGAAATATGTACCAAGTATGTAAAATTGGAAATACTGTAATTTACATCATAAGTCTAAAGTAAAGTTGGAGACATGTATGATAATCAAATTAACAGTATACTGTGCCTTACTAACAATGAGAGTAACAAAATAAACATTTTCGGTTCTTAAAATAGGAAGCCTGTGATTAACCTAGGACCATCCGCCCGTAGTATTATCACATAATCCTACTCACGAGCATTTCACCGCATGGCCGCGTGTGGACCCGCATGAGGTAATTTCCTCGCATAGGACTGGTCCGCCCCGCATGGGACTATTTCACCCGCATGAGCCCTACGGACTCGCATGAGGTAACTTCCTCGCATCGTGGGGAGCAAATCCACGGAATATGCAACATGGAACATGCCCGGGGAATGACCCCGTGAAGAATAATATAACACAAGCACAACCGGCTACCATAAATAACATAAGTAAGTTAGGAAACCCCTCAGCTCCTTATTAGACTTAGTAAGCATGCAATCTCATTTTATTTAACTTAAGGCACTAACATATCATGAAAAATCCGGGAATTTAACCCCAAAGTACTACGTACTTCTATCTTTTTAAAATAACTCTTTTTCATATAAAAACCCCAAGATACTAACACCCGTAATACCAAGACATATCTACTTTCCATATCAAGTTACTACGCCTTTAGAAATTCATTTCAAGGCTTTGAAATCAATTCTTCAATTTTCGAAAATTTAAGTAACTTATACCTTTAAACAAGTTACCTTTCTTTATATCAAGTCTTTGATCCTCTTTTGAAATCGATCAAGTAAACCATTCTTTTAACTTCCCATAAAGTTGTTATAACCAACTTCCCATAAAGCCGTTATACTAACTTTATGCTTTAGAAATTAAGATATCTTTAACCTTTAAAACAAGTGAGTTAATTCTCTAACTCAACCAACTTGGACATTCTTAAAACAAGTCAAGGATATCAAATGAAACTGAATTCATTTAAATCTCGTACGTCTACCGTACTATACATTTATAACTATTCATGCTCAAGAGATAAGAAAAGTTCTACATACCTCTTCGGTTCAATCCACTTGCTAAGTCCAATATGCCACACGTAGTATGTCAACCTATAATGACCATAATACGTCTATCAACTTCTAGCTTTCTAACGTAGAATATTCTAAGTGTAAAGTTACTTATTCTACGGAAAATTGGACAACACTTTCTTTGTTTCTACGTACTTTTCCACCTTTTTCAAGGCCCGAAATCAATAACCAATATGCCACATTTAAGGCTCAACACATCAACCAATCAAAGATGATTACACGCCTTACAAGACGTGTAAAATTCTGCCCCACAATTAATACCAAGTAGTTCAATAGACAATGCCATTCTCGGCAATCCTTTCCAATTCCTTTTCAATCCAATTTGTTAAGTCTAACATATTATGTAGTCATAAACAACTTTAACAACTATAATTCCTTCTTTATATAACATGCGACGACTAAAACTAATAACCAAATTGAATTACAATCTCAAGGCTAAACATGCTAGTTTCTGATTAGTGGTTCCAATATCCATAACACTTATCAATCTTCATTATATAAATCTCATGCTTGTTTATATACATCACTACAACAATATGAAATCTTTAATCACTAAGAGGACACGATTGTTACCTTGACAAGCCCTAATATAACTTCAAGATTCAAAGTCGTTCCTTAGCAACTTAGCTCTTTTCTTTCACGCTTCAATCCGCTATTTGAAGCACTTAGAAGTTCATAAACAACTTTCCTTCAATTTCCAATCAAAACTTATGAAATCAACTTAGGTTTTCATCTTGCGACTAACGTGAAAACGTAGTTTTTTCGGGATATTTCTATTGAGATAACCTTACAATACCTCTAGGAACCTTGAGTTAAAGTATTGTGAATTATGAACCAAAAACGTTTTTTTTGTGTGTGTGGGATTAGTGCCAAAGCCGAGAGCTCATTCAAGATCAAGAATGTGTGGAAATTTTTCTAAGTGTTGTGATAAGTCTTGCTACTTGTATATGTATATATAATACAATGAAGAGTCTAGATTAAAACATTTGTATGGCTTGGATTTATCAAGACTAAAAATCTTTGTCTGTTGGCAAGTTGACTTAGTCAATTTTGTCAAGCTTGTCTTCAAGACTTGCACATTTGTCCTTGGTCAATTGACCTCTTTACCCTTGGATAAAATCGATCAAGCCCATGCGGGGGGGGGGGGGGGGTGACCCGTAGGGATGTCAGTGGGGCGGGTAAATGTGGGTACCGCCCCGCATCCGCTCCAGTTGGGGCGGGTATGGAGGATGGTTTGGTGGGTGGTGGGGCGGGTATGGGTATCAAAAGTGCTACCCGCCATGGGTAGTGGGGCGGAGGTGGATTTCATATAAGACCCGCACCGTACCCGCCCCGCCACGCTACCCGCACCGTACCCACACCGCCCGTACCCGCCCTTCTTCCTTTTTAATACCATACGTGCATTTCACTCTCAAGTTTAGCATCCTTTCTCCTTCTCCAGTAAGTAAAACTCACTATATTTGCCTTACAAAAATCTCCTCTATACCACTTATTTACAAAGTACCAAACAAGTAGAGATATAAAGTATAGCAAGACGAAGTGTTGCATAAAAAATGGGAACAGATTGGGCGCCATCGATAATAGCGGTGGGATTATTCATATTATTGTCACAATTGCTATTCCGATTGCCTTCAAGAACAAGATTCTGCGAGTTCTAAATATGTACACCATGGGATTTCAAGATTGCTCATGCCATATTATACTTTTGTATATTAACCCTTTGTATTATCGCTTTAATCTCCACACGGTCCGATTTTTCCTTCCTCCACCAAGATTTAGTAATAATCGTAACCTTTTTTTTTGTGTTTCTTCCCCGTATAGTTATACTATTTCACAGGTAATTCTAAAAGTGTTTTTCAGGGTGTTATCATGATCAGTTCATGCAAATGAAATCAACATTTTTTGGATCAGCTTTTGATCATGAGATACTCTCTATATTTTCAAGATACTACATATTATCTTTAAACTAGCTACCTAGGTTCATAGATGTTAGAGATTCACTACTAAAAAAATAAAATTCTGCTATGCAGTTTCATTCAACTTATTTAGGTGGGTACCCGCCGGGTAAGTGGGTACCCGCCCGGGGTAGGTGGGGCGGGGGCGGGTGGAGGAATTACTATCCGTGATGGGTGGTGGGGCGGGGATGGGGGTGGGTTTTAGGTGGTGGGTACGGGTATGGGGTACCCTTCCCCGCCCCCGCCCCGCCCCATTGACATCCCTAGTGACACGTGTCGCCCTCCCACTCGTTAAAATATTTCGTTTTTCGACATTTCCATAATTCCGATAAATTCTACAAGTCTCAAATCTTAAAGTCCTGTTTTCTTACGTACGTTCTTATATACATGTCCTGAAATTACGGGGTGTAACAATTGTCATTAGTAGAGTGAGATATTTATGATAGAGCGTAACTCATAAAATAGTCTCGACTAATGATCAGGGAGAATGATATATTGATGATATGTTATAAGTGAACATGTAGTCTGCATCACATTCTTAGAGAATATAATATGTCTCACCTGCTACTAGTAATGGTTACTAGTGATGGACACATGACTACTTTTAGAAAGTATTGCATGCCCTGCTGATAAATTGTTTGTTATACATGTCTAAAGTGTTATCAATGTGTGGGAGATAGAGGTCCTCTGACTTGAGGTCAATACGCACCTTGTTTACAGAGTAATGTACTTTGACCCTGTCCTAAGATTAAATTCCTTATAGGATAAGACACGGCTTGTGTTGGGTGCATTACGATGTAAACTAAGGTGGTAGTTGAGCCAAGAATAAGATTCATTTCTCAATTGGATATTCTAGAGAACACTTAACTTCTCAATGATATTAGGTCGATCAAGTCATTGGCCAATGCAAGAGACATATTTAGAATATGGTCTAGTTGTCGACTAATATAGATGAGATAAAGTGATCAAGCCATTTGTATAGACACGTGACAAATCCTAAGCTTGATCGAGTGTGTCGCGAATGAAAGGAATTTATCGTCTCACATAAAGGTTATGTTTGATGGATTCATGTAAACATACTTCACATATTGAGTTCGTCATACGACGCAGTCTAGGAGTTTCGTATGAACCTTATTTTGATTAGTGTCGATATGTGAAGGCCTAAAGGGGCACACTATGTCGATTGTCTTTTCGGTCTACGGATATATTAAGGGAATAATATTTGTTCGATTTGAATCGAGATATTTAAATTAATACTAAATTATGGGATAATTTCTATTTGATGAAAATTATTTAATTAAGTCAAAAGTAGATTTTGAATTTAATTAAACGTGCTGAATATTAAATGATGGGGCGTGAAGGGTCGCGTCGCTACCAGATCGAGTCGCGCCGACCCGCGCTAAAGTCGCATGCGTAGGCGACAAAGAGGGCCCAATCCGACCGCCCATCGCACTCGAAATTTGAATCAGGCTTTGAGTCCATCCCTAATCAGATTATTAACCTAATCACCACTATATAATCAGTACTTAACCCCATAATTTAAGTCACCAATTAAAATTTTCTAAACTCATAGTTTAGAAGAGAAAACTCTCTCGAACCTATGCCAATTTTTTCTGACTTTCTTGACAGAGGAGTATATTGTATCAAGGCTTGCACCCGTAAGGGCAATCATGTGCGCTCCGTAAAGACTCCAGCAATTATCAACCGTAAGTTATATGTTCATGTCTTTACAGGTTTCAATTGTAACGTAACTATACCAGACAAAATTATTGGGATAAGTAAGTTAAAACAAAATTTTAAACTTCCGCCGTGCCTTACTTATGTATTTTGAACCCAACAAATCCCTTCAACATTCATCTACCTCAGAAAAGGAAACTGATTTCTAGTTAATCTTGATTTCTAGTTAATCTAGAAATATAGCCACACCTTATTGTTTATCCTTCAGAATTTCTCTACTTAAAATTTATTAAAAATCCTATCAATAATTTATTTCTACCTTTATAAGTTCTAGGGAAAAGGAGCATATTTACCCTCAAACTTAAGGAAAATGGGCATATTTGCCCTCCGTCAAAGTTTGAGGACAAATATACCCTTTCCGTTATTAAACTTGTAGAATTTGCCCAAAATTAACAGAAATGCCACATGGCGTCCACGTGGACGCCGTGAAGCAGTGGGACCAGCGTCAAGACTCCACCACCGTCGTCAATGCCACAGTTGGCCGGAAAAGACCAAAACCCGATCGAAAATTTGATTTCAACGATCTGAAGATTGGGGATGAATCGAATGTGGTGGAGGGTTGTAAAATGTCGGCTAGAGGACGACGAATCTGCTGGTACCCTTCACTACCGTCGGTTATTGCTCAGATCGCCGGAAATGCGACTGTGGCGGCTAGGGTTTCAGTTGCAATCGATTTGGTTGATGTTGCTATAGAGGTTGAATCGAGTTGTAAGAGTGGTATGGAAATAGCGGTGTTGTTAAAGCGAACTGTTGGTACTAATTTGACCGTGAAGTTCCCGAGTTCACCTGAAAGTCACGCGAAACCGACCAAGATGGCGTTGAAATTCGATCTGAAATTTTTACGATATAGAATAATCGGCGATGGTGGTTGGTATGGAAATAGCGGGATTGTGAGATGAAGCTAATGGTATAAGCCTTGTCCCGCTGAGTTGGTGGTTTGGCGAATTTGCCATTTTCCCAAAGATCATCAGAGCTCAACTCTCGGTGGAGCTGGCGACGCGTCCCACTTTCTTCGCGTGGCGTCACGTTACGTGGACGCCATGTGGCATTTCTGTTAATTTTGGGCAAATTCTACAAGTTTAATAACGGAAAGGGTATATTTGTCCTCAAACTTTGACGGAGGGCAAATATGCCCCTTTTCCTTAAGTTTGAGGGCAAATATGCTCCTTTTCCCTAAGTTCTATTTGAAAATCAAAGTTTGATATCGATGCTTGCTATCTACCAAAAATGTAAACTACATTTTCATTATCTTTTTATAAAATGTCTTTTGTGCATTACAATCAACTCTTAATAAAAACTCTTTTGTTTATTAAAATTCTCTTGCAGTTTGGTAATATATAACACTATAAATAAAATCTCCTTTTTTGTGTACTATAAATTTTCTTGCAATTCATTCCAAATTTCTGAGCAATAACAAATTAATTATTCTGCTGATCGTGAAGAGAATTTCTGTTTAATATTTTGTTATATCTAACTTCAGAGAAGTGTGTAATACAATCATAAAGACATCTTGGTGTGGAATTTTCAGATAATTAGATCACTAACTCACATTTTTAATATTTTATTAGTCTCAAATTATTTTTGTATTTTTCTTTTACACGCCTCTTACAAAAACATTAATTAGAAGATTTTTTTTCTATTTTATCGTTATTTCTCAGATCCCACTTATAGATTATATTGGGTATGTTGCTATTCTTGTTTTTACTATTTTACTGTTATTTATGTTCTAAGATATATACAATAACAACAACAACATATCCCGCGTAATTACACAAGTGAAGTTTGAGTAGGGTAGAGTTTACGGAGACCTTACATGTACTTTGGAAAGTTAAAAAGGCTTCAATTGTTTGTAGTCTTCAAAAATAATTATTACTAGGCGTAAAATAAAAAATAATAAGTTTCTCTTAAACTTCTAAAATAACAAATTATTTAAAATAATTATTTTATAAAAATTACGATAAATAATTTGAAACGGGATGAGGTAAGAAATGATACTTCAATTAGTTCTCAAAATTAAGATGAATTTTCACGTTAATTAAGTAGTTTTCACTCTTTTTAGTTTATACTTTATAGTAGGGGACCAAAGTAAGAGTCAATGACTTCATTAGAGATATTAAAACATGACGTATACTTCATCAACAGCCGTCCAATTTTTTTAACTTTCTAAACACAAACTTGATCCAACGGCTGATATCTATTTCCAAAACTCAATTGGCATTACGGCATTTTAGCATTTGTTTGTCTTCTCTATATGGTCTTCATTCATTTTCATCACCTTACGATCCTACACTCTCGTATTTTTCTCTCCATATTTGCCTTTTGGATTACGAAGAAGAACAACGAAAACAGCATAGAAAAAGGTGGATAAAGAAATAAGAATTTCCCCCTTTTCCTGATTATGATACTGTAATTTTCACTTTGTTGTGATTTTTTATGAATTGGGTTTGATATTAAAAGCATTGACTAGGTTTCTTTTGAGCCGAGTTTCTGTCGAAAACAGTCTCAGAGGTAAGGTGTAGGTATATTCTATACTCTCCGGACCTCACTTGTGGATTAGAGTGAATATATTGTTATTGTTGTTGTTGGGTTTGGAATTAAAGAGACAAAAATGAATTTTCAATTGGCTGATTATGAATTTATGATACGGTAGTTCACTTTGTTGTGACTTTCTTGAATTGGGTTTGAAATAGAGAGAAAAAAATGAAGCTTTAATCGTTTTACTCAATCTTTTTGGGCTGATTATGAATTTATGATAGTTTAGTTCACCTTTTTGTGAATTTTTTGAATTGGGTTTGGAAGTAAAGAGATAAACATGAATTTTCAATCATTTTTGACTGATTATGGTGCCATAGTTCAGTTTCCTTTGATTTCATGAATTGGGATTTTGAAGCTTTTATATTTTCTTTTCATTTTTGTTGATGTGGATTTTTTTTTCTTTTTTAATTTGATTCTCTCTAGCTTCCTTAGTGACTTTTCATTTACATTTTATTTGCTCCCCCATTTGATTGTTGTCTTGTTGATCAGTTTTACTGGGATTCTCTGTCTTACTCTTATCTGTGTTTAGTTTTTTATTGATTGATGAATTTTACGTGCCTCGGATGAAAGTTTTGGTATCTACTTTTGTTGCTTTTGAAGCCTCTTGATAGCTTTTAGTTTCAATTTTTTTATGAGTCAGTTATATTGCTTTTGTTAATGATTCTTTTAGGTTATTATTTATGTTATTTTCTTTGATTGCATTTATTTATTTCATTTGTTCCAAGCAGTGGGAGGAGCCAGGGCTCTGACCGCGTGCCTATTGAAGAATGAGCCGGCGACTCATAGGCAGTGGCTTGGTTAAGGGAACCCACCGGAGCCGTAGCGAAAGCGAGTCTTCATAGGGCAATTGTCATCGCGCTTATGGACCGAACACAGGTGATCTATCCATGACGAAACTCTAACACAAATCGAGACCCGGCGATAAGTCGTGCAAACGTAAAGCTCGACTGTCACCGCTGCGAGTTGTGAATCCTGCCACTCCAATAATTCTAAGATTATGGCGGCAGAGCATGGGCGGCAGGAAAAGAACTATAGTTAGGGCTTGCTCTATTTGATTCAGGACCTCTTACTGCTGCGTCTCTTTCAGATTCGGTTCCTAATAAAAGAAAAAGATTGTTGGCCTGCCTATTTTGATTGAGAATATGGAAGAGGCTATGAAATAGAAGAAAGAAGAAATAGAATATTGCTCAAAGAAGGTGACTCGTAGTGCCTTTTCGAGTATTATTTTCGTTGTGGATAATCCAGTCGGTGTGCGTATGAACGAACGGATTCCACCTCTTTATGGGCTATATGCCCTGCTTGTCCCCCATACTCCTTTCAGCATGGTTCAACCCGGGCTAGCTATGGAACAGGCTTGTGAACTAGGGACTCCATTTCGGGATCTTCATCGACTGGATAAAGAGTTTCAACTGATGGGGAGGTTCTTTAGCTGGGTAATTGACTTAGTGAATCGAATCGCCAAAGTCTTCCTACTTCTCCATTGTTACAATCAGATCCGAAAAATGAGAAAGAAATCAAAATGGACCTGAATTGAATCATGACTATATAAGCTATTCTGATATGTTGAGATTAAATATAGATTTCATTCGTGGAAGCGGACCTTTGATTTCCGAAAGGAAAGATATAGCTGAAACGGGAACTGAAACTCTATCTTCTGTTCAACTCGGCTTCCTTAACTTAAAGACTTTGAGTTGAGGGTTTGTAGGGCTTTCCACTCGCGCTACCGAAAGGAAAATAAGTATTTTAAATAAGCTAAGCTCTGAAGAATTCGCCATGATATACCTGATCCATGCATAATATCAGGAAAAATGGATACAATTTTTTGACTGTTACTTAGTATTGGCAATAGGTCTGAAAAAGTATCTAAAAATATCAAATTTAGAAATTTGTACCCTGTCGAAGTGCCGTGTACCTGGAAGCACTTTTGTTTTCAACCGCCAGATGGTAAAGGAAGGCGCCATCCCTCCTTTCTCTCGCAATCACAACAGCCGTACAGTCGAATAGTTGAGTTAGACGGGGGACAAGGGTCGGACTATCAAAGAGGTCCGCAAGCTATGCTTGTCAATCGAGTACGTGATTTTGGATTAGCTCCTGGGATTTTGGGTTGTTTTACTCTATTTCAAATAGTAAACTTTTCAACCATTTTTGCTCGTGCTAGTGCCCCCAGCTGATGAAGAGTTCCCTAGCTGGACAGTTTTGCACCGAGAATGAATGAAACAGTGGAGTCTTAATAAGAGTAAGGATCGAACACCCGATTTCTATAACAAACGATTATATGAAAAGAGGTTGGTGACATAACTAATATGAATCGCATTGTTGTCTTATTTTGCATATAGGTGGAACATAAAAATGTGATTTAGAATTGCTTTCTTAGAGTGAAAATAGGGTTGTCTACTTTTCCCCCTATATGGGACATAAAGGAGTTGAAAGCTGCAATGGAACAAGCAACGGGACCAAGCAGCTTTCTACCTTACTATCTATCTATTAGAATACTGCCGATTCTAGTCCACTCATTTCATTTAAGACATGAAATTGGAATCTTTTTCATTTTATTTCGTCAATTTTGGCCTTCTTCGGCTTGTTATTGTATAGAGTTATTGTCTTTTTCTTTTCAGTAGTGGACTGACTTACTGATTCATCATTATTCCTCAATAGTTCATATTTGAAAATAGTGGTAGCATCTTGACTTCCTAAGTCTATTACATCTATTGGTCGTGTGTCACTCAATATGAATGATAACGAAATGGGGAGCCGGTGGAAGCCTTTGGGTTATTTATATCCACGGATTGATGTTTTTTTCAAGAGCTTCTCAACTGAATCCATGAGCAAGACCTCTGCTTTTTATCTTAATAGGTTAGATAAGCTGCTCACTGAAGCTAGTAGTTTGGCTAAAAAGAGATAGTCAGAAGAAAATGATCGGGCAGGGATGAACAGCAGGAACTTGCAAAGCCAACACAAGAGGAAAGAAATATGTTCACCCTCGGCAATACGCACTTGATACTATTGGACTCCATTCTGGAGTTAATTCTTTCCCACTTCCATTCGTTGCTCAAAAAGAGCGGTGATATCACTCAAAACTTGAGTGCTAGTAATATCACCCGAATTGGCGTCCGACAGAGTGCTACTAGCCGAACCTTCGTGGGACCTTAGCTGTTTGCCCTCCCATCCCCAGTGATCAAGCGAGCAAGCAAGTCAGAAATTCTTTTCGTTGAGATAGGAACAAAACATATTTGGTTCAAAGAATTTCAACGCAACGCCAAGGTTCATTTTTTAATGGGCCCCAAGTCTCCTTATCTATCTCTGATTTCCATTGCCAAAATGCCCTTGCTTTTCAATTGTCGTAGGTAACGCTCGAAATCACTGATGTCGAATTCAATCATAGTAGCTTCTTAATTATAGTAGCTTTTGGAACCTCTGGCTGAAAAGATTGGTCGGATAGCTTCTCATTTTGTTATGGCTCGGTCCTTTTATGGCGGATATTGGTGCGCAGACCCCTTTCTTCTATATTTTTAGAGAAAGAGAATTAATATATGACCTCTTCGAAGCTGCCACCGGTATGCGAATGATGCATAATTATTTTCATGACAATTACAAGCAGATACTCAAGGGTATAAGCGGAAGGGTGAAATTCTTGCCTTAATGGGGCCTTCTGGCAGTGGGAAAACAACCTTGAACCTCACCTTGCAGTAGGAAGGTGTTCGTTGTTGGGACGGGTTCAAACTGGACTGAAGGGTGGAGGAAAAAAAGAGTCCTCTTTTCCTGGTCCTATCGAATCAGACACGGAATACCTGGGGATTCATCACTGGCTAGGGCTTTCGAATCAAAGCATGGCTTTCGGGGGTTCCTTAGGGACCGATTCACTCTGCGTAGATTGTCTGCGTAGATTGACTGAACACAGAAAACCTTCCACCGGCAGGCGATCGTGTTTTTCACAGGATTTTTCGTTACTCATGTCAGCATTCTCACTTCTGATATCTCCAGGTCTTGTCACCCATTGCGTGGATTAAGGCAGGAGTGAAAGCTCAATCCAAGACATGAAAGCGTCCTTGAAACTCTTTATACATAACCCGAAATAGACGTAAAGTCGCAGTAATTGACCAAGAGCTCGAGTATCTCCCTCCGATCCCATGCTCTCCTTTGAGGAAATTTCTATCGAAATCTCTCTAGTAGAAGAGGAGAAGCTCCGAACTCGATAGGCCCGCTTACAAGAGAAAGCCGTTTGAACTTGACTTCCACTGTTATAAAAGGCGTTCCAAGCCGCTTTCAGGTCCAGCTAGTCTTGCACTTCACTTTAAGACCGGTCCTTCAATTCAAACAAAGGCTTAGTAAGCACATATTCCCTAGAAAGAAAGATTTCCTCTCTTACCCGCTTAGCTAAGACTGAATTTTGCACATTCTCGTTCATTACATTAGGTTAGGAGATCTAACCAAGCACGCGAAATGCGACATTGACTCAAGAAAGGAAAGTCAATAAAAGAAAAAGCCAAACCTTAGAGTTCGCTGCCGGTACAGTGCCTATTCCTTATGACTTCTAGGCCTCTTCTAGGCTTTCTGCCTCTAAGCAAACTGACTCGTTACCTTGTTCGACTGAACTCGTTGGTTCCGCGCTCTATTTGGTCGTAACCCGGTTCGAGAACCTTCTCTCATAGATTCCCTTCACCAAGTCATCGCCAGCAATCAGCTCTTATCCCTTGGTGTCAAAGGGCGAGTTCCTTTCTTGTCTTGCCCAAAAACTTTCTTGATTCTCATTGGAGAAAGACTCTCCCGCGGCAAGGTTTTACACATAGGGCCAGCTGCTTTCTTTATCTCGCTTGCCCTTAGTCCGTCTAGCGCCTTTCGGTTGGGGCGGACGAACGAATACGAGGAGGGAGTTTACCGAACGACTTCTGGACGGGATCATTCAACTCAACCTTCATTTTTTCTCTTTGTTTTCACGGTGACAGGAATCTTTACTGGCTGGAGGATAAGGGGGCTATCTTTTTCCGATAGGGTAGACGTCACACCACCGGAACAATATTCCTTCCGTTATCGGAGAAGATGATAAGACAGATAGCAAAGGGACAGAATTAGGCACCTGATCGGGCTAAAGCTGAGAAGTTCTCTCGCTCTGCCTAGTGGTGCTTGCTTGGCCTTTTGCCTTAAGTTTGAGCCTCTCATGAGCACCCAGGACGGCATTGAAATCCCCAATGACCAGTAGAGGGAGGGAAGCAAATGGAGATAGGCGAGAACAGACTGCTATTGACTGCTTCGCCTATCTATTCTATTATGGCCGGCTTGGAGACATCAGAGGAAGACCATCATCTCTATCCGGGTACGATCATAGCTTCATTCATTCGTTGAACCTTGGGGATCACCATTAGCATTGAGGTCAATCACCACACTACCTCTATCATACATACGACATTACACGAAGCGAGAGTGCATGGTCAACACACACCTAAAGCGCCTACGTTCCGCTTGCAGCCAATACAACCACAACCTAACTTGCACGAGATTCAACAACCGAAGCTACTGGTAGTCCCGAGGGGGCGGCATCCTCCTATAATAGTTAGCAGTACTGAACAAGCGAGTCATCCATTTTCAACATGCTGAAACTTTCTGTTTCGTCGAGCCCCGAGTTGACAAACCAATCATCGGAGGCGACTGGAGTGCTTTCATCAGCTCGAGTCAGGATACTGCCTTTGAAAAGCACGGATGCCGTTACAAGTGTTCAAGATAGTTAAAGAGTTGAGGGATATTCCTCCCCATGAGAACCCACTACAAATAGTACCCTTTATGCCTGGGATCGTTGTATTAAATACCTGCAAAGCAGAATTCATTCCGCTCCGAAAGAGCCTTGGACAGAAAAGCAAAACGAAGAGAAGTCCCAGAGCTCTTATTCCAAGAACTGGTGATATTCCCTTAACTGCAGATTCTTATGGGAACCGACCGGCTAACTTCCTGCCGTTGGGGACCTGACCCTGGGCTTTAGCGAGAGTCCGGACTCTCTTTTCTTTTTTCCTTCTTTCTTAATTGAGAAGGTATGCAAGCAAGTCATCTGTGCTAATAAGTTCCTGCCTTTTTTTTATAGGTAAGACATGGGGCAATAAGCCCTCACTCCCGTCTTTCTCGATCGAAAGCTAAGCGTGCCAAACCATCTAAGCGGGTTCAACGGGGTAAATACATTCAAAAGGGAGAAATTTTAGCCGACGGTGCTGCTACGGTTGGTGGTGAACTGTAGTCGATGCTTCATAGCGATACCAATGGTACCATCAGCATCAAAGAATCCTGCAAGACGATAGAAGAGTTCGCTCCGCCGCGTAAGATCCTCGAATCAACCACGACTACCATCTGCGGTCCATTTTCGTTCTCTTCCCTGCCCGGGAAGGGGGATCAAAGAAAGGTAGCTTGCTTCTCTCCTGGACGGATGGCGGCCTACTTAAAGTATCCACTTTTCACGCCCCTCTCCTTATAGTCGAGTTGCTTTTCGCCCCTCTTTACTTTCATTTTAATTTAAGTCCTGTATTCTTTGAAAAGAGTACTAATATAATAGAAGGTAAGGCAAAAGCAAGAGTGAAACTACGCGCTAAAAGCAGGCGTGCCTCTCTTATAAGAGAATATGATACCATCCCCCACTTTTGGCGCACTTGTTTGATGAGCTAAGCCTAAGCGCCATATAAGTCAAAAGCTAGCCTGAGACCTAAAAAAGCAAGGTCGAAATCCATCCCTCTTTCAAGCTTCCTTACAGGCAGAAGAGTTAGCTAATCTGCTTGCTTGTGCAGGCGAGGACCATTTCTCAAGGGTCTCCTTTCGCTCCTCTCACATTCGTTCGAGTGGCTTCGCTCCTGCCTTTTTAGAATATCCATAGCTCGGAGGGTTACTCGAATCTTTTGTGGACGTCAAAGGGATCGGGAGTCTTCCTTGGAAGATCTCCAAAGGATGCTTTCCGCTTTAAACAAAGAAGGCAAATCCGCAAGTTGTGCTCAAAGGCTCAAATATAATATTACCAATTGGAATTGGAAAGAATGAGAGGGGCATTCAGCCACTCGACTATAAGGAGAGGAGTGAAAGCCGCTTGACTTTATTCTAAAAGGAAAGGAGCGAAGCAACTTGGGTCCCTTAGCCCCTGGATTGGTGCGCAAGCAAAAGAAGAACAAAAAAGAGGGGCCTCTCTTTAGTAAGATTTTTCTTTTCATAATCATAATGTTTCCTTATGATTTTTTTTTTCTAAAAACACAAGTACGATTTAGAAAAAAAAAAGCTAGGAATTTAAGCACGGATAGCTTTATTTGACAATTAGCTGGAAGTCGGGTATGCCTATTCAACATAAACTATAAGGAGAGGAGTGATCAAGAGAAAGCACATTGCTCATTATTAGGTAACGCATTCCCGTTTATCGATTTTAAGGTTAGGGTGACACGTTGTCGCTTTCGCTGTTTGGATCTTTCAATCTTATGATTCTTGATAAGTAGTAGACCGCTTTCTCGACGTCGTCACCATCAAGTTGCGCGAGTAAGACGCCTATTGAGGTATCTCTTGCTGATAGGTACAAAGCGAGTGGCTTACCGGGTATGGGTGCCGTTAGGGTGGGTGACTTACCCGATATTCAGAGCGCCGGAGATAGAAGCGGCGGCAGCCATAAAGTGGAGAATTTCCATCCATTTGCTGTCTCCTTCGCTACCGCTCCGTGGGGTCTCATCCGTGTAAGAATTAGGAATTCCTCTTCCAACTCATCCCAGAATGGGCGTTATGGCAAAGAACAAGAAGAAAACTAAAGGAGAAATTTGTCCAATAGTAACAAAGGGTGCCTCCACAGGTTGACATCCGATCCAACCTAGTAGTAAGCAATCCGCCAAAAGCAACCAAAATATTCCTTGGTGAATCGGGCGAAAACTTGAACTACGTACATACATACTTTTAAAAAAGGGTAAGCCCTACTTTCAAAGGTTGGGTTCTCTCTGGGCGGTCGAGCCCTATCCACTTTATTCGCCAAGCGAATGATCTTCGCTTCGCGGGAACAACAAAAACCACCATCTCGCTCTTTCCTTTCTTCGGTGCTACCTTTTTTTGGGCGAAATAGGGTTCTACCGGGAAACCATGGATTTTTGAGTTTTCGCCATTGGTTACTGGTTGAGCCACTGGAATGGAATGAGATAAGAATCTCTGGAGATCTTTCCTCTCCACTTACTCGTAACAGGCTTTTCTTCTGTAGAAGACTTCTTCCGAATGGCATAATTGTCCGACACTACGTTCCTCGATCTTCAAAGAAATTCAAGTAGTTGTCTGTGATATATCCAACAATCAGCCGTAGGTCAAATCACAAGTGGACACTAACGAATGAATCAATCCAAAGAAAGGCACAATTGGATTCTTATGTTTAATCCAGGAGCATACAATTGCCAACTGTGATTGGCTCCGTTCCTTTCTAAAGTGTCTTTTCGCCCCTCTCCTTATAGTCGAGTGGCTCCGCTCCTCCTGCTGTAACCGTTATTGGGGGAACTGCTACCGTAATCCGGACTACATATTCCACTATGCTAGTTATTTAGAACTGTAATGAAAGGACAGACTTTCATCAGCTGCAAACTGGAAGCGGTTTTTCGTTAGTGCGTTAAGGTTGCAAGAACCTACTCCTAACTAAACAAAGACTCATCCGGAGAGCCTTTAACCCGTGTGGCGGATGGAGTATTGACGAAGATGCTTGGGATCGAACACATCCCCTTTACTTAGTAGGGCTTAGTGAGCGAGAGGGATTCGCCTTCTTCGCAACTCGCCCACGCTCGCAAGATACCTGACGGCGTCTACTAATTTTTCGAGCGTGAGCTCGTCCTGCGCTCCTGCCTGACGGACAAATCTTTTGCCTGCCCACAGATTTCTTGCAAGGGAAAGCAGCTGAGATAGAGAGAGCAGCTCCCCCAACAAGCCCTTTATAGATTTCTAGTCGGGAATAGAGCTGTGGCTTAGATCCTCGCCCTAGTACACCAACCAGGAAGAAAGATTTTGTGCTTTTCACCTTTCCGCCAAACCAGAACGAGAGCCAATCGGGTCGATCAGAATGTCCTTATTTCACAGCGCTATAACATTCTCAAGTTAGAGTTTCTTCACTGAAACTAAAAAGAAGAACAAGAGCAATACTTCACAGGCTAAAGCAGGAACAAGGGGCGCAAGCAGTCTTTAGAAGTCTAAAAGCTTCTGCCTTCAGACTTGCCTTGCTTTCCTGCCTCTACTTTGACGGATGCTCTAGTCTTTGCCGCTCTTAGCTGAATGCCTTGCTTCGCCCTACAGCTAGTGGAGACAACGACTAAGAAGATTGACTCAAGCCTAGAGCTGATGGACCATTCAAAGTTCTCAAACGCATTGGTGAAAATGCCTACAAGATTGAACTACCAGCTGAGTATGAGGTTCATCCGCTGCTTGTTGGAGGGAAGGCGCGCTACAACTAACATAACAGCCAGCTGAAAAACGTTAGCTAGCTAGGCTAGCGCGCAATGGCTTTCTCTGATAGGGGCTTGCTTCTTTAAGCTCCGCCCAACCTATACAAGGTGCTGCTTGAATCTTGTGCTTGACGGTGATCATTTCTGCCACGTCATAACAGTCTGACGTGCTTTCTGTTTCAA
Organism: Przewalskia tangutica; assembly: GCA_029844215.1. Taxonomy (NCBI): domain Eukaryota; kingdom Viridiplantae; phylum Streptophyta; class Magnoliopsida; order Solanales; family Solanaceae; genus Przewalskia; species Przewalskia tangutica. Next base: position 12,236,153 of record CM056726.1, read on the forward strand.
TGGTTTGGAACCCTTCTTACTTTCTTTATTATATCGGGTCAACTTTCAAGATTCAAGATTAGGTAAGTGTTCAGTGTACCCACGGTGCGGTACAAGATCGGAAAAAAAAGCGCGGATTGCGAAGCTGCCGGCGAACGCGAGGGCGAAAGCGCCAGAGCGCTAGCGCCCTATAGAGTAAGGCTCTTTTTTTGGACCTCCCGCCGCGGTAGTATGAGCTTTCCTTTCCTCGATGTTACACGGGATCGCCTGATAGGGGTAGTACGAGGTGGTGATAGCATTACATTAGAAGAATCGAAAGAGATGTTCAAAAGAACGACCACGGAGACTTGGGGATCTAGAGCGTGTCTTTCTTGTATATCCTCGTGTCGAGAGCTACTTCTCGAATATCAACGCAGGAGCCACGAGAGAGACTTCCAGGGCTCGATCTACGGCAGCGTCCCGTGGTTTGGTAGAATAGACACTTCCAAGGATAGTCTACACACACAAACCCAATCTCGTTTTCTTAGGGTTATGGTGGCACTATGTTGAAATTGACTTCCCCTCCCCTTCAACCTGCCCCAACTCCCTATATTATCAAATAGAAGAGTCTTGGAAACCTTTCCCATAGAAAGGAAAAGTTCTCAAAACTCAACTTTATTGTAAAGCTCGACGCGAAAAAGTGTTTTAAGGCGCATTAATCAGGCTTTTCCGGAAACTGAACATCAATCAAATAAGTAGGTTTATTTCAGAGGAAGCTAACCCGTTCTGGTTGTTATGACTGGCAAGAATCAGTAGGTTAAAGCTACCGCTCCGTGGGGTAAAAACCGAGGAAAATAAAGAACGTCAAGTAGAAAGGAACAAGGTCTTACGGCACGATCACTATATCTTTGATTTTTCTTTATCTCTCCTCGGCTTGAGCCGAGTGGATGATACGTGGCGTGGTATACCTGATCGTTTAGTCAACAAGACGTACGTAAGTCGACATAGCTCCATGTATATGTTCTTTGGAGCTAGAACCAATCAATAGAATGAAATGAAATAATGGTAAGCCTATAAGCCTTGATCGGAGCGGATCGAGAATTTGCCCTCTAATATAAAAATGACGAGTAGAAGGGCTCATCCCAGAAGTTTTTCCTAGAGGTGAAAGGGGAAGGGGCATTGGTACTTATGCAGGGTCGGGTTAAATGAGTTCCGCGGGTAAGCAATTCGGTGCAAGCTCCAGCTGATGCCATTGAACAGATGCTTTCTCATTAGACTATTTTAACCGATTGTTTATGTCGACCCTACGCTACGATTCTTCTTCTCTTATGAAATTTCTAGTTAGATGAACACTGCTCACGCATTTGAGTGATCTTTCCTCTTATGAAAACCGGTATCTCACTTTCGAAAGAGAGTCTCGACGTGGCGGTGTACACCTAGCTCCATACCGGGCTAGTCATCGGCTGTAGGCGGCCGACCTACCTGACCGAGGCAAGAGAATGTTATGTAAAAAGGACGAGGAGGATCCAGAAGGAGCAAGAAAACGGCCGCAGCGAAGAAAACGGACGCGTGAGCAAGAAAACTACCGCAGCAAGAAAACGGATGCGCGTTAGTGTTAGTTTCTTTTACGGTAATCGAGCGATCGCCGATTCTCCATCTCGTCTTCTAAGCGGCGTAAACCATATCAAAAGATCGTATAGTCGCAAAGAAATAGCAACTTTAACTTTCGGACTAATTAATGTCTCTTAAAAGTCTCGGTGACTAAGGCTTCGTGCGAGGATATATACTTATCATATGATAATAATGGAGGCAAGCCTACCCTTAGTCTTCAACAAAGTAAGTAAGGAGCCAGTCGTCAGAGGGAGAATTCGGAGCTAGGTTTCGACCCACTTCCACATTAGCCGATGCGATGCTTGAACATTCATTCATTTCTTTCTTCCCCGTCGACCACGACGACTGAAACGGGGGGGGGCAAGTGTTCTTCGGAATGACTGGGCGTAAAGGGCACGTAGGCGGTGAATCGGGTTGAAAGTGAAAGCCGCCAAAAACAGGCGGAATGCTCTCGAAACCAATTCACTTGAGTGAGACAGAGGAGAGTGGAATTTCGCAGGTAGGGGTGAAATCCGAGATCTACGGCGAACGCCAAAGCGGCGCTCTGCGGTCCCTACCGACGCTGAGGTGCGAAAGATGGAGCGAGCAGATTAGATACCCGGTAGTCCATGCCAGTAACGATGAGTGTTCGCCTCGTCTACGCGGATCGTGGCCCGCTTAACGCGTGAAACACTCACTTTGAGTACTGGCCGCAAGACCAAACTCAAAGGAATTGACGGGGCTGCATGGCGAGTACGTGGTTTAATTCGATACAACGCGCAAAACCTTACCAGCCCTTGACATAACACTAGCGCGAAAGCCGTTGCGCAACAAGCAACGGATGAGCGCACTAGCGCGAAAGCCGTTGCGCAACAAGCAGCGGATGAGCGCACTAGCACTTTTCACGCCCCTCTCCTTATAGTCGAGTTGCTTTTCGCCCCTCTTTACTTTCATTTTAATTTAAGTCCTGTATTCTTTGAAAAGAGGGAAAGCTTTCCAATATATTCCTTAGAGTTTCAAATGGAAATATCCTCCCAAGAAATAGCGCTATTCTAAGATGCCGCCGTACTTTCCTTTCTTACTGGCAAGTAAAGGACGAGGGCGGAAACTGCAATCAATTCTTCAGGTGACCTACCAGCTATTAGCCTTAGACCTTTTTCTATTACTATTCCACGTTTGATCAAGCATGCCGCCCCATTCATCCAACCTGGTAAAAATGAGCACCCTTCCCACGAACCCAACTCATTTCTAGTAGTCCTATGCATAGTCAGTACTATAGCCCCAATCATGGCTACTAATAAAATAAGACTAGAAACCAAAAACCAGACGAAATAGTAGGTATAAAGTAAATTGCCCAATGTTTCCAAATTAGTCCAACTTCGTACCTTTCAGCCCCTTCCCGGCTTGCCTCGCTCTCAGGTTGGCCTTTCTACTTGACTAAGTAGTATTCCACTCGTGCAGTGGGTGTATGGGCTAGCCCATGGTGCGGTCAGCTATGATTAGCCTTCTCGAGACTATCGAACCTGAAATCCACTTTCCATCGCTCTTTTTAGGTTGGCATAATATAGAAAGAGAGTGCCAAGAAAGAACACATACCTATCACTTTTGGAAGGTTTGGAACTCCTCTACGAGAGACCTACTGAGCTGACTAAAAACCTGAATGGACTGGTGTGAGCCTCACGACTTTCCATCTCCATTTGAACTGATGCTTCTAGTGGATTGAGTCTTCGAGAGCCAGACTGGAAATGATAATCCCTACGGAAAGATAGTTGGCTGCCATCCTAGACTATTCGATATTATGCTTATTGGCCCATGGAAATTATCTAAACCGAGCGGATCAAACCTTTCTTCTTCCTGCTCAAGCAGATGCCGAACCTCATTATTTAGCGAATCTCTTTATGATAAACAGATCCATTTTGCAAGTTCAGGTCATTCTTGCATGGGCTTGGGCTTGCTTTGATGATGGGTAGGCTTGTTGTGCTTTGGCCCTTCTGTGGGCTTTCATCGAGGTTTCATCGAAACAGGCCCGAGTCTTCATTTGTAGGACTTTCTTTGTGATGGTTCATGTAGGCTTGGGTCTTTCATTCGGGCCTTCTTGAAGAGAAAAAAACCGTCGATATGTGGGGTGATCGAACCGACTCATCTACAACGAATTTCTGACTTGCTTGCTCGCTTGATCACTGGAATCGAAGCCAACACAAGGATGGTTTTTTTTCGGCACTCGCTTCCTTCGTCTTAAGGCACGTGATGCGAGCCGACTTCGATCGCCGGCTTCGTCGCGACCGAGTAATCCAATATGTGGTTCCGCACGTTCCACCACTTCTCCGCTCATTTCCAATCGATCGTGAAACACCATGAGCGCAGGATGTTGGTCCAAATTCAGTGAAATTTTTGATTTGCCTGTTCTTAGTCGTCATGGGAAAGAAATACAGAAATAAGAAAGAGATTATTCCCTTAGAGCTTGTCCAATACCACCAGTACCAGAAATGCATCTCCTTCGCCCGCGCGAGAGACTTCTATGCCAGCCGGGAATAACGGCTCTGTTATGAAAGAAAGCGGTATAAGGTGCATAAACAAAACACCAGGAGAGGTCTGGAGTGGACACTATCCTTCAATGTCTTAGCCCGAGAAAGTCAAGACTATTTTTCCATCGTCTGGAAATGTATCCTAAGTAGAAATCGAATCGGCTTAGAAAGACTCAGAGATTGATTGCAGTTGCCCTCGGAAGGGAACTAGGATCTATTGGAATGGAGGAGGTGCAAATCTTATATGATTGTACTTCCACTGGCCCTCTAGATGACAAGGAACTTGCTCAAGAAAACGGATGCGCGTTACTAACACTAACGCGCAACGGCTTTCGCGCTAGTGCGCTCATCCGCTGCTTGTTGAGGTGACTAGCGCTTTAAAGAGGATATTTCTTTTTCTTTTTCGGAATAGTTATCTAAAGTACCCAAGAGTCGCGGGATTTCTAATAGGAGAAATTCAAGGATTAGTTAGCACTACCTCAGATCCAAAAGGAAAGGAAGGAGAATAAGGGAAGGTGCCCGATTGCGGACGAGTAAGGGATTAAGCTGATTGCCCGTTTCCAAATAGACGGAATGGAGCTAGCCATCTTTCTGGAAGGTTTTGAAGGAGGAAAAATAAAACAAAAAGAATAGGCATCGCAAAGCGAGAGCAGAGATCGAGAAAAGAAGTAGTGCTATGAGGAGACTCTTTGCTTCTTTCTAGCCCTTGTCTCAAACAGTAGTTCTGATGTGACATCTCTAAAAATTAAAGAATGTTCAACCTTTTCGATAAAGTACGCTATACGGCAAAAGATTGAGGAATTCATTTAACATCTTTCCATTTCCACATAGCACTATCGAAAGAAAGCTCCTCGCTTTTCTGATCTCACTGTCAGTAGTGATCATCTAGCCATGACATAAAAACTCCTTTCTTTCTGATCCTAAGCTGTGAACTCAAGAAAGATTCAAACTTCCCTCTCTTCAAAGGAGACCCAACTATTGCATTAGTTGGGGCTGCTGTCGAAGGATCTGCTTCTTAGGACGAAAGCAATCCAATCAGTGCGCACACCGGGTCAAGAGCATGAATCTTAGCGCTGTGTCCGATTTATTCACCATCAGCACGGGTCTTCTTCGCACGAGCTCATGAGCTAACCAACTACTCGTACTTGGGAAGTGGTACAGAGGGGGCAGGAAGTAAACCATAGGGCCTCTCGCTGCAATTGAGAACTATTTGTTTAAGGAGGATCCGACCTCTCTAATTGATCAAAGGTCCTCTGACGCTGGGTCGGATCGGAATCTATGCAAGTCGTAGGTTAGCGTCTCGTCCTACGAATGATAGCCTTTGAAGGCTGCCCGCGGGATGCGCTGTACGGTAGTAGTTTATGTTAGCTGCTTATCCGGTGCCTTCTTTACGACTTTCGACCAAGCCATTATTGCCTCTGCCAAGAATTGAGAGAAGATATTTCGCTTTTACTCAGTACACAGATTCGGATTAGTCAAAATAGAACTAGACAGATCAAGGTGCGGAAGGCAAGCAACAAATCCAATCCTTTTAAAAGAGAACCTGAGTCACGATTTCCATACCGAAGATATATTTACGAAGTTTTTCCAATTTTTTTATTGATGGAAAGATAACACCCAATTTTTGATGCTTTTAAGCCCCTTTTCCGACACTCTAATGTGTGATTGGTAATGAGGGAGGTTTAAGCCGTGTGAAATGTCCCGCAAATGGCCTTTGAGCTTGTTTGCTTGCTGTCTGCAGTTTGAAACCCCTTTGTGTGTTATCCAAGTATGATCATGTCAATTATTCTTATATAAGAAAATGTGGTTTAGCAAATGATTATCGTCATTTAATACTGTTTTATCTATGAAATTTTGGTGAATTTAGGAGATATGTTGATCTTTGAATTCGGTTAAAATATGTGTGAATTACCAATTTGATGGAGAAAAAAGGATGTAGGGGAAAGGAAAAAGAAACTGGCTTTTGGTTGTGTTACTACTATAATATACGTCTAGAGAATGTTCACAAGTTTCGAAAGAGAATTTAGGGGAACGATTTTTGATGATATTATGTGTTGGATAGAGTTTTAGTCATCTACTCATATATGAACTGTTACGACTTTCAGAATGATTTATGCTTGAAGCTTTTTTGATGTTGATCGCCAAAAAACCAGATGTCTACTTACTATGGATGAAGTTTCTCTTAGCTAATTGCTAGCAGTACTTTGAACAATTGAACTCAATCTTTATTCTTTGAAATTTTAGAGATTACTTTAGTATTTTACTGCATATATAACTTCCTTGTTGTAAGTCCTACTCTATAATTACTAATTTTAGACTATATATTTTATTCAGAAATAAATGGTGCTTCGTGTAAGACATGGATGAATATTCTGTTAAAAGAGCTGCCAATGGGCTTGTCGCCCAAAGAAGTGGTTTAAGGGACACGGGTGATAACAAAGATAAAAATGTTCAGTATTGCCCTCGACTTGGATGTAGTGGCCGAGTCAATTATACGAAGAGTACCAGAGTCGGAGGCATAGAGAAACCTAGACCGCTAAGGCCTACTTTCAGTTCTTCAAACGGAAAGGAAGTAGTTGGGAGTTCTTCTATGACATCTTCCGGAATGACTAGTGCGAGAAAGTCATTTAAGGAATCTCACAGAAAATCCTCTTGTAACATTGAAAATAAGCAATCAGATACCCGTTCCTTAAATGAAGAGTCAGAAGTTTTAAAACAGATGCAGTTTGATTCAGCAAAGAGAGATACTGGATCCAGCAAAGTTATATTTGCAGAAGTTGGTTGCTCTAGTGGAACATCGAGCAGTAGACCTCGAAAAATATTTGGTCATGGACCTGGTTCTTCCAACCAAAAGAGTCCAATGGATTCCACAGTTTCTTCGTCGTCTAAATCCGTTAGTGCTGGGACAAGGGGCGGAAGTAGTAGTGGGGACGGATATAGGTTGAGAAATCTATATAGTTGTTCGCCGTTAGAATCGAGTATTAGAAGGGAAACAGTAAAAAAGAGAAATGCTGAAGCTGAAAGCAGCTCATCATCTAAAGGGAAGAAAATGAGCGGGGCATCACCAAATGAAGGACGTGCCATTCGTCCCGCTACTGGAATATCCATCTCTGATTCAAGGAGTAGTAGAAGTTCGGATTTCGGTGAGGGTAATCGTGCTGTATCAGTGAGGACCCGCAAGTCAATGAATGTGAATACTAGGTTAAGGGGTCAAATTTTACCTCAGCCTGAAACACCAACACTTGATATGCCTAGTTCATCGAGTCAATTTTTCACAGATTCCTCATCAAGTGATTATAGTGCTTATAGTTTACCTGGAAATGATGACGATGACGATGACGATTTACCTGGTGTAGTACCCTTCACTTCTGCAGAAATCGGCAACGGTGAAACATTGCAGCGATATAACATGGATGGAGTTGCTCAGGTACATTCTTGGAGTAATTTAGATTTTAATCTACTTCCTAAAGCTTACTGATATTTAAGTATGTTGGTCTTGATTTACTTTACAGGTATTGCTGGCACTTGAAAGAATTGAACAAGATGAAGAGTTATCTTATGAGGTAGTCAATGTTGAATATTTCTTTTCTCCTGGGAATTTCCTATTTGGGTTTGTGAATGAGCTCTTTATTCTCTATCTACAGAGACTACTTGCGTTGGAGACCAATTTGTTCCTCAGTGGCCTTAACTTCTATGACCAGCATAGAGACATGAGACTAGATATCGATGACATGTCCTATGAGGTCTGTATCTTGTTTTTATTTCTTCTCTCACAAATTATAAGAAAGTATTTCTCCCTCCGTCCCAATTTATGTGGCACTGTTTGACTTGACACAATGTATAAGAAAGAAAGGAAGACTTTTGAAATTTGTGGTCTAAAACAAACCTTAGACATTTGTGTGGCTATAAATCATTTCATTAAGAGTGGAAGGAGAATTTTAAAGTTAAGTTGTTTCTAATTATAGAAAGGTAAAATTCTTTTTGGGACATGCCAAAAAGGAAAGGGTGCCAAATAAATTGGGATGGAGGGATTACTATTTAGAGAGTGAAACAACATTATCTTTGACTATGACTTCCTCAAACACTGCGATAATCTTATTAATGTTTTATAGTACTCATTTTTTGTTTCTAAAACTGCATATTTTATCTTAACAGTATGGAAAATCCATATCCTAAATTCAAAATAAAAATTAAGAAACTTAGTCCTCATTCTCAAACCCCGTCATTCATGCTGGGAGGATGGCAACATAGTTTATGACTACTGAATGTTTAACGGTATTCAATTATGCAAGAATGATCGAGGGTTATTATTTGAAGTTTTCTTAGCTGAAAGTACGTCAATTAAAGCTTTCCGTGAGGAAAAATATAATAGCTTTACAGGTTCCGGCAAAAGATAAATCCCACCAGTCTAGCCTGATATCTTCTACATCGTCTAAAAATGATTTATTGTTCTTTTTTATAGGAATTATTAGCACTTGAGGAGAGGATTGGCTCTGTTAGTACAGCTCTTCCCGAGGAAACACTATCAAAGTGTCTCAGGAGATGCATTTATCAGGGTATGGCTTCAGAAACAGAAACACTAGAAGCTGACGACGTCAAGTGCAGCATTTGTCAGGTTGTCATCCTATTTTAATCATGTTTATCATTTAATTCATCATTCAAAGGTTTTCTTTTTCATGTTCAAAATTTATAGCATTGCTTAGGTTTCCTTTGCCTATGACATATTTTTTCAAAGTGAGTGAAGCCGAATGTTATTATTAGATAGATAACATGCATCTCACGACATTATTATTTTCTTGATAAGCAGGTTTAGTCAGGTAAAGATTCTGTTTTTTTCGCTTTTGATCTTTATATATCAAGTCAAGTAGTTCCCTCTTGTAATTCCTTGTTAACTTTTCTCATGCATACACGTTTTCTGTTTTTGAGGACTTCATTAGAACCTTAGAAACTGGTGAAATTTTTGAACCGTGGTGTCCGACCCACGGGATACCTGCTACCTTCCACCAGTACCAGGTAACTCTGTCTACCAAGGTTAGACAGATAGGAAGAAATCACCTACTGTTTTTGTCTCCACTGGGAGACTTCATGGTTCTCCTCCCACTTCATTGACCACTAGGCCACACACTTGGGTCCAAAAAAAAAAAGAATAAAACCAGTGAATCTTTCCTGAAGAAAGAATACGCTCCTTGATCTCCAAGACGTTCTGAAAAAATCCGTAACGGTATTTGAACGATTTAATGTAGACCTCTTATTAGTGCTTCTGATCTTTCAATATTTGGTCCATTGACTTTTTGATGGTGTAATTTAGGCAGGTCTAACCATTCTGTCGACAGACAAAGCCTGTATGAATCCTCAATGAGTTGGATCAGCTAATATTAATCCTCGGCTATATGAATCCTCGCTGACTATATTGCTCTATTTAAAGTTTAAACTCATCTCTGTCCAAATGAATCGAGTTACTAAGCACTGCAATATTCATATTCTTTTGCAGGAGGAGTACGTGATTGGCGATGAAATAGGGAACCTGGGATGTGAGCACGGGTATCATACGGAGTGCATAAAGCAGTGGTTTAAGCTCAAGAACTGGTGCCCAATCTGTAAGGCTGCAGCAACTCCATCAGAATCATCGAAAACAACATCTTAATAGTTTCAGAGTCTGTAGATACCTTAACCCCAGATGCGGGAAGCTGTAACTGTTTCCCTGTGTAAAAATTCATCTGGGGTTGGTTTTTGTGGATTCCTGCAATTCATTTTCCCTAGTCACTTGTTTCTCTATTCTTGTACTTGATTGCTCTTGCCATATGAACCAATAAACCCAGGCCCTTTGCTGGCTTTGTGGTGAATGCTTTCATATTCACTTCCTTAATCCTTGTTCAAGTGTTTCAATAATTCGCTTGCTCTAATCGTCTTTTTGTATCGCTAATCACACCCCTTAAAGAGTTTGATACATTTGTTTCTTTGTTTGGTGGAAGCTTTTGGCAACACCGGATATGGGTAAGTTTTTGCCTCCATTTTAGACCATTAGCACATAATATATCAGCCCAACTAAGAGGTGAGCTAGGGAACATCCAGAAAGGGAATGAATGTGTAAGGTTGAGTTTATAATGTTCGGTTTCCGGTATTAAAATTTGTATAACTTATGCAGATTTCAATATCAAAAATCAAATATGGTATAAAGCAATACCGATTTATATACGAAGATTAACTTGGCTTATACCTCAAACCAAACGACCCCTATAATATAGTTTTTTCATCTCTAACCAACTCCCAAACACACTTTTTCGATCCATCTGGCTCATTATCAATTTATCATCTTTCTCATATTCTTGATATACATCAATGGGATCTTTGCGAGTATGAGGCTGCTTAAGGAGGAAGTTGAACATTGAAAAAATCAAATACTCCATCTGTTTAATCAAATAATACAAGAGGGATATATACCGAAGGTGATCCAATTAAACCCCTATAATAACATTTTCCAACAATCAACCTAACTACGAAGTAAAGTTGAACATTGAGAAATCACAAAAAAATGAGCTACAATACACAACTTTTCATATTTTAAGAAAATGTAAAAAGACAGTTTGGTGCACGAAACATCCCGTATTCACCTATAATACGGTGAAGGATCGCATCCGCGGAGTGTAATTTAAGCAACCTATTCTGACACAAGTACTACCAAATATACATAGATGGTGTCATGACAAAAAAATTGCAACAAAATGAATATTATAAAGATATTCTTAAATTCATTAATGACAAAAAGTAAACATTAAGTTATACCGTCTTTGATACTTCTATCAACAACTTCTATGATAAATATCTCCTTCAGGGAGGATACCCATTAACGTCTGAATACTTTGTATCAAAGCGTCAATCACGTAATTATTTCTTTCTTCAGGAAATTTTTGTATGAATTGTTAGTTTCTTCTGGAAAATCAGTAAGTAAACATAACATATTAATGTGATTATAGTAGAAAGTATTCTACAAAATTTGTATCCTTTTGCCTTAGAATGATACATAATAAAAGTATCCGAGATTTGTTTTTTGTCGTACGACATGTACGTGCAACAATGACTTCATACCACAAAATAATATTTATATTCTTTGTTATTTTATCTCTTCAGGAGGTGTGTTGTGGTATTTCTTCATTCACTTCGGGGAATGAAAATTGGCCATTTAGATGAGTTTTATACATAATTTTCAATAGCTCATTATTTCTCTCAACCACAAGAAAACACCGTTTCAATATATTTCTAAAAAACATTATGCTTACCAAAAGTCATGTATATGTCAAAATTCGTATAATACAGTTGTACGAATTATAGTATGACACATGGAACACGATGCTGAGTCGAGGCCACGTCAACGAGAGACAATATCGATTAAATGCAAGTGGTACCGGAAGCGTTGTGTGCAAAGTTGGTACTGGTAATACAGAAGGTTGAGAGCCGTTTGGATTGCAACGGACGACTGTTACTAAACCGGTCGTACGTCTTCCAATAGAGCTTTAATGATATTTATTGAGATACTAATTAACCAATTATTACAACATTCATTCTCCTGTATTAATGAGGGCATATTTCGTGGACTATGTACACATGCAACTCATGTATAAATAGGACATATTGTTCCATTGTAACATCATCACATTCTAGTTATTAAAAATACTTTCTCATATTCTTTTGATATGTGTCCAGGAGACCAAATGAGTAGGACATAAGACTAAAGATGTGGACGGGTATAAGTTATGGTTCTCGGGTAGGCCGAGGTATAGAATGAGGTAGGCATTTTGGTAGACAATGAGCTAAGGAATAAGGTGATAGAGGTTATGAGGGTCAATGACAGGATGATGGCGATTAAGTTGGCAGTTTGATATGTGTCCAGGAGACCAAATGAGTAGGACATAAGACTAAAGATGTGGACGGGTATAAGTTATGGTTCTCGGGTAGGCCGAGGTATAGAAATGAGGTAGGCATTTTGGTAGACAATGAGCTAAGTAATAAGGTGGTAGAGGTTATGAGGGTCAATGACAGGATGATGGCGATTAAGTTGGCAGTTTAAGGGTTCACTATGAACATTATTAGTGCTTACGCGCTGCAGACGGGCTTGGATGATGAGGAGAAGAGGCGTTTTTGGGAGGATTTGGACGTGGTGGTGGGAGGTATACCATCCACTGAAAAGTTATTTATATGAGGGGATTTCAATGGAAATCGGGTCACTTCCGGGGGTTATGATGACGTGCATAGAGACTTTGGCCTTGGGGACAGGAACGAGGGAGACGTCTCACTCTTAGAGTTAGCCAAAGATTTTAGTATGGTAATATCCAATTCGAGGATCATGAAGAAGAAGGAGCACTTGGTGACGTTCCGTAGCTCGGTGGCTAAGACTCAGATAGACTTTTTGCTCCTTAGGAAGGTTGACAACGGTCTTTGTAAAGACTGTAAGGTTATTCCGAGTGAGTATCTTACAGCCCGACATAAGCTTTTGCCTTGGTGATGGATTTGGAGATCAAAATGGAGAAGAAGAGTAGGGTTGTGGATGACAGGCTAAGAATCAAATGAGGGAGTTTGACCATGGCTAGTGCAAATGAGATGAGGGAGAGATTGATGACCAAAGGGGCTTGGGGAAGTAGTGGGGATGCAATCGGTATGTGGGATAGGATGACCATTTGCAGTCGGGAGGTAGCTAGAGAAGTGCTAAGGGTCTCGTGAGGTAGCCGTGGTGGGCATCGAGGGGACTGGTGGTGGAATGGTAAAGTTCAAGAGAAGGTGAAAGCAAAAAAAAAAAAAGCAGCGTATGCAACATTAGTAGAAAACAAGAATGATGTGGAGACGTGGACAAATAGGGAATTGTATAAGATGGCGAGGAAGGAGACAAAGCTAGCGGTTACGTCGACAAAACGACAGCTTTTGAACGCATGTATGTGGAATTAGAGAAAACTATGGGGATAAGAAGTTGTACAAACTAGCCAAGGCGAGGAATAGGAGGGCCCATAACTTGGATCACGTGAGGTGCATCAAGGATGAGGACGACAAAGTACTGATGGAGGACGCGCATATAAGATAGAGTTAACTATCTTACTTCCATAAACTCTTGAACGAAAAAAAAACATAAAGACATTGTGATTGGAGATCTGGAGCAATCCGGAAGGTACCAAGATTTTGGATATTGTAGAAGTATTAAGGTTGAGGAGTTTAAGGGTGTTGTCGTAGGATGCACAAGGGACGAGAGACCGAGCATGATGAGATTCCAGTTGAATTTTGGAAGAGTGCAGGCAGGGCAGGTTTGAAGTGGTTGACTGAGTTGTTTAATGTCATTTTTAAGACGACGAGAATGCCCGAAGAGTGGAGGTGTAGTACAATGATTCCTTTGTAAAAGAACAAAGATAACATCTAGAGTTGTAACGACTATAGGGGTATCAAGCTGTTAATCCACACTATGAAAGTTTGAGAAAAGGTCATGGAGATAAGAGTGAGAAGAGGCGTGTCTATTTTTGAGAACTAGTTTAGATTCATGCCAGGGCGTTTGACTACATAAGTCATTCATATTATTAGGAGGTTGGTAGAACAGTAAAAGGAGATGAAGAAAGACTTACATATGGTTTTCATCAACCTCGAGTATGTATATGACAAAGTCCCTAGGGAGGTTCTATGGAAATGTTTGGAGGTTAGAGGTGTACATGTGACGTACACTAGGGCGATCAATGATATGTATGATGGAGCCAAGACCAGGATATAGATAGTAAGAGGAGACTCGGAACACTTTTCAGTGTTGATGGGGCTACACCAGGGATTAGTTCTTACCCCATTCTTATTTGTCTTGGTGATGGATGGACTGACGCGAAAAATCCAAGGGGAAATGCCATGGTGTATGTTATTCGCAGACGATATAGTCTTGATTGATGAGACTCGCAGCGGAGTGAACGTTAAGTTGGAGGTTTGGAGACATACTCTGGAGTCTAAAGGGTTCAGGTTGAATAAGATCAAGACAGAATACTTGGAGTGCAATTTAGTAACGGGAGCGACCATGAGACAAATATGGAGGTGAAGCTTGGTACTCGGGTCATTCAAAAAGTTTAGACACAATTACACTGCAAAGTCAATTTGACTCATTTTTGAAGCTATATTGGATTAGGTCAACCCAATGTTTTATATTTAAAATTTAGATATTCAAAGTCTATACATAAGTACTAAGATTTCAACTTCTCCCGTGATAATTTGATGATAAAATATATTTTAAAATGCTAGTCAAAGTTTACATAATTTGATTCTCGAGAGCGAAACATGACAATTAATACGGGACAATGTTAAATTACCGCTTCATTGATTAATTACTTCATCCGGTGGCCGGGCCTTTAGCCATTGATTCACCCTTGCAGTTTAGCGACAAATAATCACAATGTTGTAATCATGACAGAGTGTATAGTTATGAAGAGATAGTGTTTGAAGATGAAGAAATGAAGAAAAGAAAAGATGGAGAAGAAGTATAGAGTAGAGTTGAGAGAGAAGAGAGACTCAGAAGAATTTGTATTATTATCTCAAGTATTCTATTACATGTATTCCATGAGATATTTATTTCTCTCAACTAATCATAAAACTAACTTGTAACTAACACTCTACCCTCCCTAACCACCAACTAACAAACTTTGATATTATAATCCCATACAATGATTCAATGTTTCTTATGGTGGTCTATCATGATCATCTTTTACAGACAACAATTCCCGTAACAAAATTAGAGCTGCATTTACTTTACAGGGCTTGAAGAAGTCTCAGAATTCACAGGTTCAGATACAGATACATTACTGCAAAGGCACCGTAAATCTCGACCACCTTGTAACGGATATTGACGAATTAGCTTTGTTTTTCTCAAGTACAAGTATCCATTTATACTTAATCCACAAGACCTGTTAAATATTCAATAAATAGAACAAAAATTGAAGGTAATTAATGGATAAAACTGGAAATTAAGGGAGAATTATAGTGAGAGAGGGGAAGATTAGTACGTGGAAGAGGCGAAACGAGGGGCAGAATTGGTAACCATACTGAAATGAGAGAGAAGAGAACGCAATTTGGATGAGATGGTGAAACTGAAGATTGAAAGAGGGAAAAATAAGGATTAATTCATAAGTTCTTTTGAAGTGAGTGAGGCGTGGGCCGCAACCTTTGCTCCTCACTCCTCACATTTCATAGGCCGATAAATAATTTCTTTTTCTCTAGCACCGTCTTTGGATGGTTGTTACCTATAATATCATAATCACAATGTATCGTATTATATATTAGAGTTATATATCAAAATCGCACCTCAAGTGTCACTTATTTTGTGTTTCCTATATGAACTTCAAGTATCCCAAATTCTTTTCTCTAAGTTGTTCACCTTGATTCGAGGGCTGAACAACGTGTGTCTCAAATGAAGGATGTTGTGGACTTTCTCGTGATGTATTTGATCTCCGAGAAAGTCGGACAGCACTTCGAATTGATCTTGAGGAAGAACTTCGCTTGATCACTTTACTCTTGCTAGAGAACTTTGAGAAAGACGATGTAGTCGATGTCTTGATCTCCTTATGAATCTTCCAAGGTGTTATGGAATTTTCAAGATGCTTTTAAAGAGAATATGTTCACGAGTTTTCTAGCTAAATTATCACTAATTAGTTAGCAAAATGAACAACTGATAATTGAGATGTGTTCTACTAACTAGTTGGTGATAGCTTAATTATAAAACTCTCAGACATAATAGTTTAGGTAAGAAACTAAAAAACAAGTGATATTTGAAATATGTTTTTGATCCTTATTGTGTTGTATTATAATTAAATTATATTGATAAATACGACATTTGAATTGATTATGTTATTCTCGTCTTTACATAATACCACACATCAACAAATTTATGTTGAATTTAAATTTTTCTATAACTACATTTTGTTATATTAATAATTTTATTGGTATAAAATTTAATTACTTTGTTATTTGATTATATATTTATTATGTTTAATTATGGATAAATTGCTCATTAATATGTTAAGAAAATAAACGGTCTTAATCATTTAGTGTTCAAATTCGGAAATTACATCTTAATGTTCAGATGTGTATTATTCAAACATCTTAATCTTAATAAAAACAAATGTCCCTAAGCTTAGGAAGATATATATATATATATATAACATTAACTTTTACGCTTAATGAGATTATTTATAACCACACAAATATCTTTAGCTTATTTTAAACTACAAATCCAAAAATCTTCCTTTACCATATGTCTCAATTCATATAATGCACATAATTTAATAGGCATAAATATTTTATTTTAAACCACAAAATTAAAAAGTATTTCTTAAACTTCCAAGACAAACACAGCCCAATCAAAGTGTGTTATATTGGGACGGAGGGTGTAATATATCAAATTACGCGATAGAGACAAACGAAAGTAGTAAAAAAATGGAGGACGCTAGAATTCTAGAGATAGAAAGGTATCAAATGGAGCAAATACGACAGCTGGAATCGGAGGAATTGCAGGTTGAAGAAGTCGATGAAGAATCATCAGATGAAGATCAAACAAAGTAAAAATTCGTAATCTGATTTTGTTTTGCCATTGCCATGCCTAAATTCTACTGATTTAGGGTTTTTAGTTTGTCGCCTTGTGTTTTTCTTTTCAGATTAATGGCAGCAAATGGAGAGTTCAAACAAAATTGTTATATGCTTAATTTAGTTTTATCATCTGCAAATTGGAAATGGAAACAACGTACAATTCTAATGTTCATCGTAATCTGATTTTGTTTTGCATTTCGATGCGTAATTAAATTTGACTAGTGTCAATATTTTTTGCTTCAACTGATTTAGGGTTCTAAATTTGATTATTTTTTAATGTACGGCTTTTTTGTATAGTGTATGCATCTTTGTCGCCTTGTGATGTTTTGGTTTTCAGATTAATATCAGCGTTTGGAGAGTTCAAAGAAAATTGTTAGACAGATTGGAGTAGTTTTGAGTGATTTAAATGCTTAATTTAGCTCTATCATCTACTCCCTCTGTCCTAATTTATATGACACTAATTTATAAGACATTGTTTCCTTTTTAGTTAGTTTAAAAAAGAATGACACATTTATCTATTTTGTAACCACTTAATGAAATGATTTGAAGCCGCACATTTCTCAATGTACAGCTTTTTGTATCAGTGTATGCATGTTTGTCGCCTTGCGATTTTTTGGTTTTCAGGTTTATCAGAGCGCTTGGAGAGTTCAAATAAAATTGTTAGACAGATTGGAGTAGTTTTGAGTGATTTATACACTTAATTTAGCTCTGTCATCTATCTGCAAATTGGAAATGGAAAGTGAAAGAAATAGTACACGAATCTCATAATTTTTCTATTGGTGAAAATTGCATTTAGTTATATCGGGAATTTAATCAATTATCTTTGATTGGCTACCCATATAAAGGAAAAAAGTGATCAAGCGAAAATGTTGGCAATTGGATGACTTGGAGAAGTAGTAGTATGCCTATTTTTTATGGGAATCACTTTTGAGAATACATTTTAGAAAATTTACTTGGACTATAGGTATCATCATAGTTAGCTCGAACTCTAATTTGTCCAAATATAAGTTGGAGGCTAGTCAATTTGATACTTCTGACATAGTCCCAAAGTGCTGATCGGTATGTTCTGTCTAGTACTCCTTCTGATTTTAATGGATAAGCTCAACTGAGTGCAGACTTCAACAAGGAAAGAACTTTTGGCACATACCAAAAAGTACCCCTGGAAGTTGGAACTGTAGTGTTAGACATGCCACGACATTTTGATGGCTCTAAGAATTCATTAAAGGTAAAATGAGAGGTTTAAAGTAAAGAGTTTTCAAATATAGAAAGTTGTGATGCTTTTCCGGAAACTAAGATGGAACAAGTGCCATATAAAACGAATGGGAGGGAGTAACAATTTTTCAGCTATGCGATCTAATGGATTTTATTTTCTCATTACAAGTATCAATTAAGAATTTCTTTACAAAAAGTGCCATTTAAGAAATGTTTTTTATTGTACATGGCTGCTGATCATAGTTATTGTAGTTCGGGGGGAGCATTTGCCTCTGGTGAATTTACTTATGACACCTCTTTGGCTGCCTTACATTCTTACCTTGGTGGTAGGTGTATTCTGCTTTTCAATTCTCATTTACATTTACTTTTTTAGGATGATGTAACTTTCATGTTGCTTGACTTATTTTTTGATTATTTTCTTGTGTCAGATGTCGAAGATACTCATAACAGGCTGGCCTTCTTGGATGGAGGAGCTGTCTTAAATGTTCCTCTGTTCTATCTTGAAGGTAAGTGTATTACCTTGGTTGCCTTGTGACTGTCTTCTTTTCAGTTAAAAGTTTTTAGGGAGGAAAAGAAAATATGACCACTAACTGTTGTTTATACAATTCTAGATGTGCGGTATGCTACTAAATGATGTTTGTGAAGTTCAAGTAGATCCTATATTTTTTTAGTTTCTTGTTGAGAATGTGATGGCAGTGCATGAGTCTTTTACCATATATGAATTTCTCTTTACCTTTTCCTTTTTAATAAATTTGGATTCTGTGAAGTGTTCTATATCTAACCATAATTTTCCAGTGACCATTTAGATTAACAGTTTGAGAAATTTGAAGCCCTATATTTTAATTTCAGATTTCAGACAGTGGTTTCTCTATTCTTATCTAGTTATCCAGACAAGAATCAATTCATCTCCTTCTGGTACAGACAAATGTAAGTTAACTCTAGATGGTATAGACTATAGTGTCATAGAAAAATTGGAAATATTTTAAAGAAATTTTCTGTGAGATCCGACAAGAAGGGGCTAGGAAGTTTCACTGGGTGAGGTAGGAGATTGTTATAACTCGTAAGTGGTGGGTGGGTTTGGAGTTAAGGATTTGAGGGTTTTCAATAAGGACCTACTAGGAAAATGACTATGGAGTTTTGGAACAGAGAAGCATGCTTTTGAGAAAGAGGTGAGAGCGGAAAAATACGTCTTGGAAGGGGCTTGGAGGACTATAAAGATATCCATGCCTTATGGTTGTGAGGTGTGGAGGAACATTATGAAGGGATGGGAAGAGTTCAGCGGCCCTATGTCTTTTAGGATAGGCGAAGGAAGAAAGGTAAGCTTTTAGGTACGGAGGTGGTGGTGAGACAACGTTTTGATATTTTCTTTTCATATCATTACAAAATTTCAGGGGATATGATAGTCCAATGAGTGCGGAGGATACAAGATGGAGATTGTTTTTTGGGATTTGAGTTTTAGGAGGAACTTTCAAGACTTGGGAAGTGTCAGAATTCCAAAGTTTAGTTGAGTTGCTTCATAAACAAAGAATATCATATGATAATCAATGACAAATGGAGGTTGAGGGTGGGGAACAATGGGGCATTTTCTGTTAAGTCTTTCTATGAGAAGCTTTTGGCAAGGGAGGATGTTGGAATCCCACATAGATCGATTTGGATTCCAAAAGTTTCGAGAAAACTGTGTTTCTTCACTTGGCTAGCAACAAGAGATTTTGACGGCTGCAAATTTGAGGAGGAAGGTTACATACGTTAGTTGGTGTTTTATGTGCAAGGGCTCGGATGAAGATGTTGACCATCTTCTCCTTCATTGGTGGTAGCCTCGAGGTTGTGTGAAATCTTGTTGTTTGCTTGGAATATTTTGGGTATGGCAGGCACTGCGAAAGAATTGATATTCGATTGGAATTGTGGTAGGTGGAAGAGAAGATGCAGGGCATGTAATGTTGCTCCACTAGCTCTCATGTGGGTCATTTGGAGAGAGAAACAAGAGAGCTTTTGAAGATGTTGGGATGAACTTTGTACAATTAAGGAATAGCCTCTTATCTCTTTTTTTCTTTTTTGGATCAGGTTCTTTTATGTATAGAAGATTGAGCGTTGTTCGTAAAAAAAAACATATCTTGTTGTAGGTTTTGCTACTTTTTAGTGTACTTTTTGTTTACAGGCTTCCATGGACACACTATTAATTAAATTTATTACATCATAAAATAAAATAAAAACTCTTAGATGGTATAGCTTTGGAGTAAACGCATGTGGGTTTGTCTTGGTTAGTTTTACATCCCTCACAGTGTCTTATGTGCTTTATTTTACTTCCAGGAGTTGTTTTATTTCCGGAGGCCACACTTCCTCTGCGAGTCATTCAGCCTAATTTTATAGCTTCTGTTGAAAGAGCACTGAGGCAAGTTGATGCTCCTTACACGATCGGCGTGGTAGGTGGATACCTAACAACACTGATGTTTTGTCTCTTTCCTTAGAATTTGTTTCTCTTTGAGTTTTGAGTGGGATTGCTGGTATAATTTTGTTCCAGATTCGAGTTTACAGGGATACAAATAATGGAAGGATAAAACTTGCAACCACCGGTACAACTGCTGAGGTATAGAACTTGAATCCTCCGCATTTCTTGATAGTTATTTTTTTTTGGATGCTTGGTCGAATTGATAATATTTCCAACTGTTAGAATCCTTATGAAAATTCTAGAATATATGTAAATATAGTAGGTGGCTTGATTTACTCCTATTGTAATTATGTATTGATTACTTTTCCATTTCAGGACGTGTAAACATAGCTAGTTAAACCCCAATAGCTTGAGGGAATAATCAAGCCTTGTTCTCTTATTTTCTCTTCCAATTCACATGGTATCAAAGCAAGACTCATCCCAATTCATTATTTCCGATGCCCCTCCCCCCGGGTCTTATATTGTCCACGCCCCAGAAGTCCAGTCCTGGGTTGGAGTCCCACATCGGTGGGATAAGGGGTCCTTGGTCTTTGGTCTTGGGCAATCCTCTCATGAGCTAGCTTTTGGGGTTGAGTTAGGCCAAGGTCCATAACACCTACAAACTGTTTGAAATGTTTTTGAGTGTTAATAAGTAGACAAGAATATTTGCCATTATCAAAAAATAAGTAGACAAGAATCTCGACTCTTTCTTAAGAAGAAGCAGAAATTTCATGTGGGTTTTGTGACATTGCATCTTGTTGCTAGATTTTTTTTTGCAGATCTATTTATTTCCCGTGACTAGTATGACATTGAAGGTTGTTTTCTGGTTGTAGGAAGAATTTATAGTTCTGCATAATCTAAATCAGAACATATGAGCGCTTTCTGTTTTAGTTTAGTTGAAAAAGACTTGTTCTAGAAGCAGATAGAATCTGTATCATCAACTTTTTTTCCGGGTAGTACATTCTTTTTTGTGAAGTTGAACTTATGAGGTGCATACAGTTTCTTGATGGCAAGTTCAAAATGGTATAAGCAATGTCGAAAGTTCTTTTCTTTCTGTTGTATATGTTAGTTGCATGAGCTAGTTCTATTGTTTCTGTTATTCCCTCTGTGCTTTCGATGTCATGACTCATGGTTGCTTGGGATATTCCAAGAGTTGAATTGCCTTTATCTTTTTCCCTTTATGTTAGCCAAAAGATTGACGGAAAGGACAATCTTTTATTCTGTTTTTTTGGTAGCAAAAGTGACCCCATGTAAAAAGTTTCCAAGGTCCCCAAGATAGCAACCAAGACATTCAATATTGGAGCAGATTATTAATGCTAAAGGGCAGTCCGGTGCACTAAGATCCCGCTATGCGCAGGGTCCGGGGAAGGGCCAGATTATTAATGCTAAGGATAATTTAATATCAAAGATGATCTTGACTGTAACTAAAGGAAACGACTGAAAGATATACTTATCCTTCAGATGAAAACTGTTTTGTGTGGATTAAAAAATGTCATGCATGTTGAAATATGAAAATGATTCATATTAAAATAGTATGAGCATTGGAACTGTGAGAAGGTGTCCATTATTAGAGTGATGTAAGTTAGATGAGGGGTGAGCATTGCCACAATTATGATCTAAAATTAGCTAGAATTTGACTCAATAATAAGCTTGTTCTGCTACACAATGAATGTAGTTCAGATAAAGGGTGAGTTTTATCGCAACAATAAGGTTTCTCCCCATTACGAAATTGATTAAATATATAGGGACCTTGTTGGCACCCAAGGGTATGATCTAGTGGTCAATGAAGTGGGTAGAGAACCATAAACACTAGGTCATGTCTTCTCATATGCCTAAGCCTTGGTGGGCAGAGTTATCTTGTACTTGTGCTTGTGGGAGGTTGCAAGTGCCCGGTGGAATAGTTGAGGTGCACGCAAGCTGGCTTGGACACCACCTTCATTAAAAAAGATATAGGGACCTTGTTGTTTGATGTGTTGTTTTGAGTTCACAGGTGATAGTCTTGGAAATTCTCTGTTTAAAATATCTTTAAGTCTTCACATTTGTCTCTCGCCCTTGTACTAGTACATGTTTACTTTGTACGACACTTGTTACTTTAATGGTTAAACAGGAATTAAGGGTAGATATGATTTTATTTCCTTTTAGATTCTTTCTCACTTACCTTTCTTCTGTCTTCTTCACCAAGAGGAGAGAATAATATTCCGACATGACGAAGACCTTGGATTACATTAGTTTTTTAGCTTGCTTTATTGTAGCAAGATGATCAATCCGAGAGTATTAGCATAACACCATAACTTCTTTCTCTTTTAAAGGTTAAACTTTAAAGTAAAAAAGAACTTGATAAAAAGGAAGCTTTAAGTAGGAAAGTAAAAGAGTTATACTAGAGATGCTATTTTAGAAATGGAATTTTTATTGCAAAAACTGTGGAAAATTAATTATAATATTGTAGGTTCAGTTTTACCTAGTAAAAAATGGTCATGAACCGGGGTCAATGCATTTTTTATTGGGATTATTTCAGCTTTCTACACACAAGACGCAATGATACCCGCTGATATAATTATTTTGACATTATTTTTGATAAAATTCGCTCCATTCTTTTAAGTAAGAAGCACAAAAAGAAATTGCATGGTTTTCGCCCTATTTATCCTTGAAACATGATAATCATACAATTAATCTGAAATAACATACTGCGTCCTGTACACCGAGGTAGATTTAGGATTTCTAGAACATGAGTGCACCACTAAAGAAAGGAGAAAAAATGTATTTAGTGGAATTGATCCTGTTCCTTTCAAAATGACATGCAAAGACAGTATATGCATTGTACAGAGTTGATTTATTTATGTTTCAACTACACGTGGAAATATGGCTTGTTGTATGGCTTGCTGATCCGCGGTAGCTATGTTTATACTGTTTTAGATTAGGCAATATCGGCACTTGGAGGATGGTTCTGTGAATATTGTAACTCGTGGGCAACAGCGTTTCCGTTTGAGGCGCCGCTGGATGGATGTGGAAGGATCTGTAAGTGTACAACAAATACTAGTATTTTTTAAAAGGTATTCTAAATTATTAAATCCTCACAAGTTCATGTTCCATTGCACCTTTTTGTCTAGCCTTGTGGGGAGATACAAATCATCAAAGAAGATTTGCCATTGAGAACACCCAGGGAGGCTGTTGGAAGATCGACACCGTCAAGTATCTTCCGATCTGGTGTACATATTCAAATACCACCGACAAATCGCTCTCGAGCTGATGAATATGGCTTTGGGAATGAAAATGATTCGGATGCAATGTCAGAGGAAAGTTTTGAGACTGAACTTTCACCCACAGAAAGGAGGTTGCACCAGTCTGCTCTTGTTTCTTGTGATATGCTTGACGACTCGGCGAGCAGCGACGATGAGAATATTGAGCAGCAATCTCATATCCAACCTGCGAGATCTTCTTTTGATAATTTTAGAAGTTCATTCGGCATGGGGGGAAACAAAGAGGCTGATGGTCTGAGGCTCGCTTTCAGGAAAAGGTCTATGCCAACTCACAACACATGGAAAAAGTGTTCTTTAAACCAGTTTCGTCAAGTTCCAAGGGCCTTCTGGCCCAGTTGGGTTTATCAGATGTACGATTCATACTCTCTTGCTCAAAGGGCAGCAGGTCACGTGGTCTTCACATTCTCCTTATAGAAAATTATGGATGATGAATGTTCCAATTTTATCACACTAGTTTGGACTCTTTTATAGCTGTACTTATGACATTGAAATATTGGTGAAAAGATCCTCCCTTCCTTCTCTCCGAATAAAATCGGTTTAGGAAAAATACCATATGCTAATGAGTATTTTGAATCGAGATTTACATCATGCTACATGTGACTTATGCTATTCATGTATGAGTGACTTCTTTTTGCTTAACTTGAGCTATCAACTTGTCTTAGATGGTAATTGCCTGATTTCTTAATGACAATCATTTTTGCTCTGTAAATCGCTGTACTTTTATGGTCTCAATCTCACTTTGATAATTTTATTCTTCTGGTGTTTTCTCGTCTTTGATTCAAGTGGATCATTTGAGTAAGAGGTTAGATTCTCCGTGGAATTGAGACGGTCTGAGTAAACATTGAGTTGAATTTTGCAGGTCGATGGAAACAGATAGTTAGGGCACCAAGCATGGACAGTTACATAACAAAGCCAGATCTTCTTTCATTTCATATTGCAAGTAAGATGCCCGTGTCTGAATCAACAAGGCAAGAACTTTTGGAGATTGATGGAATATCCTATAGATTGAGACGGGAAATTGAATTGCTTGAGAGTTTTGACTGTGTTCGATGTAGATCTTGTGAGGTAATGCAGAAAATGACAATTAATGCATCCGCTATTTTAAGTAACTGAATATTATGTCACTAATTCTTACACTTTTCCCTCTCGTGGACTCTAATTGTGATGCAGAAAATGACACTAATGCTATTCTGCTGCTTTAAATAAGTTGAATATCGTGTCACTAATTGTTATATTTTCCCCTTCTCCTAGACTTTAATTGCCAGACGGAGCGATATGTTGGTGATGTCAAGTGAGGGCCCTCTCGGTGCTTACGTGAATCCACATGGTTTTGTACATGAGATAATGACACTATTTAAAGCAAACGGGTTGGCTGTTATTGGAAATCCTGTTAAAGAATACAGCTGGTTTCCTGGGTAAGTTATTTTCAGTTGGCTGAGTTTTACGGTCAGCTTCGCCTTATGTCAACTATTTTCATAATTTGACCAAATGCACGAGTAGTGGGATGTTTCTAATCCACACTAAGGTGTTGGATGGGGGCACTCCGAATTCATCACTGCCCGACATCTGTTGTGAGGGAAAGTAAAGTGTAACCTGTAGTTAGAACCATCTTCAGTAGACAACTTCATTGTTTGTTTTTAGCTTCTTGTTCACTCATCTGGAATATGAGAAAGTAGTCTGCTTCCTGCATATACTGGAAATCGATGCCACTGGACATAGATGATAGAGTATAGGAATTTGATTTTCAAGGGTATATTGCAACCATGTCTTCATGCTCTGGTTTCTGCTTAAAACCTTTGCAACAAGAATGATCTGTCAATTGCTATATCACGAATTTTCTGTGTGAAGAGTTTTGATAACTAAGAAGTGATTTTCTTGTAGGTATGCCTGGTCAATTGCTGAATGTGCCATTTGTGAAACTCAATTGGGATGGCTTTTTACCGCCACAAAGAAGAAACTTAAACCCAGATCATTTTGGGGCATTCGGAGTTCCCAAGTTGCTGATGATTCGCGTTGAAGTTATTATGTTTTGTTTACTTGTAGCTATTCTGTCAGCTGTTCTTGTAAATTTAAATGCTACCATCCGTTTTTGAGCTTTTGTACTTCGATAATAGCTCTCTCCTAGCTAATGTGAGATGTAATTGTTACACCTCGTAAGTTAAGGCGATAATTAAGAACGTAAAATTAATATACTTAAGGATGTGATTCCGGAAAATTTTGGTTACAACGAGCCGAACAATGAGAATTTAAAATGGTGGTTATATATATATCCCGTCATGGATTAGTAATGCATATAAGATGCGACGACGAGAATGCGAGGTTTTATGAAATCCCCGGGAGTTAAAGGGAACGAGTGTTCAGATTTATTATTTGGGGTTTGTTTTAAACTAAGAGGGCATTAAGGGACCAAAGTGTAAGTTTGTAAAAAGAATTTTCAGATTTTGTTACTACCATTAAAACTTGTGAGCCCTTGTTCATCATTCAAAATTCAAACTCTTCTACTTCTCTCCAAAACCCCTCCCCAAATCAGATTTTCCCCACCATCATGACCAAGTAAAGACTAAACAATTTCCTCTTTCCAAAAACTACATTATTTTGCAAAATTTTAAGCCAAGAAATTGAACCCAAAACAGTGGGTATTTTCGGCCAAGCTGGACCGAAAATTGAAGCAAATTTTCCAGATTTTGGGACAAGAATTTTGGAAGAAAAACATGGGGAATGATGGAGGAAACATTATAGATGTTTGCATGTTAATTTGGAGTTGAAAGAGGTGAAAATTGAGAAGAAAAATTGGCAGAATTTCGGGCAGATTTACAGTCAACTTTGGAGGGATATATCTCCTAGTATATTAGGAGTTTTTAGGTGTTTCAAAATCCTAAGATGAAGTTCGTCGATTCTAGTTTTCAACGCAATAAACCGCTCGTCGATAGGACATCGGAGTAGAGAATTATGGACGTTACAAGTTCAGCTGACAAAACAGTGAGCAAAAAAACGCTGGAGCAGTGGTACCGAAATTGGGGACTGTTTTGACTTCGTTTAAGGTAAAAATCCTTCTTTTAATTGAATATTTGGAAGTTTAATTGATGTTATAGTTAAGGGATTAACCCATGTTAAAGAAGAATTGGAATTAAGTAGTTGCATGTTGTTGTAGTTGAAGATATGAACTTGGGTTAAGATGGAGTTGGAAATATGAGAATGCATGTGACTATATTGAGATATATATGCCGATTGGGACTGTTTTGTATGGAATGGAGTTAAGTGTTGTCGTTGTTATTATTATCACTAATTGCATGTTTAAATTGGAGAAGAAATCTTGATACTTAGAAGTTGTAAATTGATTATATGAAAGTATTGAAATGTGAATTGGATTCTAGGAATTAAGAAAAAGTGTTGGAATTGAATAATGTGTTGGCCGAAAGGTTGATGAAGTTATTAAAGTATAGAAAAGGGTAAATTTCACCTTCTTGAAATTTTTAAATGTTGATAGAAGTTTGGGATTACTGCAATGAACTATTCTAACATGACTAAGGGCTGAATGAGCATGACAAATAAGGGTGATAGTCACTTGATTGTTGAAGTTATTGTCTTTCATGAAAATAAAGAGAAGGGAGGTTGTATGATAGCATATATGAAGCATATCGGGCTTACCTTAATTGTATTTTGAAATAATATTGGGTTATGGGTGTTGTTGGCTTGTTGATAAATTGTGGATATGCATATAAACGGGGGAAGTGTTGTCCGAATTTTTGTAGAATAGGAAGTCACTATTCAACATAACTTATGTTAGAAATCATAAGAATTGACGAAGGTATTATTACTAGTATAGGTTGACGTACTAGACGAGGCGCATCCTAATTTTACATTGGTTGGGCGACTAAGAGGTATGTGAGACTATCATTTCCTTCTTTGGCATGATTTTGTGAAAATCTTTCTTCCTTCCTTTGGCATGATTTTAATGAAAGTACGACGGACGTACGTGATTCCTTCAAAATCTAGTTTTAATAAAATAATGATTCATGATATGATCGTGCCTTAATTTTCTAAAGGATAGTTTATTTTACTTATTCCATTGAGTCTTATATAATGATTTAAAATGCATATGATTATTCCATTGAGTCTTATATGATGATTTAAAATGCATAAGATTATTCCATGGCGTCTCAGATGATGGTTTGTATTGCATATAGTTTCTCATGATATTTTACTCGTGTAAGTTGTGATTGTATGTTATGAGGACCGATTCCCAGAATGGGTCGGGTAGTTATATGTCGTGATATGAGGCCGAGTCCCGTGAACGGGCCGTAGTTATATGTATAAAGCATGAGGCCGAGACCCGTGATGGGTCTGTAGTTATACGCATCGAGATGATCTTGATTATGATGATTGTTAGACATGCAGGACTTTCTTTTCATAGGGTGCAGTTGCATTGGTAGCTCTGATTGTTCATATATGTCTCATGTTATCTTCGCCAGTTACAATCCTCCTTACAGTAATTCATGTTTTACATACTCGGTACATTACTTCGTACTGACCCCCTTTTCCTCGGGGGGCTGCGTTCATGCCCGCAGGTTCTGGTGTTCAGATAGGTGACCCTCCAGTTTAGGACTTCTATTCAGCAGTTGGAGAGCTCCATTATTCCGGAGCCAGCTATTTGGTACAGAATCTCTTTATTTTGATTGTATATATTTATGGGCACGACGGGGCCCTGTCCCATCATATGTCATTATCGTACTCTTAGAGGTCTGTAGACAGTTGTGGGTGATAGATGTGTATTGGACTTGTGTAGAACGTTTATGCGGGTGAGCTAGCTGTATTGTTGCACTTGTTTTGGGAGGTTCCCATATATAGTGACAGCCTTGCCGGCTTGCCTATTGTGATTACTCCTTTGTTTATGTGATGCTATTTGGTGGCAGCCTAGCCAGCTAGCCTGTTGTGATGGTGGGATAGTTGTGTAAGGCAGTCTTGTCGGCTCGTCTATTTTGGGTATATGTTATGGATACAGCGTTGTGCTGCCGAAATTTTCTATTACCCTTAAGTGTCAGTTGATTACGTGACGGGTTAGTGTAATGGCGACCAATTAGGGCGTCGGGTCGCGGCCTGTCGGGTCGAGTCGTGACAGTAATATTTCGTTTTCTTAACATATGCACTTCGTTTGGCTAAAAGTTAATTTGGCTTGTGGCCTGCATATCAGAGATCAGTTTTGATGTTATGGAATATAACAGGGAGAGTCATGGATATTTATGGAGAAGTCTGTTGAGTAAAGATTGCAAATGGACATGTAGCTCCTGATATTCATACCGTTGATATAACCAGTTCAAATAATACTCCTGATTTCAATGTTTTACTTTCATTTTTAGTCTTATATATTACTTGAGTCGAGTGTCTTTCGAAAACCTCGCTATCTCGACGAGGTAGGGAACACACATGGGTATTATGTTGTACTTTAATTTTTAGTCTTTAGAAAAACAATATCTATATTTGGTAACTCTCTAATTCTAAAAATCTCTGTGGCTCGTCAAGCTAAAACACCTATATTGAAATAGATAAAAGTACATTTTTGGAGAACAACTTACTAGGAAAATCTATTGGGAAAACATCTAAGCAAAGAAAAAAGATTACATGCTTCCTCGGTATATTATGCAATGAATCTGTCTAATTAGAATATTTTACTAGGAAAAGGGGGAAATAAAATTTAGTATAGTAAAAGATAGTAATACGATTGAAATATTTTAATTTTCCATTATCTTTACTCATATTAGCGATTGTGGTAGTAGGACAAAATTGAGATAGAAAAGCACAGAGCAACTTCATTAGCAAAGGCTAAGTTAACAACCTCGGCCATCTCCATTGTAATTGGTTTGTAGCCTACCCTTCCTGTACATTATAATAGCATTTTGATATTTCTACAGAATTTGGTTTCCAAAGTGATTTACTACTACAATGGCTTTTGTTATCTTACTTGCTTTACCTATTGTTAAGTTAGATTGAGATGTTAATCAAGTAATTGCTACTTTTTTTGCAAGAGTTTGTCAATATAAGCAAGATCACTTCTAATACCTTGCACAACCTGGTTTATTGATCCAGCTCACAATTGCCAGATATAGCGCACACCACAAGGCATCACCTACCCCTCCCCTTTCATTAGTATTCATAATTGCCAGATATAGCGCACACCACAAGGCATCACCTACCCCTCCCCTTTCATTAGTATAAAGGTGTTGTTCGATACACTTCGCACACACGTCCGACTATTTCCCGAGATATTCCACCAAGTACTTGCACCTCCCACCAACACAATGGATAACTTTGCTCAACCAATATTAGGTATACCGTTTATAGGATCATAGGAAAAAACTGCCAAGTACTTTTTATTTTTGCTGAAATTTGAACCCTAATTTTCAAAGTTTGCACCCACTTCTTTGACCACCTTTTGGCTGCCAAGACATAAACCCCCTCTATAAGCAAAGGGCAATAGCTACCACCCTTTGCTCCATTCAAGTGTCTACGCACCAGTTTGATGCAGAACAAGCTAAACCAAATCCTCCACAAATACAATGGAAATCACTTTTAAGATCAAAACATTCTGCTGAAGCTGGGAGACAAAGCCAGCTCCTGCCAGTCGCCACATGTTGCTCAGTAGCTGGAGAAGCATATATGCACACTCCACAGAACTGTGCATATTACCAAAATTGACAATGGGGTCACCCAAATGCAAAAAATTATACACCACAAAGACTAGAAAGGGACTAGGGTTGCAGTTACAAGTACTGCCAGTTTCATACAAGACACAGGTTTCCACAGGTAACAAATTAAGTTCATCCACAAATACTTGGTAATAGCTCTCATCCGATTAAATTGGTAAGTTAGTGGACTGCGGAAAGAATATAATATTACAATGTAGCCACAATTTTCTGTAATCTCTTGGTCTATCACCGAGATACTCAAGAAAAGAAGTAACATGGGCAAGAGACCAACCTTGCACCAGAAAAAATAGCTTCTAAAAAAAGCCTTAGATACTCAAAATCCAAATAGTTGTAACAGAATAATTAGCAGACCGACCATATAACATAAATTTAGCAGGTAATTTACACATCTCAAGTGACTCCCGTGTTGCTACGTCATCCATCTTCTGTGGCTCCAAGTATGCAACACATTGCAAATAAGCATCTTTTCAAAAGATAAACTATTGAGTACACACTTTAGTAAGGTTCCTCAAATACTTGTTAGAAGTTTCTGACCTGCAAAGACTTCACTTTTGCAGGCTAATGTACCGGACATACCTATTACATCACTCTAATGCAGGTTAATATATTCGTACCCTGAAACTTTAATAAAGGGAAAGATAACAGAACAAGATAACCGAAAGGAAATTTTGAAACTGCTAGATAGAAATAAAGGCCTCATTTAGAAGGAAAACCAGGTGAAAAAAAATGTTGACCAACAAATTTGTCACCTTGTTTTCATTCCAAACGCCACTTGAATATCTAATATTTTAAATATCCAATAATCCAGATGTACTCTGAGATAGACAGCAATCTGTATTGTGAGGATTCATATTCTGACACAGAAATTGGAAAATATCAACTACTTGCGTATCCCAGCCAAAAAAAAAAAACACATGGGCGCAGGAGGTGGGGGTATGCGCTAACAGTTCCACCGTTCGGTAACCAAAGTGCCAAGTCGGTCACTAGTGCACAGTAAAAGCAACAAAACTAAACAAGGACAACTTAAGAATAAGAGTTTAATGCAGTGTAGAGGTAGGACGGAGGAGAGAAACCTGTGCTGAAAATTATAATTCCCAGTGACCAAAGCTCCACAATGATCATGAATGCACATTAAAGAGTGATAGAGCTAACAAATAAACAACAGGAACAAAGTTCTACTACATATGTAAGTTAAAGTTTATTTCCAGGACAAACTCGCTTTGAAGAACAGCCGACATGATATATGGACTGACATGAGCCAAAACCAGGAAGAGGGGAAAGACAAATAGAAATAGAAAATGAGATTGACTACCGGTGTTCAAACTCCTTTACAAAATACAAAATATCTTGTTTTGCTTGCTTCTTAAAACTAATTATTGTTCAAGCTGTACAATATTTAACCAATTTGTAAATTACTCCCATCCTAGCTCATAAACTGCCTATACTAATATTCACACACATTGACGGCAATGGATTTTGCAATACCGTCACCAAATGAGAAGAAAAGCCGGCTTGACAAGCACGAAACAGTGTCGTCTATTTTTCTCCATTTGTTAGAAAAATAACCAGGAAGTTGCTCTAGGCACATTCAGGGTTATCTCATAGCACCCAGGAAAATTAGCAGCCAAACCTTGGTGCCTCAAGAAACAGTTCGCCCATAACAGACAGATGCGAGGTAAAGATTTTTTTCCCATTTCTCCTGCAGCGAGCAAAATCAATAGTTAACTCTGGAATATGGAGGCCAGAAAATGAGAGGAAGAATGAGAAACAGAGTGGTTCATGTTAAGAGAAGTATAATTCATTATTTAAACAACCTTGACATGAGTGCTAGGAAAAGCAGAAGTACGAAGTGTCTCTTGTGTTTCATCTGCAGGTTTCCTTCTTGGAACACTTAGAACGAAAGCAGCTTGATCCCATGTGGCTGCAGTCGATGTAATCCTATAACCAGCATCCCATCTCCTATGGATCCCTTCACTAGGATAGAGAAAATCCAATTCCACCACCTGCAAATTATAAACCGAATTCCAAATTTGAACACTAGGAAGTGACCCTAAGACAATCCGTGCTAAAAAACTGATTAGAGAACCCAGCCCCACGAGACATAACAATTGCCCATCTACTTCCTGCAGTTACCATGGCAGTGACATAAAACCCCTCTCTCCATTTTTTGTTTATCCACTTAAATGGAAAAGACTCGCTGACTTTGTACGACTGCTGCAGATACTGTGTACCTGACATTTTACAAACAAAACGTAGTTTAGTCTGCCTGATTCACAGATTATGATGCAAAACATGTATAGCATGTTAAAGAGTTCCACTAACCCTTTGACATGACAACTAATGAGCTCCCATTACTAGCTCCAGCTATGGCACTAATATAATAATTCTTCTCCCACTGCTCCATAATCCATTCCTATGTTTAAACATAAATAGAGGGAATTAGCTAAAGCCTGAAGGAGTAAACTGAATCTTGCATAAGTTTGCTAGAGGTATAGAACATTAGACATGCAAATATGCAACATAATTTAATTCATGCTTCAAGATTGACCATACTCTTTAGAACATAACAGACCTTGTGAAGATGCCACACTGCTGATAAACAGTCCGTCCTCATTTCCTTTCTCAATGTGCTGAGTTAGCCTCATATCAGCAACGGTATAGTGATACCTGCAAGCCCAAACAATGTCACTGCACTGTTCACAAGCTCAAACCAAGAGATTTTGGCAAAACTGTACCTTTGCTTCATTGGGCGACGAGCATTGTAAACACTGATCCATTGTGTCGCAGGCATTCCCATGTGAAGGCTGTTCATCATCTTCTTCTTCCATTGTCAATCTTCCTCTTTTCTGCCCAACTTGGTAAACAAGCTTCAGAAAATGAAAAAAACATGTCAGCAAAATTCTACTTGATTCTTCAACATCAACAGAAACCTACAATAAAGAATTATGCAAATAACACTCAACAGAAACCTACAATAAAGAATTATGCAAATAACACTCAACAGAAACCTACAATAAAGATATATGCAAATAACACCTACCTTCTGTGCACCATCAGTGTTGATTGGCCTGATGTCCGGATTTGGACCTACTACTCCATCAAATAAGGAGATATACTTAGCATAGTTAGGCTCCTCGTCAAACTTCAAGTTCGCAACATACTCCACAAACTGCCTAAACGGAGCAGGGCAGAAGCAGCACAGAGCTTCTGGAGAAGTTGCCATCTTTTTCTTATAGACAAGGAAACCTTTATTCTCGCCCTAAACAAAACAAATCGTGTCACCGGAAGGAGACAGTTACAAGTAAAATCCGCTATTAAGTTGAGAATAAAGAAAACCTGATATCCCTGCCAAGGCAGCCTGCCTCGGAGAAGAAAGATGAGTGAGTAATCCAGTGACTCTAAATCATCCCTCCGGCTTCGAGTCCTTCCCAGGTGAGCATGCACACTAGCATACCTTACAGTTCCACTGAAGCAATGGTTCTCTTAATAGACAGCGGAAGCAGACGCAAAACAAATGTAGCCAAACATAGAGATAGGACAAATTGAATTGTAGAATATTGTACCTAAAGACATCAGGCCTTTGATCATACTCGACATGTAAGCCGGTAGAAGTATCACGCCACCTTGTTGCTGGAGCATTCAAACGGGTAGATCAGAATGACCATATTATGCTAAATAGAGCATGATGAAGATTCCAAAGAGAGAAGATAAGAAAAATCAACAATACATTGTTTTTTCTTCTTCTTTTCTAAGCTACAATTAACTCACCTAACCCAAGGTCAACAAGAAACAATTTTTTTTCATCAGGAGTTCCAGAGGTTCCAAGAAGAAAGTTTTCAGGCTTTACATCTCCGTGCACATACCTTCAGAACAATATCAGTCAGAGAAACCAATCAGATCAATTACATTATGTCCCTGTTGAGCTTCTTGTTTTTTTCTTTTTCTTTTTGGGAGGCCAAGAAAGACAGCGTAAGCCATATTGCCCTGAATTTATAAACTATCTAAAGATAGAAAACAGCTTCCTACATGTAGTATGCTAGGAACTGTTAATCTAAGTGTGATATACTTACCCTCTGGAGTGCAGTTTCTCTAGTATAGAAATTGCTTCAATGGCAATGCATGCTACCATTTCCATAGACATCCTAGATGGACAACCAAAAAAACAAAGAGCTGGCAATGAGGCCCAAAAAACACCAATATGTTTAAAGATAAGCACTTTCTATAATAATACGGATGGAGAATGGATCTTACGTGCAATGTTCTAAAAAATGCTAGGCGGGACCAGGGCGGGGACTGGGCGCCTAGCGCCTAGGCGGGCGTCTAGGCGGGTATATTCCTAGGCGGGGGCCTAGGCAGGACGGTCTGGGGGCGCCTAGGCGGCCGCCCAGGCCGTTTTTTAGAACACTGCTTACGTGTGGGAATTATTGTTCCAGACATCCCATAAACTAGGACCAAGCATATCCATAACCTGCAATTTCATTACAGGAATTCAGCAGTCCTAACAGAGATCAGAATCAACTGGAACTTGAAACAAATGATAAAACAACTCCATTATACACTGCAGATGACATACCATAATATAGTAATCACCTTGACGTCCCTTGTAATGTACGCGTGGTATACCATGACTACCACCAAGGGCACTAAAAACATCAAGAGAATGCATCAACGATTAGAAAATATTTAATTACCAGATATCAAGAACACAAATAAAATAGCAGACGGAGCAACAAGCGTTAAACGACCACATACTTGTAGACCTGCCACGCATAAGGTGGTCCATAGTTACAACTTTTGCTGCTTCTATGTTCGAATTTCAAGGCAACCTAGAACCAAAAATGATAATTTCATCATAATAAAGAGAATCATCTTAAGCATACAACAAATAAAACAGTAAAAATTGGAGAAGTAATGGTGTACCTCTACAGCTCCCGCGCCAGTTCTTTCATGTGGATTTGGTGGGTTTGCACGACGACCTACATAAACTTGACCAAATCCTCCTTTACCAAGTTTCCTGTCAATCCTATACGCAGGCGATCCACCAACCTGGATCTATTGGACGCAAAAGAAAACAATGTAATACAACGATCAAGTCAAGTATTTCAATGTAAAAGCAGGGCAAAAGTGAACTGGAAGAATAAACAGTATAATGTCTCCACGTTGACAGGACTAGAGACCTCATAATTTCAGCAACCATAAGCAAATATATAAGAACCAAAATTAGCGAAAAATAACTATATATATATATATATATATATATATATATATATATATGTGTGTGTGTGTGTGTGTGTAGTGATGAATGTGATGTCACGACCTAAGTTAGGGGCCATTACCGGCCCTCAGTAGGCTAGACCATATTCAGCCTATCCTTCAACTCCCCAAAACAAGACCTCAAAAAAAAAAAACAAATTCTCACTGAGCAAGACTGACGATAAAATTCAAAGGAATCAGAAAGAACAAAATGTAGAAATTAGTACACATAACTGCAGTAGCAACCGTAAATTTCCACTGTCAAACACTACATTACTGCAAAAATTCCTTCACCAATTATAGATATTTACGAAAAGTTACACACTACACAGACACAGAGTTCAAACAGAAAATTACATGAAACAAAACACAAAGTAAATTATCTAACTTAAGAGACAAATTGTTAAATTGGAGATATTATGATTAGAATTTTGTACCCTTTCAGGCAATGGAGCAGTGCTGCCTTCATCGTCAGCACCCAAACCCTTATCGCCACCGCTTTCCTCATCCATCTCTTTTTCCTTCTTCTTCTCCTTATCCTCTTCACCAATTACTATTTCCTTTACAGCATTCTCTTCACCTACTGGTAGTACAACCTCCTCGTTATCTGTATTCTTCTTCTTCCTTCCTCTCTGTCTCGTATTCCGTGCAACAGTCGTTCGTCTCGTAACTCTCTTGTTATCGTTGTTGTTTCCTTCTGGTTCGATCGCGGAAATAGGTCGACGGCCTCTGCGCACTCCACTACGCAGTTGAGGCATATCGATCATCCATCAATATGTGAAAACCCTAACTCGACCTTCATCAACCAGTTCTCGCCTTCTAGACTCTTCCACTCACTCCCTAACCAACCAACGGATTTCCGAGGGTAAAATCAGAATTACAGAAATCGAAGCACCGGCGAGTCGGAGACGATCGGTGGCCGATGTATCTGTGTAAAAATTAAAGGATTATTGTGGAGATCTATGGAGAGAACAAATGAAAACAATGGCTGCCTCAAAGAGAGACGACGAAAGTGATGAACAAAGAGGTTGCAATTCTATTTTTTTATTTTGTTTCCTTTTTTATTTTTATTAGTTCGTATATCCACGTAACTCATTTTTGTGAGTGGGTTTTCTACCTGGGTGTAGCAACTAGCATAGCAACTAGCAACTAACACATCTCCGCTAGAGATAATTAAAATCATATTTATTTCCTGCCACATAACATTAAATATC
Organism: Przewalskia tangutica; assembly: GCA_029844215.1. Taxonomy (NCBI): domain Eukaryota; kingdom Viridiplantae; phylum Streptophyta; class Magnoliopsida; order Solanales; family Solanaceae; genus Przewalskia; species Przewalskia tangutica. The sequence goes on from CM056726.1 coordinate 12,272,879, forward strand.
TTTATTTATTATATACACTCCACAGTAAAAGATATTTCATAAAATAATTCTTTTTCTTTTTCCTCCACATTAATATATATATTCTACCATATATATATTCATTCTATCACATTTTCTATTTTGTATATGATATTATTCTTGTAATTCATATTATTACGTATATAATAATAAAATTATAAATTACTTATATTCATTTAATTTTAACACTTATTAAATTTATTATAATATTAAAACACAATAATACGTGATTTTATTAATGAAGATAAATTAATCGTACAATTTATCAAAAACACACTAAAACATTGATAATATTAAAATCACAAATTGAAAAATAATTTTCGATTGTTCCAAACTTTTGCCAAATTTCAAACTTTTCGGTTATACGGATAATGCATACCAAAATTAATTGACATCATATATGACATTTGAAAATTGGATGACATATTTTGAGAATTTTGTGGACGTTGACTATTGGGATTTTGTAGTTAGTTAGGAATTATAAAATTTGGAGGAAAATTAAAATTTTAATTAGGATCCATATTAAAAAAAAATAGCAAATAATTTGGAAAAGGATAAAAATTTAGATAAAATAGTCAAAATATTTCAGTGTCCAAATGAAGTAAACTTAGTCTCTTTTTATATATCTTGAAACATAAAAAAATGATTTTTTTCAATTCGGTCAAATTATTGATAAAAAATAGCAATTAAAGTAGCGATAGAAAATGAATTTCTGATAGTCAATCGCAGACTAACACATGACGTTGCAGGAGACATTGTCTCATTCTTCTTCTCCAGCAGGAGACATTGTCTTCACATGGCAAGATTATCTCCTATATATTCAATAATTCCCAATTATTTCCACGTCAACATGTCATTCAAATTGTCTCCTGTTGTATGTAATTATCGGGAATAATGTCCCCCGCTGGAGATGGTCTAAGAATGGGATAAGTAATTCTTTGGGACCCATTTGACCATTGGCTAAAAAAATTGAAATAATATTTGGATTTTTTAAAATGATTTGAAATAATAATATTTTAGCTTCAAATTTAAAATATAATAAAATTAAAAAAATTGAAAAATTACTATTAGAAGTATTTTCAATATATTCAAGTTTTCATTTACAAAACTTCAACTATACTTTATATCCGAACACAATTTTTTTACTTTCAAATAACCTTTCTCAACTTCAAATCTCAATTAACTCAAACTTCACTATCGTATAGTTGACTCGACTCGAATGCCCTCTTAGCCTTTTTCTATGGAGACAAATCCCTCCGGCGGAAAGGGCAACGAAGGCCCTTAGATAGGACTTCATTAGTGAAAGAAGGACCAGGGAGGATCTAGGAGAAGGAGCAAGAAAACAGGGACTTTGAAGAACAGAGTGCGAAAGGTTGAAAAATTCACACTGTTGGCCCTCAGGTCATCCAAAAATTTACGGTACATTTAACCAGACACGACCTCTTGACCAACTATCAGAAAGAGCTCATGCCATAAATAGCTAACGAAGACCGGGTCCCCAGTCAAGCTAGATCCTTACTAATCGAAAAGAGTCGCACTGGGTCCGAATTAGAGTCGTTCCATCCCGGTGGGTGAAGAGGCCAATGTCGGGCTAGCAATCGATATTCTCTTGGACGCGGGCGACCGAATGCGTGAGTTATACCAAATACTCAGTAAATTATAGACCACTTCAAATCAGTTTCTCGGTTCTGATGGATCCGGGGAGCTGGTTGGGAAAGGTCGTAACCGTAAGGAGGAGATACTCTTGCTTGACTCGTCCGAAAAAAGAGGAAAAGTGCCAAGTCATTTTCTTTTTCCATTGAAGGTATTACGTCACGAAGGGTGAGCTTATGACGGTTAGCTTCTAGCACTAAATAATAGGCATTAGGCATTCTGAGCGTCCGCTCATAGCACGATGGAAGTGTCCGATTATAGCACGACGCGCTGCTTCAATGGCTCAATATGAAAGACGAATTTGTATGAGGGGGGGGGGGGGGGGGGATGAAAAAAGATGTTCAAATGTCGAATTATCCCAAACTTATTCTAGAGCCACACACTTAGAGGTTATTTGGTGTGTGGGATAAGGTGGAAGAAATTAGTTCAACGATTATAATTTCAAAACTATAATCTCAAGATAATTTAATCCGCAAACTAACAACCCCTTAAAATTTGACCAACTTATGAATTTTGATTGACTTAAAATTATAAGCACCTTTTATATTTACCACACATAAATAAGCTAAAAATATATTTATATTTTAATTTGACAAATTTATAAGCTTTAGATCTAACTTACTTGTCGGAGGAATTCCTTATTGATAATTTCTGCGGATGCATCCTTCACAATCATACCTACTTTTCTTTGATTCTATTATAGTAAGAACCAACACATTGTGCTAAAAATATTACTCGTAAAACTTTTGAACTCTAAAACAATGCCTTAAAGTTTGCAGAAACAAAGAAGATGGAGAAGCAAATTTCAACTGCTTTTGTAATCTGTTGCTATTTTTCAATTACTTTGTAAACGTTGACTATATTATAATTAGCACTCCTAAAGGTTGCAACCTGGTATCAATTTGACCACTATATCCAATACTAGCCAAATGAGAATCAAATACGATCGATCCAACAATTTTAACCAAAAAGAATTAATATAAACATCCCAAACACAGGTTATATTTCAATTAACGTGAACGCATCTTACAGAAGAAACTTGAAACACCAAAAAAAATACTCTTTCCTTGTGGTCACAAAGGCACAATTTGAACTACAATGTTACAATTCTGAATCCAGTCAAATTTAGGTCCCATCTTCCCCCTTCAACTTATGTAAGAAAAAAAAAGTCCCCTTACTAGTAGAACCCTCAATTTCATGTTCCCCACCCAAGAGGGTGATCTCTGATCCAACACCTTAGCATGCTTGCCTATAGTTGTTACATGAACTTTGAGAGACGAACAGAAGCGACTAAGTAGCTCGAGAAACCGAGTGAGAGCGATAATATCTCCTTCTATTGGGGTTGGAAGAAAAAACGCCCAGACGAAACAAAATGGAGATAGCAAATACCTTTCATGTCTGACCTGCATGAATGTTCCAGTGCATTTTTTGGGTTATTAAAATCTGAATAAACTTAAAGCTAACGTAAGTAATTCCTAACCGTGAAGCAGTAATTCTGTCAGGCTTAAGGTACCTAACTACGCATCCAGAGTCTTTATGCTAACAAACGGCAGTTTCAAAGCACCGTGAATCAGAAAAACAATGTTCAACAACCTAAATTATTTGTTCCAAGCATGTCAAACAACACATGAAACAAGGAATCAATCAGTTCATCCTGTCGCTGGGGTAAAATGTGACAAAGTATTGAGTCGTTCCAAAGGTTATGGGAAAAAGAAGTTGTTCCAAAGGTTTAAGGGAAGTTTTAAGGACTAGAACTACCTGCAATGCAAGGAATTAGATAAATCGCTGGATGGAGTCAAAACTATTTATTTTCAAATAAAACTACTTTGAGTTGTCTTAAGGTTTATTTGTTTATTCTTTTTTATGATAATTGCTACCTAGCTCTTTCATGAGCGAGTTTCAGTCTGACATATGATGCAGACAAAATAGTCATTGATATATTTCCCTTTGTACTTCTAATTGGTATGTGCAAAGTAATGGGCCGAAATTCTATATGTTTGTGCAGATGACTAACTTACAATCCACTTAATAAGAGATAGAAGCACGAAGCTTCAGAAGTATGAGAATACACCCTCTGGAAACCATTGTGCCACCTCATGAAGAATCCAAGAAAAGAAGAATACATATACATATACAAACAGCAAAGAAGAAAACATATACATAGTGATGAAAAGCATGTAAGTTGAGGTATTGAAGTAATTTAAAGGGTCTCAAACAATTACAGGTCATCATACCTATTTTCCATTTACATAATCCAGAAGTCTTTTGTCAAGCTCAAAACGCTCACAGAGAAGTTTCTGCAATAAAGAGCTTGCAAATGTCATCAGCACAGAATTCCAGATTTCACAGACAACTGAAATCTCAAGAAAGACAAATTACAACTGATTCTAAGATGCTAAATTCAAGTACCTATATTGCACCTGTTAACACTTTAAGACTAATTATTTCTGTTGATTTAACTTGTTAATGAGAACGTGGTTCGCCTACTCTGGGGAATGTGGTAGGTGTCATCACGACTCGTGATTTGGATCGTGACAAGTTGGTATCAGAGCTTCTAGGTTAATCGGTCTAATGAGTACAAGAATAATGTCTAGTAGAGTCTTGCGGATTGGTACGTAGACGTATGTACCCATCCTCGAAAGGCTATAGGACATTTAGGAAACACTCCACTTCTTTTCTCTTTTCGTGCTAGTTCAATCCGATTGGTATCTGGTTCATTCTTTTCGTGCGAGTTCAATCCGATTGGTATCTGGTTCATTCCTTTCGTGCAAGATTATTCAGATTGGTATCTCCCCCGTGGTTCTATGGTACTCAAGGGGAGGTTGTAATCTTTCAGTGGAGAGTGTGTTGCCGATTCACTTGAGATTTTGAAGACGTGATATAAAGGGGTCATTTTGGGCTAAAATCTTGTTGATTTTGTGAGATATACCACAGTTGTTAGATGTGCAAGGCTGATGGGTGGTGCTAGCATGACATATTCTATGGGTTAGGACATCGTAAATGGGGCGAATTCATTAGGTTGTCATGGAACAAGGCTACTCCATTTATCAAGTAAATATTAAATAAACAAGAATTTTGTAAAGTTGACTATGTCGTGGGCTACGGGGAATATAATGATCGACTAATGATGATGGACCTAGGGATGAATAAGTGTGGAAGTTTATTACTTTAGGGGTTATCTACTGTTGCACCTAATCTTAGGAAGGATATATGTGGGTATTGTATATGTTCTTAGGACTCGAAAAGTTCTTACAATTACCCGTGACGTGAATCTGTGATTTGCTAAGGGCGTTAAAGTTCAAAAAAATAAGAGAAGATATGAGCATCACTTAAGGACCCTCGAGCCAGGTGTTAGTCAATAAGAACATTTAAAGTGGTAGATTAAGTTACATCTTAGTTAATTCAAGTTGTGAAGAGCGTTTTGGAAATTGAATTAAGGATTAGTAATATCGGTTGAGGCCAAGAGAAGTGAACTCACTATAGGACTTCCGACATGGATATGGAGTTAGGTATGGATTATGGCGGCGTTGTCATGCGTCATTTGGTTAGAGTGTAATTGATAAATATGACTGAAGAGGGAAGTATATGGAACTTGACCAAGTGTTATGACGAAGTGTCATGGGGTTTTGTGATTGGTGACTGGTAAGGTGTAATATTCAGATGACTAACAGGATAAGATTGATGGAAAGGCGATGTGTTGTACCAAGATAGGTAATTTCCTAGTATTATTTAATTGATGGGCTAGAGTTGATAAATAAGAGGAATCTTGGAATCTCTGCAACTTATAGTTGATGCATATTTTTGAGGTGAAATTGTGTCATGATAGTAGACTATGTCGAAACGTTTCTAGCTTGATAGCATGATTGAATATTTCAAGTATGAATAACATAGGGATATTGGAGTAAGACATGTAAATTTTAAGATTGGGTGCTTTTGGATTTTTGTAAGGGTGTAATGAGACATCGCACTCAAAGTTGTTATGATTGTGAAGGGTAAGAGGCCACTTGGGAGACCGAGGCGGATATGCGGAGTAGATATCCTCAATTGTTCGACAGTTCAGGTACCTCTTTTCCTCAACCCCTACCTTGTCGCTCGAGGACAAGCGATTGTTTGATTGGTATCTAATGTAACGACCCGTTTGATCGTTTAACACTTTAAGACTACGAAAAGGGTATGGGACTACGTGATAATTATTTATATGATTTTTAATATATGAAATGGGGCATGAAATTAATTAAATGAATTAGCGGGCCAAGCCCACAACTTGGTAGGGTTGCACGGTTTGTACAAATAAAAAGAAGAGGAGGACGGCCAAGAAGAAAAATTAGAATACAAGAAAATAAAATTAAAAAAAGAAAAGAAAAACGTGACAAACAACAAACAAAGAGAAATAAAAGAAAAACCTAGTATCAAGAAGCAAAGAGAACACGGCAGCAGGGGAAAAGAAGAAAAGAAGAAAAGAAGAAAAGAAGAAAAGAAGAAAAGAAGAAAAGAAGAAAAGAAGAAAACCCTAGTAGCAGGAAACGAGAAGGAACTGCTCTATTAAATTCAGGTTAGAATCTATGTTTATGGTTGAGTTAATCTATTTATAATTCGTATAATGATGTGTTGTAGAATAAAATCAATTTTGTTTTAAGGAGTCATTAAACGAAAATTCCACAATCCGTTTGAACAAGAGAAACTTGAGGGATTATCATTACAGCAGTTGGTAAAAACGTGAAAACTGTATAAATCTGTAAATAGTATGAAAGTATGGGCTAGATGAAGTTGTAGATTTCTCTGTTCTCGTCAGTTTGATATCTTACGGAGAAAAATCCGACTTATAATTTGAAAGTTATGAATGTTTAAAGTTTCAGCCCCGTTTTACCGAAATTCAGGCGACACAGCATATAAAACGTGAAAACTGTACAAATCCGTAAGGAATATGAAAATATGGGTTGAATGAAAGTTGTAGATTACTATATTCCCGTCAGTTTGATATCTTGCGGAGATAAATCCGACCTATGGTTTGAGAGTTATGACTGTTTGAAGTTTCTGCCTTGTTTTACAAAATTTCTGGCGACACAGATTTCATAGGGTTGTTCAGAGGCTCTACGCAAAGAGAAAGGCATTGGCTTGATTGTTCGTGACACCCGCTCGGCATTGAGGTAGGTTATGGTTTACTTTAGTTAGACTTTGATTAGACAATCGTATGTGGTCGTAGGAAGTGACGGGGATAACATGATAGGCCTTCGGGCAGGAAGTGGAGATGAATTACTATTATGTTGGTTCCGTCAACTGTTATGTGGGCTTGTCGCCATATGTGTTTTATGTGATTACCACCTAATTTGACTTGTACTTGTTGATTGTATATGGGTGACACGTGTTGAGACTTGATATCATACCCGACATACTTTCCATATCATTTTGTGATGATGGTGAGGTGAGAGACTGAGAGTGATTGCCTCCGAGGTTTCTGCCGGAGAGCGGGAGTGATTGCCTCTGAGGTTTCTGCCGGAGAGCGGGAGTGATTGCCTCTGAGGTTTCTGCCGGAGAGCGGGAGTGATTGCCTCTGAGGTTTCTGCCGGAGAGCGGGAGTGATTGCCTCCGAGGTTTCTATCGAAAAGCGGGAGTGAGAGGTGATTATTGCATTGCATCGCATTCATCCACATTGCATTGCATTGCCTCCGAGGTTTCTGCCGGAGAGCGGGAGTGATTGCCTCCGAGGTTTCTGCCGGAGAGCGGGAGTGATTGCCTCCGAGGTTTCTACCGGAGAGCGGGAGTGATTGCCTCCGAGGTTTCTGCCGGAGAGCGGGAGTGAGAGAGGTGACTATTACATTGCATCGCATTCATCCACATTGCATTGCATTGCATTCATCCACTCATACTTTGACTGATCATTTGGTGAACTGTATATGTCTTGGTTGATTTCATGATTTCTTTACGCTTTATTTGTATATGATACGTGACCATGTCTGATTGCTCTATGTGCTACTTGTTGGTTTCAACTTCTTCATGCGTTATCTAATCAATCACTGTCGGCCTATGATGCTTACCGGTACTAGTGTTGTACTGATACTACTCTTGCTGCACTTTTGCTGAGTGCAGAGTACGATCCAGGTTCCAGTTCTACGCCCCGTGGCTGATTCGCGAGGTGGACATCTTCTAGTCATTCAGGGTGAGCTACTTGGTCGTCTGTGGCCCCTGAAGGGCTTCCTAGTTAATTCCATTTACTTTGTTAGTTGACAGACAATATGTAGCCTTCGGGCCTTTTTCAGACTTTTATTCCAGACCATGTATAGTGCTCTTGTACCCGTTTTGACAAGATTTTGGGGAATTTAATTTTTAAGACTTGATAGCTCTTCTTCTTTATTTTATTTTCGCTTATTTAACTTGTTAATGAGAATGTGGTTCGCCTACTCGGGGGAATGGGGTAGGTGTCATCACGACTCGTAATTTGGGTCGTGACAGCACCAAAGAAGGAACAAAGTATTGCTAAGTATATTGTTTCAGGACAAATATAGTACCGACAGCAAGCTCCAGAGGGTAGCAATCAAAAGCATGAGGCATGATTGTTTACACATAGGATTATATTATTAAGGATAGCTTTTTTACTTACATAGTCGACCACCATAAGATATATAGTTTATTTTTATCTCTTTCCTTACCCTACACCGATAGATTAAATAATGTAACCTTCAAGATATATTATTAATAAAGACCCAACGCGTGATCGCTCCTAAATGTCTAAAGTGTCTATAACTCTAGTCACTGTGCTTTATTTTCCTATTTGTTAGTTGTTTATCTCTTCCTGTTACTTCATTTCGTTTCAATTAAAATATTAAAATAATTTTGAATAATTTAATTGTGAAGTTTGGAATATGCAATAGGATAGATTAGTTCGCATAGGAACAGAAAGGGGCGCAGGGAAGGGGTAGGCAGATACAACATTTGCACCTTGTGGTAGTAGAGAATACCTTTGTAATGGTAGGACCAAATACATATGGCTCAGAATCAAACTCTGGAAAGTGTGCAACCTCTATAGCATTCTCAAATAGAATGTAAACTGGAAGTTGGTTCAAGCTTCCTAGATTAGACATAAGAACCATGTCAATTGAAAAGTTAAAAGAAACAGGATTAGCACTTCAACACCACAAAATCAACAACTCCAGTTCATATATCACATGTAATAGTAGAATAGATAATAACACACCAAGAGGAATGCCAAATCTTTCTGCAGCATTAGGGAAGAGTCCAAGATCAACTGTCCCAAAAGATAAATTTGCATTTGAGTATCTGTTCAAGAAAATATATAAGAAAGTTCATTTCCAACAAAAAGCAAAGCTCTCGAAGAATTCAAATTTGGGTGAACAAAGGACCGACTTTACTTCATAAAATGCCTCTTAAGTTTGTATAATTTTTTTTAATAATAATGGATCATAGCACTTACGTTATTGAGAGTTCTGGAAAAAAGGAACTTGTGCATATGCAAGCCGGTGTGGAGAAAGCGCGAAATTCTACCTGCCAAAGGTGACTATCCGTAACGTATAAGAAGGAATAAAATACAGAGACTGTATAAAAAATAGAGAGGCCGTTTTCATGTCGCCTCCATTTGCGTTTTGCCAAGTGACACACACAAGAGTGGGATTAGATCCTCTTTATTGCTTCTATTCATCTTTCAGATGAGACTTTGTAACAGACTATATTTGGTCATTCAAAATTGTGAAATTTGCTAATAAAAGTTCTATTGATCTAAAGTTAAAACATTCTAATCAAGCAGCATACTTACTCTATTTAGCATCATCTACACATTCATTAAATGCAAATTAAAAGAATTATAACTAAATTTGCTAGTTATGCTTCTGTATTACATAAATGAAGAAAAGGGAGAATATAAATTGACGCAGAGAAATTAGGTACCACAAGAATAATGTTAACAATAACATAGTGCTGACCACATTGCGGAGCCAAACAAATTAAAAAGTTAAAACACTCAACTACTCAAGGATTACAGGATAACACAGTGCTTATATAGCAGACTTAGTAATACTTTTACCATTTCAAAAGGAAAGAAGTTTATACAGCATACAGGATCAGCTGGAAGAACAAATATGCATTAGATTTTCAAAACAAGGTCTTATAAATTTCTGTTTGCACAAATACCTTTCAAGAGTATCTCCAAAATGGCCAAATCTCCTAAGTATTCACAATCACCACAAATAAAAACATGTTTGTTTTTTATCTTCAGGGGGCACAAGACTAAGTAGAAAACACAGATAAGGAATCTTTCCCAAAAAATACCAATAAGAAACTGCAGAGGACCAACCAGCCAAAATCGTGATGTATTTCCTTCAGTAAGCAAAGCCTCCAACTGCAATGGTGTCAAATGATTTGAAGAACCTGGACATTTGCATTTACACTCAGTGTACCTTTTATTTTTACAAGTACACTCCGTGTACCTTATTATGCTCATATAACTTTAAGAAACAAATGTACCCTCACAACTTATCCAAGTATGGTAAACCAAATAATAGGAGTAGCAAGAGTACCTAGTCCTTCATATGGAGGCTGTTGAGCTATAATGTGTATAACTGCAGGGAAGACACCGATACAAACGGCAGCATTAGATAACATTACCATATAAACGACATTCTCAAATAAGGGTAACAATAAAATTGGAAAGGCTAAGAAAGTCGGTAAGTCATCCATCTAATAAATAATTTCTCATAGTGCTTATCCATGGATCGCATTGCGACAGCAATCATAGTGATTTTTAAACTCCCTACCAAGTTTCAGAGCTAGCATTATTGGAAACTGCAAACAAGAGTAGAACCCACCTAAAAATGCCAATGCATACCAGAGAGCCAAGTGATAATCCAAAACTAAAGCGATGGCAGTAAGGAAAACCTGAAAAGAAGCAATTTTGTGTTAAATATTCCAACACCAACATACCTAGTGTAATCCCACAGCGTGGAGTCTGGGGAGGGTAGGATGTACGCAGACCTACCTTTACCTTTGTGGGGCAAATAGTCTGTTTCTGATAGACCCTCGGCTCAAAACGAATGTAATCATTGCAAGAAAATTTAATCAACAAAAATATGACAGCAAAATATCCAAATATAGAATAAATGGGTAATACACACATAGAAATAATGTTCTAGGTGATACCTAAATACTACTACTAAAGGAAAGGAGAAGAGGAGACGGAGAAGCTAGCCCCTCACCTCTATCACACACATCACGACAAAACTCAACTACCTACGACCCTCCTATCCTAATCCTCGACCCCCAAATCTTTCTATCTACGGTCATGTCCTCGGAGTAGTGTGTCATGTCCTTACTAATCACTTCACCCCAGTTGTTCTTCGGTCTTCCTCTACCTCTCCTAACTCCTGCGACCGCCAATATCTCACACCTCCTAACTGTCGCATCCTCACACCTCCTCTTCACATGCCTGAATCATCTAAGTCGCGCCTCTCTCATCTTATTCACCACGGAGGCCACTCCAACCTTGTCCCGTATAACTTCATTTCTAATCATATATCTCGTAGTATGACCACGCATCCATCTAAGCATTCTCATCTCCGCCACTTGCATCTTCTGAACGTGAACGTTCTTGACTGGCCACATTCTGCCCCATACAACAATGTTGGTCGGACCACCACTCTGTAGAACTTACCTTTCAGCCTAAGCGATACTTCTTGTCGCAAAGCACTTCAGAGGCGAACCTTCATTTCATCCGCCCTGCTCCAATATGGTGTGCAACATCCTCGTCAATCTCACTGTCCCCTTGTATTATGGACTCAAGGTACTTGAAGCTTTCTCTTTTAGGTATATGATATCTTGTGCCTCGATCTTCACTTCCATATTTGTCTCGTGCGTTACGTCACTGAACTTGCACTTCATGTACTCCGTCTTAGTCTTGCTTAACTTGAAACATTTTTATTCTAAGGTCGTAATGCCAAACTTCCAACCACTCGTAAACTCCACTACGTGTCTCATCAATCAAAACTATGTCATCAGCAAATAACATACACTACAACACCTCCTCTTGAATATGTCGCGTCAACTCGTCTATCACTAAGACAAATAGAAACTGGCTAAGGGTTGATCCCTGGTGTAACCCCATCACGACCGGAAAGTGCTCGAAGTCACCTCCCACTGTCCTAACCCGGATCTCAACACCCTCGTACATGTCCTTAATTGTCTTAATGTAAGCAACAGACACACCTCTAGACTTCAAGCATCTCCAAAGGACCTCCCGATGGAATCTGTCATATGCCTTCTCCAGGTCTATGAACACCATATGTAAGACTTTTTTGTCCCTATACTGCTCCAACAATCTCTTGATAAGATGAATAACTTTTGTAGTCGATCACCCCAGCATGAATTCGAACTGGTTCTCGGATATCGATATATCCCTCTTCATCCTCATCTCGACCACCCTCTCCCATACTTTCATATTATGGCTTAGTAGCTTGATACCCCTATAAATATTGCAGTCCTGAATACCGCCCTTGTTCTTGTACAAGGGGACCATTGTACTCCACCTCCAATCCTCTGGCATTGTAGCCGTCCTAAATATGACATTAAACAACCTAGTCAAACACTTCATACCTGCCTCCCCTGCGCTCTTCCAAAAGTCTATCGGCATCTCATCTGGCTCGGTCGCTCTCCCCTTTCTCATCTTACAGATAGCCCCCCTAACCTATGTAGCCTTTATCCGCCTACAATACCCAAAGTCCCTGTGTCTCTCAAAATGTTGTAACTCCCTCATCACGATATCTCTACCTCGTTGTCCATTCAAGAGCTTATGGAAGTACGTTTGTCATCTCCGTCTAATGTGCCTCATCTACCAGCACTTCCCCATTCTCATTCAATTGGTCCAGGTCGCGAGACTTCCTCTCTATTGTCTTGGAGAGTCTATACAACTTCCTATCCCCACCCTCACACTTGAGCTCTCTATACAAGTGCTCAAAAACTGGTAAATATTCCAATATAAATAATAAGAATTCAACGGAAGCTATAATGGAACACTTGGCCGTTGATGGTAATGAAAATTGAGACCAGATTTCCCATATTAAATATGATGCTCAAGTATGCACAATAAAGGAGCAGAAAACTGTGAAATGTCAGGATGAATCCTAGTTATTTATTTCCTAATGATAATTACTCTGCTTGCTAGATATCATACTAACTGAATGCAACGCAATAAGACCAATATGGGAAAATAGATTGAATACACCACTTTCACCATGTTCGATCTTAGTCCTTACATTTCTATTTTTTTCAAACCAGTACCACTAAGACCAATATGGGAAAGTCTGCAATGCCTTTTTTAATAAGGGAAAAATCTGCAATGCTATGACTTAAAAGTACCATAAGCTGTAATTCAAGCTTATCTTTCCATCTTAAGTTACAAGCTGTGGTCACTGGAGTATTAGTCCTATGTTTATGAAAGCTCTTATTAAATTTCTCTTTCAAGTAATTGCTGACAGAACTTCTTTTTATTATTAAAGGTATAATGTGGAAAAGAAGCCCACAATAATAAATGCCTTTCACGACATTAAGGTTTTAAATTATTCTTAGATTTTCCAATTTAACTCTGAACTCTTTTATTTATTTAACTTCCTTTTTTTTCTTTTTTTGGGGAGGGGGGTAACCACTGCGATCCTCTATGTTGGGCAGACAAAAGTACTGCATTTCTCTGAGAAAATTCCCGTTCTATTTAATTGTGTTAGGAGATTTCAGAAATTCAACATGATATAGACTTATCTAAACCGTACACAGATTTTCCGATATACCATTGTCACTTATATGAGCACCCAGATTTGGACATAGATATCATCCATGACATCCAAAACTTACACAGACTCCTCTAACAGTTTTAAGATGCAGGCTTAATCAATTGAAGTACATGATATAAAGGGAACTGCATTTCCTTTTTCACTTCTAGAAAGAACGTAGACATATTCCCGATAATCTTTTCAAGATATAAAAATAAGAGGTTTCATTTTCTCTGTACAAAATGTTACCGTACAAATCCTAAGTCCTAACAAGCGCACAGTAACCCTTAGCAGCCATATCTTGGCTGAAAGATCAATAGAATATTTAAAGCAAGTAGTGTAAGAATCGATATAATTTCTCAAACGCATTCGATTAGTTCTTCCTTCAACTGCAGAAGTGCTAATGAGTTGATTTCAGCTAGTACTATCTCTGTCCTATCTGATTATGACCTAATTTGGCTTATGAGGGTTGACTGATTAATTTTGGTTCTTCTATTGGATATTGATTTACTTATTTACTGAAAATAGACATCAATATTTTTATCAAGGGTGAAAATGAACATTATATTCAGAAACTACCAAGGAAAATAGAACTAATCACCAGCTTTTGAGCTAAAACGATCTAAAAAATAGAGTAACTAAACAGCGTCTCACACAAAGAAGAATCTAGTTGATTTTCTACATAAAAAATGAGACGGAGGAAGTATTACCGGCATCTTTAGTAAGTTAAAGATTTTGCAAATCAGAGATAACTAAATCCAGTTATCCACAAGCATATTAATTATACATCATGATGAAGAAAGGCAGAATTATGTGAGGACTGAGGATGAAGAGTATAAAAGAAATAACAGAGATAACCTTAGCAAACAACAAAGTATCTTGAATGAAAGATTCCCAGCTTTCTGTCCTTACAATCTGTCATGCAAAGTAAACAACAATGTCAAATCAAAAAGTATAGATCTCTCATTTTCAAGTAACAATTTTAGGTATCAAACAATAGGAAATTCAGGGTCTGCACAACAAATTTTATGCAATTGATATATTATAGGAGTCTGTTTAACAGGATAAGTAAATTGACTAATCTTTCCTTAATGCATCGTGTTGTTGTTTCTCCGGGTCTGGCCGTTTCACTTGCTTTGCTTGTGCTTATGCTTTGTCTTGAGCCGAGGGTCTTTCGGAAACAGCCGCTCTACCTAAGGTAGAGGTATGGTTTGCGTACACTTTACCCTCCTCAGACCCCACGTTGGGATTTCACCGGATATGTTGTTGTTGTTGTTTCTTTAATGCATCTAATGAAACAAATTAGGTGATACTGATACATATCAAAGGATAAACTCCAACCTTAGCCGTCTGACAGTGAACTCCCATTGAAGTGAAAAACATGCAAATTTGGATGTCTTTGGGATGAGCTAGGAATGAACAAAAACTACGAAGGAAGAAAAAAGAGCAAGGTCGCATATGCTACATCTCTATTAGAAAAGGATCAGCTTAATATTTACCTTCACAACAGCCAAGACACAGTATGCAACAAACACTTGAATCTCCTGCCAATGAAACAGCGAATCATGAATAAGACTATAATGACAGTACAAACAGGGACAGAGTTTCAAACAAGTATATTACCAGCTAGTTTAGATAGTTGTTACATATCCTTTCATAATGTGTAGTATTGTATTGTACTACTATATTGTTTCAATAAGTACCATATTTGGATAGATTGAAATGTTTTTGTCGTTTCATTATGCCAGATGAGAAAAAAATAAGGTAACGATGCAATCATACTAGTCGTTAATATATCGTATTGTTAAATCCTTCGTTATGTAACTATGAAAAGTGTAATTATTATATCGTATTGTTAAATCCGTTGTTATGTAACTATGAAAAGTATCATTTTATATAACGAGTGGTATGACCGCGTCGTTACCTTATTTTTTTTCTCATCTGGCAAAAATGGACACTTTTCAAAGTTACATAACAACAGATTCAACAATACAATATAATAACGACTGGTATGATCGCGCTGCTATCTTATTTCTCTCTCATCTGGCAAAAATATGATATACTAATAGAATTTAATTAACAACAAACATTGTATTTAAAGTAACAAACATTGTATTTAAAGTAACAAACACGATACAATACAATAGGTAACAACCATCCCAAACAAATTCATTCTCATCAGCCATTATATGTATCAATGTAGCTGCACATACAAAACCACATGTAAATAAAGTGATATTTAAGCAGAGAGGAATATATACTCATTTAAGAAGGAAAGAGTTGCGAGCAAGAGAGAGAATACAATATAACAACGACTGGTATGATCGCGCTGTTATCTTATTTTTTTTCTCATCTGGCAAAAATACGATATACTGTATTTAAAATTTACTAGTTAACAATCAAAACAAAAATTGTATTTAAAATTTTAGTTAACCATCAAAAGGAACATTTGTATTTAAAGTAACAATATGATACGATACAATACAATATAGGTAACAACCATCCCAAACAAATTCATTCTCATCAGCTATTATATGTATCAATATATCTGTACATACATAACCACATGTAAATAAAGTGAAATTCCAGCAGAGAAGAGTGTATACTCGTTTAAGAAGCAAGGAATTTCTAGAAGGGGAGATGATTTGGAAAGCGGAGCATCGAATAGGTATGTAAGAGAAGAAAACGAGCAAGTGAAAGAGATAATAAGGCTCCGACACCATCCGATTCAACGATCTAACCGGATCGAAAGAATATTCCTCAGTTCGTTGAACACATGGTCCGCCATTGCCGTTCTTCGACATAGCTTTCACAGATCTAAAATGCTAACCAAAATTCATTCGAACAACTCCAATGGCCAATGCCCGGCTTTGATTTGAACTTGACCCAGTTATTTGCATTTTTGCACCCTTAATGTACAACTTTGTTAAATTTGCACCGTATTCTATTTTCTTTTATGATAACCCCCTAACATATCTATTTTTATTTTTATTTGCAAAACTATACAATGGTTCACTCTATGAGGGACAAAATAGAAAATTTACCCGCATTCCATGTTTATATGTATCTAATAAATAGACGACATCTTCACATACCACTATTGTCATTGAACAACAAATAATGTGCATTCTCACCTTATTTATGACTTAATCATGATAAATTAGTATGATTGTTGTTGTCCGTATCTGGTGTGGTACAAAAAGACCAAATGATTTTAGGACGATTTTTTCTCCCAATATTTTCATCTACTAAATCTAAGATGAGGGACTTGTTGCCACAGATCCCCCAATTCGTATAGCTTCTTTATTGTAAATCCAAGAGCTTTCTAGTTTTGCAAAATGCTAAAAAAAAAATCATTCGAATATTCAGCCCACTTTATCACTGTGAAAGAACTCCAGCGGCCAGCTTTGATTTGAACTTGACTCAGTTAAGTGAGTTATTTGAATTCTGCACCATATTCTTTTTATATTTTATGATTTATCCCCTAGCATATACATTTTTTGCAAAACTACACAATGGTTTGAGACAATGGTTCGAGGGACGAAACCGGAAACTTACCTGGTGTACCGACTGAATAAGTGTTGGAAATTTACTAATGTGAAAGAATATCTCATTATTTATGACTCGAACAATTGAGATCCCGCATGTCGGAAACATCGTTTTCACACACGTGCAGACATTGTACCAAGGATCGTATTTCATTAGTGAAAGAGATATAGATACGTAAGTAAAATGTTTTAGACATAGAATGATGGACGGTCGTTGGTCAAATAACAAGTGTTCCACGTTGGTGAATGAAGGAAAAAGTGTGCATAGTGTAAAGATTGGAACGGGACGAAAAAGGTCGCAGAGCCGGAAAAGGCCGCAGCACCATCTCAGAGCCGGGGAGCGCCGCGGTGCCTCCGAGGCGAGCCGCAACACTAATTCGGTCCCGAGTCACTGGAGCCGCGGCGCTACCGAGGCTGAGTCGCGGCGCTACCCAGGTAAGAAGACTGAACGAAAATCTTATTTTTGAGACGTTTGGGCCAGGGTCGCGGCGCTAAAGTGGTTTTTGGCTACTGTAGCCGCGGTACTAACGAGGTAGTGTTTGTGCAACGGAAGTCCAAAAGTTTGGCAGATTATGGGGACGTTTTGGAGCATTTAAATTGCAGTTTTTCCTCCATAAATCAACTATTATTTGGCTGCATTACCTTGGTGAATTAAGTAGTCATTACATGGCATTTAAATAGCCATTACATGGGCACTTGAAGAGACATTCTTACACTACTATATATTGAGGTCTTTGACTCAATTGAAGAACACTACACTTATACTTGTATTCAGATTTTCTAAAACTCTTCCTCTCTAAGCATTCTTTCAAACACTCAAGGTTCTTCTTGAAAACACTTGAGTTTCCTTTGCTCATTTGTTAGTTGTTGTTTTATATTGGGAGACAGTTGCTCATTTGTTAGTTGTTGTTTTATATTGGGAGACAGTTGCTCATTACCGTAAAAGGATATATACGGGGCAATAATGTCTTAAGGACAGAGTGAATATCACTCGATTCAGCAGCGCCTCTGTAACGCTACCAGATTTAGTTCTTTTGGTTTCAGATTATAAAGATCAAGGGGTTTGTGGGTTTGTTGCAGTTGGACGAAGATCTAAAGATCCAAGACTCCAAGATTGATTCAAGAACGAAGATCAAGACCTCAAAAGCTTATTGTTGCTACAACTCTTGTTGGCTTCAAGTTTATTGCTATTGTAATCCTATTGTTTACCCTTTCGAAGCACTAGTAATAGTTGTTTACTATTCCCGTACATCCATTGTGTAACTCACAATAAGTCAATGACATGTCTTCATATACCACTATTATCACTAAACTATATAACTAATACACATTATCATCTTAATTTATGACTTAACATGATATATTGGTTGGTTTAGTGTAAACATTACGGGCTAGTAAATTTTTCCTATTTTGGGTGTAATGATCTTTTTGGTACAATGCGAGAGGACATCCTTGTATTTCAGCTCGTCTTTCTTCGACCCTTGGGTCCTTCAATCAAGGTCTTATTCCTTTGATGAGGGGAAAGTCCCGAAGGCGGAACCCCCCACCTGCACCAGAGGCCCCTTGGCCAGGTGGATGTAAATCGAGGGATATGCGCGAGTGGCAGCCTGCAAGGAAGAGGACCAACGGGACACGAACCCAGTAACAGCCCTTGCAATATTTCAGCAAAGACTGTCACCACAGAGATTCGAACCCGCCCCAATCACTTTGTCACTTACCAACTCGCATGTGCCCCTTGGGGCTAACCAAGGTCTTATTCCTTCCACAGAGAGATGGAGTGGAAGACTCCTTTTCTGTCCAAATGTATATATATACCAAAAAGAACTATACAAGAAAATTCAAGTATATAAAGTTATACACTTCAAGCTAAAACTATTTTCCCCACACAGTTGTGATTACAACTTCATTTGATACATACATTAGCATCAGCTATGATTAGAAAAGTATACATATTACTAATAATCTATTGTATATATTGACATGATACTATATGGATAATGGATTGGTAACCATTGCACCTTAGCTAAGACACGTAAGAGGTTCTTGTACCCATTCATGGCTTCTCTTCTTCCATCACCTCTTCTTTGCAGGGACCATAAGCTCTACTACACGCAATATAATACAATATGTTAACCAGACTAAATCCTGCAAGAACAAAAAAATAGTAGTCGTAATGGCCCTTGTTTATATTGCTCGATACCCAACTCTCCTGGCCAACTAATTTGGTCAAATCGTTGATAGTACTCATTATAAAGCTAGCTAGTAAGCTTCCCACTCCCATACCAACCCCCAATAGAGCAGCAGCTACACTTGACATGCTTCTAGGAAATTCTGAAATATAAAATTCGTTTTGCCCGATGGCATGCAGGGCCTCCGCAAAGCCAGTAAGGGAATTCTGGGGAAGTAGCCACATTGCTGACATAGGGATCACGCCTTGTGGATCATCTGAGTGCCCCTCCTTGATTGCTATACTTCTCCGGACAACTTCCACAACTGCCGTCACTAAGACGGACAGGAAGGAAAGAAATAACCCAAACCCCATTCTCTCTTTTGTGCTGAAATGAGCAGGTTTTCCAGTCATTTTTGATGCTACGGGAAGAATCAAATAATCATAGAGGACAATCCAAAGTATAGCAGAGATGACAGCAAAGATGCCAAAGGAGCCAGCTGGGATTTCAAATCTTGAACCAATATGTCGATCCATGGTATTCGCTTGAAGTACTGGAAAAGAGTTCTGGCTTATATTTATGGACATTACAGCTCCCGTCAACCAGATTGGAACAACATTGAGTAATGCTTTCAGTTCCTCTACCTGATCTACAGTGCAAAGACGCCAAGGGTCTGTTGCTTCTCCATCTTGACTCAAATCTAGCTGAGGATCTTGAACAATGCAAGCTTTATTCAGAAACCTAAAGGCAACAATTTGAAGTTAAAATGCAATATGAACAAGTATATCAGGACCGGAAAAAGTATCATGAATTTTGAACATCATGACATGAAGTCTCTTAAGCAATAAAAGCTGGAGTCACTAGCTCATTGAGTTATATTTGTCATCAGCTGGCGCACGTCAAAAAAATGAACTTCACAATTCCCTATAGAGGTGAGAGAAGCGCAACAGCTATAAATTAATAGGTCAAATAATAGTTTAGCTCAGGACGAAAAAACATACACGTTAGGTAACCAAACGATGTACCATTACACAGGTTCTCTTTAAAGCATACGCAGAAGTAAGAGGGCCAACAGAAATGCTAAAAAATGGTAAGAATGAAGTTACCTTAGTTTTTCACTTGGAAGAACTGTGGCTGACCCTTTTTTCTGATGGTATTGTATATCTGCACTCTGTGACGACAATCTGAGACATCTATTTCTATAAGAGGCTACAATTACTTGAAAAAGGCCAGTGATTAAGCTCGTTTTGGGCTTCAGCTTCACGTAGAATGGAGTACCCAAATAAATTAAAAGAGTTGAAAACAACATTAGCAAAACGGGAGCTCCAAAACCTAAAGCCCACCCCATGTTGACTTGGATATAAACAAGACATGTGAGAGAAACAAGGACGGACAAAGCGTACACAGCATAGTACCAGCTGAAGTAGCTCTCCATTGCACACGCATTTCCTTGATATGCTTCCCGTTTCAACTGATCAGAACCAAATGCTAAAGATGAGGATTTGATAGCACCTGCTCCAATGGCAATAATGGCCAAAGAGAAACACAGGAATAAGAGTTGGAACACCTCTGCTGATCTACAAATGTTGTTGGAAGCAACACAGGGTGGGGGCCTTGCTTGCGGAATCACTGATGTCAGCCAAAACAGAAACATCCCCTTCAAAACACATTGAATATGTAGAATTATTATTCGGCAAATTTACCAGGTTCAAACATATTATATGATTCTTCATATTACACATTTGCAACAGATGGGTGATAGTGATTCCTACAATTCTCAAATTGTGAAAAGAGATCAAGCAACTAATGGGAATACAGGTTGCTACCTCCTCCTCCATCCCTCAATTTAAAAACTCATCAAATAGGAACACAGGTTGTGCTTTTATTTTTGCATAATCATACTGGTAAGCTTGTGGCTGCTTTTTCTAGAACTTTGATTTACATACAATCACATTTGCTGAAGCTACTGCTATTCATGTTGGTCACAGCTTTGTACCACAGGTGGATAATATTTTGTGCATATTGAATGCGACTCTAAGTTGTTAGTTACAGTCATACAAGGTGCTGCACATACAACGCCAAACACAAGATACTGTGCTGGAGATTAAATACTTAACTGAGCTTGCTGACCTGCAAGTTGAATAATTGTTATTGTGAGCTCAATCGGATTACTTAGCTAATCAGCGCTCCTTAAACGTGGAGCCTGAATTGTCTTCAGCAAGTGTACTGCTCTGCTAAGGCTACTTCGTTCAAGTCCTTTGTAAACTGATGGGGCTTGTCCCTTTCTCTTTTAGGCATAAAGGAGGAAAGGTTTCATCTCCTTCCCTTTTGTACAATTTTTTAAAAAAAATATTACTCCCTCCATTTCATTTTATGTGTTAGTTTCACTAGGCACGGAGGTGAAGAAATTAAGGAACTTTTGGATCTTGTGGTCTTGAACTAAAGATCTGTGTAATGCACCAAAATGTCTTTTAAATCTTGTGGTCTTAAACATGTCATGTGGCCTCTTGATATTAAAGGGTTACTAAATATAGAAAGTGACATTAAATAGACTAAAATAGAAAGTAAGAGTGTAAGACATATGAATTGAAACAAAGGGAATATATCTGACCTTGAGATCCAGCGTCGAGAAAAGTTTCCTTGAAAGATTAATGGAAACATAATTAAGATTTGGACCTAAAAGGGATGGCTAAAATGGTTTCTTCCTGTGATTTCTTACATGTTGTACTTCATACATCCCAGTTTCAAATCGAGGACTGCACCAGAGTACTCTAGCTTAATCTAATCTTTCAAATCACTAACAAGACTGTTTCAGTTATGCACACAAACGACAAACTAGACTAAGATATCACATTTCAAATTACAAGACCTGAGATAAGTTCGTTGAATTGATATTAGACAATTTATTAAAATGATGTCAGCTGAAGAACCTTCTTCCTAATGTTTTACACATAAATGCATTCCAACAATAAAGCCATTTGTAAAAAGAAACAAAATAAAGAGAGGATACGAGTTGTATATGGACAATACTTGTGTTGTCCCCTCGTCTAATTGAAAATTAGGTAAAACAAGACTATTGGAAGAGAGGACACGAGGTACTCAAGGCCAAAAAGGAAATGTTCCCATAGAAATGACAAAGAAAACTCGTTAAAAATATAAAAGGGCCATAAATGTGCATTAAGGCTCCTCGTAATCAACCAAGGTCCTCCAACTAGTAAAAGTTATGGGAAAGCCATTTTTTTAAAATTGGTAACATTGGATTATGGAAAGCCATCCGAAAGCATGAAAAATGAACAATATGGGTATGTTCGACATGACGGGAGTCAATTCCAGGAAAATGTTTTACACGAGGAAGTCACTTTCTAGCGTTCGGTTACCCGAAGGAAAACATCTTCCATGGTGGAAAATGACTTCCCTCTCATTTTCCTTATAACTATCTAAAGTTTCAACTTCATATTACTTGCTCCAACTAACACTACGTTGTCACTTTTGTTCCTTAAAACATAAGGTAACTAACAAAAGAAACCAACTCAGTTAATGAACTTTACCACAAGGGTGACAACAGATCCCAATCCTATCATCTGGAACCGACCCACAAAAGAATCCGCCATAAAGGCCCCAAGAATTGGAGCGATGTTGGTAACTGCTGACCAGATGTAGAGAATATTGGACCCAGTAGTCATATCCATGTGATATTCATTCATCAAATACAGAATCATATTAGGAGTTAAAGCAGACGTCGCCGCATTCATCAAAGCCGCACTTCCTAACCAAAATAAAAAAATAAAAGATCAAACAGAGAACTAGAGGATTCCCCAACTGTTTCATTGGAATCTCCATGGACAACAAAATCATATTCACCAACTTCTTTTGATTTCACGTTAAACCCATGACTGACAAATCAACAACTAGGTAAAGATTATCAAATTGAACCTTGGTGAAGTGCAATTTTAGGTGTTTATCAAGAAATTAATACATAAATGAATTCCTAAAAGTTATTCAACAAAAATGAAAAGGAAAACGAACAGGAGGGTAGGCCATACCAAAAATCAAAGCCACATTTCCTAACAAAAATAAATAAATAATTAAATAAATAAATAAAGAGCAGAGAACATGATAGCCAATTGTTTAATTGATGATTGAACCCATGACTGGCGATTCAACAACTAGGTAAAAATTACCAAAATTTGAACCTAGTTAGAGCAATTACAGGTGTTATCAAGATATTAACACATAAATGAACTTGTTGCTAAAAGTTACTGTTCGAAATTTATCAAAGTGGAATAAAGTTTATCCCATTATTTATGACTCGAACAATTGGGGTCGGAAACGTCGTTTCCACACACACACGTGCAGACATTGTACCAAGGATCGTAAATTTCATTAGTGAAAGAGATATTGGTACGTAAGTAAAATGTTTGAGACATAGAATGATGGACGATCGTTGGCTAAATAACAAGTGTTCCACGTTGGTGAATGAAATGAAGAAATGTGCATAGTGTAAAGATTGGAACGGATCGAAAAGGGTCGTGGAGCCGGAAAAGCCCGCGGCGCCACCTCAGATCCGGGGAGCGCTGCAGCGCCTCTGAATTTTAAGTGGATTAGTGCATGAATTTCACTGGATCCAGGCAGAAAGTCTGAAACGAAAATCTAATTTTTGAGACGTATGGGTTGCCCTCAATGGCATTCATTCCACCATTATTCAGCCATTATTTGGCAGATAAATAGGTGTCATTATTTGGGCAATTTATTGTCATTACATGGGTGATTCAATGTCAATACTTGACACTTGAAGGACAAATCTTACACACTATAAATTGAGGTCCTTGGCTCAATTGAGAAACACTTGAAATTTTTTGAAAACTTCTTCCTCTCTAGCATTCTTTCAATACTAAAAGTTATTCGAGAGAAACACTTGAGTTTTCTTTGCTCAAGTGTTAGTATTTGTTTCATCTTGGGAGACTATTGCCTAAAAACGTAAAAGGATATATACGGGTCAATCATTTGATTGTAATCTTTTGTTCTTCACTTTTCTAGTTCTTGTAATAGGATTTTACTATTTCCCGTTTGTTGTTGCTTTCATTTTTACTAACAGTCTTTAGTCTTTCTCGGCGTCAACCGGATCCTATATATAAAAAGAATCCGGAAAGCCATCAGGCTTTAAAGGATAGGGGAGGCTCGTAGGTCTCAAGGGTTGTTTTCCAACTCGATTTTAATCCCGATGTTGATCCGACGCAACTTACAGGCCTATTTGAAATGGATGGTGTGAATTTGTCAAATGCTCTTGCTGCAGCCGTTTTCTTGCTCGCCACTCAACTGGAAACTCGAATTCCAGTTTTCACTCTTATATAAACTATATAGGCCAAGTCCGAAAGAAATAGAAAGCAATGGCTTAGCGGATTGATAGCATGGGATTTGAACCCAAACCCCAATAAGAAAAACAAAGTCAAAACGACCCAGGCAGAGCATTTCCAAGGCTTTTTAAAACCCTTTCCAACGCAGTCGAGCTCAAACGGCGAGCGAGTTCATGCTATGTGGATGAGGCAGCGAGCCTGTTTTCCTTTCTTTCTTTTTTGAGAATACCTGCCCTGCTGCCTCTGCTGCTCCAATGGACGAAAAAGGGGATGAAAAAGTACTTTTCAACAGATAAGCGAATCGCGCTCAAGTGGTCGTTGACGAAATATCTAATCCTCGTTTTCCCTGTCTGGTGTGGTCTTCCGCTGACCCTTTCCGCTTCACGCAATAGCACGCTCCGAAGCAAGCGGGCTTCGCCGGTAGTAGCGACTTTCTTGCCTTACGAAAATAATTTCATTTTCCCGGAAATTTAGCCAACCTGCGGTCAGCTATGATATACTCAAATCTTTTCTCCGGAGAAATGAAAAGCTTATTTCTTTGTCATATCATTTTTTGCTTTTTGTGATAGAGAGAGGAAATCTGCTCACGCGTAGAAAAACAAAATTTTGCAGGTTTCGACGAAAACCGGGCATACATCCAATACCAATGATCTGTGCCTAGAATGTGTTGCTAGATCTCTACACTAGAAAGCTATACAGGCTCGAATGTATGCCCGGTTTTCGTCGAATCTCCTTTTGATTCTTACGTGTACCCAAACCGGAGTGCATTGGCACCAGCCCTCGCCCCTTTTTAAATCCTTTTTGGACAAGTCAAAAGGAAAACGAATATGAGGCTATGTCATACTAAAAATCAAAGCCGCATTTACTCACCAATATCAAAATATTATAGATTAAGCAGAGAAGAGGACTCTCCAACTGTTTCATTAAACCCATGACTGACGATTCAACAACTAAGTAAAAATTATCAAAACCTCATAGAGAGCAATTATAGGCAGAGGCAGAGCTAGCCTTTTGAGTTTATGGCTTTTCAACTATAAAAAGAGATAATGGTCAAAAACACATCTGAACTATCACTTTCTCGCGAGTTTCACACCCCGAGTATCAGTTGTTCCCTTTTCCTAACTGAACTATCACCATCGATAATTGTTGTAAAACTCGCAAAAAATGATAGTTCACGTGTGCTTTTTTTACCATCATCTCTTTTAACAGCTTACTGTGTGTTCTGAAAGATTTTTAAAATAAATACACGATCAAACCCAGTAGACACCAGAACAAAAGTCACTTGATTAATACATGTACATATACCTAGCAATTCAACATAAATGAACCTGTTCCGAGAAGTTATTGTACATGAAAAAAGAATATTATGAAATTCAGAAAAATGAAAAGGAAAACGGAATACCAAGGATGAAAGGCAAAGTTCTGAAGCCACCCTTTTGATTTTCAGAATCATCTAGCAACAAAGGATGTTCGATCATTTCGCCTTTTTCACTTGACGAATTCTCCATGTGTCCGTACGATCACTCTACAAACAACTCTCTCTCTTTCAACTTTGTTAGTCCACTCGGAGAGTAAAGACAGGTACTCTGCGACAGAAACGAAGTGTGCGCTAATTTAATACTCCCTCTGTGTAAAATCTATTAACACCGGTAATAAAAACAAATGTAGTATTATTTGCTTTTTAGTTTGTTTCAAGGAATACCCACCGTTTTAATTTATATAATGTACTTTAATTTAACATATATATTAAGAAATAAAGAAATATTTTTTAATCTTATGATCTAAAATAATTTCATTTTTCATAAAAGTAAGGTTTAAAGTTAAATTATTATCAAATAAAGAAATATATTGAGTCATTCTTTTTAAGATAGAGAAAATATCACTTTTTTATATTTAAAAATAATTTAATTTTACTGAATGATTTAGTCACACACCTATCTAAAAATACATTTTGAATTACAGTTGTTTTCTTAAAATTTGTGTCAAGCCAAATAATACTATATATATTGAATAGGAGGGAGTACATACTATGGTTGTCCAACGAGCGGGGCTACCCGACCCCGCCTGATCTGGTACCGGGATCGAATACCGGTATTCGGTATCGGTTTCGGTACGGAATTTCCCCCGCCCCCGCCCCTTGTCAACCGTTGCACAACGGTTATTTCACAATTTGGTCGTTGTGCAACGACCAAATTTCACCCTGTTAAGCGTATTTTGTATACGACTTTTGAGTCATTTTTAGTTAGTATTTTTCCATTTTCGTTCAAATAAGTGTCGTGTTAGGTTGTTTTCTTTATTTTGAGTCACAGCGATGCAAAAAGGTAAAATGACGAAAAGGAGTGAGAATTGGGCAGAAAAGATGCTCCCGAGGCAAAAAGAACGAAAGTTGGCAAATCAGGACGAAGGATTGTCAGCACTGCGGTGCCAATATGCAGAACCGCGGTGCCATATTTACTGAGAAGCCACGTGATTTTCAGCAGATCTGGCAACATCGCAGAATCAGCGGTGTCATTATTAATGAGATCGCGGGAGTTTCGTGCGCATCGCAGTTATGCAGAATCGTTCTTTGGTGCGAAAAATCTCAGTTCCGAAGAAGAATTGGCTAAGGGCAGATTGGTCCATAGGGCACGAAATTTGGAACATATTTAAGCCCTATGGATTAATGTTATAGGAGAGGTTGGTCATTCTACAAGATAGCAAAACACAAGACAACAAGGGAGGCTATAATTGGAGACTTAATTTGCAGTAATTTCTTTTCTTTCGTTTTTAATTCAGTTTATGTATGAATTTTGTGTTAGTTCTTAGCGTGACTATGGCTAGAAGCTAAAACACTTTATTAGAGTTTTCCTTATGAATCACTTGAAACTTCTATTCGTGAATTATTGCAGTAGTTTGATTTCTTCTTCACTTGATTAAGATCTAATCAATAATTGGTATGAATGCTTGATAATTAATTGATCACTAATTATCATAATATATATGATTTCGAATCAAGAACTGAGATAAGAGATTTGGATATGTTGTAATTGACTAGACATAAGTTAAAATCGCGGACGACAGTACCCCGATACTTGTGTAGCATTATAGGTTACTGTTCTTAATCCTCCTATGTAGTAAATTCTATCATAGAAATATAGAAGGGTTCTGCACTGTGATTGAGTGATTATATATCCTAACCGGAATATAAGACAGTTTAGTTAACCGCTATCTTAACGTAGAAGAAGAAGTCATTCTAGTTGCATTAAGGATTGAATAGAGTGGATAGTCGAGGATTTTGGAAGCCCTAATTCATTCATAACTGATTACAACTTAAATAGTTCAGTAATTTTTGCAATTATTCTAATAGTTAAACAAAAACTCAACTCAAATATCGATTGTCAAATAAATAACATAAAGTAGATGAACGATAATTAGAAACCAGTATATGAGGACGATATTCGGTCTTATCAGACTATATTACTTGTCAACGATGCGTGCGCTTGCGTGAGCATTCGAAATATCGCTAACAAGTCTTTGGCGTCGTTGCCGAGGACTGGCGTACTTCTAATATCGAACCATCTATTTTTATTTTTAATTTGGCCTTATTTTTATTTTTACTTTTAGAACCCTGTTGCCTTGATTTTGTTTGTTGATTTTGGTCTATTTCAGGAATCTAATGTATGCGAAGAAGGAGATGAGCAGATACACTCATTCCATTCAACCCTGAAATTGAAAAATTATGCAAGCAAAACAGGTGTGAGAAAGGAATTGCTGATTTACTAGCCATGGAAAATCAGCATAACAACAACGGGGTACCTGACGAGGGATTGAATAATGAGGTATCGACTGCCATGGGACAAGTCCCACCACCTGCAGAAATGAGCTTGGGAGATTATGTTTTGCCCACGGTTACTGGTGCACATACATGCATCAGGCTCCCAGCTATAGGGGCAAACAACTTTGAGATCAAGTCAGCAATCCTGAGCATGGTTCAAAACACAGTACAGTTTGGGGGATTGCAAGCTGAAGACCCCCACATGCACATTGCCAACTTTCTGGAGTTGTGTGTCATTTTCAAGTACAATGGTGTTACTGAGTATGTCATTAGACTGAGGCTCTTCCCGTTCTCACTTAGGGACAGAGCCAAAAGCTGGTTGAACTCACTACCTGCCAACTCTGTCACTATCTGGCAGGACCTAGCCCAAAAGTTTCTTGCAAAGTTCTTCCCACCTTCAAAAGCGGCAAAGTTAAGGAGAGAGTTAAACAATTTTTACCAGGTGGATGGTGAGTCGCTCTATGATGCATGAGAGCGATTTAAGGACCTGCAAAGGAAATTCCCCCATCATGGCATAGAAAAGTGGATGTTAGTACACATTTTTATAATGGGCTGAGTGGTACTACTCGTACCATCATTGATGCTGCAGCAGGGGGAGCCTTTATGAGAAAGAGTGTCAATGATGCACATGAGTTACTCGAAGACATGGCTGCCAACAATCATCAAGGAGCAGATGACAGGTCAGTGAATAGCAGGAAGACTATGGGAATACATGAATTAGATGTCATCACTGCCCTGAATGCACAGGTGGCCCTTCTGACGAAGCAACTGCAGCAGAACACCATGTCTGTGAATGCAGTTCAGATGCCTGTAAATTGTGAGATTTGTGGTGGACCGAATTCCTTTGACAGATGCACCGCGGTGGATCCTAAAAATGTGCCAATGGAGCAGGTTCAGGCAGTTGAGAACTTTCAGCGGCCTTATAATTCCAACACATACAATCTAGGGTGGAGGAATCACCATAACTTTTTGTGGAGGAACGACCAGGCCCAACAGCAACCATATCAAGATAGTTACCAGAACCAGCAAGGACAGAATCAGGCTACCTCATCCCAGCAGTTTAGACCACCTACACAGCAGGAGAAGCTTGTTGAGCTGAGGGCTGCATTGCTTACACTCACTAATTCGCAAAATCAGTTCATGTCTGAAACCAGGTCATCTCTCAGGAACCTGGAAACGCATGTTGGGCAACTAGCGAAGATGGTAACCAACAGGCCGCAGGGTACTCTCCCAAGCAATACAGAGGTCAATCCAAGAGAGCAGTGTCAGACAATGTTGTTAAGGAGTGGAAAGCAGTTGGAGCAGGTTGCCCCCAACCCGCAGTGGTTCATGAGAAAGGGGGTGAGAAAGCAGTTGAGGAAGGAAAAGAGGGGGTCACTGAGGATCACCCTACAATTGAGAAAGCTCCACCAGCACATTTGAGGGAATATACTGATAGAATCCCTTACCCTCATAGGCTCCAGAAGACAAACAATTCTCCAAGTTCTTGGAGGTATTTAAGAAGTTGCACGTTAATATCCACTTCATTGAGGCGTTAGAACAAATGCTCGCATACTTCAAATTCATGAAGGAGATACTTGGGAAGAAAAGAAGGTTGGCGGATTATGAGACGGTAGCGCTGACAGAGGAGTGCATCGCCATCCTACAAAAGAAACAGCCTCCTAAGTTAAAAGATCCAGGAAGCTTCACCCTGCCCTGCACTATTGGCAACGTAACATGCAACCGGGCACTGTGTGACTTAGGGGCTAGTATCAATCTCATGCCTCTGTCTGTATTCAAGAGATTGGGTTTGGAGGAAGTCAAACCAACCACAGTTAATCTGCAGCTAGCTGACCGAACAGTGGTACACCCCAGAGGCATAGTTGAAGATGTGTTTGTCAAGATGGGAAAGTTATTCTTCCCAACAAACTTCCTCATTCTTAACATGGAGTAAGCTGATGAAATACCCATCATTTTGGGGAGACCATTCCTTGTAATAGGCAGAGCTCTAATTGATGTGGAGAAGGGGAATTGAGACTAAGGGTTCAAGAAGAAGAGATGGTATTCAGGGTGTTCAAATCCACCATTGAGTCCTAGGCTAGCAACAAGTGCTTCGCAGTAAGCACAACTGACACAGCAGATCAGCAAGCACAGACAAAAACTTTGGAGATCATTCCTACAGTTGTGAACCCACATGCTAGTTTGAAAGCTGCAACAAAAGTTCATGACATGAAGGCTGACAAACAGGTAAGTCCAACTGAACCCAATGAAAAGAAAAAGAGAAATAGAGTGAGGAAGAGGAAGATGATTTTGAAATGGATAGGTTGTGGGGTTAATTTACCTCCAATGATTTGATAAAGAATATGCGTCCGGCTACAAGACGTTAAAGACATCGCTACTTGGGAGGCAACCCAATTTTTAAATTATGCAATTTAGTTTAATTAGAACATTCTCACTTTTGGTATATTTTTGTTGTGTTGTGAAGCCAGGTGAAGGAATGGGACACTAAGCACGAAGAAAATGATGGAAAGCACGGAATCGGGGAAGCACCGCGGTGCCATTGTGCAGGACCGCGGTGCCTAATGTTCAGAAAGGTCGCATGAGTTTATGCACCGCGGTGCCATTATGCAATACCGCGGTGCTGAATGATCAGAGAGGTCACAGTACTTTCGGCACCGCGGTGCCGTCAAACAGTACCGCGGTGCCGGGATGGGATTTTCGAATTAAAAGCCCTAAATCCCCAAAATCTTTCCCACACAAACACAAACCCTTTCTCTCTCTACAAATTCCGAAATTCCTCTCATTCTATCCACAAAAATTCCCACAAACTCCACCAAATTCTTCAAAAATCCCTACACACCACCCCATTAAAAAACCCTCATATCTTACACCTTCATCATTCCTTTCATTTGGGTCAAGAAATTGGTGAAGAACAACTCTTCAAAAAGGTAATCTTCATAATTGCTCTTGCAATTTCAAAGGTAGTAGGGAAAGTAGCTTGCAAGTTTAGGGGTTGTACGCACTGTGGTGGTAGGATGTTGTGTAGTTGTGGGTGTGTGCAGCAGTGGTTGTTCGTTGTGTAATTGTGTGAATTGAGGCGTATTGTGGTGTAGTTGTTGTGTATTGCTGTTGTGGTCCGATTTTGCTTGGTTATTGTTGTTGTGTAGTGTGAGAGTTGTTGGGAAATCTCAAAGAAACCAAGGAAACTGTCACGATCCGACCCGACATGCCGCGACTTGGCGCCCTAATTGGACGCCATTACTGACCTGTCATACTTAATCCATTTGATACCAAGATTAATAAAATTCCGACAGCATAACGTTGCATCTACAATATGTACCTGAATAGACGAGTCGGTCAGGCTGTCTTTACGTAAGGGGGTACCTGCCTCTAGAGGAGTCACAACTAACCAACACAATATAATAAGCAAGCCGACAAGGCTGTCACAAACATAAGGGAACATCCCAAACATAAATACGAAAGCATGGCTAAACAAACACGTCTACACTCCTCATAAATCAACCCACGACTGCCTACAGACATCTAGGAGTACAAAAATGACATGTGACGGGACAGGACCCCATCGTGCCTAAGATATACATAAGTCTGAAATATAAGAGTTTGTACCAAAGTGACTGGCTCCGGAACAAGGGAGCTCTTTAGCAGCTGGTAGATGTCCTAAATTGGAGGGTCACATAACCGATCACCTGTACCTGCGGGCATGAACGCAGCACCCCGAAGAAAGGGGGTTAGTATGAAATAATGTACTGAGTATGTAAAACATGAATTACTGTAAGGAGGATTGTAACTTACCAGAAGATAACATGAGACATATATGAAAAATCAGAGATACCAATGCAACTGTACCATATGAAAAGAAAGTCATGCATGTCTGACAATCATCATAATCAAGATCATCTCCGTACATATAACTATCCGGCCCATCCTGGGACTCTGTCCTCATGTTTTATACATATAACTACCCGGCCCATTCTGGGACTCGGTCATCATACTGCGTATATATAACTGCTCAGTCCATTCTGGGACTCGATCCTCATATTCTGTACATATAACTATCCGGCCCATTCTAGGACGCGGTCCTCATAACATATAATCACAACTTACACAAGTAGAATATCATGAGAAACCATATGCAATACAAATCATCATCTGAGACTCCATGTAATAATCATATGCCTTTTTAAATCATCATATAAGACTCAATAGAATAAGTAAAATAAACTATCCTTTAGAAAATCAAGGCACGATCTCATGAATCATTTTAAAACATCTTTTGGAAAGTCAAAGCACTTATCATATCATATATCATTTTAATAAAACTAGACTTTGAAGGAATCACGTACGTCCGCCCTACTTTCATTAAAATCATGCCAGAAGAAAGAAGGAATATTTTCACAACATCATGCCAAAGAAGGAAATGATAGTCTCACATACCTTATAGTCGAGCTAACCAACCCACTACTAGAATATGACTCGTCTAATACTCCAACCTATAATAATAACATTAGGTCTGTCAACTCTATGATTCCTAACACAAGTTAAATTGAATGACGACTTCCTATTCTACAGAAATTTGGGCAGCACTTCCCCTGTTTATATGTACATCCACAAATTTCAAACCAAGCCAGCAATACCAACAGCAAGTCATAACTCAAATATATAACCACAAAAATCTCAGATATTCCATTTATGTCATCATAACGTATTCCTTCTCTTTTAGTTTAAAGCGATATCACAACTACAACAAACCAGGTGATTACTACACCTATTTCTCATGTTAATTCAGTCCTTAGTCCATATTAGAACAGTCTTAAAATAATTCATCAACTCTAATGACAACAACAATAACCAAGTTCTATAATTTGTAACATAACACTTTTTTTACACTTTACTTCCTTTAAGACATGTATTAGTAATTACCATAACTTATATACATGTTCATAGTCAAATTCCCAACATTTAAACTTCACAAAATCAGCCCCTAACTTGACGCGATAATATCCAAAAATTTCAAGCAAGTCTTTGGCCAATATTTACAAAACCAATCATTTTCTTAATTTCTTAGAGTCCAATCTTGCTCCAATAATTATTTATGAACAATTATAACTTATATGTCGAGATTCTCTTTCAATATCAACATGCCAAGTAGTGACGAATTTCACAACACAATAATCGAATACGATAATTCCAAGATTAGTAACATTAGTCCTAGTATCGGCTACACCATTCAAATTATTCACATGCAATGTCTAAATTCAAGATTTCTTCCTAACACAAGTCCATTACTTCAACTACAACAATATGCAGCTTCAATTATAGCATAGATTGAAGAATTTTCATACCTTAATTAAATCCCCAAAACAGTCCCGATGTTTAGTCACTGCTTCGTCAGTTGAACTTGTAACGTCCATAACTCTCTACTCCGGTGTCCTATCGACGAGTGGTTTGTTTCTTTGGAAACTAGACTCGACGAACTTCATTTTAGACTTTTGAAACACCCAAAAAACCCTAATACACGAGGATATATAAACCTCCAAAGTTGAATAAAATTCTTCCCAGCAGTCCCGATTTTGCCACTGTTTTCGCTCCAATTTTTTGCTTCAATTTCACACTTCTTCAATTCCAAATCGACATGCAACAATTCAATAATGTTACTCCATCATCCTATGTTTTCTTCCAATAATTTTCGTCCAAAAACTGAATGAAATCGCCTTGATTCACGTGTTGCCACTGCCCTCTTTTTCTTTTCTTTTTTGTAAATTTGGCTTCTAAACTTAGATGAAGAATGATTTAATCTAGGAAAGGAATTAAAAGAAAAGAACTTCAATTTGACATGACAATGGGTGTGGTTTCGATTGGTTTCGATTGAATAGGAGAAGGGAAGGTGAGGGGTGTGTTCTTGAAGATGAAATGGGAATTGAGAATGTAAAAAGGGTCTTAAGGTTAAAAATCTGAAAACTTTAATACACTTTAGTCCCCTTCTTAAATTGTCTACTTAAATAACCCCTCAAGTAATAGTTAAAGCTTTTAGACTCCACTTCTTTTAATTCCCAGAAATTTCATAAGGTCTCGTATACTCAATGTCGCAATTCTAACACTAATCCATAACGGAAATATACAATTATTATTACAAATTCCATTGACACACTCGTTGTAACCCAAAATCTTTTCGGAATCACATCTTTCATATTCTAACTTCCGGATTAGCTTATATAAATATCATTTATATCCAATATTCGAATCTTACCTCTTAATGACGTTCTTAATTATCGTCTTAACTTACGAGGTGTAGAAACGCTGCTGAAAATTTTCCAACAACCTTCACTATGGCCTCTAGGAAACGAACTTCAAGAGCTTCATCATCTTCATCAGCCCCATACTATGATGTTACTCGATTTACCAACAAACATGCGGAAGATCGGTATAACAAGATTAGTACCAAGACATTAATATCAGAAAGAGGCATGGACTACCAGGCCATGTCATTTGATGATGATGATGACTACGAGCCTATTAGGGTCATGATTGAGGCAAATGGGTGGAAAAGGTTCACCAATCCGGAGAGGATCCCACTTTAGAATTCTAGCCTTGTGAGAGAATTCTATGCGAATTATCCCAAGCAAAGGGATGGGAGATGCTTTGTTAGAGGGAAATATGTGCCAGTGAGTTCTGAAGTTGTGAATGCGCTACTGAGGACCTATGACGTTGAGGACCAAGACAATAATCCATACCACTTCAGTTGTTGATCAAGAAACATAAACCACATCATGTGGAATGTAGTTGCGGAGACATTGTGCTACCCAGGCACTGAGTTTAATTTTGTCCGCAACGGATCCAGGAGACTTGCCCGGTGCCAATTTAACAGAACAACCAGAGGATGACTATATTTCGTAAGTGCTCGCTTAATTCCGTCAACTTATTTCACCAATGTGTGCCCACGTAATCAAGCTCATCTATGGCATCATGACGGGCATGACAATTGACGTTGGGAGAGAAATAGTGCAAAGCATAAGGGAGATTAGCAGGCTGACTACTACTGGCGGGTTGGGACATGGGTCACTCATTTCTGCCTTATGTGACAGGCATGGAGTCCCAACATTCGCAATGGATATTCTTGAAAAGAGTCAGTCTCATGTGACCTTCAATTTAGTACTCTTTCCTTGACCCAAATCCAGGACCAGCAGCAAGAAGGTGCCCAGAAGCAGCAGACCCAACAACCATGAATGATGAAGAGCCTGAGACAGAGGCACACAATGAAGCAGACGAAAGCAGCCATCAACCTCCCCTGTCCTTGGAGCCTCCAATGTCAATGATGGAGCAGATGCTCCTAAATCAACAACATATGCTGTGAAACCATGAGAGTATGATGCGACACCAGGAGCAGATGGTGCAAAATCAGCATCAGATGATGAAAGAGCATCAGGACCTGACCCAGCGCGTTGATAATTTAAGTTCCATGTTCACCCAATGGTCAATGCAGTATCCGCCGCCATCACCATCATTTTGAGTTGTTGTATGTTTGTAAGTCGTCCCTTTAATTTTTGAGTCTCTTACACATTTGGGACAATGTGTAGTTTAAGTTTGGGGGGAGTTCTTATTTTATTTTATTTTTGTGTCTATTTTTGAGTCTTTGTTTTGAGTCTTGTGTTTGTTTTTGTGTTTTATGTGAGTCTATTTTTTTTATGATCATGCATGTTGTGTTTATTTGGAACGCCTAGTGAACTAAGAGGGATAATGTAGTGGAATGAGAAACTAAAATCTGTGTGCTTAAGTTAGATATGCCAAAAATTCATGAAAATTTAATTATTTGAAATATTCGGTGCTTAGCCTATGTGCTGACAATTGAAAAATGTCTGTGAAGTCTGCTTGTTTGTTATTTGAGGTGGAATAGTTAAGATGTACATGTTAGGGAGATGATTCAAGTATTTCTTTGTTAGTCATTCTTACCATTCATTACATATCTTGCAATAAATTGTATCCCTGGTCAGTCTTTTGAGCCTAAAATGAGTTATTTTCTTTGACACCCCATGATTCCCTCGTGTGTCATAAGCGGTAATTGAAAATTTGGGATGAAAAAGAGTGAAAAAGAAATACAAAAAGAGTGAAAAGTGATGCACCCCAATGAAAAAAATGTTAAAGCTTAAGTTTGGGGGTGCCTATGTGAATTGTTTCATGCTCTCAAAAAGAGAAATGGGATATATGTATGAACTGAAAAAAATACCAAAAAGAATGACAAAATAGTTGAGTAAGAAAAATGCTTATGGTACGTAAATTGAGCCTAAATGTCTAATCTTACCTACCCCTGCCTAAGCCTACATTACAACCCTGAAAAGTCTTGATGATCTCTAGAATGTATGTCTATGATTAGTGGAGAATAACAAGTAAACAGGCACATACAACTAAATGAAATTGATATGCATATGTTAGGTATTCATGCTTCCATTGATTATGACTTAAATGTATTTGCGAACTATCTGACTTGAAATTCTAGATTGTTAAATTCATGTTATATATGTTCCTACATATTATCTCAACTGACGTTCATGTGTTTCTAAGTAACCTTGTGCAGCTGCTTGATTTGAGTCTTTGAGTCTCTTTGATTTTGATACCACTTTTGTCACGACCCGACCCGACGGGCCGTGATTAACGTCCTAATTGGACGTCATTACTGACATGTCACTCTTAATCCATTTAATACAGATGTCTACATAAATTTCGCAAAGACAACGCTTTTACAACATATCCTAAAGCGGGCGAGCGCCAAAAACAACAACAAACAACAAATATAATAGGCTAAATGACTGGCCGCCACCAACCACATCACGCACATAAAGGCATAAATCAAAATACGCAAGCCGACAAGGCTGCTACTAGATAACGACATCAAAACCCAAAACAAGGTACAAACATCCAACCCACAACTGTCTACAGACCTCTAAGAGAGTAATACTGACATATGACGGGACAGGACCCCGTCGTGCCCAAAATATGCATAAGTCTGAAAAATAAAGGTTTGTACCAAAAATAGCTGGCTCCGGAACAAAGGAGCTCTCCAACTGCTGTACAGAAATCCTAGACTGGAGGGTCACCTATCTGAACACCTGAACCTGCGGGCATGAACGCAGCCCCCCGAGGAAAGGGGGGTCAGTACGAGATAATGTACTGAGTATGTAAAACATAAAATACTGTAAAACTGAATAACAACTGTACCAAGTAAAACAGAGAGTCATCAAACTTTCATAAAACTGAGAATCATGTCTGAAAATCATATCATGTATACTGAATCATAAAACATCGTGCTCATGTCTGTGTATAAAACTGTATAACATGTCCCGGCCCTCTATGGAGGGACTCGATGGAATCTGTATTTGCGCGCGTAACATGTCTCGGCCCTCGAAGGAGGGACTCGATGTAATCTGTATATATATAACGTGTCTCGGCCCTCTAGTGAGGGACTCGATGAATGATGCATGGCTGTGCACGAACATGATCTGGCCCGGGACTCAGTGGAATGAAATAGTAACACTTAGCACGAGTAGATATCATGAGCAACTGTATGCAGCTAAAATCATCATGTGACTCTCAATAACATTACTACCATAAATTCTGTTACTGAGTCATAATCATTAGTAAATAATCATTTTTAAAACTGAACTAGTAGGAGTTAAGTACGTCCGCCGTACTTTACTAAAAATCATGCCAAAAGAAAGAAGGGAAGGTCTCACATACCTCTTAGGCGAACTAATCAGCTTGGTATTAAGGTATTCCTCGTCTATTACTTCAACCTATGATAAGGAACAACATGCTCGTCAATTCTATGATTCCTAATGTAAGTTATATGCTTAAAGGCTCCCTTATTTCTATAAAAATTTGGGCAGCATTTCCTTTGTTTATGTGCGTATCACCAATTTTCCAATAATACAAATCAACCAACAATTCAACTCCAACTACAATCCAATCAAACCAACAATCAAACATCCTTCCAAGATATAATCAAATTAGGCCCAATATACTTTATATACGTTAACATACGACCTCTTTTCTCTTTATATTCATGAAAGACACCAACTTCAACAATCAAGATGATTAATACACCTATTTATCATGTTCATTCAATCATTTAGTCACGTTAAAATAGTTAATGGACGCAATCCAATCTTTAGGCAACATTGCGAGTTCAAGAATGTGAAACAACACTTTTCTTCACTTTAATTCTTTCAAGACATGTATAGGTAACTACCTCAACATATATACATGTTTATAATTTATATTTCAAGCACTAGAATAGCCCTTAAAATGTCACAACCATGTCTAAAACTTTCCATAATTTTTTGGTCATAACAACGTTTTAATTCCAAAACTCTTCTCTTAATTCCCTAGAATATAATTTACCTTTCAATACTTCCATATAGTCAATCTACAACTTTTAAGTATCAAGGTTTCCTTTAATTCTCAACATGTAATTAGTAACAAGATAGCAACACAACAATTGAAGCCAAGGTATACAAAATACATCTCAAAATCGGTAATCACCACTCCAACAACACATGCATTGTCTTATTTCAAATTTTCTCTTAACACAAATTCAATTTCCTTAATTATAACAATATGCACTCCAATTATTCAACTGAAAGAAAGAATTTTTACCTAAATTTTTTTCCAAAACAGTCCCCTAATTTTCAGCAATGTTCCATCGAATTGGACCCCAATTTTCCACCTTTTCCAACTCCAAATTGACATGCATGAATCCCACAAGTTAACTCCATCATTCCTTATGCTTTTCCTCCAAGAATTTGTCTAAAAAAACTTGAAATCCACAGCCTAAAATAGGCCAGCAGTGGGACGTTTTCCCCACTGTTTTGGTGCAATATTTGGCTTTTAATTTGTAGAATGATTGTAATCTAGGAAGAGAAAATTGTTGTCTTCAATTTGGCTAAGAGGAAGAGAAGATATTTGACTATGGTGAAAAGAAAGAAGAGAAGAAATGGTGTTGAAGTGTGAAGAGGAAGGATTGTTCTTAGTTTTAAGTTGATTTTTAAAATCTGAAAATTGTACTTTCTTTTATTGCAATTTAGTCCCATTCTTACCCTTAATTAATCTTATGCCCCATTTCTGTCAAATCTTGAAAGTCTCATACCACCTCGCATTCTCTTTGTCGTAACATATATAATACAGTATTAATCCATAACGGAAATATATAACTATCATTTTAAATTCCCCTTGTCACGCTCGTTGTAACCGAAATTATTCCGTATTAGCATGTAGAAATATACTTAAATTCCAAAATTCGAATCTTAATTCTTAATGACGTTCTAAATCTTTGTCTTAACTTACGAGGTGTAACATTTTATTTTTTGTGTTTTGATCTTTGCTCGAGGGCGAGCAAAGGTTAAGTTTGGGGTATTTTGTAAACGTCTTTTGAGTCATTTTTAGTTAGTATTTTCCCATTTTCGTTCAAATAAGTGTCGTGGTAGGTTGTTTTTCTTTCTTTTAAGTCACATCGGTGCAAGAAGGCAAAATAGCGAAAAAGAGCGAGAATTGGGCAGAAAAGGTGCTCTCGAGGCAAAAAGGACGATAGTTGGCAAATCAGGACGAAGGATTGTCAGCATCGCGGTGCCAATATGCAGAACCGCGGTGCCATATTTACTGAGAAGCCACAGGATTTTCAGCACCGCGGTGCCAACATGCAGAACCGCGGTGCCATTATTACTGAGAGACTGCAGGAGTTTCGGCACCGCGGTGCCGTTATGCAGAACCGCGGTGCCGGTGCGGAAAATCTCAGTTCCGAAGAAGAATTGGCTAAGGGAAGATTGGTCCATAGGGCACGAAATTTGAAACATATTTAAGCCCTATGGATTAATGTTATAGGAGAGGTTGATCATTCTACAAGATAGCAAAACACAAGACAACAAGGGAGGCTACAATTGGAGACTTAGTTCGCAATAATTTCTTTTCTTTCGTTTTTAATTCAGTTTATGTATGGATTTTGTGTTAGTTCTTAGCGTAACTATGGCTAGGAGTTAAAACACTTTATTAGAGCTTTCCTTATGAATCGCTTGAAACTTCTATTCGTGAATTAATGCAGTAGTTTGATTTCTTCTTTAATTGATTAAGATCTAATCAATAATTGGTATGAATGCTTGATGATTAATTGATCACTAATTATCATAATATATATGATTTCGAATCAAGAACCGAGAGCAGAGATTTGGATATGTTGTAATTGACAAGACATAGGTTAAAATCGCGGACGACAGTACCCCGATACTTGTGTAGCCTTATAGGTTATTGTTCTTAATCCTCCTATGTGGTAAATTCTATCATAGAAATATAGAAGGGTTCTGCACTGGGGTTGAGTGATTATATGTCCTAACCGAAATATAAGACAGTTTTCATATATATATTTTTGTTTACAGAATATGCAGGCCTTAAAAGTTTGGCAGGTCCAACGTATAAAAATAAAGAGTACATAATCCAGGAACGGACCCATAGATGCAAATAGTAAGCGATGCACAGAACAAACAGTAATATCAAATGAATAAAACCCTTTTTATCTATAAGCATTTCATAAACACCACTGGTTCCCAACATCCACATATATAGTTCTCGTGTACACATACTAAACATATTATTAAGCTAATTACTTTCAAAAAATGAAAGGAAACTAAATCTCATCATATCCAATATTTCATTGAGAAACTAAGATTGTTAAGCCCCTATGTGATATCATCTTATGCAACAACTAGTGATGAGGAGAGTTATACAAATGTAAGCAGAAATTGTAAACTATTATGCTTTCTAGCGATAATAATACTTAACAATAATTTTTCTTTTGTTGATATGAAAAGCTAAAATGATCAGCAACCAACTTTGACCAGTTTAAATAATTAAACACACATGAGTCTCTCAATATTAGACATGAATATGAAAAGGACTTAACTTCTTTCAGCAGTGTGAGACATGAAAATTTCAGAAAAAGAAAGAAAGAGGGAAAAAATAGATACCGATTTTAAGTAATTGAGCATACATAAAACAATTATTAACGTGTTATACAAGAAATTTCATAAGTGAATTACATGTATGTGCATAATTAAATTTCCCCATTTATATTGAACCAAATTTCGACAATGAATCATATCACAAACATATTATGCAAAGATCGATTATTACTTTAATTAGTCTGATGTACTCTGTTTTCATTTACCTACTGCAACTAACATTACTGATCGGCACGAAGGATAGTTCCAGGATACAACTTTGGATATATAAGAACGGATAAGAGAGTTAATCGTATTTAGAATTCAAACTAGAAGGCAAAGATCTGTATACTACTTCATAGCCATCCTAAGGAGCACAATACTTCTCTTGATTCAAACAACAAATCATATTTAGACCCCATGAATCCATCACACAGATTTAAAATTAACCAGATTACGCATAGAAGACCCCTAGCCCATTTTAACTCACTAAACAAATCCACGAGCTACTTGAACCAGTTCACTGGCTTCCAGAATCTATACATGTTCAGATATTTTAACAGGACGAACACTTACAAACGACTATTATAATACCTACAATGATCGTAGATTCAGTGAGAATCAATGACACAGCTCAGTCGACCCAATAAACTCAAACGATAATTACTTTCTTTAGTCATACAACAAATTATAGTGACGCAGATTATAACCATAGTTGCGACAAACGGGCTTAACAATAATTCAGCAAGCACAATCAGTCGTCGACATCGAATTAACGCAAGCTTAAGCAGTCGCGCAAGAATACATATTTTACCCATTGATATCAAATGAAGTCTAAGAGTGAAAGGGTGATAAATTTACCTTCTCCGGGCAGCGAACCGAGACAGCGTACCAAGTCGTCGACTCGCTCGGGTTTTGGTTTTGCGATGCGAATAAAAAGGGGCAAAAGCTTGTTTGCTGATTTCTTGGCTGATATTTGAAAGAAAGGGTTTCGAACTTCCTGTTCTTGTGATACTAATTGTCTGGGTGCTGAGCCCCCAACTCCCGATGTCTTATGATGCGAAATCGATCCATTTATATAGTCCTAATTGTGGGTTCCAAATTTGGTAAGCTATTGGTATGATTTTGGGCCGATTTTCTTATGATTTTGGTGCTAATTATGGTAAGTTAATATTTCAAAGGATAATTCTTTATGATTTGATTAGGGTCTTGGTACTCGATTATTTTTGGTGTAAGACTTGTTTTTGGTAAGTTTTGATTATGAGGGTGCGATTTGGGCGTGATATGGAACGATTTGGGC
The DNA here is from genome assembly GCA_029844215.1 of Przewalskia tangutica. Classification (NCBI taxonomy): domain Eukaryota; kingdom Viridiplantae; phylum Streptophyta; class Magnoliopsida; order Solanales; family Solanaceae; genus Przewalskia; species Przewalskia tangutica. The sequence continues at coordinate 12,315,476 of CM056726.1, forward strand.
GTGTAGAGGATGGAGGCGGCGGGTTAAGGTTTTAGGTTAGGAGTGTTCTTGATTTTTATTTTTGGCAGGGAAGGAGAGAAGAGGGGCTGCTGGGCTGAGGTTTGGGTCACGGGTATGTGGGTCGAGAGATAAGGGAATGGTTGTGGATAATGGGCCGCGGGTCAGGGAAGATAATGGGCCGCGGGTTTGGGCTGGGTAGTTAGTTTTAATTTTAAGTGTTAGTAGGTGTATTAATAGTTTTTAATTAATTAGTGATAAATTAAATTAACAAATTGTGATTAAATTATTTTGATATTTTATTAGTCTAAGCTTGAGTTTAAACTTATTATAAAGAGTAAAGACAGGCGTGCTATTTAATTCGTGCTTAATATTTATAATGCGGCGCTGTTAAAATCTTATTTATTATGCGTATTTTGCGAAGTTAAATTACAATTGAATTATTTAAATGCTACATGCAGATATGACATTTAAGGACTGCTTAATACTTTTATGAATGCGACGCTATTATTAAAACGTGTGTATTAGATTGAAATTAATTTAAGTTACGAATTATGAAATTGTCTCGCTATTAATAAATGTGAATATTCTATTTAACACGACGTCATTGTCAAATTATTTATTTTATGTATTTATTTATTTTATTATCATTTAAGAATTATGACAGGACTTAAAATTAATAAATACGGGAGCGAGACTCTAAGTGCGTAATTTTCTACGTAAGACGCGGTGCCATTATTAAATTGCTTATTTGTGCATGTATTAATGTTTTATGTGCTGCATTTTATTATTTAAAAATTATTAAAAATTATTGTTGAAAATTGGTGTAGTTTTATAGTTAATGACTGAACGGGAGGGTCAAAATTGAGTGTCAACAGGCCTCCTATTCCCCCTAGTATGAGACGAGACCCATCACAACGTAAATTAAAATAAGATGTATATGCTTTTTTTTATAGGGACGTAGAAAATCAAGTAGTTAGATGCCAAATTTGTAAAAATATTTATAAATTTAAAATGGGAAAAGATCAGAGCGAGACAATAGGTTTAACTAAGCATTTGGAAAGATTTCACGCAACTAGGTGGAAGGAATACCTGACTAAACAGTCGGGTGCACCAATGCCCTCTCAGTCGGGACAATGTTCATATACTGTCCCAGACCAGTTACAGGGTCAAATTGACCCTATGACAGGAGAATTGTAGGCCCTAAATACGATAAAAATAAAGATATGAAAGCATTATCAAAATTAGTTGCAGTTGATGGTTTGCCTTTTTCATTTCATTCCTCTCCTGATTTTATTCATTATATAAGAGAAATGTACAATCATGCTTTTAACGATTTTTCCAGATCAACTGTTAGGAGAGATGTTTTAAAATTTGCACACGAATATCAACAGTACTTACGTTATTTATTATATCATTTTTCTGGAAAAGTATCTATGTATATAGGTCGTAGTACTAACAACCATGATTATTTAACTGTAACATGTCATTGGGTAGATTATAAATGGTCTATGCAAAAAACTTATTTTAGCGTATAGATATATAGATAGTAGGCACACTGATATTTTTATTTCAGATAATATTTTTTCAGTTTGCGATTATTATGACATAACTGATAAAATCATGACTATTACATTAGATAACACTTCTTCTAATATTTCTGCTATTATATTATTAAAAAATGTTTTAACTCCATCTTTTCCAGATCATTTTCATATAAAATGTACATGCCATATTTATAACTTAGTTGTAAAGGATGGTCTATCACTTTTTGCATACATTCTTGATAAAATACAATTTGGTATAAACTATATTTTTAAAAGTAATAGAATACAACGAATAAAAGATTATAAAAAAACTTGTCACGATTGTCAACTACCTTACAGAGAAATTTCCGAAGAAGTATGCACTAGGTGAAATTCTTTATACGAGCAACTACGTGTTGCTTATGAGTATAGAAGGCCTATAACTTTATTTTTTAACACCCATAATCGAAATCCTACTGATATGATTGTAGATTCCGATTATGATTCAATTTTAGAACTTATTAAATTTTTAGAGAAATTTTTTCTAGCTACTAAAGAATTTTCCGATATTATAAATCCTACAATTTCATCAATGTTATTTTATATAACTCTAATATTTTTATTACTTAGGGAAATATGGAAAAATCAGTTTATAAGACACATATTAAAAAATGTTTCTAAAAATGAAAAAATATTTTATTCCTAGTCCCCCTATTTATATTATTAGTGTTGTATTAAATCTGTCATAGACGGTTGTAAAACACTTATTAAAACTATTTATGATTGCATAGATAAACTTCCACCTCCATCTCCCAAAAATCCAAATGACCCACCACCTATTGAAAAAACTAGAGAAGAAGTGTTGTCTAGCATACAAGATGAATGTAAAAAGTATATACACATTACCAATAAGAAAGTGCTAGCAACCAACCGACTGCCATGTCATCTTCTTCTTTTTCAACACAACCTCAAAAACGATATGTTGTTTCTGCGACTAGTATTGAAAGCCTCAGACATAGAATGTTTAGTGATAACATTTCTAACCAAGTTAGCGAGTTTGATGTTTTGCAGGGTGTTCTACCGTACGAAGCAATTGTAAATGAAGATGGACGTGAAGACTTGTTAAAATACTGGATAGAGAACGAAAAGACATTTCCAACACTATCTAAGATGGCTCGAGATGTGTTGAACATTCAAGCGTCATCAACAACGTCTGAAAGCGCTTTTTCGGCCGACAGATATCAAATAGAGAGCACAGACACTCATTAGCGGGAGACAACTTGGAGCATGCAGTATTATTCAGAGATTGGATACAAGCGGAGCGGAGAAGGGTGGTCAACCGGAGATTAACGAAGAAGAAGACTACAACTACAACGAAATCTTATTCGACGGAGGTGGAAGCGATGTCGACCAATTTGACCAACAAATACCAATTTCAACCGAAGAACCACAAGAAATTATAAAGAAACTAGAAAACTTGTTTCTTAAAATGTAATTTTTTTAATTGTAATTTTACTATGTTATTTATTTGCAACTTTCAATATCACGAAGTTGCAATTTTGAATTTGTATTACAAAAAAAAAATCATATTTTTATTAAATAATATAAGAGGCACAAAAACAGCCTTGAGATATTTTTATTAAACTATTTTATTGTGTGTGTGTGTGTTATTTTTTTTAATTTAAGGAGAGAAAAAACCGACCCACCCCGACCCCTCCCCTCCCTGACCCCACCCGAACACCTAGGGATCGGGACGCGATGACGACAGACCCCGCCGGCCCCATGTCACGACCCGAACCCGGGCCCGTGACTGGTGCCTTACCCCGGGCACCCAAGTAGACATACATCAGAGTAATCAGCGGAACATAAAGACAATACATGAAACCAGTGTAATAAGACAGTGAAATAAGAAGACAGGCTAACCAAAAACGGTTACCTTCAGTATATATGTATAAATAGCAACCTTTTTCAACATGAACAGTTTAATCCTTTTTACAAACCCTGCCCACAAATAAAGATTACGGACTTCTAAGAATGATACGACAACAATGGCGACAGGGCCCCGCCAAACCCCCGAATGTAAACACTTACGACGACGGGACTATACCACCGATAAGCCTCAAGAAACGGAGCTTCCCAAACGTCAAATCGTGACCACGAGAGCTAGGATCAACGATCGGTGTACCTCAACTCGCGCAGATGAACGCACGAAGGAGGTCGATAACAAAAAGTGCATGTGAAATCAAAATACATATCGTAAATGAAATCATAGCGATCATATAAAGCGGGAGACGTGTATGATAACCAAACTACGCTTACAACAAGCGATGTCAAGTCGTGACTCACGCCCTCAAGTCATCACTTAAGTATAACAATGGGTCTCAGGCCCACAATATCAATCATGCCCGTGAAATACCTTCCTCACTGCCGACCGTCTATTATATAAAAACACCAAGGAACACACATGAACACCTGGGCCCACCTGTGTCATAATAAAACTGTACGGGGTAAGTACGAAGGCATCGCCGACGACTCAAAACCCACGCACAACAAGGTCGTGAATCGTATCATAAGATCTGTCTGACCGTCACATGATCAAAGCCGCCACTTGCCCGCAGATCGATGTACGCGTCTAACCACGAACCCCGCAGCCCGCGTAGGCCAATCTCATCGCCCGCATGAGGTATTCCCGCGTCGAGGGTAGCTACTCCCGCATCGCCCCGACTTCCGAACGCATGGCCACGCGACCGCGTGCCCATAAAGCGACGACGCTAACTCGAACTCGTAGCTCCGCATAGGCCCTCAGACCCGCATGAGGTATTCTCGAATCACGGTCCTGCATCGCTCGAAGTCTACCCCAGACGGAGGGCGCTTAACCCGGAATCATCTCAAGAGATGAATGCCACAATACTATCATAACGATCGATAGTTAATAAGCACAATCAAGGAAACCCCTTTACACAAACATCACAAGATACTAACACACGTAGCATCCTAACACGTTTACTTATCAAAGCAATCAAGAAAGTATTACAAGGCTATCACAAACCAATACAATCAAGTTGTTCACACAAGGTACTTTCTACTTTATGATTAACAAGATCGGGTTTTTATCCCCAAAGTACTTCATACATTAACTCTTTAAAAGATACGTTACTTATGATACCCATAGTATATGAAAATAGAGTGATTATCTTTTTAAAGTAAATCAATTACTTCTCCTTGTAAAATCAAGTAGCAACATTCTTTTCCAATGTTCAAGTTTGCCTAATTTCCAATGTTCAAGTTTCTCATTTTTTTTGAAAGGTTTCGCAGTTCATAGTCTTATTCATTTAAGAATATAATTCTCCTTTAAACAATCTGAGAAACCCAAGCCTTATATGTGAGTAGGATATTCTTGTTTATTACAATCTTATTACAAAGACATGATCTAGGAAATATCATTTTGTCTCATCTTAGCTTCTACGCAGATGGAAGTTTCTCCGGTTTTAATAATACTTAATTATTCAAAACATTTCCTTTTATTAACGCTGCAGTGGTTTGTCGATACACATTCTGATTTCCGAAATCAGTAAAACATTCTTAAGCCGTTATACCTAACTTCCCATAAAGCTAGTATAACTCTTAAGTTTTCAAAAAAAAACCAAATATTACTTCTTCTTTCAAAATGATTCAAAATCTTTTGAAATACTTCAAGTTCTTTATTAACACATAACAAGCTTATAGTTCAAATCGATTTACCTTTTAAAAACCACATGTATTTTCTTACCAACATAAAGTCGTTATAACCAAATTCCCATAAAGCCGTTATAACACTTTATGTTTACACCAATCAAATACGTTCAAAGACGTATGCGCTCACCGTACTACATATTTCACACATATCATGCTAGAAGAGATAGGAAGAGGTTCACATACCTCGCGACGAGTATCGACTAATAGCAAAACGCTCCAAGTACTTCCAACGGTCGGCTACTCCTTAAGCCAAGTAGATCGCGCCACACGTAGTACTTCAACCTATAAGGCCACCAGGCGCTTATTAGTGTTTAGATCCGCCGTAGAACATTCTACGTAAAATTCAAAGACTCCCGCAACAACAGAAATCTCTCCTTTATCGAGGCCGCTATCAAGCCAACCAGGGGTTATGATCTAACCCTAACGTACAATTCTACTCCACGATACTACTACAAGTCTCATGTAATACAACCCTATGTAATTACGATTCAAGATTCTTCTTTAAATTCAGCTTAAGTCGCGAGACATTGCGTAAGTATTATTCAGCTTAAGTCAAAAGACATTGCCGATAACTACGCTCAGTTCTATATATAGGATACTTCAACTATATATTCAAGAAATCATGTAATTTCCAATTACAATAGGGGGACAAGATAATTACCTCGATAAGCCCATAATTATCCAAGTATAAAGTCGATCCTGGGCAATCGTTTAGCTCGACTCAAGGCCCAACCCGCCTCCAAACAACCCTTAGAAGTTCTAACCAACTTCTACTTACTACTCCAACTAACCATGGAGATTTTCCTAGGGTTTCGGTTTGTATTGACGGGAAGTATAATAGTATTTCGGCTTTTGTATAGGTATAACCTTAGAATACTACAAGGTATATGGCTAAGGTAATTTGGGCATTATAACAATACTTTGAGAGTATTTCTACCAAGAGGGGGTATTATACGAAAGCAACTAGGCTAGTGGGGTACCCCACGCCACACTACTAGGAGGGGAAGGGCTCTCGCCAAGGGGAGGAGGCTCTCGCCACTACACTACACAAAGGGGAGGAAGAAGCTTTCAAGACTTAAGAGATTTTGGATGAAGAAATTCATCAAAGGGAGGTATTTATAGGTCAGTGAAGGCCAACCAATGGCCAAGATTTAGCCAAGTGCTAGTGCAAGTGTAAGGCCAAGATTAGGGCATGTGTACCTAGCCAACTTGCACACAAAATATCCTACCTACTACTTGACAAAAATCAACCCCAATCGTCCAAGCTTTACCGCCCGAGTCCACTGATGAGAGGGTGCCAAGTGTCGCCTCTCGTTGGTCCAAAATGTTACGTCTCTAAAAATCCGCAAAAATTAAAAATGACATAGCGGAAATTCCCTACGAAGTCGTGAAAACGTTTAGTCGAAAAACGACTCTAACAAGATTGTCATGCACAAATAAAATTCGGCCAAGCACTTTAAGGCACAAACTCAAATTTTCTACGTCGTCCTTACGTCATACTGCGGAAATACGGTATAACATTCTCTCCTCGTAGAAACATTCGTCGAATGTTCCTTCTAAGTCTCAAAACAAGCGTCGCCGGATAGTCTTCACTACTATACTTACGAAAACAAACACCGCCACGTCGGCCCACGGAAACACCAAGCAAAATACCTCCATCCAAGTCCACGAGGAAACACTCTAACATAACCACAAACACTTCTCAGGGTCTAAAATATACTTCGCCCGCGCCTCTTTACAAAGAAATGATCACATCAATGCTCGCCATACATGCTCACTTCTCTCTTTACTCGTCGTAGATACCACTTTGTCACTTTGTCGCGAGCCTTGCTCGACGACCCAACAAATGGTGCAGGGCCGCTGCGATCCGGAGGATGTCGTACACTCGAACTCTTACCACATTCTGATACGGCTTCAGTTTCCAAAACTCGGGGCTACTATCTCTAACGTGGTCATCATTAAGTGGGAACACTCGGATGGATCTCGATACTTTTCCGATCATAACAATACGAAAGGCCGGACGTCTGACCTCCTAAGTCGGACGGCAAAGCTAACATATAGCAACTGGCCTATTCTTCACATGAACTCAAAGGGCCCAAAGTAACTCGGGCTAAGTCCTCTGTATTCCAAACTCGTCACTGACGGGGTGGTACGCTTGAAGACCGACCGTCGACTCAACTCTGGCGTCGTCGCCGATTATCCGCCAATTCCTCCGAAATGCGAACTTCTTCTAGACAAGCCGCGCTATCCGATCTGCTGGAACAAGCTGAACCAACTAATCGAACCTTGCCAACATCGAACCAATCGGCCGTGATTTACACTTCCGCCTCTGAGGCTTCACAAAGCGATATCCGAACACCGAAATGGTAGCTTAAACACTTCCTCCCGAGACAACAATCCCAGACTATCGCGAAATCGAACAACGGCGGGGCGAATGCGGTCTGAGACTCACTGAGTTCTTAACACATGCTTGGCAAAACTTCGGAAACAAAAACATCCGTAACACAGGCTCCACTGCGCCATAAGGTGAAGGTAGGCACCGTGCAGCCTTACAACCTTTACGATAAAACAACACGGTAGTAAACGGTCTGGCCGAAGGACACGATGGGCTGCCTCATCGGCGACCAGCTGGTCGACGCGTCCACGAACTCGTCTGTTGGTTAACTAAACTTGGGCCTAACACCCTCGTGACCACACCAGGCGGGACCACCAAACCGACCCGCACCACCAACAAAGCCGCGGGTTGACCCGCATCATGGCCTCAATCCGACCCGTCAACGAGCACAACACTAGTTCCCCGAAGGAAAACTCTCACTAATCACGTTATGAAAACCTAGCGGTCTTCATAGCTCAACTACCCTCTTTCATTTCACACTACTCAGGGACTTATCCCACAAATGTAGCTCACGTGCACTATGCACTCCTATAAGAATCAAGCATAACACTACACCTTTACTTGAGATGGCCTTACCTCTAAGGTCTTTACGTAAAACATTCTAAGGCTTACACCTTATCTATCCCCCCAAAATCTTACTCGGTTAACTAACCAAGATTTCTAATCACAACTAACACACTGCTATCAGAACATAACACTTAAGGTATACTCACCTTATCACATAAACAAAACTCTAGAGGGTTAAAGATATATCTATATCTACCGTCACTCCTCTTAGTCGTTCTAATCAAACCTTGCCTGTAGGCGCATAGTGAGAGATGACAAACTACCCACCGATCACGAAGGCTAAGTCCTCCTACAAGGACACTCGCCGACACGGACCACGGCGGTCATGCGTGCAACAAGTACCAACCTAAAAGATGACATTCCCGGGATGGCGTGCATCGGCTGTGACAGGAAGCCACGGAGTTCGACCAACTCCTGCGCACACCCCAAACGTCCCGAAATGCATGGAAGACCATTACGCATGGCGGAGGTGCATATCTAACTCGGTGAGGCGACTCGCCTCGAAAGTTACCAAAGGACCTTCTTGCTCGGCCTCTTCTCTGTCGCCCGTTAACCTGTCGATCTCTGCGTCTCGGCTGCTGCGCATAAGCCCGTTCACGAGCCGTGCTCGAATCTGGCGAAGAATTACTCTTTCACAACCTCTTTTAGATAGTCCTCAAGACTCGCGGTACATCGGTATACTGCGGTAGCCAAATCTATAGCTAGTAATGCGGTCGCCTCTTTGCAATCTATATTCGCGTTCGATGGTGGGCGAAGGTTCAAATATCATGGTCGCAGATGAGCTGCTGCCGTCGTGCTAAACTCTGCGGGGCTAGCGACGTCGCAGAACTCCCGAATGAAGCGCCACCGGTGATAATTGGGCTGTGCCACGTAACCCTCTGTACTTTACTCGCGGCTCCCTGCCTTGCGCCTCACAGTCGGGTTGCCTACGCGGAGGCATAACGATAGGGAAAGAATTTCGTCGGAGGTCCAACTTACAACACGGCTCTAAGGCACGATCTCGAGTGAGAAGAATAGAAACAATCCTAAATATCCTATAGCCTCACGATTATTGGTGTGGTGCACAACACACCGATAATCAAGACTCTCTTGGATCTGATGCAGACACTTTCAGAGGATTAATCGCTCGATACCACTTTTGTCACGACCGAACGGGCGTGGTCGTGCCTTACCGGACACCCAGTAGACATACATCGAGTGTCAATGAACATAAAGACAATACATGAAACCGATGTAATAAGACAAGGTGAAATAAGAAAAAGCAACTAAAAGCGGTTACGCCCGGTATATATGTATAAATAGCAACCTTTTTCAACATGAGCAGTTTAATCCTTTTTACAACCACCGCCTACAACATCTACGGACCTCTAAGAATGATCGACAACAATGGCGGGGCGGGGCCCCAAACCACGAATGTAAACACTTACGGCGGCGGACTATACGGCTGATAAGCCTCGAGAAACGGAGCTTCCCAATAAATCGTGACCACGAGCTAGGATCAACGGCGGTGTACCTCAACTGCGGCGTGAGCGGCCGAAGGAGGTCGATCTGCAGTGCAGGTATGTGGCGAAAATACATCGTAAATGAAATCATAGCGATCGTATAAAGCGGGAGATGGGTATGATAACCAAACTACGATTCTGACAAGCGATCGTATGTCAAGTCGGGGACTCGCCTCAAGTCATCACTTAAGTATAACAATGGGTCTCGGGCCCACAATATCAATCATGCGTGAAATACCTTCGCCACCGCGGCGATGCATGATATAAAAACACGAGGAACACATGAACACGGGTCCACTGTGTCATAATAAAGCTATGCGGGGTAAGTACGAAGGCATAGCGACTACTAAAAACCCACGGTACCACAAGGTCGTGGCGAATCAGATTATAAGATCTGTCTGGCCGTCGCATGATCAAAGCGGCCACTTGCGCGATGTCGATGTCTGCGTCTAACCTCGAACCCCGCACTCGCGTAGGCCAATCTCATCGGCGCGTGAGGTATTCCCGCATCGAGGTAGCTACTCCGGCGTCGTCACCGACTTCGAGTCGCGTAGCGCGACCGCGTGCCCGTAAGGGCCGACGCTAACACGGAACTCTCGTAGCTCCGCATAGGCCCCGGGACCGCGTGAGGTATTCTCGAATCATGGTCCTGCACCTTTGAGTCTACCGCGTCGGAGCGGCTTAACCCGGAATCATCTCAAGAGATGAATGCCACAATACTATCATAACGATCGATAGTTAATAAGCACAATCAAGGAAACCCTTTACACAAACATCACAAGATACTAACACACGTAGCGTCCTAACACGTTTACTTATCAAAGCAATCAAGAAAATATTACAAGGCTATCACAAACCAATACAATCAAGTTGTTCACACAAGGTACTTTCTACTATATGATTAACAAGATCGGGTTTTTATCCCCAAAGTACTTCATACATTAACTCTTTAAAAGATCGTTACTTCGATACCCATAGTATATGAAAATAGAGTGATTATCTTTTAAAGTAAATCAATTACTTCTCTTGTAAAATCAAGTAGCAACATTCTTTTCCAATGTTCAAGTTTGCCTAATTTCCAATGTTCAAGTTTCTCATTTTTTGAAAGGTTTCGTAGTTCATAGTCTTATTCATTTAAGAATATAATTCTCCTTTAAACAATCTGAGAAACCCAAGCCTTATATGTGAGTAGGATATTCTTGTTTATTACAATCTTATTACAGACCGTGATCTAGGAAATATCATTTTGTCTCATCTTAGCTTCTATGCGGATGGAAGTTTCTCTTGGTTTTAATAATACTTAATTATTCAAAACATTTCCTTTTATTAACGCTGCGATGGTTTGTCGATACACATTCGATTTCAAATCGATAAAACATTCTTAAGCGTTATACCTAACTTCCCATAAAGCTAGTATAACTCTTAAGTTTTCAAAAACCAAATATTACTTCTTCTTTCAAAATGATTCAAAATCTTTTGAAATACTTCAAGTTCTTTATTAACACATAACAAGCGATTATAGTTCAAATCGATTACCTTTTAAAAACCATGTATTTTCTTACCAACATAAAAGTTATAACCAAATTCCCATAAAGCGTTATAACACTTTATGTTTTACACCAATCAAATCGTTCGACACGTATGCGTCTGCGTACTACATATTTCACACATATCATGCTAGAAGAGATAGGAAGAGGTTCACATACCTCGCGACGAGTATCGACTAATAGCAAAACGCTCAAGTACTTCCAACCGTCGGCTACTCCTTAAGCCCAGTAGATCGCGCCACACGTAGTACTTGACCTATAAGGCCACCGGCTTATTAGTGTTTAGATCCGCCGTAGAACATTCTACGAAAATTCGGCTCTCCCCATGAGCGTAAATCTCTCTCCTTTATCGAGGCCTGCCATCAAGCCAACCGGGGGTTATGATCTAACCCTAACCTGTACAATTCTACTCACGGTACTACTACAAGTCTCTGTGTCTGACCTATGTAATTACGATTCGGTATTCTTCTTTAAATTCGGGCTTAAGTCGCGAGACATTGCGTAAGTATTATTCGGGCTTAAGTCAAAAGACATTGCGATAACTACGCTCGATTCTATATATAGGATACTTCAACTATATATTCAAGAAATCATGTAATTTCCAATTACAATAGGGGACAAGATAATTACCTCGATAAGCCCATAATTATCCAAGTATAAAGTCGATCTGGGCAATCGTTTAGCTCGACTCAGTGCGCTCAACCGGCTCCAAACAACCCTTAGAAGTTCTAACCAACTTCTACTTACTACTCCAACTAACCATGGAGATTTTCCTAGGGTTTCGGTTTTGTATTGACGGAAGTATAATAGTATTTCGGGCTTTTGTATAGGTATAACCTTAGAATACTACAAGGTATATGGCTAAGGTAATTTGGGCATTATAACAATACTTTTGAGAGTATTTCTACCAAGAGGGGTATTATCGAAAGCAACTAGGCTGTGGGTACCCACACTACTAGGAGGAAGGGCTCTCGGCCAAGGGGAGGGGAGGCTCTCGGCCACTACTACACAAAGGGGAGGAAAGCTTTCAAGACTTAAGAGATTTTGGATGAAGAAATTCATCAAAGGGGAGGTATTTATAGGTCAGTGAAGGCGACCAATGGCGAGATTTGTGAGTGCTAGGCAAGTGTAAGGCCAAGATTAGGGCATGTGTACTGCGACTTGCACACAAAATATCCTACCTACTACTTGACAAAAATCAACCCCAATCGTCCAAGCTTTACCGCCCCAGGTCCGCTGATGAGAGGTGCCAAGTGTCGCCCTCGTTGGTCCCAAAATGTTACGTCTCTCGGAAAAATCCAAAAATTAAAAATGACATAGCGGAAATTCCCTACGAAAGGTGAAAGCGTTTAGTCGAAAACGACTCTAACAAGTGTCATGCACAAATAAAATTCGCCAAGCACTTTAAGGCACAAACTCAATTTTCTACGTCGTCATACGTGCATACTGCGAAATACGGTATAACACCAACCCCGCTAAACCAGGCCACTCACTTTGATCCGCGGACCCGATCCACTTGACCGCCCGCTGAGCCCGCTTGGCACCCTTAGTACTTACTAGTGTCGACTATGTACGAACAAAGAGTAAAATTGCGGGGTATTGATAGAAAATGATTTGGTTTGGCCCTATTTATTAGAGTTCCTATTTTCTATGATATGTTGTGTGTCAAAACACCTGTCAAGTTTGGTTACTTCGAGGGAGTATCTACTATCTATCACTTGGGGGCAAACGGTGAAATTACTCGCCCACAGGGCCCCCACCCCCAGCCCGACAAAGATTGGTGGATGAGGTAAATCATGGTGATTCAGCGGCCTACTAGGTGAGAGGCACAATGTTTAGTGCTCACAAGGAATCATACCCCACAAAAGAGGAATGAAACTCCCACACTACGGCTGTTAGGACTCGAATCTACCTATTTGGGGACAATCTTACCACCCTAGAACCAACTGAATTACGGCCATGCGGGCATCCACTATCTATCACTACTACTAATATATAAGTGCGGATTGCAGACACTCAGGGTAAAGGTGGCTAAGTGACCGATCGGGCCATTAGCCCACTGAGTTCTTAACGGTTCGGACGATTCTGGTCGGTTCACGGACTCTCGCCAACGGTCGGTTCCTTCCGGATTCGAGTTGGCGTGCGGTTCGGGTCGAGCAGTCCAAGTCCGATTTCTATTTTTATTTTTATTTTTATTTCTAGTATTTATTTTCTATAATATAAACTAAATTCAATTTAAATATGTAATATAATAATATAATATATAATTTAGTTGTATATATTAAAATTGAAACTTTAAAGTTAACTTTTTATTTTATAGTTTATAACTTTATACTTTATAACTTTATACTTTATAGTTTATAACTTTATATTGTAAATTTGTAATTATACTTTTATTAATTTATTAGATTAGTAGATATAAGTCATATAACTTATAAGTAATAACAGATTAACAACTAAATAGATAGTAAAATTAAAATTAATGATAAGATGTAAACTTTTGAACTTTCATAACGTTAATAAGAGTACATAATGAAGTAATAATAATTTTGTTTACATATTATGCATCTTTTTTGCAAGTTCTTCGTAATCTATAGGTTGATTGAATTGGTTATGCTCCATAGCCTCTAAATCTGGAGTATTAATTCGATCCGCCGCTCCGCCTTCCAAAATATTGCCTATTTCTTCATCTTACGGAGAATTAACGTCTCACATCCTTGATTTCTTCTCTCCGATCTGATCCGATCCTTGCGGACTAACACTTCTAATGTGCTTCCACTCGATGAGTGGCGTGTGTCTCTATTTGATCTCGTGCTTGGCTAAATGCACTTTCGAAGCCACCGCTGAGATCGACACATTAAGAACATCCCGCCATCGCAAGTCTAAATTGCCTTTTGTTATCCTGCCACCATTGTAAAGGGTCAAAATTTTTCTTCGGCTCCGCTGGCTTTTGCAAATAAAATTGCATCTCATCGCAAGATCGGCTAGTGGTTGGTTGTGTTGTAAAAATGCTCCATATGTCTAAAGATTCTTCTTCGTCATATCATCATTGAATCCTGCAGTGTAGACACGAACCGTAACTAGAAGGAATATTAGTAGCAGTGTTGGTGTTATCATGTAATGTAGCATAATATTCATATAATGTAGTTAAGTTAGTATCAAGTTTATTTATGCAATCAAATGAAGATGGAGTTTCGGTTCCACCTATTTCCATATAAGTATATAAACTAAATATTAGATTATGACAATCTACTTTTTTAATAGAAGGATTTAAGACTGCACCAATACAATAAACATCGTGAATAGGAAAAAATATTTTTAAACTTTTCAAACATAATCAGAATCGCATCTTTATATTTCACATTTGATTTTAAACCATAAAGTAAATAGGAAATTTCCTATATGAGCTAAAGCATTACAAACTGTTGGGTAATAAGATCCGAAAATTCAACGATTGCGATGTAAAATTTACGTAAAATTTTTAAAAGTTCACCAATTGATTTCCAATGTTCGCTTGTTAACATATACATCACGTTCTTACAATGCGCATTTGCAACATGTGTTATGGGGTCTTTATACTTATAACATTCTTTTAAAAATAAATAAGTATAATTCCACCGTAATAATCTCTTACGCATGAATTTAGGTCTCAAATTAAATTGTTTACATTTTTCTTTAAATTCTATAATTCTATTTTTCCTATTATTACTGAATAACTCCAATGACTCTTTTGACAAGTTTTATTTGGTGAAAATAAATCAAGACCACTTTTAACAATTAAATTATAAATATGACAAGCACAACGAACATGAAATATATCAGGAAGTGGTGGTTGTACTTCCGCTTTTAAAAGATCTACAGCAACAGTATTATTAGATGCATTATCAAATGATACACAAAGTATTTTATTATAAAGATTATATTTTTGGGCATAAAAACAAATAGTTTCGCTTATATATTTTCCAGTATGACTTTGATCCTCGTTATACGCAAAAGCAATAATACGTTTTTCCATTTTAAAATTTCCATCAATGCAATGACAAGTAATTGTTAAATAATCATAACTGTTCAATGCATGTCCAATGTCTGAAGTAAAACTAACATGGCATGGAAGGTTAGCAAACAAATATTGCAAGAAAATAACATAATCATTATGAAGTCTAAAAATATCGGCTCTAGTAGTACTACGAGGAACACCTTTAAAAAAATGATTATATACTCTTTGAATATATGTAATTAAATATGAAGAAGAAGCAAAAGAAAAAGGCAAACAACCTCCGACAATCATTTTTGCTAATTCAATGCGATCTTTTTTTGGATCGTACTTAGCCAACCCCCCAGTTAATGGATTAAGTTGTTGTTGACCGGGTTCTAAATTAGGGACAGCATTCCATTGTGCCGTATGATCGAATTTTATATGTCTAGCTATAGTGCGTCCCGTCGCGCCACCTGCTTATGTTTATAAGTTCTCCCACAAATATTACATTTAACTCTATCGGTACCACAACTTTATCATAAAAGAGCCACACTTTACTCCTTTTCTTCTTGCTCTGGTTACGGTAAAGGAAGGTCTACGACCTTGACTACCACTAGCGATACCAACGTTGAAGGAAGAGCACTAGTAGGTGTAGCAGGTTCTTGTTCTTCAAGTTCAACAATATTATCTAATTGAACGTTATCACATTCATTATCTTCTATTCCAAAATCTTCTTGCATTTGATCATAATCTATATTTTGATTAGATGATGAAGAACCTACAAATTTTTTACCCCTTGAACTAGATTTACGGCGCAGTCCCGACGCAATTCCCCTTAGTAAAGACATTATAAAATATTTAAATAATCAACAAATAAATATGACAATTTAATAAAATAATTAGAGAATGAAACGAGTGTACCAAACTTGATTGAATTCAATAGAAACTCGAAGCTCGAAGTCTTGCGTCTTGCTACTTTGAATTTGAAAACTAATAATAATAATAACTTGAAAATTGATAATAAAGATGATTAAGAGAGTATGAGAATAAGAGAATTGAGAGAAATGTTGTGTGATAATAATGAAGAAAATGTAGAAAATTTATAGATTTTTAAAAGGGTAAAAATGGAATTAAAATAAATAAATAAACAAAACAAAAAAAAAAAAAAAAAAAAAAGGCCAACGGTCGAAATGACCGTTGGCCATGCCCCTGCCCCCCCAGCCCCCCTCCCAAGCCCAACGGTCGAAATGACCGTTGGGCAATTTTATTCTGGGACCGGTCGGTTGCCGATAATGGAACCGGTTTTCCAATCTGCCTAACCTGGTCGGTATCTTGATTTTAAAATGACCCGTGCGGGTTGGGGTTGGGGGACAATCCGACCCCCAACCCGGTATGTCCTTACCGGTCCGGTTAAACCACCGGGTCAACCGGTCGTCCGGGTTGACAGGTATAACTCAGGGTCAACATGCTTGCCGACCATGAGGGTAGTTCCGTAAATATTAGAGTTGTTGCTAAGTGTTGTTGTAAATTGAGAATCTTTCTTGCATTTGACGAAAAACCCAAATGTATCCTTATTAATTTTCACATGGGTTCCTTACTTTAGCAAGTATTGCAGTAGTTCTCAGGTGTACTTCTACTTTTGCAGGTTAATTTTGCCCTTACTTTTCCATCTTATTACTTCAATTTGCTTGGACACTTTCGTAAATTAGCCCATCTTGAGGCACTCCATTATAGGAGCTAACATGCAATCAAAAGCACTGAGATCATGTCCCGCCGAAGATAATTGAAATCACATTTATCTCCTGTCACATCAAATTATTCATCTATCATATTATTAAATATCTTCATTTATCACATACACTCAACAGACCACAGCAGGAGATATTTTATAAAATAATTCATTTTCTCTTTCTCCTCATCAATATATATACCCACCATATATATTCATTATATCTCATTTTCTATTTTGTATATGATATTATTCTTGTCATTCATATTATTACACATATAATAGTAAAATTATAAATTACTTATATTCATTTAATTTTGACATTTATTAAATTTATTATAATATTAAAACACAACAATGCATGATTTTATTAATGAAGATAAATTAATCGTACAATTTATCAAAAACACACTAAAATATTGATAATATTAAAATCACAAATTGAAAATTAATTTTCGGTTGTTTCAAACTTTTGTCAAATTCCAAACTTTTCGGTTATACGGATATTGCATACCAAAATTAGTTGGTATCATATATGACATTTGAAAATTGGATGACATATTTTGAGAATTTTGTGGACGTTGGAGGAAGATTAAAATTTTGATTAGGATTCATATTAAAAAAAATAGCAAATAATTTGAAAGAAGATAGAAATTTGGAGAAAATAGCCAAAATATTTCGGTGTCCAAATGAAGTAAACTTAGTATCTTTTTATAGATCTTGAAAAATAAAAAAATGATTTTTTTAATTCGGTCAAATTATTTGTCAAAAATAGCAATTAAAGTAGCGGTGGAAAATGAATTTCTGGCAGCCAATCGCAGTCTGCCACATGGCGTTGCCAGAGACATTATCTCCACGTGGCAAAATTATCTTCTATATATTCAATAATTCCTAATTATTTTCATGTCAACATGTTATTCAAATTATTTCCTGCTGTGTGTAATTATCAAGGACAATGTCCCCTGCTGGAAATGGTCTAACACTTAGAAAAATTTCCACAGCATGTTGTCTTTTAAAATGTTTAATTGCATTGGCAATCCAACAAGACTTAATTTTTTGTTCATAGATCATCCTTAATTGATCTAAATATAGCATTACTTTCATAATAAATTGTTAAGAGTCTCATATCAGATATAAAATGAAAATATGAAATTCTTATATGGATTTGGACAATTCTTACCTTATAAGCTAGCTTTTTAGGATTGAATTAAACCCAAAATTCATTCTTTACCTGATATAACCCCAAGAATCAAGATCTATTCTTTAGATAAATAATTTTAGAATTTACATTTAAAAGTTTAAAGCATTTCTATGCCTTCACAATTTGCTGCACCTCTTACTTTTCATTTGTTATTTACGAATTTAGGAAAACCTAATAACTTTTATATGTATATAAGAAAATATTCCAAGTATTTATAAATATTTAATCGTGAATTCAGTTATTATATATTGACTTAAGATTATTATAGAAATTATAAATTATAAATTCTGAATTCTTGAGGATAGAGTTGTGTTTGAATATATTTTTTGCAAAAATATTTGAAATAATATTCATGCTTGAATGTACTTTTCAAATTTGAAATACAACTTCAAAAGTAAATGGTGAGTTTGGAAAATAAGTTATAAGTTGTTCTCCAAATTTGAAATACAACTTCAAGCTGGATTTATAATTTTTATGATTACACACTGATTTTCAAATAAAGTGAGAATTATTCCAAAAAAAAAATATGGCCAAACGAGTCCATTATATTTTTGTAAATTTACCATATGAAAGATTAAATGTTTTAGAGCTTTGCTATATTTTTCTCATTGAAAGAATTAATCTCTTGATTATTCTTATTAATGAAAGGCATATATATACAAGTTACAAGGAATATCCTCTTCCTATTCTACTTAGGAATCCCTATTCTATTTGAAGACTAACTTCACAATTATGGTAATATTACACTATTAATTAAGATACAATCATAAGTCTAATATTCACCAAATATACAAAGGAAAGAAGGGCCCCACGTGGTCGGCTGGGCCACTGCACTACCAAATTGGGCTCTGGCTCAATATACTTTAACACACTCCCGCAGTCATAGCGTACGATTTTCGTACGCTGAGACTGTCTCTAAAATCGTCAAAAATGACCGAGGGGAGACCCTTTGTAAAAAATGTCTGCAATTTGATATCTTGAAGAGACATGTCAGACACGTACTTGTCCTTTAACAACCTTCTCTCTAACAAAGTGAATATCCATCTCTATGTGTTTAGTACGCTGATGCTGAACTGAATTACCAAAAAGGTAGATGACATTTATATTATCACAATACACCAAAGTAGCCTTCTCAATAGGACAATCAAGTTCTAACAGTAGATTTCGTAACCAACATGATACAGAAACCACATTGGCTACCCCTCTATACTCGACCTCTGCACTTGAACGTGAAAGCGTTGATTGACGTTTGACAGACCATGAGACCAAGTTATTACCTAAAAATATGCAATAGCCAGACGTAGACCGTCTGGTGTCAGGATAACCACCCCAATCAACATCTGTATATGAGACAAGTGTAGACGTCGACGAAGGGTACAAATGCAAACCATAATCAAGTGTTCCCTGAATGTACCTAAGGATGCGTTTGAGCGCATTCATATGTTCAACTCTGGGATCATGCATAAACAAACACACTGCTGGATCGCATATGTAATGTCCGTCGCGTGAACGTAAGATCTTGAAGGCGCGCGCAAGACTACGATGGCGGGTCTGATCTCATACTGAGAGTCACCGCGGCGCTGACTTGGGTTTAGTATCAACTGGAGTAGAAGTGGACTTACATGATGACATCCCAGCCCTCTCAATGATCTCTGTTGCATACTTCCTCAGTGTTAAGAACAATCCACATGCATAACGAGTGACTGTAATTCCCAAAAAATAGCTCAAGGAGTCCAAGTCTTTCATGGCAAACTCAGAACTGAGCATTGTCATAATAGACTTTCTCAAAGCATTAGAAGAGACAGTCAAGATAATATCATCCACATATAACAATATATAAGCCATGGAAAAACCCCGAAGATATATGAACAATGAATTATCAGACCTGCTGTGAGAAAAATTCATAGTCGAAACAAAATCAACAAACCTCTTATACTAAGCCCGTGGAGACTGCTTAAGCTCATATAAGGACTTCTTCAATAGACAAACATGATTAGGATATCTAGTATCCTTAAACCCCAAAGGCTGATGCATATACACTATCTCCTGAAGATCACCATGTAGGAAATCATTCTTCACATCTAGATGATGAATGGACCATGATTTTGAAAGAGCCAAGCTGATCACTGTGTGAATGGTAGTCGGTTTGACCACTGGGCTAAATATCTCACCACAATCCACACCAACCTGCTGAGTCTTACCATCACCTACAAGTCTAGCCTTATGCCTTGCAAATGAACCATCAGAATTTTCCTTATGAACAAAAATCCACATAGGCCGAATAATATTAACACCAGATGGACGGGGTACCAAGTCCCATGTCTTATTATCAATAAGAAAATTATATTCCTCGGTCATGGTAATTTTCCAATTAGGGCCATTTAAGGCAGACACAGGATTACGGGGTAAAGAGGATTTAAGAATATTAAAATTAAAATTAAAATATCTTTTTGGTTTAAAAATACCCCGTTGACTACGAGTGACTGGACCATGACTCTCGACTGGATTGGGTGAATTTTGGGAATTTTCGGAATTTTCTGGAATGACCGTCGAAGGAGCCGCAGCGCCAGAAGAGCTGCAGAGCTCTCTGAAGTTTTGACGCCGTGACGCCTCTGTGCAGGGCCGCGGCGCTGACTCACAGATGTTTTGGCACGCTGACGACGTTTTTTCGGATAAATCTGAAAAATGACGTAGAATATATAGTGAGATAAGATCATCCAAGAAATCATAAGAACTAGGCACGGGTTGTTCTACTTTAGAAAATGGAAATTGAGATTCATCAAAAAGGACATGACGACTAATGGTGATTCGTTTAGAGGACAAATCAAAGCATTTATAGCCACGGTGATTTGATGAATAGCCCAAAAACACACAAAGAGTAGAACGTGTCTGAAGTTTGTTGATTGTAGTGGATGGAAACAATGAATAACATAAACATCTGAAGACTCTAAGATGAGAATAGGACGGAGTTTTATTGTATAACACTTGAAGATGGGAGGAATATGTCAAACCTTTAGAGGGAAGAATATTAAGTAGATCAGTAGTCATTTGTAGCGCATGATGCCAAAACAATGGAGGGACGGAAGAATGAACCAATAAAGTATGAATAATGTTATTTATGGTACGAATTTTTCGTTCTGCTTTCCCATTTTGTGAGGACGTATGAGAACAAGAAAAACAAAAATTTATCTCATTTTGAGCACAAAACTCCATAAATTCCTCATTGTCATAATCTTTACCATTATCATATTGAATGTTCTTAATTTCCCTTTCAAATTGGGTTATGATGAAAGCTCTAAATTTTGTGAAGATGGAAAAAACTTGTGATTTTTTCGCAATTGAAAACATCCATAAAAATTTAGAACAGTCATCCAAAAATAACACATAATAACCATAGAACTGAGAACGGGAGATGTCCATAAATCGCTATGAATAATATCAAATAACATTGAAGTATGAGAATTCGAAGCTACAAACGGTAACTTAATAATTTTCCCTAAAGAACAAGATTGACAATTTGGAGTACTATGTGTATCCTTACAAGAAATAAATTTATTCTTATCTAAAACAGATGAAATTGACGACCCTAGATGACCTAGATGAGCATGCCACAAGAAAAGAGCAAGAGCTGCAAAAGTGGATGACATAACTTGACGTGAGATGCTGAGACTTGGAGTGATTGGATAAAGATCACCCCCACTGTTATACCTCATGAGATGACTGCCCATCTTGAAATCCTTCACAGAAAATCCAAACGGATCAAAATTAATAGAAACCCAATTATCAGTGGTGAATTTACGGACAAACACCAAATTTTTAATCAGTTTTAGGGCATGAAGGGTATGTTTCAGGACAAGTGGTGGATGAGGAGGGGACAAAGTTTTATGACCATAACCCTTAATTGGAATAGAATTGCCATTACCAACATTTATACCACGATTAGTGCTCAAATTGGAATAAGACGAGAGAGTACCTTGGTCGGATGTCATGTGGGTAGTGGCGCCGGTGTCCATGCACCAATTAGGGTATGGTTGAGTCAATCCAAGCGTGTGCATCACTGCTTCAATATAGGTCTGAGTGGGTCTGATGGGGCGAGGCCCAAGTATCTTTGGGCTGCTGCCGCCCATAGGATCGTCTGAATCACGAGTCGACACGGAAGAAGGCGGGCGCGGTGCATGTATTGGGCGATATCGAGGGGACGCGGTCTTTGTAAGTCCGGGCGCGACACCGTGGCGCTAGGACCGCGCCCGCCTGTCGAGGGGGCCTCGTGGTCTCGGGGCTGGCGGCGATTACCTCCGTTGTTGCCGCCACAATTCTTGTCATTATTCTTCCGATTCTGGCCCTTCTTACCACCCCCGTTGTTGTGATTTTGAGTCATGTTGGCTGGATTGAAAGGAGAAAAATTGGAAGCAGTCATCATGACGACATGGCTGGCCCCAATCGCCATTTTCTTAGCCAATCCGGCTTCTTCTAAAGTAAGCATAGAACAGGCTTGATAAAACCCTGGAAGGGGGTTATTCTGATGAATAACCGAAGCAACGCCGCTATAGGCCTCTGACAGGCCTGCAACCATCTGAAGAACAAGACGACTATCAGAAATCGGAGAACCCACGTTGTGAAGTTGGTCTGCCAAATCTGTCACGCCCCGACTTTTCTTAAGCCTTTACTTAGGGTGTGATGGCACCTGGACAATTATTTCCCACCAGGAGCACCATTTAATTCTATTTATTTAGAAATTTAAAGTTATATTCAAATACGGAGTTGTTAATAAAAATAACAATAAAGAAATCTGTTTATGACTTTATTGAAAACATAACGCGAGTCTATGCTCGTGCAAATATTGTTTCTACATAGACATACTAACAAAGATTATTCTAAGTTGGAAGGGAGACCATTCCACATGGGCATTTCTCGAGACACTGTAACTGACATTCTGGACCTGACGAGTACCAAACCCGAAGCAATGGACTTGGTATGACAAGAGGCTGCGGGACGATCGCTAGCCTTGGCGTGGAGTCTTTCCTCTATCAAGTTTTCCTGAAACATGTTAAATAAAGAGTCAGCCCTACCATCTGGGGCTGAGTGAGAACCTTACCCTGCAATTCAAAGCAACACCACAATATTCCAAGTGCAATCACATTATAACGTAATAAGCATATTGCAAAAACATATCAGGTTACAACATTTTTAAATATGCAGGAACTCCTCATAGGAAATTCTCAGTTTAACTAACACTTTATTTTATCTCGTATTATACGTTAGGACATTCCCCTGCATTTCCATATGTTTGTTACATTTATATATTTGTGAACGCGTATTCACTTTTCATATTTATATACAGGTGAACATGTATTCATTTTTCATATTTATTGCGGCGTGCAACCCGATCCATTATATTTACGTATTTGTGAACACGTATTCACTTTACGTTTTGTTGCGGCGTGCAACCCGATCCATTATGTTTACGTATTTCTGAACGCGTATTCACTTTACGTTTTGTTGCGGCGTGCAACCCGATCCATTATATTTACGTATTTGTGAACACGTATTCACTTTACGTTTTGTTACGGCGTGCAACCCGATCCATTATGTTTACGTATTTGTGAACGCGTATTCACTTTACGTTTTGTTGCGGCGTGCAACCCGATCCATTATATTTACGTATTTGTGAACACATATTCACTTTACGTTTTGTTGCGGCGTGCAACCCGATCCATTATGTTTACGTATTTGTGAACGCGTATTCACTTTAAGTTTTATTGCGGCGTGCAACCCGATCCATTATATATTTATGTGAACACGTATTCACTTTTCATATTTTTCAGAAGATCGAATAAATACTATTCTCTTTTCTAACATTCTGTCATTCATACTTGTAATGATTATAACTTTTTAACCATAACTCCAACTAAGGTGTTTCTCAAGCGGAAACTAAGGTAAGACGGGGATCTTTCACTGTACCAAATTTCATTTAAAACTACTTTGGATAACTAACACAAATTTATCCTCAAAACAGCCACATGAAATTTGTTTCGGCAGAATATTTTATTAAACAACACCCAATCTTATAATAGTCATAACTCCTAATCTGTAAACCCGTTCAAGCCCCATAAATTCTCAAAACGACGAGAACAGAGAACTACACGTTTCCATGTGAACCATCCTTTTATATTCTGCACCATTTGGTACATTTTTACACTTTTATCCGCTGCCCTTCCTGGATCTCGATAGATCCGAGGCAGAAACTTTAAACAGCGATAACTCTCATTCCGTAAGTTGGATAGACCCCCGTAAGGTCTCAAAATGTCCAAAACAGAGAGATATAGAACTTTCATTTAGCAACAATTTTCATATTCCCCACATATTAGTACAGTTTTACGTTTCCACGTCCTGCCCTTCTGGATTCCGATGAATCTGAGGCAGCAACTTCAAACTACAATAACTCTTAACTCGTAAGTCCGTTTTAATAATTCTTTATCTATATCTGTCCGTAACAGATATATTTACAATCATGTAAATTTTCATATAATTCTAATAAGTAAAACTCAATAAAAACCGTCCGTAATTATGCCTTTCCGAATTTCGACCAAATCTAAGGCAGGAACTTTGAACTATGATAACTTTCAAACCGTATGTCCATTTTACCTCATTTTTGGTTCTATATGATCATATTAGAGAGGTGTACCACTCTTCCGAATTTCATCAAATTCTAACAATTATAACTCAGTGAGAACAGTTGGTAAAGTTCATGACGCAACTAGTCGTCTAAACAATCAAAAGTTCAATATTTCTTTTCAACACTCAATTCTTATTCTAACATATATTGAACTAAAAATAAAGGATGTTACCAAGAATTTCTGAGTGAGAAAACTCACCTTGTAAGTGTGAAGATTATTGTTGTGTGGTTGCTAAAATTATCCTTACTCTCTAGTATTTTGCTTCTTGTTCTTCTCGCCCTCTTGGTATTTTTTTCCTCTTCTTTTCACTTGTTTTTTTCTGATTTTCTAACCTTTATGTTATGTACTTTGTTTGTGTGTAAATACAATGTATAAGTGGAGAGTTTTCTATAACCTATGAGAGGTGGAATGACAAGAGTTGGAGGGGAAATGAAAATGAGGGAAGGGGTAAAGACTTCTCTTTTTTTTTCTTTTTTTTTTTTTGTTTTTGTTTCTCTTTTTTTTTTTTTTTTTCTTATTTTCATTTTTATCCATCTATTTATCCAACTTTAACACTAACTCCATCCCATGCAATTTATTCTTTGTTTTCTTATATATATGTATTTTTATTAACCCAACCACAACTATATATTATTATTATTTTTTCCGGATTTTACAAAATCCTTGAGACGTTTACAATAAGAAGAAACCTTTGGAAACGTTGTCATAACAACCTGTGAAAATTCTGCTCAAGGATAACAATTCGAGAATGACTGTTATCTTGGAAGATATCCCGCAATCGATTTCACGCCGCCATAGCTGTGGAGTTGGGTTCCATAATTATCTTTAAAAGATCCAAGGAGATGGTGACATAAATCCACTGAAGAACCTTTGCATCAAACATGACCCATAATTCTGGATCTGCTTCTTTAGTGGGCACAACAGTCGTAGAAGTAGACGCTGCATCACCATCCTTTGGAGAGGTGGAGGAATGATGTGGTGGAGGACTTTATGTGCCAAAACATGAATCTTGAATAACTCTGCCCACGTTTCATATTGGACGTTTTCAAGATCAAGAACAATAGGAATGACGCTCTTGATGTTAGAAACTGTGAGGGCAGGATGAAAATTGTTCTTATCAGTCATAGGGAATAGAACAATAAGATTCGGAGAAGAGAATTTTTGGAGAAAAGAAAGAGGAAACCCGAGATGTATCTTGGAATTTTGAGAAAGGTTTCACGGAATTTAGGAGAAAAAGAAAGGAGCGGAAGCAAGGTAAAAATAACCTAGACTCTTCATACCATGAAATAATTAATCTCTTGATTATTCTTATTAATGAAAGACATATATATACAAGTTACAAGAAAGATCCTCTTCCTATTCTACTTAGGAATCCCTATTCTATTTGAAGACTAACTTCACAATTATGGTAATATTACACTACTAATTAAGGTACAATCCTAAATCTAATATTCACCAAATATACAAAGGAAAGAAGGGGCCCACGTGGTCGGCTGGGCCACTGCACTACCGAATTGGGCGCCCAATATACTCTAACACTCATAAATCCAAGCTTTAAAATTGATTCAGAGAATTGCATGTGAAATTAATGTTATACTTTAACGTATCGTATGTCTGCTTTTAAATCACATTACGTTTTAATATTATAATATGACAGTTTATGTCATTTTCAAACAAATAACGAGTTCGTGGAGGCGATGGTTAATAGGGGTAGTGGTGTGTGTCTACTGAATGGTGATTGTGGATACCTAATAGCTAACAATCATGGTGGCTAATGGCAGTGTTTGACGGTGGTGATTGATGTTGACATTAGTAGTGGCAAGTGCCAAATTATGGTGGATGATAGTACCAACTAATAGCCCTTGTCCCAGCTCTCTTGCCCTCCTCTTTTGGTCAAGTCGTCGATAGTATTCATTATAAAGCTAGCTAGTAAGCTTCCCACTCCGGTACCAACTCCTAATAGAGCAGACGCTACACTTGACATGCTTCTAGGAAATTCTGAAATATAAAATTCGTTTTGCCCAATGGAATGCAGGGTCAATGCAAAGCCAGCAAGGGAATACTGCGGAAGTAGCCACATTGCTGACATATAGGTATCACACCTTGTGGATCATCCGAGTAGCCCTCCTTGATTGCGAATTTGCGATACTTCTCCGCACACCTTCTACAGCTCTTTTGTGCTGAAATGAGCTGGTTTTCCAGTCAATTTTGACGCTACGGGAAGAATGAAATAATCATAGAGGACAATCCAAAGTATAGCACGTATTAATAGAATATTTCTCAATATTCTTCATTAATTGTATTAATTATAAATTTCTTATTTTAGAAAGAATTATAATCCTTTTGTAATTAGGATAATTTGTATATCTCCTATTTTAAGTAGAATTATAATCCTTTTGTAATTAGAATAATTAATTACCTAGTTTGTATCAAAGTAAATATTCTTGTAACCTTATATATACTGTAATCATTCATCAATAAAACCAAGGGAACATATTCTTTATGGTAGCAATAGCCTAAAACTACAAACTTTACCCTAGCCGCCGATACACCTTCTCGGTCGCCACCTTTTTTTCCATGTCGGCACATAACCCACGTCGGAACCCTAGCCACCGACCTCTCTCGGCCGTCCCCGTTTTTCCCCACGACAAAACCCTAGTTTTTCCGGCCATTCTCCCTCACTCTTCCTCTTAAATTTCATCTTCCATGGTTGACAAAATCAAATTTCATCCGACACTTGCCGTAAACAACATTAAAAACTTCATCGTTGTGACTCTTGATATGGAAAATGGTCAATACTCTTCGTGGACGGAGCTTTTTAAGATCCATTGTCGTGTTTACGAAGTTATAGACCACATCATACCTCCCACGCCGAAGTCCATAGACGTACCATCAGCTTCGACTTTTGATGATGCACTCGATCACGTTTGGACTCAGTCGTCCTCCAGTGGATATACGACACAATATATAATGATTTGTTGCACATCATCATTGAGACCGATGCCACTGCCCGCCAAATGTGGGAACGTTTGGACAATATTTTCCACGACAACAAAACTCAACGAACGTTATACCTTGAAAATCAGTTCAAGGACGTTCATCAGGACGATTTCCCAAACATGTCTGCATACTATCAAGATCTCAAAATGCTTGTCGACCAACTCTCCAACGTCGGCGCACCAATTGTTGACACCCAATTTTGACCCTCCCGTCCAGTCATTAGCTATAAAATTAGACTAATAATACAACAATAATTTTTATGATTTTAATAATAAAATACAACAATAAAACATTAATACAGACATAAATAAACAATTCAATAATGACACCGCTTCTTACGTAGAAAATTACACACTTAGAGCCTTGTCATAATTCCTAATAATAAATAATAAATACATAAAATAATAATCTAACACACGCGTTTTAATAATAGCATTCATAAAAGAATTAAGAAGTCCTAATTTTATTTAATAAGTTTTAATAACAGCGCCGCATTCTAAAATATTAAGCACTAATCAAATAGCACGCCCGCATTTATAACAATCAGATTAATAAAACACCTAAATAATTTAAGCACAATCTATTAATTTAATTTACTACTAATTAACTAATTAAATACCTAAAAATAAATACCTAATTAAAATTAGCAGCACACCTCTACCACTACCAGCCCAATCACCCGCAGGCCCAATACCCCTATCTACCCGCAAGCCCACTACCCATTCAGCCTTATATCGACCCAGCCCCATTACCCTTTATCTTTCCCTTAGCCCATCGTCCCAGTCGTCCTCCCTCAGACAAAACCTAGGCGAAACCCTAAGCCCTCAATCGCCGCCTCCGCCGCCCATACGCCTAAAATCTCGCCTTCTTAACCAAATCACTTACCTTTACCCATGCAAGCGCGACCAACGATTTCTTACCATAACTAACCAAATCCCTTCAAATCGTAACGCTCGAATCACACAAAATCAAGACGAATCCCTTACGATCACCACTGTGGTTTACCTAATGGGAACCAACATTGAGGCTATATAAACCCATCTCCATACACTCGAAAATTCATTCGGCAATAGAGAGAAGACAGGAAAGAATCATTTGGAATTAGCATTAGTCGAACACAGAGCAGAAACGGGGGGGGGGGAGCACGGTGGAGTAGATACAAGAGAGCTCGAGGCGAGACGATCGAAGACATAGGCAGAGAGAGGAGAAAATAGCAGCAAAAGTTCAACGATTAGGAGATTCAGAAGACAATCAAGAATCAATAGTCAACCATTCTTGCGAAACCCTTCCTCTTCCCATTGCATTAGCAATCCCTCCGAGTGGTTCCGACGACTTGATACGCTGCCTCGGTTCGCGTAGGAGAAGGTAAACTTAACTACTTTCTCTTTCGAATTTCGACTCTTTATGCAAATTTGTGCATTTCAGTTATATCGCGTCGATCGCTTGTTAACATTATCGTGTAAGTGTTTAACATGTCTTAGTTTATCTAAGCGATTTCGATTATTTAAGTTATCGATTAGGTTTGTTTTTAATATCATGTAAGTATGTCACATTAATATCGATTTTTTTATAATCCCCGAATTCATACGCTAGTTTGTTGTTTATCTTGAGTACATGGACAACGTAGTGTCGCGATTGGATGATTAAGAAGGTGGTTTTCAATCGCCTATAAAATCGGGATATAGTTATATGCTATTTAAGCCTTTAACTATGCATTAGATTAGAAACCGAAAGAAAACTTTTACATTGTATGGAAATCTTGGGGATTAGTTGAATTCATCCTTTACATTTTCAAAGGAATTAATGCACCAGTTGGTCCTGAACAATAAGTATGTGTATTCTCTTTGATATCTATGCCTAGAATGCTTTAGATGGTATTCCCAGATTTACTACTTGATGCTTATCTGCCTTTCTTCCATCTGTATATACACTTGTGTCCATTTACTTAGGAGTAGATCTGATCTCTGGGGTTCTGTTTTGTTTTTAATCCTATAAGGTTAGCTCTAGCATGATTTAAGTTAAATCTTGTTTGCAATCTTGTTCAGCTCATTTACACACATTTGCTTGTTTTCTGAAGCTATCAGGCTAATCATATATTTACTCTGTATAAGTCAGTGTGCTTAATATTTGGGATGGCATGAGTCATACTTAAAATCACTAAGTTGCCAAGATAGTTTTAATTGCTCAAAAGAAGAAGTATGTCTAAACAGGCCTCGTGTTTGCATTTCGAATCCTGTATTTGTACTTTTGTGTAGGCTAATATATTTCCCCTTTTTTTTTATTGTACACTTGACTACTTTGAGAGAATATTCACATGCTAGCCTAGTTTATATGCTAACTGAAATAGTCACAGTTTTGAATATGTCACTGATTGTTTCAAAGGATAGAAGTCCTCTGGTTTTCATGATTTATACACTTTTAGATAAAAATGGATACATACGCATGTTATATATGTCTTCTTCTGTCTTTGTGCAACTTGTCATTGAATGAAACCGGCAGTTTATGAAGAATGAACATGTACTTTGTTGTTTTTTAAAGTGTCATATGTTCGATTCGAATTCTTGTTGTAAAGATAAAATCAAAACCAACATTCTATTGTTGTTTGTTCTTTTGATTACAAGGCCTAGTTTGAATGAATAACGTTGGCCCTTGGTCCACTTCTATCATTTTTAGAGATTATCTTAATTAAATTTTAGCTAGAATATGCACATGTTCATTTATCTTGTTTGGAATAGTTACTAATCCTTTTGTTTCTTATTTTTACATGTCTTGCATCGGGAGAATAATTAAGAGTCTCGGTATGAGACTCACAATGGTCCCCGTATCACCAACCGCATTTCATGCAGGCTTCCAAACAACTATAAAAATAGATGGTGTCGCCATCCGTCCTGACACGCTGACTACTCGATCTCATTCCTCTCTTTGCTTATTTACTTGTTTATTTTATTATTGCCATATTTATTAACCTTGTAATTAATAGGATAATTAATACTACTAGTCTTTGAATACTTTGGAAGGGTAGTTTAAAGATAAATTCACCTCCTATTTATTCTAGGTTCATCATATAAGTTTAAATCTAAAATGATTCAATTAATCTTAGCTATGCCTTAATCATGTAGTTAATATATCCCCTCTTATCTAATTCTTAAGAAATAAAAAATTTCTCATAAACTCTTCATAAGCATCATAGGGGTAATTTACCAATTTATCACTTTTCTTAGTGTCTCTAAACGTTTTGCATACACAAATAAAAAAGGGGTAATTCCATAATTAACTTTATATACAATAGTCTTAACCTTACATGTAATTATAGGAGTAATTTATCATTTTGCTTTTGTCAAATAAAATAATTTCATGTCTTATAAATGCATAATTAGCTTTACATATTTTGTGAGTATTAGAAAATCCTTTTAGTTATCAAAATATATTCTTTAGATACTTGCCACATCCTTTACTTGAATAATTTTCCTAAAACATACATCTCTCAACCAGATAATAAACCCTAGGTTTGGCAGGACAATATGAGTTAGCGGATCTTAGAGGTGCTAACCCTTCCTCTAGATTAATAAAGAACCCTTACCCAGAATCTCACTAAGTTTAGCAGACCATAAGGAATGGAGTTAGTGTTGACTTTAACCTAGTTGACATTTAGGTGTCCTAATTCACCAAATTAATTAGGTGGCGACTCCACGAACCCTTAGCATTTTAAACACTCTTTTGCACTTTTAGCATCCTTTTTTATATTCTAGCACCTTTTTAACACTTTAACATTATTTTTATTTATTTTCTAACATTTCTTATTAAGCAGGGTTCGCTAGAATCCCGTTTTCGACTCCAGTTTAAAATGGGGTGTTACACCAATCACTAATCAGTGATTGGTCATGCAACTTATTACAGGGTTGAACGAATCCTATGACGATATTGCCATCATCCTTCAGCAATACATGTCATTGCCTCCATTTTATGAGGCCCGTTCGAAGCTCATCCTTGAGGAAACTCGAAAAATCAAGCATTACACCACTCGGGCCGATATTGCCGACACCGCCTCGCGCGGCCGTTGGGCCTCCGTACGGCGAGCCTCTGGTCCAAAGAACTGCCGTCGGCCAGGAGACCCACAACAGCTAGGTAAATATTATCAAACTGAACTTTCGTAACGAGCAAGTACATGTGTTTATCAAGAAATAAACACATAAATGAACTTGTTCCTAAAAGTTTTTTGACAAAAAATCAAAAAGTAAAAGATGTAATGGTCAAAAACACATCTGAATTGTCACTTTTTCGCAAGTTTCACACCTCAACTATCAGTAGTTTTCTTTCCCGACCTGAACTATCATCATCTATGTATTTATACACAATTCAACTATCAATTGTTCCCAAGGAGCTGATAGTTGGGATGTAAAACTCGCAAAAAAATGATAGTTCAGGTGTGTTTTTGACCAATGAATAGGATGGTAGGCAATAACAAATATCAAAGCCGCATTGATATATATATATATATATATATTCAGGTGTGTTTTTTACCAATGAATAGGAGGGTAGGCAATAACAAACATCAAAGACGCATTGATATATATATATATATATATATATATATATATAAGATTAATTTGAGTAAAGGGTTCTCCGACTGTTTCATTTAAACCATGATTGAATCAACAATTAGGTAAAAATTATCAAATTGAACCTCGGTTAGAGCGACTTACAGATGGAGCTAGTATTTTGAGTTCATTGCCTGTTTTATTTTAAAAAAGACGGCTTACTGGATTCTGAATAAGTTATTTATATATATTAAATAGATCACAAAAACACGATCAAGCCCAGTACACATAACTATTGCTCCGCCCCTGATTACATGTATTTATCAATAAATTACGAGATAATGGTCGTGTTTATCAATAAATTAAGAGATAATGATCAAATCGCGAGTTTCATATCCCAATTAATAGTTGTTCTTTTTTCCTACTTGAACTATCATCATCTTAGATTGTGTTTTAATACATAGATGATAATAGTTCAGGTAGAAAGAGGAAATAACTGATAGTTGAGTGTGAAAATCGCGAAAAGTGATTACCTTTTTTTTTACCATTAACTCATTAAATTAACACATAAATGAACCTGTTCCGAGAAGTTATTGTACATGAAAAAAGAATATTAGGAAATTCAGAAAAATGAAAAGGAAAACGGAATACCAAGGATGAAAGGCGAAGTTCTGAAGTTTCAGAATCATTTCGCCTTTTTCACTTGACGAATTCTCCATGTGTACGTACGATCACTCTACAAACAACTCTCTCTATCTCTCTGTAGCATAGCAGTAGCCAGTAGCACTCTTTACTCAATAGAGTATAAGGATAGTTACTCTGCGACACTAACGAAGCGTACGGGAATTTAATACAACTATTGCATGTCGACTACATACAAACAAAGAGCAAAATTGTGGAAAACGATTTGGCTTGGTCCTACTTTAGTTGAGTTTCCCATTTTTCATGAATTTCTGCGTGTCCACAAATTACAATATGTCTCTGCCAAGTGGTGGTTAATTCAAAGTTCATTATTTCTTCAGATATTTTTCTTCTGAATACAACATTACTTATTATTATTATTATTATTATTATTATAATAATAATAATATTGAGGAGAGGTGATTTGACGGGATAAGGCATGGTCTGCATTTCACGAGGCGTATTGTAGATATGTGTTGTGGAGGCACATATTAGGGTGAAGAATAGTAGATCTTGGCGTAGTTCTAACATCTTACTGAATTGATAGTTGTAGTGTTATTCTTTGTAGGCGATTAAACATTATGACTTATAGACACATTATTATTTTATAATTCATTGGAGTTTGATTTATGCTGGTTCTTTAGTATATTTTGTTTAGCTTATTTAGTTGTGTTAGTTACTGCTCCATTTTGTACTTTATATTGTTTTAATTCCTTATCTGAATCTGACCGTTTATCTTGCTTTACTCTGCTTTATTCGTGATTTGTTTTGATTGTCTTGCTTGTGATTATGCTTTGTCTTGAGCCGAGAGTTTCCCAGAAACAGTCATTCTATCTACCAATGTGAATGTAAGGTCTGTGTACACTCTATCCTCTCCAAACCCTACGGTGTTAGATTTCACTGGATATGTTGTTATTATTATTGTCTGATGTTACAAAATGTGGGACTTTGGGATATAAATAATGCTTAGAGAATCTAGTACAAAAAGGGGCCTCTTATTTCTTTTCTTTTTTAATTTGTAACAAAAGGGGTCTTTTAAGAATAATTAATTTTTATAAAATAATAGTTAATATTTGGTTGGTCGAATAAGAAAGTATTTTTTTTCAAAGTTGGCAGCCAAATTAAATTTCTTTTTCTTTTTTCATTATCAAATTAGATTTCTTCCCACTTCTCAACTATGAAAATGATGAGAGGTGTCCGAAAGAGGTATTTTCGGTATGCAGAGGATCAATTAAAAATTTATCTCAATAGAAAAGTTCGAATCCCTCTCTTTCCGTTGATGACTTGATTTTTTTTTTCAAATTTAGAAATTCTTTGTTCTTATTCTTAGTTAAATGTGTGGAATAGACCAAATCCTCCACGGTCTTTTTACTATTGTATTGAATTGATTTAAAAAATAGGTCAATCAATACTAACACGTTATTGTTTGATCCAATATTGATCGAAGACGAACTCCCACTCTCATAATTTCTCTTAACGATCTTGGTTCTAATAAAGTTAATCGGGGTCAATTTCTCGTCCTACATAATCTATTTCTTGAAGATAATAAAAGGATCATATAACGCCACTAAAATTCAAGAGATCATAGCTCAACTTTTTTAAAATTGAAGGACCAAATGCAAATCTTTTGAAGTTAGAATGATCTTTTATTCATAGAACTTTATGCCATTTGAATTTTTAATGAAATTTTACTAAATTTTCTATCCCTCTAGATCCTCTAGAAGTATTAGATAAGAGGTCCTCATGGCCAGCTAGGTTAGCTAAAAGAGCATCAATTTTTCATTCACTTTTATTGGATACCTAATTAACTCAGATGATAAACCCCAAATAAAGTTTCTCTAAAATGATATATTCATGGTATAAGTTTTTTTTTTTTGTTTTGAGAAAAGTATCCAATTTGGAGAAAAGTATTTGCGGATGGTGTTGCTACGGTTGGTGGCGAACTTGCTTTGAGAAAAAACGTATTAATAGGTTATATGTGGTGGGAGAGTTATAATTCTGATGATGGAGTACTTATTATCGAACGTTTGGTATATGAAGATATTTATACTTCTTTTCACATACGAAAATATGAAATTCAGACTCATGTGACAAGTCAAAATCCTGAAAAAGTAACTAATGAAATATCGTATTTAGAAGTCCATTTACTCCACAATTTAGACAAAAATAGAATAGCGTTGATTTTACCTTCCTAACTATTTCAAATATATATCTAAGCGAGATTCATGATGTCTATGTATAATTGAAAAAGTTTAGCCATTTTGCTTTTATTGCGGTCACATGGCTATGTAAGCTATTTTTCAGGTAGCACAATAAAGGATTACTAATCGTATTATCTTTTAGATTACGAATTCATTAGTGTCTGAAATTATTTGGTTGAAGTTTAAAAAAGAAATTGAAGTTAAGGTTTACTTTTTTTGAAAGTTTATTATGTTTCGATATAAATTTCACTCATAAAGCGTTACATTTTATGGGTAAACTAACTAAAATATTTTTTAATAAAGTGCTTTTAACTCAAAAGTCAAAATTTCCTATTTAAGTAGGAAGTTGAAATAATGAAATAAATATGAACGACTAAACTTCAACGTCATTAACTTTAGAGACCAACTCTAGCGTTCTGCTAAATGTCAAATTACTTGGCGAAGATAAATAACTCGGTACTATAGACACAGAAAATACTCCCTCCTATTTAATTTTACTTAACACGTTTTGCTTCTCGACAATTAATTTTATTAATTTTTTAAGTTAAATTAAATTAAATTAATGTTTTAAATTTAAATTAGATGATCGAAAATTATATAGAAAATATAAAATATTATGTATTAAGTTATAATTCTTCTTATATTAAAATATTTATTAAATTCATATAATTTGACTTCATTTCTTCCTGTTTTTTGGATCCCCTTTAGCAGTTAATTAACCGTACCTAGGGATTCAGTTTCAAATTTTATCTCTTAATTTGGTTCGATCTTGCGGTTTCTTCATCAATCAGCTCTTAAAACTCTGAAATTTACTGCTCTTTTTTTTTTGTTTACACAGAGAAAAACGTTCGATTTTGTGCGTTTGTTTGTTATTTTGTGCTCATTTCTTCCTGATTTTCGATCCCCCTTATTTGTGGTTAATTAACCGTATCTGGGGCTTCAGTTTTGAATTTTGTGGCCTAATTTGGTTATATCGATCGGTTAATTTGAAAGAGAAGAAGAAAATATTGGAGATCGATGGTGAAGGAGACAGAATATTATGACATTTTGGGGGTCAGCCCCATTGCTACCGAATCTGAGATAAAGAAGGCGTACTACATTAAGGTATCCATTGAAGTTCATAATTATCCTATTTGTAGTAACTTTCTATTCATCCCTTTTTAATTACGTATGGGCATGAAGAATTAATGAATTCTTTTCTATCTGAACTTGCTTGTGTGGTTCAAGCTGAAAGCGGATAATTAGTTATGTGGTTAAGGAGTTGTATTCGGTTAGCCGAGAGGTTTTCAATTAAGACTTTTAAATAATCTAAACAAGTCTTGTGGTATTTAATGAAGACTATTATGATTTTTTAAAGAGGGTGTTCAAATCTAATGTTTTTCAATCAGGATTTTAAACAATTAATCAAAAGTCTTTTTGTTATTCAAAAACTTGCTGATTTCGAAAGTTTTTTTTCTCAATGGAATTTGTGGGACTTTTTAGTGGGAATATAAATACCAATTCTCTCTTCTCCCTCTCTGATTATGTTCTTTCATTTTCTCTTTCTACCTCCACCATTTCACTTTCATTTCATCCCCAAATTCCTTCAAGCATTGGGATTTTTTGTGTGCAATCACGGTCCAATTTCCAGATGTGGTATTAGAGTTTCTAAGACAAGATTGTGGGTTTGTTGGGTGTGTGTGTGGGGGGCAAGGGGGCCTCCGGCTTCAATGTTGTTGTCAGGATCTGTGTGTTTTTCCTATTTAGTACTAGTAAAATTTGTATTATTTTTCTTTCATTTTCTTGTTGATCCACTGAAAAATAATACAGTCATACCTATTTACAACATCATCATTATATGATTGATCTACGCACATGACAACACAAAGGAGAAAATTTTCTCACTAAAAACCTAGCATGAAAAAAGTATGAAATTTGTGTTGAATTAAAGAAGTCTCACTCCGCTGTAGCAAAGAATACAAATCCGTGTGCTAATATCCACCAAAAGTATAAAAAATCACGAATTTGAGTTTCTGGGCTTAGAAATGCAAAAATAACCGACGTCGGCCATGACGAAGTAATGAGTTTCGATCACAAGCCTGTTTTTCATGGACCTGATGAATTTCAGGCCAATTAGAGATAGTCCACATGATTCTAGAAAATCAGTGTGCTAATACCCACCAAAAGTGCAAAAAATCACGAATTTGAGTTTTTGGGCTTAGAAATGCAATAATAAGCGACGTCAGTCATGACGAAGTAACAAAAAATCTTTTGGTATTCAAAAACTTGCTGATTTCAGGCAATTTGGTATTCAAAATCTCATTTTAGCAAGGATAGCTAGCTTCCCAAGTATGAATATGATTTGGATTGTGAAACACCTTAAAGTTATATTTGGGCTTTATACATGATTCTTGTTTAGCTGCATTGATTTGTTCCCCATGAATGCGCTTGTATTTACAGTTGTTGCAAGTCTTGATTCTATTAGAGAAAGAATGTCCCCTGTGCAACTACATATTTTGCTTATGTGTGTAGAGCTGATTCTATATTGTTTCCATACCAAGATCAGGGAGTCATTTTCTCCAAATCTATGCATGCAAGTTGTTCGCTAAAATATCTGTTAGAGAAATTGACATGGAAAATCGATGTGGTCCTTTCAAATCTTTATAAATCTTATGATAAATCTTTTAAAATCCAAACATAAATTTTTTTTATTGTCTTTTAAAATCTGTTAAGTCATTACATTCCTAAATAATCTTTTAAAATCCACTGAATTTATTTGTCCCAAAATAGTCTTTTAAAATTCTAATTGAATACACCCCCTTATGCTTGAAAAAGAAGCTACTTTATCCACAACACCATTACTACTGTATAAGAAGTAAGATTTCTCCATTAAGCAAGTATAAAGAATCCTTTTTTGTTATTTATCAACCCACGTACCCAAATACAAAAGAATCCTGTTCTCCCGAGGACCAGAGGCGAATCTAGTAAATCTAGAACATGGGTGCACCACTAAAAAATGAAGGAAAAAATGTATTAAGTGTAGATTGATCCCTAGTCCTCTAGGTAAATCTCAATCTTCAACCAAGTGCACTATTTTATCCCTCTTGTAGCATGGGTACAACAGATAATATTATACCAATTTAGAAAATGTACATAAAATACCTAATTTTATCACATGCCCCAAATTTAATACATAAATTTGCCCCTGCCAAGGACTACACATGGACAAGTAAGGTAGAGGTGGAGAATTAAGTTTTTCTCTTTGGTTGGCATGGTGAGGTGATCAGGCATGGAGGTTTAACGAATAATGGAACTTTATTTACATAAAATGGATAAAACCTAGGCATGCAGAGTATGGAGCCTTTGTTATAAATAGATGGAATGGAGAATGCAAGAAATAATTTTGCAATTCCTTTCAAGATTGTGGTAAACTTTGAGGATACCCGAGCCTCTATGTAAGGCTTCTTTTATATACATGGACTTTGAAAAGTTAAAGACCAAGACTTTTGAGTAAAATTTCTTTGTTGAACCTCATGTCATTGTACTTTTATTTCTAGCCATATATGATGCCATTACATTTGGGGGAATAAACTTGATGAATTGGTAAACTATGATAACTTCTCTCTAGCCAATTTCCATGTTAAAGTGATTGTTTGGATATCAAATCTAAGATTAATCAAATGGGCACTGATTTTAGGCTTTTTCCTGATTTAGCCAATTGGATATTTAATAAAGAGGAGGAAGTTGTCAGCTCTATCCTTTACTTCATCGGCTCATAAACAAAAGATTAGATTGTTGGACTTGGCAATCTAATTTGGAGATTGGTTTCCTTAATATTTGGGTTGAAATTTTTAATGGGGAAGTCATAGTGTTTGAAGCCTTCCTATGTATTTATTCTCTATATTTGCGGCTTCCAGTTAGTACCTTGAATAAGTTGATTATGATTTATCCAGAAGTGTGGTTTTGTTTTTTGCTATTTCTCGAGATTTTGGTCATTTTTTGAACTCATAGCCTTAGGAATGAGCATACTACCACAAAAGCACCAAAATAACAAGTGATGAAGATTAAAATTTGTAGCTCACAGACTTGAAAAGAGTTGGAAGTAAACAGAGACAAATATAGAGAGTTGTAAACTCCTAACTTTAGTTTTGCTTACTGGTACTAGAATTTTCCCTTTGCTGTTTAATTTTCAATGTTGATGCTGTTTCCTATTCGAGCTTTCCATGTTTTGACTTCTTGTGTATTTCTAACTTTCCTATGTGGTATAGGCACGGCAGGTTCATCCTGATAAAAACCCAAATGACCCTCTAGCTGCACAGAATTTTCAGGTAAGTCTTAAAATCACTTTTTTTTCTTGAGAAGTCTCTTGATGATTTATTCTTTAACAGTTTTTTTTGTCTTAGGAGATATTCCTTTTTCTCGTGCACACTTCAATTTTACAGATGAATTACCATATATGAATATTGAACAAATATCACCAATCAAATAATGCATTGATTCTAGAACTCTCAAATTAAACATTCTGCAATGCATCTTTCTCACTCAGTCTTTCTTGTGTGAGTTTAACCTCCTAGGTGAAGCAGTACGTTTTGTTAAGACACGTGCTGGGTCAAGATATGATATCCAGAAATAAATGCTGTAAATTTGATCAAAATATTTTCACTTATAAGCAATAGCAGTGGTTTATCTATGTATAAATTACCTTACCACATCACCATATGCTTCTTTTGATAAAATTATATTACCATATATACTTTGACCATCTAGAGATACATATGTATACGCCTATGCATATTAAGGTGTAACTAAGAGACTTAATGTTCTTAAATGCAACAACGATAATTGTGCCTCAACCTAGGCCAGTTGGGTTGGCTATGAACCCTCCTTGTTCATATTGCTCTATTTAAGTTCGTCTTAATCCAATATTATAAAATTTTAGTTTCTCTAGCACTGGAAGTTCTCTTTGTTTTCTATTGGCTTATAAATTCCTAACAAGATCAAAAGGCTCCTAACACACATTGAACATAAACTAAATATACTAACATGACTAGAACTGATACCCCACACAATTTCTTTTCGCTTGTTGCTACTGCCTCTTTTTCATCGTTCTTTGAGTCGAGGGTCTATCGGAAACAACTTCTCTACCTTCTCAAGGTAGGGGTAAGGTCTGCATACACTCTTCCCTCCCCAGAACCCACCTGTGGGATTACACTGGGCTTGTTGTTGTTGTTGTTGCATCAATCTTCTTAGGTTCGAATCCTAGCGGAGGCAAAAACACTAGGTAATTTAAATCCATTTGTCGTGGAATTGGTGGACAGAGTTACCCAATGCTTATGCTGGTCGGAGATAGTAGGTACCCGTGGAATTAGTCGAGGTGAGCAAAAGCTGGTCCAAGCACCACAATTATAAAAGAAAAGAACATAGCCTCCATTTTAGATCTAACAAGCATAATTCTAAACTGGTTCTCTGTCACTCTAATAGTGTTCCTAAGTTTACGCTCTATCACTCTTTTCCAAAATTTCATCATAGAACTCGTAAGTCTAATTCCATGATAGTTCGCACAACTTTGAATATCTCATTTTTTCATATATATTGGAATCAATGTACCCTTTCTCGGCAGGTATCTATCACTTCTTGTATGACATTAAATAACTTGGCAAGTTATACTATCCAACCGCTCCAAGATACTTCCAAACATCTATAAAGATACTTTCTGGACCACATATTTTTGGTATACTTTTTGTAGACGGGTGCTTTCTGACCCTGACATTAATGAACTTATTACCTTAACAAGAAAAAGCAAACTTTCTGGACCACATACTTTTCTAATCCTCGTAGTCGTATATTTTCATGGCATCCTTTACTTCTGCCGACGTAGTTTTACAGAGTATAGCTAAAGTTTGTGAGTACTCTTGAATCTTGTGGCATATAAATATGACTTATACTTATCAATGAACTTGGTTGGATCCTTCTAATCATATGTCATTGTGTATGGCTCATTTTACTCAGCCAGAAGTAAAGGTAAAAGTTGAAAGTTTCAATCAATCAACTAAACCTCAACCTTAAATCAATTGGGATGAATTTTCTATATCCACTCTACCTAATTCAGATCCATTTCATGCGAATACTAAATAATTTCCCTTTTAATGTGAACTAGGATTCTCTAAATCTTACACTTACACATACACATATAACTAATATAATTACAACTAGTTGGTATTCCCTATATGAATCTTTTGCTTCCATTGAATATTGTTCTTAGGTAATGTCACATCGATTTTGGGAGATTTTAAATCTTTTGACACAATTTTCTTCTAAGTGATTTTTGGTTTATCTAGACCTTATTTTGTCCCTTCAATCATCATATTGTCTGGGGGGTCTACAGAACATACAATCATTTTAGAAGACTTCTCATGTATCCTCTATGTGTGGTACTTGCACCTTGGTAAATATAATCATTTCTTACAGGTGAAAGCTTATCGTATTTTAATACAATGGGGTCCAAACTTGAAACAGATTCAAAGAAACTGATTGGCTACCCATTCATTTTTGTGCTTGTCAATTGGTCTAAGTCGAAACCTAGTTAGATGTTCTCATAATCTTTGTAATAACAATGCTTTATCTTTTCATTGTAATTCAATTGTTTCGCATGGCTCTCCTAGGGATCTAGAGTACTTTCATTAGAACTTTTTCCTACTTTGTCATCATCACATTGATGAAATTCGATTTTTCGCAAAGAAGTCCAGGTATTTAGTGATATATTTATGAATTATCAAAAAACAGAAAAAAGAAAGGAAGGAAGAAAGTCCAATTGTTTGTTCGAATCCTTAGATCTCTTGGAGAAATTCAAATCAGATATAACTTGTTGATAGGAGAAATAAATTAGTGCTTTCTAATCTGTGCAATGTGTCTCCTGTGGTTCATGTGCCATTGGCTCAATAATTCTTGTTTTCTACCCGGTTACAGGTGTTGGGAGAGGCTTATCAAGTACTGAGCAATCCATCTCAACGACAGGCTTATGATGCAAATGGAAAATCAGGAATTTCAACGTAATTTCTCTCCTGTATTATTGATACCTGGCAGATTTGTGTTTCTCCTAGTACAATTGATATTTGGGACCTGTATAATACATATAATTTACTCGGATGTTGTTATGTCCTGTTTTTATTTACATGTTAATTCAAACTTCTATGTTTCGAATTGTTTGCAGAGACGCAATCATTGACCCTGCAGCAATTTTCGCTATGCTTTTCGGAAGTGAACTTTTTGAGGAGTACATAGGTCAGCTTGCTATGGCATCAATGGCTTCATTGGATATTTTCACTGAAGGTGAAGGTTTTGATGCTAAAAAGTTACAAGAGAAAATGAGGGTATAGTTCTTCATTTCATTTTAGCTTTATAATTTTAAGACTATTACTTTTTTTTTAAAAAAGGTAACAGTTAGTCTATATATCCACAGGTATACTACATCAAAATATGTAGTCCCCCTTCAAAAGTGTTACATCTTACAAATTGCCCTCCTATATTTCACTAGGTTACAACCAATCTAAAGCTGTAAAACTATCTTCTGATTGACCTAACACCTCCTGTATACACCAAAAGTAATACAGATCTATACAATTCATCTTAAGTTTCTGAATGCTACTCTGCTTGTCTTCAAAACATCTCTGATTTCTCTCCTTCCACACTGTCCACCAGATACTTGCTGGGATAATCTTCAATCTCTCCTCCTTCTTTGCTGCATTACCATCCCTGTTCCAGCTCCTCATCACTTCATTTATGCTTCCTGGTTAGACCCATTTGATCTTCCTCATGTTGACAAAAAATTTCCAAAGCTGGTCTGTTTACTTGCAGTGTAAAAAGAGATGGTTAACTGTCTCTGCTTGCTCTCCACATAAGTAACATCTTGAACAAAGTTGAAATCCTCTTTTGTTCAAATTTTCATGAGTCAACACTGCTTCCTTAGCCAAAAGCCAAGAAAACAGTTCACCTTGTAAACAATTTTTGTTTTCCATATCATCCTCCATGGCCACCCTTCCTCCTGATATTCCTGTTGAGTTCAGGCTAGTGTATGCAGAATTAACAGTGAAGCTTCCTTTACTCTCCAATTTTCCATTCCAAAGTATCACTTTCCCCTGTTAGATTATTGAACTGTGCAACTGTTTCACAAAAGATTGCAATTCTTGTGAAAAGTGAACTCTAACATTTTTATTGACTTCATGTATATATGGGTAAAACATGAAAAAGATAAAGAACTCAGAAGTAGCTTGAGAAATGGTTATAGTGGCACCACTATGCATATGCCTGTATAAAAGAAATAGCATTTATTTCCATGATCTTGTATGTTATGACTTGCTAAACCTCGAGTCCACATGGTGCCTCACTCTTTTACTTTTAAAGCAAAACATTTTTCCCCAAAAGAAGAGGGAGAGAGACACAGCGATATAAATAAGAGATGGAAAACATGCATCTAGTTGTGTAAATTAAGGGAAATGGTTT
This sequence comes from Przewalskia tangutica, assembly GCA_029844215.1. NCBI lineage: Eukaryota > Viridiplantae > Streptophyta > Magnoliopsida > Solanales > Solanaceae > Przewalskia > Przewalskia tangutica. Next base: position 12,359,226 of record CM056726.1, read on the forward strand.
GGACATATCCGTCTTAGGCCTTAGATACTGTCAGATGCAACTGATGATACAATAACTAATAAGGAAGAATAGGAGAATCAGAAGAAATAACAAGTTTTTTTTTCTTTATATGTTGATTGACAAGCTGAGAAGGAATGACATGTGAAGTAGTGGAACTCTGCAGTTTGATATGTTGGATCCAGTTTTTCGCTGCCTGTCCTACAAATTGTTCAGGAAGATTATCTGTTTTTTTTTTTGTACTTCAGTTTACTGGTTGAAATTCTGATAATAAGAGATTTCTAATTATCTTACGCCTTTCAAGCTGCATTGTTTAAAATACCTGTGCGGCAATTCTGTTGTTAATGGGTAAATCGCCTTCAAGACAGCAATGTTCTTCTCTACTATTCGAATGATGTATTTTCCTATCGTGCTCTATTTCTAAAGATGTTAATCATTGATATCACATTGCATTATATTCACAGTGAATTAGATATTGATGCCACAATAATCTGTTAGAGCACATTGTATCTTTACATCACAATGAGTTGGATCTCATATCAATTCAATAAAAAAGATGCTACTATGCAGTCACATGGCCTACCACCACTTGGCTGGAGTTACTGTATACTCTCTCCTGTTCAAAATAAGTGTCCACTTAGCCTTTTTTCACACCCCTTAAGGAAACGCTAACTCCTATAAGAAAACACCATCTCCTAGAAAAAATAGGTATTTTGACTAAATTACCCTTAATGAATAAGACTCTTGCCTATTTATTGTCTTGAGTAAATAGGGGCAAATCTGAAAAAATAAAGTTAATTCCTTCTTGATTATATAAGTGGACACTTATTTTGAACCAAAATAAAAAGACTAAGTGGACACTTATTTTGAACTGGAGGGAGTACCATATGTTGTATCAGGATATGTATAGCTATACTAAGTATCAATAATTTCTTTCTTTCTTAATCTAATACAGGTTGTTCAGAGGGAGAGGGAAGAAAAGCTTGCTGAAACTTTGAAAGACCGGCTCAATCTGTATGTACAAGGAAACAAAGAGGACTTTGTTTGTCATGCAGAAGCTGAGGTGTCGAGGCTTTCAAATGCAGGTTATATTGTCATACCTACTACATAATTCCTTAAACCCTTTTTTCGTATGAAATGTTTTTCTGACCTCGCCAAATGTCGATACATAAGGGGCTAGGTACAAGCAATATGCATATACAGCTGTATTATGGGCTGTGAAAGTTGGGTCATGAGTTGTGCATGCTACGATCTTAAAGATTTCCAAGAACATCTGGAGTCATGACAATTCATGATTGAAAAAAGAGGCATCTAAATAGTAAGGGTTGTTTGGTATGTAGGAATGGATAAGGTTTCTCATCTCTCCATAGCAAGTGAAAGATTTAGTGCAAAGCATGGCTTTTGTTGGACAGTGGAAAAAGGAAGTCAATAGGGGCTGGAAGGAGATGTAAGAAATGTACTGGACCCTATGTGTTCATTCAGGTATGGAACAGAGATACCAAGATGGTCAAAGGTAGAGGATGTGTGAAGCAAGGTGAGTTTTAAAGAAAGTGACATTGACTAACATAATGTGTTCATGAAGGTCAGGTAAATACTAAATAGTAACGATGTCCCATTTGAATCTGAGAATAACCTAGAAACAGACATTTACCACTGGAGTGCTTCTAGAGACACAAGCCAGAGGGAATATAAAAGCGATGCAAGCTGCATGTGTAACTTGATTCTTATTATTAAAGAAGGGCATGTATATAATCAGATAACGAGATGTGGGAATAACATCTCCTAAAAAATGCAACACAGCGTGAGATCTATTAGGCGCAAGCGATTTCAATGAGATACCTAGTCTTCTATCAAATAATCCTATTTTGTTAGAGTGTAAGGTTGTTTTCTGATAAGTAATCCTTCGAGAGTTCTTATACTAAAAAGATATTATGGTGCATTACACTATGGAACGTCCAACTAGAAGCCCAAATATTATTTTTATTTCAGCAAATAAAAAGGTCTAAAAAATGAAAAGTAGCTCAGAACAATATTTCATGCAAGTACATAGTGAATAATCATCATTTAAATCTACAAAACAGTGAAAACATATAGCAAAAAGTGATCAACTAAGACATCTGTTTAACTTAAAAAAGGGCAGCCCGGTGCACTAAGCTCCCGCTATGCGCGGGGTCCGAGGAAGTGCCGGACCTCAAGGGTCTATTGTTCGTAGCCTTACCCTGCATTTCTGCAAGAGGCTGTTTCCACGGCTTGACTTGTGACCTCCTGGTCACATGGCAGCAACTTTACCAAGGCTCCCCTTCATCTGTTGGACTTAATAGAAATGAAACTATGTCCAATTATTTGTTAAATTCAGTTTCTTAAAAAATAAATATATCCAATTATTAGGACGAAAAGTGAAGGACGAGCTGACACATATACCTAGTTTACATATTTTAAAATAGACACGCGAGAGATACAAGGTATACTTTTCTATAGTTCAAATGAACAAAGACAATCAATGGGTGATCTTGGAATCACTCAGAAGGTTGAGATAGTAAAGTCCATCTGATTCATGTGCAATACCAATTATCTATCTCATACTGTAATCTTGTGTAACAACAAAGTTATTAAAGAGGATCACGGAGCAGTAAAGTATTTGGGGTAAGCAACCAATTGATATAAGATGAAAAAGAGAATCAGGAAATGTAAAGGACTAACTTTACAGTCAGAAAATAGAATTTTAATATACTCTAGTTGGCATGGTTTGATATCTATTGGCTACTGTGATCGTCAGAGAAACTAAGAATAAGAATGGTAGAGAGGAAGATCACATGAGTCGATGATTCACAGGATCAAACCCTAGCCGCAGACAAAAACGTTGTGTTTAATTGGAAAAGGGTAGAGGGGCAGCGGTCCCATTATCCACTGAATCTCAAACCGTGCGCCATTGACCTTCAGGAATTTCTCGGTCATAAAATAAATATTGAAAGACTAGTTTGAACGATGGAAGTTACTTGTGGAGACAATTACCATAGGGAATTGTAGTCAGATAAGGAAACAACTAGTTTGGTATTGAGGCGTAATAGTTGTTGTATAAGTATCATTGATGGCATTGAAGCTGTCTTTTCTTATTCTACTGACTTACATTGTCTCTTGATCTGCAATCTCCCTTCCCCTTCTTTCCCTCTCAACTCTTTAGTTTTAACTTTCTTGATATTTTGTTGGTGTCTTTCGATTGACACGGCTATAGTTACAGAATCTTTTCTCATCAACTTTGTGTTTGATAACAGCTTATGGTGTTGATATGTTAAATACAATTGGATACATATATGCAAGGCAGGCAGCTAAAGAGCTTGGAAAGAAGGCATTATATTTGGGTGTGCCTTTTATTGCTGAGTGGTTCAGAAACAAAGGCCATTTTATCAAATCCCAAGTAACTGCTGCAACAGGTTTGTTGTGCTGGCTTTAAGCTGTGCTTTATGGTTAAACCTTGTGCTTCTCATTTCTGAAGTTCGACAAACCATTTGCACCTTGTTTGCTCAATCTGTATATTAATGTGTGCATAGAGCTTTCAAAGGAATGGTTCTTTATGGTGTTTTACCCTCTTCTTATATGTAATATAACCTAGATGAATTAGGTAGACAGTAGGATATTATTATAGGTAGAAAATATGAGAGTATTAAGCTGAGGTTAAATGAAGTAAAAACTACAGCTTTTAACCTTTTCTCAGTTTTCAGCATTTACAGCTATCTCTGAATGATGAGTATTAACTTTTTCTTAGTTTATTAGCTGATGTAATTGTGATTAATTTCGATCATTCTTCCAAACCCTGATAAACGGTAAAGTTGTCTCCATGCGCCCTATAGGCCAGGGGTTCGAGCTGTGAAACTGATGCTTGCGTCAAGGTAGACTTCCTATATTACATCCCTTGGAGTGAGACCCTTCCCCCAACCCTGCGTAATGGCGAGATGCTTTATGCACCGGTTGCTTTACTCATCCAACCCCCGCGTCTGTTGAATGATACTTGATTGTGATATGTGTGGTAATGTTCTTCTGAAAGAGAATACTTCATTGCTTTGTAGGTGCAATTGCTTTGATTCAGCTACAAGAGGACATGAAAAGACAGCTTAGTGCAGAAGGAAATTACACCGAGGAAGAACTTGAAGAGTACATGCAATCCCACAAAAAGCTGATGATCGATTCTCTGTGGAAGCTTAATGTAGCTGATATTGAAGCCACTCTTTCTCGTGTTTGTCAAATGGTTGGTTCACACTTTATCATGTTCTGTTTGTGGCTTATTCTTGTGTTGTTTTTATTTATTTGTTTTAGTATTCATTGCTTTGTTTAGGTTCTACAAGACAACAATGTAAAGAAAGAAGAGCTCCGTGCACGCGCAAAGGGGTTGAAGACTCTTGGCAAGATTTTTCAGGTACTACAGTTGACCAATAATTTTTAGTAGGTAGTGTGATCCTCTCAATTAGTTAGCCTTGTAGTTCTGAAGAATGAAATACATATGTTCAGAAGGTTAAGTCAGTCAATGAAACCGAAACTACAGCAAACGGTGTCCACAAGTTGGATGGAAAGGATCCGAGTTACGACTCTCGTTCTTCAACTGCTGCATCAGTACAATCTCCAAATAAAGAAGAGGTGCCTTCTACAGTATTTGCATCACAGGTACTGCTCCGATTTGTGTTCCATTTCCCTTTACGAACAGCTAACTTGCACAGGTTTGGTTCCTTTACTGGCCTCTTTCTTTTGATCAATTGCCTTTTTGGTCCTCAGATTGTAAGTTTAAATCCAATTTCTTTGCATCGTGCTGTGCTGAGAACACTTGGCCTTCAGTATATTTGAAAATGAGGTGTTGTTCCTTTTAGAAATCAAGTCAGCCAAAGAAATATTTACTAACTCCACTGCATTATGGCTGCCATCACCTTCCCTAGATCCTCGCCCCCCCCCCCCCCCCCTTCCACACACACAAAAACTCCCGTGTTGTTCTTCACACTCCTTTGCCGTCACCACCTATCCCTGAGGCTTTTTGCCCAACCTGTCACTGACACTTTGAGTTGAAGAGGTTCGGTTGCAAGAGATAGACAAGGGTTTTGTGGGGGTTGGGATAGGTTTTCAAGGTGATAATGCTTAGGTGGGGAGGGTTGAGAGAGGGGCAGAAGAAAGCAGTGGAGCTTTAACGTTTCAATTTGATTTGGTCGACTCTATTAGTGGGTGTAAATTTGTTTGTTCAGGAAATTGTGATAACATAGGCAGTCAAACATAACTGGTCCAAGACATAAAGACGTGGTAAAATAAAGTCAAATTTCTCTCTGTTTGAATGTGAAGAAGTTGCTGGGGTTGATTAAGGAGAGAAGATATGCAAACATCTGAGAAATGGTCCTGTACAAGGAAAAATTAAAGGGAAACAGGTTAAGTGCATTAATATACAAAGCTGTGCGGTGTTACTAATTGGGAGATACAGTTGCTGGGAAGAGTCAAGGAAACAAATAAAAATTGGTCCAACCAAATAGATAAGACTAATAGTACAAAAAGGTATTTTTTTTCTCTTTTCGTTTGTGGAGAAACTTCTCTCATTGAAATCAGAATCTTCCATGTATGCATGGTAAAAAGGAAGAAGATGGAAAGATATGTGAGAACAGAGAAATGGTTAAAGCAACTTGGATAAGATAAATTAAAGCTGAAACAGGAACATGTTATCCACATGTTCATAAAAGGCTTTACAGTGCTACTAAAATGAGAGATATCATCAGTGGGAAAGTCAAGAGGAAGTCAAATGTAATGCTGGCTTTAGTTCTTCAAGATGGGACAAGTGGAGCTGCTAGATTCAACTCCAGAAACTCTTCTGAGCCACCCTTAATAGTCCTCTGTTGGGCTCTTAATTGCATACGTTGAGGTTTCCTTTCTTTTTCTGGTTGAATACAAATAATTTATGCAGTGAGCTTGAAGTACCAGTTATTTGGTCTTCCTTAGAGGCCAAATTCTCATAAGAAAGTCTCATTTAATTCTTCTAGATCTGTTGAGGGGCTGTTTCTCTCCTATTCCAGTATGCCACCTACTGTATGGCCTCTATGAGTCTTTTTATCTCCAAATATACAATTTACACATTGTATGACTTTCTTTTTTTCACGAGAAACCTAATGCACCAACCATAAGCTGCAAATCCTGCTCTTTTCTTTATATTCCTTTTTATAAGAAAAAAAGAAATGTTATTAAGACGATGGCAAGAATTGGAGCTCATGGTTGGTGGCTTAGGTTTTGGAACTCCAAACCCTGCTCTCTGCTTCTTCTTTATATCAAGCTTTACGTAGCAGGCAACCTCAAGTTGTGGTTGTTCAACTCTTCTAATTGGATGGTAATTTATTTCCTGCTTTCCACTGCCCATCATCAATCACAACATTGAAATGAGTAATGCTAAGAATTTAAGAGAAAGGGCAGAGGTTCCATCTTGAGTTTAGCAGCAGCATGTTGTGAGGCAATCTAAAACATTGATGCAAGGGCAGAAAGCATGTTGTGAGGTTCCCGACTTATGTTCTCTAATCTTTCGAAGGAGAGTTTCTAGTACAGTTTAAGATTAAAAACCTTTTACGAGATGATAAAGTGTGTTTGGAATTGGGTGGAGGAAAATGCTCTTGCACTTTCTCCGTTAAACCTAATTTCCATTTTCTTTTTGTGTTGTCAAGAGGAATATATTGCATTTTACTTTTCCCAAAATAAAAGGAAGATATTCTTCTGTATTGAGTATATAGACTGTTCTAGGAAATGTTCTAAGATTCATCTCATATGAAGCAAGATCATGTCATGTTCTTTTTGCATTGTCTTAACTATTGGAGTAGTATATTTATTCACACTCAACTTTGGACATATCTTCCAGAGCCCATATGTGGAGGCTCCACAGTTTGCCAACGGTCAATTCAGCTATAACTTCCCCATGCCGACTGCACCACCGGGTGCACAGAGACACAGGTAGACATATGGTGGACGACACAAGAATTTGTGTAGCTTGTGAATTTGTAGTGCTTGTTGTGTATGGCTTATTCATAGGAAAGAGAGGGAGTTTGAGTTCTTATGTATTATCCCCAGTGTGCACATATTTAAAGCATGATTCCAAGCTTGTGGAACAGATAGCTGAGCAGAGAAAAGCTTCTGTAATATTGATTTCATGAAGGACTCCTTTGTAATTAGTGTAAGTTGTGGCCTGTGAATGCAAAATATTATATTGCATTGGTCTATTGTTGTTGTATAACCAATTTAAAAGTTTGTTGACCTATTCTGCCAACCCCCTCGTTGAGTCGTTGGTGTCTTTTTGTACTCGGACTTGTGAGTACTTCCTAATTGACTTGTTTGTTGAGTGGAAAAGGGGGAACTTGAGAGTTGAGAGTACTTTTGTAGTAGTTTCGTCCACCATTTTTTGGTCGTCTTTGGAAACTAGTCACTTTGTATAGTTTCAAATTTCATAGGTGAAACTTTACGATGATAATTTCACTTAAGGAATTTGAAACTTTATGACATTGGTTATTTTTCAATTACAAAGATTAGAAAGTGGTTATTTGTGAATTTATTTATTTTTTGTGGATGTCGGGAGAAAAAATTGAAGTACATTTAGAACAGTAGTCGTAAAATTATGAAATCAAAAAAAGTATCTAACATCTTGAAGTTGACTAAGTAATAGATGCAAGGAAATTACTCTTCCATTTACAAAAATAGCCAATTCAAAGCTTCTTGTTCGGATTTGATAATACTTAAAAGGAACCAACCACATGAAATTTGCATGTGTACTATTTGAATTTGCTTAATTTTATTCTTTATTACATTTTTGGTTCATTCATACTGTTGGGGCTGCCAAATTATATCGTATTTGTCCTTGTTATTAACGGAATTCCAAAGTAAAATGCGCCGATTTTACTTCTTTGAGAAAAAAAGGTTCAATTTTTTCTCAACTTTTTAACTAATGGTGCAAATTACACTCAAGTTAGCGATCCATTAAACGTTTTCCAACATAGGAGCACAATATTGATTCGATCAAAAGTCTAAAGGAGGAGAAAGTTGCTTATAAGAGCAAATTTTGACCTTACACATTATCTCCACTTACTCTAATTTCAAAACCAAATGTCATTTAAGTAACATGTTTAACCATAATAAAAGAGGATCTTGTCGCTTGTACCAAGTTGATCCTACTGCCAATTTTCATTGAATTGTAGAAAGGTAAACGACTGACTTTGACTTTTTTCTAGTGTCAATACAATTTGTCATTTGTGAATGACTTTTCACTGGGAATCGATTTCACGGTGCAAATGTTCAGAGCGCCTTAAGTCAATTGCCATTGGACTGTTCCCGGGGGACTGAATGACTTTTCTATTAGCCGACAAAAGTATACTAGTGCTAAAAATTGCATCAGAAACTAAAGATAGATAAAAATGAGTAAAAGTTGCAGTTCGAATATCAATTGCAGAATGTGACTTTATGTTTTTCTTCTTTTAGGGTTTATGTTTAAATCTAACCATTATAATATTAAATATTTTGATGGAGAAAAAAAATACTTATTTTCTCATAAATTTAAGGATCAAAACTATACAGGAATATATTAAAAGAATCATTTTGAACTTGTCCGGAACATAAGGACCATTTTGGCTGGCTTATGCCTATTTCACTATTTTATGCTTTTCTCTATTTGTGAGGATGGAATTCTGCTCAGTAGGGACCTAAACAGCTAAACACCTGAATTTCTTTTCTTAGAGTCAGACCACGTCTTATGACGAAAGGGGACAAAATGAATCTATCAATGTACTTAAAGCGTCCGCGGCGTTTTCGCGAGACGGTCTTTGTCAATAGTGTCATCCTTCCCGTTGTATGTTGAAAGGGACTTTCAAGTTTGTCCCTGGGGTAAAGAAAAAAGAAAAAAGAAAAAAGAAATAGATGGTGTGTAGTAACATGCAAATATTTTTAAATTATTTTTTTCAGAAATAATTGATTTTCTTATATTTGATATATAAATAGAAAAAATATTATTACAAGAGTATTTATATTTAGTATTGGAAATACTTCAAAACGAGTATGGAGAAGAGATTTCGGGGCGGTGAGAGGTGCGGTGTGGCTAGAATCTTGGGTTAGACGGGAGATAATCAATTTGAATTGTCATTTATAAAATTTGTTTTTCTTACTCCACAATAAATGTTATTTTCTTATTTTTACGATTTTTTTCCAAAAAAAATAACAACAACAATATGTATATTATTTAGTGTGATCATTTTGAGCTCATCTTATCTTATGAAAAGTAGGAGATTGTTTTTCGAAAAACGGGTTTAACAATTATTCAGTAAAACATTTTAACTTATCAAATAGGAGTATGAAAACTTTAAAATATTTTTTTCCCATAAAAGAAATATGTTCATACCCACTAAGGACACGTTTGGTACACTGTATTAAGCTGGATTGTACTGGATAAAAAAAATATAGTATTTGGTGGACATTTTCATTGCATGACTTGGTATCTTATTAGTCCATTGTCGTTTTTAGACCCATCTAGCGGTGATTCTCCCCTGATCGTCTTAAAAAAATACGATCATTATATATTAATACTCTAATACTGTCAATTATATATTAATACAGTCAAATCCAATGAAATTAGTATAGTCCAATGCGACGTATCAAATGAGCCCTAAATACATATAAAATTATTATCATGTAGCATTAAGATCACGAATTCAAATCGCGAAAACAACCGTTCGTAGAAATGCAAAATAAGCCTCAATAGTCATCCTTCTCCAACCCAATACAACCAAAAAGAAAAGAATATAGAAAAGCGACAGATGAAGTGATGTAGTAGCATCGAAAATGACGGTGGAGATGGTAGATGTAGAATACAAGGGGGAAAAATACTCTCTTCAAATTCCAAAAATTAATATCAGATGTTCACTTCCCTCTTACTTCTTTCCTATCACACGCAAAGAGAAACACACACATCCCACATCTCTCTCTCTCTCTCTCTCTATACAAGACAAAGCAAAAGTGATACATTTTTTATTACTCATACAAATATAAATCTACCCATATGATATAGTTGTATGTACTAATATATCTACCAAATTAGTTGTCAAATTTTTGTTAATTTGTAGATCCCAATTTGTGAACGCAATTTTGCTCTTCTACTTTGTGTTTATCATAACATCCTGCCCTCTCTATAACGAGTTGGGTGGGTAGATCTTCGTGCTCAATTTTCACTTGAGCATATATACATACACTTGTTTAGCTGATTTTTTTGTGTAAGCAAATTTGTGTTGTTGTTGATATGGAGAGTGAGAAGAAATCGTCTGTATCGGACGTAGGTGCATGGGCGATGAACGTTGTGAGTTCGGTAGGAATTATCATGGCTAACAAGCAGCTTATGTCCGCCAATGGTTATTCATTCACCTTCGGTAAATTTAAATCCTCTTATTCTTCTTCTTTTTTTTAATATTAATTTTGCAGGCGTTGTTCAGATCTCGTTTGAATTATTCATTTGCACGAAATTTGCACTGTTTTCTAAGCGAATCAAGGATTTGGAGGTGTTCGGTGCACTGATTCGTTTATCTTATATATGTGAATCAATACGTAATATTTGTAATTGTTTGCATCCTGGTAGATTCGGTGGATTTTGGATTAATTCAGCTCAAGTTAAATAATTTCCGATTTATAGATAGATAATCTGATCCGAGTCTGGAATTTATTAATCATAAATGTTCAATTATGAACGGAAAAGAAGTAAACAAAGTGGTGTTGTTTTCCGCTAGATGAGTAGTAATAAATACGCTATCATGCCTTTATAGTATGTTGTTATGGTTTATTCGTTTTCACTATTTCCTTTTCGTGAACGGAAAGCCTTGTAGTAACCGGTAAAGTTGTTGCCATGTGATCAGTGTGTGACCAGGAGTTTATGGGTTCAAACCGTTGAAACAGCCTCTGCCTCTTGCAGAAATGTGAGTTAAGACTGCGTACAATAGACTCTTGTGGTCCGGCCCTTCCCCGGACCCCGCGCATAACGGGAGCTTAGTGCACTGGGCTTATTTCCTTTTCATACCGCTTTGAATTGCTTGTCCCGGAAACAACCTCAGGTCTGCTTACACACTACCCTCCTCAGACTCCACTCTGTGGGATTTTCACCGGGTATGTTCTTGTTGTTGTTGTTGTTGTTGTTGTTAATAGTAATAAATAGGCAAGTAGTCTTAACAAGTTTAATGGAGCAAATATTCAATACTCAACTAGAATCATATGAAACTATACACCTCAGATTAATCACTAAAGTGAGAAAAAAAGTTAGTTGGGGGACTGATTTGGGGGTGGTTGGTGCACCGATGCATTTATTATCTTAGACATGTGAATAAATACAAAATGTTGTAATTGTCTGCATCCTGGTCGATTCGGTGGATCTCAAGCTATTCGACTTTCGGTTTATAAATAGGCAATCTGATCTAAATCTGGAATATATAATCATAATATGTTTCAATTATACAGAATTACTCGTTATCTGTGCTGGTGTGAGGTCTACTCGTGCAATAAGTCGAGGTGCACGGACACAAACGGTAACGGAGAAGAAGAAAATAGTTACTGTTATTTGCGGCTAGATGAATGATTAATAGACAGTATAATATTTAAAGTTTGTAACGAGCTCAATGGAGCATATATTCAATTCTCAACTAGAAGCATATCATACTATGAACCTTAGATTAATCACTGAAGTGAGGATTTAAAAAGTTAGATATGTGGGGTTGATATTCAAACGAGATATCAACAGTATCACTTTTAGTACGTATAAAATTGATATGAATTAAGGCCAGCTCTTTGATCCGTCTCTGCTAACCGGTGCTCTCACATTCTCTTCAATTTTTGCCTCCACCCATTTTCTTCTCTAATTCCTCATCCAAGGACACTTAATATTTGAAATACTGTTGCATAATTATATACAGTTGTAATTGGATTTGCCTATTTCCGCCATCTTCAAAGTATTAGATCTGAAAAAGAAGATGTTGGCTTGAAATTAATCCCATTGACTAACGAATTCCTTACCAATATTGAGCTAGCATGTCTCAACCGCTTCAGACGATCATCTGGCTACTTTGTTCGTCTTTTTGAATGAAGCTTGTTTGTTTTCTAGATACATTGTGTTCTTATTTCTAACAAAGATCTGTAAGGTTTATATTTGTACGGAAATAACTTCCTTCTGGCTTATTGATGGATCCTAACATTTTTGGTCATAGAATTTGCTATTTCTTTTTCCTTCTTCCATTTCCTCAGGTTTAGAAGTCTACTGTTCCTATTACATCCCAATTCCCATCCTCTGTAATGTATGCTTTCAATTTCAAATGGTCTACCTGTCATTTTTAATTTCATGGTTTATTTCCTCAGCTACTACGTTGACTGGGTTCCATTTTGCTGTGACGGCACTTGTTGGGATGGTGTCAAATGCCACTGGATTTTCCTCATCAAAGCATGTACCTTTGTGGGAACTTATCTGGTTCTCAATTGTTGCAAACATGTCTATCACAGGGATGAACTTAAGTCTCATGCTCAATTCAGTTGGATTTTACCAAGTATGTATTCTCTCTTTTGTTGTATGCTCTAGTTGCTCGTGTGTTTTGGCTGTAACGTTTCTTGTTAAGTCTTGTATTTTGTTCTTTTCTAAAAGATTAGTCTTGAATTTTGGCATGTAGGGTGAATAAGATTCGCTAACAATATTGTAATGCTATCAGCTTTCTGTCTCCTTTGGTTAGAAAAGAATATAATAACTTAAACAATTTTCAATGGTTCATTTCCCGGGAATTTTTATCTGTTCTTTGCATCCCCTTGCTCAAAATTTAAATATGACCCCTAAAGCATCAATTTTAGCTATCAGCAGAAGAATATGTTGGTATCTGTTTTAGGTGCATTGTAGTTACAAATAACAGGTAAACCTTGGTACTTGCTGAAATTTAGCTTCAAGTAGATTTAAAGGTTGGATAACTACTGTGTCAAGTATGTTCATATTTCTTACTAGCTAGCTATGAAGGGTGTACCTAGAACATCTTTTATAAGATGATCCCAAACCTTTTCAAAAAGTATTTCATTTTTGTTGTTTTCGTTCATGATCCGTTGACATGGAGTTAACTAACATCCATGAGTATCTTCATCACCTTAAATGACATCACACGACTTGGGGTTCTTTTGGAAAGGGGAGGAAGGAAAGAAGATAGAAAAAATGAGAATCGAATATGAGTCATAAGTAATTTTCTTTCCTTGATTGGTTTAAGAGGAAAGTTGCAGGAAAGGGATATTCATCTTCCCTCCTCCTTGATTGTGAATGAGTTAGTAGAATGAAACCAATAATAAAAATAAAGACTGCTCACATTAGCACCGCATAAGTGCTTAAATATCCTCTAAATATTAAGCGAGGACAATAAATTTATGAGCTTCTCTACACCATCTGTGTGTATCTGCTTATACCAAAAAGCATATGTAAATAAAAATCTTTGGGGAAGCTCGTAACACACTCTCCACTAAGAAATATTTGATCTTCCGCATTGGTATTGTTCTGTCCCTCATTCATCACACTGTCATGTTCAGAGTTAGTGTCTAAAGAGCTGCTTGTATCATTGTTCTTCATGTTTGTCTCATGTTGATCTTTTCATTGGTTATAACTTTTGTGAGAAGAGTTAGCTCAACTACTGGAGCAGTATAGGGAGAGGAACAGGGATTTACACATGGTATTCATCGACCTGGAAAAGGCTTACGACAAAGTTCCAAGAGAGGTCCTATGGAGATGCTCGGAGGCTAGAGGTGTACGTATGTCGTACATTAGGGCGATCAAGGACATGTATGAGGGAGCCAAAACTAGGGTAAGGACAGTAGGAAGAGACTCAAAGCACTTCTCAATTGTGATAGGGTTGCATCAATGATCAGCTCTTAGTCCGTTTTTATTTACCTTGGTTATGGATGGATTGACGCGACAAATTCAAGGTGAGGTTTCATGGTGTATGCTTTTCGCGGATGACATAGTCCTGATCGATGAGATTCGCATCGGAGTTAACGCTAAGCTGGAGGGTTGGAGGCAAACTCTGGAGTCTAAAGAATTCAAGTTGAGTAGGACCAAGACATAATACTTGGAGTGCAAGTTCAGTGACGCACCACATGAGGCCTGACGCAGAAGTAAGGCTTGGTACCCAGGCCATCCAGAAGAAAAGCAGTTTCAAGTATCTTGGGTCTATTATACAATGCAACGGGGAGATTGACGATGATGTCACACATTGTATTGGTGTAGGGTGGATGAAATGGAGGCTCGCTTCTTGAGTGTTATGCGATAAAAAGGTGTCACCAAAATTTAAGTTCAAATTCTACAAAGTGGTGGTTACACCGACTATGTTGTATATGGCGGAGTCTTAACAAGTTAAGATCTTCCACGTTCAAAAGATGAAAGTTGCGGAGATGAGAATGTTGCGATGGATGTGTAGCCACACAAGGAGAGACATGATTAGGAATGAAGCTATCAGGGACAAGGTGGGAGTGACCTTGGTGGAGGACAATATGCGGGAAGCGAGACTGAGATGATTTGAGAATGTGAAGAGGAGAGACACAGTTGCCCAGTGTGGAGGTGTAAGAGGTTGGATATGGATGGTTTCAGAAGAGGTAGGGGTAGACCGAATTAGTATTGGGGAGAGATGATTAGACAGGACATGACACAGTTATAGCTTACCGAGGACATGATCTTAGATGAGAGGTTATGAAGGTCTCAGATTATAGTAGAAGGCTAGTAGGTAGCCTCGCTTATCCTTTCATGTTAGTAATCGCAGTATTGCTCTATAGTTTAGTGTGCTTTGATTTCTGATACGATCTGTTATTTCTTGTACTTCGATTATCCTATTTTATTTGTGGTAGCTGCTTTTAGTTTTTCAAAGTATTTTATCATGGCTTAGTCGCTTTCGTTAATTTCATTTTCATACTGCTTTGAATTTTCTGTCCTTATCTGGCTTCTTTTCATGCTTTCTCTTGAGCTGAGGGTCTTTCGGAAACAACCTCCCTACCTTGGTGGGGTACGATCTGTGTACACTCTATCCTCTCCAGACCACACGTTGTGTGATTTCACTGGATATGTTGTTCTAGTTAGCTCAACTGCTAGCAAGTAGAGAAGAAGTGGATTCTTTATTTGAGCTGAAACAATTTTTTTTGTTTAATTCAACTCCAATTCATTGATGATAGATTGCTATATATTTTAGTATGTCATATTGGAGCCTTGGAGTAACTGTCATGTGACCAAGAGGTCATGGGTTCAAGCCGTGGAAACAGCCTCTGGCAGAAATGCAAGGTAAGGCTGCGTATAACATACCACAAAGTCTTTCCCCGGACCCTGCGCATAGCGGGAGCTTAGTGCATCGGGTTGCCCTTTTATGACAGGAGTTGGCACTTGTTTTATTTTGTTCAATGGTGAAATTTCATTTTATATGCCTAAGTTTTTCATTTTGTTTGGTGTAGATCTCAAAGTTGAGCATGATTCCAGTGGTTTGTGTGATGGAATGGATCCTTCATAATAAGCGTTACTCGAAGGATGTTAAAATGTCAGTTGTGGTTGTCGTTATCGGTGTGGGTGTTTGCACAGTAACTGATGTCAAGGTTAATGCCAAAGGTTTGCTTTGTGCTTGTGTTGCAGTTTTGTCAACATCATTGCAGCAGATTGTGAGTATAAGCTGGCTTCTTCATAGGCTTACTGCAAAAGATTGAATAACTAAATTTTTTAGTATGTTAGATAGATGTATTTTGTGATTTAGTTATACTTATGTGGATTTAATTTATCACTACGAACTTGCTTAGTTTCCTTTCTGAGGGACAATTAATTAATTAGGGAGGCTGCTATGGTACTATCAAATTTATTTATCCTTCACAAAAGAACTCCCCTCTCTTAGAAGCTAAATAATAGAAGTCTAAATTTCCCCCCCTTTTTTCCTTCTTCCCTTTTCCCCCATAAAAGTGACGAAAGTTTGCTTTTGTTTTGCTTCCAACTATTGCCTAGAGGAGAAGTAATTACTCTATCAGACTATTTTATCCTAGACAAGGATCCCTTCTTGTCTAAAAACCTAAAGAAAAGAAGTCTCAAAATATCTTTTTTTCCTCTCCCCCTTTTACCCCTCAATTAAAAGCAATACAACAACAAGCACGTCTCAGTTACAGTTGCAGATAATCCCGTATCACTACTTAGGTCGCTGTTCAGTGGTATATGGAGCAAAAGCTTGTTTCGTACCATTGCAGAGTTTGATAACAGTTACCTGCAGATAATCCTGTATCTGCAAAGGAACAAAGAAAGAACGCCCTGCTGGCCCAATTCATATATATTTTATCATCAAGCTCTTAATACTCCCCCCCCCCCCCAGGTCATTTCAAATTTGCTCTCTTAAACTTGTGGTTGCATTTGTGTGATCAAATGATGGTTTTCCGGTGCAGTCAATAGGCTCTTTGCAGAAGAAGTACTCAATCGGATCCTTTGAGCTATTGAGTAAAACAGCTCCGATACAAGCTTGCTCCCTCCTTGTGCTGGGTCCTTTCTGCGACTACTATCTTAGTGGAAATCTATTACTAGACTACAAATATACATCTGGTGCCATTGTAAGTGTCAACCAGTCTTCTCATTTCCAGAATATGATGCATATTTGACTGGTCCTTTTCTACCCTAAGCTTTATGTGCTCTGACCATGATTGTCTGGCACTCTGCAGTTCTTTATACTCCTGTCATGTTCGTTAGCTGTGTTCTGCAACTTCAGTCAGTATCTCTGCATCGGGCGATTCTCTGCAGTTTCCTTCCAGGTTCTAGGCCACATGAAGACCGTGTGCGTCCTGACTTTGGGATGGCTGCTCTTCGACTCTGCCTTGACTCTCAAGAACATCTTGGGAATGCTCGTTGCAGTCGCGGGCATGGTGATCTATAGTTGGGCCGTGGAGGTTGAAAAATCCAACACCAAGAGTCCCCATGCTACCAAAAACAGCTTGACAGAAGAGGAGCTGAGATTATTGAAGGAGGGAATGGAGAAGGCGGACATCGAAGTCGGTCAGTCCAAGGCCTAAATTGGGGTCTCTATTGTTAGCCATCATCACATAATATAGCTTCTTTTGGATCAAAATTGCATGTAGTTTATGATATTCGTTGCATTATTCATTGGTCCCAATCTGGTGACCTTGAATTGTTTTTGAATAGTTTAATGAATGTTTTGTTCTCTATCCAAGTCTGCCAGGGTTCATGGCATTTACAGTTTAACGCTAATGTTATTTCACATAATTGGTTTGTTTCAATTTTAGGTGCACTATTCAATTTCGTGCTTGATTCATCAATTTGAAATGATTTTGAGAAAACAGGTTATTAATACCACTAAAGAGAAAACAAACCAAGGAGTATTTAAGGTGTTTAAAAACTGATGATTACGCCAATTATAAGTGTTATCTCAAGAGTTGGGAGTCTCGAGACTTGCAAATTCAAGAATTCCTTAGCAGCACTACCTCGTGTAGTTTGTAATAGCCGGTGGATTCACTGTTTTTTTATTTGGTATATATATATATTATACCGTCTAAGACTTGAATTATACATATAAGGAGCTAGGTTTTTAATGTTTTAAATTTTGGATAAGTAATACCATGTTTGATAGCATTTTTTTTTTGTATGTATAAAATTCAATACACCTAATACAATGATTAGTTTGCGATTTAGAAATCGCATAACTAATACATATATAGGGGTGTTAAATGGGCTAGTTAAGCTGAGATTAGTCAAGTCAAAATGAGTTGAGTTAATAAATGAGTTGAGCTAAAATTGGCCCAAAAATTATTTGGTCTGAAATGGGTTAAAAATGGGTTGGGTCATGACCCACCCATTTTTTGAAGCGTCCACCTTCCGTGAAAAATATTTATTAAGGAAAACAATTTCCGTGGATTTTTTTTCAAAGAAACGTTTTTCCGATTTTGCGAAAAACATTTTCCGTGGAAAATACTTTTTAGGAAAATATTCTCGGAAAACATCCTTGAAAAACAGTTCCTTCTTATCAAACACAAATGAAAGTAAATCTTAAAATGGGCTAGTATTGAGTTAAATTGGAGATCGTTCTAAAAATGATTATGTTAGGTTGGGCTAAAATTAGCCCAATAAAAAATTATCTTGGGCCCAATTGTTTTAATTTTGGGCGGATTGAGCGGGCCATCAAATTTTGGGTCATATTTGACACTCTAAATACATATATAAGTTATGATGTAATTTATATATTATTTTATGTAAGATAAAAAATAAAGTAATAATACGTGAATAACTAAACTCTGTATAACTAATTACTACATAAAATAATACATAATTCTCTGGTAACTGATTTTTATATTACTAATACTTGCCTACTTTAATCCCGTATTACACATCCACCTAACTATATTAATTTTAAACGTTCTCATTCTTGAATTCGCTCGAATAGTCTTTTTCATCCTCGAATAGTCTTCAGCACACAACGAGTCGATGTTCAATTATTAAATTATTTAAATGGTCATCGTCTATCTTAAAAGAAAATTCTTTTGATACTTTCACTTTTAAATAAATTCGTCAAAAACTGATAGTATTAACTAGTGAAGAATGACTTGTACCCAAATTTATTAGTAGTACTTACTAGTCAGAAGTTTAATCAAAATCAACAATAAGAAATAACAAAAACTGTAGTAATTTATATTCTTTCAGTTTCAAAAATTATTTGTCTTTTTTGTTTTACACGATTCTTAAAAAATAATAATTAGAGGGGTATTTGATTATTTTATCCTTATTTATTTGGTATCATCTCTATTTAATGATAAAAAATTATTAAGGTAAAATAGTCAAACGCTAATTAATCGTGACTTAAACTTTTAAAATAATAAATAATTTAAAAGAAATGAAGCTTTAAGTATCTCGGGTCTATTATTCAAGGAAACAGAGAGATTGATGACGATGTCACACATCGTATTAGAGCACGGTGGATGAAATGGAGGCTCGCATCTGGAGTCTAAGATGACACCAAAAACTTAAAAGGTAAGTTATATATAGTAGTGGTTAGACCGACTATGTTGTATGTAGAAGAGTGTTGGCCAGTCAAGACTTCACACATTCAAAAGATGAATTTTGCGGAGATGGGGATGTTGAGATGAATGTGTGGGCATACAAGGAGGGATATGATTAGAAATTATGATATCCAGGACATGGTGGGAGTGGCCTCGGTGGAGGATAAGATGCAGGAAGCGAGATTGAGATGGTTCGGACATGTGCAGTGGAGAGACACAAATGCTCCAGTGCGGAGGGGTAAGATGTTGGCTACGGACGTGTTCAGAAGGGGTAGAGGTAGGCTAAAGAAGTATTGAGGAGAGGTGATTATACGGAATAAGGTGCATGTGCAACTTATTGAGGACATGACCTTAGATAGAGATCGTGGAAGACACAAATTAGAGTAATATGTAGTTGAGTGTAGTCCTACTTACGATTACAAATTGATAGTTGTAGTGTTATTATTATACGGCTGTTTAACCTATCATACTAGTAGACGCAATACTGTTTTATAGTCTCGTGTAGCTTTATTTCTGTTGTTATGAGTTTTTTATTGTACTTTGTTTATCTTATTTATATGCGTTAGTCATTGCTTCTTTTTTCAAAACACGCTATCATGGCTTAATCGATGTTGTTACCATTATTTCATACTGTTTTAAATTTCATGTCCGTGTGTGACAGTTTTTCTTGCTTTGTTGGTGCTTATGCTTTGTCTTGAGCCGATGGTCTTTCGGAAATAACGACTCTACCTATTAATATAGAGTTAAAGTCTGCGTATACTCTAACCTCTCCAAAATTTATATTGTGAAATTTCATTGGGTATGTTATTGTTATTTTTATTAACTTACGATAAATAATGTGAGACGGAGGGTAGCTAGTCGTGTTTCTTTTTTTCCTCTTTTGTTTCTAATTTTCTTTTTACTTTTTTCCTTTCGCATAAAGCATCTCTCTTTTTCTCTTTCTATCTCTTCCCACCGTTTTTTCATTTCACTTTCACACACACAACTTGGCTTTATTTGTGCTTTCCTTGTCTTTTGATTTAACACACACACACACAAAAAATAGTCTCTCTCTGTCACTCCTGTGGGAAGGAGAACAAAATAGTAGCATCACTAGTCACTAGTAGTAGTAGTAGTACATTTTTTATTTTCATTTTTTTCAACATTTTTTTCGCAATTTTTCTTTACCAAATCTGTGAATTTGTTAGCTTGTTGCTTCGTATTTGGATATAAAAATTCTTGTATAACAACAACATTTTGAGTTATTGGCTGTATATGTGTGTGTTACTGTGTGTGGATGAAGGTATAAGAGCTGAAAAGGAAGGAGAAAAATTGTTGTTTAGTAGTATAATATTTGCTGAATTTGTGAAGTGAACGCGAAAAAATAGCAGCGAAAAGGAGTTTGATTAGCTGAAGTTGTGCACAGATTGGTGTAACAATGGGCTCGGAGCAGAATAGATTTCCACAGCAGCAAGGACCGCCACTTCCTTCTCGGGTACTACGCTTTACTGTACTCTACTCTCATTTTCCAGATCTACCCGCTCTCTGCATAATTTTGTTTGTGTGGACCAAAATTTGTGCAATATATTATGTTATTGTTGTTGTAATGGTTTATTAGTAGTTTAATTGTGTGGTGGAATTATATTTGTGAACAGATCTGAGTTTTTGGTGAAATGAGGTTATGGCTCCACTAGCTACCTGCTGGTTGTTGAGTTTGGCTCCACTGTGTGTGGACCATGGTATCCTTTTAGATGTGTGAAAATGCAGTTGATACAATGAGTCAAATGGATTGGTGATAGATAGAGACATAAGTGGATTTTCATGTTAGTTACTTTTTTACAAGTTTGACTCCTCTATATGAATGAATCCTCACTGTGCATGCCTCTACATTTTAGCCCGTTACGGTCTAATATTATTAAAAAATAGTTCTTTTAGCACTAGAAGTTGTGTACGTATTTCCAGGGCCGCTGATACATGAGTCTAATGGATTGGTGGTAGAGACACTGAATGGCTTTTCATTGTTGACATTAGATGCCATGAGGAAAAAAATTACTTTCAGTATTTATGGTTTCCGCACTTCGGTCTGAATTCTGTATTTATGATCTTTCTTTCATGTTCCTGGATTTTGCATGTGAACCACTTAGTCAGCCGTTCACAGCAAATGTTTTCTTCCAAATTTTGCATAAATCCACCTTTATTCAGCATCTTCCCCTTTAGTGGCTGTCCAGAGTGATAGATCTCCGTTCCAAATTGATAATGCAGTTATTCCCACTCATAACCAAACATTGGATTATATATTAATGCAGTAATTCTGAGAGTCGCGGGGATAATGATCTTATTGAGGCCAAAACAAAGTTTTTTTCACTTTGTTTATTTTGGTGTGAATGTGATTTTTTCCAAAGAAAGCTGCTCTTGTTTCACAAGCTCCCTTGTGTAGACCATTGCATCTCTTAGATTTGTGAAAATGCAACTGATACATGAGTCTAATGGATTGGTGATAGAGACACTAAATGGCTGTTCACATTAGATACCATGAGGGAATCTAATAAATTTACTTTCAATATCTATGATTTCTGCACTTGGTTTGAGTTCTATATTTATGATCTTTCTTCCCTGTTCTTGGATTTTGCATGTGAACCACTTAGACAGCCGTTCACAGCAAATGCTTTCTTCCGAATGCATGAATGCACCTTTTATCCTAATTTCTTCCGCCTTTTTTTCTGTTTATATGAAATGAGCTAAAATGAAGAAGTGGGATAACCCAACTTGTTTGGGACTGTGGCGTAGTTGTTGTTGTTGTATATGTTAGACTACATCCCAACAGCTAATGCTCTAATATCTGACAGCGTAAACGATGGGGAGGATGTTTGGGAGGATTGTCTTGTTTCGGAAGGCAAAAAGGCGGAAAGCGTATAGTGCCTTCTCGTATTCCTGAGGCCAATTCACTGCCAAATCAGCAGAATGTACCCCAAGCTGGTGGGTTAAATAATCAAACTGCAGCTCTTTTAGCTCCACCATCATCACCGGCATCCTTTTCGAATTCAGCGCTCCCTTCAACAGCTCAGTCACCAAGCTGTTTTTTATCTAGCAATTCACCAGGAGGTCCTTCATCTGCTATGTATGCCACTGGTCCATATGCTCATGAGACACAGTTGGTATCTCCTCCTGTGTTCTCAAACTTCACCACTGAGCCATCTACTGCTCCTTTCACACCTCCGCCTGAGTTGGCCCACCTGACTACTCCCTCTTCACCAGATGTGCCTTTCGCTCGGTTCCTCTCCTCTTCAGTGAATGTTAAAACCAACACTGGTGCCAATGATTTTCAAACAACCTACTCTCTCTATCCAGGAAGTCCTGCTAGTACTCTCAGATCCCCTGTTTCGAGGGCATCAGGTGAAAGGGAACTTCCTCAAATGGATCCTTCTATTCCGTCATCCGAGATCAAGTATCCAGGCCCTGATTCAAGCACATCCAAGTTGACTCAAGATTCAAATTTCTTCTGTCCAACTACATTTGCCCAATTTTACATTGACCACTCATTATTTCCTCATTCTGGTGGAAGGCTGAGTGTTTCCAAAGAAACCGATGCTTATTCAAATAATAATGGGAATTGCCAGCAGAGTAGGCAGAACAAACCCTGTAAACAAGATGCAGATGAAGTAGAAGCTTATAGAGCATCCTTTGGGTTCAGTGCTGATGAGATTGTTGGTACGACACAATATGTGGAAATTTCTGATGCTGTATTAGATGATTCCTTTAGCATGACCCCTTTTACTAAGCCCAGAGAAGAGGAAATTATATTAACTATGTCAACAGCTGAGGGAACAAAAGGAGGGAATACCTCTAATACAGCATCTCCTCAGCAATGCAAAGCAGACAGTTGCATGAAAGGTGCATGATTTTTACTCCCTTGCTAGTTTTAAATAGTTACAGTTGGTATGAAATTTAGGTCGAATGCATTTTCTTTCTTTTCTCTGACCTTTGCCATTAGGTTTCAAATTCCCTTTTATTTCATGCTAGTATTTGTCGTTTTCTACTTAACAGCTTCCAAATTCAGATTAAAATTATTCATGGAACACTACTAAGTAATTGTTTGTCTATTACTATTGCAATCAGAAGCTTGGCCGTTCTATATACCATTTCATATTCCCGTGATCTTTAAACAATTCTATATTATGTGGATATTGTTCAGACTTAGACTGACTTCTTCTATCTTCTACATCCACAGATCGTATGTCTCCAAATCATTCTGTTAAGCAAATTGAACCTGCTAACCATGCTATGAGTGACGATGAAGGCATCTTCTCCAAAATGCCAACTTTAAGATTAAGTCGGAAATATGACCATGGTTTGTCAAGCTCCGATGCAGAGATAGACTACAGGAGAGGAAAAAGCTTGAGAGAATCAAAATGCAATATTGCATGGTAGCACTAATATTTAGATTTAGAATATTATACAGTCCTATTGGCTTAAATGCATGGTTCTCTTCTTTTGCTTTTGTTGAGGGTCTTCTTCACAGGTTATCTAACCTCACTCGCGAAACCCCCCTACGGTGTCTTCTTTTGTTCTGCTGTTTTATTGAAGTCTGTATATCTTAAGGTCGTCTTTGAGTTATGTATGTCAAAAGTCTAGCTATATACTTTCAGCCATTAACGTCGTTAGGAGTGTAATGAATCCTGGAACTTTTTGTACTGTGGATTGTCTATGCTTGTTTCAGAATGTCTTAGGCTTGAGGTCTTTGGAAATGTATCTTATTGAATATGCATTTCAACCAGGTATATTACTTTAATGACAATGCTTTTGATGATTTGGCTCATAGACACCATTTATTGGATGAGAATCCACAATTATTTCACATCAGAGTACTAAGATATGCCCTTCCCCACTTTTTAATTGTCAAAGAGTTCTGTCGATTCATTAGAAGTATGGACATTTTTGTTGTTTACCCTTCCCATTTTTAGTAGGATTCTACATAAAAAAAAACAATCCATCCTCCCTTTCACTTGTATCTTCTCCTCTCTTTCCCTTTGCAAATTCCTCCTAGTGAAGCTCCAAACACTACTTTTAAGAAATTTCAAATTCAGTTATTCACTTCAAAAATTGATCATTGAAAGGAGAATGAACCCATTTTATCGTACGTTAAGGTGGTATTTGTGGAAGAGAAAATGGGAGAATTAGGCAAGTTGCTTTCAGTTGGAAAAAAGTATCTGTCGGTGTTGAATATGGCCGAAGAACACGTTAAAAAAAGTGCAGGTGCACTAAGCTGCTGCTATGCGCGATTTAAAGTATCGCGTTGAATATGACCGAAAAACAAGTTTAAAAAGGGCAGTCCGGTGTACTAAGCTCTCGCTATGCGCGGCACGGGGTTCGGAAAAGAGCCGGATCACAAGAGTTTATTGTACGCAGTCTTAACCTATATTTCTGCAAAAGTATGTTTTCATGGCTTGAGCACGTGACCTCCTGATTACAGGGCAACAACTTTACCAGCTCGAAGAACATTAGCAAACAATAATTTATTCTATCCTGATGAAGAGTACATTTTCTAAATCACTATGCTTTCAATTAATCCTTTCTTCAATGATTAACAAAAATCAAAATTACCCAAACTCAGATCATTCTTAAGTTTTAATCAACATAGTTCTATTTGAAACTCAATCTTGACTGCATATCTTTTGACTTGTGTTAGGAGGTTTAGCTTCTTCGTTACATGCAAATGAGAACACATAGGAGCTTCCAGATGATGAAGCTTGTCAACCTTTTGTTCTCTTTAGAATAAAATGACATAATTGTTCATGATTTATCAATAGATCAGAAAAGTACAAAGGTATTTGAGTAATGAAAAATGGTTATGGTGCTGAAGTGTCAATAAGTGTAGTAAGTTGGCACAATCTATAATATATGTAGTAAAAATGCAATGCTGGAAGGAGAATTTCGACGAACAAATTAACATCTTAAAGCTCCTTGGTCATAAAGTAAGTTGCACACAGAAATTACATAGTAGTTTTTTTTACTAGAAACGGCCAAGAGGCTTTCATCACTCCACATCATTATAGACTGAAATGGACTAGAAAAACATCAAAACGAGAGAGTATTACACACGACCGTTTCAGTAAGATAGGAATTGATAGCTCGTTCTACTTTAAAATTTCACTTTAGCGGCTCACATGCCATTAAGGGTGATCACAATTCTCCGTGGGGTAGCCGAATCACGGTGCTCACACAACCATATGCCCTGAGATTCAGAAAAAAAATAGTTGTTCATCATACATGTAAGTCTTACATTCAGGAATTTGCAAATAGTTATGTAATGGTCTTATGTCAATAGAATACAACAATTTACAGTTGGTAAGAACTGTCTTTGCGGAGATCCTTTTATATCCTTGTGATGGTTTGGATCTCTTCCATCCAACAAGGAACCTTGCTAGATGTGTAATTGACAATTACATGTTCACTAAGACTGGGAGTAAAAGAGTAGGAATGGAAGGATAGATTTGACCAACTTGGTAACGATAATAGATGCAACAACTTTAACTGCCCGCTTTTAACAGCATCCATAATCCACCGTGAAGGGGAATGCATTAAAATTCATTGTTCTAGCCATACCCAAATCAAATGACCTGGAAAGAGTTAGCACAAGTACCTGCCAGGTTCCCATGCTTAGCTTTCTGTCTGTGATTGGTATCCTAAAAATCCAAGACATGGTAGATATCAGTGTATGAAGGAGGGTGTCGAAAAATATATATGGATTAAAACAAGGAGATATTCAGACGTGAGGGTGCAGCCAAACATCGATGACTTAATATAAGCGGGCATGTCGTCTGGCCCTGTCAAAATTGCAACATAGTAACATCAAAATAACAACCAATAAAATTGAGAAAGACAAGTTAATCGAGGAGGGAAAAAAATAAACAAAGAACCTATCAGTCATGAAGTTCGAGGGTGATGCAATAGAATATAAATAAGTAAATAAGTGGTAGTATTATCAGTACGTATGGCACATTCTGCGGAATGGAAGTCAGAATAGAAACAAGTAAAAGAGAAAATTCTTTAATCATGATAAGAAATAGTCATATTTCTCAGTCTTCTTTATTTTACTGTGATTAATTTTAAAAAATAATGTACAAGGAGGATCAAGGGTCTAGCTATGCATTTGCTGATCACATGAGGAAGCAGAGCTGGGTGCTGAAGTAAGCGACGATTGAGCTAGAATTTATGCTGCTTGATTATATAAAAATGTGGTTTCTTAAGTTGGAACATTGACTCTGTACAATACTGTCATTTTGGCTTTATTCAAGCATCTCAGGCCCGAGCACAAGCTCTTGAATCATTAAATGCCACTCCAAAAGAAATCCAGTCCAATACCTGACAAACAAAAATTAAAAGGAAAGAAACAGCAGTACAGAGGACAGGGATTAAGCTACACACTTACCCTCGAGAGTATGTTTCCACAGAGCAGATGACCCCTAAAATTGTCATTTTAAAACAAAATGAGACTCTCCACAACAATGAACGACTATTACTCAACTTAGCAGTCTTACCTCTGGGACAACCCTATTAAGAAATTTCTCTGTATCATCTCGAACATCTGAGTCGTAATTTTCATTTATAGTTAAAGAAGCGCTTGTATGCTGCACTGGTTAAACATACAACTAACCATATTCAGTCATAATAGAATTCTGTGCAAATACCAGTGCCATAAGAGACATCAAGAAGAATTTCAAGTGAAATATCAGAATAAGATTACTTACGAAAAAGATGAGCAAGGCCACATTTGAAGCCTGCTGTCTCTTGACCAATTTCCTTCATAATCTGATGAAGACATTAAGATGTTACTAATAAGAAGCAGATTATAATTTTTTTAGGGGGATAGAACACAAAAAATTGGCCAAGAGCAAGAGAAACTAACTCCTCTGAGACATGTCGTTCAATTATCAAGGTACAGAATGCTTAAGTTAAGATAAGGTTATTATAAGAACAATCTTTTTATTATTGTCTGGATCAGTATATTAACAGCACTAGTCTATCAACTGAAAAATTAAGGCAACTAAAAATACTAAAGCTAATAACTGCTCATATAACTGTATAGAAGTTAGGATATCACCTTTGAAATCTAATCAAAAGATGTTTCATAAGCCGGAAGAATAAAATTGGAATCCGAGTACATTCAACTTTTGTAAGCAAACATGTCAGTTTAGTTTGTGAGTCAACTAATAGGCCATTCAGTGATAACATTTTTACAATTTCGATTGTTACATCTGTTCTTGTAAGGGCCAAAATAAATGTAATTCAAAAATAATCCTGTCCATGTTGATTATGCCTACTGACATGATATATATTTCTCACTTTCTTACTGTACCTGTGCTAGTAGGAATAGATACCCGATGGGATAATCGAGATGCCGTTCTCAGAGAAACATTGAGAAAATATGATTTTCGTAGAGACGCCAAAACAGGTCTACCACTACCATCAATTTCTACGGAGAAGCAAGAAATAATGCAAAAATAAGTCGCTCTCAAATAAGGAAGAGATCATGAAAACACAAACCATCCAATGTTTCAGTTACAGAAGCGACCCCATAGAGTATCACAATTCACATCTCTCTAAAGGTGCAATCTTCATAATATCATAGTTCACTTAATTGTCAGGAGCATATTAACACACAAACAAACTAATAATCAATCTAAAGCTTAATCATCAAGAGCTCCGAAACACACATCCGTTTTTTCTATTCTCTCCGTCCCAATTTATATGACACTTTTCATTTCTCGAGATTCAAACTATGTGAGGACCAACATCTTAAAATGTATTTTTACATATTGACATGAGAAGAAGAACTATAACTTATATTACTTTTAGTTTAGTTCTTGAATATTTAAATTTAAACTTTAAAATATTGAGTTGATCTAATCAAATTTTAGCTTCTAAGTAGTCAAATTGACTCTCAATAAGCCAAAAATACCACATAAATTGGGATGGAGGAAGTAACAAATATTTGCAAGTAATCAAAATCAAACAGAAAAAGGAAATAAATTTTAGCTTCTGAGAGACAAATTGACTCTCAATAAGCAGAAAATATCACATAAATTGGGGACGGAGGGAGTAACAAATATTTACAAGTAATAAAAAGGAAACAGAAAAAGGAAATAGATTTTAGCTTCTAACAAGTCAAATTGACTCTCAATAAGCGAAAACTATCACATAAATTGGGACGGAGAGAGAGTAATAAATATCTGCAAGTAATCAAATTGACTGACATGAGACATATATACCTTGGAAGTAACAGCCACGCCTTTGAGGAGGAAGAGTCACAGGTTTTTGAGCCCATTTTGGGGCCATGGGGTTGTTGATTGTTGTTGTCAAAGGAGTATATTGACACTTGCCGAAAATGGCTTTGCAATTCCACCTAACGATACTAAAGAGGAAGGGCTTGCAAGTGCTGTTTCAAGAACAGATTTTTAGTAGTAAAACAACATACTAACAATGAGGCCTATATGGTTTGTTGTTGTTTTGTTACTGTATGGTCCAAATTTACAACTCTTACCTCCACTAAAATCCTAAATTGTTTCAAATTGTGTCTTTCATATGATGGAAATTTCCCCCCCTGAAAAATATGAGTTTTTTTTTGCTTGATAAATAAGTATAAATATTACTCAATTGATAAATATTTATATATAATCTAGATAAATATGGGCGAACATAAAGGTGTGGAGCTAGTGGAAGTTGGGGCTATAGCGGTGGGGTGAGTAGGGTGTGTCCGAGGATGGAAGAATTTGAATGTTTAACAAATAAAATTTGTTAAATTTGTTAAAATTGAGCAATTTAGATTCAGATACGTAAAATAATATTTAGAGATATAATTATTGCAATTTCTGATATTTTGGGTCTATTTATAGAGGTTGGTATAATTTTTAGAGCGTAACTTTTATTATTTTTAGTCAATTTTTAATGCTGATGTAGTTTTTTGCGTTGCAGTATTTCGATTAGGAGGAGATATTTCTAGTGTTATTTGTTAATTTTTTTTATTGTTGCCCTCACATCTAACAGATACGATGAAGTGAAAAGAAAAGATGCTGCTTTATTATTTATGATAAACTTAAAGATGAGAGTGACATAGATGAGGATGCTAAGATAGATGTGTGTACGAGGAAGAATAGAATTAGAAATGAAGATATCGGGGTGAGAGTGGCTTCGGTGAAGGATAAGATGCGGGAAGCGAGATTAAAATAGTTTGGACATGTGCAAATGAGAGACGAATGTCCAAGTGAGGAGTTGTGAGAGATTGACTATGGACGGGTTTATGAGGGGTAGAGGCAGATCGAACAAATATTGAGGAGAGGTGATTAGACGGAATATGGAGCAGACGAGATTTACTGAGGACATTAACTTAGATAGGGGGTTGTGAATGATACATATTAGGATAGAAGGGTAGTAGTTAGTCGAGCGTAGTCCTACTTACTCAATATGATAGGGGTAGGATTAGTACTATAGGCATGCCTAGCATTTCATACGAATATGTGTAGTGTTTCAGGATGCGCTACTCGAGTTTGTTATCAGCATTTTTTTACTGTCTTATTGCTTTAAATCTTTAAGTTTTTGGATTAGGTCTGATCTTTTTATTTTGTTTTATGTTTTTGCTTCTTTTTTGTTGTTTTAAATCTTGAAGTTTTTGGACTGGATCTGACCTTTCTTCTGTTTTATGTTTTTTATTCTGTTTTGCTACTTTAAATTAAGTTTTTGGACTGGTCTGACCTTTTTTCTGTTTTATGTTTTTGCTTCTGTTTTGCTTATCTTGAGTCGAGTGATTCGCAGAAACAATCGTTCTACCTAACAAAGTAGACATAAGGTCTGTGTACACTCTATCCTTCCACACCCCACGTTGTGGGAATGGGTATGTTGTTGTTGTTGATAAACTTGAAATATCAAACTGGCACAAGAGTATATTCAAAGGACTACTTTGAACATGCACATTTTTGAGGGGCCACTTTTACCATTTTCTCCTCTCTTGGTCATGCCGCCCCCCTTAATTCCTCATATATAAGCGGTGTTTTCAGAGCGAGTGTCGAGTATAGTAGGTGAATATAACAATGGATGCAGATTACGGCATAGCTAGAGAACTCTCTGATATACAAAAACTTCGATCTCAATATCAACCTGAACTTCCTCCTTGTCTTCAGGTTCCTCTTCAACTTTTTTTTTTGCATGTTTTTGTTGCCCTTGCTTTACTATGAGTTGTCTTTTACAATATGTGTATAATTCAGAGAGAAGTTGCGTATGTTTAAGATTTCAACAATCAGCAGTAATTTCAGGCTAAATGTATGTTTTTGTTTTAGTTTGTTGCTGTATACTAACGTTCTTAACGATAGATCTGACGTTGTAGATCAGATACGTCATGCTATCTGTATCGTTACGGCTTTTTTGATGTATACGTGTCTCTAGTCGTATTAGAATTTTCTGCATAATTTTCTGTTGGATTTTTTAGTCAATGTGTTTATATATGATTTATCAGTATGACGATGATATGAAATGAGCTTAAATGAAGAAGTTAGGATTCATATCTTCAACTTGTTTTGGGACTGAGGCGTAGTTGTTTGTTGTTATTTGTGTTTATAAACGATTTATCAGTATAATGATGATGATATGAAATGAGCTTAAATGAAAAACATAAAAAGTTAGGATTCATATGGCTGACCTCAACTTGTTTGGGACTGAGGCGTAGTTGTTCTTTGTGTTAACATACTGTTTTTCAAATTTAAAAGTAAGGTGATCGAGTAGTTGTGAGAATAAATGAAGAAGTTAGGGTTCATATAGCCGACCTCAACCTGTTTGGGAATGAGGCGTAGTTGTTCTTTGTGTTTGCATACGATTTATCAAATTTATAAGTAAGGTGGATCGAGTACTTGTGAGAAGAAAAAGAAGGGAGAGTGTTAAGTCGAGATAGGTAGAAGGGTGGGTTCATTATTCACCGAGTTTCAAACCTTGGGCCATTCACCCTCGGGGTTTTCTCGGTTATTAAGAGAAAAAAGAAAGAATGCATTCTCCTATCCTGTCAAGCACCTCCAGGAAGATATGCTGATTGGTCCTCTTGGATTATTTGGTTTTCTAAAAAAAAGAAGTGAGAATGCATTCTCCTTTCCTGTCAAGCGCCTTCCAGGAAACAATGCTGATTGTCTCTTGTTTGATGGATAACGAAAGCGGGCTTTGTTTTGATATGGAGTCCTTATCCTCACAGAACATGTGTCTACTGAACTTATATTTTTAGTATAAATCAAGGACGAACTATGTCTGGACTTTCTTTCACGTATGCAATAATGTAATTTGTGGTTTTCTGTTCATTTATCTGATTATTCTATTAGATGTAATTTCGTTTTGATTAATTACCAACTTCTACTGGATTGGTTATGAAATATGTCTGCCTGTTCTTTGTATCTATGATATTGATATCCACTAAAAAATGCTCTTTGAAGTGTTCGCACTCGATAGCTGCTCAGAGAGTTCAATCATATTAACTCTTATAAGGATGCAAGAGTTTTCTGTCTTCAATCCTGAGTTTATTAAATCTGGTTTTCACTACAACAGGGTACCACTGTGCGGGTAGAGCTAGGTGATGCAACCACTTGTGCAGATCCATCTGGTGAACACGTAATAAGTAGGTCTTTTCCTCACACTTATGGTCAGCCCTTGGCCCATTTTCTTAGGGCAACTGCTAAGGTTGCTGATGCTAAGATAATTACCGAGCATCCAGCAAAGAGGTATGCTTTATAATCTTTAGTTTACTACTTTATCAGGAAAAAAAACTTTAGTTAGTGACCAATGATATCAGGGTTGAAATCATGATATGTTTGCTCCAAATCTATGTTGAACGTAGGCGTATGAAAATTCTTCTGTTTTGTGACTAAAATTCCTCCCTTTTAGTTACCCATAAAAAAACAATTCCTTCCTTTTAGTTATTTTTGGAATTCCTCTTTCACTTACTCTCTCTAGAACCTAACTGAGGGGACTAAAGTCTAAAGTTAACGGTTCCTATCAATATTGATGTATTTTTTTGTTTAAACATAAGGACAAAAGTTCATTGTGACATGGATTTCCGTGAAAGGAGCTTTTTTCATTTTTAAATGCATCATAAACATCTCTGGTATCCTAATGTTCTCATTGTGTTCACTATTTCTTTTTAGGGTTGGAGTTGTTTTCTGTGGGAGACAATCTCCTGGCGGACATAATGTGATATGGGGTACTCATGACGCCCTTAAAATTCACAATCCTAACAGTACTTTGCTTGGTTTTCTGGGTAAGTAGTCTTTTTGTGTTGGTGCTCTATGTTCTGTGACCCATGTCCTCCTATAAATCTGCTAGACTTCAAGATTTTTTCTCATACTCTCCTGGTTGATATCTCCCTGTCATCTATTATTGGGACATCAGGCAGTAAACCCTTAGAAAAGACCTACTTTAACACGGTTAACATGAGTGTCTCTTACATGTGTCATGTACTCATTTCTTCTATGCTGAGTGTCATCATTTTTCCTGCTAAATCTTTCCTTTTCAAATGCCAACAGGTGGTTCTGAAGGTTTATTTGCCCAGAAAACCCTAGAGATCACCAATGACGTTCTAGCCACCTATAAGAATCAAGGTAGAACCTGGTTTTTGTATTAAGTCGGTATTTATTCCTTTTTGTCTTTAAGCTTATCATTAGTTGATTTATCCCCCATTAAGGTGGTTATGACATGCTGGGTCGGACAAAAGATCAAATTAGAACGAGCGAGCAAGTTAATGCCGCGATGGCTGCATGCAAAGCTTTGAAATTGGATGCCCTTATCATTATTGGAGGTATTATATTTTTGGTTCATTATGGGTCTTCCAGCACTAGAGCGCACGTGCGCGCGCATACACACATATACATTCTAACATATGCTTTGTATTTTGAAGGGGTAACATCAAACACTGATGCTGCTCAACTGGCAGAAACGTTTGCCGAAGCAAAATGCCAAACAAAAGTATGGATGGGTTGAGGCAGTTCTCTTTATCTAATTTACTGTTATGCTTCTGACTTTTCATGAATATAAATGAATAACCTATTTTTTTTTCCAAAGTTTTTGCAGTATTCCAACTTTAACTTATGCATTCTCTTCCATTTTATCCTCTCATTATGGAAGTTTCGTACTTTCTGATTGTCCTTTTCTCCAGGTGGTCGGAGTTCCTGTTACATTAAATGGAGATCTAAAGAATCAGTTTGTTGAAGCAAACGTTGGTTTTGACACAATATGCAAGGTATTAGTCCAGTTTTGTCAATCATATGAAAGGAAGCATTCATCTGAGGACAATTTTAGCAATATGCATAGTTAACATCTAACACCTTTTCCTTTTCCTTTGAGAGGCATTGCGATTTTCATTTGTGTTCATGCTTCCCACTATAATTTTGAGGGTCTTGCTTATGGTGGTGGGCAGGTTGAGAGTTATTTTTACTTGTTATTTAATATGTGATGGAATTTGATGTGAGTACATTCAGCAGATACTGATTGTTAAATTTGTAGGTCATTTTGATGACTTCTGCATGAGCAATAAGTCCTCGTTTTTTTCTAGTTATTATGCTATTTGTGTTCTTCAACTGAAACAAATTTCTAATAAATTATAAAAATGTTTTATGGGGAAGAAGCTAATTGTTATCCTTGTTCATCTTAGGTTAACTCCCAACTGATTAGCAATATGTGCACTGATGCACTCTCGGCAGAAAAGGTAATTTAATGTCTTCACCTCTCTTCCAATTTCTATGGATTAGTCGGGTTAATTTTCAATAGACGTTTTTGCCTTTCTGGTGGGCTTCATTTCTGTTATATAAATTTGTTTGATGGTGTTGACTGTCTGTTGATTATGTTTACAACCTTATATTTTATATTTCCTACCTATGTATTTTGTCAATCTTTTACTATAACCTGGTAATCTTTCCTTTTCAGTACTACTATTTCATCCGACTCATGGGGCGAAAGGCATCACATGTTGCCTTGGAATGCACTCTGCAGTCACATCCTAATATGGTTCGTTTTACAGCTTCACTGAAAAACTAATGAAGTGATGGTGCTGTTAGCACATTCTCTCTAAGAACTTGCAAGTGTTCTCTATCAAAGTGCTAATAAATAATGTTGCAGGTAATTCTTGGTGAGGAGGTAGCTGCATCAAAACTTACTCTTTTTGACATCACAAACAAAATTTGTGATGCAGTTCAAGCTAGGGCTGAACAAGGTATGGAAACTTTACCTTTTCTTTGTTGTCTTTACAGGTGTTTTTCCAAAAAATTGTCTGCTCATTAAGTTTTTGGATTTAGATAAAAATCATGGTGTGATCCTGTTGCCAGAGGGGCTTATTGAAAGTATTCCTGAAGTATATGCTCTACTGCAGGTAAAATCCAAATAAAAGATTTTTATTTCTTAGCCTGCCTCCCGGGTCCCTTATCACACCCTTTTCACTCACCCAAGGAAAGAGAACAAATAGGCCAAAAAAGAAACACTTCGAAACCTTAATTGGGCTTCTATAATTCTTTGTTTGGAAATGGAATTTTGGTTTTCATAGTGCCTTATTTTAATCCTGTGTTACAGGAAATTCATGGCTTACTCTCACAAGGCGTTTCAGCTGATAAGATTTCCTCTCAACTATCACCTTGGGCATCTGCGCTCTTTGAATTCTTGCCGCCATTTATAAAAAAGCAGGTACTTCTTGTGTATTGTTGGAACTGACTACTCAGATATGCCAGATATTAAGTTTCACTTGGATAAGTTCTTACATAAACTGCTTATGATGTTGCAGCTTCTCTTGCACCCAGAATCAGATGATTCTGCTCAGCTATCACAGGTAACTAATTCTCTCATTTGGATGTTGTTTTTGGTGATACATATAAACTATATTTTTAGTTGATTATTCTTTTATTCTTCCTCAACAGATTGAGACCGAGAAACTTATAGCTCATCTTGTGGAAACTGAAATGAATAAGCGATTGGTATAGTTTCTGTCTTTCTCTATTGTGGAATATAAAATGTTGCATGTAATATTCCCTAGGATTGTTCTCTAGGGACAAATAAATGAAATATCCATTTTTTTTTTTGATAATGTAAGATTGAAATATCCAATCTCTAAACAGGAAATAAATTTGAGAAAGGATATTTATGTTGTTTTACTACTATAAGCTCTGCATTGTTGCTGTGTTACATTCCTTTGCGAATTTATTTGATGGGAAGTTACAAGCATGATTTCCTTTAATACAAAATCATACTGTCTGTCAGAGAGGATTAAAGACCACATTTGTGCAAGTTTTGAGTAGGGAGAATAATATGTTTAGACCTTGGGAAATTCAATCAAGTTTTTCTCTTTCCTTATTTCGTGAAATACAGCTCTTCTTCATGACGTTTTACGTTGGAATGCTAAAATTCAAAGCTGCTTGATAATGTTCCTCCGGAAAACAAGGTTATGTTACATTAACTCTTCATTTGATTTGACATGCCAGTATCGAACGGGTTAGACTGGGTATGGCTATTTCATATAGTCCTTTATCAGTAGCTTAAATTCTTGCTCAAGAATTGAATGTAGCTGTATTGGCTACATAACCATGTCCATTGCTAGTACTCAAGTTCATTGAAATTTTAAGGTTGTTACTGCATATTTCATACAGATCCTTCAGCCATTGCTATGTTTTCACTGTGCAATCTTTCTCTGTAAACTTTGGTTTGCTCCAAAATCATGTTACTATTACTTTTAATAGCTGGTGCATTTGAAAACGTGAATCTCACATGATTTAGATTTTTGCTGCCTTGGTCACTGTTACCTTTAGTAACATGCCTTGTATCTTGTATGACTTTACAGAAAGAAGGAACTTACAAGGGAAAGAAATTTAACGCAATTTGCCATTTCTTTGGTTATCAAGCTCGGGGATCATTGCCATCAAAGTTTGATTGTGACTATGCATATGTAAGCATTATTTTTTTCCTAGCTTTTCCTTTCTTTCATTTTTAAGTTAGACATACTCCCTCCATCCTATTTTATGTGATTTGACATGGCACGTAGTTTTAGAAAAAAAATACTTTTGAAACTTATTGTCTGATAGATATTTGTATGGTTGTAAACCAACTCATTAATGATATAGTGGGAAGCTTAAAGCCTTAAAAGTAAATTGTTTCTAAATACACTAAAAAGGAAAAGTGCCTCACATGAATTGGGATAGAGAGAGTTAAGCTTGTTACAGAATAAAAAAAGATAGTAACAGAATCACATGTCAGGTACTTGGTCACGTCTGCTATCATATTTTGGCTGCTCGCCTCAATGGTTACATGGCCACTTTGACTAACTTGAAGAATCCTGTCAACAAGTGGCGCTGTGGGGCTGCTCCTATAACTGTAAGCTCTTTACTATATTTTGTACTGATTTCCAATTGGAGCTTGTTGATTAATGCACCCTAAAGTTTATCTACTTTTTGTGAAGCTGTAATAATTATATTAAAAGTTTCACATTGTCCACTACCTACCAAAAAAAATGAAATTGGAAGAAAAGAGGAAAAATATTAGCCTTATCACTGTTTGTTTATATTCTAGGCTATGATGAGTGTGAAGCGGTATGGTCATGGTCCTGGCAAGGCATCACTTGGAAAGCCTGCTGTTCATCCAGCCACTGTGGATTTGAAGGGCAAATCGTACGAGTATGTCAATATCTTAACTTTTGCTTTTTCTGCAAGCGAAGCTTAAGAGGAAGCTGAACTTTTGTGGTTGAAAAGTAGGAAGTAGACAGTAAATCTCAAGGAACAGCTCTCTTAAGAACTGGCAGTCTAAAATGAATTTTGTGCATCTAACTGATTTGTTTCTGGCCTGCCACTGGATCTGATTTGTCTCTTTCTTTTTGTGCAGATTATTGAGTCAAAATGCAACAAAGTTCTTGCTGGATGATGTTTACAGAAACCCCGGTCCCCTCCAATTTGATGGTGCTGGTGCTGACGCAAAGGCTGTAACTCTTTGTGTTGAAGACCAGGATTACATGGGTCGTATTAAGAAATTGCAAGAGTATCTGGACAAGGTAATGATTGTTCAACCAGAAGATATCTACTCTTTTATGTAAAATTAAGAATCATTTCTCTATCATGGCCAATGCTTTCGAAGGTTGGTTATGCGTTTAAGTTTTTTTTTTTTTTAAACTTTGTTTTGGTTCATGCCTTATCTACTCTCCAGGTTCGTACAATTGTGAAGCCTGGATGCTCGCAAGATGTCCTGAAAGTTGCATTGAGTGCAATGTCTTCTGTCACAGACATTCTTTCTGTGATGGCCTCACCTTCAAGTAATGTGAGCACACCGTTCTAGATGAGAACACCCCTTAACCTTGCCAAACTTAATAGTATTCCACCCCTTCTTTTTCTCCCCAATTATCTTTTGTCAGATTATACAGAAACTTTATTTAGTTACATAAATGTTAGTTGGATTGTGCAACATTATAGAGGTCTTTAAATGTCTCGAGTCTGTTTCTTTATTTGTGCTTTTGAATTTTTGAGTCCAATAATGTTGAGAAGATTGTATTTATTGCGGTTTCTAGGGATAAAAATGCTTGTTGCTTCTCTCGATCATATCTTTGCACCACCAATGGGGTAATACTTACCGTACTGGGTATTTACATCAAACAGTGTGAACTTGATATAATTTGGTGATTTTATGAGATGAGAATGCATGTTAGTTAACCGTAGTTAAATGCCAAAGATCTATGTACAACACATTTCTGTTGGCTTGGTATAAGCACCCACGCAGGTAGTTTTAAGATGCAATATGCAGGGCAATCTTTTTCTTCTCCTCCACAACCAAGAATACTGTCAGATCGAACATCACTTGCACAAATCATTTCTTATACATATTAAAGTTGCTTATAGCTGATATTTACACCATAGTAATTTAAATATTTCTGCATCTCTGTTTTTCCTCTTATAACTAATTAGGAAATAGTGATCTTAGCAAAAAGATATGTAAACAGGCAACTAGTCAACCTGTGAATAAGAATGTGTTCAGGATACAAGCCAATGCGCAAGTCCATAACATAATCACCAAACACTCACTCTCACAAGCGCCAAACAACTGCGTTATGGTCCCTGCCAAGTAAAACAAGACGATTTACAATCCTGTCTAAAAGATTGTACTGCAAATAAACCCGCATTCACATATACAATCAAACCTTTTACAACATCATCGTTTTTTGGATAATATTGTTACAAAGATGGATGTTATATAGAGTTCTGATGGTACATCATGACCAACCAAAAGCATTTCTAGCAGGAACACTGTGTGTTGCTCACAATTGCGGAGCCAACATTTTTGTCAAGGGTGTTCAAATTTTGAAGAAGTAATATATATGTTAAGGTGTTCAATATGTAATATGTAACACATATTAAATGATATATCTACACAGTATAATTTTTCAGCGAACACCCTTGCTGGGCTTTGGCTCCGACAGTGTGTGCTAATGCATGCAGAATAAAATGATAATAGAACACAAAATATGGTTCTCCAGAAAAACAGTGTGAACAAAAGCTGAGCAGAAGCATAACTTGTTGGATCAACATACCAATGTTCATTGCTGGTGGTACTGCAAGTAAAAGAATAAACTGATATAATGGATCATCATGCATCAAGCCTAAGTAAGAAGCTCCTTTGACAACACCAATACCAATCAGAGGCATGGCAATGTATTTAACAATGATAACGCCAACAAGAATAGACTTCTAAACTTGTCGATTAAGTTCATTGATTTAATGAAGCAGCCAGGATGATTGACTATTTAATGGAGACATACATGAAATGTGATACTCGCTCGGTTTCAATTTAAGTGTCTTACTCTATTTCATTTCTAGTTTGTTTTTAAAAACTGTCTCTTTCTTCATTTGAGAATTCTCTAATTTCAACATTCTACATTGTTTGTTTTGGACCACAAAATTCAAAAGGTATCTTAGTACATTACACATTTTTAATTTAAATCCAAAGATTCAAAAA
The DNA here is from genome assembly GCA_029844215.1 of Przewalskia tangutica. Classification (NCBI taxonomy): domain Eukaryota; kingdom Viridiplantae; phylum Streptophyta; class Magnoliopsida; order Solanales; family Solanaceae; genus Przewalskia; species Przewalskia tangutica. The sequence continues at coordinate 12,398,241 of CM056726.1, forward strand.
TTTCTTTTATTTGGATCATTCGCACAAATGCCCTATTTTGGGGTGGTTTTAATTTTTGCCCTTCATTATTTTTTGGCGCGGCATTATTAGAATTTCGCAAGGCATAATTAGTGTTTATCTTTGGCATATGTATCATAAACAACCAACAAATTATGCCGGATAAGGCATAATTCTCAACACTCAACATAATGAAAAAGACATAATTTGGTGGAGGTTGGGTCCGCCCATATTTAATGACTTAAACATCATGGTTCCACATGTTGGAGAACCTGGTTCTTTACACGTGTGTAATCTACTAAGTGGGTAGATGGCCGTAGGGCCAAGAATCGTCAAATTCCATTGAGAAATGGAAGATATATTGGTCCACGAAGTAAGGTGTTTGAGACATGGAAGAGTGGTGTGAGACAAATCTACCACATCGGTAGGAAAGGGAAGAATTTGTCACGACCTGACCCGACGGGCCGCGACTAAACGCCCTAATGACACCCTTCTACTAACCTATCACACATAATCCAACTAATACTAAGAAAGTATAAAATCCGCAAAGACAACGCCAGAATAACAACATCTGCGCGAATAGGCGAAAATAATCGCTTTACACGAGAATGTACGCCTCGCGAGAGTTACAACTAACCAACATAATATAATAAGCAAACCGATAAAGTCGCCACGAATAATGTCACGTATGCGCGGAACATCTCAACATAAGTACAATAACATAGTGACCAAAGCAGTTCATAAGTCTACATCGCATGACCCACAACCGTCATGCACTTCTGCGAGAAGGATAACATCATGTGACGGGACAGGGCCTCATCATGCCCCTAAATATATACATGAGATCAAAAGAGGTTTTGTACCAAAAATGACAAAGCTCTGGATCAAAGGATCTTTCCAATCAGCTGAGTAGGAGTCCTAGGCACGAGGTCACCAACTCGAGAACACGTGCTGCGGGCGTGAAACGCATTCCCAGGAAAGGGGTCGATTACAAAATAATGTACTGAGTATGAAAAACATGAAATACTGAAAATGAGATCATAACTGTTCCATGTGAAATAAAGAATCATATCAGAAATCCTGAATGCTTACCCATAGAGTCATCATGTCCATATGTATGTATATAACATGTCTCGGCCCTGTAGTGAGAGACTCGATAGAATTATCTATATAACAGTGTAACTATGCCTTATCAAAATGGGAGTAATGAAAATCAGTTCTTACCCTTTTTTAAAATATGCATGTCACGCCAAAATCAGGGACTCCTACCCCCAGAATATAATAGCATGGGACTCGAACCCGCCTAAGTATATATGTATAATACGGGACTCGAACCCAAATACATATATATATATATATATATTGTGGGACTCGAACCCACATAAGTATATAGAATAATGTAATGTCATGGGACTCAAACCCAAGTAATATAATAATAATAATAGCCGGGACTCGAACCCAGAATATACAATATGTTGTCGGCCCTCTATGTGAGGGACTCGGCGAATGTGTAATAAGACTTGGCACAAGTAGATATCATGAGCAATCATATGCAATTAGAAATCATTTTTTGACTTTCGATGGTATCATCATAATAAACTCTTTTACTGAAAATCATAGGCACTTATTATAACAACTGTCCTTTAACACTAACTTTGTAGGAAATCATGTATGTCCGCCGTACTTTTATTAAAGTCATGTCAAATGGAAGTCTTTCACAAAGTCATGCCAAAAGAAAGAAAGGATAATTTAAAGTAATCATGCCAAAAAAGAGAGGATAGTCTCACATACCTCGTCGTCTATATCAATTCAAATATCTAATAATCGCTTCGACTAGCACCTTGACCTATAATAATAACAACATGTCTGTCAACTCTATGATTCCTAACGTGACTCATATTAAAAGACGACTCCCTTATTCTATACAAATTCGGGCAGCACTTCCTCTGTTTATATGTACATCCATAATTTCCAAACTAAGCCAGCAATACCAATAGCAAGTCATAACTCAAAGATAAAACCACAATAATCTCATATATTCTATTTATGTCATCATAACATATTCCTTCTCTTTCATATTTATGCAATATCACAATTACAACAAGCCAGATGATTACTACACTTTTTATCAGGTTCATCCAATCCTTTAGTCATGTTAACACAATCCACTTAAGCAGTCCAATCTTCTAGCAACATAGAGAGTTCAAAAATGTGAAATAACATCTTTCCACACCTTAATTCTTTCAAGACATGAATAGGTAACTACCTCAATCATATATACATATTTATAACTTATATCTTAAGCACTAAAACAGCCCATCAATTCTAACAATTAACAACAAGAGTGCGAGTCCTTTAATTGCAACATAAATACCTTTTTACATTATACCATAACTCTTTTCCTAACTTCTTAGAATCCAATTCATCCTTCAATACTTTCATATAACCAACTACAAATTTAAACATCAAGATTTCTTCTTCAATTTCAACATGCAATAGGTGATAATACTAACAACAACAACATTCAAACTCCATGGACACAAAACAGTCCCACAAATCAGTAACTACCCAAAATAATCACATGCAACCTCTTAATTCCAATTCTTCTTTAACATGGGTTCATATCTTCAACTACAACAATATGCAACTACAATTATACCATAAGGAGAATGATTTTTACCTTAATTGATGCTCAAAACAGTCCCAAGTTCTACTCTTCTTGACCCAAATTACCCACTGTTTTATCGATTTTTTTGCCTAATTATTTACTTCTTCAACTCCAATTCAACATGCATGAATCCCACAATGTTAACCCATCATTTTTATGCATTTTCCCTCCCAAAAACGTGTCCAAAAATCTAGAAAATCTGGGCCTAAAATCGGCCAGCAGTGCCGAAAATTCCTCACTGTTCTGTCATCTGAACTTGTAACGTCCATAATTCTCTACTCCGATTATTATCGATGAGAGGTTTATTGAGTTAGAAACTAGACTCGACGAAATTCATCTTAGGCTTTTGAAACACCTAAAACCTCCTAATATACTAGGAGATATACCCCTCCAAAGTTGACTAAAAATCTGCCCAAAATTCTGCCATTTTTTTTTTGAGTTTCCTTGGCTTTATAATCTGTAGAATGATTTAATCTATTGGAGAAGAATCAAAGCTCCAATTTGTTGGATATGGAAGAGGTTTCTTGTTTGGAATGACGGAAGGAGGAGAGGAGAGTCTTTCTTTTCTTTTGAAATTGTAATGTAATGGAAGACAATGGTTTATGTGGGCTAACTTATTATTTTTGCAACTTAGTCCCATCTCTCCTAATTAATTACTCTAATATCCCATTTCTTAAGTTTTGAAAATTCCATATGGCCTCGTATACTCGCTTTCGTAACTTATATAATACGTTACTAATCCATAACGAGAATATTTAATATTTTCTCTTCAATTTCCGTTGTCACGCTCGTTGTAACCAAAAAATTTCCGGACTCGCATCCCTTGAATACCAACTTCCGGATTAGCATATATAAGATATACTTTATATCCAATATCCGAATCTTATTTCTTAATGACGTTCTTAATTATCGTCTTAATCTTACGAGGTGTAACATCCTTCCCCCCTTAGAAACATTCGTCCTCGAATGTTCATCATAGGTCTCATGGTAGAAAAATTTCGACAGAGACTCCTTTATAACTATGTTTATCCACCTATATTCAGCAAACCAACAGATGCCACACAGGGCCATAATATACAACACATATATCATTCACCAAGTAATAGTTAAGTAAGAAAATCAAATTACCCGTGAATACTTAACTGAATCTCATGTAACACCTTAAACAAAGTTAAAGAGCCTCCATGCAGTATTATATTCCTTCATTTTCAAATTTGCCACAATATTCTAGCTGGTACTACCTTGTACACTTGCTTCAATTGTAATGGCATACAGTGTTCCACCATATCTGTACTGCATGCTTAACATGACGACAATTCATGTGTATACCCGCTGCATTGTTAAAATAGCTCCATATAGATTTGACAACTCCATTGTAAGAAACAAGTGATCTATCATTTCTTGATGTAAAATATTATATCAGCAACATTTTGATACTATATTAATTCCAATATTTTGTAACACTTTATCCACTGGGATTTTAAATTTCCACATCGTCCATAGGAAGAAATATATCTTGAATGACACTCTTTTAACCCACGTTTACTTATATACACCAGAAGGATATGATCTTTATCTTAACAAATCCCATGCATTTGATACAGTAAATTTACTAGAACTTGTCATTATCCACTAAGGATTATCTACATGGTATATATCAAGTATGTAGTGACATGTGAGACAATGTCATCTGGTAGATACTACCTTAGCCTTGACAAATCCCACCAATCCCTACGTAGCAATTCTTTGATATATTCCACTCTTTCTTCAATAAGAATAGTAGTACATAGTGTAATGTTTCCAATTTGGTACGATTATCAATTCAAACCACTCTTTGTTTCCCACCATATTCCTTGTTTAATGATATCCCTTACCTAAAAAAATCATTTTCAAGACCTGAGAACCATTGTTCCATTGCACATCTTGAGGGTAATGCTTCTTAGAGTACATGTTCCCTAAAAAGTTAGCCCATAGAGAGTTGGTGGTTCTAAATCTCCACCATAGCTTTTCACACAATGCCTAGTCTTAACATCATCCTTACTATACACCAGAAGAACATCACAATCATCTGACGTATCTCCTTGACCACATATTTTGCAATTCACCAATTTATAACCAAATAAGGAGTTGAATTGAATTGCATGTAGGAACAGGGAACAAGGGAGGATAACGCAGGCCCTCAACATATCTTCTAGTATCTGAATAGTACGTCGATATGGAATATTGTGCTATGACTCACCTGTGTCCCCAATCCCTCCTGAAATGATCTCCAAAAGTTTCCTTACTCCATAATAATAGGGCAGTCTTGACATTATTCAGTTTCGGTCTAAAAGAAACGAAATCATCTTAATCAACATCAGTGTGCCAATTTTGATTTAGCGCCTAAAAGAATGCTTCATATTCTGTCCAAAACTTGAGGAATCTAAATGGTTTACTCACATACATAGATTGATCACCATAAGTTAACAACTAAGGGGCATGGTCTAAACTTGTTCTTACTACATGTTCCACCTCTATTTGTCCAAACTAATCTAGAATAAATGTTTGCCAACATTCTATCGAACCTCTTAAAAGTGCAGTCATTATCAGTTCTTTCATTCCACTATTTAAATGGACTCCCTTTAAATTCAATTCCAAACAATTCACATGAGTTAGTACAAAATACAAAAATCCTCATACTCTGCAGGATATATAGGAAGATCTCCTATTGCCTCCTTTCATTTATAATAACATTGAAATCCCCACCAACTAGCCAATGATCCCTCATATCGTCAACAATACAGTATCAACTATCCCAGAGAAAAACATTTCTGTTATATCCCGTAGTTCTGACCCTACGTATGAGAGCGTACGAAAGCATGTAAGACTTAAAATTTTCAAAGGATAGGTTGACGGATTATTCCGGACGGGTTTTAGTCAACTTTAAGGCGGGTTATGACCCGGTACATTGAGAGTTCCTAAGTGTTTCAAAGGCCTAGGGCGTAGTTCGTCGAGTCTAGATTCCAACGCAACCAACCGTTCGTCGAAAGGACGTCGGAGTAGAAAGTTATGAGAATTACAAGCTCGGTCTGTGATCGGACGTAAATGTGTTTGGACAAAGCGGCGAGCGCGGCGCGGATGCGAGGCGCGACGCCTAAAAATCTTGAGAGGTCGCTGAAGTTGCAGCGCCATGGCTGAGCCAGCGAGGGCGCGGCGAAAGTTGAGAGGCTGCGGGGTTTCAGCCTTGTGCCGAAAGGCGAGATTGTGGGCGGAAAAACTTAGAAAAGTCAGATTTTTCTTTTAAAAAGACCTTGGGAGGGTGACAAGTGTCCCCCCCATCTGATTTCTTGCATGCAATATATTGACCAAGTCTTCAAGACTTGGTCATCTTCCAATTTCTCTCCCTCTCTCTAAAAATCAGCTCCTCCTTCTCTCTACATTTCCAAAGGAAATCCAAGCCTAAGGAAAAATCTGAAAAGTTAAGAACAAAAAAAAGGAAGCTTGTGGCTAGCTTGTGGTGGTGTTCTTGGCAAGGAAGCTAGCAAAATATTTGGAATAAGTTTGGCTAAAACTCTAAGGTAATGATTCTTCCTTTAGATTTAGTTTATAGTGTTGCATGTTAAGAAGAAAGAACTTGTGGTAGTAAATAATGCTCTTAGAGTCATTGCATGCTAGAAATGTGGTTTGGAGATGAAAAATGGGTTAAGAAGAGATTATGAGCATGTTGTAGCCTAAAAACTACCTTAGAATTGTTAAGTGAATTGTTGTAACTTATGGGGCAGAATTTTACACACCCAAGTTTAGGTGTGTAATCCCCTTTGAATTGTTGGATTGATTGAGCCTTAAATGTGGCAATTGGATGATAAATTCGGCCTTGAGAAAGGTGGCAAAGTGAGTAGAAACAAAGGAAATGCTGCCCAATTTTCCATAGAATTTAGTGACTTTGAACTTGGATTGTTCTACATTAAGATTAGAGGTTAATAAACGTATCATAGTTATTTTAGGTTGACATATTACTTGCGGTAGTTTGGACTTAGCAAGTGGATTGATCAAAAAGGTATGTGAAGCTTTCCTATCTCTTGAGCATGAATAGATGAAACTATGTAGTACGGTAGATGTACAAGATTTGGTATTCTTACTTGTTTTAAGTATATAATGACTTGTTTCGTTTTAAGGATGTATAAGTCCCTTGGTTATGGGAAAAGTATGATTTTACTAAAGCATAGCGTTAATATAACAACTTTATGGGAAGTTGGTTTATTAGCTTCATAAAAGATTAATGAGAAGAGATTTACTCAAAAGTAAGATAAGTATATGAAGAGGCAAATTGGTTTTAAGGCATCAATTGCCCAAGGGTTTTTATGTATAAAGAAGAGTCATTTTTAAAAGAGTTGAAGTATGTAGTACTTGGGTTAAATTCCCGGTTTTCTTTTATTAAAGATATGATTAAGTGCCTTAAGTAAACTAAAATGAGAGGGTATATGAACAAGACTAATAAGAAGTTATAAGTTTTCTTAACTTATTTATAATTATGATATGATGACAGTTTGAGCTAGGGTAAGAGTATATCTGAGGGGCAAGCCCCAAGATCGTTATACCACCTTCTCCAGGGTAAGAGTATGTGCGAGGCAAGCCCCAAGATCGTCATACCACCTTCTTGGTGTAGAGTATATCGAGGGCAAGCCCCAAGATCGTTATACCACCGCTTGGTGTAAGAGTATATCGAGGAAAGTCCCCAGATCGTTATACCATCCGCCGGGTAAGAGTATATCGAGGGTAAGTCCCAAGATCGTTATACCACTGTTAGTGGATTTGCTACCCATGATGCGAGGAATACCTCATGCGAGTCCTTATGGGCTTATGCGGGTGAAATAGTCCCGTGCGGTAGTCTGACTATCACGAGGAATACCTCATGCGGGTCCACGGGACTATGCGGGTGAAATAGTCCCAGGAGTAGGGGTGCTTATTGATACTACGGGCGAGGTACCCTGTTTTGATCCTAAGGCCCCTATTTTATGCAGTATTATATATATATACTTGTCACTCTCATTGTTAGTAAGGCACAATAAAAGGTATTTTATTGTCTTCCATGACTCCAGCTTACTTTAGACTTATGATATCATTATTATAGTATTTTCGACTTTACATACTTGGTACATATGTGTCTTGACCCCTTCGCCGGGGCTGCGTTCATCTGCGCAGGTAAGGGTAAACAGATTGTGGATCCTCGTTCTTAGGATCACTATTCCGGTGTAAGAAGCTCCATTCCTCCGGAAGCTTGTCTATTGGTACGGATATTCCCTGATGCTATAGGTATTTTGTACATTCAGGGGTATGGCGGGGCCCTGTCATACAATTGATATCTTTAAGTGCAGTGGTCACCTCTGTGTTGTGGGCTAGAAGGACCCGTTGTACTACTATACTTTTGTTTAAAGAATGTTTTATGGAAGCGGCACTTATCGGTTGGCGGTGATGTTTACCTTTTATAAGTTATGTGTTATGTATGTTCATTGCTATTCTCGACATATACGGCGGTACCCGGTAGTACGATCGCGGCCGAGTGGTCGTGACAAAAGTGGTATCGAAGCGATTAGTCCTCGGAAAGTGTCCACGGCGTGTCTAGTAGAATCTTGATTATCGGTGTGTCGTGCACCACATCTATAATCGTGAGGCTGCAAGATATTTAGGATTGGTTTCCATTCTTTCACTCTAAGATCGTGCAATAGAGCTGAGTTATAGGTTGAACCTCCTCTGATGTTTTCCTTTATGTATCAGTTATGCCTCCACGCAAGGCAACCGCGGCCCAGAAGGGCAAGGCAGCTGAGGGTGCTGCTAGTGGGACGCGGAGAGTCACGAGGGCACAGGCCCAGTCCTTACCAGAGATGATGTTTAGGGCGGTGAGTTCCACGTCGTCGCCAGCCTCAGCAGAGTTCGAGGCAGCGGAAGCGGCTACTGAGACCGCGGTACCGGAGCCTCGATCCACGATCGAGTGCAGTACGAAGATTACGAGGAACAAATTCGATTCTTGACGGCATAGTGGCGGCGGCGCCCGGCGAGCGGCGGCCAACCCTGAGCCGGCGATTTCTGGATTCGGATTTCTTGGGTTGTCACCCACACGAAGTTCTATGGTTCGAGATTTGAGGAGGATCGCGGGAGTTTGTCGGAAGTTACAGGACCATGCGTATCCCAGGGCATCGGGGGTGATTGTTATACTAACGCTACGGTTCTGCGATATTGCGTTGAACCGGTTTGAGTCATGGTATTGTCGAGAGGTGAGGATGCTCTTCCGGTGATTGGGAGGAGTTCACGGGCGTTCTAGACCACTTCTTGCCTCACGAGGTGAGAGAGCCAGCGTGAATAGGTTCTTGACCTTGAGACGGGGCGGGAGGACTATCGGGAAGTCTGACACTGAGTTCGACTCGCTTGGCGAATATCGCGCACACCATAGTAGCTGACATGGCAGACAGGGTTCATCGGTATGTGATGAGGTTAGACCGTCATATGATTACTGCATGCTTGGGGGTGGCTCTTCACCGAGGATGGATATTGCGGAGATGCAGCGCATCTGCGAGGATTGAGGCGAGCGAGATCGGCTAGATTTGGGCGGCCAAGAGGCGAGGCAGCGAGTTCGAGCGATTTTGGCGGGCGGCCTCGGCAGCGAACTAAGTCCACATTCCGGCCCGGCCAGAGTGCTCCTTCTCGATTTCCGGCGGAGTCGTCAGCGAGGTTATTCGGGAGGCGGTCGGGCTCGGGACTTCAGTTTTCGAGGAGGCGAGGGCCGGCTAATCGAGACCACCTACCTCGGTGCGTTCGATGCGGTAGGTCTCATCCGGCGAGTGCGTATGGGTTCGAGGCGTGCTACTCTTGTGGCGGCGAGGCCATCCGAAGAAGGATTGTCCGTCGCTTGGCGGCGGGAGCATGCAGTTCAACCGACGGTGCATTCTTTGGATCTTCATCTTCGATGGTTAGACGCCCGGAGCGAGGTACTTATGGGCGGCGGCGCGGCGAAGGTCGTGGTAGGGGTTCGATTCTAGCGGTCCTCGAGCGCATTTATGCTATGTCGATCAGCGGGACCGGGGCGTCGTCGGATGTCGTCGCAGTACATTATTGGTTTCTTCTTTGTGATGTATATGCTTTGATAGATCCAGTTCTACCTTGTCCTACATATCTCCTCATATTGCCGATTAGAATAGGGATAGAGCCCGAGTCCATAAGACCTTTTGAGGTGGTTACGCCCGATGAGTGATTCGATGGTAGCCGAGCGGGTGTATAAGGCTTGCCTGTGACTATAGATAGCCGTCGGTATGGCGACTTGATAGAGTTGGATATGACACTTTGATGTGATTATGGGTATGGATTGGCTAGCATCTTGCTATGCCAACGTGGGTATGAGAGAGATTAGTTCGGTTCCGGTTTCCGTGGCCGATTATCGAGTGGAAGGGAATCTTTGCGTCGCCGGGGTAAGTTTATTTCTTACCTCAAGGCTAGGAAGATGGTGCGGAAAGGGTACATCTACCATATGGTTCGGATATTCGACACCGAGAGTGCCGGACCTTGATCGATTCGGTTGTTAGAGAGTTTCGGGCGTATTCCCGGATGAGCTTAGGGTATCCTCCCGAGAGGAGATTGAGTTTTGCATCGATTTGGCGCGGACACTCGGATATCTATTCCGCCATACGAGGATGGCAGCCGAGTTGAAGGAATTGAAGGACCGGTGAAAGATTTCTTTGGAGAAAGGCTTTATTAGGCCAAGTGTTTCTCACAGGGAGCACGATGTTATTTGTAAAGAAGAAGGATGGAGCAGCTGCGTATGTGTATTGATTACGTGCGGTGAACAAGGTAACTATCAAGAACAGATATCCCTCCCGGGATTGGCGATTTGTTTGACGATTGCGAGTGCAAAGTGTTTTTCAAGATAGACTGCGATGCAGTTATCATCAGTGCGAGTTAGAGAGATTGATATCCCAAAGCGCATTCGGGACCCGGTATGGGCACTATGAGTTCGGTGATGTCTTTCGGGTTGACCACCCAGTGTATTCATGGATTTGATGAATAGGGTGTTCAGGCCATTCTTGGATATGTTCGTTATAGAGTTTATTGATGATATCTTGGTATATTCGCGCTGAGCGAGAGCATCTGATCATTTGAGGCGGTATTAGAGTCCTCGAGGCCGGCGATTGTATGCCAAGTTCTCGAAGTCACGAGTTAGTTGGCGTCGGTGGCTTTCTTAGGACATGTTATCGGGGCCGATGGTATTCGGGTTGATACTGGCGAGATTGAGGCGATCAGACTTGGCGGACCACTACAAGCGGAGGTGCGCGGCTTTGGGCCTTGCAGGTTATTATCGGAGGTTTGTAGAGAAGTTTGCTTCTATCTCACCACCTTTGACTAAGCTGACTCAGAAGGCAGCTATGTTCCGATGGACGGATACTTGTGAGGAAAGTTTCCAGTTGCTAAAGGAGAAGTTGACGACCCCCGATTCTTACTCTTAGGAGGCTTAGATGGATATGTGGTTTTATAGTGGCGCGTCAGTGTCGGGCTTGGAGTGCGTCTTTGATGCGGCCGCGGCAGAGTTATAACTTATGCGTCTCGACGGCTTAGGAAGCATGAGAAGAACTATCACACATGACTTGGAGTTAGCGTGATGATTCATGCCTTGAAGATGCGGAGACATTATTTATATGGAGTTCATGGACATTTACACACGGACGCGAAGTCTCGGTATATCTTCACGGAGGAGCTAAACTTGCGGCGAGGCGGTGGTTGGAGCTACTTAAGGATTACGATGTTGATATTACGTACCACCCGGGGAAGGCGATGTAGTTGCGGATGCCGCTTAGTCGCGGTCGATGTGTAGTGCATGCGATGTTCACCGAGAAAAGGGATATGGTCAGAAGTTACATCACCAGCGAGCCTTGGGGTTCGGTTGGTTGATTCTGTTAGTGTGAATTCGGGTTCGAGAGGTTCTTGAGTCTTCCATCGTCGAGGAGGTGAAGAGCGGATATGAGGATCCGATTTTGGTGCGATCGAGATGTAGCTCTCGGAAGGAGAGAGTCTATTTGAGGTAGCGCGATGGGGTGCTAAGATTCGAGGCGGTTGTGTGTTCCCGATGTGGCGAGACTTCGTCGGCCAGTCAGGGAGGCACACAGTGCTCGTTATTCTATTCATCCGGTGTCGACTAAGATGTATCATGACCTCAGATGCGTGTATTGGTGGGATGGCCTTAGCGGGGCGTTGCGGAGTTCGTAGCGCGATGCGGTGTCGGCGAGTTAAGATTGAGCACGAAGCGGTGAAGTTGCGAGCTATTGATATTCCGACTTGGAAGTGGGAGGTGATAAATATGGATTTTATTACAGGACTACCTACCACTCAGAGGAAGCATGATTCCATTTGGGTGATTGTCGACAGGCTGACGAAATCAACCCATTTTCTTCCGATCGAGCGACGTTCTCGGTGAGACTATGCGGATTATATATTAGAGAGATTGTGAGGCGCGGAGTCGGTGTCGATTATATCGAGATAGAGGCGGTTCTCGGCTAACTTCGGAGGTCTTTTGAAGGATTAGGGACACAGTGAGTCTCGATCTGACGTTTCATCCTCGGGCCAACGGGCCGAGCGCCTTATCCGCACCGCGAGGATATCTTTGCGGGCTTGTGTTATTGATTCGAGGGTAGTGGGAGGATCATTTGCCTCTTGTGGAGTTTGCTTACAACAACGGCTACCATTCCGGTATTCGAGATGGCGCCTTATGAGGCCTTATACGGGAGAAGTGCAGTCACCGATAGGCTGGTTCGAGTGGGAGAAGTTGATTAGTCGGGCGGACTTAGTTCAGTGACGGTGGATAAGGTGAAGCTTATCCAGAGGCGGTTCTTTGGCGGCTCAGTCGGCGAAGTCGTATCACGGATCATCGGCGTCGACACTTGGAATTTGAGGTAGATGATTGGGTATTTCTAAAGGTATCGCCCGTGAAGGCGTGATGAGATTGGAAAGAAGGGAAGCAGCCCGAATCGTTGGCCCGTATCGGATTGTCCGTAGGGTAGGCAGGGTTGCCTATGAGTTAGATCTGCCGTCCGATTTGGAGGCGGTACATCCAGTCTTCCATGTGTCCATGTTGCGGAAATGTATTGGAGATCCATCTAGAGTGCACCCGGTTCATGATGTCCAAGTGACAGAGGAGTTATCGTATGAGGAGAGTCCCATAGCGATACTCGATCGTCAGGTTAGACGACTTCGGACGAAAGACGTGGCTTCCGTCAAGGTCCTATGGCGGAACGAGAACAGGGAGGAAATGACGTGGGAAGCAGAGGATGACATGATGAAGAAGTACCCTCACCTATTTCCTATACCTCCAGGTAACCCACTTTCCTGCTTGTTAGTTTTGATTTAGCATTTACGCTTCAGTATGTTGTGGCTCGCGGAGCTTCTTTATTTGCAAAGGAATAGTTAAGAGGGTCTATGTCGATGTTGTGATTCGAGTAAGCCTAGAAGGAACATTCGGGACGAATGTTTCTAAGGGGGGGAGAATGTTATACCCCGTAGTTCTGACCCTACGTATGAGAGCGTACGAAAGCATGTAAGACTTAAAATTTTCAAAGGATAGGTTGACGGATTATTCCGGACGGGTTTTAGTCAACTTTAAGGCGGGTTATGACCCGGTACATTGAGAGTTCCTAAGTGTTTCAAAGGCCTAGGGCGTAGTTCGTCGAGTCTAGATTCCAACGCAACCAACCGTTCGTCGAAAGGACGTCGGAGTAGAAAGTTATGAGAATTACAAGTTCGGCGCAATGACGGGAAATGTGTTTGGACAAAGCGGCAGGCGCCGGATGCAGGGCCGCGGCGCCTAAAGTACTGAGAGGTCGCTGAAGTTGCAGCGCCGCGGCGCCAGGACAGCAGGGCCGCGGCGCCGAAAGTTCAGAGAGGCTGCGGGGGTTTCAGCGCCGCGGCGCCGAGGCGGGATTTTTGGGCGGAAAAACTTAGAAAAGTCAGATTTTTCTTTTAAAAAGACCTTGGGAGGGTGACAAGTGTCCCCACATCACGACGACCCGTTAGGGCCCGTGGTAGTGTCTTCTGGGCACCCAAGTAGTCATACATCGAGTAACCAGGAATATAAAACAAGGCCTAAACATTTTATAAAATAAGACAGAGTTTATGTGAACAACAGTAGCCTTTCGGCACATATATATATAAACAAGGTTGAGCAGTTACATCCGACACTGTACAACATGACTACAGAACTCTAAGGAAATATACAACTATGGCGGGACGGGGCCCGCCATACCACTATCTGACAAACTATCTACAATACGGAGATCATACCAAAAGTAGAGCCTAAGGAGAAGATGGAGCTCACGACACTGCAAAGAGATCCTAGGATGCGGATCTAGCACTGCTTGCCACCTGCGGCATGAGCGGCCCCGAAGGAGGTCGATGCAATGTACTAAGTATGTGAAAGCGTAAAGTACTTAAATGAAATCATAACCCTTTTTAAAACCGGTTTACAAGTATGTATGAAGAAATCGAGAAAGCGCACATAGTGCCACATCACAAACAAGAGCAACAATAGGTAAAGCGTAATAGGTCTTTTCTAGGCTGCGAATGATTGAGCAGGCCACTCGCGTATTATCATTCTGCAAGCCTAATCCTGAACTCGGTCCGCATAAAGCCACTCACGTGGGCGCGTGAGGTATAACCCCGCGTCGGTGGCTACTCCTCGGCGTCGTCTGGACTCATTGTCGCGTAGCCACATAGATCGCGTGAGGCATAACCCGCATACTAACACTCGAACTCGTAGCTCCGCATAGGCCCCGACCCGCATGAGGTATTCTCGAATCATGGTCCTGCATCACTGAGTCTACCCCGCGTCGGAGGCGGCAACCCGGTATCGTCTCAAGAGGTGAGTGATAGTATACTAACATAACAACTTATCTTTAAACAACATAAGCACAACAAGGATACTCACCTATACAAGCGTTACAAGATACTAACACACATAGCATCATATCATGTCTACTTATCAAACCATCTTATTATTCTTTTCACAATATAAGTGCATTAATAAACACATAGGCAAACTTGTTTCTTTTATCAATCTTAAGTGGTTATACTTACTTCCCATAAAGCTAGTATAACTCTTAAGCTTCGCTTTAAAAACCAATTAGTTCTCTTACATTAATATGATTGATGAGACTTTTGAAATGTTTTCGATTCTTTATTATTCAGCTTAAGCGTGAGACATTCTTAGTAAGTATTATTCAGCTTAAGCGTGGCATTGCCGTAAGTATTATTCGAGCTTAAGTCAAAGACATTGCCATAGTTATTATCGATTAACACGTATGCGTCTACCGTACTATATATATTGTAAAATATCATGCTTTAGGAAGAATCACATACCTTCTCAATGAAAACCACCGCCAAGTTGAATATGTCGTGAGAGAGTCGACTATAATAGTCACAGATATCTATCAAAGACTACTCAAGGTCATTCTAAGCAGAGGGTTCATAATTCTACGGTAAGTCGGGCAGACTTCCTACCCGGTGAGCTATATAAGTCTCGTGAAAGCGATCGATGTAAATCTGATTTGATTATTCTTCTTTTAAACCCCTACTGTGGTAGCAGTTCAATTCTATTCGTGATATTCTTCTAAGTGATTAATACTTATTCTTATACTTCTACGGTATGCATTCTCTAATACAAAGAGGGTTAGGATTATTACCTCGGTAAGCCCAATAATATCCTAGAAAAGTCGCGCTGAGCAAGGTTTTGCTCTAAGTTGTATGCTCAGAACCTTAGAAGTTCTTCACAACTTCTACTAAGTACTAAGGTATTTGGGCTAGGGTGTTTTGGGCATTATAACGATACAAGAAGGTAACTTTTCTACCAAGGGAGGGGGGTAGATTTTTGGCTAGGCTAGGGGGGTATTCGGCGAGGGCCACTTAGGCTAGAGGGAAGAGGGCTTGGGACGAAATGGCTAACAAGGGAGAAGGGAGGATTTTCAAGACTTGGAAAGTAATTTGTGGATGAAGAACTCTTCATCTTAAGGGGGGTATTTATAGGTCAAGAAGTGGCCAACCAATGGCCCAGATGAAGACAAGTGCAAGGCAAGTGTAGGGTGAGGATTAACTCTACACAAATATCCTACCAACTCCTCGACTTGTGCACAAGGCACAAAAACGTGCTCTATTGTTCAAATCGTCCAAATGGGCGATTTCAAGTCCATCAATTGGAGGGTGACAAGTGTCGCCTCCCGTTGTCCAAAATGTTTCGCCTCTGGAAAAATCGCAAAATTAGAAATGGCATAGCCGGAATTTACCCTACGAAAGGCGTGGAAAGCGTTTCGTCGGAAAGCGATTCTTTTAGTGAGTTGTGTACAAATAAAACGTCAAGGCTTATCTTTAAGGCTAGACTTTCGTGCGTATTCTCTTACGCATACTACTGGAAATACGGTATAACACCCCATCCGATTTCTTGCATGCAATATATTGACCAAGTCTTGAAGACTTGGTCATCTTCCAATTTCTCTCCCTCTCTCTAAAAATCAGCTCCTCCTTCTCTCTACATTTCCAAAGGAAATCCAAGCCTAAGGAAAAATCTGAAAAGTTAAGAACAAAAAAAGGAAGCTTGTGGCTAGCTTGTGGTGGTGTTCTTGGCAAGGAAGCTAGCAAAATATTTGGAATAAGTTTGGCTAAAACTCTAAGGTAATGATTCTTCCTTTAGATTTAGTTTATAGTGTTGCATGTTAAGAAGAAAGAACTTGTGGTAGTAAATAATGCTCTTAGAGTCATTGCATGCTAGAAATGTGGTTTGGATATGAAAAATGGGTTAAGAAGAGATTATGAGCATGTTGTAGCCTAAAAACTACCTTAGAATTGTTAAGTGAATTGTTGTAACTTATGGGGCAGAATTTTACACACCCAAGTTTAGGTGTGTAATCCCCTTTGAATTGTTGGATTGATTGAGCCTTAAATGTGGCAATTGGATGATAAATTCGGCCTTGAGAAAGGTGGCAAAGTGAGTAGAAACAAAGGAAATGCTGCCCAATTTTCCATAGAATTTAGTGACTTTGAACTTGGATTGTTCTACATTAAGATTAGAGGTTAATAAACGTATCATGGTTATTTTAGGTTGACATATTACTTGCGGTAGTTTGGACTTAGCAAGTGGATTGATCAAAAAGGTATGTGAAGCTTTCCTATTTCTTGAGCATGAATAGATGAAACTATGTAGTACGGTAGATGTACAAGATTTGGTATTCTTACTTGTTTTAAGTATATAATGACTTGTTTCGTTTTAAGGATGTATAAGTCCCTTGGTTAGGGGAAAAATATGATTTTACTAAAGCATAGCGTTAATATAACAACTTTATGGGAAGTTGGTTTATTAGATTCATAAAAGATTAATGAGAAGAGATTTACTCAAAAGTAAGATAAGTATATGAAGAGGCAAATTGGTTTTAAGGCATCAATTGCCCAAGGGTTTTTATGTATAAAGAAGAGTCATTTTTAAAAGAGTTGAAGTATGTAGTACTTGGGTTAAATTCCCAGTTTTCTTTTATTAAAGATATGATTAAGTGCCTTAAGTAAACTAAAATGAGAGGGTATATGAACAAGACTAATAAGAAGTTATAAGTTTTCTTAACTTATTTATGATTATGATATGATGTGATTTGAGCTAGGGTAAGAGTATATCCGGCGGGCAAGCCCAGATCGTTATACCACCTTCTCCATGGTAAGAGTATATGCGAGGCAAGCCCCAAGATCGTCATACCACCTTCTTGGTGTAAGAGTATATCGAGGGCAAGCCAAGATCGTTATACCAGTGCCGGTGTAAGAGTATATCGAGGAAAGTCCCCAGATCGTTATACCATCTAACCGGGGTAAGAGTATATCTTAGGGGTGAGTCCCCAAGATCGTTATACCACCTATTCCGTGGATTTGCTACCCATGATGCGAGGCATACCTCATGCGAGTCCTTATGGGCTTATGCGGGTGAAATAGTCCCGTGCGGTAGTCTGACTATCACGAGGAATACCTCATGCGGGTCCACGGGACTATGCGGGTGAAATAGTCCCGGGAGTAGGGTGCTTATTGATACTACGGGCGAGGTACCTGTTTTGATCCTAAGACCCTATTTTATGCGAGATTATATATATATACTTATCACTCTCATTGTTAGTAAGGCACAATAAAAGGTATTTTATTGTCTTCCATGACTCGACTACTTTAGACTTATGATATCATTATTATAGTATTTTCGAGTTTACATACTTGGTACATATTGTGTCTTGACCCACTTCTCGGTGGCTGCGTTAAATGCCGCGGTAAGTAGCGGTGTGGATCCTCGTTCTTAGGATCACTATTAGGTGTCGAAGCTCCATTCCTCCGGAAGCTTGTCTATTGATGCGGATATTCCACGATCTTATAGGTATTTTGTACATTCGGGGTATGGCGGGGACTGTCATACAGTTGTTATCTTTAAGTGCAGTGGTCACCTATGTGTTTTGGGCTATAAGAGCCCGTTGTACTACTATACTTTTGTTTAAAGAATGTTTTATGGAAGGCAGCCTTATCGGCTGGCCAGTGATGTTTACCTTTTTATAAGTTATGTGTTATGTATGTTCATTGCTATTCTCGACATATACGACGAGTACCGGTAAGTACGATCGCGGCCGGTCGGTCGTGACAATTTCCAATGCATCACTCTTTGCACATACCATAATATACCTACCTAATTCATGTAACTCTTTCACCCTTGAGTCCTTAGGTTTGCCATGTTGATTACTCCTTATATTAGATTGAGTTTCTCTGCTGATCAATATTTAGGATAGACATATCTGATTCCACTGTCATATTCTGTTCCACATTGGACATCATTATCCCAAGTTCTAAGTCATTTGCGAAAGAAACCCAATTAATCCCTATGTCTAATACTTCCCAGTACACGGTCCAAAATAGAAAAAATACTTTCATTCCTTTATATCAATCTTATTATTCAAGAAGTAATAGCCTTTTCTTTTTCTTACCTGGGAAAAATATTCTTTTGTCGTTTCCTACCTTCACATAGTCCAGCAACATGGTATACCATAAAACAGTCACATATTCTAACAATTAGAGCTCAAAATTTAATTAGGGGTATGAATGAGAAAAGAGTAGGTAAGCTTCATTTTCTATCTTTGGAAGGAGAAGTTCAATCTCTGTAACTATAGAACAAATAACGTAGCATAACGGAGTACCAATTCGTAATATAGAGATTACTTCCATTCATTTCACAAGTCGACACCTCATTCATGGTCTGAAAGGGATCTCTTCCCTACTCGTAATTATAAACAACTTCATTCCTTTTAACACTTGTTCATTCATTTCCTACTTATCGTACTTTTCATAATTCTAACATATTCTAGTATACATACGTAATCTCGGACATTGCTCCTGGTTCCAATCCCTAATGATATCATCCCTTAAGTGATGAATTGTTAACTTATTCTCTTATTTGGTACGTAAAAGATTCTGAAGAGTTACCTTACCCGACGTTGACCGAGTATCTCCAAACCTGGTCATCATACTTCTATTCAAACTCTTTCATTTCCCCTATGACTTGACGCACCAAGTCAAGTCCGAATAACTCTAATTTTCCCTTTCGAGCCACTGTCGTTGTCTTTCGAGACATAGCTGCAACCACAATAATTATTAGGAAGAGAGGGGGGATTATCCTAATGACATAACTTTATTGCACGATCTATAAGATGAAAGAGTAGAAACCAATCCTAAATGTCCGACAGCCTCCTGCGTATAAGTATGGTGCACAATATACCCATACACAAGACTCTACTAGACACGGTCTGTAGACATTCCGAGGACTGACTGATCTGATACCACTTCTTTATTTCACATGGAACAATTATGATCTCATTTTCAGTATTTCATGTTTTTCATACTCAGTACATTATTTACGTCGACCACTTACCTCGGGGCTACGTTAAATGCCATGAGACAAATGTTTTCAGGTTGGTGACCCTCAGGCTTAGGACTCCTACTCAGCTGATTGGAAAACTCCTTTGATCCAGAGCTTTTGTCATTTTTGGTACAGAACCTCTTTTAATCTCATGTATATATTTAGGAGCATGACGGAGCCCTGTCCCGTCACATGATGTTATTCTTCTCATAGAGGTCTGTAGACGGTTGTGGGTTGTACGCATGTAGATTTATGAATCTGTTTTGGTCAGCTGTGTTATTGTACTATGTGTTGGGATGTTTCCGTGCATACATGACATTATTTGGTGGCAGCCTTATCGGCTTGCTTATCATATGATGGCTAGTTATAACTCCTCGAGAGGCAGTGCGATCTTGTGTAAAGCGACCTTGTCGGCTCGCCTATTCAGCGAATGTTGTTATTCTGACGTTGTCTTTGCCGGATTTCATACTTCCTTAGTATTAGTTGGATTATGTGTTATAGGTCAGTAGAAGAGTGTCATTAGGGCGTTTAGTCGCGGCCCGTCGGGTCGGGTCGTGACAGAATTGTTCATGTTATAAGTCTCTAAACTGAATAAGGGATTGGGACCCCAAGGGATAACCCATGTGTTTGAAGGAGGGAGGACCTAGGTGTGCTTGGGTTCGAGACTGAACTACGCGCCCACCCGGGCCGGGTCGGGTCAGCGAAATTTGTTGGCTTACGATATTATCTTTTTGGATCCGAGACTTATTATATTTACAGTTTGATCCCTGAAGTAGCGGTGCCTCATGACTAGAGTCGCGGCGCAAATTGTCCAGTGAGCTCCCAGGCAACGGTAATAAGTCAGAATTGATGGCCATTACTTGCTAAACCGTTTGGCACTTATGCCACAACGTTTATGGTCTTTATGGTGTCCATTAACAACCCTCTTAACACCCCATTAACACCTCTCCTCATCCTTAAACACTATATAATTATTCCTTATTTCAGATTTGGGTAGAGATAATATACACTACACAACATGAGAATACTAAACACAAAAATAGAGGAAGAACACACATAGAATACATGTTTCTATAAGTTCTTCCTAGTTCAAGAACAAATTCTTCTTTTTCATTCTTTAGCAATTATTTCGTGTTTGTATCTTCGCCAGGATCACGAGTGTTTGCTTTGCACAAATGATATTATGCTGTTTTATCTTGGGAGACAAATTGCAACTCATCCGTACAAAGCATGTATACGGGCAATATTGTCTTAAGGAAAGATTGAGAATTCAGTCGACTCAGCAACTCAATTTTTAGTGTCTATCAGTTTCAGATTACCAACATTCAACTTCTTTGGCTGGAACGAAGATCCAAGGCGGAAGATTAAAGCCGAACTCAAGTATAAAGATCAAGACCACCAAACATAATTGTTGCTACAACTTTTGTTGGCATCAAGTCTATTGTAACACATAATTAATTATCCTTTTCTAACACTTATAATAGTAGTTTGTTATTTTTCGTACATTAAAAGAAAATTTAGACTCACATAAGCAACTAACGGCACTCGCACATATGTGCCAAGGTTCTTAGATCGTGTGGTTCTATATTCAAACCCGAGACGAGGTGTAGCCGTCTAATCAACATTTATTTATATGATAGAAGAATAGAGCTTATGATTTAGCTTTTGATATTCGAACTAATTAAGCTTCATTGAATCTGATTTTTTGAATATGTTAAGTACCTACCATATATCAAAAGTCAATGTAGATAAAGATCAATCACAACTTAGCTATAATTGTTTTACAGCTATTTTTTAATTTGTAAAGTATTTCACTCCAAAAAAGTAAAGTATTTGTGCAATTTTAAAAAATCCTTTATTAACTATCAATAAACTTTGTCTCGGGTCGGTCCAAATTAATTGAGATTGACAATAGTAGAAACTCTATAAATTAATAACCTATTTAAAATAATAATTTTTCTCGATCCTGACTTGGGTCCAAGATCTAAACTAATAATTTTGATAAATTAATAAAATAATAATTTTTCGGAAGACCCTTATATAAATTTATGGTCCCTTCAATATTATAAATTAATAATTCTATAAAATTACAAATATAACTAGGACAACTTAGTGAAATATGATTCTATTGTTGTTTGCTTCTGTAAAGAATAAATATTGAGTCTAACTCAACCCCAAAAACTAGCTTGTAGGGTGATGATTGTCCAAGTATAAGGAAATCATGTTCTCATTCCATTTCCAATGTGAAACTCTTAACACTCCCCCGCACACCCAGGCCTCGTTAACTGGAGCGTGAACAATATAATTTGGGGGTCCATCATCGGTGAATAAAGAATTTGGATAAGTCTGACACCATGTAAAGAATGGATATTTGGCCTTACACAATTCCAAAAGCTAGCTTGTATGGTGAGGATTGTCCAAGTCCATATAAGGAGACCATGTTCCTATTCCATTTTTGATGTGGAACTCTTAACAACTTCTTATTAAAGTTTTAAATCTAGGTGTATTTCATCTCTAACTTTTCTTACTGCATCCAAAAGCTCCGGTGTTGCGTTCTCATATTGCAACAAAAAAAATGTGAAGAGTTGTTGCCGCTATGAGTGCTTCCTTCCGCGTAATTGGTTGCAAAAACATTGTATCATCTTCAGTTTCATCCTCAATAGGATTTTCAACAACACTAGCTATAATTTCTTCTAAACTTTGGACCTCTGAACATGTATCATTTTCACCCGCATAATTCAATAGGTGATTGCCATCCATTTTGTTGCGGTACCCTAGGCCATTAATCATCGTATCAAGTTCATGTATGTCTTCTTCATTAGTTCCTTCATTTAAATTCCTTGAGACTACTTCATCTTGCGAACAAATTTTACAGTGTCGAAAACAATTTGCTATTGTCTCTTACTGAACATTTATTATATTTAATTAGTCACAATGTCCATGAACATCATTCAATTAGTCAAGACAATGTATATATTTTATTCATGAAGAATAATGTAGGTTCGTTGAATCAGAAAAAATCTCTTTAAATTAATAAATTATTAATTTATCGATTAATTAATACCTCATTAAATTAATAAAATTACGTGATTCTGACATTATTAATTTATTGAGGTTTTACGGTAAATTCTTCACCCTCTGAATCAATTCTGTTATATTAAGTCTTAATGTTTAGAGAATACATCATACTGATATTTATTTTGCATTAATTATCAATCTACCGTAATAATCTTATTTTAAATGTCGCAGTCAGTTGTTGTGTCAAATCACAATTTTTACATATTAATAATAAATATGTAAGAAGAATTGTTACGCAAAAAATTAAAACAAGTAAATGCGTGTAATATCATAAATAACGAAGGAAATAAGTGTTGCTGAATCTGAAAAAAGAGCTATGAAATTATTAATAAATATGAATGAAAAAGGCCCGTAATATGATTAACTCGCTAGAACTTATCGCATTTCAATATTTACACTAAATTAAGGAATGCAATATTATGATATATGTAATAGGTATGGAACTTAGATTTTTTATTTATTTAATACATTAAATAAAAAGTCTCTCTGTCAAGGTAGAGACAAATTTTTTGTACAATCCATTCTTCGGATTCCAATTATATTATTATATTGAGTATGTTGTTGTTGTTATATTTAATGTAAACATTTCATATATAGTAGATATTTTACACCTAGCCAATATTAAAAAAAATATGGAAAGCAAGAAGTGACGTGTAGGGCTGCACAAAATTCTAAAACCGGACTGGATCGATCCGAACCGGAATGAGAATCGAATTTTTAGAAAAGTCGGACCGAATTTATCGGTCCTGTCCGATCCGGCTCGAAACCCGAAAATATACATTAAAAGGACTGATGATCGAACCGAAATCCAAAAATATAGATTAAAAGGACTGAGGATTGAATCGAAACCCGAAAATACAAATTAAAAGGACAGTTCGATCCGTTCTTTTTGTCGATCCATTTTTTTTGTGTGTGCAGCCCTAGTGACGTGTCCATATATATTGGTGAATTTGAAAAAAAGGGAGGATATTGGAATTAAATGCAATCTATTATTATATTGTACGAGATCAATTTTAGCCTTACCTTTTCTCACCTGCCTTTTTCCTTTTTTCACCTTTATACATTTTGTTTTTAAATAATTTATTTTATCAACAAAACGTAACATATACGAAATAAAAAAAACAGAAATTATTTCTAATTCCCAGATAGTAATTTCTTTTTCCCTTCTATAAACCCTAAAATATTTTCTTTTCTCTCCACCTTCACAATTTCATATTTTCTCGGTAAGAAAATTCAGATTCTTCTTATTTCATTTTTATATATAAATTCTTATTTTCTGGAAAAAAACAAATAGTAGGCTATTTTTCGACCTTTAATTCATTTTTTTTTCCAGTTTTTTGCTTGATATGTTAAAAAAAATTGAAAAAAATTCTACAACATTTGCAGAGTTTAAAGCTAAGCTGATCAATTTCGCGAATTTTCTAGTGTTGTTTTTCAGTTGAATTTCTAGGGTTAGGGTTTAAACTGACGAACTTTGTTAGGGTTTTAGCTTGGAAGCTGTAATTTTTTGTTTTAGTTACAATTTTGGGGAAATTTTTTATTTTGTTGATTTTTGAAGCAATTGAAGCTACTGAGTATCTGAAAAATAACTTATTTTTGTGATTATTTTCTCAGGTAATTGTTAAATTGGGAAAAAAATCGATGAAAAATGTCGGTAACTGAGACAGGTGGAGTAATGACGAGTAGAGATCACTTCAGTGTTGCCGGAGTTCAAAATTCTCCGGCCAATGTTCCGGCTACGTCACCGGTGGGTCAGAATATGCATTTAGGTTACACCGGAGACAGTACGACTGTGTACGCACCAATTTCCGGTTCACAGCCGTATACGGCTGAAGGTCCTGCTGGCTCCGGCGCCGGTGCTGTTATGTCGCAAAACATGAACACTAATTCGTCGGAGCCGATGAAACGGAAGAGAGGAAGGCCTAGGAAGTACGGGCAGGACGGGTCAATGTCACTAGGTTTGAATCCTGCTGCTTCGCCGCCAGTCGCCGGCTCCGGCGCTGGAGGTCCTCCCGGCGGCAGTTTATCGCCGCAAGAGCCGGTTAATTCTGCAGCCGTTCAACCACTTTCTGTGGGACCCGCTTCGCCAAGTTCATTGAAGAAGGGTAGAGGGAGACCACCTGGTTCCAGCAAAAAGCAACAAATGGGCAATCTTGGTAAACATGATATATCAATATTGGTTTATTTATCAGCATTTTTAATGTTGTGCCGGGCCTTCACCGAACTCCGCTTATAACGGGAGCTAGTGAATGAATATAGAATGTTTGTGATGCCAACAGTTTGACCTGTGCTTTTGCTGTCAATGTTGTCATAATACTTACTCCCACCGTCCCATATTAGTTTAGTTGTCAGGTTACTGAAAATACTTAGTCCTAATGTCATTTTACAAAACCAAAAAAAGGTTAATTATTTTTATACCATTTTACCTTAATATTAAGTGTACTGAAAATAACTAATATTAACTAGAGTCTAATTTATTGGAGAGAGATAAGGATAAAATAGTAAATATACAAAATATTTTGTGATTCCTTAAGGGCGTACAAAAAAGAAAATATGACTACTAAAGAAAGCTGGGCTTTGGATCAATGGATCTGCATCAGATGACTTTCAGAATCTTACAGAAGGGGAGAATTTACCAATATACCCTCTGTGCTCTGATAGTTTATTGATGACCTTAAATGATTACAATGTTTATGAGTGCTAATGTACAAGTATCTGAAATTAAATTCTGTATATTGTTTATGACATAAGTCTTTTCTCTTATGTTTGATTTTCTCTTTCTTTTTCCTTTTTCACCTTTTGGCAAATATTAAAGAAGGAACTACTACTCAACTATTTACCCTTATGTTGTAAATATTTTGTAGCTTGTAATTATAAATTTCATATGAATTCCCTTTGTTAGAAATGACATTTTCTTTTTAAGATATTTAATGTGGTCCACATATTAGGTAATAAATTATTTACCTCGTCTCTGACATGTTATCATAGGCAAAAAACGTAAAAAAACTCCAAGGTCAGTTGGGGCTTTAAGCCAAAGCGTAAATAAAGCGTGTGTTTTAAGGAAGAAAGTCACAAATGGAGGAAAACTACAAATATGTATGTGTAGTCCAAGACCAATAATTATAAGCATAAATAACAAATATATGGACAAAGAAATTATAAAACAATTACTTATAAGGTGAACTGTCAATTGCTTAGTGTTGCCTCTTCATGATTATTGGTAAAGAGAAGTAGCCTTAAAGCCTTCACGATGACACTGAAGTGCCTGTTAAGCGAGGCGAATCACTCAACGTGTTTTGCACCTCGCTTCATGGCTTAAGACTCAATTTCAGAAAAAATAAAAGAATAAATAAAAAGAAAGGCGAAAAGCGCCTCTTTGACAACACTGATCTCCCAATTAAGTTACAAATCAGATAATATCATAGGGTTATGCAAATATATCCGGAAGTTCCCTTGATGGAAGAAAAGGTTGTATTAGGAGTCCCTAAGGCAACCATAATTTATGGAGAAGTCCCTAGCAGGGGCGGAACTACAAGAGTGCAAGGGGGTCAACTGAACCCCTTCCTCTGAAAATTACACTATATATATATAAGGTCAATTTATTTATTTATGTATAAATATTAAGTTTTGAATCCCCGTAACACCATATGAACTTTAGCTCAGCCGCCAAAGGGCATAATGTTTAGCCCATTGTTGCGGGTTCGAGTCTCGGTAGAGTCCTGGCTCCGCCCCTTGTCAAGAGTCCTGGCTCCGCCCCTGATCCCTAGAGTTAAAGTTTTTACCTAAAAGTCCCTAGCCTACCTATATAAACGCTTGTATAGTTAGGGTTCTCTTTTACCACTTCCCTCTTACAAGCTCGTCCATAGCGAAGGACTCTCTATGACACTTGAACAACTATAGCTGAAGGAACGTTCCGACTTAATATTCCGCTGCGACGACTCTGTGTATGTATACTAATTTCAACATCCTTTTATCATTTATTGCCAATTTTATAGGATTTCCCTTTTTAAATTTCTTGCCTTAAGAGTTGCACAACTATTCCTTCGTTTTTGAAAAATTTGTCTGAGAAGTTTCTGCCCTGTTGAATTAATTGATCTAACATTTTCATGAATCCTCTCGTGTGGATCATATGTAATAGAAGATAAATGCTGATTTTCCGATCATTTTCTTTCATTTGGGGGGTGGGGGGTTGAGTACATGTTGCACTTGCCCTGTATAATAAAATTCCCCATTATCCTGTGTTGTTTTGTCCACCATCATCAATAGAACTTCTCAGCGTCATTTTCTGATTGCAGGATCGACAGGATTTGGATTCACACCACATATTATCGCTGTGAAAACAGGAGAGGTACCTCTTTAGCATTTGTATTTCCTTTGAATGCTACGGAGATCATCTAATCTTTGACTTAAAGAACATTAATTTTTTATGAAACTTGGGAACGGCAAGCAAGCATTCTTATGTCTGGGTTACAACTATTCCGTTTTAGTTTTGCTTTCAATAATTCAGTTTCACTGTCATGACATCTGAGAATTTGAGTTAGGAAAGGTCAAAAGCTGGTTGAGCTCTGATCTATGGTACGAGGGAAATTCCTTCTTTCTTATAAGCCCAAAAGAGTAAGTGGTCCCCCCTTTGTGGATAATTTTACTTTACGTAAAATGAAAATGCTGCTGAAATAAAACCAGTAAATAACAAAAAAATAAAAGAAGAAAACTTTTGTCCTCTCCCAAAAGAAAAATTCTGAAAAAGTAAAACTGCTGAATATATTGTGGTATGTGAACTCTGGGAGACGTCCATATCTAATGTTCCGACAACCACTAGATGAATACAAGGTTTGTAATATGAGGTTAAATCATCTGGTACTTTTCAGTCTCAATTCTGACATTGCTTTCTTTATTGTTTTTTTTTTTCAAAATGAGAATGTACATGTTTAGTTATACTATAAAAAGTACTATGAATATTTTAAATTAATTTCTTTAAAAAAATGTCTGAAACAGTTGTTTTCAAATAGTAATTTGTCCTTTAACATGGGCAGTAAGAGCCTTCTGCTGCCCATGAACTGTGGCGCAAGAATTTATGGAGGGGTTATAGGCTGGGTGAGCACTAATGCTGTTTGCTTTGCAGAACTAGCTCGCCCGGGCCTCCTAAACCACCCCTAGTGTAGCTCTTGGCGCTTGGCTCCAGAAAAATAAAAGTAAACTAACAACCTTGATTTTTCTTGATAAAAAAAATTATGTCCCTAAATTTATTACTGATTACAAGTCACTTTGGTAACAAGACTTATATTACCGATATAAAGAATAGATTGTGAAAAACGTGGTTCTAAAAGGAATTAATTCAACTATGGCACCCCTAGTAAATGAGCATAACTTTGAATCCGGTCAACTGTCCACCCAGTCAAGTGCAAAAAACACAGTAGAATCACGCAACGCACGCTGCTGGTGTGCTTCCTGCTCGCGAGGAAAGAAAGAAGAGCGACAGGGTTCAGTTCAGATTTGACCTAAAGTAGTTCGTCGGATGAGACCGAGAACCGAAAGATGTCTATCAAAGAGCGAGATGGACTGACTAGACGGTTGTTTGTCAAAGAAGAGAGCCAAGACAAGCTCAAGTCATCCAGGATAAGAGAAGGTCCTATCCTAATAATGGGAAAGAAGGGACTCTCCAAAGAGAGGCCCGAGCGGAATGAAGTTGTGCTAAATGAACGAGTTGTCCTAAATGGCCCTTGTTAGCTGTCGCAGGAAGTGGTATCTTGCTGCTACGAGTGCCTACTCAATAGCCGATTCTTTTCTGGTAAGAAATCCTGATATTAAGCCGTCACCATCCGATTTAGCTCTTTTAGTATGGACATGGCTTAAGGAGGCGAATGACTCGAGTTCAAGTAGTTCGGCTAAGCCGGCACGCCATTTACTTGAACTCTTAGAACCTTTGTTGGTTTTGGGCAACGGGGATCAACTTCCAGGACAGGAAAGGGCGATCCATCTATTTATTTGATTGAACCTAGTTCACGATCTCCGACGAAGCTTAAAGCAGACATCAAGAGCGTTGAAGGGGGCCAACAAGCCCCTTTCCTTTGAAGGAAATGTATTATAAACTACATGACATAGAAGCAGGAAAGAATAGTGGGTAGGGCTTATCTTTCCCAGACTACTTTACTCGCTGGAAATCATTCCACGTACAGGAACTGGAAAAAAAAAGGGCTCGAACTACAGGGAAAAAATGAGCCTTGCGACGAGACGCGGACATTCCCCATGCTGCGGTTCCCTCCGGTCCGTTCCCGGGTTGGGTTAGGGGAACATCTGAGCGATTGCCTTCGCGGATCCAAACGCGCTCACAAGGCGCACAATAAGAATAAGACCTTCTTAATGTACTTCTGGGTCAACCCAACCCGAATGGGAAGAAGAGGGTCAGCCAAACTGCGGTCCACTTTGTACGTTTGATGAGCAGACCACTCAGGCATTTTAGACAGGCCGAGCGCTGATAGCTTGTAGTGAACAACCCCATTATGAAACCAACCGAAAGCAGCCTTTGGTACTTAAGTAGTTAAGGTTTGGAACTGAATTCCACAATTGCATAAGCTTCGGTCTCGATCGATTATACTTTTGGTTAATTGGGAATCCGCCGGCATCTCAGCGGCGGGATTTGATACCCGCATCCGATCGAAGTTGCATTTTAGTGCTCCCCTAACATAAAGGGGAACTTTTTCTAAGTGGGGAGCCCTTCATGCTCGGGTACCTTTGTAGAACAATATGCTTCAGCGGTTCGTGCCTGAACACTTCCGGCCACGAATTTTGTCCCACAAGCTGCTCTATAATGTCGGTGAAAGGGGGGCGGTCGGAGGATGACAGAGCAATCACGCCTTGCTCCCTCCTGACATCTATTGGGAGGGAACCTCCTTTCAGAGTGATTCGTCGTTTTCAATGCGGTTAATTGCTATTAGGCTTTTTAGGAAAGTTCCTAAAAGTCACTTTTGGCAGAAGATACTTTAAGCCAGTGTCATTAAAAGTCATCATCATCTAATAAGATATGATTAATTGGATACATTGTTGATTTGGCTTCATAGGTAAATATGGAGTCTTACAAAGTTATGCTCAGTTGATTAATTGGACACATCTTATTTGATATCTATTTCTCTAACTGCAAGTTGCTTCACGACTTGCCATTATTTTTCTTTCTTTCTTGTCCTTTTAAGTAATTATCTTATTAGATGATTCAATCCACGCGATAAGACATGCTAGATTTATGTTTTTCGTCTTAGTTGAACATTCTCCTACACGAGTAGAGCGCGTGGTTTTGGTTGGTTCATGGATGATTTATTTTTGGTGACTACTTTGTATGTACTCTCCCCTCCAGCTGTTTGGTAGTGAAGGAAAGTAAACAAGCTTTAAACCTTCTTATTTTTTCATTTATGGAGGGGTAAAAAGGCGATATGGGGTATCATACTTCTTCACTTTTACCTTCCATCTCTCTTCTCTTTTCTAACGAAACCAGGGGAATGCCCTTTAACCCTCTTTTACTTACCCAGTTGCGTGAACTTCTCCTCAACAGCCAACCAAATATAATGCTAATTCTTTTATGATACTGATCTAAATATCTGCATGTGATTAATGTTTTGAACTCTTGCAATGGTCTGGACACTTGCAGATCATATATTGTGATAGTTTTGCAAATATTAAGTCGTAGGACACTATATTTTGTATTACAACAACAACATACCCAGTGAAATCCCACAACGTGGGGTCTGAGGAGGGTAGAGTGTACGCAGACCTTACCTCCACCTTGGTAGGTAAAACGGTTGTTTCCGAGAGACCCTCGGCTCAAGACGAAGTGCAAGCACAAGCAAACTAAGACAAACAAAGCGACTAAGCCATGATAGCGACTTCTGAAAAATAAGCAATAACTAATGCAGGTAAATAAGACAAACAAAATACACATAGCAGCATAAATCAAACGACAATAGGCTATTACTGTGCCTACTGGTATGATAGGCTAAGCGAGCCTACAATAATAACACTACAACTACCAGTTTGTAAGCGTAGGTAGGACTACGCTGGATTACCTAATACCCTTCTACCCTAATCCGTGTACTCCATAACCCGTTATCTAAGGTTATGTCCTCAGTGAGTTGCACCTGCGCCATATCTCGTCTAATCACCTCTCCCCAATACTTCTTTTATTATCTCTACCCCTCCTGAACCCGTCCATAGCCAACCTCTCACACCTCCGCATTGGGGCATCTGTGTCTCTTCTCTGCACATGCCCGAACAATCTCAACCTCGCTTCCCGCATGTTATCCTCCATCGAGGCCACTCCCACTTTGTCCCGGATATCATCATTTCTAATTCCATCTCTCCTTGTATGCCAACACATCCAACTCAGCATCCTCATCTCCGCAACTTTCATCTTTTGTATGTGCGAAGTGTTGACTGGCCAACACTCCGCCGATACAACATAGTCGGTCTAACCACCACCTTATAGAACTTGTTTTTAAGTTTTGGTGACACCTTTTTGTCTCACAAAACACCAGATGTGAGCCTCCATTTCATCCACCCTGCCCCAATACGATGTGTGACATCGTCATCAATCTCTCCATTCCCTTGGATAATAGACCCTAGGTACTTGAAGCTTACTTTATTTGGAATGACCTGAGTACCAAGCCTCACATCCACGCCTGTCTCAGGGTCACTCTCGTTGCTGAACTTGCACTCCAAATATTCTGTCTTGGTCCTACTAATCCTTATTATCTGATTTTCAGGATGTGGCATCAAAAGTTATGTCATTTTCTCAGAATGGTCCAAGGGCTGTTTGCATCTTGTCTGCCAGTGGTGTAATATCAAATGTGACTCTTAGACAAGCTGCCACATCCGGAGGAACAGTGACCTACGAGGTTTATTTTTTGAATATATTCTACTTGTTTTAGCATTTCATGTTCCATCTCACATGTTTCACCTAATTAAAATTTTCAATTCTTTAGTCCAAAAAATTAATGTTTGTTTTTATGGTTATTCTTGCATTAATTTTATATTCATTAGCGCCCTTTTTTCCCACTAAAATCCACACTTTAATTGTGCTTTGCCCTTAAGACTCAATAGATTGTGGCTTTTTTCTATGCTTTTCACCTTTGATAGCTCTGCTGGTATGGAGTTTAATAATTCGGCTCTTGTATAGTTCATATTATTTACGGGGGCATCTCACTTAGATGAGAGGTAAAAATTTACCATTTTTCATCATTTTACTTGAAAGATTTTTTTACTATTATTTCAAAAATCCATATGCAGGTCGTCTGGATTTTAATCTTATTCTTTTGATTTCGACTTTTTTCTGTGCCTGAATTAGTTGATTATCTCTTCTAGAATTCACAGGATCTGCTGGAAAAAAAACTGATCTTTTGCATCGCTCTTTTTGGATTATCTATCCTTGCATTGTTATTACGGTGTTGAGTGCTTTTCTGACCTTTTCCTCCTGTAGGGATGGTTTAACATATTGTCTCTATCTGGTTCATTTCTGCTGTCTGAAATTGGCGGCCAGCGGAGCAGAACAGGTGGATTAAGTGTATCATTAGCTGGAACTGATGGACGGATTTTAGGTGGTTGTGTGGCGGGTGTTTTAACTGCTGCGTCACCAGTCCAGGTTTGCCTTCTCATAAGTTTCAGAGATCACTTTATGTAGCATGTATACTATCTTTTAATCATTTATTACGAAGCACTATTGCTTTATCTGTATTAATTGGGAGCAGAAATTTCAAATTTATGTAGATTAGTTGGGCAGGGGTTCCTGTATTCTCTCTTCTCTGCTTGATTCTTCTATTTGATGCTTGGAGTTACCTTCAAGTTGAGTACTATACCTTTTACAATCACGGAGTATTACACCCACCTCTAGGCACAAAGTAATAGTTACATCTGGATCTTGAAAAGGTTTGGTTATTTTGTTTGTCAAGTAAGCCTAAACAGGAAGATCAGATTTAGCATTATCCGCCTTTCCTAGTTAAATGGTAATTCGTGAAGCTGGTCTTGGTATCTATTCGAGATGAGCAATCCGTTGATTTTAGGTGTAAATTTTGGCACTCTGACTACTTATATGCCTATTCCCATTGGATGGAACCATTCCAGCTTTATGAATGCATGCAGCATGCATCATTTGGCAAAAAAAAAAAGAAATTTAAAATGGATGCATGCAGTATGCTGATTAGTATATTCAGTATCTTTTTTTTTGATAAAGTAATATTAATATATTTAGTTTCTTGTATCCTGAAAATCCCCAATCCAGACACCCTTCTTGATTTCTCTCTAATTACGTGTAGCACGCAAGAAGCATCATCCCTCTTTTTTTTTTTCCGGGGGTGGGGTGGGTGGGTGGGGGGTAACAAAGAAGTATCATCCCTATTCTGGAGTTATTTTGTCATTAGTTATCTTTGACTAATTAAATGGCTTCTGTTCCAGGTTATTGTAGGTAGCTTTATTGCGGATGGACGGAAAGAGCCAAAATCAGCAAACCATTTTGAGGCATCACCTGCTCCATTGAATGCCAATCTTGGTGGTATGACGGGGGCCAATAGCCCACCATCACGCGGCACTTATAGTGAATCATCTGGTGGGCCAGGCAGTCCCCTAAATCAGAGCGGTCCAGTTTGCACCAACGATAACCTGCAAGGAATCTCGAGCATGCCTTGGAAATGATTTTTTCTGCGCTCTTTTCTGACCAATGAACTCCTTGTCGACTAATTAACTGAAGATTCAGAAGGGTCTGTTGTAATTTTAATCGGTGTAATTGTAGTTGTGCAGAAATAATGACCACCGGCACTTTTAATCTTAGTTCAAGTACTGGTGAAAAGTACCAATTTGCTGATGTTTAGGTATTCTGCATCTTCAGCCTTGTTAATGTAGTTTTTGTGTTAATTAATCATATGACATGGTTTGGCTTTGTCGTTCTATTTTAGCTGTTATAATGTACTGCTATCTAGGGATGACTTTCTATATTAGCCATCCTCAACTTAGAGTGAATTTATTGCGATTCTGTGACCTGGAAGGTTATATGTATCATGTCCTTTCTTTTTAGAAAAATCTCAAATATGTCATCGAAATCTATCGAAAATGACTCGTTTATGCCATTCAATAGTTTGGCTCATTGCCATCACTACACAAAAATGGCTCATCCATGCCATTTTTCATTAACGTCGGTTTTATAGTATTAGATATGACACGTGACCTCCAACTATATTATGTTTGTGGGTAGGTTTGGTGTATGAGTCGGATTTTTTATTAATTTGGGATTTAAAATTGAGTTGGTTTAATTAAACGACGTGGACCTTTAATTGGAGGTCACGCGTCATATTGTAAAATCAGCGTTAATGAAAAATGGCATGAATTCATGCCATTTTGGTGACGATGATGACATAAATGAACCAAACTATTGACGAATGACATAAATGAGTCATTTCTGATAGTTTGAGCCTTTTCCGTTCTTTTTATATGGTTAATACCTTTTTTGCTATGTTGCTCGAACTCTTAGAAAATAATGCCACACCTATGTCGGATCCTAAAATAATGCACGAAGGTAAACTACTTTTCTGCCACAGCTAACTCTCATATTTCTTTTTTGAAGGTAAATATTTCCCATTATCTTGGTAAGGGGTTTAATTTTCATGATAAGATCCTCTCAAATGGCAAAATGAGACGTTAAACTATACTAGCACTCCCTCGTTTCACTTTATGTGTTTTATTTTCAATTTTTATCTGTTTAGAAAAGAATGTTACTTTTTATATTTAGTAATTTATTTATTTTAGTATCTGACGTAATATATTTAAGACCATAAGATTCAAATGACATTTTAGTTATATTATATATATCTTTCATTTAAAATTATAAAATTTCCCTTATTTTTTAAAATCATGTGCCGATCAAACTACAACAACAACAACATACCCAGTAAAATTCTACCACGTGGGGTCTGGGGAAGGTAGAGTGTACACAGACCTTACATTTACCTTGGTAGGTAGAACGACTGTTTCCGAGAAACCCTCGGCTCAAGACAAAGCATAATCACAATCAAAGCAAGCATTGCAAAGTAAACATAAAATGAAATAGACATATTGAATATGAAAGAAATATAGAAAGCAATGATTTCTTTACATACATATTTGATGGGTACACTTTATTAGTACTTCCAAAAGATAACAAAGTGCTTAAATAACAAATAAAATAACATTATTCACCAAATAGAGAAACAATGGGATTAAGTACCATAGGTAGAATATACGCAGACCTTATTCTTATATTGAAGGAGGTAGAGAGGATGTTTTGGAATAATGGGATGAAATTTTTAGAAAAGAAATTAAGATATACATTTTTTCAATACATTTTGATCGGGAAAGAAGCCATTTTGTTGATTCCACAATGGCCTTGGGCCTTCCCAGAATTTCTCTTCAAAAAATTGTGTGCATTCCCTTCATACGGGCTGATCTTTAATTTTTGTCCCGTCAATTCGCTGATCTTTATTTTTTTTCCCTAACTTCTCCTTTAATGAAAATTTGTGGGTCAAAATAATCTTTATTCACGGATTTACTAAATTAGAAATTTTGGGTTAAATCCTAGCAGAGGCAAAAAAATCCGCAAGGCAAAATTTTAATAGAAATTATGCATATTCGGTCAAAGTTATATAGAGACTATGCTTCTATGTAATTAGTCGGACAATGCATAATCTTAATTTTTCAACGAACTTTACCTTTAGACATAGTTACATAGAAACTATGCCCCTTAAGGCATAATCTCTATACAACTTTGGCCGAATAGACATAATTTTTATGAAATCTTGCCTTGCGACTTTTTTCTTTTTGACTCTGTCTCGAATCCACAACCTCAAATGTACTTTCAGAGGCATAATTACATAGAAACTATGCCCCTTAAGGTATAATTTCTATACAATTTTAGTCGAATAAACATATTTTCTGATAAAATTTTGCCTTTCGAATTTTTTTCTTTTTGACTCAGTTGAGATTCTAACCCACAAACTCGAGAGTATTTTCGATCATTTTTTTAAGCGAAGGATAAAAATTAAAGACTACCAATTTAAGGGTAAAAAAAATTAAGACCACCTAAAATAGGGACAGTTATCTGCCCATTTGGGCCCCCAAGAGACAATAATGTAGTCCATCCCCTTTGTGGATCCATATCCAATTGCTATCACTCCATGATCCAATGCAGTTCCCTTTGGAATAAAGATCCTCGAGCCGTCGACAATTATCGCGGAGGATATAAATATGAATATGAAAAAAAAAAGGGGAGAGTCGTTTTTTCGTTTTTAAGTGGAATGTTCATTATCACAATGCCCATCGTATAACTCACTTGCACCACTGCTACTACAGCTGCTTACGCCGTCGCTGCCGTATTCCGTCGCTGTCTCCGGCAGCTCTTCTAGGTAACGGTATTGTCCTATTCTTCCAACAAGTTAATAAGTTACTCATTCATCTTCCATCCCGTTCTTCGCATTTAATCCCTTTAGGCTTTAAGATCCTATTTTTTAGCAGCCAACAATATTTGCTAGTTGTGGTTTAAGATATTTAAGAAATAGTTTAGCAATGAAATAGCTTGACTGATATGTTGCACCTGTGCATAATGCTTCAGTTCACAATTTATTTGGTAAATTACGTTTTTCTGCTGTTATAGTTGTTACTACTATTTAATTTAGTTGAGTACTTAATAAGTTGACCTGATTTTTCTTAATCAAGTACTAAAGATCAATGGATGATAGCTTATTAAAGTTATGCCTTAAGACATATGTTTTTTAAGTTTGTATTCTAAAGTTGTTTAAGTTTGTATTCTAAAGCCATGCCTTAAGGCAAACTTTCATTCATATAATATGCCGGAATAGGCATAAGTTCAGTTTCATAAAACAAAAAACTATGTCGGAATAGGCATAAGTTCAGTTTCATAAAACAAAAAACTATGTCGGAATAGGCATAAGTTCAGTTTCATAAAAGAAAAAACTATGTCGAAATAGGCATAAGTTCAGTTTCATAAAACAAAAAGCTATGCCGGAATAGGCATAAGTTCAATGCATAAGTTTTAAGACCGTGGCTCTCGGTATAAGTTACATAAATTTACCAAGTTTCATGAGATGCCAAAGGTTTGCATAATCCGGCAGAAAGTGCTATACCTGAATTCTAAAGTTGCGCTAAAGTTCTTCCTTCAGGCATATGTTGTTTAAGTTTGTATTCTAAAGTTATGCCTTGAGGCATAGGTTGTTTAAGTTTGTATTCTAAAGTTATGCCTTTAAGGCAAACTTACAAAATAACTTCATTCATTCAATATGCCAGAATAGGCATAAGTTCAGTTTAATAAGACAAAAAACTATACCGTAATAGGCATAAGTTCAATGCACAAGGTTTAAGAATGTGTCTCTCGGTATTAATTACATAAATTTACCAAGTTTCATGAGATGCCAAAGGTTTGCTTAATCCGGCAGAAACTGCTATACCTGGATTCTAAAGTTATGCCTTAAGGCATATGTTTTTTAAGTTTGTATTCTAAAGTTATGCCTTAAGGCATAGGTTGTAAAAGTTTGTATTGGGCAAAAGTTGTAAGTGTATATAAAGGAAAGTTGAACTTTATATAAAATATAAAATAATCATCAAGCTAAGTTTATAGTGTTCTCTGCATATTAGCCATAACTTATAGTGTTCTCTGCATATTAACCTCCAGTCAAGGTGTTCAGTCAAGATGTGAAATGGCATAGGTTTTTTACAGACTGATTCATGTTGTAACCTATCTCGCCATTTTTTTTTAATTGTACATGAGAAGATATTTGCTGTTGCTTCTCATCCGATGCATGTTCGAGTCTATTGGGCGATAAGCTATGTTATCGTGCTTCTCTTTGCGGTTGCTGCTATTATTCGTCTATTCTTTTCTGGATACAATGTGCCTTTGAGCATGAGAATGGATGATATAGTAATCTTGGTTAGCTTTCTTTCGTATTTGTATCTTCTCATTGTTGCCATAAGAGGATCATCAGGAATTTGTAAAACTAGTCATGAAGTTGCTGGATACTCTAGGCTAGAAACGGATGAGTTGATTCTGATGGATCCTACTGTGAGTGGATATGGAATGGCTTCGCTATTCTCTAGAGCAGTGTGGAATTGGATGAATCCATTGCTTTGTAAATGATACCAATCCCCTTTAAAGTTAGATGAAGTGCCTTCGTTCCCACCTGATTTTCGAGCTGAAAGAATAGCAGAGTTTTCCAAAAAGATGCCACGACCCAAACCGGAGGGCCGCAACGGGCGCCCGGATCTCACCTGCCGGACACCCCAAATCACACCATCACCGTATAAGCACGGACTAAGCCGAAAAAGATTATGAAAACTCTTGACCAGAAAACTGATTTATACATATATACATGACCACGCCAAGGCCGATAAGGCCATACAAAACCACTATCCACACGACACATGTCTACAAGCCTTTAAAGAGTATACGACATCAAAATATCATATCAAGACTAGACTGCAACTCTGGAACAAATAAAGTGCTCCAACATCAGCTGAATCATCAACCTACCAGCGTGAACCATCACTCTCTTTAACTGAACCTGCGACATGAAACACATCGTACCCCGACAAAAGGAACGTCAGTACGACTGATGTATTGAGTATGTTAGGCATAAGAAATAACATGGCCAAGATATATCATAATCTGAAACAGAAACACTGACCAACAGTACATGCCTCTGAGGGCCCTAGTAAATATGTCTAAATGTTATGCAATACCAATGCAGTATACTGATGGCCACACATGCGTCTTTCTTTTCATAACAGTCTCTGTGGGCATAATATACATAAATGTCATGTATGATGCAAATGCGGTATACTAACTATTTCCCATAACCGCCACACAAGCTTTCGGTTATATTGGAATCCTACTTCCGATAATCGCCACACAAACTTTTGGTTATATCGGAATCCTATTTCCCATAACCATCACACAGGCTTTCAGTTATATCATAACCGCCACACAGGCTTTCGATTATATCATATAAGCCACACATGCTTCAATGGCTTCTTAGTGCTCTTTTGTGATAATCTGTATCATCAACACCTTTCCCTCTTTTCGATTCCCTTACATATATATATAATATTTACCATATAGTAATGTGCATAGCATAAGTGGTCCAGGGTAATATGCGAATTCAATGCATGAATGGTAACACCATATTCCAATCTCAACGGGTGACATATTACCCCTGTACCTTTGACAACATTGTGAATATCATACCATCTTTTCATATGTCTCATTAAGGACTTAAAAACAATTTAGACATGCTTTTAGCATAGGAATCAACAACATGATTATTCTTAACTTCTAGGAGTGGAATAAATTATGGAATATTACCACAGATACGATTCATACGTAGAACATGCCAAAAGAAAAAAATAATCTGTCTTAACATACCTCGAATCGACCCTTCTAATATTTGTTGCACCGTTGCTTTGAACAATATTTGTGAACTGTTTCCATTCTAACCAAAATTAAGAATTGGCTGTTGGTTCGAAAAGGAATGGACTTTCATATGTTTTTGTTTTCCAAAACAAAAGTGAAGTGTACATGCTTCTTTTTTTCAATCCGAAAGATTGGAGGAGTTCTACAGATTTATGTAACCATTTGCTCCTTTTAAGATTCCTCCAAGTGAATATCACGTGCATAAGTTATTGTAACGTCCTCCACCTAGCCGATATTGGCGGTGGGGGCATTTGGTGATGACACATACATACCAACGTGTCCCTAATTAATCTAAGTGATTTGCCTCCGTATAATTTATCAATCACACACATGATCCCCATTCACTTAAATCTTAATAATTAATAAAACTTTTGTATACTCCATGTCATAATTTATAACATGACGTTAGTCCATAATCTCTTTTTGGGAATATACAACTGTTATTATTAATCCTCATCGTCACACTTGTTATGTCCAAAATTATTTCGGAATCGCATTCCTTTGTATACTAATTTCCTTATTAGCATACGTAAATATAACATAAATTTTCAACGCTCGAATCTACTTCCTTCATTTAGGTGCTCAAATTATTGCCCAAAGTCATGAGACGTTACAAAAGAATTGGCCTAAGCCAGGTGAAATGTGAAGTATCCTGTATTAATGACATTAATCTGATGTTTCTGGAAAGAGGTTATAATTAGTTTCCTCACAATAGTGCAATTGGCTGTTATGTATGTCGGTCCAGTTCTCTCCAGCAACATATACTCTTAGATAAAGACTTTTTACAAAATTAATAGAGGGCTTAATTCAAGTCTTACTGCCACTCAACAAAAATATTTCCATGTGTTTGGATAAAGGAAAAAAAATGAAGATGCGGGGAAGCGTTTAGTAGACTTGAAATAGGTATGCCTCCTTTATAACAAGATTAGACTTAGATGAGACCGTTCATATGTTCATTGAAATCCCCTCCTACAAATAACTTCTCAGTGGGTGGTATACCTCCCATCACTTCGTCCAAATCCTCTAAAAAACGTCTCTTTTCCTTCTCGTCCAAGTCTGCCTGCGACACATAAGCACTAATAATGTTCATAGTGAACCCTCCAACGAACAACTTAATCGCCATCATCCTGTCATTGACCCTCCTCACCTTTACCACCTGATCCTTTAGCTCGTTGTCTACCAAAATGCCTATCCCATTCCTATACTTCGACCTACCCGAGAACCATAATTTATACCTGTCTACATCCTTAGCCTTAGGTTCTACCCATTTGGTTTCCTGGACACATGCTATATTATGTGAGAAATGTGTAGTAACAAGGAAATGAGACTGTAACAACAACAACAAAGATGTTGAGAAGGGGGAGTTGAAGCTCAGAGTTCAAGATGAAGAAATGACATTCAAAGTGTTCCAGCCACCACCTGAGCCAGAGATGACCTTTAAAGTTTCAGACCACCCACTGAACCACAAGTCAATGAGATATGTTATGCTATTGGTATAGTTGACAAGGTTGTGCCTGAGAAAAGCCTCACGAGTATTGCTGCTCGTGGGATACCATTAAAGCAAAGCATATAACTTGTGAGTAAGGTCAAGGAAATAGTGAAAAATGTCGAGATGGTAAATGCTTATGAAAATAACACTGTGAAAAAAAAGAGGAGGAAGAGGAAGCGATTGGTGCTAAGATGGTTATGTGGAGGGGACACTCTACCCCCTTTATCTAGTAAGTGAATTGCGTCCGACTAAAAGACGTTAAAGACAGCGCTTGTTGGGAGGCAACCCATTATTTTACTTATGTTATTTTAATTCTTGTTTTAATTATTTTATTTTCATTTGAACAGTCTCACTTGTGGTATTTTTTTGTTGTGATGTGATGACAGGTGCGGGAGTCGGAATGAGCAGGAAGAAAAGGGCGGAAAACGAAAAATTGGGTCGACACCGCGGTGTCATTCTGCAGCACCGCAGTGCCGAATGTTCAGAGGGGCCACAATACTTTAGGCACCACGGTGCCGTCATGCAGGACCGCGGTGCCGAGATGGGATTTCAGAATTAAAAAACCCTAAACTCCCAATTCCTTTCCCACAAAAACACAAACCCTTCCTCTCTCTAAAAGTTCCGAAAATCCTCTCCCCCTCACACAAAAATACCCACAAACTTCCCCAAAGTCTTCCAACAATCCCTACACACCACCCCATTAAAAGCCCTCTCATCTTACACCATCATCACTACTTCCATTTGGGTCAAGAAATTGGTGAGGAACAACTCTTCAAAGAGGTAATCTTCATCATTGTTCTTTCAATTTAAAGGCTAGTAGGGAGAGTAGCTTGCAAGTTTGGGGGTTGTATGGGCTGTGTTGGTAGGGTGTTGTGTAGTTGTGGGTGTGTGCTGCGGGTTTTTATGTGCTGTGTTGGTTGTGTTTTTTTTGGGTGTTATGTAGAGTTGATTCGTGGGTTATTGCTGTTGTGGTATGATTTTATTTGGTTATTGCTGTGTGGAATTGATTTTGTTTGGTTATTGTTGCTGTGTGGAGTGAGAGTTATTGGAAAACCTCAAGAAAACGAAGGAAACACTGTGGAAATTTTCCAACATCCCTCAAAATGACCTCTAGCAAATGAACCACCAGAGCCTCCCCATCTTCATCAGCTCCAGAATATGATGTTACTCGATTTACCAACAAATAGACGGAAGATCGATATAACAAAATAAACACTAGAGCATTGATACCGGAAAGAGGCATGGACTACCAGACCACGCCATTTGATGATGATGATGACTACGAGCCCATCAGGGCTATGATTGAGGCGAATGGTTGGAGAGGGTTCACAAATACAGAAAGGATTCCACTTCAGAACACTAGCCTTGTGAGGGAATTCTATGCGAATTATCCCGAGTAAGAGGATGAGAGATGCTTTGTTAAAGGGCGATATGTGCTCGTAAGTTTTGAAGCAGTGAATGCGATACTGAGGACCTATGATGTTGAGGACCAAGGATATAACCCGCAACATTTCAGAAGTTGGTCGAGAGATGTCAACCACATCATGTGGAATACAGTTGCAGCAGTTCTATGCTATCCAGGCGCCGAATTCAACATTTCTCGTAACGGGTCCAGGAGACTTGCCCGATGCCAATGTAACAGAACAGCCAGAGGATGACTATATTTCGTAAGTGATCGCTTGATTCCGTCAACCTATTTTACCAATGTGCCTACAGACAGAATCAATCTCATTTATGACATCATGTCGGGCAAAACAATTGATGTGGGGAGAGAAATAGTGCAGAGCATAGGGAAGATTAGCAGGCTGGTTACTACTGGTGGACTGGAACATAGGTCACTCATTTCTGCCTTATGTGCTAGGCAGGGAGTCCCAACATTCGCCACGGATATTCTCGAGAAGAGTCAATCTCCCGTGACCTATAATTTAGTGCACTCTTTCCTTGACCCCACTCCCAGACCAGAAGCAAGAAGATTGGGCCCAGGAGCAGCAGACGCAGCAGCCATGGATGAGGAAGAGCTTGAGGCAGCCACACAACACGGCGAGAAAGCAACCACCGCCTCCCCGTCCTCGAGCCTCCAATGTCAATGATGGAGCAGCTGCTCTTAAACCAACAATAGATGCTGCGAAACCATAAACATATGCTCTTAAATCAGCAACAGATGATGCAAGGGCATCAGGACCTGAGCCAGCGCGTCGATGATTTGAGCACCAGGTTCGACCAGTGGTCAGTGCAATATCCGCCACCACCACCACCATTTTGAGCTGCTGTATGTCTGTAAGTCGTCCCTGTTTAATTTTTGAGTCGTTACACATTTGGGACAATGTGTCAGTTAAGTTTGGGGGGTATCTTATGTTTTTTAGTCTTGTTTTGTATCTTTTATTGTGTCTATGAGTCAATTTTTTTTATGATCATGCATGCTGTAGTTGCAGAAAACACCTAGTGATTTAAGTGGGA
This sequence comes from Przewalskia tangutica, assembly GCA_029844215.1. Lineage (NCBI taxonomy): Eukaryota > Viridiplantae > Streptophyta > Magnoliopsida > Solanales > Solanaceae > Przewalskia > Przewalskia tangutica. The sequence goes on from CM056726.1 coordinate 12,441,343, forward strand.
TAATGTAATGGAATTAGAAGCTAAAATCTGTGTGCTCAAGTAGATATGCCAAAAATACATGAAAATCTGATTATTTGAGATATTTGTGCTTAGTTTATGCGTTGTCAATTGAAAAACGTCTATGAAGTCTGCTTGCTTGTTATTTGAGGCGAAATAGTTAGGACGTACATGTTTAGGGAGATGACTCAGACATTTTTTTGTTAGCCCTTCTTATATTTCATTACCTACCTTGCAGTAAATTGTATTCCTAGTCAACCCCGTTGAGCCTAAAATAAGTTATTTCTTTGACACCCTATGATTCCCCTGTGCCATAAGCAGTAATTGAAAATTGGGATGAAAAAGAGCGAAAAAGAAATACCAAAAGAGAATGAAAAAAAATTGATGCACCCCAATAAAAAAATAATGCAAAAGCTTAAGTTTGGGGGTGACTGTGTGAATGTGTTTCATACTCTCAAAAAGAGAAAAGTGGAGTGATAGGTATGAACTGAAAAAGAATACCAAAAAGAAGGACAAAATGGTTGAATGAGAAAAACGCTTATGATACGTAAATTGAGCTTAATGTCTACTCTTACCTACCCCTGCCTAAGCCTACATTACAACCCTGAAAAGTCCTGAAGATCTCTAAAATGTATGTCTATGATTAGTGGAGAATAGCAAGTAAACATGCTCATAAAACTAAATGAAATCGACATGCATAGGTAGGTGTTCATATTTTCATTGAGTGATTGAAATGAATTTGTGAAATATCTGACTTGAAATTCTAGATTGTTATTTTCATGATGTATGTTCCAACATATATCCCACTGACGTTCACGTGTTTCTAAGTAACCTTGTGCAGCTGCTTGATTTGAGTCTTTTTTATTTTGTTTCTTTGTTCTTGTTTTCTGCTTTACTCGAGGGCGAGCAAAGTTTAAGTTTGGGAGTTTGTTAGGCGTATTTTGTATATGTTTTTTGAGTCATTTTTAGTTGGTAGTTTACTTGTTTTTGTTGTGTTTAATATAGTATTATGGTCGTTTTTATTTCTTTTGAGTCACAGCGGTTCAAAAAGGCGAAATGACAAAAAGGCGAAATGACAAAAAGGAGCGAAAAGTGGGCATAAAAGGAGGTACCGAGACAGAAAAAGGTTGGAAATTGATAATTCGGACGAAGGCAAAGCAACACCGCGGTGCCCGTAAGCGAACTGCAGCCTGTAAGATCGAGACCGCGGGACTTTTTGGCACCGGGGTGCCATTCGCATGCAACTGGTGCCATATCTATCGTCAGATGCAGACTTTCGCATCGCGTGCCACTGGCAGGACCGCGGTGCCGAGGAACGAATTTTCAGATCCGAGTTAGAATTTATCAAGGGCAGAAGGGTCCATAGGACACGAAATTTGCAACATACTTAAGCCCTAGGGATTAGTTTAGTGAGAGGGGTTGGACATTCTATCAAAGAACACAACTCAGGGCAGATTTGAGACCACAATTGGAGACTTTAGTTCACAGTATTTATTTTCTTTTCCCTTAATTTATTTCAGTTATGTTGAAAGGCAGACGACCGAGAAAGAAAGGCTCCGCGTTCGAACATTGGTTGATCTTAGGGATTGAAAATGACATAGCGTTCCTGATAGAAAATGACGACTCCTTCAGAAAAACAAACTTATTCAAGTTCTTTTTCCCAAAGAAGTCCCGCTCCGACCACCCGACGATTGTAATTTAGTTCTTGACATGACAATGTTTAGGAGCTAATACTTTAGTAGGGTTTCCGTCGAATCTTCTTGAAGCTCTTTCATATAGTTAATTGATTTCTTCTTCAACTTTATTAAGATCTATTCAATATTACTTTGATTGCTTGATAAATAATTAGCTACTAATTATCATTACTTATATAATTTCGAATCAAGAACAGAGAGGAGAGATTTGAAAATGCTGTAATTGTTTAGACATAGGTTAAAATCGTGGACGAAAGTACCCCGATACTTGTGTAGTGTTTAAGATTACTGTTCTTAATCCTCTTGTGTTGTAAAATCTATCATAGAAATATAGAAAGTTTCTGCACAAGATTGAGCTCTCATATATTCTAACCGGAATATGATGATAGACTAGTTAACCTACTATCTTAATAAGAAGAAGACCCATTAACATTGCATTAACAAGTGAAATAGTGGATAGTTGAGGAGATTGGAAGCCCTATTCCCTTCATTATAAACCCATAGTATTATCAACCTCAGTTTAAATTCCTGCACTTTGCTTTAATTATAGTTCTTAGTTATAAAACCAAACAATTTATCGATTGCCAAATAGAAACCAAAGTTTAGAAGTTCGGTACTTGATAACCAGTCTCTGTGGATGATATTCGGTCTTACAGACTATATTACTTGTGAACGATACGTGCACTTGCGTGAGCATTTGTAAAATCGAACCAACAATGAGCGAGAGAACTAGCAACAGGTGATGTCCATAAATCGGCATGTATAATATCAAAAGGTACAAAAGTAACACTAGTAGATGATTTAAATGGAAGACGAGTATGTTTGCCTAAAGAACAAGAAACACAGTTTTGGGCAAGCTTCCCATTACAAGTAATGAAATTATTGTCTCTAAGAAAACTAAAAACTGGAGCTCCTGGATGACCAAGCCTATTATGCTATGTTGAAGAAGAAATGACCGCTAGAGAGACGAGAGAGCTAGATTTGGCAGTGGAGTTGGGAGTGAATGGATATAGATCTCCCGTGCTATTTCATCCAGTAAGAGGTGTCCCCATATGAAGATCCTTCACAGTGAAACCAAAAGGGTCAAAGTCAACAGAGACAAAATTATTACGAGTGAATTTGCGGATAAAGATTAGATTCTTAATTACATGTGGGGAATATAGGGCATTTTGAAGTGGGAATGAATTAGGAGGTAGTGTATATAATGTACCAAAACCCTTTACTGGAATGCGGTGACCACTACCAACTGTCACAAATTGAGGATGCTTTAAACCAAACAGTTTGGAAATATTACCTGCAGTCCGGGTGAGGTGAGAAGTGGCTCCGGAGTCCATGTACCAGTTGTTTTTAGGCTGTTGCATGTTGATACTTCTGAAGGCCTGACCTAACTCAGTGGGTGTCATCTTTGGATGAGGTCAAACAAAGCCGTACGTGCGTGGCGAACTGCGGGTACTAGACTTGCCGAGGGGCTGGAGCAGGGCCCAACACACTATGATGGGAGAACTGGTGGAAGGGTTGCTGGTACTGAAACGACGGCGGCACCGCGACACTGTATGGATATTGCTGGGGCACCGCGATCTTTGCCGAATCGACATGCGGATCCGTTATTGCTGCCGATTCTCTGTCGCGACCCGCCACGCATCGCGACCTCTTCGCCACGCCGCGCCATCTCGCCACCGCGTCCCTGCTGCGGTTAAGAGTTTTCTGGCGGCGTTGGATCTTGAGGACGCATTTCGACATCTAACGCCTTCTGATTGTGCTCATCCTGCTTAGCACGTCGAGTTTCTTCGAGCAACAACTGCGAGTGAGCTTTGTTAAAACTGGGAAGTGGATCTGATTGTTGAATTATGGCGGCTAACATATCATAGTCAACTTTGGGGAGACCTGCAATCAATTGCAACACCAATTTAGTGTCCGAGACAAGCGTGTCAACGTTGAAGAGTTGATCCGCCAGGAGTTTCAACTGTCTACAATACTCAGTCATGTTGGAGAAATTTTCAAGGCGTGTATTGTTAAACTTTTCCTCCAAATACACTGCACGAGTGTGCTTGTTATCTTGAAAGATTTCCTCCAAACAGTTCCATAACTCAAGGGATGTGGCGCCAGATTTTATGATAGTAAGAAGAAGATCCTGAGAAATACTACCATAAATCCACTGTTTGACGCCGGTGTCTAGACGACGCCAAGTAGACTTATCAGCCTCCGGAGGGCCGGAATGGTGTCATCGATGTGATCAAGCACGTTATAGAGACATGCATGATTACGAAATAGTTCAACCCAGGGAGAATACTGAATGTTTTCTTGATCAAGAAGAATGGGAATAGAGTTCTTGATATTTGTAACAGTTAGGGCTGGATGAAAAGAGGATGACAACGTGGTGGTGGGATTTGTGGAGGTAGAAGATTCAGAAAGTGTGGAAGATTCAGGGATAGCCATTTAGAGAAGAGAGAAATGAAGAAGAAAACCTAGAATTTGGAGGAGGGTCGCGGCGAGTTCCGAGGGGGGGGGGGTTCTCGGTGGTGGTAGGAAGAAAAAGTTCTAGGGTTTTGAGTGTTTGACTCTTGATACCATGTAAGATGATATTAATCTCCCTTGGGGGGTCTTTCATTGATATCAAAATATATATAGAGTACAATGTTCATCCTTTATACAATAGGAATCCTAAGCCTATACAAAAGAAAAATCATAGTCTTACCATAATTATATTTACACAATATATGGAAATATTCTAATTATGGGTAGTGAATAATATTGTCTCTATTTACACGTTTACATAATTGAACTTCGGAAGCGACTTGAGGACCTTTTTCTTCAAACCTATTAGAAAAAAATAATTCAAAGTTGTAAGAAATTAAAATTGGTTAAGATTTAGTATTTTAATTCATATCTAATTAGAAATTATAGTCAAATTTATATAGAATTTTTATTTTGAGAACCTTCTAAATTTCAAAAGATAAATAGTTTTACTCCTTCCTTATAAGCTGAATCTTTGCTATTTGGAGAAGTAGAGTTCGTACTATTATAAATAAGAATGTCACATTTAGTATAGATTTCAAAAGATAATAGTTTTTGTAAGATGATATTAATCTCCCTTGGGGAGTCTTCTTATTAATATCAAAGTATATATATAGTACAATATTCATCCCTTATACAATAAGAATCCTAAGCCTATACAAAGTAGGAATCATAGTCTTACCATAATTATATTTACACAATATATGAAAATATTCTAATTATGGGTAGGGATACAATTATTTCTATAATATACATGTTTACACACCCCCTCAATCGGAGCGGGAGGAGGCCGAACGCTGAGACTAGATCTGAAGTCAAGAAATAACTGTCTGGAAAGTCCTTTGGTAAATATGTCTACATACTGATATGATGATGGAACATGTAACACTCTAACATGGCCTAGTGAAATTTTCTCACGAACGAAATGTAGGTCTATCTCAGTATGTTTGGTTCGCTGATGTTGAACCGGATTATGAGACAGATAGATGGCAGAGATGTTATCACAATACACAATAGATGCCTAACGCAAAGAACACTGAAGTTCTAACAGTAAATTTCTGAGCCAACAAATCTCAGCTACTACATTTGCAATGCCTCTGTACTCAGTCTCGGTACTAGAGCGAGATAGGGTAGCCTGTCGCTTGGCAGACCAAGAAATCAGATTATCCCCTAAAAAAACACAAAAGCCGGAGGTGGAGCGTCGCGTGTCCGGACACCTTGCTCAATCTGCATCCGTATATGAAAGCAACTTGTTTGGTGCAGAGGGGTATAGGTGCAAATCATAATCAAGAGTGCCCTTGATGTATCGAATGATACGCTTAAGAGCAGTGAAATGAGACTCCGTAAGGTGAATGAATAAGAACACCACGAACAAAGATAAGCTATGTCTGGCCTGGTGAAGGTGAGATACTGAAGTGCACCTGCAAGGCTCCTATACAAAGTAGGATCACAGACTGGTGCACCATCCATGACACTGAGCTTAGATTTAAATCAACTGGAATAGGCACCTCTTTGCAGTTCGCTATCTTAGCCCTGCACACAATCTCCTCTGCATACTTACACTAACACAAGAACATATGATTGGTAGACCTGGTCACTGATATCCCCAAAAAGTAACTCTGCTTCCCCAAATCAGTCATTGCAAATTCAGACTTAAGCAAGACAATAATCTCATTTTTCAAACCGTCGGAGGAGGCAGTAAGAACAATATCATCCACGTAAAGTAATAAGTAAGTAGTGCTACTACCTCGATGAAAAATGAATAGTGAAGTATCACTCTTGCTACATACAAATCCAATTTGCAAGATATATCTGGCAAAGTGATAATACCACGCACGGGGGACCTGTTTCAGGCCATATAGTGATTTACAGAGACGGCACACATAGTGAGGAACTGCTGGATGGGTGAACCACGCGGTGACGTAGATCGCTTCTCTCAGATCCTCATGTAAGAATGCATTCTTTACATCAAGCTGATGGATCAGCTAGTGTTTGCCCATGGCAATGCTCAAAACTGTGCGAATGGTAGCCGGTTTGACAACCAGGCTGAAGGTCCCACCACAATCAATGCCCTCCTGCTGATTTGTGTCATTAGCCACAAGTAGTGTCTTATACCTCTCAAGATCTCCATTTTCTCTGAATTTGTTACGAAAAATCCACAGACAACGAATCACATTCACCCCCTCAAGTCTAGGTACTAGATCCTATGTGTGATGTTTAGTTAAAGCATTGAATTCCTCAGACATAGTCGCATTCCAATTAGGGTCTTGTTTAGCCAATATAGGGTTTTTGGGAATTGGAGAAATAGTTTGGGCAGACAAGTTAAATTGGACTTTGGGTTTGAAGATTTCATGCTTGGCACACATTTTCATTTGGTGAGTGGGGACAGTGGGAGGCGGTGCTGGCTGAGTGGGGAGGGTTGAGACTGATGGTAGGGTCTAAAAAGGAGAAGGTGGGGGCGAAGCTGTCGAAGGTGCCACGGCGCCTGGATCTAGCGTCGCGGCGCTGGCTGAGTGACATGCCTCTCTGGAAATATGGCGCCGCATCGCCTCATCAATGGGTCGCGGCGCTGTCAACGGGTTGGGAGAACAAACCTCTCTGGAAAGTTGGCATCGCGGCGCCTCACACTGGGCCGCGGTGCTGTCGACGAGTCAAAAGAGATAAGTTGATCAAGGATGATGGGAGAGATAGCAGGCTCGTCAAGGAATGAGTAATCCGGTTTTTGGAATTTCTGAAGATTCGAAAATGGAAATGTGGTCTCATCGAATGTGAGGTGACGAGAGATGTGGATTTGACGAGTGGACAGGTGGTAGCATAGATAGCCCCTATGATTCGGTAGGAAGCCTACTAAGACACATGAAGTAGACCTAGGAGCGAGCTTGTGAGGGGCGGTAGAGCTAAGGTTGGGATAACACAGACAACCGAAAATCCGTAGATGATCATAGGAGAGGACTCTATGGTAGAGAATTTCGGTAGGGGTCATGTTGTGAAGAGTGCTAGTAAGGAGAATATTGAGAATGTATTCTGACATTTTAGCAGCATATACCCAGAAGGATGGAGGGAGGGAGACATGAATTAATAGGGTGCGAATCATATTGTTAATGGTGCGGATGAATCTTTCAGATTTACCGTTTTGTGGTGAGGTGTGAGGGCAGGAGAAGTGAAAAATCATGCCATTATTGGTACAAAAATGGTGAAACATAGAGTTACTGAATTCACGACCATTATCGCACTGAAATGATTTGATACCTTTTTTAAATTGTGTTTGGATGAATTGTCGAAACTCAAGAAATTTGGTAAACACTTCCGATTTATATTTGAGAGGGTACAACCAGATATAGTGAGAAAAATCATCTAGCAAAACAAGATAATATTTATGACCGAGAGAACTAGCAACAGGTGATGTCCTTAAATCGGCATGTATTATATCAAATGGTGCAAAGGTAACACTAGTAGATGATGATTTAAACGGAAGACGAGTATGTTTGCCTAAGGAACAAGAACACAATTTTGGGAAAGCTTCCCATTACAAGGGTGAAATTATTGCCTCGAAGAAAATTAAAGACTGGTGTCCTGGGTGACCAAACCTATTATGCCATGTCGAAGAAGAAATAACTGCTAGAGAGACGGGAGAACAAGATCTGGTAGCGGAGGTGGATGTGAATGGATAGAGATACTCCGTGCTATTGTATCTCGTAAGAGGCGTCCCCGTACGAAGATCTTTTACAGTGAAACCAAAAGGGTCAAATTCAACAGAGACAAAATTATTACGAGTAAATTGACGGACAAAGATTAGGTTCTTAATCATGTGTTGGGCATATAAGGTATTTTTAAGGGAGAATGGTGGATGGGGAGGTTGTGTGTATGATGTACCATAATCCTTTACTGGAATGCGTTGTCCACTACCAACTGTAACATATTGAGGATGTTTTAAACTGCACAATTTGGGAATAGTACCTGCAAACTTGGTGATGTGAGATGTGGCTCTGGAGTCCATGTACCAATTGTTGTCAGGCTATTGCATGTTGAGGGTGCTGAAAGCCTGACCCAACTCAGCCGTGTCTGGCGGAGGAGTCGCTGAACCGCCCTCGTACGGTGGACTTCTTTGTGGTCTTTGACCTAACAACCCGTGGTAGGAATAAGGGTCAAGGATCGCTGCATCGAACGGGCGGCGTCGCGACTGCGGCCGAGGCACCGCGACGCCAGTGATAGTGGTTCGGATATACTCGAGAACCGACCGAACCGACCGAAACATTAACGTCGGATACGAGTATCTAAAAATACCCGGATCGTTAAAGGAACCGGACCAGAAACTGATAAAATACCCGAACCGGTCCCCCACCCCATCCCCCTCCCTCCACCACTCTCCTCACACTCTAATTAGTTGTAAATTGATCAAAATTTATATGGTCATAACTTTGCGCTTCTGGACGTCCGTTTACCTATTTTTTTGATTTCGCGTATTTTTCGAGAGAATAATCCCAAACCGACTAAAGTCTGTTTGCTTCACCGATTTCTCCAAAACCGTCCATATTGCCCTCAATTTCTCTTTTCCCCAAATCGTTACGTTTTCCCATTTTCAAATCTAAATATCTCGCGATGTACAATTGATTTCAACGTAAAAATTGCGTGGCACCGCGTCGAGAATGCCAATTTCAGTATTGAAAATTCAATTTAAAATGGCGACCGGAAATTCTTACCGGTCGGACCGAGAACCGGACCGATAAGGTTTCGTCGGGGCCGGATCGTCGGGCGGAAACCTTACGGTCGGTCGGTCGGGCCCGGTAAGCTTATCGGTCCTGGTCGATGGTGATACCGGACGGGCCGGACGGCCGTGCTTGCTGGCGGCTGCCAGAGCGCGGCGCTGGTCTGCTGATGCTTAGCACGACGAGTTTCTTCGAGAAACAACTGTGAGCGAGCTTTGTAAGCTGGGTAACGAATCCGCCTGTTGAATCATGATGGCCAATGTATCAAATTCGCCTTTAGGGAGGCCAGCAATCAATTGTAACACCATTTTGATGTCAGTAACAAGCGAGTCGACATCATCAAGTTAATCCGTCAGGAGCTTTAACTGTTTGCAGTACTCAGTCACATTGGAAAAAACTTCAAGACGTGTATTGTTAAATTGTTCCTCTAAGTACACAGCACGGGTGTGCTTATTGTCCTGAAAAATTTCCTCCAAACGATTTCACAAGTCACGGGCTGTGGAGCCAGATTTCATGATAGTGAGAAGTAGATCCTGAGAAATACTACCATATATCCATTGTTTGACGCCGGCGTCTAGACGACGCAAAGTAGAATCATCAACCTCTGGAGGGTGCGAAATGGTGTCATCAATATGATCAAGCACGTTGTAGAGACATGCATGATTGCGAAACAGTTCAACCCAAAGAGAATACTGACTGTTTTCTTGATCAAGTAGGATATGAATATGGTTCTTGATGTTGGAAACAGTAAGGGCGGGATGAAACGGGGGTGATGACTCTGTGGTGGAGTTTGTGGAGGTAGATGCGTCAGAAAGTGTGGAAGAATCAGGGATTGCCATTTAGAGAAGAGAGGAAGAACCAAGAAATTTTTGGAAGAAACAGAGGGGAGTCGCGGCGCCGTGAGGAGGGGGCGACGACTTGTAGAAAATTTCTAGGTTTTGGAGTTTAGGCTCTGATACCATGTAAGATGATATTAATCTTCGTTGGGAGTCTTCTCATTAATATCAAAGTATATATATAGTACAATATTTATCTCTTATACAATAGGAATCCTAAGCCTATGCAAAGTAGGAATCTTAGTCTTAGCATAATTATATTTACATAATATATTAAAATATTCTAATTATGGATAGGGATATAATTATTTCTATAATATACATGTTTAAAGTTTTAATTATTGCTTATAAGCTTATTTTTTGCTATTTGAAAAAGTATGTTTCGTACTATTTATAAATAAGAATGATGTTAGCTATTTTTTTAGAGGATAGATTGCAGGGAACGTTCAAAATTTTATGAGTTTATAAATAAAATATTCTCTTGAACCTTTGTTCACCGGAGGAGGAGGAACAACTGAATTTCTGAGGGCGATCCGTCGGATCAAAGCGAGCGAGCGACGGTGACGAGGCCGAATACACAAATTAGTCCGCAGAGAAGGGCAGCTAGGATGAAGACGAAGTCGGAGTCGATGATGTCAATTCCCGAAGACTGATTCGTCGGTGGTGATGGTGAACTTACCGCCGGCGAATTGATGCCGCCGGGGCTACGTGAAAAATTACTTGTCATGTGGAAAGAGTGGAAGCTAAAGGAAGCGGCGTTTTTTTGGATGTGGAAAGGTAGTTAGTTATTTGGCTTGTACGTTTTGTCAGTTTATAAAGGAATACGGATTCTCTTTTATTTGCTCCATCCATTTTATTTTATGCTGTGTTAATTTGGACCCACTTGATAATTCATAACAACAATAATATATCCTATATAATTTGGAGTCTAAATCTAAAAACATAATAATTTATGAAACTAAGAAAAAATGTCGAATTTTATGATTTTAAATTAAATGAAAAATACTATAATATATTAGTGTTGATGTTGTGTGAGTGTTGTGACAACATCAGATTTTATTCCTGGACAACATCTTGCAGTATTCTGCAGATGTTGCCCGCAATATTGCGCAACATCCGCAGTTACCTGCAGATGTTGTCTCCGATGTTGCCTCAACATCTCACCCTACATTTTCGAAAACGATTTTGACTATTCTTCCGGCCAAAACAGTGTTTGTTACTCTGAGTTAAAAATGTCCTAGACAAGCTGAATACAGAGCTGTGTTTAAAACGTGGGAATTGATTTAGTTAAGCTTGGAATCGAAGCAACATGAAGACTCAATCATGCTGACCCAGTCAAAGTTGTTGAGAAAATCATGGAGCAAGAATAGGTCCAAACTGCAGTCTTCTTTCTCTTAACTTCCACAACCAACCAACGGGAGTTTCAAGGAAGTTTCTCACTATATATAGAGGAGGAACTTCAGAGTATTGTTATCCAGAATCACAATGTAAAAATACCAAGAGAGCTCTCGGGATTTCGCTTCAGAAATCTGGATCAAAACATTTTAGCCTAAGTCTTTTAGCAACATCTGTCCCACACTACAATTGATATATCTATTCTAGATTAAGCATATTATAAAGCAATTGTGGTGACGATGTTGCATTTGTCTTTTAGACTTTTTAACTTAGACGAAGTCATCTGCGACTTCATTTTATTTTGTAATTTCTTTTTCGTTCTTTCACTGCAAAATTGTAAAAAGAAATTCATTTGTAATTGTATATAATATATACAATTCTTTTGGTCATTGACCATCAAGGGATATATTAATATATACCCTTAAAAATATAAACCTGTGTCTTTTACTTTTCCGCTGCAATTACTCTTTAAAGGTTTATTCTGTTTTTTGTCAGATGTTGCCACCAATGTTGAGGCAACATCCAGAAATTGTTTCAGTTATTCTTGTTGTTTCAATTTTAATCTTACTTATCCATAGCTCGGGACCCAACAAGTGGTATCAGAGCCAACACTTGACACAATAAGTGCTTGATCATGTTATTCTAAGCTATGGATCCGGTAAATTCAAAATACTGGTAGACTTCCCATTGGTTCAAATTATGCCTATTGAATCGTCTATGTTCTCATATCAAATTAATTGATATCAAGGCATGGATATCTATAACTCATGGGTATGTTGTATCAATGTAGCCGCCGGATGAGGAATGTGACATTCGTGTTACACCCAAATCCAAATGGACGGCGGAAGAAACCAATAAAGTGAGCTACAACGAAAAAGCCTTAAATGCAATCTTTGTTTATGGCTAAGGATACTTAGGAGACCTTACAAATACTATTAAAAGGTAGTTCGAGTATTCAACGTTCGAAGCTTCGCGCGCTTATGAGTCGCTATGAACATTTGAGATGGAAGAAACGGAAGACGTAAAATCCTATTTTGAAAAGTTGACTGACGTTTCTAGATTGATAATGTTGGAATTAATGTCGTAACATTTGTGACAACTTATTTCATGTATGTGAATATTTTGGGACAAATGTTGGACAACATTCTGCCCAACATATCTTCTAATAAATGTCAAGTGTTTGGTGTTCCTTTAACCAACACCCAACTTGTGAAAAAGACTCTTTGTTCTCTTCATGAGAAATTCAATATAAAGATTTGTGTAATTGAAGAAGTTTGTGATAGTGCTTATGTTGTCTTGCTCTCTCGAAAATTCATTTCGATGGTAAGAAAGATCAACAATGTTAGGATTAAGTCTAAATCCAGAGAGTACCAAAGTCAAACCTTTAATCATCAGTCCACTAGAGTTTCTTCAAATACACAAAAAGATAACTAAGGAAATTCAATTTGGATCATACCAAATTTGATCTCAAACAACTTGAGTCCGGACAAGCATGCTCAAGATGGGGTCATTATGCTGATAAATGTACAAACACTCTTGGAATTTGGTAAGAGTCAGTGAGTTTTTCTTAGTGATGATGAAGAAGGAGATCCAGAACCAGAATCACAAGCAATGTTGGCTGTTGTTTTTGAATAATATTTGTTGATAACGAAGATGTCACCGACAATGTTGCCTCAACATCTGTGGCAGCATCTGCAGTACTCTGCAGGTGTTTCTCAACATCTGTGGCAACATCAGCGACAACATCTGCGAGAACATCTCTAAGGTATGAATATTTTAACTATCCATATGTAAATTGCTTTAGTGATTTTATTTCTACTAGTGAGACTCTATGATTGAATCAAGTTGACTCTCAAGATGACATGATTAAAGAAGCACAAAATCTAATCATTGAATCTGAGCAACGTGACTCAAAAGTCAAATCTTTAACTCGTGAGAAACATGATTTAAAAGGCACAATTACCCATTTTGAGGTAGCACTTATCAAAAAGGATTTCTAATTTGGTAAGATTCGTGTAAAATTTGGATTATGCCGTAGTCACTTTCCAGAATCTCAACACGAGGTTCTTAAAATTGGATGAAACTCTTTACTTTTGTAAGTCTTCATATGCAGGTATTGGGTATCAAAAATCTCTTAAAATTGTTTACTCTAGTTTCGTTGATAAAAATGAGAAAAAAAAATTTGTAAAGAAAAGATTGTCTTGTTTAAATCAAAGAATAATCTGAAGTATGTAGGTAGTTACTTAATTTTTCTTGGAAATATAATGACATACTACTTCAACTTCAAAATTCTGTGAAGAAGGTGTTGCCTAAAACGCCGTCTAAAATGTTGTCCAAACATTTCAGACAACATTCGAAGCTACATTTCTAAACTGACAAGAAAAAAATATTTTAAGAGAGATTGGGTTCCCAAAATGGTCTTAACTGATAATATCTATATTACTGCATTAAAGAACTAACATTACAGATTCTTAGTACTTTGATTGTGAGCATTCATGCCACACGAATAGTACGAAAGGCTTTATGAAGAATTAAGAGTTGTTCAATAGAGGTTACGTGACTTTTGGTGGGAGTAAGATCAAGATTATTGGTAAAAGAACACTGAATGGTTTTGATATACCAACCTTGAAGATTGTACTTCATGTTAATGGCTTAGTTGCTAACCTTCTTAGCATAAGTCAGCTTTTGATCTCAAGGTAAAACAGTCTCTGAAGTTTGTATGGAAAGATAAGCAAACACATGTTGCCCTTAATGTTGCCCAACACGATGGACAACATTCAGGTATGTCTCTCTGTTTTCAGTTACTACATGTGGATCTAATGGATCCAATTGAAGGAGACAACATACGGGCATGAGGTATTCCTTTGTTATTGTGGATGATTTTCTAGGTTCACATGGAGATATTTCTTTAAACGAAAAATCATAAACCTTTGATATGTTTAAAACTTTACTCTAGAATTATGAATCTGTTTTGTTCTCATATTTTTTGGACTAGGTCCGATCATGGAAAGAATTTTGAAAACCATTATTTTGTAAAAGTTTGTGAAAAGAAAGAGATATTTCCATGAATTTTATTCTCCCAAAGCTCCTCAGTGGAATGGGGTAGCAGAAAGGACGAACAAAACCATGCCAGCAAGGGAAGAGTAATGTTAAGTTCTAAACAAATATCAAAGAGTTTTTTTTATATTTTATGGCAGAAGCCTTAAACACCACATCTCTAATAGAGTCTACCTAAGGTCAAGTACTAAAATGACACCCTTTTTGAAATAATAATTGAGTTACTTTTATATCTCTTTTGGGTGCATTTGTTACATCTTAAATGACAGGTTTTCATTTGGCGAAGTTTGACTCTAAGAATGAGAAAGGAATGATTATTGGTTATTCACAAAATAGTCAGGCTTATCATATGTACAATCTGAGGACCAAGACCATACAAGAGTTGATCAATGTTATTTTTTTGTGATCGCATCTTGATGTGGTAAGTCATCGTGAAAACAACATTGCGATTCTGATGAAAAGAGCAAATCGAGAATCAGATGTTGTCCCAACATCAGAGGCAACAACTAAATCAACTGAAGAGACCACAAAGGTCGAAGTGAAGGATGAGTCCAGAACTAAAATTAAGAAGATACCCTCTATCAAGGATTAGTAAGAATCATCCCTCAGACCAGGTGATAGGGGGAGTTTGTGAAGAAATTATAACAAGAGAGAAAGAGCCAATCAACTATCGAGAGATGGTAAGGTATGTGTGAATGTCTAACATATACCAACAAGTTAGTCTTTCTTGTTTCATATCTACTTTAGAACTAAAAATATTTTGGGAGCACTAAAAGATGATTTTTGGTTTCAAGCAATGCAAGAAGAGCTTGAGCGACATTCTCGAAATGATGTCTGAGATCCGGTTCCAAGTCTTAACAATCCAAATGTTATTGGAACTAAATAGATATTTAAATCAGACTAATCGAGAACTATAGTTCAAAATAAATCTCATCTAAGTGACTCAAGGCTATACTCAGGGTAAAGGTATGAACTATGACGAAACCTTGCACATGTGGCTAGAATTGAATCAATTAGACTTACCCTTGATAATGATTGTTGTCTAAAAATTATTTTGTATCAACTGAATGTTAAAAGTGCTTTCCTAAATGATTTTTCTTGATAAGGAAGTCTATGTTAAATAACATAAAGAATTTGAGGATCCTCACCACCCACATTATGTATACAAGCCCAAGAAATGCTTTGTATAGGTTGAAACAAGCTCCTTGTGTGTGGTATGGTCGTTTGATTAGACTTCTACTTGATTTTGGTTTTAGCCATGATGAATCTGATAGAACTATATTTACAAAATGTCATGGTGTAGATATTATCATCGCTCAAATTTATGTAGATGAAAAAATTTTGACTCGACCTCACAGTCGTACCTTAAGACTTTCATATCGAGGCTATGTGATCAACATTTGAGATGAGCATGATTGATGAACTAACTTATTTCTTAGGCCTGCAGATAAAGCAAAGTGAAGATGGAACTTTCATCTCACAAACCACATACGCCAAGAATCTAGTTAGAAGATTTGGATTGAAGAATGCTAAACATATAAAAAAACTCCAATGGACTTCTCGCAAAAAGGTATGTAAAGACGATGTTGACAAAGATGTTGACCCAACATTGTACCAATCCATGATAGGTAGTCTTTTGTATCTTACTGCTTGTCGTCCAACATTATGTTTAGTGTATTTGTGTGTGCATGTGTTCAAGCATGTCCCAAAATATTTCACTTAAATGTCGTAAAATATATTGTTCGATATGTTGTTGGCACATATGGGTTGGAAATTTTGGTATTTCAATGACATTTATCCTAACTTAATAGGATTTAGTGATTTGAATTGGGCTGGAGATGTGAATGATAGGGAGAATACAAGTAGAGGATATTGTTTACCTTGGCAACAGTCTTATACATATTTTTCAAGCAACACTATGATTTTGTACTGTGATAATCTGGGTGCTATTAATATTTCCAAAAATCATGTTCAGCATTCACGTACAAAACACATAGACATATGACATCATTTTTAAGAGACTTAGTGGAAAAACAGCTAGTTCAAATCAAACATGTTGATATTCTTTCTCAACTAGCTGACATATTTACCAAACCACTAGATCATGAGAGATTTTCTAGCTTGAAAAAATCTATTGGTCTCTGTTTTCTTTGAAAATAAGACAGGTGATGTGCGGTAAGATGCACACACTTTAAACGCAAGTGCACATTATCGTGACAAGTAGTATAGTCTTGATAAGACCGAATATCGTCCTCAAGGATTAGGGTTCAAGTACCAACTATCTATTTTTTGTATCTATTTGGTAAATTGATATTTTGATTTGTTGTTTATAACTAAGAATTATAAAAGCTATTTAACTATAAAGGGTTACTTCAGTTGTGATGAGAATAGGGCTTCCACGTCTCCTCACTATCCGCTTATGTTACTTATTAATGCAATAACTTATGGTCTTTTTCTTTTGGAGAAAGCAGGTTCACTAAATCATTTTATACTCCCGTTAGGGTTATATAAACACTCAACCTCAGTATTGCACCTTACCTACCTTTCGGTGATAAGGATAACTCTATAGGAGGATTAAGAACAAGAACCTAGTTAACCGTCACGCACAATGCGCAAAATTAGGGTTGTTAAGCCTCTCATTAACGCTACATAAATAATTGAGGTATTTTCATCTCCAATCCAAGAATGTCTATCCAACTTACAACATATTCACAATCCCCTTTCTAATCGATTAGAAATCATATAGTGATAATTAGTTGTCAATTAATTAGAATTCAACTCAAATATTGGATAGATCTCACAATAAGAAAAATAACCATAAGCGTGCATTAACTCATAACAAAAGTTTCTAGAGATTTAACATGGAAAACCTATAGAGGAATTAGTTCTAGTCATTGACATGACAAGAACTAATCCCATATTCATCATACAAAAATCAAATAAAGTAAAGAAAAGGAAAAAATTACTAGACTATGGTCTCGATCTCTAAGCAAGAAGTCTTGTGTTGTGCAAGAAAGGAACCTTAAAAGCGCCTAGGGTTCTCCTTTTATAAGTGAAAACCGTCTCCTCTTTTCCTTGGGCTGACCTGAATTTCGTCCAAAAACCTAATTTTTCCGCGTCGGCGCCATGATCCTGTGACAAGCGCGCATGGCCGGAAGTTCTGCAATTCGTCGGTGTTTGGCGCGCGGCCCGATATCTGGCATGCGAGGCGCGCGCTGCAACTCTGTAAACTCTCGGATGTTTAGGCGCCGCGGCCCTGCTTTTGGCGCCGCGGCGCTGAGTCTTCTGCAGCCTCTCTGAATAGTGGGCGCCGCGACCCTGCTTTTGACTGCAGGAGGCGCCGCGGCGCTGGTCTGGATTTCACCCTCGTTCGCCACTTTCTCTGTTTTCAGCTCTGGCATCTCCTCTTTTGCCCTCTTTTAGCTCCTTTTCCACCATTTGGCCATTTTAACCACTTTGACTCAATAGAAAGGAAAACTATCCTAATACAACACTTATATGTGCAAAACGGGACAAAAGACTAACTAAAACTGACTCAAAAGGTGTATATAAAATACACCGATCAAATACCCCCAAACTTAACCTTTGCTCGCCCTCGAGCAAAGATAGAAAGAAAGAAATAAAAGACTCAAAGAAACAAAAATAAAAAGACTCACTGCCATTGATTACTTTTGCTGCATTAGTGTTAACTAGAAAAACATGAAGGTTAGCAAAATAATATGCAGGAACATATAGCATGACATTTTAGCACATTAAGCTAGATATTTCGCAAACTCATATTCATCATGCTTTAATGGAAGTCAATATACTAAATCATGCATATAAATTCAAAAATCCTATGGCATGCTTACTTGCTATTCTCCACTAATTCTGGATATGCATAAAAGAGATCTTCAGGACTTTTAAGGGTTGTAATGTAGGCTTAGGTATAGGTAGGTAAAAATAGGCAATTTAGGCTCATTTCGTGTACCATAAGCTCTTCAGCTTTTCAGTATTTCCCTTTTTCTTTTTGTTCTTTTCTTCATTTCGATTCTATCTTTCCCCTCTTTTGTTTTGGGAGAGTGAAGTATATAATAATGACAAGCACCCCCAAACTTAGGCTTTTGCCTATTTCTTATTACTTTTGTATTGGGGTCTGTGGACTTATTCACTCTTTTTGTCTCTTTTTTAACACAATGTATTACACTATTTCATATTTTCACTTATGGTACAATTTGTGGGAATATAGGGTGTCAAAGAAGAAGTTTCAAATTTAGGCTCAATGGGGCTGACTAGGGATATTTTTAAAGTACGGGATAGAAAAGAATGGTAAGAATTGACTATCAAAGAAATGCCTGAGTCATCTCCCTAACATGCATATCCTAACTATTTCGCCTCAAATAGCAAGCAATCATAACACATAAGTATTTATCATTTAGCATGCATAATTCAAGCAAGAAACTCCAAATAGACAGTTTCTGTGAGTTTTTGGCATATCTAACTTAGGTGTTTAGATAGTTGCTTCAATTCCGTTACATTATTCCACCTTACTTCACTAGGTGTTTCTAGCAACTACATCAATTATGATCTTTGACAGGCAATTATGAATCAAAAAAGGAAAAAAATTTGGTGACTCAAAATAAACATAAAACAATAAAAAAGACTTAAATAAAACATAACATGACACAAATAAAACAAGACACAAATAAAACACCCCCAAACTTAAATCACACATTGTCCCCAATGTGTGTAGACTCAAAGACACTAAAAAAATTAAGACACTTACAAACTTTGGCTAAAATGGTGGTGGTGGCGGCGGATAGTGCATCGACCATTGGTTGAACAAGGAACTCAACTCGTTGATTTGTTGCCTTGTTTCTTGCTGTCCTTGTACTACTGTGTCCAAGGTCTGCATCATCCTCATCTGATTTTGAAACAATTGCTCCATCGTGGGCGTTGAAGGTTACGCTTCGTGGTTGGCGGTGGCTGGGTCTGCCTCATATGAGCCCTATTTCGTGCTCATCTTCGTCCATGGCGGTCTCTGCTGCTGCTTCTTCTTTGGTGGTTGTACTCTCAAGTCATTCTTTGGGGGCTTGGAGTGCAGGAAGAGTGCACTATCCCGGGACACCGGCATTGGTTTCTCTCATGAGTGTCGGTGGGTAGTCTTGGGACCGCACTCGTGTGGCGTAGGCGGTAATAAGTGAACCGTGTCCCAATCCACTGTTGTCACCAACTGCTGATTTCTTCAACGCCTGCACTATTTCTTTCCCACATCAATCGTCATTTCCCTCATAATTCCATATATCGGTTTAATCACATCCTCCGCACTCTGGTGAAGTCGTGGATGGAATCATCTGGCGCCGATTTAAATATAGCCAACCTTTGGCTACTTTGTTGAATTGCACTGTTGATTGCTCTTGATCCATTTCTTCCAATATCAAAACAGCACGGTAGCTCACGGTTCTGCAACGGCATTCCGGTCGATGTGGTCGGTCTTACGAACCGTGTTCTAAAGTGATTCCAATCAACTTTCTTCAACATCAACCGCCTTCAATTGTGCATTTACATTCTCTGTCACGATACACATAAGTTCCCTAACAAAGCATCCCTTTCCACCTTCTCCGAAAGTTGACATAAAATTCACGCACCATTGTTGTGTTCATTGGTGCTATCTTCTCCGGATTCTGAATCTCCTCCACCCCCTTTCAATCATAGCCCGGATGGGCTCATAAACATCTTCCTCCCATATGACTCCTCGGTAGTCCATTCCCCTTCGTATTATGGGTGCAGTATCAAGCTTTTTGTATCTTTGGAAGCTTCGTAGCTCACAAACCTAGTATTATCGTAATGTGGGGTTGGGGTGGATGTGGAGCCTCTTCTCTTCCCGTGGCCATGGTTTAAAATAGTTTCGAGCTTTCAATTTAGTGGCACAAATGCTTCTTACACAATCTACAACTAGCGTGAACACAACACCCAAACTTGACTTTTCTACCCAATACCCACACTCCTTTTCTACTCTTCTCCAAACTTCACAATCAACTTTTCACTCCAATTACTTCAACTACAATACTCCTTCAAACTACTACCTCCTGTGACTTGATGAAAGGATTCAAGAAAAAAGATTACCTTTTCCGAGAAGATTGTACTCTTGTTTTGATTGGTGGTTTGAGGCTATGGAATGGAGCTTTGTTATTTGAGATACCTAAGGGTTTTTAAGAATTTAAGAGTTTTGATTGTGATGGGGTTGGATTTATGGAGGATTTGTGGGCAAATTTTCGGATTTTCGTGGGTGTTGGAAAGGAAGGGTTAGGGTTTTGAACTTGGATTTGGGAAAATCGATTTAGGCGTTTTAAGTTCGATTCAGCGTGGCGCGTCCACTGCTTTTGGCGCGGCTGATCTTCTGCGCTCGCCGGGACTTTCTGCGCGGCCCTATTACTGGTATGCGCGCGCTAAATTTGGCAAATTTTCGAATTTTGGCGCCACTCTGGCGTATGGCCACCGAACCTGCGCTGTTCGATTCTTTTAGCGCGCTGCTCTGGCGCGCGGCTACCCGCTTCTGAAATCACGGCTTTGCTTGACTTTTCGTCCTTGCTTTATTTGCCTATACATCAATCACAACACAAATACAAGAATCCAAGCCGTGAGACCGTTTCTAAAAAATAAAATAAAATAAAATAAAGACGAAATTAAATTAACATAATTGAAAACGTTGAGTTGCCTCCCAAGCGATGTCTTTAACGTCTTTTAGCGGGACGCAGTTCTTAGCCTTAATAACCACAGGGTGGATTAAGCCCCCAACCAATCCATTTCCTCCACATTTGGCGTTTTCTTTTTCTTCTTTTCTTCTTAGCATTATCAGTAAGGGGGAGTTCAGGAATACTTACCTCCTTTAGTGGCATTTCAGCAAACCATGCCTGCTTTCTTGGGCTCATCGCTCTTTGGTTGACTTGTATTGGCTCGCATGGGGTTTGATGGTCTTGATTGCAAAGCACCCACTCATGGTTGGTGGCTCAATGACGTGTTTAAAAACTTTAAACACCATTTCTTCATTCTCCACCCTTAATGTTAACTCTCCTCTTTCAACATCAATCAAAGCTCTCCCCGTTGCTAGGAATGACCTCCCCAATATGATAGGGATTTCCTCATCTTCTTCCATATCAAGAATGAGGAAATCTGCAGGAAAGAAGAATTTTCCTACTTTCACAATTACATCCCCAATCTTGCCTCTTGGATGAACCACTGTCCTGTCGGCCAGTTGCAGGCTTACTGTGGTTGGTTTGGCCTCACCCAACTCCAATCTTTTAAATACTGACAAGGCGTGATTTATACTCGCCACAAATCACATAACGCTCTGTTGCAAGTCACCCCACTTGCTGTGCTAGGTAGTGTAAAGCTTCCATGATCCTTGAGTTTTGGTGACAACTTCTTCTGCAAGATAGCACTACACTCTTATGTTAGTGTTACCATTTCATATTCCATGCCTTCTTCTTTTTCCCAAGATCTCCTTCATAAACTTGAAATAGGAGGGCATGCTCTAATGCTTATGAAAGGTATGTTGATATCACGACTTCTGAATGTCTCCAAAAATTTGGAGAATTGTTTATCAACCGTCTTTCTCTGTAGTCTCTGGGGAAAAGAGATCTTCTCTGTATACTCCTTCTCTGGAGTTTTCTCTACTACAGGGCTGGGCTCAATCACCTTCTTTTTTTCTAACTCTGCCTTCTTCTCAACTACTGGTTGCGGTGATCTTTGCTCCAACCGCTTGTCGCTTCTCAATTGCCGCTGGCATTGCTCCTTGGATTTACCTCTGTGTTGCTTAGCAATGTCCTCGTGGCTCTTTGTTTACTGCTTTGCTAGGTGACCACTTGAGTTTCCAAGTTCTGAATGAGATCTAGCCTTCATGGCGAGTGCAGGCATTGCGAATCTTTGTCGCACTTTTCGGCTCGTCGGCTTTTCTTCTTTGAACCGGTGCATTGAGCTGATCTTTGTGGGGCTTGAATGAAGAGCTGCGATTAGTTTCTGCTGGTTACGGTATTGGCCTGTATTGGATTCTGCGCCTCGGTATTGATTCTGTTGCCCTTGGTATTGGTTCTGCTGGTTACCACTGCTGGTTCTGCGCCGCAGTCTCTCTCCATGAGAAATTTGGGTGGTTCCTCCACCGGATTATAAGTGTTGGAGTAAGGGTTGTTCTGTTGCCTCGATAATTACCTATGGCACGACACTCGCCTTCTCCATTGGTATATTGTTGGGATCGGTGAAGGACACCTATCAAATGTATGTGGGCCACATATCTCACAACTTCTGGCATCTGCACGCGTTGGTGACATTGTATGTTCTTTGCAATTGTTTTCGCTAAAAGGGCCACTTGGGCATTCAAGGCGAGAATAACATCTATTTCGTGGACTCTCTTTGTTCTTCTCCCATTTGTCGACCTCTCTTACGTGACATGGTTGTTAGTGGCCATATCTTCTAATAACTCATGAGCGTCGTGGTCGCTTTTCCTCATGAATGCTCCACCTGCTGCATCTATAATGGTTCGGTTGTCTTTGCTCGGCCAGTTGTAGAAGATGTGGACCAAGTTCCACAACTCAATGCAATGGTGTGGGCACTTTCTCTGTAGATCTTTGAACCTTTCCCAAGCTTCATATAAGGACTCTCCGTCTGCTTGGTAGAAGTTGTTCAACTCCCCTCTTAGTTTTGTTGCTTTACACGGAGGAAAGAACTTGGCTAAGAATTTCTGTGCCAGCTCGTGCCATGTAAAAATCGAATCGGACGGCAGAGAATTCAACCATACTTTTGCTCTATCCCTGAGTGAGAAGGGAAAGAGCCTCAATCTGACGGCATCATGAGTAACGCCGTTATATCTGAAAGTTGCACATAGCTCCAAAAAATTAGCTATGTGCATATGTGGATCCTCCGATGGCAGTCCTCCAAATTGCACTGTGTGCTGTACCATGCTCAGAATCGCCGGTTTTATCTCGAAGTTGTTGGCTCTGTGCGGGGAGCCTAATGCGTGTCTGTGCTCCATTCACTCTTGCGACATAGTCCCCAAACTTCTTTCGGCCGGATTTGGACTCTCTCCTCCACGCCCATTGGTCCTTGCCGAGGCATTCCCGGTTATGTTGATTTTCACCTAACCCTTCTCTCATCATGTTATTGTTTTGAGCACCGCCCATTTCTATCAAAGTTGCAATCCGATTCTTTCTGCTCGCTTGCGAGTTTCTCAATCTCTGGATTGAAGGGAACAAGAGTGTCTGCTCCTCTTCTCCTTCGCATAAACTGATTTCCTGAAATAGATAAAAAACAAACAACCAATCACGGTACCTCGAATTTCCCAAAATAATAAAAAAACGTAAAAATAAAAAAAATTAAAATTAAAATTAAAAACCAAATTAGAAATTAAAAATAGACAAATTTGATATTGAACTATGCCTAATCCCCGGCAACGGCGCCAAAAACTTGATGCGCGGTAAGATGCACACACTTTAAACGCAAGTGCACGTTATCGTGACAAGTAATATAGTCTTGATAAGACCGAATATCGTCCTCAAGAATTAGGGTTCAAGTACCAACTATCTATTTTTTTGTATCTATTTGGTAAATTGATATTTTGATTTGTTGTTTATAACTAAGAATTATAAAAGCTATTTAACTATAAAGGGTTACTTCAGTTGTGATGAGAATAGGGCTTCCACGTCTCCTCACTATCCGCTTATGTTACTTATTAATGCAATAACTTATGGTCTTTTTCTTTTGGAGAAAGCAGGTTCACTAAATCGTTTTATACTCCCGTTAGGGTTATATAAACACTCAACCCCAGTTTGCACCTTACCTACCTTTCGGTGATAAGGATAACTCTATAGGAGGATTAAGAACAAGAACCTAGTTAACCGTCACGCACAATGCGCAAAATTAGGGTTGTTAAGCCTCTCATTAACGCTACATAAATAATTGAGGTATTTTCATCCCCAATCCAAGAATGTCTATCCAACTTACAGCATATTCACAATCCCCTTTCTAATCGATTAGAAATCATATAGTGATAATTAGTTGTCAATTAATTACCGAGAATTCAACTCAAATATTGGATAGATCTCACAATAAGAAAAATAACCATAAGCATGCATTAACTCATAACAAAAGTTTCTAGAGATTTAACATGGAAAACCCTATAGAGGAATTAGTTCCTAGTCATTGACATGACAAGAACTAATCCCATGTTCATCATACAAAAACTGAAATAAAGTAAAGAAAAGGAAAAAAAATTACTAGACTATGGTCTCCAATCTCTAAGCAAGAAGTCTTGTGTTGTGCAAGAAAGGGAACCCTTAAAAGCGCCTAGGTTCTCCTTTTATAGTCAAAACCGTCTCCTCTTTTCCTTCAGCCGCCCAAAATTTCGTCAAAACCTAATTTTCAGCGTCGGCGCAGCCCTGCCACGGCGCGCTAAGTTCTGCAATCCGTCGGGTGTTTTACGCGCCCGATATCGCTGTATGCGAGGCGCGCGGCCACTCCTCTGAGCTTCTGATGTTTAGCGCCGCGTTCGTTAGCCATGCACACAGTACTGCAGCCTCTGCGATAGCTGGCGCCACCTCGCTGAGCGCCATGCCAGCGCCCCTCGGATTTCGCTCGCCACTTTCTGCTCGCCTCTGGCATCTCCTCTTTTGCCATCTTTTAGCTCCTTTTCCACCATTTGGCCATTTTAACCACTTTGACTCAATAGAAAGGAAAACTATCCTAATACAACACTTATATGTGCAAAACGGGACAAAAGACTAACTAAAACTAACTCAAAAGGTGTATATAAAATACACCGATCAACAGGCTAGGTAGATGTTGTCCAAAATGTTGTCATAACATTCTGGGTAACATTTACTGTTTGAGTCAATATACAGGATATGTGTTGTAGTAATGTTGCAATGTTTTCCAAAAGAATTAAGCTTGACTTCACAAGGACAAGGTTTGAATGTGATACCGTTCTCTGCGATGATGTTATCATAAAAAAAGAGTATCATAAGAAGGCGAAGCCTCAACTAAAGATTTGGTTTTATACAAAAAGAGCAAAGCTCTATGTTTGGTATCGTTCCTATTCTATAGGAGTACCATGCGCTGCAAGAAAGTTGAAAATTTCTTAATATTTATTTTTTATCCATATGTGTTCAACTAAGTTGATTAAGGACAATGGTAAAATGTTACATTCGTCCAGCAATCAATCTCATAGGGATCATATACGAAAAACCATTTGTCAAATCAGAAAATCTTTGAAGTCTCAAAATGCTTATAAAACATGAAAATGTTGCCAACATCACTCACAACATCGTATTCCAGTATATTGTTCAATCTTGTTTTTCTTATTTTTTATGGGTTGTGGTATGTAACACGTCTCTCTAAATAACGAAAATCCAAAATTCTGGAGGACCGTTTCTTTTTAAATGTTTAATGATGTTTTGTGCTATGTAAAACCCTTTGTTTTAGGGATGTGAAGAGTTCCAATTATTCTACATTACCTAATTTTTGGGAAATATTGTTGTGAGTTTCTTAAAGAAATGTTGCCTTGAATATAATATTCCTCTTGTTTGTTATTTTTCAGTTCATTTCAAGATTTTTCCCGAAAAAAAATTATTATTTAAAAAAAACATCCTCTCATCGGGTTGTTTTCTATCTATCCGATGAGCGCATCACCATTGCACACTCCAATCATGGATGGTTGTTATATATATATATTGTATGTGAGATGTTACATTGCTCCAAATGTCAAATCTATACAATATCTATATATAAACGTATCCAGATTAATTCCCAAAATCATCTCTTGTATATTCACCAATAGAATACTTCTTCAATGTCTACCCAACTGTCAAACACCACTCCATCCAATGAACATTAGTCATTTGTCGAATACGAAGAACCCAAGCTCAATAACTCTCAGCAAATTGGACAATCGTCTTCCTCTAGGATAGAAACATTGATTTGAACTGAAAAAATGAAGTAAGAAATGACGATGTTTCCAGGAATGTTATCAACGATCTAGGCAACACTGTCTCCATTTTATGATACTGCTTTCTCCACAAAAAAGAAAAGAAAATGTTGTTATCTATGCAGGGGGAGGAAGCTGAAATACGGGGGAAAGAAGCTGAAGTTGTACAAGCTCTACTATACAGGGGAGACTGCTACTACTTACTGAACATAAGGATGTTGACTGCGATGTTGGGACAACATCCTACTGGTGCTGCTTCTCAGACTGATGTTGTTGTTGCTGAATAAAGAGCAAGGGGGAGATTGATGATGCTGAACTGTTCATGTTTGGTTAATGTGTGAGTTTTGTGAAGAAAGACAAAAAGGGGGAGATTGTTAATATTCAAATTAGTGTTGTAACATTTGTAACAACATATCTACATACATGTATGGAGATATATTGGGACAAATGTTATGCAACACTTTGACCAACATTTCGTATTTCTTCTAAATTGGTTTTGTCTTACTTCACGCTGATGGATATTGATATGTGTAGACAATGAGACAGTTCTATCTTTGGTCTGTAAATATATTTTTATATATTTTATTTGTGGATGATGTATGGATATTAGTCTTTGACTTCTTACAACCAGGTTGTATGTGAGTTGTGACTAATAGACATATGTTTTTACTAACCCAAATTACAATACATACTTGAAACTTGAAACTGCAGGTTGAGGGGGAACATAGCTACAATCTTGCTGAGTTTGGAATGTTATGGAAAACATTTACAACCAGTCGTATCCTTGGCATTTTTAGGTTTGTATGGAGTTTTATGAAGAAAAGCAAAAAGGGGGAGATTGTTGATGTTGTGTGAGTGTTGTGACAACATCAGATTTTATTCCTGGACAACATCTTGCAGTGTTCTGCAGATGTTGCACCTGCGGATGTTGTCTCCGATGTTGCCTCAACATCTCACCCTACATTATCGGAAATGATTTTGCCTATTCTTTCGGCCAAAACAGTGTTTGTTACTGTGAGATAAAAATGTTCTAAGCAAGCTGAATACAGAGCTGTGTTTAAAATGTGGGAATTGATTTAGTCAAGCTTAGAATCGAAGCAACATGAAGACCCAGTCATGCTGACCCAGTCAAAGCTGTTGAGAAAATCATGGAGCAAGAATAGGTCCAAGCTGCAGCCTTCTTTCTCTCAACTTCCACAACCAACCAGCGATAGTTTCAAGGAAGTTTTTCACTATATATAGAGGAGGAACTTCAGAGTATTGTTATCCAGAATCACAATGTAAAAATACCAAGAGAGCTCTCGGGATTTCGCTTCAGAAATCTGGATCAAAACCTTTTAGCTTAAATCTTTTAGCAACATCTGTCCCACACTACAATTGATATCTCTATTCTAGATTAAGCTTATTGTAAAACAATTGTGGTGACGATGTTGCATTTGTCTTTTAGACTTTTTAACTTCGGCGAAGTCATCTGCGACTTCATTTTATTTGGTAATTTCTTTTTCGTTCTTTCATTGCAAAATTATAAAAAGAAATTCATTTGTAATTGTATATAATATATACAATTCTTTTGGTCATTGACCATCAAGAGATATATTAATATATACCCTTGAAAATATAAACCTGTGTCTTTTACTTTTCCGCTGCAATTACTCTTTAAAGGTTTATTCTGTTTTTTGTCAGATGTTGCCACCAATGTTGAGGCAACATCCAGAAACTGTTTCAGTTATTCTTGCTGTTTCGATTTTAATTTTACTTATTCATAGTCCGGGACCCAACGACTAGTACTGTAAAAAGAGTAACGTGTAGGTATCTAGACATCTAGAAGCTCAGTTTGTTGACTACTGAATTTTCACCTTGTTGATGAATATTCGAATCTCCACGTTTGTAAATTCCTTCCTATTTCCCCTTCTGCCTATGTAATCATTTTAAAAAAAGAGTAACATTTTTAATAGATTAAAAAAGAATATGAAACATATAAATTGAAACATAAAGAACACATAAAATACCCGGTTTTTTATTTTTTAAATTTAGAAATCAAAGTGGAACCAAAATAAAATTTAGCTTGGCTCTTTAACGGGTAAAATTTCCCATACAGTGTTTGTTGGAATTTTAGCCGGTTGTCCTTTTTTTGGACATATACTTAGTAAATAATCTTTTTTATTTCTTTTACAATTTATGAACTTTTTAGTCTACGATTTACATATTGTTGTTGATCAAATTGAAAATTTTACTAGAAAAGGTTAGACCACGATCTAAAATTACGTAAAATATTGCAAATATTAGACGACAATTTAATGTTCTCGATAAGGTTGAACAATACATGAACAAACATTAGACCTGAATCTAACCTCGTCTGAAAAGATAATGTCTCAAAAGTCATAGTTGCATAACTTTTAAAAATAAAGAAAATAAATGTAAAATAAACCTAAAAAGGGATATTTGCCCATTATTTTTGCACCAAAGTCAACATACAATGGGCAAGATTCTCACTAGCTAGTCACTTCATTCAATCTTCAGGGTACATGCCAACCAGTTCAACTTGCAAGTCATTACCATAGGGAGCTATTTCAATTTCAAACTTTTGGGCTGCACTTTTCTAATATAGTAGTGATTGCACACTTTAATATGAATATATTATGACTATGGTGGGAAGACTAGCCCACCAATCCCAACCATGCATTGAAGTTGTTGAGCGCGATCACATGACCTGAATTCGGATCATGTTATATTATCAGCTTTTAAGGCTAATTATTGATCCTGTAAGTTTGACAAACACTCTGAGTAAAGGGAATCTCACATGTTGTATTGTTTCTTCTCTGAGAACATAGGCTTGATTGAAACTCGTTAAATCCTTATTTTATTTCTTCTTTATTTATTTTGTATGTGATTGTATGCTAGCTAATCACAGGTATTCTGCACTAGAAGCACTACTTTTCAAGAAGTCCTGATAAACTTTTTTATTGAGATAGCATACTTTGCACATTACAATTTTCACATGTACAGGGCAGACATTATACAGTAGATACCAGAGAACATGAAAAATAATCCAATTATATATATATATATATATGCGCGCTTTGAATACAAAAGGTAATAATATTGCCATGTGGATAACATATTCAATGAATTAACATCAACTTATATTATAAGGTGCATAAGCCACAGTAAAGAATAAATTTTGGGCTTAACTTAACCCCAAAAAGTAGCTTATAGTTAGGGTGAGGATTATCCAAGTCCATATAAAGAGTCAACACTCCTCCGCACGCCAAGACCTTGTTAATTGGAGAGTGAATAATATATTTGGGGGTCCAACATCGGTGAACAAAGAAACTCCCCCGCACTCTCAAACCTTGTTAACTGGAGCGTGTATAATATAAGGAGTCCATGTTCCCCTTCCATATCCGATGTGTGAGTACTTAACAGTCACAAACAAAACCCTTCTGCATCAAACAACTTATATATATACTCCAAGCTATGTTATCAGACTCCTCAAAAATCTCGACAAGTACGTGTCGATTCCTTCAAAAGTATTACATATTTTAAGGATTCGACATGAGTGCAACAACATTTTAGGAGAGTCCGAGCAACAAACTCAAAGCAACATGTAAGTTGAAAATTTACTGAATTTACAAAAGAGTTACGTAATAGACAAACACCATTAATAGAATCAAGTAAAACAAACTGTGAATCTTGATCAGCCAAGAACTCATAGAACAGTTTGATCTGTACATGGTTTTCGTGCACCCTATTTGGTACCTGAAGCTGCTGAAAACCGCCATTCGTGATTGAAGACGTTATGAACTGAATTTACAGTAAATTCGGATTAGAGGCAGCTTACGGCCCTAATCTTTACAACAGGTTACTGTAACTAATAAAGAGAATACAAGATAATCCAAGAATTTATATGTCAACAACAAGTCTTGGCTATTGTTCACATTATATTATATGATCAGGATGATACACATGAAATTACAAGAGTTTGGGTATCTACAATCTCGAAGCTGATATACATCTTTATATATATAGACCATATACAGATACTTGAAACAATCATTGGATCCTTGACTGAGGTTACAAACAGCCACAGGAGAAAGAACAGTCTACAACATTCTTGCAAATCCCATTGAAGTTCTTGATTAAACGAAACATCATCTGAAACACCAGAAACGTTGAGTATTTAGCATACAGAGTTTAATTAACTTCTGTGCACTGTCAATGTTTTCTACCCTCTCAGGCCATTTAAAAGATAACTACAAATAACTGCTTATAGTGGAACTATATGAAAGTAAGCCAGACAACTTGCTACAACAAGTTCAAGTTAAATTACACTGACTGTGTAATTATTATTTATAACGTATATAAGTTAAATTCATATCTTTTACACACAAAGAGCAATGAACCGGCTTGGACAAATTAAACCAGAATGAAATGGTAAAAATGTTAGTAAAGGGTAACTTCCGATTGGAAGACATAGTTGTGAAGATAACAAGATTTAACAATATATTGATGTGCAACTTCTTGACAAAGCATAATGTGTTCAAGCTAAGATGGTCTTCTTACCTCATAATCAAAAGCTGAAATGACCGATATCCTCTGTTGTAACATCCAAACATAAAATGCACCTCCATTTTCACCATGTAGAAATCTAGCAGCTTAATCAGAAGAAAATTTATAATGTAACAGCCAATGTCTCAAAGCTTCGCTTTCGTGAACTGCCGTTAAACTCTTCTGATGATGAAGGTGTTTGCTTGCCAGAGTGTGAACCACCTTTACGTTGACCTGAGTTTTGTGCTTGAGAGACAAGATAGTCAAGTGCGGTAACAATATCGGTGATACTGGGGCGAAAATTGGCATGTTCCTGAAGACACATTGCAGTAATAGCAACTGCGTGGTGCAAACAGCGAGAAGAGATCTGACCATCCAACGCCGGGTCAACCATATGAACATACTTCCTCCGGTCCTTGAAGAAAGGACTAGACTGCAACCATGTTGAAGATTTTTTCAGATAAAAGTTCCTGGACATTGTACATAAACAAGAAAACACGTCTCATATTTGGGTGGAAGTTGGGTTCGGGATATATGTTGCACTATCAGGGGCGGAGATGCCATTCGAGTTATGGGTTTGGCAGAACCCCGTAATTTGGCTCAATCCTGTGTATTTAAAATTTCATTTAATATGTATAAATAACCTATCCAAAACCCATTAAACGAAATATCCTGGCTCCGCCTCTACTCCATCTTTTGGGTTGAATAAAAAACTTTTAACATTGTATAATTTTTCAAGAAGGATTTTGTGCAAGCTTGGCAAGACTGGGATAAGAAAGGCAACTAATCTTGAAAGTTATCAACTAAGTCCGAAACCGGTAAGATGCAGAGTTTAAACAACATACTAGTTTTTTTTTTTCATTTGAAATAATGGCCAAATTGTTGCAATAATATGAACAGTAATAGTTTCTGGTTAGAATGTATTTTTATAGAATTGGTTCAAAACACCTAATAGACTTGAGTTCGTATTGGAACCAGGTAACGATCCAATTGACTGATAGACTATGTTGCTCGGACTCTTCAAAAATGTTTACGAGTGCGTGTCGGATCCTTCAAAAGCAGTGCATTTTGGAGGATCCGACACGGGTGTGACAGCATTTACGAGAGTCGGAGCAACATAGTTGAAAGAAGCTCAATGTGAGAAAAGTAACATCACATGCATCCTGTGAATTAAATAACTCTCTAAATCCAAATACATTTAATAAGCCATGAGGTAGCATTAGATCGATCAGAAATGGTGAAGAACTGAACTGGTCCGAAAACGAGAGCAGTCGTTAGTAATCAGACTTAGATAATATAAGTTATAACTCACCCAAACAACAAGGCTCTGTTCACCAGGCTTCTTAGAGGTGTCATAAGCCTTTCGTCCCGTTATTAGCTCCAATAGAACAACACCCAAGCTATAGATATCAGATTTTAAAGTCAACTTTCCAGTCATGGCATACTCGGGCGCGCAATAACCGTAGGTGCCCATCACTCTTGTTGAAACATGAGTGTTGTCACCTACAGGTCCCAACTTTGCAAGTCCGAAATCTGACAGCTTTGGATTGAATTCATTGTCCAATAATATATTTGAAGATTTCAGATCACGGTAAATGACTGGTGGATTTGCTTTGTGTAGATACTCGAGTCCGTGAGCTGCGCCTGCGGCAATCTTTAGTCTTGTCTTCCAATTCAGTGGCTCCATTCCTGATTCTAAATCTTTGAACATCAACGATAACAGGCAGTTAGGATACATCCCAACCAAAAAAAAAACTACAGTAATAGCACGAATACTAAATGGGCAGTTAGGAGGTCATCTTATCCTTTAGGGGTCGTTTGGTTACTAGTTAGAAAGGGAATTATTCATGTATTAAAACTAGCATATAATATCATGTTTGGAAGCTTTTTTATTGCTTTGTATAAAATTTAGCACACCAATGTTTGATTATCATTTTACGATCTCACATAACTAAAACATGTACTATAAGTTATGAG
Source organism: Przewalskia tangutica (assembly GCA_029844215.1). NCBI lineage: Eukaryota > Viridiplantae > Streptophyta > Magnoliopsida > Solanales > Solanaceae > Przewalskia > Przewalskia tangutica. The sequence goes on from CM056726.1 coordinate 12,474,020, forward strand.
TTAATTTATATACTCCCTCCGTCCCAATTTATGTGGCACCATTTGACCAGACATAAAAATTTAAGAAATAAGAAAATATTTTATTATGTTTACCAAATTGTCCTTACTTTAATGTCTACTTTTGTTGACTTTTCTTCAACGCCTTTAAAATTAAGTGGGACCAACAAGGGTAAAATAGAAATGGAGCCATTAAATAATTGTCAAATAAGGAAAGGTGACATTCATTTTGGGACGGACGAAAAAGAAAATGGTGTCATATTAAATTGGGACGGATGGAGTAATTATTTTATGCAGGGTATAGGATGGAATAACTATACTTTGCATAACTAATCCCGGCATACATAGCTCTAAACAGCAACCAAACGACCCCTAACAACATAATAACAGAGAAATGCTAATGAGACATGATCTTAACCTGTCTATGCAATTACTAAAGACATTAGAGGCAACTCAGAAGTTAAGAACTGTCTCTTGTTTTAACTTTGTATTGCTCCGATTGCTCGGTCACTACAAAAATGTTGCAGTACCGTGACGGATCATCCAAAAACGCATTGCTTTTGGAGAATCCGACACGCATCTGACAGTACTTTTGAAGAGTCCAAGCAATACATGGTTTTCACACGTCATATGTTGTGAATATGTAGCTACAACAATACCAGAATGAAGCCGGAACTTATTAGTGAGGTGGAAAATTTTGGTTCAAGTACCAATTCTCATAGTACTGTCATGAAATCTTCCAAATTCTGTTGGAAGAACAACAACTTGACTCACAAAGCTTAGGCAACAAATGTCGATATTCAATATACAAGCAAGAAGAATTCGAGAGATATTACAAGTTGTAGTTGGCACAATATAAATTACCGAAAAGATGGTTTTCCAGACTACCCTTTGACATGAACTCGTAAACCAAAAGCCTCTGTTCTCCATGAGTGGAGTATCCGATCAGGTTGACAAGATTTTCATGATGCATTAAACTCAACATCAGGACCTCCACAACAAATTCTTGGTTCCCTTGAAGCCCTTCGAGATTAAGTTGTTTGATCGCGACAATCTGCTCATAAGAACAAAGCACAACGAAACACAACAAATCATCAACTACAAGACACCCTAAATTTTTTCTCTTTTATTAGTTAGTGAAGATAGTCCAAAGATAACACACAGTCTTCTCCCGTGGCTTTGGTTAAGTGGTAAGAGTGAAGTGCATAATGTATGAGTTAGGCGCATGTCACGGGTTCGAATGTTGCCATAGACGTAAAAATTTCACGGGCCAGCCTTCTTTGACACCACCATTCAACCTGTACCCGCCTGTTAAAATTTTTTGCTCTTATACCACTTCAGGCATGTGTTGCCTGAAGTTAGGCTTGATAGTGTCTGAAGTTACATATTGTTGGCTTCAAGGATATCATTAATTTAAAAAGCGGGCACAAGTTAAATGGCGGCGTCAAAAAAATTAAAAAGCAGCCACAAGTTAAATGGCAGCGTTAAAATCAGGTATTCGTGCACTTTGCGCGCCATAGACATAAGCCTGGTATTTAGTGGAGAAGGGTAGAGAGCTGACCCATTATCAACCTAGTTTCAAACCTTGCAACACCGGCTCTCGGGAATTTTTCAATTATCAAGATAAAAAGTACTAAAAGATAACTTGTGTTCTGACATTGTCCATGAAACAAAAAAAACTATTTTCCCCCCGTCTTCTATCATTCACAAAGACTACTAATTTTGATAACAAATTAATCATTTAGGTTTAAAAACATACTAAATGAGAATCAAACCATCATAATTTCGAAAAAAGGAAAACTTGCCAGGCCTGAATCTAGACGGCCCTTGTAGACGCTTCCAAAGCCGCCTTCGCCAATAAGATTAGTTTCCCTAAAATTCTGAGTTGCCATGACTAGTTCCTTGAATGCGAAACTATGAGCCACATTACTGTTTTGATTGTTACTTTCCCCACCTTGTTTACCTTTCGAAGAACCTTCCTTTCTCCCATTTCCTATGCATGATAATACAGAAAGTTCCACAAAAATGAAAAGAAATTAAATTAAATTCTGCCTCTTCCAAATTCAATTGGAATATCATGAAATTCTCTAACAATATAATTTGATGATATCCTTACCACTTCCAGAATCATTAGATTCCCCGCTCGCGTGCACAGCAAAAACTCAAACATTTGCAAATTGTAGCAAATTACACAATCATACTGTATAACATCTAGCACATCATAATTAAAGAACTGATAGTAATAGCCACATTGTATCCCGTGGTGGATCCAGGATTTTCACTCAGGGGTTAAAGAAAAATAACAAAAACTAGACATAAAAAATAATGTTGTCCCTGTGAATCAAACCCTGGACCCTGGATAGAATTTTGAACACCGTTGACCACTTGAGCCAATTTTTTGCATTTGTTTAGGTATTCAAAACATATATATGTACATAAACACAAAATATCTACCCTATAAATACAATATAATTTTTGGCCTGGTGAACACCCTCGCACTCCTCTAAATCCACCCCTAATTGTATCACATATTGGATTCTGAGGGTTGCTCGGATCCTTCAAAATTGTCATCGGGTGTGTGCCGGATTCCTTCAAAAGTTATTCCATTTTGGAGAATCCCACATAGGTGCGACAACATTTTTGGAGGATACGAGCAACATAGTTATGAGGGCCGCCCGGTGCACGAAGCATCCATCGGTCATGCAGGATTTCGGGAAGAGCCGCACCCCAAGAGGTGTGATGTAGGCACCCTATCATGACTGATTCAATACGGCACACGAAGACAACTATACCGTTGCTCCCGGACTCCTTCAACATAGTTATGAGGATGTATAGAAAATACAACAGCAAAAGGATAGAATAAATATGTAAATTAAATCAAACATAAATAAACCTGCAGAATTGTTGGATCGTGGGACCATGTCTTCATCATAATCTTTAACATTCTTAGTACGAGGGCTCATGCAAGAAAAACAACCCATTTCTTTCATTAATCCTTGGCCAATTGTTTCTCAAACAAATGCAGAATTTCAAGAAACTAGAATAACCCCACCTCAAATTTCAGCTAGAATCATTTGTTGATTACATAATTGCAATAATTACAAAAAAGAATTTGCACCACAATGAATAGGAGGAATCAGAAAAATAAATGCAAATATAAATGCAGCTGAGGAGAGAGATGGTTTTTTATTCCCCCTCCCTTTGGAAATGTGTAGCCCTGAGTCTATGAAAAAAATTAGAAAAATATTGAAGCTTTCACTTTAATAGATCTGCAAATTACAAATAAAAACAACCAAACGTTATAATTAAGGGACAAATGTAAGAAAAGGAAGGTAATTATTATTAGTAATGTTACAAAAATTGTCAAAATTAAACAAAGCTAGGGGAATATTGAACCAAAAAAGGGTCCTAAATTCTTGGTCTGTATGACCGACCATATGTACAAATCAAGAAAATCATGCGTTGAATGTTCCACAATTCCTAAGTTTGGCAAAATTGTTGCAGCTCCTCATTTAGCGGTAGGCTGGTAGAAGGTATTTGTACTAAATCAATAAATGGACAACATGTGTTTGTACACTTGATTATGGTTAATTAAGATGTATTCTCACGTCATTATCGGTGTCGGCCCTGGGCCCAAAATTTAGAGGGGCCAAAAAAAAAATAGTAAGTTTTATATTAGATTATTATAACTATTAACCCTAAATCAAGGACGGTCCGTTTCACTACCACTCAGAAGAACGCTTTTGTGCATCTGTTCCACTCTTCTAGGTCACTTTTCCTTTTTCTTCTTGAAAATATCAAACTTGTTTCTGTGGAGAAGAATTTTTCGAATGAGGTTTCTCAAATTTCAGGTTATGTTATTTTTTGTTTATTCTTTGAAGTATTAAAATTGCATTGACTTTCCTTGTATATTGTTTCTGTTTTCAAGTAACAACGTTCTCTAAGAAACACTCATGTGGAAGTCAAAAGAGAAAAAGAAAAAGACAGAGAGAAGAATTAACTCAATCTCAAAAGGGAGCTCTGGATAAAAAAATTCAAAACAAAACAAATAGTTCACTTGATAAATCAACTGAAGATTTAATCAATGAATCTGAGCAGCAAAATCATGTTGAAGAATTTGTAAGAATTGATAATGATTTAGTCAATGAATCTGAACAATAAAATCATGTGGAAGAATTAGTAGGAACTGAGAATGATTTTAATGCATAGGTAGGTGACTTAGGTGAAGATGAACATGTTGAGAATGAAGATTTTGATCAAAAAGAACTTATTGCGGAAGAAAATACATTTTTCTTTTGGTTGGTTGCTTGTTGCTGGATGAAAAGGAACTTATTAAATTGTTATAAGTATTTATCTTGTTTATATATTATAACTTTTTTTATAAATTTTAATATATTGAAGTTTGAATCGATACAATTTATTTGGCTTGAATATTAAATTTTTAGTTAATTTGAACAGGTTAGATCTTGGTTGAAAAATAAGAGTGAGTTCATCACTAAGTTTAAATATATATAGGGCCTAATTTTTACTTTTGCCCTGGGCCCTGAAAAATTCAGGACCGGCACTGGTCATTATAATTAACTATAAGAAAACTATATATATAATTTGGTGCAAACACTCAGTGCATGTATGTATTACCGTAAAAATAGTATTCTCTGAGTAGGTTTTTGGACTAAAAATGTGATATTTGAAACACGAAGTTGAGTTTGCTCATACATTTAACTTAAAAACAATAGAAGTTTTGTGAGGGAAAAAGAAGGTCACCCGAAAGCTAGTCAAAACGGTAAGAAATATCTTCCTTCATTGTTTCATTCTAAAGAGGTAGCAAATATACTCATAATACAAGCATCATTTTAGGCCAAAATTAAGATAGTAAATAACTAAATATACACCTACCATATACAAAATATATTGAAAGATTATTTACAAATCTAAATTATTCTATCAAATATTCTATCACTATCAAATATTCTATCACACCCCTGTAGTCGAAGCGGGAGGTCGGTGTATGCTGAGACTGTCCCAAAAAATTTCAAATAGAACCAACAGAAGACCTTTTGTAAAAATAACGGTGATCTGATAGCGTGACGGGACATGTAGGACACGTATTTGTCCACGGGCAACCTTTTCGCGAACAAAGTGAATATCCATCTCAATATGTTTAGTGTGTTGATGTTGAACCGGATTTCCTGAGAGATAAATCGTACTAATATTATCACAATAAACATATGTCGCCTTCGGAACAAGACAATGGAGCTCTAGAAGAAGGTTTCGTAGCCAATAAGATTCAGAAACCACATTGACAACTCCCCGTTATTCTACTTCGGCACTGGACCTAGACAATGTAGCTTGCCATTTGGAGGACCAAGATATCAAATTGTCATCAAGAAAAATACAATAACCAGACGTGAAACACGTCTGGTATCCGGACATCCACCCCAATCTGCATCTGTGTAAGAAATTAGAGTGTTTGTCGAAGATGGTTATAGATGCAATCCATAATCGATAGTTCCCTGAATATAGCGCACAATGCATTTGAGAGCATGCATGTGATCCTCTATCGGGTTATGCATGAATAGATAAATATGTTGCATATCATAAGAAATGTCAGGCCTAGTGAAAGTAAGATATTACAGGGCTCCTGCAAGGCTGCGGTAATGTGATGGGTCAGCATATGACGTGCTAGAAGTAAGACTCAACTTTGGTTTAGTATCAACCGGGGTGGAGGACGGCTTACAAGAGGACATGCTAGCTTGTTCAATGATCTCTTCTGAATACTTCTTTTGAGATAAAAAATAAACCATATGCATGACGTATTACAACTTTCCCCAATAAATAACTCAATGGCCCTAGATCTTTCATAGCAAATTCTAAGTTAAGAAGAGTCATGATAGACTTGCGAAGAGCATCTGTTAGATGTATTTTGTATACGTTTTTTGAGTCATTTTTAGTTAGTATTTTTTCCATTTTCATTTAAATAAGTGTCGTGTTAGGGTCATTTTTCTTTCTTTTGAGTCACAACGGTTCAAAAAGGCAAAATGACGAAAAGGAGAGAAAATTGAACATAAAAGGAAGGTCCCGAGGCAAAAGGTCGAAAATTGGAGATTCGGACGAAAGCAAACAGCGCCGCGGCGCCATTCAGCAGGACTTTGGCGCCATTTAATCAGAGAGCCCGCAGGAGTTTCAGCGCCGTGGCGACGTAATGCAGGGTCGCGGCGCCAAGACTGGATTTTCTAGATCCGAAGTGAAATTGGTCAGGGGCAGAAGGGTCCAGGGCACACGATATTTGCAGCATATTTAAGCCCTTGGGACAGATTTTGGGGAGATATCTCATAACATACAACATATCACAACCTTGGAGGCTACAATTGGAGACATTAGTTCTAAGTATTTTTCTTTCTTTTCTCCATTTTAATTCAGTTCATGTTTGGATTTGTATTAGTTCTTAGCATGTCTATGGCTAGGAGCTAAACACTTTATTAGGGCTTTCCTATTTAATCGCTTGAAACTCTTATTCATGAATTAATGCGTTAGTTTGGTTTCTTCTTCACTTGATTAAGATTTATTCATATTAGTATGAATGTTTGATAGTTAACTGATAACTAATTATCATAATCTATATGATTTCGAATCAAGAACCGAGATGAGAGATTTGGATATGATGTAATTGAATAAACATAGGTTCAAATCGCGGACGAAATCCCGATACTTGTGTAGCATTATAGGTTATTGTTCTTAATCTTCTCATGTGGAAAAAACTATCATAGAAATATAGAAGGTTTCTGCACTGGGGTTGAGTGATTATATATCCTAACCGGAATATAAGACAGCCTAGTTAACCTGCTATCTTAACGTAGAAGAATAAGTCATTCTTGTTGCATTAAGGATTGAAAAAAGTGGATAGTCGAGGATATTGGAAGCCCTATTTTCATCATAACTGATTAAACCAAAGTAATTTAGTTTAACTCTCGCAATACTCTAGTAGTCTTTAGATAAAAACTCAAATCAACCATCGTTGGCCAAATAGATAACATAGAGTAGATGTTCGGTAATTTAAAATCAGTCTCTGAGGACGATATTCGGTCTTACAGACTATATTACTTGGAACGATACGTACACTTGCGTGAGCATTTGGAAATCGGCTAACAAGTTTTTGGCGCCGTTACCGGGGACTGACGTACTTTTAATATCGAACCATCTATCCTTATTTCTACTTTGGCTTTTATTTTTATTTTTATTTTTATTTTTATTTTTATTTTTAGAAACCTATTGCCTTGATTTGTTTGTTGATTTTGATCGATCTCAGGGACATAGTTTATGCGAAGAAGAAGAGGAGAAGACACACTTGTTCCTTTTAACCCTGAGATTGAGAAAGCTGGCAAGCGGAACAGGCGAAACAAGAGGATATCTGATTCAGTGACCATGGAAAACCAACCGAATCAGAATGGGGCGAACAATGAGGTTCCTGAAAATGTAGGGAGCGATGCAGTTCCACCAGAGAAGTTTGGGGACTACGTTACGCCCGCGATTCTGGTGCGTGACGTGCATCGTGCTCCCGATAATAGGCAAACAACTTTGAGATCAATCCAGCCATTCTGAGCATGGTCCAGAACACAGTCCAATTTGGGGGATTGCCGTCTGAAGATCCCCACATACACATTGCCAATTTTCTGGAGTTGTGTGTCACCTTCAAGTATAATGGTGTTACTGACGATGTCATTAGATTGAGGCTCTTCCCGTTCTCGGGATAGAGCCAAGAGCTGGTTGAATTCACTTTATGCGAACTCCGTCACCACCTGACTAGACTTAGCCCAGAAGTTTCTTGCCAAGTTCTTCCCTCCTTCAAAGGTGGCAAAGCTAAGGGGAGAATTGAACAACTATTATCAGCTGGATAGAGAGTCACTTTATGATGCATGGAAGCGATTCAAGGATTTGCAGAGAAAATGCCCGCATCATGACATAGAGAAGTGGATGTTGGTCCACATTTTTTATAATGGGTTGAGTGGTACAAATCGTACCATAATTGATCTTTATGCAATGGGAGCGTTCGCGGGAAGAGTGTCAATGAGGCACATGAGTTGCTAGAAGACATGACTGCGAATAATCACCAAGGGGCAGATGACAGATCAATAAGTAGCAGGAAGACTATGGGCATACATAAGATAGATGCTATCACTGCATTGAATGCGTAGGTGGCCCTTTTGACAAAGCAACTGCAGCAAAACACTATGTCTATGAACGCAGTTCAGATGCCTGTGAGTTGTGAGATCTGCAGTGGACCACATACTTTTGATAGATGCACGCGGTAGATCCTAATAATATGCCCATGGAGCAGGTTCAGGCAGTTGGGAACTTTCAGCGCCCTTATAACTCCAACACATATAATCAGGGGTGCAGAATCACCCTAAATTTTCGTGGAGGAATGACCAAGGGCAGCAACCACCATATCAAGGAAACTACCAGAACCAGTAGACACATAATCAGGTCATATCATCCCAGCAGTTTAGACCACCTACCACGAGGCTTTGATGAGCGAGAGCGACGCCTTACACTCACCAATTCCCAGAATCAGTTTATGTCAGAAAAAAAGGTCCTCTATCAGGAACTTGGAAACGCATGTGGGGCAACTGACGAAGATGGTAAACAGCAGACCTCAAGGTACTCTCCTAAGCAACACATAGGTTAATCCGCGAGAGCAGTGCCAAGCAGTTTTGTTGAGAAGTGGAAAGCAATTGGAGCAGGTTGCTCCCTAACCAGCGTTGGTAAAGGAGAAGGAGTGGGAGAAGGCAATTGAGGTAGAAAAAGAGGGGGTCGCTGATAACCTCCCTACAGTAGAGAAAGCTCCACCAGCCGTTGTGAGGAATACACAGATAAAATTCCTTACCCTCAAAGGCTACAGAAGAAGGCTCTGGACAAGTAGTTCTCCAAGTTCTTGGAGGTGTTTAATAACTCCATATCAACATCCCCTTCATTGAGGATTTGGAACAAATGCCCACATATTTCAAATTCATGAAGGAGATACTTGGGAAGAAGAGGATATTGGCGGATTATGAGACAGTAGTGCTGACAGAGGAGTGCAACACTATCTTACAAAAGAAGTTGCCACATAAACTGAAATACCCATGAAGCTTCACCCTGTCCTGCACTATTGGAAAAGTAACATGCAACAGGGCACTTTGTGACTTAGGGGCTAGCATCAATCTTATGCCCCTATCTGTGTTCAAGAAATTGGGTTTGAGGGAAGCCAAGCCAACCACAATAAATCTGCAGCTTTCTGATCGATCTGTGGTGCACCCCCGAGGTATAGTGGAAGATGTGCTAGTCAAGGTGGGGAAGTTCTTCTTTCCAGCAGATTTCCTCATTCTTGACATGGAGGAAGATGAGGACATGCCCATCATTTTGGTAAGACCATTCCTAGCCACGGGCAGAGCTCTCATTGATATAGAGAAGGGAGAGTTGAGACTGAGGGTCCAAGAAAATGAGATGGTGTTCAAGGTTTTCAAATCTACCATTGAATCCCAGGCCGGCAACAAATTCTTTGCGGTGAGCATAACTGACGCATCAGCTCATCGAGAACAATCCAAAGGCAGGGGGATCATTGCGACAACAGTGAACCCACATGTTAGTATGAGTGCTGAAATAAAAGTTGATGAGATGAAAGCTGACAAAAAGATAAATCTTGCTAAACCCGATCCTGTGAAAAAGAAGAATAGAGTAAGGAAGAGAAAAATGATCTTTAAATGGATGGGTTGTGGGGGTAATTTACCCCAGTGATTGACTAAAGGACCTACATCCGGCTAAAAGATGTTAAAGACAACACTGCTTGGGAGGCAACCCAAGGTTAAATTATGCAATTAGTCTAAATTGAACAATCCCACTTTTGGTATTTTTGGTTGTATTGTGATGACAGGTGAAGGAAATTGGACATGAAGCACGGAAAAACGCTGAAAACATGAAATCGATGCAGCGCCGCGGCGTCACATTGCAAAGCCGCGGTGCCTATTAATCAGTGAAGTTGCAGGAGTTGCAGCGCCGCGGTGCCAAAATAGCAAGGCCGCAGCGCCTCTGGGAAATTTTCCGACGAACAGTATACGCCGTCACCTCCACCATTTTGAGTCTCTGTATGTCTGTAAGTCGTCCCTTTATTATATTTTTAGTCTGTACACATTTGGGACAATGTGTCATTTAAGTTTGGGGGGGTTTATTTTTATTTTTGTGTGTCTGTTTTTTTTTGTCTTTTTTATTGTGCTTTTGGGTCTTATATGAGTCAATTATTTTTTGATGAGCATGCATGTTGTAGTTGCTTGAAACGCCTAGTGAATTAAGTGAGATAATGTAATGAAATTAAATGCTAAAATCCATGTGCTTAAGTTAAATATGTCAAAAATTCATGAAAATCTAATTATTTGGATATTTGTGCTTAGTCTATGTGTTGTCAATTTTAGAAAGAATGATTGAAAAATGTCTATGAAGTCTGCTTGCTTGTTATTCGAGGCGAAATAGTTAAAGATGTACATGCTTAGGGAGATGATTCAGGCATTTCTTTGTTAGCCCTTCTTACCATTCATTACCTACCTTGCAATAAATTGTATCCCTAGTCAGCCCCTTTGAGCCTAAACTCAGTTGTTTCTTTGACACCCTATGATTTCCTTGTGTGTCATAAGCAGTAATTGAAAAGAGGGAGGAAGAAGTGTGAAAAATAAATACAAAGAGAGAGTGAAAAATTGATGCGCACTCCAATGAAAAAAAATATGCAAAAGCTTAAGTTTTGGGGTGCCTATGTGAATGTGTTTCATGCTCCCAAAAAGAGAAGAAGAGAATGATAGGTATGAACTGAAAAGAATACAAAAAAAGAAGGACAAAATGGTTGAATGAGAAAAACGCTTATGGTACGTAATTTGAGCCTAAAATGTCAACTTTTATCTACCACTGCCTAAGCCTACATTACAACCCTGAAAAGTTTTGAAGATCTCTAGAGTGTATGTCTATGATTAGTGGAGAATAGCAAGTAAACAGACCCATATAACTAAATGAAATTGACATACATATGGTAGGTGTTCATGCTTCCATTGATTATGATTGCAATGAATTTGCGAAATATCTGACTTAAAATTCTAGATTTCTAAATTCATGTTATGTATGATCCAGCAAATTATCCCAACTGACATTTATGATTTTCTAAGTAATCTTGTGCAACTGCTTGATTAGAGTCTTTTGAGTCCGTTTTCTTTCTATTTCTTTGATTTATGTTTTGATCTTTGCTCGAGAGCAAACAAAAGTTAAGTTTAGGGTATTTGTTAGGTGTATTTTGTATACGCTTTTTGAGTCATTTTTAGTTAGTATTTTCCTATTTTCGTTTAAATAAGTGTCGTGTTATGGTCGTTTTTATTTCTTTTGAGTCACAACGGTTCAAAAAGGCAAAATGGTGAAAATGAGCGAAAATTGGGAACAAAAGGAAGGTCCCGAAGCAAAAAGGCCGAAAATTAGAGATTCGGACGAAAGCAAGCAGCGTCGCGACGCCATTCAGCAGGGCTTTGGCGCCATTTAATCAGAGAGCCCGCAGGAGTTTCAGTGTTGTGGCGCCGTAATGCATGGTCGCGGCGCCAAGGCGGGATTTTCTAGATCCGAAGTGAAATTGACCAGGGGCAGAAGGGTCCAGGGCACATGATTTTTGCAACATATTTAAGCCCTTGGGACAGATTTTGGGGAGATATCTCATAACATACAACATATCACAACCTTGAAGGCTACAATTTGAGACATTAGTTCTAAGTATTATTCTTTCTTTTCTCCATTTTAATTCAGTTCATGTTTGGATTTGTATTAGTTCTTAGCATTTCTATGGCTAGGAGCTAAACACTTTATTAGGGCTTTCCTATTTAATCGCTTGAAACTCTTATTCATGAATTAATGCGTTAGTTTGGTTTCTTCTTCACTTGGTTAAGATTTATTCAATATTGGTATGAATGTTTGATAGTTAACTGATTGTTATACCCCGTGGTTCGCCCGACCGCGTCGGGTCTCGTAGCGCGAGGCCGCGGCGAAGCGCGGCGCGCGATTGTAGGGCCGCGGCGCGGGTGGCCGCGGCTCAAAGTATCGAGGGTCGCTGAAGTTTCAGCGCCGGCTCCGGAAGCGAGGCGCGCCGAAGATCCGGCGTCCGCAGAGGCGCGCCGCGCCCGGAAGCGAGGCCGCGCAGGCGGAAATTTGGCGGAAAAACTTAGAAAATCTGATTTGTGTTTTAAAAGAGGCCATGTGAGTGTGACAAGTGTCCCCCCCCCATCTGATTTTCAGAATCAATGAAATATAATTGACAAACGCGTGGTCACTCTTCCATCTTTCATCTTTACTCTCTCTCTCTCTCTCTCTCTCTCCAAGGCTTGAGCTCCCCCTTCTCTCTAAAACCTCAAGAGGTGTTCTAGCCTAAGAAAATCTGAAAAGTTAAAGGCAAGAAGGAAGCTTGTGACTAGCTTAGAAGTGCTATTGTGGTGGTGTTCTTGGAGTAAAGGCTAGCAAGGTGTTGGAATAAGTTTGGCTAAAACTTAAGGTAACATTTCTTCTCTTGTAGTTGGTATTGGGTGTTGCGTGTTTAATAGGAAGAACTTGTAGTTGGAAAAATGCACTTAGAGTAGTTTGTAAGAAATGGGGTTTGGTTATGAAAGAATTGGTTAGGGGGATCTTATGAGCATATTGTTGCCTAAATACTACATTAGACTTGTTGGGTTAGTTGTTGTAACTTGTGGGGCTGAATTTTACACACCAAAATTTAGGTGTGTAATCCCCTTGGTGTTGGTTGGTTGTTGAGCCTTAAACATGGCATTTGAGCGTTAAAAATCGACCTTGGAAAAGGTGGCAAAGTATGTAGAAACAAAGGAAACGCGCCAATTTTCCGTAGGAAATTGGTGACTTTAACTTGGAAAAATTCTGCATTATAAATTAGAGCTTGATAAACGTATTGTGGTCATTTTAGGTTGACATACTACATGCGGTAAATTGGACTTAGCTTGTGGATTGACCGAAGAGGTATGTGGAGCTTTCCTATCTCTTGAGCATGATTAGTTGTACCTATGTAGTACGGTAGACGTACAAGATTTGGAAATCTTCGTTTGATATAAGTATTTGATACTTGCCGTTAAAAGAAAAGTAGAAAAATCCCTTGGACTTAAGGGAATGTGTTTTACTATTGTTTAACTCTAGTATAACGGCTTTATGGGGAGTTGGTTATATTAGTTTGTGAAAGTTTAATGGAGAAAGGTTTTGATGATTTGAACTTGTGAAAGGAAAATGGTTTTAAGGCATGAAGTGCCTAAGGTTTTACAAGAAATGAAGTCACTTAATTTAGAAGCTTGAGATAGTTTTAAAAGGAAATGTGACTTGTTTTGAAAAGAAATCGTAACTTGATACTATGGTGATTAGTATCTTGGATTTTTGTATAAAAGAGTTATTTCTTAAAAGGTTAAGTACATGATACTTGGGTTAAATCCCCGAATTTTTATTAAAAGACATGATCGTGCCTTAGGTATACTAAAATGAGAGGATGTATTAATACTATTAATAAGAAGTTAGGTGATTCTTAACTTGCTTAAGTTATGATAGGCCGGTAGTGCTTATGTTGTGATGTGATAGGCGGTAGTGCTTATGTTATGTTTAATAATGGATGAGCTATGTTATATATATTTATATTATTACGTAAACCCGGTTATTATTTATGCCATGGATTTGCTACCCATGATGCGAGCGCGCTTGTACTCGCGGATCGGACCATAGGATCCGTGCGGGTGAAATAGTCCCGTGCGAGTACGCGATGGTACTCATGCGGATCCACAGATCCATGCGGGTGAAATAGTCCCACGCGGGTGAAATAGTCTTATGACGAGGCGGATGACCTCATGCGGGTCCACAGACCTATGCGGGTGAAATAGTCCCGGAGTAGGATTGCTTAATGATACTACTACGAGGTACCTGTTTTGATCATGAGCCTCCTATTTTTATGCTATAAAATGTATACTTGTTACTCTCATTATTAGTAAGGCACGGTCTGACATAATTTGGTTTTATCTATAACTTTATGTATTTTGGACTTATGATATTACTACGATTTTCCGATTTACATACTTGGTACGTTGTGTCTCGACCCTTCCTGGGCTGCGTCATGCCGCAGTGGAAGCGGTGGTAGATCCTCGTTCCTAGGATCTTGTACTCAGTGTCGAGCTCCATTTCTTGAAGGCTCGACTTTTGGTATGGTTCTCCCCGAGTCGTTGTTATTTTGTACATTCAGGCATGGCGGGGCCCTGTCCGTCATAGTGTTATTCATTCTTAGAGGCTGTAGTCTTGTCGAACTTGGTTCATAAGGATGTAATCGTTCGTTTATGTACTTTTGGGTTAGCCAGTTTAGGCTAGACTATTCTATATCTTAATGGTTGTTTATCTTGAGTTTACATTCCGCTGGTTTTCTCTGATGTTGTGTCACTAGGGTGCCCGGGTTAAGGCACCGGTCACGGGTCCGGGTCGTGACAAAAGTGGTATCAGAGCCAGGTTAATCCTCGGAAAGAGTCTACAGGCACTATCTAGTAGAGTCTTGATTATCGATGTGTTGTGCACCACATCTATAATCAGGAGGCTGCAGGATATTTAGGATTTGTTCCCATTCTTTCACTCTAAGATCGTGCAATAGAGCCGTGCTATAGGTTGAATTTCCTCTGACGTATTTTTCCTCAGACGATTATGTCTCCGCGCAAGGCAACCGCAGCCCGTGGCAAGGCAAGAGAGAACTACCAAGGGCAGAGGGTCACGAGGCACGAGCCCGGCCCTTACCAGACGAGGTGTTTGGACGGCGAAGTTCTACGACGTCGCCAACCCCAAAGAGAGTCGAGGCGGCGGCCATCGCCGAGACCGCGTACTGAGCCTCCATCCAGCGGCGAGGCGAAGGATATGGGCTACAAGGAGATAGCCCGATCGCCGAGATCGTGGCGAAACAGAGGATAGGCCGAGATGCAGCCCGGCCGCACCGTAGTTCACCAGTAGCTGCTAGCGAGGCGAGAGACTTTTGAGTTGCAGCCACCGAGTTTTATGGGTGAGGCACGAGGATGATCCGCGAGTTTATCCGACGATTGCAGAGAATCGTGAGGTGATCGGGCTTTGAGACCGAGTCGTGGTATTAGGTTCGCGTCGGCCGCGGACACCGCGATTGGATCGTATGATTCGTAGGAAGCGTCCCGGGAGCATGCGCATCCAGTGTTTGGGGACGAGTTCTCGAGGCGTTACTTGGCCATTTCTTGCCACCGCGAATGAGAGGGCTCGGGCGATAGATTTTTTGGCCCGAGACAGAATGGGCGGGCGGTCCGAATACAACGTGGAGTTTGATTCATTGGCTGGTATGTGCCGCATTGGTAGCGAACATGGAGGGCGAGGTGCACCGCTATGTCACGGGACTCGATGATCACTTGGCGAGAAGTTGCTCGGGGTGGCTCTCGGTAGGGCATGGGCATTGCCGCGTGCGAGCCGCATGCTCTCGGGTGTGAGAGCGGTAAGCGGATCGGCAGTACCAGCGAAGAGGCGGGGCAGCGGTCCTCTGGTAGTTTTAGGGTAAGCAACCAAGACAAACGGATTTGCACCGGCCGGTCAGGCGCTCTCCACCATCTTGGAGGGCGAGTATTGAGGCGGGGCGAGGTTCGGGGCTTGGGTTTCGGAGGACGAGTTCGATCGGATGAGGCCACCTATGCCTCGGTGTAGTCGATGTGGTGATTGCCATTATGGGGTGTCGTGTTCCTCCGGGAGCTTGTTATTCTTGCGGCAGTGAGCCATTTGAGAGAGATTGTCCGTCGAGGTGGCGGGAATATGATGGCTCGGTAAGCGAAGTCGATGTTTGAGTCTTCATCGTCGATGGCGATGCGCCGGAGCGAGGTGTTCCGCGGACGAGCGCGGCGAAGTCGTGGTAGAGGTTCGATTCCGGTCCTCGAACCGCATTTATGCTATGTCGGCCGCCCGAGGACGGGGCGTCGCGATGTAAATCCGCAGTACATTGTTGGTTTCTTCTTTGTGATGTTTATGCTTTGATAGATCCGAGTTCTACCTTGTCCTATATATCTCCTCATATTCTTTGGTAGAATAGGGATAGAGCGAGTCCATAGAATCCTTTGAGGTGGCTACGCCGTAGGTGCCGGTGTTAGGCGGCGGGTATATAAGGCTTGCCCGATGACTTTAGATGGTCGTCGGACTCTGGTGACTTGATAGAGTTGGACATGGCGGACTTGATGTGATTATGGGTATGGATTGGCTAGCGTCTTGCTATGCCAATGTGGACCGAGAGAGAGGTTAGTTCGGTTCGGTTTCTGGTGGCGGTTATCGAGTGGAAGGGAATCTTGCATCGCCAGGGGTAGGTTTATTTCTTACCTCAAGGCTAGGAAGATGGTACGGAAGGGTATATTTACCATTTGGTTCGGGTATTAAATCACGGTGAGATCTGGACCTTGATCGATTCGGTGGTTAGAGAGTTTCGGACGTTTTCCCAGACGAGCTTGGGTATCCTCTCACGAGAGGAGATTGAGTTTTGCATCGATTTGGCACGGACACTCGGCCGATATCTATCATACATCTGAGAATGGCACTGCCGAGTTGAAGGAATTGAAGGACCGGTGAAAGATTTCTTGGAGAAAGGCTTTATCGGGCCAAGTGTTTCTCCGCAGGGAGCAGGTGTTATTTGTAAAGAAGAAAGATGGGGCCAGCTGCGTATGTGTATTGATTCTGAGCGGTGAACAAGGTAACTATCAAGAATAGATATCCCTCCCGAGATTGATGATTTGTTTGACGATTCTGCGAGTGCGAGATGTTTTCAAGATAGACTGCGTTAGTTATCATCAGTGCGAGTTAGAAGCGAATGTCGATCGCATTCGGGACCGGTATGGGCACTATGAGTTGAGGTGATGTCTTCGGGTTGACCAGCGCTCAGCGGTATTCATGGATTTGATGAATAGGGTGTTCATGCCATTCTTGGATATATTCGTTATAGTTTTCATCGATGATATCTTGGTGTATTCGCGCAGGCGAGGAGCACCTGGTCATTTGAGGCGGTGTTAGGAATCCTCGAGGGCCGGCGGATTGTATGCCAAGTTCTCGAAATGCGAGTTTTGGTAGCCGATGGCTTTCTTAGGACATGTTATCGGGGCCGATGGTATTCGGGTTGTCTGACAAAAGGTGAAGCGATCAGACTTGGCCTAGACCAGCTACTGCAAGCAGTGCGCGGCTTTGGGCACTTGCGAGTTATTATCGGAGGTTTGTGGAAGTTTGCTTCTATTTCACGCTTTGACTAAGGCGACTCGGAAAGCGGCTATGTTCCGTGGACGGATACTTGTGAGAAAGTTTTCGATTGCTAAAGGAGAAGTTGGCGGCCGCCCGTTCTTACTCTTCCGGAGGTTTAGATGGATATGTGGTTTATTGTGGCGCGTCGGTGTCGGGCTTGGAGTGCGTCTTTGATGCGGCCGCGGCAAGGTTATAACTTATGCGTCGACGGCTTAGGAAACATGAGAAGAACTATCCACATGACTTGGAGGTGGCGGATGATTCGTACCTTGAAGATCTGGAGACATTATTTATATGGAGTTCATGTGGACATTTACGGACCAAGAGTCTCGGTACATCTTGACGAGAGGAGCTGAACTTGCGGCGAGCGGTGGTTGGAGCTACTTAAGGATTACGATGTTGATATTACGTACCACCGGGGAAGGCGATGTAGTGGCGGATGCCATAGTCGCGGTCGATGGGTAGTCTATCGATGTTGAGAGAGAAAAGGGATATGGTCAGAGCTACACGATTAGCAAGCCTTGGGGTTCGTTTGGTTGATTAGTTAATGCGAATTCGGGTTCGAAGGTCGCGAGTCTTCCATCGTCGAGGAGGTGAAGAGGCGACAATATGAGGATCGATTTTGATGCGATGCAGAGATGCGGCTCTCGGGAAGAGAAGAGTCTATTTGAGTAGCCGGATGGGGTGCTAAGATTCGAGGCGGTTGTGTGTTCCGTGTAGCGAGGACTTGTCGTGGTGCAGGAGGCACCTGCGGTGCTCGTTATTCGATTCATCCGGGTCGACTAAGATGTACCACGACCTCGGTGTATATATTGGTGGGATGGTTTGAAGAGGGCGTGGCGGTTTGTTGCCCGATGTCTAATTGTCGTGAGTTAAGGTTGAGCACGAAGCCGGTGGGCTATTACAGTATTGATATTCCGATGTGGAAGTGGGAGGTGGTCAACATGGACTTTATTACGGGGTTACCTCGCACCTGAAGGGCGTGATTCCATTTGGGTTATTGTTGTGGTGAAATCAGCCCACTTTCTTCCGATCGAGCGGCGTTTTGGTGAGACTATGCGAATTATATATTAGAGAGATTGTGAGATTGCGAGTCGGTGTCGATTATATCGAATAGAGGCGATTCACGGCTAACAGAGTCTTTCGGAAGGATTAGGGACACAGTGAGTCTCGGCCGGCGTTTCATCCTCGAGCGGACGGGCGGAGCGCACTATCGGAACAACGAGGATATCTTTGCGGGCTTGTGTTATTGATTTGAGGTAGTGGGAGGATCATTTACCTCTTGTGGAATTTGCTTATAACAACGGCTACCATTAGTGTTCGGATGGCTCGCTATGAGGCCTTATACGGGAGAAGTGCAGTCGCGATAGGTTGGTTTGAAGTGGGAGAAGTGCGATTAATCGGGCGGTTGGTTGTGACGATGGATAAGGTGAAGCTTATCCGGGAAGCGGTTATTGGCGGCCAGTCGGCGAAATCATACGCGATCATCGGCGTCGACACTTAGAGTTTGAGGTTAATGATTGGGTCTTTACGAAAGTGTCACCCATGAAGGGTGTGATGAGATTTGGGAGGAAACTCGGCCCAAGGTACATTGGGCGTATCAGTTGTCAGAAGAGTGGGCAAGGTTGCCTATGAGTTGGATCTGCCGTCCGATCTTGGCGGTACATCCGATTTTCACGTGTCTATGTTGCGGAAATCGTTGGAGATCCGTCTAGAGTGCACCCGATTCGGGATATCCGGTGTGAGAGGAGTTGTCTTATGAGGAGAGTCCATGCGATACTCGATCGTCAAGTTAGGCGACTCGGACGAAGGAGGTGGCTTATCGAGTTTTATGGCGAGCGAGCAGAGAGAGGAGATGGCGTGGGAAGCGGAGGATGATATGATGAAGAAATACCCACTTATTCCCTATACCTCCAGGTAACCCCCTTTCCTCTTGATTGGTGTTAATTTAGTTGATTATGCTTGAGTAATGTTGTGGCTCGGGAGCATTCTTATTTCTGAAAGGAATAGTTAAGAAGATATGTTTATATTGTGTTTTGTGTGAGGCTAGAAGGAACATTCGGGACGAATGTTTCTATAGAGAGAATGTTATACCCAGTGGTTGAACTGGACATGATCGAGTCTCAGTGTGCATGGCCGGGCGAGGCATGGCGCCAAGTGATTGTAGGGCGCGGCGAAGTCGAGCGCGGCTCGAAAATCTTGAGGGTCGAAGTTTGTGCCGCGGCTCAGGAAGCAGGCGCGAAAGATCAGTCGCATGAGTTGCGCGCCAGCGGCTCAGGAAGCAGAAGCGGCCAGGCGGAAATTTAGGCGGAAAAACTTAGAAAATCTGATTTGTGTTTTAAAAGAGGCCATGGGAGGGTGACAAGTGTCCCCACGTCGATTTTCGAATGCATGCAATATAATTGACCAAGGCTTGGTCACTTTTCCATCTTTCATCTTTACTCTCTCTCTCTCTCTCGAGGCTTGAGCTCCTTCTCTCTAAAACCTCGAGGTGTTCTAGCCTAAGAAAATCTGAAAAGTTAAAGGCAAGAAGGAAGCTTGTGACTAGCTTAGAAGTGCTATTGTGGTGGTGTTCTTGGAGAAAAAGGCTAGCAAGGTGTTGGAATAAGTTTGGCTAAAACTTAAGGTAACATTTATTCTCTTGTAGTTGGTATTGGGTGTTGCGTGTTTAATAGGAAGAACTTGTAGTTGGAAAAATGCACTTAGAGTAGTTGCGTGTAAGAAATGGGGTTTGGTTATGAAAGAATTGGTTAGGGGATCTTATGAGCATGTTGTTGCCTAAATACTACATTAGACTTGTTGGGTTAGTTATTTGTAACTTGTGGGGCTGAATTTTACACACCAAAATTTAGGTGTGTAATCCCTGGTGTTGGTTGGTTGTTGAGCCTTAAACATGGCATTTGGCGTTAAAAATCGACCTTGGAAAAGGTGGCAAAGTATGTAGAAACAAAGGAAAGCGGCCCGATTTTCCGTAGGAAATTGGTGACTTTAACTTGGAAAAATTCTGCATTATAAATTAGAGCTTGATAAGCGTATTGTGGTCATTTTAGGTTGACATACTACATGCGGTAAATTGGACTTAGCTTGTGGATTGGCCAGAAGAGGTATGTGGAGCTTTCTATCTCTTGAGCATGATTAGTTGTACCTATGTAGTACGGTAGGCGTCTGAGATTTGGAAATCTTCGTTTGATATAAGTATTTGATACTTGCCGTTAAAAGAAAAGTAGAAAAATCCCTTGGACTTAAGGGAATGTGTTTTACTATTGTTTAACTCTAGTATAACGGCTTTATGGGAGTTGGTTATATTAGTTTGTGAAAGTTTAATGGAGAAAGGTTTTGATGATTTGAACTTGTGAAAGGAAAATGGTTTTAAGGCATGAAGTGCCTAAGGTTTTACAAGAAATGAAGTCACTTAATTTAGAAGCTTGAGATAGTTTTAAAAGGAAATGTGACTTGTTTTGAAAAGAAATCGTAACTTGATACTATGGTGATTAGTATCTTGGATTTTTGTATAAAAGAGTTATTTCTTAAAAGGTTAAGTACATGATACTTGGGTTAAATTCCCGAATTTTTATTAAAAGACATGATCGTGCCTTAGGTATACTAAAATGAGAGGATGTATTAATACTATTAATAAGAAGTTAGGTGATTCTTAACTTGCTTAAGTTATGATAGGCGGTAGTGCTTATGTTGTGATGTGATAGGCGGTAGTGCTTATGTTATGTTTAATAGCGGATGAGCTATGTTATATATATTTATATTATTACGGGTAAACCCGGGTTATTATTTATGCCATGGATTTGCTACCCGTGATGCGAGTGCGGCGCTTGTACTCGTGCGGATCGGACCATAGGATCCGTGCGGGTGAAATAGTCCCGTGCGAGTGCAGCGATGGTACTCATGCGGATCCACGGGATCCGTGCGGGTGAAATAGTCTCGTGCGGGTGAAATAGTCCTATGGCGGCGGATGACCTCATGCGGGTCCACGGGACCTATGCGGGTGAAATAGTCCCGGGAGTAGGATTGCTTAATGATCTACAGGCGAGGTACCTGTTTTGATCATGAGCCTCTATTTTTATGCTATAAAATGTATACTTGTTACTCATTATTAGTAAGGCACGGTCTGACATAATTTGGTTTTATCTATAACTTTAATGTAATTTGGACTTATGATATTACTACGGTATTTTCCGGTTTACATACTTGATGCGTTGTGTCTGACCCCCCTTCCTCGGGGCTGCGTTAAATCTGCGGTAAGGGAAAGCGGTGGTAGATCCTCGTTCCTAGGATCTTGTACTCAGTGTCGGGAGCTCGTTTCTTGGAGGCTCGACTTTTGGTATGGTTCTCCAGGTCGTTGTTATTTTGTACATTCGGGGCATGGCGGGGCCCTGTCGTCATAGTGTTATTCATTCTTAGAGGCACTGTAGTCTTGTCGAACTTGGTTCGTTAAGGATGTACTTGTTCGGTTTATGTACTTTTAGGTTGCTTGATTTAGGCTAGACTATTCTATATCTTAATGGTTGTTTATCTTGAGTTTACATTCCATTGGTTTTCTCGATGTTGTGTCACTAGGGTGCGGGTTAAGGCACAGGTCACGAGTCGGGTTAGTCGTGACAAAAGTGGTATCGAGCGATTAATCCTCGGAAAGAGTCTGAGCACTATCTAGTAGAGTCTTGATTATCGATGTGTTGTGCACCACATCTATGTCGAGAGGCTGCGAGATATTTAGGATTTGTTCCCATTCTTTCACTCTAGATCGTGCAATGGCGTGCTATAGGTTGAATTTCCTCGGCGTATTTTTCTGTATCGATTATGTCTCCGCGCAAAACAGCCGCGGCCCGGAAGAGCAAGCGATGAGAACTACGGTAGGGCAAAAGTCGCGAGCCTGAGCCGGTCACTTACGAGCGAGGTGTTTGGACGGCGAGTTCTCTGCGTCGCCAACCCAGCCAGTCGGAGGCGTGCGGCAGCTGCGAGACCGGTACACGAGCCTCGATCCAGCGGCGAGCGAAGGATATGGGCTCTGAGAATAGCCCGATTCTGGCGAGATCGTGGCCAAAGCAGAGGATAAGTGAAACAGCGATTCATTTGCACCGTGAGTTCGGCCAGGCTAACGAGGCGAGAGACTTTTGAGTTGCGGCCCACGAGTTTTATGGGTGAGGCACGAGATGATCGCGAGGAGTTTATCAAGCGATTCTGAAGAATCGTAGGGTGATCGAGCTTGAGACCGGTCGATGGTATTAGGTTCGCATCGGCTGCGGGACACTGCGATTGGCGGTATGATTCGTAGGAAGCGTCGGGGAGCATGCACATCCGGTGTTTGGGGCGAGTTCTCGAGGCGTTACTTGGCCATTTCTTGCCACCGCGAATGAGAGGGCTCGGGCGGATAGATTTTTGTGGCCCGAGGCGAGAATGGCGGGCGGTCAGAATACAACGTGGAGTTTGATTCATTGGCTAGGTATGTGCCGCATTGGTAGTAGACATGGAGGGCGAGTGCACCGCTATGTCACGCGAGACTCGATGATCACTTGGCGAGAATTGCTCGGGTGGCTCTCGGCCGGGCATGGACATTGCCGCGTGCGAGCACGTGCTCTCGGGTGTGAGCGCGGTAAGCGGATCGGCAGTACCAGCGAGAAGGCGGCGGGGCGAGGTCCTCTGGTAGTTTTAAAGGGTAAACAGCAGGCAAACGATTTACTGCACGGTCGAGCGCTCCTCCAGCATGCCGGGGCGGGCGAGTATTGAGGCGGCGGGGCGAGTTCGAGGGCTTGGGTTTCGGAGGACGAGTTCGGTCGGATGAGGCCACATATGCCTCGGTGTGGTCGATGTGGTGATTGCCATTATAGAAGTGTCGTGTTCCTCCGGAGCTTGTTATTCTTGCGGCGGCGGGGCGTTTGAGAGAGATTGTCCGTCGAGGTGGCGGGAATATGATGGCTCGGTAAGCGGTCGATGGTGAGTGCTTCATCGTCGATGGCGATGCGCCGGGAGCGAAGTGTTCCGCGGACGAGCGGGCGCGGCGAGTCGTGGTAGAGGTTCGATTCAGGTCCTCGAACGCATTTATGCTATGTCGGCCGCGGGACCGGGGCGTCACGATGTCGTCCGCAGTGTACATTGTTGGTTTCTTCTTTGTGATGTTTATGCTTTGATAGATCCGAGTTCTACCTTGTCCTATATATCTCCTCATATTCTTTGGTAGAATAGGGATAGAGCGAGTCCATAGAATCCTTTGAGGTGGCTACGCGTGGAGTGCCGGTGTTAGGCGGCGGGTATATAAGGCTTGCCCGATGACTTTAGATGGTCGTCGGACTCTGGTGACTTGATAGAGTTGGACATGCGGACCGATGTGATTATGGGTATGGATTGGCTAGCGTCTTGCTATGCCAATGTGGGACTGAAGAGAGGTTAGTTCGGTTCGGTTTCTGGTGGCCGGTTATCAGTGGAAGGGAATCTTTGCATCGTAGGGGTAGGTTTATTTCTTACCTCAAGGCTAGGAAGATGGTGCGGAAGGGTATATTTACCATTTGGTTGGTATTAAATCACGGTGAGATCTGGACCTTGATCGATTCGGTGGTTAGAGAGTTTCGGGCGTTTTCCCAGGCGAGCTTAGGGTATCCCTCACGAGAGGAGATTGAGTTTGCATCGATTTGGCACGGACACTCGGCCGATATCTATCACGCCATCTGAATGGCACTGCGAGTTGAAGGAATTGAAGGACCGGTGAAAGATTTCTTTGGAGAAAGGCTTTATCGGGCCAAGTGTTTCTCCACAGGAGCAGGTGTTATTTGTAAAGAAGAAAGATGGGGCCAGCTGCGTATGTGTATTGATTACTGAGCGGTGAACAAGGTAACTATCAAGAATAGATATCCCTCCCGGGATTGATGATTTGTTTGACGATTTGCGAGTGCGAGATGTTTTTCAAGATAGACTGCGTTACGGTTATCATCAGTCTGCGAGTTAGAGCGGATGTCGAAAGCGCATTCGGGACCGGTATAGCACTATGAGTTGAGGTGATGTCTTCGGGTTGACAGCGCTCAGTGGTATTCATGGATTTGATGAATAGGGTGTTCATGCCATTCTTGGATATATTCGTTATAGTTTTCATCGATGATATCTTGGTGTATTCGCGCGAGCGAGCACCTGGTCATTTGAGGCGGTGTTAGGAATCCTCGAGGGCCGGCGATTGTATGCAAGTTCTCGAAATGCGAGTTTTGGTAGCCGATGGCTTTCTTAGGACATGTTATCGGGCCGATGGTATTCGGGTTGTCTGACAAAGGTGAGCGATCAAGACTTGGCCTAGACCAGCTACAAGCAAGAGTGCGCGACTTTGGGCACTTGCGAGTTATTATCGGAGGTTTGTGGAGAAGTTTGCTTCTATTTGGCACCTTTGACTAGTGACTCGAAAGCGGCTATGTTCGATGGGCGGATACTTGTGAGAAAGTTTTGATTGCTAAAGGAGAAGTTGGCGGCCGCCCGTTCTTACTCTTCGGAGGTTTAGATGGATATGTGGTTTTATTGTGGCGTCAGTGTCGGGCTTGGAGTGCGTCTTGATGCGGCCGCGGCAAGGTTATAACATGCATCGGCGGCTTAGGAAACATGAGAAGAACTATCCAGCGCTGACTTGGGTGGCGGCGATGATTACGTACCTTGAAGATGCGGAGACATTATTTATATGGAGTTCATGTGGACATTTACGAACCGCAAAGTCTCGATACATCTTGACGAGAGGAGGCGAACTTGCGGCCTGAGCGGTGGTTGGAGCTACTTAAGGATTACGATGTTGATATTACGTACCCGCCGGGAAGGCGATGTAGTGGCGGATGCCGCTTGTCGCGGTCGATGGGTAGTCTATCGATGTTGAGCGAGAGAAAAGGGATATGGTCAGAGAGCTACACGATTAGCAAGCCTTGGGGTTCGTTTGGTTGATTAGTTAATGCGAATTCGGGTTGAAGGTCGCCGAGTCTTCCATCGTCGAGGAGGTGAAGAAGCGGCAATATGAGGATCCGATTTTGATGCGATGCAGAGATGCGGCTCTCCGGGAAGAGAAGAGTCTATTTGAGTAGCGGATGGGGTGCTAAGATTCGAGGCGGTTGTGTGTTCCGATGTAGCGGGACTTCGTCGGTGCAGGAGGAACCGCGGTGCTCGTTATTCGATTCATCGAAGTCGACTAAGATGTACCACGACCTCAGTGTATATATTGGTGGGATGGTTTGAAGAGGGCGTGGCGGTTTGTTGCCAGTGTCCTAATTGTCGTGAGTTAGGTTGAGCACGAAGCGGTGGGCTATTACGGTATTGATATTCCGATGTGGAAGTGGGAGGTGGTCAACATGGACTTTATTACGGGGTTACCTCGCACGGAGGAGGCGTGATTCCATTTGGGTTATTGTTGTGGTGTGAAATCAGCCACTTTCTTCGATCGGGCGGCGTTTTCGGTGAGACTATGCGGATTATATATTAGAGATTGTGAGATTGCGAGTCGGTGTCGATTATATCGAGATAGAGAGCCCGATTCACGGCTAACTTACGGAGGTCTTTCGAGAAGGATTAGGGACCTGGTGAGTCTCGGCCGGCGTTTCATCCTCGGAGCGGACGGGCGGCGCCTTATCCGAACAACGAGGATATCTGCGGGCTTGTGTTATTGATTTGGGGTAGTGGGAGGATCATTTACCTCTTGTGGAATTTGCTTATAACAACGGCTACCATTCTAGTGTTGGATGGCTCCTTATGAGGCCTTATACGGGAGGAAGTGCGGTCACCGATAGGTTGGTTTGAAGTGGGAGAAGTGCGATTAATCGGGCGGTTGGTTGTGAGCGATGGATAAGGTGAAGCTTATCCGGGAGGCGGTTATTAGCGGCCAGTCGGCGAAATCATACGCGATCATCGGCGTCGACACTTAAGTTTGAGGTTAATGATTGGGTCTTTACGAAAGTGTCACCCATGAAGGGTGTGATGAGATTTGGGAGAAGGAAACTCGGCCCAAGTACGTTGGGCGTGTCAGTTGTCAGAAGAGTGGGCAAGGTTGCTATGAGTTGGATCTGCCGTCCGATCTTGAGGCGATGCGTCGATTTTCGCGTGTCTATGTTGCGGAAATCGTTGGAGATCGTCTAGAGTGCACCCGATTCGGGATATCCGGTGTGAGGAGTTGTCTTATGAGGAGAGTCCATGCGATACTCGATCGTCAAGTTAGGCGACTCGGACGAAGGAGGTGGCTTAGTCGAGGTTTTATGGCGAGCGAGCAGAGAGGAGATGGCGTGGGAAGCGGAGGATGATATGATGAAGAAATACCCACACTTATTCCCTATACCTCGGGTAACCCCTTTCCTCTTGATTGGTGTTAATTTAGTTGATTATGCTTGAGTAATGTTGTGGCTCGGGAGCATTCTTATTCTGAAGGAATAGTTAAGAAGATATGTTTATATTGTGTTTTGTGTGAGGCTAGAAGGAACATTCGGGACGAATGTTTCTATAGAGAGAATGTTATACCAGTGGTTGAACTGGACATGATCGTCGAGTCTCGTGGCCCCGGGGCGAAGCGCGGCGCCAGTAGTGATTGTAGGGCGCGGAAGTCGGGCAGCGGCTCGAAAATCTTGGTGGCGAAGTTTCAGCGCCGGCTTTCCAGGAAGCGGGGCGCGGCCGCGATCAGTCGCGGGAGATTCTGCGGCGCCTTGACTCAGGAAGCGAGGGCGCGGCGAAGGTGGCGGAAAAACTTAGAAAATCTGATTTGTGTTTTAAAAGAGGCCATGGGAGGGTGACAAGTGTCCCCGTCGATTTTCAGAATCATGCAATATAATTGACGAGGCTTGGTCACTTTTCCATCTTTCATCTTTACTCTCTCTCTCTCTCTCTCTCTCGAGGCTTGAGCTCCCTCTCTAAAACCTCAGAGGTGTTCTAGCCTAAGAAAATCTGAAAAGTTAAAGGCGAAGGAAGCTTGTGACTAGCTTAGAAGTGCTATTGTGGTGGTGTTCTTGGAGAAAAAGGCTAGCAAGGTGTTGGAATAAGTTTGGCTAAAACTTAAGGTAACATTTCTTCTCTTGTAGTTGGTATTGGGTGTTGCGTGTTTAATAGGAAGAACTTGTAGTTGGAAAAATGCACTTAGAGTAGTTGCGTGTAAGAAATGGGGTTTGGTTATGAAAGAATTGGTTAGGGGATCTTATGAGCATGTTGTTGCCTAAATACTACATTAGACTTGTTGGGTTAGTTATTTGTAACTTGTGGGGCTGAATTTTACACACCAAAATTTAGGTGTGTAATCCCATGGTGTTGGTTGGTTGTTGAGCCTTAAACATGGCATTTGAGCGTTAAAAATCGACCTTGGAAAAGGTGGCAAAGTATGTAGAAACAAAGGAAAGCGCTGCCCGATTTTCCGTAGGAAATTGGTGACTTTAACTTGGAAAAATTCTGCATTATAAATTAGAGCTTGATAAGCGTATTGTGGTCATTTTAGGTTGACATACTACGTGCGGTAAATTGGACTTAGCTTGTGGATTGGCCAGAAGAGGTATGTGGAGCTTTCCTATCTCTTGAGCATGATTAGTTGTACCTATGTAGTGCGGTGAGCGTCAAGATTTGGAAATCTTCGTTTGATATAAGTATTTGATACTTGCCGTTAAAAGAAAAGTAGAAAAATCCTTGGACTTAAGGAATGTGTTTTACTATTGTTTAACTCTAGTATAACGGCTTTATGGGAGTTGGTTATATTAGTTTGTGAAAGTTTAATGGAGAAAGGTTTTGATGATTTGAACTTGTGAAAGGAAAATGGTTTTAAGGCATGAAGTGCCTAAGGTTTTACAAGAAATGAAGTCACTTAATTTAGAAGCTTGAGATAGTTTTAAAAGGAAATGTGACTTGTTTTGAAAAGAAATCGTAACTTGATACTATGGTGATTAGTATCTTGGATTTTTGTATAAAAGAGTTATTTCTTAAAAGGTTAAGTGCATGATACTTGGGTTAAATCCGAATTTTTATTAAAAGACATGATCGTGCCTTAGGTATACTAAAATGAGAGGATGTATTAATACTATTAATAAGAAGTTAGGTGATTCTTAACTTGCTTAAGTTATGATAGGCGGTAGTGCTTATGTTGTGATGTGATAGGCCGGTAGTGCTTAGGTTATGTTTAATAGCCGGATGAGCTATGTTATATATATTTATATTATTACGGGTAAACCCCGGGTTATTATTTATGCCATGGATTTGCTACCCATGATGCGAGTGCGGCGCTTGTACTCGTGCGGATCTGGACCATAGGAACCATGCGGGTGAAATAGTCCCGTGCAGTGCAGCGATGGTACTCATGCGGATCCACGGGATCCGTGCGGGTGAAATAGTCTCGTGCGGGTGAAATAGTCCTATGGCGAGGCGGATGACCTCATGCGGGTCCACGGGACCTATGCGGGTGAAATAGTCCCGAGTAGGATTGCTTAATGATACTACAGGCGAGGTACCTGTTTTGATCATGAGCCTCCTATTTTTATGCTATAAAATGTATACTTGTTACTCTCATTATTAGTAAGGCACGGTCTGACATAATTTGGTTTTATCTATAACTTTAATGTATTTTGGACTTATGATATTACTACGGTATTTTCGATTTTACATACTTGATGCGTTGTGTCTTGACCCACTTCCTCGGAAGTGCGTTAAATCTGCGAGTAAGGGAAGCGGTGGTAGATCCTCGTTCCTAGGATCTTGTACTCAGTGTCGGGAGCTCAGTTTCTTGGAGGCTCGACTTTTGGTATGGTTCTCCTGGAGTCGTTGTTATTTTGTACATTCGGGGGCATGGCGGGGCCACTGTCCGTCATAGTGTTATTCATTCTTAGAGGCACATGTAGTCTTGTCGAACTTGGTTCGTTAAGGATATAGCTGTTCGGTTTATGTACTTTTAGGTTAGCTTGATTTAGGCTAGACTATTCTATATCTTAATGGTTGTTTATCTTGAGTTTACATTCATTTGGTTTTCTCTCGATGTTGTGTCACTAGGGTGCGGGTTAAGGCAGGTCACGAGTCGGGTTGGTCGTGACAAAAGTGGTATCGAGCGATTAATCCTCGGAAAGAGTCTCTGAGCCGTATCTAGTAGAGTCTTGATTATCGATGTGTTGTGCACCACATGTCGGAGGCTGCGAGATATTTAGGATTTGTTCCCGTTCTTTCACTCTAGATCGTGCAATAAGCCGTGCTATAGGTTGAATTTCCTCGGCGTATTTTCTGTATCGATTATGTCTCGCGCGAGCAACGCGGCCCGAGAAGGCAAGCGATGAGAACTACGGTAGGGCAGAAGTCACGAGCCTGAGCAGTCGCACGAGCGAGGTGTTTGGACGGCGAGTTCTGGCGTCGCCAACCCAGTCGGAGGCGGCGGCTGCGAGACCGCGATACTGAGCCTCGATCCAGCGGCGAGCGAGGATATGGGCTCTGAGAATAGCCGATTCTTGGCGAGATCGTGGCGAACAGGAGGATAAGTGAGAGCAGCGATTCATTTGCACCGTGGTCGACCAGGCTGCTAACGAGGCGAAGACTTTTGAGTTGCGGCCCACGAGTTTTATGGGTGAGCACGAGGATGATCGCGAGTTTATCAAGCGATTCTGAAGAATCGTAAGTGTCGGGGCTTGAGAAGTCGATGGTATTAGGTTCGCGTCATTTGCGGGGCCGCTGCGATTGGCCCAGTATGATTCGTGGGAAGCGTCGGGAGCATGCACATCGGCTGTTTGGGGCGAGTTCTCGGGCGTTACTTGGCCATTTCTTGCCACCGCGAATGAGAGGGCTCGGGCGATAGATTTTTGGCCGAGGCGAGAATGGGCGGGCGGTCGGGAATACAGCGTGAGTTTGATTCATTGGCTAGGTATGTACGCATTGGTAGTAGACATGGAGGGCGAGTGCCGCTATGTCACGAGACTCGATGATCACTTGGCGAGAAATTGCTCGGGGTGGCTCTCGGCCGGCATGGGCATTGCCGCGTGCGAGCGTGCTCGGGTGTGAGCGCGAGGCAGCGGATCGGCAGTACAGCGAGAAGGGCGAGGCGAGGTCTCTGGTAGTTTTAGGGTAAACAGCCCAATGCAAACGATTTGCACCACAGGTCAGGCGCTCCTCGCATGCCGGGGCGGGCGAGTATTCGGGAAGCGGGGCGAGGTTCGAGGCTTGGGTTTCGGAGGACGAGTTCGGTCGAGATGAGGCCACATATGCCTCGGTGTGGTCGATGTGGTGATTGCCATTATGAAGTGTCGTGTTCCTCCGGGAGCTTGTTATTCTTGCGGCGGCGGGGCCGTTTGAGAGAGATTGTCCGTCCAGTGGCGGGAATATGATGGCTCGGTAAGCGAAGTCGATGGTGAGTCTTCATCGTCGATGGCGATGCGCCGGAGGCGAGTGTTCCGCGGACGAGCGAGCGCGGCGAAGTCGTGGTAGAGTTCGATTCAGCGGTCCTCGAAGCGCATTTATGCTATGTCGGTTTGCCGAGGACCGGGGCGTCACGATGTCGTCCGAGTACAT
The DNA here is from genome assembly GCA_029844215.1 of Przewalskia tangutica. NCBI lineage: Eukaryota > Viridiplantae > Streptophyta > Magnoliopsida > Solanales > Solanaceae > Przewalskia > Przewalskia tangutica. The sequence goes on from CM056726.1 coordinate 12,504,782, forward strand.
TGTTGGTTTCTTCTTTGTGATGTTTATGCTTTGATAGATCGAGTTCTACCTTGTCCTATATATCTCCTCATATTCTTTGGTAGAATAGGGATAGAGCAGAGTCCATAGAATCCTTTGAGGTGGCTACGCCGTAGGTGCTTCGGTGTTAGGCGGCGGGTATATAAGGCTTGCCCGGTGACTTTAGATGGTCGTCGGACTCTGGCGACTTGATAGAGTTGGACATGCGGACTTCCGATGTGATTATGGGTATGGATTGGCTAGCGTCTTGCTATGCCAATGTGGATGCGAGAGAAGGTTAGTTCGGTTCGGTTTCTGGTGGCCGGTTATCAGTGGAAGGGAATCTTTGCATCGTAGAGGGTAGGTTTATTTCTTACCTCGAGGCTAGGAAGATGGTGCGGAAGGGTATATTTACCATTTGGTTCGGGTATTAAATCTAGGTGAGATCTGGACCTTGATCGATTCGGTGGTTAGAGAGTTTCGGACGTTTTCCCAGACGAGCTTGGGTATCCTCACGAGAGGAGATTGAGTTTTGCATCGATTTGGCACGGACACTCGGCCGATATCTATCATACATCTGAGAATGCTTTCGAGTTGAAGGAATTGAAGGACGGTGAAAGATTTCTTTGGAGAAAGGCTTTATCGGGCCAAGTGTTTCTCCAGGAAGCACCGGTGTTATTTGTAAAGAAGAAAGATGGGGCCAGCTGCGTATGTGTATTGATTACGAGCGGTGAACAAGGTAACTATCAAGAATAGATATCCACTCCCGGGATTGATGATTTGTTTGACGATTGCGAGTGCGAGATGTTTTCAAGATAGACTGCGTTAGTTTATCATCAGTGCGAGTTAGAAGCGGATGTCGAAGGCGCATTCGGGACCGGTATGGGCCTTATGAGTTGGTGATGTCTTTCCGGGTTGACAGCGCTCGTGTATTCATGGATTTGATGAATAGGGTGTTCATGCCATTCTTGGATATATTCGTTATAGTTTTCATCGATGATATCTTGGTGTATTCGCGCCTGAGGCGAGCCTGCGGTCATTTGAGGCGGTGTTAGGAATCCTCGAGGCCGGCGATTGTATGCAAGTTCTCGAAATGCGAGTTTTGGCTTGATGGCTTTCTTAGGACATGTTATCGGGCCGATGGTATTCGGGTTGTCTGGCAAAGATTGAAGCGATCGAGACTTGGCCTAGACCAGCTACTGCAAGCAGTGCGCGGCTTTGGGCACTTGCGAGTTATTATCGGAGGTTTGTGGAGAAGTTTGCTTCTATTTGGCACCTTTGACTAAGTGACTCGGAAGCGGCTATGTTCGTGGGCGGATACTTGTGAGAAAGTTTTCGATTGCTAAAGGAGAAGTTGGCGGCAGCCCCGTTCTTACTCTTCGGAGGGTTTAGATGGATATGTGGTTTATTGTGGCGCGTCGGTGTCGGGCTTGGAGTGCGTCTTGATGCGGTACGGCAAGGTTATAACTTATGCGTCCGGCGGCAGGAAACATGAGAAGAACTATCCCAGCATGACTTGGGTGGCGGCGATGATTCGTACCTTGAAGATGGAGACATTATTTATATGGAGTTCGTGGACATTTACGGACGCGAGAGTCTCGATGCATCTTGACGGAGGAGTGAACTTGCGGCCTGAGCGGTGGTTGGAGCTACTTAAGGATTACGATGTTGATATTACGTACCACCGGGAAGGCGATGTAGTGGCGGATGCCGCCAGTCGCGGTCGATGGGTAGTCTATCGATGTTGAGCAGAGAAAAGGGATATGGTCAGAAACTACACGATTAGCAAGCCTTGGGGTTCGTTTGGTTGATTAGTTAATGCGGAATTGGGTTCGAAGTCGCGAGTCTTCCATCGTCGAGGAGGTGAAGAAGCGACAATATGAGGATCCGATTTTGATGCAGTGCGATGCAGAGATGCGGCTCTCGGGAAGAGAAGAGTCTATTTGGTAGCCGGATGGGGTGCTAAGATTCGAGGCGGTTGTGTGTTCCGATGTGAGGACTTCGTCGTGGTGCAGGGAGGCACGGTGCTCGTTATTCGATTCATCCGGGGTCGACTAAGATGTACCACGACCTCAGGTGTATATATTGGTGGGATGGTTTGAAGAGGGACGTGGCCGGTTTTGTTGCCCGGTGTCCTAATTGTCAGCAGGTTAAGGTTGAGCACGAAGCCGGTGGGCTATTACAGTATTGATATTCCGATGTGGAAGTGGGAGGTGGTCAACATGGACTTTATTACGGGGTTACCTCGCACCCGGGAGGCGTGATTCCATTTGGGTTATTGTTGTGGTGCGAAATCAGCCCACTTTCTTCCGATCGGGCGGCGTTTTGTAGAGACTATGCGGATTATATATTAGAGAGATTGTGAGATTGCGGAGTCGGTGTCGATTATATCGAATAGAGAGCCCGGTTCACGGCTAACCGGAGGTCTTTCGGAAGGATTAGGGACAGTGAGTCTCGGCCGCGGCGTTTCATCCTCGGAGCGGACGGACGGGCGGCGCACTATCGACAACGAGGATATCTTTGCGGGCTTGTGTTATTGATTTCGAGGTAGTGGGAGGATCATTTACCTCTTGTGGAATTTGCTTATAACAACGGCTACCATTAGTGTTCGGATGGCTCGCATGAGGCCTTATACGGGAGAAGTGCAGTCAGCGATAGGTTGGTTTGAAGTGGGAGAAGTGCGATTAATCGGGCGATTTGGTTCAGTGACGATGGATAAGGTGAAGCTTATCGAGGCGGTTATTAGCGGCCAGTCGGCGAAATCATACGCGGATCATCGGCGTCGACACTTAGAGTTTGAGGTTAATGATTGGGTCTTTACGAAAGTGTCACCCATGAAGGGTGTGATGAGATTTGGGAGAAAGGAAACTCGGCCCAAGGTACATTGGGCGTATCAGTTGTCAGAAGAGTGGGCAAGGTTGCCTATGAGTTGGATCTGCCGTCGATCTTGGCGGTACATCCGATTTTCACGTGTCTATGTTGCAAATCGTTGGAGATCGTCTAGAGTGCACCGATTCGGGATATCCGGTGTGAGGAGTTGTCTTATGAGGAGAGTCCCATGCAATACTCGATCGTCAAGTTAGGCGACTCGGACGAAGGAGGTGGCTTAGTCGAGTTTTATGGCGGAGCGAGCAGAGAGGAGATGGCGTGGGAAGCGGAGGATGATATGATGAAGAAATACCCACACTTATTCCCTATACCTCCGGGTAACCCCTTTCCTTGATTGGTGTTAATTTAGTTGATTATGCTTGAGTAATGTTGTGGCTCGGGAGCATTCTTATTTCTGAAGGAATAGTTAAGAAGATATGTTTATATTGTGTTTTGTGTGAGGCTAGAAGGAACATTCGGGACGAATGTTTCTATAGAGGAGAATGTTATACCAGTGGTTCGAACTGGACATGATCGAGAGTCTCAGCGCCAGCCGGAGCGAGGCGGCGCGGCAGTGATTGTAGGGCATGGCCGGAAGTCGAACGCGGCTCGAAAATGCGAGGGTGAAGTTTCAGCGCGCGGCTCAGGAAGCGAGGGCGCGGCAAAATCCGGGTCGCGGAGTTGCGCCGCGGCTCAGGAAGCGAGGGCAGCGGCGGGAAATTTGGGCGGAAAAACTTAGAAAATCTGATTTGTGTTTTAAAAGAGGCCATGGGAGGGTGACAAGTGTCCCCCCCCCCCCCATCTGATTTTCAGAATGCATGCAATATAATTGACCAAGGCTTGGTCACTTTTCCATCTTTCATCTTTACTCTCTCTCTCTCTCAAGGCTTGAGCTCCTTCTCTGCAAAACCTCGAGGTGTTCTAGCCTAAGAAAATCTGAAAAGTTAAAGGCGAAGGAAGCTTGTGACTAGCTTAGAAGTGCTATTGTGGTGGTGTTCTTGGAGAAAAAGGCTAGCAAGGTGTTGGAATAAGTTTGGCTAAAACTTAAGGTAACATTTCTTCTCTTGTAGTTGGTATTGGGTGTTGCATGTTTAATAGGAAGAACTTGTAGTTGGAAAAATGCACTTAGAGTAGTTGCATGTAAGAAATGGGGTTTGGTTATGAAAGAATTGGTTAGGGGGATCTTATGAGCATGTTGTTGCCTAAATACTACATTAGACTTGTTGGGTTAGTTGTTGTAACTTGTGGGGCTGAATTTTACACACCAAAATTTAGGTGTGTAATCCCCTTGGTGTTGGTTGGTTGTTGAGCCTTAAACATGGCATTTGAGCGTTAAAAATCGACCTTGGAAAAGGTGGCAAAGTATGTAGAAACAAAGGAAAGCGCTGCCCGATTTTCCGTAGGAAATTGGTGACTTTAACTTGGAAAAATTCTGCATTATAAATTAGAGCTTGATAAGCGTATTGTGGTCATTTTAGGTTGACATACTACATGCGGTAAATTGGACTTAGCTTGTGGATTGAGAAGAGGTATGTGGAGCTTTCCTATCTCTTGAGCATGATTAGTTGTACCTATGTAGTGCGGTAGGCGTCTGAAGATTTGGAAATCTTCGTTTGATATAAGTATTTGATACTTGCCGTTAAAAGAAAAGTAGAAAAATCCCTTGGACTTAAGGAATGTGTTTTACTATTGTTTAACTCTAGTATAACGGCTTTATGGGAGTTGGTTATATTAGTTTGTGAAAGTTTAATGGGGAAAGGTTTTGATGATTTTAAATTGTCAAAGGAAAATGGTTTTAAGGCATGAAGTGCATAAGGTTTTACAAGAAATGAATTCACTTAATTTAGAAGCTTGAGATAGTATTAAAAGTAAAAGTTACTTGTTTTGAAAAGAAATCTAAACTTGATACTATGGTGATTAGTATCTTGGATTTTTGTATAAAAGAGTTATTTCTTAAAAGGTTAAGTACATGATACTTGGGTTAAATCCCGAATTTTTATTAAAAGACATGATCGTGCCTTAGGTATACTAAAATGAGAGGATGTATTAATACTATTAATAAGAAGTTAGGTGATTCTTAACTTGCTTAAGTTATGATAGGCGGTAGTGCTTATGTTGTGATGTGATAAGCGGTAGTGCTTATGTTATGTTTAATAGGGATGAGCTATGTTATATATATTTATATTATTACGGGTAAACCGGGTTATTATTTATGCCATGGATTTGCTACCCGTGATGCGAGTGCGTGGCTTGTACTCGTGCGGATCGGACCGTATGATCCGTGCGGGTGAAATAGTCCCGTGCGAGTGCAGCGATGGTACTCATGCGGATCCACGGGATCCGTGCGGGTGAAATAGTCCCGTGCGGGTGAAATAGTCTATGGCGAGGCGGATGACCTCATGCGGGTCCACGGGACCTATGCGGGTGAAATAGTCCCGAGTAGGATTGCTTAATGATACTGCAGGCGAGGTACCTGTTTTGATCATGAGCCTCCTATTTTTATGCTATAAAATGTATACTTGTTACTCTCATTATTAGTAAGGCACGGTCTGACATAATTTGGTTTTATCTATAACTTTCTTGTATTTTGGACTTATGATATTACTCGGTATTTTCCGATTTTACATACTTGAGTACGTTGTGTCTTGACCCCTTCGCCGGCTGCGTTAAATCTGCATGGTAAGGAAAGCAGTGGTAGATCCTCGTTCCTAGGATCTTGTACTCAGTGTCGGGAGCTCAGTTTCTTGAGGCTCGACTTTTGGTATGGTTCTCCGCAGTCGTTGTTATTTTGTACATTCGAGGGCATGGCGGGGCCTGTCCGTCATAGTGTTATTCATTCTTAGAGGCACATGTAGTCTTGTCGAACTTGGTTCGTTAAGGATGTAAGCTGTTCGGTTTATGTACTTTTGGGTTAGCTTGATTTAGGCTAGACTATTCTATATCTTAATGGTTGTTTATCTTGAGTTTACATTCCGCTGGTTTTCTCTGATGTTGTGTCACTAGGGTGCCCGGGTTAAGGCACCGGTCACGGGTCCGGGTTCGGGTCGTGACACTGATAACTAATTATCATAATCTATATAATTTCGAATCAAGAACCGAGAGGAGAGATTTGGATATGCTGTAATTGAATAGACATAGGTTAAAATCGCGGACGAAAGTACCCCGATACTTGTGTAGCATTATAGGTTATTGTTCTTAATCCTCCTATGTGGTAAAACCTATTATAGAAATATATAAGGTTTCTACACTGGGGTTGAGTGATTATATATCCTAACCGAAATATAAGACGGTCTAGTTAACCTGCTATCTTAATGTAGAAGAAGAAGTCATTCTTGTTGCATTAAGGATTGAAAAGAGTGGATAGTCGAGGATATTTGAAGTCCTATTTCCATCATAACTGATTAAACCAAAGTAATTTAGTTTAACTCTCGCAATTACTCTAGTAGTCTTTAGATAAAAACCCAAATCAACCATCATTGGCCAAATAGATAACATAGAGTAGATGTTAGGTAATTGAAAACCAGTCTCTGAGGATGATATTCGGTCTTACAGACTATATTACTTGGAACGATATGTACACTTGCGTGAGCATTTGGAAAATCGCTAACAGCATCAGATGAAGCAGTTAATATAATATCATTCATATACATAAGGATGTAAGTTATATCATTACCATGACGGTATATGAAGAGAAAATTGTCACGACCCAACCCCGGGGCGCGGGGTACCTGCAAGGTACCGCATCGAGTATATGTCAGAGAATAGCAGCGGAACATACATAACGCATAACTTATAAAAGGGTAAACATCAGCGGCGGTAGATAAAGTGCGCTTCCATAAAACATATTTAAACAAAGTATAGCGATCTGGCCAGGTTCTTATAGCCCAAAACATACGTGTGACCACGGACCTCAAAGATATGGCGTGGCGGGGCGGGGGCCGCCATACCACGAATGTACAAAATACCTATAGCATCAGGGAATATCCGTACCAATAAACAAGCTTCCGGAGGAATGGAGCTTCTGACACCGGAATAGTGATCCTAAGAACGAGTGACAAGTATATATATATGTAATACTGCATAAAATAGGGGCCTTAGGATCAAAACAGGGTACCTCGCCCGTAGTATCAATAAGCACCCCTACTCGCAGGACTATTTCACGCGTAGGTCCTGTGGACGCGTGAGATATTCCTCGCATAGGTTGTACCGCCCGCGTGGGACTATTTCACCGCGTAAGCCCATAAGGACTCGCGTGAGGTATTCCTCGCATCGTGGGTAGCAAATCCACTAGGCAGTGGTATAACGATCTTGGGGACTTTCCCGCCGGATATACTCTTACCAGGCGGATGGTATAACGATCTTGGGGCTTGCCCGCCGGATATACTCTTACAGGCGGATGGTATAACGATCTTGGGGCTTGCCGCCGGATATCTCTCTTGCTGAAGAAGGTGGTATGGCGATCTTGGGGTTTGCCCGCCGGGCATACTCTTACCACAGGTAGGTGGTATAACGATCTTGGGGCTTGCCGCCGGATATATTCTTACCCTAGCTCAATCATCTGTCATCATAACATAATCATAAATAAGTTAAGAAAACTTATAACTTCTTATTAGTCTTGTTCATATACCTCTCATTTTAGTTTACTTAAGGCACTTAATCATATCTTTAATAAAAGAACAGGAGTTTAACCCAAGTACTACGTCTTGACTCTTTTAAAAATGACTCTTCTTTATACATAAAACTCTTGGGCAATTGATGCCTTAAAACCAATTTGCCTCGCATATGCTTATCTTACTTAGAGTAAATCTCTTCATTAACCTTTTATGAAGATAATAAACCAACTTCCCATAAAGTTGTTATATTAACTCTACACTTTAGTAAAATCATACTTTTCCCCTAACTAAGGGACTTATACATTCTTAAAATGAACAAGTCATTATATACTTAAAACAAGTAAGAATACCAAATCTTGTCGTCTGCCGTACTACATAGTTTCATCTATTCATGCTCGAGAGATAGGAAAGCTTCACATACCTCTTTGGTCGATCCACTTGCCAAGTCGAACTCATAGTAATATTTCAACCTATAATAGTCATGATCGTTTATTAACCTCTAATCTTAATGTAGAACAATCCAAGTTCAAAGTCACTAAATTCTATGGAAATTTGGGCAGCATTTCCTTTGTTTCTACTCACTTGCCACCTTTCTCAGGCCGAATTTATCATCCAAACACCACATTTAAGGTTGACAATCCAACATTTTAAAGGGGATTACACACCTAAACTTGGGTGTGTAAAATTCTGCCCCATAAGTTTACAACAATTCACTTAACAATTCTAAGGTAGTTTTTAGGCTACAACATGCTCATAATCTCCTCTTAACCCATTTTTCATATCCAAACCACATTTTCTAGCATCTGATGACTCTAGAGCATTATTTTACTACCACAAGTTCATTCTTCTAAGCATGACACTAGAACTAATTCTAAAGGAAGAAATGTTACCTTAAAGTTTTAGCCAAACTTATTCCAAAGATTTTGCTAGCTTGCCAATAACACCACATGAAGCTAGCCATGAAGCTTATTTTTGTTCTTAATTTTTCAGATTTTCTTAGGCTTGGATTTCCTTTGGTCAGGTCGAGAGAAAGAGGAGCGTGTGCTTTAGTGAGAGAGAATTGGAAGATGACCAAGTCTTGAAGACTTGGTCAATATATTGCATGCAAGAAATCAGATGGGGGGGACACTTGTCACCCTCCCAAGGTCTTTTAAAAGAAAATCTGACTTTTCCTAAGTCTTTCCGCCCAAAAATCCCGCCTCGGCGCCGCGGCGCTGAAACCTCCGCAACCTCTCTGAACTTTCGGTGCCGCGGCCCTGCTGTCCTGGCGCCGCGGCGCTGCAACTTCAGCGACCCCTCAGTACTTTAGGCGCCGCGGCCCTGCATCCGGCACCGCGGCCCTGTCGCGCTGCACGAAACGCATTTACTGTCCATTGCGCCTTTGAACTTGTAACTCTCATAACTTTCTACTCCGACGTCCTATCGACGAACGGTTGGTTGCGTTGGAATCTAGACTCCACGAAATATGCCCTAGGCCTTTTAAACACTTAGGAATTCTCAATGAATCGGGTCATAACCCGCCTCAAAGTTGACTAAAACCCGTCCGGAATAATCCGTCAACCTATCCTTTGAAAATTTTAAGTCTTACATGATTTCGTACGCTCTCATACGTAGGGTCAGAACTACGGGGTATAACATTCTCCCTCCCTTAGAAACATTCGCCCCGAATGTTCCTTCTAGGCTTACTCAAATCACAACATCGACTTAGACCCTCTTAACTATTCTTTTGCAAATAAAAAAGCTCCATGAGCCTGACATCTTGAGCGTAAATGCTAAATCAAAACTAACAAGCAGGAAAGTGGGTTACCTGGAGGTATAGGAAATAGGTGAGGGTACTTCTTCATCATGTCATCCTCTGCTTCCCACGTCATTTCCTCCCTGTTCTCGTTCCGCCATAGGACCTTGACGGAAGTCACGTCTTTCGTCCGAAGTCGTCTAACCTGACGATCGAGTATCGCTATGGGACTCTCCTCATACGATAGCTCCTCTGTCACTTGGACATCGTGAACCGGGTGCACTCTAGATGGATCTCCAATACATTTCTACAACATGGACACATGGAAAACTGGATGTACCGCCTCCAAATCGGACGACAGATCTAACTCATAGCAACGCTTGCCTATCCTACGGACAATCGATCGGCCCAATGTACCTTGGGCTAAGCTTCCTTCTTTCCAAATCTCATCACGCCGCCGTGGCGATACCTCTAGAAAAACCCAATCATCTATCTCAAATTCCAAGTGTCGCGGATGATCTGCATACGACCTGGGCTACGAGCTGCCAACAGCTCTGGATAAGCCGCGCTTATCCATGCACTGTGAACTAAGTCGGCCCGACTAATCGAACTTCTCCACCTCGAACCAGCCTATCGGTGACTGCGCCTTCCTCGTATAAGGCCTCATGGCGCCGTCGAATCTTTGGAATGGTAGGTTGTTGTAAGCAAACTCCTGAGGCAAATGATCCTCCAGCTACCACGAAATCAATAACCTGCCCGCGACATATCCTCGAGTGTGCGTATAGTCGCTCGGCTTTGTCCGTCGATGCGAGGATGAAGCGCCGTCTTGAGACTCACTGTGTCCCTAATCCTACGAAAAGACCTCCGAAGTTAGCGAAGCGGGCTCCTCTATCGATATAATCGACAGGGACTCGTGCGGTCTTACAATCTCTCTAATATATAATCGGCATAGTCCTCGGTGAAGCGTCGTTACGGCCAGGAAGAAAATGGGTGATTTAAATCGACTGTCGACAATCACCCAAATGGAATCATGCTTCCTCGAGTGGTAGGTAGCCCTGTAATAAAATCCATATTTATCACCTCACTTCCAGTCGGAATCTCGATAGCCTCAATGACCAGCGAACTTCGGTGCTCAATCTTAACCTGCGACAATTCGAGCGCGTGCACGAACTCCGCATGGCGTCCTCTTTAGGACATCCGCAATACACGCATCGAGGTCATGATACATCTTTGTCGACCGGATGAATAGAATAACGAGCAACGTGTGCCTCACGAAATCTGCGATGAAGTCCTGCATCGGGAACACCTGGCCAAACCTCGAATCTTAGCACCAGCGGTATTACCTCAAATAGACTCTTCTCATACGGAGGCTGCGTCTCGATGCGTACCAAAATCGGATCCTCATGCGTCGCCTCTTCACCTCGCCGGCGATGAAAGACTTCGGCAACCTCTCGAACCGAATTAGTCACTAACAGAATCAACCAAGCGAACCCCGAGGCTCGCTGGCGATGTAACTCTCGGACCGTATCCTCTTCTGCGGTGAACATCGGACGGACTACCCATCGATCTGCGACTAAGGGCATGGCACTCGTTGGCCTTCCCGGGTGGTATAGAATATCAACATCGTAATCCTTAAGTAGCTCGACCACCGTCTGCCGCAAGTTCGACTCCTGCGGTGAAGATATCTTTGGAGACTCTTGTGGTGCGTGTAAATGTCACATGAACTCCGTATAAATAATGTCTCGGATCTTTAAAGCATGAATCACTGCTGCGGCTCAAGTCATGTGTGGGATAGTTCTTCTCATGCTTCCTAAATTTGTCGAGATCATAAGCTATAACGCCGTGATGCGTCGGACGCACTGAGGCAAACACGTGGCGTCGCAATAAACCACATATCCATCTAAGCCCTGCGGAAGAGTAGGCTGCGGTCGTCGACTTCTCCTTTAGCAATGAAACTTTCCTCACAAGTATCCGTCCACGGAACATAGTGCGCCGAGTCGGCTTAGTCAAAATCTTTGAAATAGAAGCAAACTTCTCTACAAACCTCAGATAATATCTGCAAGGCCCAGTGCGCTCCGTCGGTGTAGTGGAGTGCAGGCGAGTCTTGGCTAACTTCAATCTTGTTGTATCAACGAATACCATCGGCCAGATAACATGCCCTAAGAAAGCCACTGAAGCTAACGAACTTCGCCGAGAACTTGGCATCTGTATCGGTCTCGAGAGGACTCGTCTGGTCGCCGAATGATCTGTATGCTCTGCTGCGTCTTGCGCGAATACACCAATATCATCAATGAACACTATAACTAACATATCCAAGAATGGCACTGAACACCCTATTCATCAAGTCCATGAATCTTTGGGGCGTTAGTCGACCGAAAGACATCACCACTGAACTCATGGTGCCCATCCGGGTCTGAATGCGATCTTTGGGATATCTATCTCTAACTTCGCTTTGATGATAACGGACCGCGAGTCTATCTTAGAAGAAACACTTTGCACCTGCGGTGGTCAAACAAATCGTCAATCACGGGAGGATATACGTTCTTGATAGTTACCTTGTTAAATGCACGTAATCAATACACATCTGTGGCGTCATCCTTCTTCTTTACAAATAACACGGTGCTCCCGAGGAGAAACACTTGGCCTAATAAAGCCGCCTGCAGCAAATCTTTCGGTGGTCCTTGACTCCTTCACTCGGCGGGTGCCGTCTGTATGGCGGAATAGATATCGGTCAGTATCGGCGCCAAATCAATGCAAACTCAATCTCCTCTCGGGAGGATGCGGAAGCTTCGTGCGGGAATACATCTGGAAACTCTCTAACGGCCGGATCGGTGAAGGTCGGTATTTCAACCTCGATGTCGAATACCGAACCATATGGTAGATATACCCGCCCGCACCATCTTACCTTGAGGTAAGAAATAAACTTACCGCCGGCGTCACGATATTCCTTCCACTCGATAGCGGCTCGTAGAAAGCCGAACGAACTAATCTCTCTACGGTCCACGTTGGCATAGCAAGATGCTAGCCAATCCATACCATAATCACATCAAAGTCTGTCATATCAACTCTATCAAGTCGGCTAGAGTCGGCGGTATCTATAGTCACGAGGCAAGCCTTATACACCCGCTCGGCTACGGCTGAATCACTCTTGGCGTAGCACCTCAAAAGGTCTTATGGACTCGGGCTCTATCCTATTCTCTTGGAAATATGAGGAGATATGTAGGACAAGGTAGAACACGGATCTATCAAAGCATATACATCACAAAGAGAAACCAATAATGTACTGTGGCGACATGCAGGGGCGCCTCGCACGGTCTGTCGGGACATAGCATATATGCGATTACGAGGACCGCTAGGCCAGAACCTACCACGACCTGCGCGCGACTGCTGGCCATAAGTACCACGCCTGCAGGCGTCTAACCATCGAAGATGAAGATCCGACCAGACCCGTCGGTGAACCGTAATGCTCCGCCGCTGGGGCGGACAATCCTTCTTGGATGGCCCCGTATCCAAGAGTAGCATGCTCACGAACCCATACGGCACTCGCCGGATGAGACCTACCGCATCGAGCGCGCAGAGGTAGGTGGTCTCGATTAGTCTTTGGTCTCTGCCTCGCGAAAACACGAAGTCACGGAGCCACGACCTGCTCCGAATAACCTGATCGGACCTCCCGCCGGAAGCGAGAAGGAGCACTCTGTCTTTGGTGGAAGGTGGACTGGTCTGCTGCTTTGCGATCTCGAAAGCGCCACGAGAACTGATGTCACGGCCTCTTGGTGGCCCAAATCTAGGCGATCCTGCTCTGTCGCCGATCCACGTGCGTGCGCTGCGTCACGGCAATATACATCCTGGTGAAGAGCCACCCCAAGCGTCACGATGTCGTGTGACGGTCTAACCCATCACATATCGATGAACCACATGCGCCATGTCGGCTACTATGGTGTGCGCATGTCGGCCAGGAGTCGAACTCGTGTTGTACTCACGATAGTCCTCGATCTGTCTCGAGTCGAGAACCTATCTCTGCGGGCTCTCACTCGCTCGGAAGGCAGAAGTGGTCTAAGCGCCTCTGTGAACTCTTCCCAATCACCGGAAGAGCATCCTCACCTCGACAATACCCGTGACTCAACAGTTCAACGCAATATCGCGTAGCGGTAGAAGCTAGTATAACGACTCGATCTCCGATGCCCTAAGGACTGCGTGGTCGCTATGCTTCTTGGACGAACTCCTGCGGATCCTCGCCAAATCTCGAACCATAGAACTTCGGGTGGGTGACAACCCGAAATCTGAATCGTAAGCCGCGGCTCTGGGTTGGCGCTTGCTCTGTCGGTGCTGCCACTATGTTGGTCGATGCGAATCTGTTCCCGTAATCTGTACTCGGACCACGGTAGTGGAGAGGCTCGTCTGCGCGGTCTCGATGGCGCGTCCGCGCCTCGAACTGCTTGGTGGCGGCGGCGTGGAGCTTCGCCGCCACTAAACATCATCTGGTAGGGCGGTCGCTTTGCCTCGTGACTCTCGCGTCCCACTAGCAAGGCGCCGGTGCCTTGCCGCCGGGCTGCGGTTGCCTTGCGTGGGCATAAGCGATACATAAAGGAAAACATCGGAGGAGGTTGACCTATAACTCGGCTATTGCACGATCTTAGAGTGAAAGAATGAAACCAATCCTAAATATCCTGCGGACCTCACGATTATAGATGTGGTGCGACACGCGATAATCAAGACTACTAGATACGATGCGTGGACACTTTCCGAGGACAACTGGCTTTGATACCACTTTTGTCACGACCCAACCGGGGCGCATCGGTACCTGCGGGTACCGCATCGGTATATGTCAGAGAATAGCAGCGGAACATACATAACGCATAACTTATAAAAGGGTAAACATCATCGGCGGTAGATAAAGTGCCTTCCATAAAACATACTTAAACAAAGTATAGCAAGCGGTACAACGGTTCTTATAGCCCAAAACATACGTGTGACCACGGACCTCTAAAGATATGGCGTGGCGGGGCGGGGCCACGCCATACCTGAATGTACAAAATACCTATAACATCGGGGAATATCCGTACCGATAAACAAGCTTAGGAGGAATGGAGCTTCGACAGGAATAGTGATCCTAAGCGAGGATCCTCAATGCGCTTACTGCACTGTGGCGTGAGCGGCCCCGAGAAGGGTCGATGCTGATATGTACCAAGTATGTAAAGCTTGAAAATACTGTAATGAAAATATCATAAGTCTAAAAGTAAGCTGGAGTCATGGAAGAAAGTCAAAATACCTTTTACTGTGCCTTACTAACAATGAGAGTGACAAGTATATATATATATATGTAATACTGCATAAAATAGGGGCCTTAGGATCAAAGCGGTACCTGCTTGTAGTATCAATAAGCACCCTACTCGCGGGACTATTTCACCGCGTAGGTCTGTGGACCCGCGTGAGATATTCCTCGCATAGGTTGTACCGCCGCGTGGGACTATTTCACCGCGTAAGCCCATGGGACTCGCGTGAGGTATTAAATCGCATCGTGGGTAGCAAATCCACAGGCAGGTGGTATAACGATCTTGGGGACTTTCCACAAGATATCTTCTTACCACAGGCGGATGGTATAACGATCTTGGGGCTTGCCGCCGGATATACTCTTTGAAGGCGGATGGTATAACGATCTTGGGGCTTGCCCGCCGGATATACTCTTTGCGAAGAAGGTGGTATGGCGATCTTGGGGCTTGCCGCCGGGCATACTCTTACCTGGAGTAGGTGGTATAGCGATCTTGGGGCTTGCCCGCCGGATATACTCTTACCCTAGCTCGTCTGTCATCATAACATAATCGTAAATAAGTTAAGAAAACTTATAACTTCTTATTAGTCTTGTTCATATACCTCTCATTTTAGTTTACTTAAGGCACTTAATCATATCTTTAATAAAGAACACCGGAGTTTAACCCAGTACTACATGCTTGACTCTTTTAAAAATGACTCTTCTTTATACATAAAACTCTTGGGCAATTGATGCCTTAAAACCAATTTGCCTCGCGTATCTTTATCTTACTTAGAGTAAATCTCTTCTCATTAACCCTTTTATGAAGCTAATAAACCAACTTCCCATAAAGTTGTTATATTAACTCTACACTTTAGTAAAATCATACTTTTCCCTAACTAAGGGACTTATACATTCTTAAAGCAGACAAGTCATTATATACTTAAAATAAGTAAGAATACCAAATCTTGTCGTCTGCAAGTACTACATAGTTTCATCTATTCATGCTCGAGAGATAGGAAAGCTTCACATACCTCTTTGGTCAATCCACTTGCCAAGTCGAACTCATGAGTAATATTTCAACCTATAATAGTCATGATACGTTTATTAACCTCTAATCTTAATGTAGAACAATCCAAGTTCAAAGTCACTAAATTCTATGGAAATTTGGGCAGCATTTCCTTTGTTTCTACTCACTTTGCCACCTTTCTCAAGGCCAAATTTATCATCCAAACACCACATTTAAGGTTCAACAATCCAACTTTGTCACCCTCCCAAGGTCTTTTAAAAGAAAATCTGACTTTTCCTAAGTCTTTCCGCCCAAAAATCCCGCCTCGGCGCCGCGGCGCTGAAACCTCCGCAACCTCTCTGAACTTTCGGTGCCGCGGCCTGGCATCTGGCGCGGCCACTGCAACTTCAGCGACCCTCGATTTTAGCGCGGCCCAAGAGTGTGAATCGTGGCCTCAACGTCGATTGGTGTGGCTATTGCCGAATGGTTCTGCACTGGTTCGGCTGTGGGTGTGGCCCAAACACGATGGGCCTAAGCACGTTGGGTTGCTGGCCAATGTGCCTTGGACTGGGCCTAGTCCAAGTTCACGAAGGAAAATATCGGTAGTACTGACCCGAGGCCACTGCCGGGCCCGATGTGCGATCCGGCTGCCATTGTTTGGACTTAGTGGTGTACTTAAATGACCAGTTCAATTATGAGATGGTCAAGCCACGCGGCATAGTTATAGTTTCGCTTATTATTAAGAAAAAGTTGACCTATCAAATTTAAATTTTAAATCCAACGAGTGTTAATTATTTACACTAAAAAATAGCAGGGTGATAATGTGAGAAAATGACATAAATGGTCTCTTGTATTTTAGTAGGTTTAAAATAGTTCCTTAAATATCAACTGAGCAGATTTTGTCCATTAATTTTATTAAAAGTTTTCTGTTTAATATTTACTAAACTCTGATTGTTAATTTAACCAAAATCGTGAAATAATTCTTTAAACAGAAATACGAGAGATTTTCGTCAAAATTTCAAAAATCGTAACATAAAAACTACATCAAACATAAAAAAAATAGACCAAAATAACAGAAATTGCACCTCAAAAATAAAAAGTAATATAAACTAAAGAATCTTATTTAATTTGTAGTGATTGATTATTTTGCTTTCCTAACATTTGAAGTCTTAAATAAGATGATATTTTTTTGAATATGAAGAAATAAAGAAGTCATTGCGATATTCCAATGAAACGTATTCTCTTTCCGTCCCAACAAATTATTTTTTTCGACAGCATTGCTTCTATGATCTTAGGGGGGCGGGTGACCTGAACCCTTTTCCTCCTCTTTCCAAGGAAAGGTGTCGAAGGAATAGGCACATTTAGAATCTTGAAAATAAGTTAGAAAACCTTGATAAATTGTGGAACATTTTAATAATTATAATTAGTACTAACATTTAATAAAAGTTAGAAGGTGTATATCAGTATATGACGCATCACATGTACCATCTACTTATAGAGAATTTCGCAGTGTTGCCAGTTGCCAGTTGCCACTAAGACTAACAATGTTACTTGTTGAATACAAGGTATACTCTCGGTACAGAATACGTAATGAGATCACTTATTTCCTTCTTTTGGATTTGTTTGGCACTATCTTTTTATTAGTCTCCTTCTGGAATTTTTTTTTTAGAAGTAATGTAACTTTAAACTTCATATTTTATTCTTCATAAGAAATTTTTATAGTTACATAAATATTATGAATGAAAGAATGTAAGAAATAATTCCTTGATTATTCATATTAATGAAAGACATATATATACAAGTTACAAGGAAGATCATCTTCCTATTCTACCTAGAAATTCTTATTCTATTTGAAGACTAACTTTACAATTATGGTAATATTACACTCCTAATTAAGGTACAAACCTAAGTCTAATATTTACCAAATACACAAGGAAAGGTGAAGGGCCCCACACGGTACATGGGCCACACGGCTGGACCATCGTTTAACACACCCCATGATCATGGCGGGCGGTCTTCGTACGTTGAGACTGTCTCTAAAATCTTCAAAAAGGACTGAGGGAAGACTCTTTGTAAAGATGTCTGCAATTTGATATCTCGAAGGAACAAGGCAGACGCGTACTTGTCCTTTTGCTACCTTTTCTCAAACAAACTGAATATTCATCTCTATGTGTTAAGTACGCTGATGCTGAACTGGATTACCAGAAAGGTAGATGACACTTATATTATCACAATACACCAAGGTAACTTTCTCAATGGGACAATGAAGCTCTAAAAGAAGATTTCGTAACCAACATGATTCGGAGACCACATTAGCTATCCGCGATACTCGGCTCTGCGCCCGAGCGTGGCGTAGATTGGCGCTTGGCGGACCATGAGACCAAGTTGTTACCCAAAACATACAATATCGGGCGTGGGCAAATGCGGTGTCAGGACAACCACCCCAATCAGCATCTGTATAGGAGACCAATGTAGACGTCGACGAAGGATACAAATGCAAATCATACTCAAGTGTTCCCTGAATGTACCTAAGAACGTGTTTGAGTGCATTCATATGCTCAACTCTGGGATCATGCATAAATAAACACACCTGTTGTACGACATATGTAATGTCTGGTCGCGTGAACGTCAGATACTGAAGGGCGCCTGCAAGTAGGGGTTCACAAAAGGTTAAAATCGAACCGGACCAGACCGAAGACCGAAAATCGACATTACTAGGACCGAAGATCGGACCGAATTTCTCGGTCCGATCCAGGTCATTTTCGGTCCGGTCCGGCCTATTGGACCGAATGGACCGAATTTGCCACCCAGTCGGCCCGCCCGTCGGCCGGACGTATTGACATATCAAATATAGGTTGTAAATTGATCAAACTTTATATGGTCATAACTTTGCGCTCGGACGTCCGTTTTACCTATTTTTTTTTTGATTTCGCGTATTTTTTCGATACGGGGTGGCCAAACTGACGAAGCTGTTTGATTTCGTCGATTTCTCCAAAAACGTCCATCTTGCCCCTCAATTTCACTTTTCCCCCAAATCGTTACGTTTTTCCCCTTTTTCAATCTTAATATCTCGCTATGTACAATTGATTTCAACGTAAAAATTTTGTGGCACCGCGTCCGAGAATGTCAATTTCAGTATTGAAAATTCAATTTAAAAAAAAAACGGACCTCGAAACCCGACCCGATCCGGAATTATATAATATTATATATTAGAAATTTAGAAAATTAGGAATTATATATATTAGAAATTTAGAAAATTATAAATTATATATATTATATATATTAGGAATTATATAATTCAATATATATTAGGAATTATATATATTATATATATTATAAAAATTAAAATTAAAATTAAAATTTTCGGTCCGGACCGGACAGAAAACTCAAATTATGAGGACCGAATTTTTCGGTCCGAACCGATTTTTGTGAAGCCTACCTGCAAGACTATGATAGCTGGTCGGGTCCTCATACGGAGAGCCAGCTGCAGCACCCAACTTGGGTTTAGTATCAACTGGAGTAGAAGTGGACTTACAGGATGACATCTCAGCCCTCTCAATGATCTCTGTTGCATACTTTCTCTGTGATAAGAACAATCCACCTGCATGACGAGTTAAAGCAATCCCCAAAAAATAACTCAAATGGCCCAGGTCCTTCATGGCAAACTCAGAACTGAGCATTGTCATAATAGACTTGCGCAAAGTATCAGAAGAGGCAGTCAAGATAATATCATCAACATATAACATAATATAAGTCATGGAAGATCCTCGACGATATACGAATAATGAATTATCAGACATGCTGTGAGAAAAATCCATAGTCGAAACAAAATCAGCAAACCTCTTATACCAAGCTCGTGGAGACTGCTTAAGCCCATACAAGGACTTCTTCAATAGACATACATGATTAGGATATCTAGTATCCCTAAATCTCAAAGGCTGATGCATATACACTGTCTCCTAAAGATCACCATGTAGGAAAGTATTCTTCACATCTAGCTGATGAATGAGTCATGATTTCGAAAGAGCCAAGCTGAGCACAGTACGAATGGTAGCCGGCTTGACCACTGTGCTAAATGTCTCACCACAATCTACACCAACCTGTTGAGTCTTACCATCACCTACAAGTCTAGCCTTATGTCTTGCAAATGAACCATTCGAATTTTTCTTATGAACAAAAATCCACATAGAGCGAATAATATTAACATCAGATGGACGGGGTACCAACTCCTACGACTTATTATCAATAAGAGCATTATATTCCTCGGTCATGACAATTTTCCAAATAGGGTCATTTAAAGCAGACACATGATTACGGGGTAATGGAGATTTAAGAACATTTGAATTTAAATTGAAATGTCTTTTTGGTTTAAAAACACCCATTTGACTACGAGTGACTGGATCATGACTCTAGGATGGATTGGGTGAATTTTGGGAATTTTTAGAAATATCTGGAAGTACCGTCGAAGGTGTCGCGGCTCTGGGGATCGCTGCGGCACTGAAATGCTGCGAGGACTCGCGGGAGTTGGCCTTGTGGCGCTCTACATGCGAGGGCATGTGAGCGGAGTTTTAGAAAACCTGCGTATTTTCTGACAAACCTGAAAAATGTCGGAGAACATAGGGGGAGATAGCATCATCTAAAAAATCATAGGAATTAGACACGGGTTTTTCAACTTTAAAGAAAGAAATTGAGATTCATCAAAGAGAACATGACGACTAATGATGATTCGTTTAGAGGACAAATCAAAACATTTATAACCACAGTGATTTGACGGAAAACGTAAAAATACACAAGTAGTAAAACGTGCCTGAAGTTTGTTGATTGTAGTGGATGGAAGAAGTGGATAACACAAGAATCCGAAGACCCTAAGAAGAGTGTATAACAAAGTCTTATTGTATAACACTTTTAGAGGGGATGAATATGTCAAACCTTTAGAGGGAAGAATATTTAGGAGATCGATAGCCATTTGTAGTGCATGATGCCAAAATAATGGAGGAACGGAAGAATGAACCAATAAAGTGCGGACAATATTATTAATGGTATGAATTTTTCGCTCAGCTTTCCCATTTTGTGAAGACTTATGAGGACAAGAAAAATGAAAATTTATCTCATTTTGAGCACAAAACTGCCTAAATTCTCCATTATCATATTCTTTGTCATTATCACATTAAATGTTTTTTATTTTTCGTTCGAATTGCGTTCTTATGAAGTCTCTAAATTTTATGAAGATGGAAAAATGTGAGATTTTTTCGCAATTGGAAACGTCCATAAATATTTAGTATAGTCATCTAAGAATAGAACATAATAACGATGACCCATAGAACTGAGAACCGAAGATGTCCATAAATCACTATGAATAATTTCAAATGGTATAAAAGTATTCGAATTTGAAGCTACAAATGGCAACTTAATAATTTTTTCCAAAACACGGGATTGACAAATTGGAGTACTACGCGTACCCTTACAAGAAATAAACTTATGTCTATCTAAAGAAGATAAAATAGACGACCCCGGATGACCTAGAAGAGCATGCCACAAGGAAGGAGCAAGAGCTGCAAAGGTGGATGACATAACTTGACGCGAGACGCTTGGACTTGGTGTGATTGGATATAGCCCCCCCCCCCCCCCACTGTTACACCTCATGAGATGACTCCCCGTCTTGAAATCCTTTATAGAAAATCCAAATGGATCCAAATTAATAGAAACCCAGTTATCAGTTGTGAATTTACGGACATATATTAAATTTTTAATTAATTTTGGGGCATGAAGGGTATTTTTCAGGACAAGTGGTGGATGAGGAGGGGACAAAGTTTTATGACCATAACCCTTAATTGGAATAGAATTTCCATTACCAACATTTATACCACGATTAGTGCTCAAATTAGAATAAGACGAGAGAGTACCTTGATCGGATGTCATGTCATGTGGGTAGCGGCGCCGGTGTCCATGTACCAATTAGGGTCCGGTTGAGTCAAGCCAAGTGTGTGCATCGGCTTGATGTCGGTGCATGTATGTCCCGGCTGCGTGGTGAGCCTGATGGGGGCGAGGCCCAAGTATACTAGACTGTTGAGGCGCCCTTGTCTGTTGATGCGAACCCAGTGCAGATCGGGAGAAAGGCTGGGCGGCAGTATCTGGCGGATCTTGGCGCCGCATGAGGCTAAGGTGGAGGCTGCGCCAGTAAGGTTGGCCGCGTCTTTGGGACCAGCGCCACTATCGAGGGCTCCACGCATTGTTGTCGCTGTTATTTGTCGCCACGATTCTTGCTATTATTCTTCTTATTTTGGCCTTTTTTACCACATCCGTTGTTGTGACGTTGGGTCACGGTGGCTGGATTGGAAGGAGAAAATTTGGAGCAGTCACCATACCGACATGACGACTCCCAATCGCTACTTTCTTAGCCAAGCCAGCTTCATCCAATGTAAGCATGGAACGGCCTGATAGAACTCTGGCAAGATGCTACTCTGTCGAATAACTGAATCAACACCATTATAGGCCTCTGACAGGCCTGCAATCATCTGAAGAATGAGACGACTGTTAGAAACAGGAGAAATAACATCATATAAACAAAGGAACAATCAAAATAGGCAAGCCGACAAGACTGCCACTATATACGGGAACTTCCCAAACAAGTGCAACAATACTGCTAGCTCAATCGCATAAACGTTCTACACAAGTTCAAAACACATCTATCACCTGCTGTCTGGACCTCAAGAGTACAAAGCGACATATGATTTAGCGGGGCCGTCGTGCCCAAAATATACATAAGTCTGGAATGCAAAGATCTGTACCATAATAACTGGCTCCGGAACAAGGGAGCTGTCACCTAACCGATCACATGTACCTGCGGGCATGACGCGACCCAGGAGAGAATTCGATGCGAAATAATGTACTGAGTATGTAAACGTGAAATACTATAAATAAGATCATAATTGTGTCATGTAAAATAGAGAGTCAACTGTGTCATAAGAGACTGAGAGTCATACCAGTAATCGTGAATATTTAACCATATAATCATCAGATATAAGTAAATGAATAAACTATTCGGCACTTTGATGAGGGACGCGGTGAAATATATTGTCCTGGGTATCTGCACCTGCATCACTGATGCATGTCCGTGGAATCATCATATATGTATACATAAACTGCCCGACCCTCTAGTGAGGGACGCGGTGAATCATCCTGATATATGTGTACGAATCTGCCCGGTCCGGGACGCGGTGAAGTGGAATGGTAATACTTTGCACTAGTGGATATCATGAGCAAATATATGCAATTTTAAATTATCCCTTGACTCTCAATAAAATCATTAATTGAACCTCTTACTAGAAAGTCACATGTACTTCTCATAACTCATATTGCTAAGAATTAGACTGTGAAGAATCATGTACGTCCGTCGTACATTCACTTTGTATAAGATACATGCCAAATGAAAGAAGTAATAATTCACAAAAAAATCATGCCAAAAGAAGGAAGAATAGACTTACATACCTTTTAAGCGAACTAATCAACTTAATGCTAAGATATGCCTCGTCTAGTATGTCACTAACAATGATAATACGTTCGTCAATTCTACTATCCCTAACGTAAGTTATATCGAATAGCGACTTCCTATTTCTATAGAAATTTGGGCAGCATTTCCTCTGTTATGTGCGTATCCACAATTTTCCAATAATCCAAATCAACCAACAATTCAAATCCAGCCAATAATCACTATCATTTCAATATGTAGTCAAAATTATCTCAAACATTCCATTTACGTCGTTAGTGCGCATACCTTCTCTTTGTAATTATTCCATTTAACAACTTCAATAACCAAGACAACTACTACATTTATTTCTCATAGTAGTCAATCATTTAGTTACGTTAGTTCATGGGAGCAATCCAATCTTCTAACAACATCGTCCATTCAAGAATATAAAATTAACACTTTAATCCTTTCAAGGCATGTATATGTAACTACCTCAATACATATGCGTATTTGTAACTTATATTTAAACACTAATTCAGCTCGTAATACATTACCATAATGTTCAATAATTTCCATCAACTTTTTGGTCATATCAACATGTTGTAATTCTAAAACTTCCCCTTTTAATTCTTAAAATTCCAATTTTTTGTAATTCCTTCATAAAATAATTATCTCTTAATTATCAAGGCTACGTCTCCATTCGCAACATGCTATTAGTGATAAAAATTTCATCACAACACTCCAATCCGATACACATAAAGTAGTCTTCAAATTGGTCCGACAACATAATTCCATAACTCTTTCAAATTCAATTTCATATTTCAACATTCTTATATAAACAATTTACAACCTAAATCTCAATGTTTTCTTTCGATTTGTAGCATGAAATTAGCAACCATAACACAATATTTCAACTACGACAACATGCAACTTCAATTATAGCGTGGAAGGAAGAATTTTCATACCTTAATTTAATCCCCAAAACAGTCCCGATTTTTAGAGACTGCTTCGTCAGCTGAACTTGTAACGTCGATAACTCTCTACACCGGTGTCCCATCGACGAGTGGTTTGTTGCTTTGGAAACTAGACTCGACGAAATTCATTTTAGGCTTTTGAAACACCCAAAAACCGCTAATATACGAGGAGATATACCCCTCCAAAGTTGAATAAAATTCTGCCCAGCAGTCCCAATTTTGCCACTGTTTTCGCTCCAATCTTTTGCTTCAATTTCACACTTCTTCAATTCCAAATCGACATGCAACAATTCGATAATGTTACTCCATCATTCCTATGTTTTCTTCTTGCTAAAATATCATCAAAAATGTTGAAAAACCTAGCCGCAATTCTCGACCAGCAGGCCCGCGGTAACCCACTGTTTGGGTTCAATTTTCTTGCTTCTAATTGTAATAATAATTAATCTAGGGAGATGATGATAACTTGACTTCAATTCTTGGCTAAGGATAGTATAATTTTTCGGATTGACATTTGAGAGAAAGAGATGAAGTTTGGTATTTAAGAATGAGGTTGAGATTGGAATGAAAAAAAAAGGGTTTGGGTCTTTTAAATTGAAAATCTGAAAATAGTTTTTCAAGACTTACACTTTGACCCTCTTTAATGCCTTTTTTGTTAAAACAACCCCAAGTAATAATTCTTAATCTCCCCCTTCAATTAATCTCAACACTCGCTGCCTTAAATTCTTTTCGTCGTATCTATATATCTTACTAACCCATAACGGAAATTATATATGTATATATACCACCATTACTAAAGAATTTTTCGACGTCGCATTCGTCATTACCAATAGTTAATCTGTATTAGCACGTAAAATATATTTAAATTTGATAATTGGAAATCTTAATCCTTAATGACGTTCTTAATTATTGTCTTAATTTACGAGGTGTAACATCCTTCCCCCCTTAGAAACATTCGTCCTCAAATGTTTATAACAAGTCTTATGCTAAAACAATTTGACAATCTCCTTTATAACTATGTCTATCCACCTATACCCAGCAAACCAACAGATGCCTCACAGGGCCACAATATAACACACATGTGATTCACCAATTCAAAATAGTTAAGTAAGAAATCAAATTACCTGTGAATATTCAACTGAATCTCATGTAACACCTTGAATAAAGTTAAAGAGCCTCCATGCAGTACTATATTCCTTTATTTTTAAATTTGCCACAATATTATAGCTGATACAACCTTGTACACCTGCTTCAATTTGTAATGGCATGTAGTGCCCACCATATATGCATTGCATGCTTAACGTGACGATAATTCATGGGTATACCCGCTGCATTGTTAAAATAACTCCATATAGATTTGACAAACTCCCTTGTAAGAAACAAGTGACCTATCATTTCTTGATGTAAAATATTATATCAACAACATCTTGTTACTATATTAATTCCCATACTTTGCAACACTTCATCCACTTGAATTTTAAATTTCCACACCGTCCATAGGAAGAAATTTACCTTGAATGACATTCTTTTAACCTACATTTACCTATATACCTCAGAAGGATAGGATCTTTATCTCAATAAATCCCATGCACTTGACACAGTAAATTTACTAGAACTGTCATTATCCACCAAGGATTATCCACAGGGTATATACCAAGTATGTAGTGACATGTGAAACAATGTCATCTGGTAGATACTACCCTAGCTTTGACAAACCTCATCAATCCCCACGTAGTAGTTCTTTGACATCTTCTATCCTTTCATTAATAAGAAACTCTGATAGTAGTATATATTGTAATGTTTCCAATTTGGTACGATTATCAAATCAAATGTTAGCGGTCCCACTCTTTGTTTCCCACCAGATTTCTTGTTCAATGTTATCCTTTACCTCAACAACCATTTTCAAGGCTTGAGAAGCACATTCCCGTTGCACATATTGAGGGTAATGCTTCAGAGTACATGCTCCCTAGAAAGTTAACCCATAGAGCGTTGGTGGTACTAGATTTCCATCATAGCTTTTTACACAATGCCTTTAATATATCCAAAATGAGGTCTGAACCCCAATCCACTATCATCCTTAGGCAAGTACGTTTTTAACAATGTAAACCAATGCTTAGCCTTAACATCATCCTTACTATACACCAGAAGAAAATTACAACTATTTGTATGTATATATTTGATCACACATTTTGCAAGTCTTATAGCAGGCGGTATGTGTATAGGCACACTTGTGATACACTAGTAATCAACACTGCTTTACCTCATGGTGACAACAATTTTTCTTCCCAAGACTGTAACTTGTCTTTAATCTTCTTAATTAATTCAGCATAGTCTATCTCCCTCTTTCTAACATGTAATACTGGACATCCTAAATACATGAATGGAAATGTTCCCCTTGTGAAACCAGTAATACCTTTTTCTTACTGAATCAAGTTACTAGGAGTCTTAGCATGCATATAAACAGAACTCTCATTTTATTGATCAAATGGCCAGAAGCTTCTTCATACTCTTTCAAAGTCTGCCTTAACTCTTTGTAAAATCATTCTATTTGCTTTGGTTGGAAATTCTTCAAACAACTCCTCTTTAAATCTAACAATATCCTCCAAAAGTTTCCTTACTCCATAATAATAGGGCAGTCTTGACATTCTTCAGTTTCGGTATAAAAGAAACGAAATCATCTTAAGCAACA
Organism: Przewalskia tangutica; assembly: GCA_029844215.1. Taxonomy (NCBI): domain Eukaryota; kingdom Viridiplantae; phylum Streptophyta; class Magnoliopsida; order Solanales; family Solanaceae; genus Przewalskia; species Przewalskia tangutica. The sequence goes on from CM056726.1 coordinate 12,531,380, forward strand.
AAAGTGTGTCAATTTCGATTTAGCGCTTAAAATAATGCTTCATATTCTGTCCAAACCAAGCTAAAATAAATGTTTGCTAACATTCTATCGAACCTCTTAAAAGTAGAGTCATTATCGGCTCTCTTATTCCACTACTTAAAAAGACTCCCTTTAAATCAGTTTCAAACATTTCACATGAATTAGTACCAAATGCAATGATCTTCACGCTCTGCAGGATATATCTGAAGACCGCCCATTGTCTCCCTTCCATTTATAATAACATTGAAATCCCCACTAACTAGCCAATGATCCCGCATATCGTCGACAATATAGTATAAACTATCCCAGAGACAACCTTCCCAATGCATCACTCTTTGCATTTACCATAGTATATCTACCTAGTTCATGTAACATCTTCCCCAGTGAGTCCTTAAGTTTGTCATGTTAATCATCCCTCATATTATCTCTGATTAAGTTTCTCTACTGATAAATATATTTAGGATAGACATATCCGTTTCCACTGCCCTGTTTTTCTCCACATTGGACATCATTGTCCCATCTTCCTTTAATATCATTGTGTTACTATTATTAGAGTTGTTACCATTGGTACACACCTCCTGTCTCTTGTCAACATTCCGCTCCTCATTAACTTTTGCTGCTACAAAGGCTCCTTCAACCTGTTCTTTAGTAGTAAGAGTTGCTTTTGATTCTTCTATCAACTGTGGGTCCTTAATGAGTTGTTTTACTTCTACCACCTTACCATTTTCGTCTTCCTTATTCTATTTATTTCCATATTTTTCCCCGGTATCTCTTTGTTCCTCCTTATTTGCATTATTACCGTTTGTCTCCTCAAGTGACATTTGTTTTATCCTCTCGTTGGACTTACTAACTCAGTTATGTATTTGGCTGAGTCAACATTTGTCACTTTGGCTACATCCCACTGAGTATCTATTATCACTTCGTTGAATTCATCTATATCTTTGTTGCTCTCTTATATGTTTTCCATCCTTCTATTATGGTCTGTAGAAATTCAGGATTCAACCTTCACCTATTAAAGTATCTGAACTTATACTAAGTCATTATGCCTACTTCTCATCCAATTAACCCAAGAGAATGTTCATATATACCTGGTTTCTTGAAAGGCACCTTAGAAACATGTAGGTTATCAACTCATTCTTGATTAGTAAGTGTTGTTATACACCATGCATGCCACTCATTTCACCATAATCTGCTACATACTGTTTAAAATCTCTTATCTCAGTCTTAGCGACATGACACTTCACTCTTCCAATAAATAACTACAGTTTTCTTTTAAGAGTCACATCATTAAACACATACACCAAGGTCACATGAAAACTTTTCTTTGTACCCCGATGTGTTACCCCACAATATATCAATTATTCTGTACAACTTAATATCTACTTCATAGAGATGAGGCTTTCACAATAACCATATTCCTCCATTTGGATGCTCGGTAAGATTAGTACTTAGAAGATCACCCACTACGCAAATTAAGCGAGGTATTATGAGCTTCTTCCCTTTTTAACCTTTGGTTCCAAGAGACCAAATAGCCTCATCTTAGCATTCTGCGTGAACTAATGCATTGAACTGTGCACAATACATACCTCGGTTACCAATCCTTCAAATAACTTCTTAACTGAAAATATAAACTCCAGAGGTTACAATATTTAAAATGCTTGACACAACTATACACTAATAAGATGCTCATCATTCCCAAGTTCTAAGCCATTTGCGAAATAAACTCAATTAATCCCTATGTCCAACACTTCCCAACATTCGGTTCAAAGTAAGAAAAATGTTTTCATTCTTTTATATTAATCTTATTATCCCAGAAGTAATAGCCCCTTCTTAATCTTACATGGGAACAATATTCTTTTGCAGTTTCCTACCTTCACATAGTCCAACAACATGACATACCATAAAACAGTCACAGATTCTAACAATTAGAGCTAAAAATTAATTAGAGGTATGAAGGAGGAAAGAGTAGGTAAGCTTCATTTTCTATCTTTGGAAGGAAAATTTCAATCTATGTAACTATAGAGCAGATAAAGTAGCATAACAGAGTACTAATTCGTAAGATAGAGACTACTGCAATTCATTTCACAAGTCGACACCTCATTCATGGCCTGAAAGGGATCTTATCACTACTCGTAATTATAAACGACTTTATTTCTTTTAACACTTGTTCACTCATTTCTTACTTGTCATACTTTTCATAACTCCAACATATTCTAGTATACATACGTAATCTTGGACATTGCTCCTGGTTCCAATCATTGATGATATCATCCCTTAAGTGATGAATTGTTAACTTATTTTTTTATTTGGTACGTAAAAGATTCTGAAGAGTTACCTTACCTGTCGTTGACCCAGTATCTCCAAACCTGGTCATCATACTTATATTCAAACTCTTTCACTTCCCTTATGGCTTGACGCACCAAGTCAAGTCTGAATAACTCTGATTTTCATTCCGAGCCACTGTCGATGTCTTTCGAGACATAGATGCAACCACAATAATTATTAGGAAGAGGGGGGAGATTATCCTAATGACATAGCTCTATTGCACGATCTACGAGATGAAAGAGTAGAAACCAATCCTAAATGTCCCGCAGCCTCCTGCGTATAAGTATGGTGCACAACATACCCATACACAAGACTCTACTAGACACGGTCTGTAGACACTCCGAGGACTAACTGCTCTGATACCACTTCTTTCACGACCCGACCCGACGGGTCGCGACCCGACGCCCTAATTGGACGCCATTACACTAAGCTGTCACGTAATCAACTGACACTTAAGGGTAATAGAAAATTCGGCAGCACAACACTACATCTATAACATATACCTAAAATAGGCGAGCCGATAAGGCTGCCTTACACAACTAACCAACAATCACAACAGGCGAGCCGATAAGGCTGCCTTACACAACTAACCAACAATCACAACAGGCTAGCCGACTAGACTGCCACCAAATAACATCATATAAACAAAGGAACAATCAAAATAGGAAAGCTGGCAAGGCTGCCACTATATACGGGAACATCCCAAACAAGTGCAATAATACGGCTAGCTCAACCGCATAAACGTTCTACACAAGTCCAAAACACATCTATCACCCACAACTGTCTACAGACCTATAAGAGTATAAAACTGACATATGACGGGACAGGGCCCCGTCGTGCCCAAAATATACATAAGTCTGGAATGCAAAGATCATGCCATAATAATCGCTCGGAACAAGGGAGCTCCTTAGCAGCGGGTAGATATCCTAAACTGGAGGGTCACCTAACCGATCACCTGTACCTGCGGGCATGAACGCAGCCCCCCGAGGAGAGGGGGGTCAGTACGAAATAATGTATTGAGTATGTAAACGTAAAATACTGTAAATAAGATCATAACTGTGTCACGTAAAGTAGAGAGTCAACTGTGTCATAAGAGACTGAGAGTCATACCAGTAATCGTGAATGTTTAACCATATAATCATCAGATATAAGTAAATGAATAAACTGTCCGGCCCTTTGGTGAGGGACGCGGTGAAATATATTGTCCTGGGTATATGTACCCGCATCACGGATGCATGTCCGTGGAATCATGATATATGTATACATAAACTGCCCGACCCTCTAGTGAGCGACGCGGTGAATCATCCTGATATATGTGCACGAATCTGCCCGGCCCGAGACGCGGTGAAGTGGAATGGTAATACTTTACACGAGTGGATATCATGAGCAACTATATGCAATTTTAAATTATCTCTTGACTCTCAATAAAATCATTAATTGAACCTCTTACTAGAAAGTCACATGTACTTCTCGTAACTCATATTGCTAAGAATTAGGCTGTGAAGAGATCATGTACGTCCGTCGTACATTCACTTTGTATAAGATACATGTCAAATGAAAGAAATAATAATTCACAAAAAAAATCATGCCAAAAGAAGGAAGAATAAGCTTACATACCTTTTAAGCGAACTAATCAACTTAATGCTAAGATATGCCTCGTCTAGTATGTCAACCTATAACAATGATAATATGTTCGTCAATTCTACTATCCCTAACGTAAATTATATCGAATAACGACTTCCTATTCTATAGAAATTTGGGCAGAATTTCCTCTGTTTATGTGCGTATCCACAATTTTCCAATAATCCAAATCAACCAACAATTCAAATCCAACCAACAATCCAAATCAAACCAATAATCACTATCATTTCAATATGTAGTCAAAATTATCTCAAACATTCCATTTACGTCGTTAGTGCGCATACATTCTCTTTGTAATTATTCCATTTAACAACTTCAATAACCAAGACAACTACTATATTTATTTCTCATAGTAGTCAATAATTTAGTTACGTTAGAATTATTAATGGGAGCAATCCAATCTTCTAACAACATCTCCCATTCAAGAATATAAAATTAACACTTTAATCCTTTCAAGGCATGTATATGTAACTACCTCAATACATATGCGTATTTGTAACTTATATTTAAACACTAATTCAGCTCGTAATACATTACCATAATGTTCAATAATTTCCATCAACTTTTTGGTCATATCAACATGTTCTAATTCCAAAACTTCCCCTTTTAATTCTTAAAATTTCAATTCCTCTTGTAATTCCTTCATAAAATAATTATCTCTTAATTATCAAGGCTATGTCTCCATTCGCAACATACGAATACGATTAGTGATAAGAATTCCATCACAACACTCCAATCCGATGCACATAAAGTAGTCTTCAAATTGGTCCGATAACATAATTCCATAACTCTTTCAAATTCAATTTCATATTTCAACATTCTTATATAAACAATTTACAACTTAAATCTCAATGTTTCTTTCCAATTTGTAGCAGGCAATTAGCAACCATAACACAATACTTCAACTACGATAACATGCAACTTCAATTATAGCGTGGAAGGAAGAATTTTCATACCTTAATTCAATCCCCAAAACAGTCTCGATTTTTAGTCACTGCTTCGTCAGCTGAACTTGTAACGTCGATAACTCTCTACTCCCGTGTTCCATCGACGAGTGGTTTGTTACTTTGGAAACTAGACTCGACGAAATTCATTTTAGGCTTTTGAAACACCCAAAAACCTCTAATATACGAGGAAATATACCCCTCCAAAGTTGAATGAAATTCTGCCCAGCAGTCCCGATTTTGCCACTGTTTTCGCTCCAATTTTTGGCTTCAATTTCAAATCGACATGCAACAATTCGATAATGTTACTCCATCATTCCTATATTTTCTTCTTGCTAAAATTTCATCAAAAATGTTGAAAAACCTAGCCTCAATTCTCGACCAGCAGGCCCGCGGTAGCCCACTGTTTGGGTTCAATTTTCTTGCTTCTAATTGTAATAATAATTAATCTAGGGAGATGATGATAACTTGACTTCAATTCTTGGCTAAGGATAGTATAATTTTTCGGATTGGCATTTGAGAGAAAGAGATGAAGTTTGGTATTTAAGAATGAGGTTGAGATTGGAATGAAAAAAAAAAGGGTTTGGTCTTTTAAATTAAAAATCTGAAAATAGTTTTTCAAGACTTACACTTTGGCCCTCTTTAATGCCCTTTTTGTTAAAACAACCCCAAGTAATAAATCTTAATATCCCCTTCAATTAATCTCAACACTCGTTGCCTTAAATTCTTTTCGTCGTATCTATATACCTTACTAACCCATAACGGAAATTATATGTGTATACATACCACCATTACTAAAGAATTTTTCGACGTCGCATTCGTCATTATCAATAATTAATCCGTATTAGCACGTAAAATATATTTAAATTTGATAATTGGAAATCTTAATCCTTAATGACGTTCTTAATTATTGTCTTAATTTACGAGGTGTAACATTTAGCATGAATCTTGAATAATTCCTCCCATGTCCTATATTGAACGTTTTCTAGGTCAAGAACATAGAAAGAACACTTTTGATATTAGAAACTGTGAGGGCATGGTGAAAAGTGTTCTTATCAGCCATAGGGAATAGAACAACAAGATTCAGAGAAGGAAATTTGTGAAAAAGGTTTTTGGAAGAGAAGAAACTCGATTTTTTTGAAAGAAGAAACACACAAAAAAATTGAGAATTTTAGGGCAAAAAATTTCGAGAAAGAAGAAGAAATTTTGAGGACCGGAAGCAGGGTAAAGAGAACCTAGACTCTTGATACCATGAAAGAATGTAAGAAATAATCCCTTGATTATTCTTATTAATGAAAGACATATATATACAAGTTACAAGGAAGATCTTCTTCCTATTCTACCTAAAAATCACTATTCTATTTGAAGACTAACTTTACAATTATGGTAATATTACACTCCTAATTAAGGTACAAACTTAAGTCTAATATTTACCAAATACACAAGGAAAAGGGAAGGGCCCCACACGGTACATGGGCCACACGGCTGGACCCACTGTTTAACAATGACATTATATATCACAAGTTTTAAAGTCATAAAAAACACAGATGTTATGACATGTTTAAAATCATAAATTTTAAAAATTTATAATCATATAAATGTTATGATATAATCAAAATAACAAAGTCTTAATTTTTTTTTTATCTTAAACTTCATGCCGAGTTAATGAAAGAAAAAAGAAAAACAGAATTTTGGTTCATTATGGACAAGCATGTGGTATGGAATAACTCAGCAGCTCAGTAGAGTTGAGAGTTCAAACAATGTCAAGAGGCCCACATGATATTATGGTTATGGGCTTATGGACTTCAATTGGCAAAGGACCAATTTCAGTCCGAATTTGGTAGAGACTAGAGCTAAAGGACACCCACATTGGCTCTCCTGCAAGGTGACTCTATTTTCCAAACTACAACAACAACATACCCGGTGCGATCCCACATCGTGAGGTCTGAAAGGGTAGAGTGTACACAGACTTTACATCTATTTTGATAGGTAGAGCGGATGTTTTCGAGAGACCCTCGGCTCAAGACAGGCATATGCACAAGTAAAAACAAGAGGAAACAGTCAGATCCGATCAAGAAATTTAAAGAGAGATGAAAATGCTGATATCAAAAGGGAATACACAATGATAGCATATTTTGAAGAAAAAAAAGCAACTAACACTGATCTAATGATATCTTCCAAACTGATTCTTTAAAAAAAATCATTTGATATTCAAAATTCACTGATCTAATTAATTTAAATTTACATCATGTAAGGTCAATTAAATGAAAAAGCCTTCCCTACGAGATGGAAACTCTACGAGTTCAAAGTTAAAACCGAGCAATAATAAATTAAAAAAATGCTTAGTAGGTAGAATTATAACCTCTCTACCTTCACAAGGTAGGGGTAAAGTCGCGTTTCCACCCACTCTCTCTAGACCTCATTTGTTAGATTACATTGAATATGTTATTGTTGTTATTATTGCTTAGTAGAAAAAGTTACCTTATTTATATTGGAAGCTAGAAAGTTCTTGGAAGTTACAACTTACAAGTTAACACAAACACCACAATTATGGTTCCTAATGAAAACTAAGAAGCATGTACTCAATATAACAATCAAGTTTATAAAAGTTGACATAGACACCCCATTAACTATTTTTTTTATATTTAGCTTTCTTGTTCTTGAGCCATCGTCGGTTATGTCAAATATCAATAAGTGTTGAATTGAGACTCAATGTTTAAAGCAGGAGTTTAAATTCTATGAACTGATGATGTAAAATCGAAGGTAACTCTAAATAATAATATTAATAAGTAATCTAAAATAAATGAAATATAACCTCCTAAAAAGGATTAAATTACAGTGTCAAGTATATTGCTCAACTCATTGCTATCTGATTATGATCTTATAAAACTTCCTAGACCAAAAAGTTCCAATTCTCTTACATCTTACCACTCATACTGTATTATATAATATATCTTATAGGAAGATCCAAATAGTTATCAAATAGTGCTTCTATAAAGACTTTGAGAATCAATCCCATACTATCTAAGCACGTTTTGCTATGAGAAGTATAAGCTGGTCATCTACTTTTTGTGCAATCAAAGTATATAATTCACTTTTGGGATTAATTTAAGGATAAATTTGATCGATACAATTACAAGCCTACAAGTTAGCATAAAGTTAGTAAACATGTGCAACTTTGTGTGCAAGAGAAGGAAGGCCCCATCTATGATTTTCGCTAGCTCTAATAAAACACAAATTCCAAAGTGTATGACTGACATGCCTTCACCTTTTCAAAATTGAAGGTGTATTTGGTACACATGAATTTTCTTCTGAAAATGTTTTTTCATAAAAAAATAAGTAATTTTCTCACATATTTTTTTATATTTGATAAGTAAGCAGAAAATATTTTTCAAATAGCATAATGTAACATTAACTAACTTTTGAGTGATAAGTGGGGGCAGGATGGTGGAAACCGTCAACTGAAAATAACATGGGAGAGTTTCAGAGAATGATTTTCCAACTCTGTGTATCTCCTGATTCTTGTCTCTAATTTCTTTTTCTTGATTCGAGCTGAAGCAACGTATTTCTCGAGCGCAGGAGGATGTGAACCTCCTTTACTTGATCATCAAGAAGAGTTAGTAGTGCTTCAAATTGATCACGAGGGACAACTTCTCTTGATCACTCCTTGTTTTTTTTTCAATTCGAGGGGCGTTCAACCACTTGATCGTAAGGAGAGGGACAATGTAGTGTGTGTTCCCGTTCTTCATTTCCTCCTTCTCGAATCAAGTGGGACTTCTCATATTTAGAATCTTTTTGCGGTGTGCTCCGTTTACTATTCTTTCATACTTCTTCTTTTTACCACACAATAGGTCAGCTAAGCCTGAGCGGGATATGTGAAGGAAAGGTCAAACACTTCGGCCTAACGGGAATGAGCAACGACGAAATGAGAAGATGAGATGCCTCGGCCACCCCCCCCCCCCATTTAGAAAGAAAGGGTCGAAGGTTTTGGTCCTGTAGTTTTCCCTGTCCCAGGCTTCCAAAGGCGGCCAACTTTCATACTAGTTGTTATCTTACGCTGCCATTTTTCCAATATTATTGAATAGCATGATTTGGGGCTAAGATAACTCAAGCGGGAGAGCCGTGTTATGGGTGACCTTATTGCACGGTTCAGAGAGCACTTGTATATGTGATGCAAGTGTGTCTACGAAAAAGTTGTCGTAAAGTTTCGTTCTTCGTTCCGTCGTCGACCCTATCTATGTTTCTATGATGGCCCAAGAACACACTCATTCTTCAGCCATAGAGTGGCGGCGAGGAAGGATATTTCGAATCTCGATCAAATAGCGTAGCACGGAACCCCGTCAAACATAGCGAGTTAGGTATAGGCTTTCTTTCACTACCAAAATCACCTTTTTGTAGGGTTACTGGACTTGGATCTTGCCAAGAAAGTTACTTTTCCGAAAATTAGAGAAAAAGTATGTTTTTAAGAAAATATTTCACAAAATTGAAGTACTCGATCAAACATCAAAAAAAATTGAAATCATACATTATGCATCTCAGTTTTGCCACTTTAGCAAAACTTAGTCCATGCATAGGGAAATAGTTAATAATATATTCTATAGTAATATATAGAATAATATAATTGCAAGTGTTTACCATAATTGATCAGATCATATCCAATGAGTTACTAATTTTTTTCAACATATGGATTAGTTATAAGCATTATAAGCTCTCTAAGGTCATATTTAATTTATCATGGGTAGATTTGAAGTTAACTCAACTTATTCTTTAAGTTTCAAATATATCTTTCAATAATTCATATGATATGCATGGTACAATACTTCTGAGCATCCTAATAAGCACTTTTATAGAATTATATATATCACTTTATTACCGTCCCAATAAACTTACACAACAACGTGCCATTTGATGCTTTGAGTCAATTAGCAGTTGGTATATATCTAAACTAAAGAATATATGACAAATGTACCCATATCCAACACCTCAATTTATACCTTTCTCAACAAATATGAACTAAAACTAGCATGATAATATTCTGTCGAGGTTGTATTTTCTATTGAGGAGATTGGGTATTGGTGCCCTTATATCTTGGATCCCATAGGAGCAAGAATAGGTAAGTTAGAATTGATCCGACCAAGAAAAGAGAATTTAGTTGATAAGATCGTTAGATTTAGAGAAAATATTTGATCACATATCTTCTGTTTTAATATTTGATGTGACATTATTTCTTTATTAGCTCATTCTGAAAAAAATATTTTTCTATATTTGTATTGAAACGATTTAACTTTAAACTTCTTAATTTATCTATATTCCACAGAAGTCCATTACACATGTAAAAACTATAAATACAAAATCTATTTTTCATTCTTAAATCTCATGTCATTCAAATTACACTACGTAAATTGAGACGGAAAGTACGTACTAGTAGGGCTGTTACCGAGCCAAATTATTCGACGCGATTCGAAAAATTCAGCTAAAAAAAGCTCGATTTGCGTTTGATTAGCCCTATCAAATATAGGGCCGAACCCTATTTTGTGATTCGACCCGAATCGAGCCGAATATTCGGCTCGATACGCCCGCACATATATATATATATATATAAAACCCTAAACTTTTATTTCATCTTCAGCCTTTTTTTGCTGCGTTCTTGCCGTTCCTCTTCTTTCTCATTTGTAACTTTTCTCGACACCTTGGAAACCTCATGATACAAACCCCCCAACGTCACCGATTCTTCCTTCATCATTAAAGTCTATGTCAGATACATATTTCCTCACCCCCCAAGCCCAACATCATCGTCGATTCCGAATTTTTCAGACTTGCAAGGTATGTAATAAAACTTTTGTTTTAAACTTTTAGGGTTTTCGATATTGATATTAATATTAATTACTAATTGTTGTGTTTTTGATTTTGAAAATCGATTATTACATTATGAGTTTGAATTAGGGTTTTGTTTGTTTTCGGTAATTAGGGTTTGTATTTGTTTTCGGTAATTAGGATTTTCAATTCTTAGGGTTCAATTGTTGATGCATGTAACTTTAATTAGGGTTTTGTATTTGTTTATTTTAATTCAATTTCATTTTAATTAAATAATTACATTTTCAGTTTCAGAAATCTAATAAATGACTTTCTCTTTTGTCGATTCATCAGATACTCCCCAGTTTAATAATTCTGATGATGTCTTGGGGTTGGGGTTTGAGATCACAGTGTCTGATAATGATGAAGATGAACAGGCAGGAGGCTTGGGTATGCTTGCTTTGTTAAAGTCAGTTGAGGATAATCTAAATGAGGCCCAAGGGGTACCCGTGCAACAACAACAGTCTCAAATTGTTGAACTTGAAGTCTCAATGAACATAGATTGAATCTGAAACTGCCCCCAAATAAATTAGTATTAGATAATAACACTAGATGGAATTTGTTAGGTGTATTTTATATACACTTTTTGAGTCATTTTTAGTTAGTATTTTATTCATTTCGTTTATGTTTAGTATAATATTAGGTGTGTTTTTCTTTATTTTGTGTCACAGCGGTCAAAAATGGAGAAATGGCGAAAATGGGAGGAAATGAGCATAATTGAGATGGAATTGCACACTAAAAGGGCCAATAAATAAAGTCTAAGAAGTCTTGGGATGTATAGAAGATATCAGACGAAGTTCGGACGAAAAAAGGACGAAGAATTAAAAAATTGTCCAATTAACGCCTCGCCGTGGCTGCCCAGGCCAGCCTTGCGGCAATGTTCTGCAGTCTGATTTTCTCACGATTTTTAGTAGTGGGGCGATCTGCGAGGCCACGACGCGGGATTTTTGACGTTTTGGACCGAATTTGACACATTTTCAGAGTCCAAAAGGGATAACTTTTCCTACCTACAAAACCTATATAATCCCTAAAACCCTGTTCATTAAGGAATCATCCTTGATATCTCCTTAGACCTTATTTCTACAATCCATCATTCCACTATCTTGTAAATATTTCATAACACCATTCAAGAAGACAAGACAACTTTGGAGGCTTTTCAGTATTATTTTCTTTCTTCTTTCCTTTGTTTTAATTCAGTTTATGTTGGTTTGTATTAGTTATTAAGCATGTCTATGGGTAGGAGCTAAACTTTAATTAGGACTTTCCATTCGAATCACTTGAACCTCGTTTTTATGATTTAATGCATGGTTTTGGTTTCTTCTTTATATAGTTGAGATTTATTCAATAATTTCTTTGATGCTTGGTAATTAATTGATCACTAATTATCATCACATATATGATTTCTAATCGAGATCCGAAAGGGGAGATTGTGAATATGCTATAGTTGAATAAAAATAGGTTAAAATCGTGGACGAAAGTACCCTGATACTTGTGTAGTTTAATAGGTTATTGTTCTTAATCCTTCTTTGTGGTAAATCCTATCATCGAAAGATAGAAGGGTTCTGCATCGGGGTTTAGTGTTTATATATCCTAACCGAAATATAAAACAGATTAGTTAACTTGCTATCGCAATATAGAAGAAGAACATGTATCATTGCATTAAAGATTAAAGCGAGCGGATAGTTGAGGAGATTGAAAGCCCTATTTCCACCATATCTGATTTAAATAAAGTAATTTAGTTAACTTTTATAATTATTTAGTAGTCATAGATACAAACAACCATCAAAATATCGATCACCAAATAGATACCATAGGATAGAAATTGATAATTGAACACTAATTCCTGAGTACGATATTCGGTCTTACCCAGACTATATTACTTGTCACGATACGTGCACTTGCGTTAAGCGTGTGGATAAATCGCTAACAGAATTCAACTCATGTTATGCTATCTACTGCTTACAATTACAAAGAGTGTTTCACTAAATATGGGGAGGATGCTGAATCTTTTGAGAGATATGTTCCAAGTGATGCAGAATGGGCACAAGTTCATGAAGTTTGTGAATTCCTTAAGATTTTTCTTGATGTTACAAATTTGATAAGTGGAAGTAATTATCCAATAGTTAACTTATTTTTGTTGGAGTTAAGTAGAATCAAAGAATTGATCAATGCTCAGTTGGATGTTACAAGTAAAAAGCATATGCAAAATATGGCTAGGAGAATGACCCTTAAGTTTGATAAATATTGGGAAGAGTGTGATATCTTGTTATCATTTGGCTCAATTTTAGATCCTAGGTATAATAAGGGAATTATCACCTACGCCTATACATCCATGTATCCTGATGATTACCAAAAAAAGATTGAAATGATTGAGAAACAGTTTACTAATATGTATGAACAATATGTTCAAATATATGGTGATCCTAAGGGGAAAGGGGCAGAATCATATAGTTCTTATATGAAATAACCTCCCTCCTCAACTGTTGATTTTTTTTTTTTGATGATTTCATGATGAAGATGCAATCTAAAGGGAAGGAAAAAATGATTTGAAAATATATCATGATGAAATTTGTTTTCCAAATGTTGGCAATTTTGATGCCTTGGCTTGGTGGAAAGGAAATGAGGGGAAGTATAGTGTTATTTCTAAGATGGTTATGGACATCTTATCAATTCTTATCACTACAGTAGCTTCTGAGTCTACTTTTAGTGCTGGAGGGAAAGTTATTGATAAGAAGAGAGCCTCAATGAGAAGAGACACTATTGAAGTGTTACTTTGTGGTGGTGACTGGATCAAAGTGGCTTATGAAATTAGGAGTGTTAAGGAGGTAAAATCTCTAATTCTCTATGCTTTAATTTCTTATTTAATCTTGTAAGTTGTAACTATTTAATGTTTGTTAACTATTTTTTTCTGATTTCAGGATAATGATGATCCAGTGGAGTTGGAATATGAATCAGAATATAAAATGAAAGACCCTAATGCAGTTCCTGGTAATTCAGTTCTGGACTTCTGTTGTTCTGATTTAAATGTTGCCTGTTATTCTGGTAATTCAGTTCCGGTTTGAATATGAAATGAAAGACCCTCATGTTTTGAATGTTACCTGTATAACTGATACCTACTCAGTTCTGGTTTGACTATGAAATGAAAGACCCTCATGTTTTGTAATAGTGATACAAGTTTGTGAGATGTGACATGTGTTGCCTGCAGTTTATATGTTGAGTGAAAGATGATGGATTCATGTTATATTTCTGATTTCCTTCTCACTTATAATTCTGCTGAGTAACCTTGTTGCCTTACATACTTGGTTACTATACAATGCTATGGAAAAATGATGAAACAATTCTGATTTTCACTATCCTATAGTCTGTTGGCTTTGGAAAAAAATTGAAATGATTTACAATGCTGTCTTGCCTGTTGGAAAAATTATATGCATTTATAGTAGTAATATAACATGAGGGTCTTTCATTTCATATTCAAACCAGAACTAAATTACCAGAACTGAATAGACAACATTTAAACCAGAATATAAGTTTGTGAGATGTGAGTATGTGACATGTGTTGCCTGCAGTTTATATGTTGAGTGCAAGATGATGGATTCATGTTGTATTTCTGATTTCCTTCTCACTTGTAATTCTGCTGAGTAACCTTGTTGCCTTACATACTTGGTTATTATACAATGCTATGGAAAAATGATGAAACAATTATGATTTTCACGATTCTGTTGCCTGTTGCCTGTTGCCTTTGGGGAAAAATTGAAATGATTTACAATGTTGCCTTGCCTGTTGAAAAAATTATATGCATTTGTAATAGTGATATAACATGAGGGTCTTTCATTTCATATTCAAACCAGGTCGAATTACTGATCGAATAGGCAACATGTTGAATTACCTGCAGACTGCAGTTTATATGTTGAATTACCAGAACTGAATAGACAACATTTGTAATAAGTAATAGTGAATTCACTTTCATTAATGATGTGTTGTTGACTTGTTGCTTGTTGCCTTTGATGCATGTTCTGAAAGATGAAAATAAAGATAAAACCTCACTTGGTCAAGAACAAAGTCATATACCTCCTTCACAACCCATGGTTGTCCAATCCTCAAAGGGAACTACCAAGCCACCAAGCAACAATTTGAAGAAGAAGCAAAATCAAACCAAAAAACGGAGAAGAACTTGAGTATTTTGGGATTGTTATTTTTGGGAGAATATTGTAATAACTAATATGTAGGCAAGTCTCACACACTATTACTTATTTTGCAAACTGATATGGGCTGTGAATATGTGGACTAAATAGACAGTGCACTAGAATACAGTTTAAAGGGCTGTGAATATGGAAAAAATCACTTATTTTGCACCGTTTTTTTTCGGATCGGACTTTTTCGAATATTCGATCCGATTTGCCGAATCGAACCTAAAATGCTAAAAAATAAATTCGAACCCGAATCGAGCTTCAGATTTTAAGATTCGCCGAATTCGAATCGAATCGAACCTAGGGTTCGAAAATTTTCGAATCAAATCAAATGCTATTATTCGGTAGGGTTCGGCTCGATAACAGGCCTACGTACTAGCATATATTGCACGGTAAAGATCTCCATTATTATAAATATCATCATGGACCCCAGTAATTAAGGCAGTAACAGCTCAAAGTTAATCTCAAAAGAACAAAGTTAGCTACTGGCACTTGGGGAGGACTAATTAGCACAAACCAAATGTCTATACATAAAGAATCAAAAGAACAACCTTTAATGGTATAATAATAATGAAACTATAAGAGAAAATAAACAAGATCATCAGTTAATTCTAATGCCTAAAACAAAACAGTTTCCTCTAAGCTTCTCAGTAACCTTCAGGCTGTAAAATCTGCAGCTGGTGCATAATCTTTTCCTCTGTTAGCAAAATTCAATGTGCATTGTGTCATAATCTATATGATTATTATAATTCTGAGAGCAAAATCCTCTAGACCTTTTCCTTTAGGCCAAGAGAGTATGTAATATCCCGACCTATATGTTGCTCGGATCTTATGCATTCTTGGAGGATCCCACCCGGGTGAGAGGACATTTTTTGAGATGCCAACTGGTCATCTTTGCCAAGCCATTCGGTAATGTGATGGCGTTGGAGACTTTCGTGCAAACCATCTCCATGTCAAATCTCTCAAACCATTATCATACACCTCACAAAACTTCATAGGCCAACCTTTAGGCTCAACAGGACTAAATCCTAATCCCGGGGTTCGATCATTCGAACGTGGATTCAATTCTTTCGTCCAATCGATAACATAAGCCGACACCCTTCTCCTAAACTTAACCTTAAATTCAGGCCAAGCTTGGAACTTGTAATGATTCACCGCCATTTCATGAACATTCACTTTCTTTCCCTTGTACTCTTGCTTCAATATAAAATGATGAATCACATTGAGCAAAGAGTGATCAACAGCATCCAAGAATACTATAGACTTGTGTCGATTCTCCATTTTTCTTCTGCAGTTGTATCCTTGTGTCACTCCCGTTATCGGGTGAAACCTCCTGTTCGAAGGCCCAAACTCATAACATGGGATGCTAATTTCCGCGACCTGTCTCTTATCAAGTGACAGATCTTGTAAATTCTTCGAATTTGGTAACAGAGAATGTAACAGAGATTTCGATGGACTCGATACGTTAGACCATAGAGGTGAGTACACAAATTCATCCACATCAATGTACATCATCCATGAACAAGAATCCTTTGCATAAATAGCACTATGTGAAAAACCAGCTTCTTGAGTTTTCGGCCATAGCCAAAAATACGTTTTCACATCATAACCTTCTTGAACAAGCTCATCGACAACTCGTCCTAAATCATCATCACTAGCATTATCGTAAAACAGGAATTTTTCGACCCCAATTCTCGAATGGTACAAAACCCATTCTTTCAAAAATTTCCCAACATTGTACACCATAGTACATGCACAAAGACGAGCTCTATCTGACTTCTCGTTACTTTGTAGTTTTCGTGGTGGGTTGTAATACGCCACGGAAGGTACAACCACTTGAACAGGAAGTACAACTTCAAGAGAAACCATAACTCTCTCTTTCCCAAAAACAGTTGGATCAGGACGGTTACAACGGAATACTTCTTGCATTGAACTTGTCACATTGGTTCTAATTACCATATTGCCCTCACCTTCATAACCGAAAATACAGTTAAATTCGTTAGGTTCACGATTAATCCCTTGTCGATTATTCAAACCTTTAACAAACAAAACGACGTCGTTATCTGTCGTTAGTGAATCATAAACAAGAAACGTCCACAGTAACATCTCCGCCGTTAACTCTAACGGCGGTGTAATATTACGATTTTCCGTTAATTTCGTTAACGTCGGTTGTTTAAAAGGCAATTTCCGGCGAGCTCTCTTTAGAAACTCACATTTAAATAAAGATCTCGCCGGAAATTGTAACTCGCCGACGGGAATCGCTGGCGACACGTCACCTGTTTCGAATACACAAATATAACGATCCGTACGGGATATTAACGGAGTATAGTCAGGTGAAACAATAACGAAAACTTCCCAATCCGGCATTAGAATCGATTCGGACGAAATTTGATTCGGTAACGGTGTGATTAACGGTGTTATAGGTGAAGATATATTTTCTTTGATTATAAGGTTATCAGCTTTGGAAGAGATAGTAATGGTGATTTTCGGTGGTGGTGGTGGGGGTGGGGTGGGTGGGGGAGGTGGTGGGTTAGTAGCGACGGAGAGGAGAGGGGAAGAAGGGCGGAGATCATCGTCGTTGACGGCGGCGATGGAATCACGAAGGTAAAGGTGATAAAGGGTAGCAAAGAAGAAAATTGAAGTGATAATTAAAAGTAAAATTGTACGTATTTTTGGAGCCATTATTAGGTCTAAGAAGGAGGATAATAATGGTGGAATTGGAAGGTCATAAATAGTGAATATATATGTGTGGGGAAGAAGAAAAAGATTCCTATATGATAGAGTAGTAGGAAATTGAAATTCTGTTGTTATTGGAATTGGAATTGGAATTATTGTTGGTTTATTATTTTCTAATCATTGTTTGAGACTGATTATGTATTAATTGTTGGTTATTATGGTTTGAGTGGACATTGGTAGTAGTAGTACATATTTGTTTTTGTCACTTCGGTCCGACTATATCTGGATTCGAATCGGTTAGATCTCATTTATGAGCAAACCACTCCATATCAAGAATTTTTTCATAATCAGGACTCAAACCCGAAACATCTGATTAAGGGATGAGCAGCCTCACCCACTACAAGCGGTGTAGTAGTACATATTTATTGATCAAGGCATTAAGACCGAAACAGAAGAAATTTGGGGAAAAGATCACCTATACCCTATGAAACCAAACTATTTACCAGCCTCTACCTCTATTACTTTTCATGCCCCTCCCCCCTCCCAGTTATGATACCAACATAGTATATACATATACTCAGATAGTATCATGAAAGATTGCTTCAGTCTTTCTCTTAATCCTACATGATACCGTCGTAATATATAAATATACTGAGATGTTATATCATGGATGATCATGTCCGTTTATTATAAAAACACTTTTCTCGTAAAAAACTCTATGATACCATTTTCTTATATATATATATATAGTGTGATGATATCTGTTACACCCCGGAATTCCAGGATATGTTTATAAGAACGTACGTAAGAACTCAAAAGTGTTAAGATTTTAGACGAGTAAAAATTTATCGGAATTATGGAAATGTCGGAAAACGAAATATTGCGACGAACGGGAGGGCGACACGTGTCACCCCCTTACTTGGTCTTGGACGAAATATACATGGATAAAATGGTCATTTGACCAATGTTAGGATGATCAAGTCTTGCAAAGACTTAAGCTTGACATTGTTGACTAAAGTCCAAGGGCCACTTGGCTAGAATCCTTGTGAAACTCATCTAGGCCACCCACTTGTTCTAATCTAGACCCTTGAATGTAGTTTATATCTACACTAGTAGTGCAAGACTTTGTCATTACAACACTTAGAGAAAAATTGAAATCTTGTTCTTGCTCTCTAAGGGAAGTTCACGGCAATGGCATTTTTTTCAAGGGGAAATTTTTTTGTTTGTTGTCCAATAGGCTCCACACTTTAAACCAAGGTTCATAAGGGTATTGTAAGGGTATCTCCATAGAAAAATTCCGGAAAAGTGGTGTTTTCGTATTAGTCGCAAGGTGAAAACCTAGTCACTTTCCTAGGTTTGGATTGAGAATTGAAGGAAAGTTGTTTGTGATCTTCTAAGGGCTTTAAGTGGCGGATTGGAATGTCAAGGAGATGCTCTAAGTTGCTAGGGAACGGCTTCGGATCTTGAAGTGGATTAAGGCTCACTAAGGTAACAATCTTGTCTTCTTAAGTGTTACAAGATTACATATTGTTGTAAGCCTTACATTTTAACTAGCATGAAGTATATGTATTGAAGATTGATAAGTGTTATGGATATTGGAAGCCTAAAATCCGAATTGATATGTTGAGCCATTTGAAATTGAAATAAAATTTTGGTCGATAATTAGAATCGTCGCATGTTACCTACTTGAAGATTGTAGTAGTTATAATCGATTGCGGCTTGATAACATGTTATACTAAACAACTTGAATTGAAAAGGAATTGGAAAGGATGATATGTTGTTAACCTTTGGCCGAGAATAACTTTGTATGTTGGACTAGTTTGATATTAAATTGTGGGGCGGAATTTTACACGTCTTGTAGGCATGTAATCCCCTATTGATAACTACATTGTTGGGCCTTAAATGTGGCGTGTTTGGTTATTGAATTCGGACCTTGAAAAAGGTGGAAAAGTATGTAGAAACAAAGGAAGTGCTGTCCGATTTTCAGTAGAATTTAGTGACTTTGCACTTAGAATATTCTACGTTTGAAGTATGAAGTTAATAGGCGTATTATGGTCATTTTAGGTTGACATACTACGTACGGCATATTGGGCTTGGCAAGTGGATTGAACCGAAGAGGTATGTGGAACTTTCCTATCTCTTAAGCATGAGTAGTTGTACCTATATAGTACGGTAGACGTACAAGATTTTGACAATCTAGTCCATTTGATATCCTTGGCTTATTTTAAGAATGTCCAAGTTGGTTGAGTTAGGGAATTAACTCACTTGTTTAAAAATATTAAGGATATCTTGGTTTCTAAAAGTTAAGGGACTTGAAGTATTTTAAAAGTATATGATACTTGTTTCGTTTTAAAAGTATAAGTCCCTTGGATATAAGGAAGAATGAAATTGTCTAAAGCATAAAACTAGTATAACGGCTTTATGAGAAGTTGGTTATAATAGCTTTATGGAAAGTTAAAAAGAGTGGTTTACTCTAAGTAATGTAAGTATGATAAATGACTTGAAATAATGAAAGACATATTGATTTGAAGGCATCAATTGCTTAAGGTTTTTTTTAAAAGAAAGAAGTCACTTGATTTAGAAGCCTAAATGTATTTCTAAAAGGTATTGTGACTTGTCTTGAAAAATAGATGTGACTTGATACTACGGTTATTAGTATCTTGGAAGTTTTATATGAAAAAGAGTCATTTTAAAAAGTAGAAGTATGTAATACTTTGGGTTAAATTCCCGGATTGTTATAATGACATGTTAGTGCCTTAAGTAAACTAAAATGAGAGTGTATATGAATAAGACTAATAAGAAGTTAGGGGGATTTCTTAACTTGCTTATGTTATGTATGATAATCCAGTGTGACATGTTATGTTAGGATAAGCCGGTAGCGCTTATGTTATGTATGATAAGCCGGTAGTGCTTATGTTATGTATGATAACCAGTTGTGCTATTTTATGTTATTCTTACGGGGTAAAGCCCCGGGTTACTACTAATTCCATGAATTTGCTACCCATGATGCGAGTGCGGCGTTTGTACTCATTGCGGGCCCACCGGGCCCAAGCGAGTGAAATAGTTCTGTGCGGGTGAAATAATCCTATGTGAGGAATACCTCATGCGGGTCCACACGACCTATGAGGGCGGATACAGCCTATGCGAGGAAGTTACCTCATTGCGGGTCCACAGGACCTATGCGGGTGAAATAGTCCTAGGAGTAGGATTGCTTAATGACCTACGGGCGGGTGGCCCTACTTTGATCATGAGCCTCCTATTTTTATGCAGTAAAGTATACTCTTGTTTACTCTCATTGTTAGTAAGGCACGATGTCGTTAATTGAGTTATCATACACGTCTAGCTTTATTTTAGACTTATGATTTCACTACTGATTTTCGGTTTCACATATTTGGTACGTTGTATCGACCTCCTTCGGCTGCGTTCATCTGCAGTAGAGTATACTGAGTTCGATCCTCACTCTTAGGATCACTGTTCAGCTGTTGGGAAACTCCTTTACTCCGGAGGCTTATCTCTGGTTCAGATCCCTGGTATGGTCGGTTGTTGTATATTCAGGGGTATGGCGGGGCCCTGTCCCGTCACAGTTGTTATTCTTAGAGGTCTGTAGTCACATTGTGGATTGGGTTTTTAAGAACAAAAATGTACTGGTTTATTTTATTTTGGATCATGTATATTTTACGGAAGGTGGCCTTATCGGCTAACATGTTGATATTTACTGTTTTAGTATTTATGAGTTCTATATGTTCACGCTATTCTCGATGTATACCATGGGGTGCCTGTGTAGGGCACCGATGCGAGCTTGGGTTGGGTCGTGAGAATATCATTGAGGGTTGCTTCAGTCCTTCAATGAGACACTCCTCATAACCATGATACCATCGTGATATATAAAATATTGAGATGATATTATGGAAGACTACTTCAGTCCTTGTCTTAGTTCTTCATGATATCATCCTGGTGTATAAATATATTGCGATGTATCACAAAGAAAAAGATTTAGGTGAGAGAGTATGTTGGGTAAATAGTTTTGGGCCAGGGTGTACAACGAGCAATTAGTTTAAAAGAGACATGGGGGCAGGTAATTAGTTTTTTTTTTTTTGGGTATTTCAGTTAGTTTTCCAAGAAATTTGACAAAATACTTAAAGTTTTAGTAGGAAATTGAAATCCTATTGGAATTATTATTGGTTTACGGTTTGTTTTCTTATTTTCTAATCGTTGTTTGAGACTAGTTATGATTTTTAATTGTTGGTTATTATGGGTTTTGAATGGAAATTGGTAGTACATATTTATTGGTGAATCAATTGTATCTCAATTTTAAACTAGTTAATTGTGTCATTTATCTAAATCATAGTATTAGTACTTTTTTTGTCTTTCCATTCAATTTTAACGTGTGTTTAAGCATATTGCAATAAACAAACGCGTATAAGAAAATAATTGTTTTAATTTGACTAGTTTTAATGTGGTCGCTAAATTATGATAACGTTCCTCCCATACAGGTAAATATTTATTCGCATAGAATTTTATACGAAGTTATGTGAAATTATTATAGTTAAGTGATTTAATGAGGTGACAATGTATGTTAATTAGTCATTGTTTAGTGGTAAGAGCCTACATGCAAAATGTGTTGTGCATTTATTGACTTGGTGCAAATATCGAATGGAAATAAGTTGGGAAATGGACGGGTGGTTTTCTTATATGGATTTGGGCAATTCTCTCATCTTGAGTTACCTTTTGGGGTTAAGTTAGACTCATTTGTCATATCTTTACATGATATCAGAGCCAGGTTCATTCCCGTTTGGACTCCTGGTCCACGCTCCAGTTGGGCCCTGAGCGTGAAGAGGGGTGTTATAGTGGGTTAAAGTCTTACATTGATTGGGGAATGGACTGGTTGTTTGCTTATATGGACTTGGACAATCTTCCCATCTTGAGCTAGCTTTTGCGGTTGAGTTAGACCCATGTGTTATATCTTTACAAAAATTATGATGTATGGAGTAATTTATATTTTGTTGCGGAGCATCTTAATCAAATGGCTTTTCTATTAAATAGTTTCTTGAAAAAAATCGACGTGAATAACTCATCTTTACCGACAAAGTTTGTAGTGTAGTGACTTGTACTACTCCATCCTTAAATAAGAGATCTCGGGTTCGAGTCCCCTTGAGTACAGAGTGTCTTGCCCCCAATGTGAGACTCCTCAGCATTAATCTGGATTTAGTCGGGGCCCAATGCAGATATCGTGTTAAAAGTCATCATCAACTTAATCTCCAAGACAAGGATAATCAATTTAAAATGTTCAAGTAGTTCTAGAGAGTTGAAAAAAGAAATCTAAAATGAAAGTTCTATTTAATTTCCAAGACAATGGATAATCAATCTAAAATGTTCAAGTAGTTCTAGAGAGTTGAAAGAAGAACTTTAGAATGAAAGTTCTAGAGTGGAGTTTAGAAAGAATAACTCTAGAAGTAAATAGAAGAGTGATTCGAGAAAAAAGTAGTGAGGAATATTCTAGAATAGAATAGTAAGTATCCTAACTCGATTCTTCCATCACCACCTATTTATAGATGTGGTCTATTTGAGTTGTAAGTAAGCGAGTAGAAGTTCTCAAGAAGTGAGAGAAAGTAAGATGTCCCTAAGTGTGCATTCAAAAAGTATTCAAGTGAGTCTAAAGTGTGTGTAAGCTAAAGTGTCCCAAAAAATGTGTGTAAATACTTAAGTAAGCTTAAGTGTAAGTGTCAAGAAGTGTTGGTAAAACAAAAGAGTAAGAACTTGGTGTATACTGTGGTCAAGTTATAGTGTTTAAATCTTGGTGTAATTACTTTTACAATAATAAAATAATTACGTTTTTCACATGTTGTGTTGTCTAACATACCGAACACCGGATGAAAAAAACTCATTAATTTTAATCAACTGGTTCTTTTACTATGCTCTCGACTCTTGATTTCTACATTATATTCGCCAAACATGGGATAGAACCTTAGGATAGAATACCCAATATATAATATGATGCTACACTGTTAGGAATAGTAAAAATCTAACCAAACTATGGAAGTTAGAACTTCTTGATATTGTGAAAACAATGGATGGTTCATTTTTTGAAATAGTAAAAATCTAATTAATTAAAAGATTCTTGCAAATATATGTAGCTTATTCTCAATATTTACCCCTCTGGAAACTCCTCTATAGAGTAGTGAGGTTGCTATTTACCTATGTTGTTCGAACTCTTCAAAATGTCAATCGATGTGTGTCGGATCCTCCAAAAAATAGTGCAACTTTGGAGGACCTGAGATTGGTTTACTTCACATGACTTACTAAGTATATCCTTCAAAAGTAGTGCATTTTTGGAGGATTTTTACTTCACATGATATACTAATTACTGTATATATACTATTCATGGCTACATGTTTGTAGAGCAAAATCCTTTGTTACATGGACTAGGAAATCTCAGGTTTCACAATGCAATGGCACGCCGATGCATTGAAGCTAAATCTCCTAACCGGGAATCATTCTTTTAGTTAACGAGATGAAATTAAGCAGAGATCATGAAATATTAGGAGTTAGGAAGAGGGAAAAAAACAAATTCCTTGTTGAAATGCATCCTGGTTAGTGGTAAAACCAGTTTCTACAGACTGTACACAAATGATTTTCAACTGTGTGATTTGGCTATCATTCATTAATGGTATTTCCTTCGCAGTCCACAGTGTAATTGTTTTGGACAAGGAAAAAATTAGCTTCAAAAATCATCCATCCATTTCAAAATTGAAAAGAAAGCAGAGAGAGATTATTCGTAGACTTTGCACTCCTTGTCAGCAGGGTTTGTCTTGCAGTAGTCCTCTAAGGCGTCTCCACTCCCTTGTGCATATGAACCGGGCCATTTGTCTGCTACCAGATGAGCTAAGTCGACCACACGTTGGCTGAAATTTACCAGGTATGATCACCGGTTAATCAAGATAATATTATATGTGTGTGCGTGTTTAATGTTAATGACTAATCACTATAAAAAAACTGAAATTAGCTATGAATTTCGTCATTAATCCGTCGCTATATTGTCGTGGCTAACAATTTTTTTTTGATAATCCGTCGCTAATCAACAAAATTTATTTGTCGCTAATTCCTTTTTTAAGTAGTGAATGCAAAAGAGTTTTCAGGTTGGTGGTATAAGCACGCAAATGTTTGTGTTCAATTTACCTGTATCCCCACTCGTTATCATACCAAGCAATAACCTTGACCATGTCGTCTCCCATAACCATGGTCAAAGAGGAGTCAATGGTGGTGGAAACATCACTGCATCGGAAGTCAACTGACACAAGCGGGACATCACAAACAGCCAATATGCCATGCAATGGACCGTCAGCTGCCTTTCTGAAAGCTGCATTGACATCTTCAGCTGAAATTCCTTTTTTCTCGACATTGACAACGAGGTCAACAACCGAAACATTAGGTGTTGGCACTCGGAGAGCAATTCCATTGAGCTTGCCCTTGAGCTGAGGTAGCACTAGAGACACAGCCTTGGCTGCACCAGTGCTGGTCGGAACTATGTTCAATGCTGCAGCTCTTGCTCTCCTCAAATCACGGTGTGAAGCATCCAGAAGCCTCTGCATACAACAAAATGGTCAGTGCCGTTTGACAAGAAAGCACCATTGGAAGGTGCACGTTTCACAGATTCTGTTGATTTTTAAAAGATGGTACAGCAAAAAATGTTGGAAGAATAATTAAAAATGTATCTGAATAATTAATCAAGCACAGAGGCCTTTAAGTAGCCAATTTGAAAACAGAAAAATCTGCAGAATAAAATTCAAAAACCTAAATTATCTCAACTAAATTTAAATTTAAACAAAGACTCCTCCTACAACTAAACTACTTATATTCTACTGTAGTAAATCAGCAGTAACAGAAGCAATTTTCAATAGATATCGTATATGATTACCTGATCTCCGGTGTAAGAGTGAGTTGTTGTCATAGTTCCCTTAACAATACCTTCAAAGTGAATGGAAATCGTCAAACATAACAGAAAATTGAACAGCATTAATGTGGCTGTGGTAAGGGTGTCAAAAGATCTGCTGCTTACCAAATTCTTCATCCAAGACTTTCGCAAAAGGAGCCAAGCAGTTGGTGGTGCAAGAGGCATTGCTGCATTTTTAAAGCAACGGAACTATCAGATTTGGAAAATTTGATGATAAACCTTCTTGAACAGTATATGCATCATTCGCTGAAGAACTGACCTTACGATATTGGCAACCTCGTGAGAGTAGTCTTGTTCATTCACTCCAACAACATAGGTAGGAATGTCAGCACCTTTAGCTGGAGCAGTGATGATAACTTTCTTGGCACCAGCTTGGATGTGCTTTCCAGCACCCGGACCATCAATGAACACACCGGTTCCCTGTGAGTTTCAAACAACATCATTAGATAGCTTAATTAGCACCTCTTCTCATGATTCATCATGTTGTAAATGCTGGGCTCTTATTGTAAATCCTGATTGATTTGAACTAGTTAAGCAGTTAAGTTGATGATGTCATTGAAGTAGATAGGTGGAAGTCATAAGCTCAGGCGAGGATATGCAGCTATGTTGCTTGGATCCTCCAAAAAATGAGTAACTTTTAGAGGACCTGCAACATTTTTGAAGGATCTGAGCATCATAGTTATGCAACACTCAAATGTTATGATTGAAAGTATATGTATGACCTAGAGACAATCTGTATTAGGACACAATGTACTTTATACACATTCGTATTTATATTAATGATGATTAATATTATGGCATTTTGCATTTGTTGATTTATTAATTGATTGTTTATAATATTCTATAAATGCATCCCTAGAGGTTACGTGTTTATTAATGATGTGAGAATTAATATTATAATGTAACTCTTAAACTACCTCGACTAAAGATTATCGAAATTGGGATATCGATGATATGCGATACGTCGACATGTTGTCTGCATCATATCCTTAGGGGATGTAGTATGTCTCACTTGCTACGAGTTATGCAACTCGTGATGGACGCATAGATACTTGTTGAAGTATTGGTATGCCCTGCTGATGTACTGTTTTGTTATGTCTATAATGTCATCGGCGTGTGGGAGATAAAAGTTCTTAGACTTGAGGTCAATATTACCTTGTTTACGGAGTAATGTATTTTGATCCTGTCCTAAGCTCAAATGCCTTATAGGTTGAGACGCGGTTTGTTTTGGTTAATTACGAAGTAGATTAAAGGTGGTATGTGAGCCAAGAAATGATCCATTCCTTGAATTTATATTCGAGTGAACACTCAGGTACTCATATGGTATTAGGTTGACTAAGTCATTGGCGTATGCAATGGACATGTCTGTGATATGGTCCTGTTGTCAACTAATATAGATGAGTTATAATAATCAAGCCATTTGGATAGACACTTGACAGGTCCTAAGCTTGATTGAGTGTGTCATGAATGAAAAGATTTTATCTTCCCACATAGAGGTTCAGTTCACATATTTTGTGTAGCTAAACTTTACATATTGGGTTCGTCTTCCGGCGCAGTCTAGGAGTTCTGTGAGGATCCTAATATAATTAGTGACGATATGTAAAGGCCTGAAGGGTAACACTAAGTCAAATGTTCCGTCGATTGAAGGATGTAATTAGAAGGAGATACTTATATGTTCGGTTGATGACCGGGACATTAAAATGGGAAAATGGGCAGAAAATAGAACGGGACCGCGGTGCCTTGATTCAGGAACACGTGCCAGCACCGCGGTGCCATGACGTGGCCTGACAGTCCGAATTCTGTTGGGCCTGGCCCTACTGAAACCCTTGAGCTCTTATTTTATCCTATAAATAGGAGGCTCCTCTTCTCATTTTAATACACTGAAAACCTAAGAGAGGTAAATCTCTTCTAAAGCTCTGTCAGAATCCCTAGCATTTCTGACTTGACAAATTACATCATAGTTTTCAGAACTTACAAATCGAGGGACGTTTGCGTGTGCACCCTCGGACTACACAGAACACAAAGATTCAACTGCTTGGTTGAATGCTACAACAATATAAGTCTTCGATCGAAGTTTTACATATTACTTTGTGTTTGTATTTTTCATTGCATATGATACTGCAGTTCGACCGTCGTCGGGTTTGAAACATAAATTTTCAAATTCCGCTGTGTGTACGAACCCGACGTAAACACCTACAATGATGGGGTGAATTATGACACACTCTATGTTAATTATGTATATTAGCCTGATAACTCGAGCTATTAGACGTGCAAGTGATTTCTAAAATTAGCAGGAAATGCGATTAATTGACAAATTGTATCCGCCTTTCTAGCAGCCTAATAAATTCTTGTAGGGCCTGTAATCCGTACTAGTAGTAGAATCACATGACTTCTTTTTTTTCAGTTTCTTCTTTGCTTCCTTACTTTTGGGTTCAAAGATGAAAACATGAAGTTACAGGGATTACCATAAAGGCAGAGAACCTGTCTAAAGAAGGGATAATAGCACTTTCGGTCCCTTAATTATAGTAACATGCTAATTTTAATCCTTGTGGTATATGATTCTGCACATTTAACTTTCAGTTAAATACAATATGTGTTTTGGTCCCTACATGTAAAAACGAGGTTTGAACTATAATACCCTCAAATATGAAATGACAATACAAGTGTAACTTAACGCATAGGTAATTTAATGTTGGAATGGTTAACAATTCTGGTGAACTTGTGAATATTCATAGGCAAAGGAATCAAAAGTGCATATTTAAATTAATTGAAGGTTAAATATATTAAATTAGATATTACAAGTAGTAAAATTAAAATTTACCAATAGTTGAGGGATCAATATGCTATTAACCCATCTAAAGAATAAATTTTTATCAGAATTTAGAGCAAGTAGTCTACCTCAATAACAATGTCAATACCAAGTTCAGCCCAAGGAAGCTTAAGAGGGTCCCTGCTAGAGACAACCTTAATGTGCTTTCCATCAACACTAATGGTTTCATTATCCACTATTTTCACATCAGCCTTGAATGTTCCCAACATGGAGTCATACTTAAGCAAGTGAGATGCCTGCATTAACACAATATTGCAGTACCTTTAATAATTGACCGCGAAAAAATTAATAATAAAACCAGACAGCTATAAATGTGCTTAATTTTTTGCAGGTAAAGGAGGAACAAAATAGACTTTGGACTACTCACATTCTTGACACCACCACTGTCGTTGACGACGACGACATCCAGTGGTGAATCTTTGCGCCCATGCCAACAACGGAGGAAGTTCCTTCCAATGCGTCCGAAACCATTGATAGCAACTTTCAATTTGGCAACAGTTTCTCCCTTCACAGGAGCTGCTGATCCTGTGGTCTAGTTTGAGGTAAACATAGATGAGTTTCAGAAAACAAGTTACATAGTACTAAGAATGGATACCATGTAAAAAATATGTTTCAAAAACTAGCTTGTAAGGTAAGGATTGTCCAAGTCCATATTCCTATTTCATATTCGATGTGGGACTCTTAACAATTTCATTCTATATGGCGGTGTTTAAACCAACAAGAAAGACTTCTGGAACTTGTGGTCTTAAACATGTGTCTGTAAGAACATGTCATTAAGGAAATATATAAAGATGTCATTCTTTTTAGAATAGACTAAAAAGGAAGGAGTGTCACAAGGGAGTATATTGTAAGTTGTGCATTTCTTGTCTTGAATAGATCAATAGCTTGCTATGTTTTAGTGTTCTGTTTGGCGGTCTAAAGCAGAAGCTTAACTTAGCACAGTAAAGATAATTACCTTGGGAGTGAGTTGGGCAGACACAACATCAAACAAGGAAGACTCCCTGTTAGAAAATGTCACACATCCACTCGATCGAAGACCAGAGAACTCTGCTACTTCAAATTTCTATAAACAAAAGACAGATAAATCAATTCAGAAAACCTCTAAACTACACTAAAAAAACACATTCATTACAAGAAAGAACTTTTTCTAAAAAAAATATATATTTGGAGAATAAGTAAAGACCTTGAAGAAGCATTGAGTAGGGAAAGACTGTGAGTTCTTGGAAGGAAGCCTTGTGCTTGTGGGAATTCTTGAAGGAGCCAAAGCTGCATGAGAAGCCATGGCTGAATACTAAATTGTATTAACAAAATCTACTTAAATCCTTTGCTATATATATATAGTTTGTTATGTTTAGTGCTTTTGCTTTTTTTTTTCTTTTTTTCTCCACCATGTTTTTAAATTGTTGAAATCAAGTCTTGGTTACTATTGAGGTTCAAGAAATGAGTGGTGCATCATCAAGATTGATAAGAGATAAGATGATCTATGTCCTCATGTATGTATGTATTTCCCACCTTCATCATCACAATCTCAACCACAGATTGTTGGAAAATTTCCTTTTATCCCCTTTACCATAACTGTGGGAACATAAAATCCTTTCCAGTATTTTACAGTAGGGAAATGTATGACAAAGAGGCAAGTGATAGCAACATATGGCATGTTACTACGGTCCCGTGTGTTACACTCTTTCTTTTTTAGTCTATTTTCAAACGAACATGTTCTATATATCTAAAAATAATTTCACTTTATACATCACATTTTACCCTTAAAATCGTTCAGTTACTGGAATTAGGATATTATTCCCGGTACAAAGTTTGAAATTACCCACATAGGATATATGATAATAATCACAGAATTATAGTCCTGAATAACTCTGTTAGCCAACCAAACAACCCCTTAATGACATGGTTTTATAGCAATAAAATGTCATGACACACTTAAGATAACAAATTACAAGTCTTTCTTTATTCCTTAAATTTCATGTCCAGTGACACCATCACGCAAAATGAAACGGAGGTAATATCTATTTTTTTTAAATAGATACCACATCCATTCATAAGACAGGACAATTTAGAGGTGGTCTTGCAGAAGGATAATCTTGTATAGAAGTACTGTACTGGTCTGGAAAAGAAATGGTGCTATCTGTAAAACACCAGTGGTCCTCTGTGATTCAATGAATCGTATATTTTCTTTTTCGCAATACCTGATGAACATACTCGGTACTTGTGCAAGGTAGCAGATACCGGTAAAATAATTGAGGTGCACTTCATCGGGCTGAGATACCATAAAAAATGGCAACTCGGTGCACAAAGCATCCCGCGTTGGCAGAGTCAGGAGAAGGGCCGCATAAGGGGTGTGATGTAGACAACCTACCCTAATGCAAGCATTAGTGGCTGCTTCCACGACTCGTCGCTATAAAAAAAGAAGGGGGGTGGGGGAGATCACCAAGGCAGTGAGATAACAAGGATTATAAGCATGCACAATAGAGTTTGAAGCTGTGGCACACAACAGAAACATAATAGAAAATCACATTTAATCCTCAGTTTGCATATATCATAACAATACTAATGATATTACTAAAACTGCAACCAGGAATGCTCTTGGAATATGCTCAATGTCTTCTGAAAGTTTATCTCTTCACATGAAACCAATTGGAGTTTTCTTATATAACAGTTTCAACTTCATCTAGGTTCACAGCAACTCCATTTTGTGCGTCCTCTTCCCCCGACCTCAACTGGTTGGAAATGTCATCGATAGCGTCATTGAGCTGGACAATCTTCTCCGTTAGAATCTTGCACTGTTTCTGCAGACGAAACAGCATGCATATTAGACGAACGAATTTGAAACAGAAACAGGAATATCATTCTTAGCTGTTGGTTTGGTCTAAATGTCCTTAGTTCCAGTCCAAAGTATCACGATAGGATTGATTCCAATTAGAAAAGGCAAGTTTTAGTCCTTCCGAAGCTTTTATTTTTTGGGACAAGGTATCCTTCGGAAGCTCTATGACTCGAGCAAAGTAACAAACTCGGGTAAAGGTGATAGTTTTGGTGCAACAAGCCTCTCCTCTTTCTTGCAATAGATATAAAAGGGAGAGATAAACCGAGGAGAAAAAATTACAATGCAATTGTCTAGATCGCCTACCTAGGTTCATTAAAAGACCAAGAATAGCATAGTCTTTTGGTTAGCTCCCAGGGCTTAAATAGAATCACATTGTAATGGAGCTAACATTTGCTACTGCAGTATATTTTGCACCTCCTTGATCCCAGTAATGAAACATCTTACTTCATAAAAATAAAAAATAAAACACCAAAAAAAGTATCATCTACGTATAGTTAAACAAAAGGTTTCTGAAAAGGAGTGTCGAGCGTCTTTTAAGTAGTAGTCAAGCGAAAGTTTAGTTCTAAAACTGTAGATAGCTACACCTAGGAGGACTACATTCACAAGAAGAGATTTATTCAACTTTCAGCCAGAATAGAGGATTCCTATATATTATATGTGTGTGCACTCACACAAAGAAAACACACGCATAGACACCGACACACAGAGGCGAATGTAGAGTACCGGCATCGGGTTCAATTGAACCCGGTACTTTTGATGCAGAGCATAAATTTATGTGTAAAAATTCACGAAGAATTGCAACAAGTACTCCCTTTGCTTCAATTTGTTTGTCTTACTTTCCTTTTTAATATGTTTAAAAAAAATGTCTCTTTCTTGATTTGTCAACTCTTTAATTTCAATATCTCACCTGACATGTTTAAGACCACAAGATTAAAGAATTATTTGGTACATTATACATATCTTTATTTTAAGACCACAAAATTAAAAAGTATTCTTTACTTTCTTAATCAAACTAAGACAAACAAATTAAAACGAAGGGAGTAGTAGATATGAACCCCATAACTTAAAAAATATAATGGATTCAATGCGAACCTTAAAGGTTAGAACCGCTAAATTAAATTATGGATCCGCCTTTGCCGACACACAGACATTCTTTCTCTCTCTCTTACTAGCTACCGCTTCCTAATAAAAGACAAAGCTAATATCATCCTACCTCCAACGCTTTTTCTTCATCATATATAAACTTGGGCAATTTTCGCATGAGGTCCTTTTTATCTGTTTCAGCTAATGCCATGCTAATCTGTAAAAGAGAAATTAAACGGCAGTCCGCTTACTCAGCAAGAGAGAAGAAATGCAAAAAAGGATAGGGCAGAAGTTTAGTAGCTATTAGCATGTCGTCTGGCTTATCATTCCTTACTAGTAGTCATAGTATTTCTTTGTTTTTTTGTGTTTTGATTTCTATTATTGTTTACTGTCTCTTGTTCTTCGCATAACATATTGTTTTGTTGTAGTTACTATTTTTTTTTCATATTTGATCTGCTCTGCTCTGTTATTGCTGTAAAAAAAGCCGAGAGTCTATCGAAAACAATTTCTCTATCTCACAAAATAGGGGTTGCGTACACTCTACCCTCTTCAAACTCATTTGTGGAATTACACCGATTATATTGTTAGTTGTTGTATACACTTATCTAAGGATAGTAAATTTGGTAACACCATGTGATGCAACTATCTTTTCAAGGATGTGGCATGACTTAACCAACTTTAGCGCCAAAAGATAGCATTAGAATATGAAATGACTATTTTTTAATTGTAAAAGTTGAAAAAAGGCTGGTTGTGAATTTTACCCATGGTATTGCCCGAGAATAATACAGGCCTCTGGGTACATGACCTGAACCGGCCCAATGAGGAACAAAATGTAGTGGACTGGGCCAAACTGTTACTACCTGACAAGAAGAAGCTAAGGAAACAGATGGAGCCAAGGCTAGAGGGACAGTACACTTGTAACTGCATTTCAAAAAGCAGAACTCATACTCTCCAATGTCTTGAGCCTGAACCTAAAACCAGACCTTCCATGGAACAAGTATTCGAGTCTTTGGAACAAATCAGGAGGAAACCTAGATAATACAAGGCCACCCATTTCCAAGAACTGTACCACCAAGGCTTATGTCTAGTCGTGTCAGTGGAACTCTATCACATAATAGGTGTAGGTTTGATTCTCATGGCCTTCTCCTCCTTTCTCAATCTCCTCATGTAATATAATGTTTAATAGAAAGAAAAGCAAGGCCAACGTTTCCAAGAAGGTCGAGACCACTATTACCATTTTCCTCTCCATATAAGAAAACTGACAGTGGTACTTGAATTGTTAGCAAAGCATACCATGCTCGTATCAATAGAAACTATTCAAACTCGAAGTAGAGCTTTAAGTTTCTAATTAAAGACGAATTCAGAATTTGAAGTCAAAGGTGCAGAATCAAACTAGAGCTCACTATTCCCTTGTAGCAACAGTCTGAACAACATTTAACTAATATATATTAGTCTAAATTGTTCAATATAATCGAGTTGAGATACTAAAAGGGAAGTTGTATTATTGAATTGAGATTGTACTTCAAGCACCAAAGTGAGAAAGTACCGGCCAGCTGACTTAAAAAGGTGAAACAAGGAAGAAAGAAAGAAGATGATCACAAACTTATTCAGGTTCCAACATCATCATAGTAAAACACAAGACATCAAAGCTCAGTGCAAATACAACATTATCGGGAAAAAAGAGAGTACATTTTATAGCACAACACGGACACTTTCTTGTATTAGTCCTTCAGTATTGCAACTAGAAACGTTTTCCAACTGTTTTCATCTTCACATTGTAGGCTTCACGGCGAGACGAGAAGCTACCTTCTGACCGCAAGACTTGTCAGCCTGCGATGTATCCACGCAAAGAGATTGGTTTTTTTATCGCTCTTAATTAGGATAAAGGAATTCATGTGAAAAGAAGAAAAAACTCAAACCTGAGACAAGTATGATATCCATATACTGCGTATCTCATGAGTGACTCGGGGATCAGATAAAGACTCAACCCATTTGGCGATATATCTGTCTTGCCTGAAATAACAAGGATATTAATTTCAATTATCCCCACGTGTTTAAGATGGGGGAAAATTGGCAATATTAATATGATAGAAGATCCAAATTACCTGTCAGGTGCCCAGGATCTGTATCTCTCCCCTGCCTGCTTGAAGTTGTTCTCTTTCGGAATGACACACTACAAAAACCAATAATATATGTGAGTGAAGATTAAACTCATTTAAGAATACGACTTCCTGCATAGATTAATGAAACCCGAGTTATTTATTCAGCTAAACCATAAAAATAGCTTGGCCTTGCCTTTTCACGTCTTCCTTGCAAGACACAAGAAGGAATTGGGTGCGGGACGACAAGGATCAAACCTTGAGGCCAAATAATCCACATGTAACATTTAGTTATACATCAGAACACAAATAGCTAGCGGGATTCACTTTACTTT
Organism: Przewalskia tangutica; assembly: GCA_029844215.1. Lineage (NCBI taxonomy): Eukaryota > Viridiplantae > Streptophyta > Magnoliopsida > Solanales > Solanaceae > Przewalskia > Przewalskia tangutica. The sequence goes on from CM056726.1 coordinate 12,566,158, forward strand.
TCCTAGCAGGTATACACTGATTATACATGGATTATACATATATTATACCTCTACCAGCTATTTCTAGATTAAAGTTTTGAAAGCATGGCTATTTATGTTGATTCTTCAAACTCCTCGTAACCTAATATTTCACCAAAACAATTAATATTGCATCAGAATAGCCAATACTTATCAGCTCACATGCACCCTTATAATTGTGAGGAGAGAAAATATATGTTTGAACAAAGGCAATACAAGAAAAAACAAAGTAGCACCAATTGGCGGGTGCATAGTACCTCTTCATCGCAATGCATGAAGTTCATGGCACCATCACGGTGATTATTGTGATGAGCACACTTGGGAGCATTTACTAGGAGCTGCATATAGTTTGGCCCGATACAGTGTCTCTGAGTATCAGCATATGCGAAAATCCGAGTATGGAGAAGCTTATCCTCCGAATAGTAAATACCAGGGACAATATGGCCAGGGTTAAATGCGAGCTGCTCGTTCTCAGCAAAGAAGTTATCGATGTTCCTGTTCAATAGCAATCGACCAACCGGCCTCAATGGCAAGATGTCCTCGGGCCAGGTCTTGGTTACATCAAGAGGGTCAAAGTTGAATTTGTCTACATCCTCAGTGTCCATAATTTGGATAAAAAGTTTCCACTCAGGATAGTTTCCAGCAACAATTGAATCATAGAGATCCTTGGTGGTGTGGCTATGATTGGTACCTCCGACTCTAATAGCTTCTTCCTCTGTCATGCACTTGACACCACAAGTTGCCTTCCAGTGAAACTTCACATAATGTGCTTTTTCACCTTTGTTGATTAATTGATAGGCGTGAACACCAAAACCTTCCATGTGTCTGTAATCTGTTGGGAGACAAACATCATCGTAGAAGAAGGCGATGTTGGTTCTAAACCGGATTGTAGGTAAAGAAACGGGATTAAAGAGTATTCGAAAGGTTAAACAAAGTAACGCTGAGTCGAGAGATGACTCTCTGCTTTTAAGACAAAATTGCTACGTATAGATGTTTTTACGGTATCAGATAAAACAACAACTAATCAACAGTACAAAGAAAATACTGTTGATTCTAACGAAGAAGATGAATAAGAACATATTGCTATTGCTTGTTTGAGTTTACTGACCAACAGAGAGAATTTCTGCTTCTGTTGTGTCTTTCTTTGGATTGTGTGTTGTCTCTCGTGTTTTTTCCAATTGAACAGAGATGTTCAATTTATAGAAGCAGAAAGGGAGGCAGATGAAACGTTTTGTAACGTTTGTAACTTTCTGAAACTTTCAGGGACCAGAATGTAAACAGTTAACATTTCAAGGATCAAAAAGAAAGTTTCAGAATAAAGCAACATCCCAACAGTCCACGGCCCACGGCCCGAATCCAAGGCCGGACCGGACCGAACGGGCGGGCGGCGACGTGTGTGTGGGGCTTAGCTCTGAACCCAAACTCACATAGGTCCTCCATCTTCTAAACATATGGGTCAACCTTTGGGGGCCCAAACCCTTACTCAAACTTAGAGTTTTTATATTGCATAAACTCTCCTTTTACCAATGAGGGAGATTTGTCATTTTGGCAAAAAACACTCAATCTTTTCATGTCTCAAACACCTTACTTTGTGTACCAATATATCTTTCATTTCTTAACAAAATTTAACGATACTTGGCATTAACATCATCTACTCACTTAGTAGATTAGGCATGCGCGAAGAAACGCTGTTTTCGACATGCGGAGCCCATGTTTTTAAGTCATTAAAGACGGGATAAACTCAATTCCTCATTAGTAAAATTTTCAACAATCCCCTCTTGAAAGAGAATTGGTGCACACAGGGTGTCAAAGTTCAGCAATCTTTCAGCGGAAAGATATTGCATCAGGATAGGTAGCTTTCGGCTTTGAACTTTCATTAGTTGATTACCATCAGATTAACTTACTGCACGGTGAATGTGATGTCTTGAACCGTCAGTGTTTAGTGTAAACCAAGACAATGATATCAACACAATAACTCTCCTTATTCATCTTCTTCTTATTGTCTTGTCCATTGTGGGCATGAACAACGCTTGGATTCTTAAGTGCGTACAATTGAAGTGGCATGTCTTCACACTTAAATAAGTGATCTTCTATAAGGTATATTGCTCTACACCACTCGCAAGTGTTAGAAATCATTAAAAGTTTCAGAAGCTTATCCTTTACCCATCATGCAGGTAGCACTTAGTGTCTATCGCGGGAACGACTTTGGAGTTATCTTTCTTTAAAGAATGATAATCTGAAGTGCTCTTACTTCAAGTGAAGTGCTAAACTGGACCTATATAGCTTAGTTTTCCAATCTCCAGTCAGTAAGGTTGAGTTACCACCATAAAAAATCTTATTGTATAGGTTTTAAGCCCATTCCCCTAGACAATCGGAATATTTGATCTTTGGGTAAGCCTTTAATTAAAGGATTCGCTAAGTTATCCTTTGATTTGACGTAATCAATGAAAATGACACCCGTAGTGATCAACTGTCTAACGGTCTTATGTCTCCGACGAAAATGTCTAGACTTGTCGTTGTATATATTACTTCGTGCCCTTTCTAAAGCTGACTGACTGTCACAGTGAATCATCACAGAAGACACGAGTTTATCCCAACAAGGGATATCCTCTAAGAAGTTGTGAAGTCATTCTGCTTCTTCTCCTGCTTTGTCCAAAGCGATAAACTCCAATTCCATAGTGGATCGGGTGATGCATGTTTGCTTAGAGGATTTCCAAGACACAGCTCCACCACCAATTGTAAAAACATACCCACCGGTGGATTTGGTGTTTTTTATGTCCGATATCCAGTTTGTATCACTGTATCCTTCCAATACGATTGGATACCTTGAGTAATGTAATTCGTAGGTCAGCGAATATTTCAGATATCGTAGTATCCAATTTAACGCCTTCCAGTGATCATTTCTTGGATTACGAGTGAACCTAGCCAACTTATTGGCTGGATAAGCGATGTCGGGTCGGGTACAATTATAATGTACATTAAATTGTCAATGACCTGTGCATATCGCTCCTGGAATATGGGTGCACCACTATTTTTATTAGTTCTATGATTCATATCCATTGGTGACTTCATAGGGGAACTGTTAAATACATCAAATTTTCTCAAAACATCTTCAATGTATTGAGATAAGACCAGTCCGTCAGATGTCTTAGAAATCTTAATTCCTAAGATTACATCTGCAATACTCATATCTTTCATGTCGAAGCATTGTTTCAACATCTTCTTGGTTTCCTGGACCAATATTAAAGTATTATCAAACTTTTCATGTCATTATTTCGGAGCTTGTTTGAGTCCGTACAGAGACTTAACAAGTCGACATACTTTCATTTCTTTTCCTGGAACCACATACCCATTGGATTGTTCCATGTATATTTCCTCTTCCAAATTTTTGTTTAGGAAGGCTGTCTTAACATCCATTTGGTGTATCTCAAGGTCACGCAAAGCTGTTATGGCTATGAATACCCTTATGGACGTTAATAGACACAGGTGAGTATGTGTCGAAGTAATTGAGGCCTTCCTTTTGACTGTAGCATTTGACTACCAATCTGGCCTTATACTTGTCAATAGTTCCATATGCTTTGTACTTTCTTTTGAGTATCCACTTACAACTCAAAAGTTTACTTCCCAAAGGAAGATCAACCATTTCCCAAGTATGATTTTGCATGATGGAATCTATTTCGCTTTCTATAGCTTCTGTTATACCCCGTAGTTCTGGCCTTACGTGTGAGAGCGTACGAAAGGGAGTAAGACTTAAAATTTTCGAAAGATAGGTTGATGGATTGTTTCGGACGAGTTTTAGTCAACTTTGAGGCGGGTTATGACCCGCTACATTGAGAGTTCCTAAGTGCTTCAAAGGCCTAGTGTGTAGTTCGTTGAGTCTAGTTTCCAACGCAACCGACCGTTCGTCGATAGGACATCGGAGTAGAAAGTTATGGGAGTTACAAGTTCGGTCTTGTGATCGGACAGAAATGTGTTTGGACAGGAAGCGGCAGAGGGCGCGGATCTGAGGGCGGAAGCAGCGCGCGCCGGAAGCGGCGCGGCGCGGAAGCAGGTGGCGCGCGCGGTGCGCCCATGCCGGTGGCGCGGCTGGCGCGCCGAGTGGGTTTTCAGCGAAAAGCGAAATCGATATTTTCTTTTAAAGAGGCCATGGGTGGGTGACAAGTGTCCTCCCCCATCTGATTTTGCATGCACTACTTATTGACCAAGTCTTGAAGACTTGGTCATTCTTCAAGTTCATCCCTCTCTCTAGAAAATTAAGCTCTCTCTTCTCTCTAGAAAATTAAGAAGAAAGAAAGGCTTGAGAAAAATCTGAAAATGTGGCAAGAAGGAAACTTGTTGGCAATCTTGTAGGAGTTGTGGTGGTGATGGTGGAAAGGAGGCTAGCATTGTTGGATTAATTTGGCTAAAACTCTAAGGTAACAATTCTTCTCTTGTAACTAGTTTTTGGTGTTGCATGTAAAGGAGAAAGAACTTGTAGTTGGAAATATTACTCTTGGATGAATTGCATGTAAGAAATATGGTTTGGATATGAAGTGATTGGTTAAGAAGGTTATGTGAGCATGTTGTAGCCTAAAAACTACCTTAAACTTGTTAAGTTAGTTGTTTTACATTGTGGGGCAGAATTTTACACATCCAAGTTTAGGTGTGTAATCCCCTTTGAAATGTTTGGATTGTTGGGTCTTAAGTGTAGCGTTTGGATGTTGAATTCGGCCTTGAAAAGGGTGGCAAAGTATGTAGAAACAAAGGACATGCTGCCCAATTTTTCATAGAATTTAGTGACTTAAACTTGGATTATTCTACATTGAACTAGAGGTTAATAAACGTACTATGGTCATTTTTAGGTTGACGTACTACGTGTGGTGTATTGGACTTAGCAAGTGGATTAACCGGAGAGGTATGTGGAAACTTTCTTATCTCTTGAGCATGAGTAGTTATAACTATATAGTACGGTAGACGTACGTGTTTTAAATGAAGTAAATCCATTTGTTATACTTGACTTGTTTTAAGAAAATGTGTAAGTTGGTTGGGTTAAGGAGTTAACCCACTTGTTCTTGAGGAATGGTTTATTCTAAATAAGGTAGACAAGGATTTCTTGACATGAAGAAGTATTTTGAAAATTGTGTAAATTTGATTTGAAGTATAAGCCTCTTGGTTAATAAAAGAACGAAATCTTTTGAAACATAAGGAGTTATAACGGCTTTATGGGAGGTTAGTTATAACGACCTTATGAAAGGATAAGAATGTCTAAAGTTTTAAAGCATAAAGTTAGTATAACGGCTTTATGGGGAGTTGGTTATAATAACTTTATGAAAGGTTAAAGAGTCGGTTTTTCTTGAATAAGGTAAACATATAAATGAAAGTCTAATGAAGTTATGAGTTTACGTGGACGTACCGTCAGTGATTGAGGATTCCACGAGTATGCTTCCATTGTCTTAGTATGAGTTTACGTGGACGTACCGTCAGTGATGGAGGATTCCACGGGTATGCTTCCATGATCTTAGTATGAGTTTACTTGGACATACCGTCAGTGATGTGGGATTCCACGAGTATGCACTTGACACGTCTTACGATGAGGATTAGGCATGCAGTATGAGGGGTAAGAGTATAAATGAGGGGTACACCCCCAAGATCGTTATACCACATTCTTCAGGGTAAGAGTATAAATGAGGGGTAAATCCTCAAGATCGTTATACCACCTGCTTCAGGGTAAGAGTATAAATGAAGGGTAAATCCCCAAGATCGTTATACCACCTGCTTCAGGGTAAGAGTATAAATGAAGGGTAAATCCCCAAGATCGTTATACCACATGTTCCGTGGATTTGCTACCCACGATGCGAGGAATACCTCATGTGAGTCCGTTGGTCTTATGCGGGTGAAATAGTCTCATGCGGGTGAGTACAGCCTATGCGAGGAATACCTCATGCGGGTCCACATGACCCATGCGGGTGAAATAGTCCCAGGAGTAGGAGTGCCTAATGATACTGTGAGACGGATGACCTTGCTTTGATTAGGAGCTTCCTATTTTCATGCAGTATAGTATATGATTGATATTCTCATTGTTGGTAAGGCACAGTGTTCTGTAAACTGATTTTATACATGTTTCCAGTTATTTTAGACTTATGAGGTATTTTCAGTATTTTCCCAGTTTCACATACTTGGTACCTGTTATCGACCTCGCCCGGGGCTGCGTTACGCTGCGAGTTGAGGTGCGTAACTGGCGATCCGCTCTTAGGATCACTGTTCAGTTCTTGGAAAGCTCCATTTCTCCGGAGGCTTGTCTTTTGGTACGATTTCCTGAGGTTGTAGACTTTTGTACATTCAGGGGGTATAGCGGGGCCCTGTCCCGTCACAGTTGCTATTCCTAGAGGTCTGTAGTCACATTTGTGGTTTGGGCTGTAAGAATAAGTTGTACTGTTTATTTTTGGGTAAGTTTATTTTATGGAAGCGACCTTATCGACTTGCGATGATGTTTACTTTATACAAGTTATGTGTTATGTATGTTCATTGCTATTCTCGATGTTTACTGAGCAGGGTGCCGGTAGGCACGATCGCGGCCCCGTGGTCGGGTCGTGACAGCTTCTTTCTAAAGTGGTGCTTCTGGAGTTGACAGTGCTTCTTTAATTGTCCTTGGTTCATTTTCAACCATATAGGTTAGAAAGTCTGGACCAAAAGTCTTATCCTTTTTGGCTCTTTTGCTCTATCTGGTTCCACCTCTGGAACCCCTACGAACTGTAGGTCTGGAACATTAAGTTCCGAATAGTCAGTAACTCCTGAGTCTTGTAGATATGGAACCTCCAGTTTCGGATAATCAGAAACTCCCGGGTCTTGTTGACTTTGAGCATTTTGTTCATAACTTCGTTTGCGCGAAATTATTTCTTTTCCCTTTCTAGGAAAGATCTCTTCAAATAATTCAACATTCCTTGATTCTATGATCATATCTTCGTGGATATCATGTATCTCTGACTTATACACTAAGAAGTGATAAGCACTACTGTTATTTGCATATCCGATGAATATGCAATCCACAGTCTTAGGTCCAATTTTGACCTGATTTGGTTTAGGTCTTCGACCTTTGTCAGACAACCCCACACTTTCAAATATTTGTAAGTTGGTTTCTTTCTTTTTCATGATTCATATGGAGTTTTATCCTTATGCGGAACTCTATTGAGAATTGTATTAGCGGTAAGGATCGCTTCACCCCACATGTTTTGGGCTAAATCGGAATTGATGAGTAAGACATTCATCATTTCCTTTAACGTGCGGTTTTTGCGCTCAGCAACACCGTTAGACTGAGGCGAGTAAGGAGTGGTCGTTTGATGAACAATGCTGAATTGAGCACAGTATTCTTCAAACGGTGCTACGTATTCTCCCCCCTCTATCACTACGAATTGACTTAATCCGTAGGTTCAGTTGATTTTCAACTTCTGCTTTGTAACGTTTAAATGCTTCAAAGGCTCCATCTTTACTTTTTAACAAGTAAACGTAACAATACCTTGTACTATCATCAATGAAAGTCACAAAGTACTTGTTCCCCCCTCTAGTTTGCACAAACTTTAAATCACATATGTCCGTGTGAATAAGTTCTAGATGAGCGGTGTTTCCTTCAACAGAATGAAAAGATGACTTGGTTAATTTTGCCTCTACGCACACCTCACATTTGTGTTGAGGGTTTATGTCGAAGGAATACAATAATTCCAACTTTATTTCATGAACGGATTACAAACATATCATTCATTTTGAAGAGGCTGTCACACGTGAACCTTCTTCCTACAAATATATCATTCTTAGTTATTACAAACTTGTTGGACTCAAAAACTAGTCTAAAACCATCCTGGACCAACAGTAGCCCTGAAATCAAGTTTTTGCGGATGTCAGGGACATGCATCATTTCCTTCAGAGTAAGCTCTTTACCTTAAGTCAATTTTAGGACGACCTTTCCAACCCCTTGTACTTCAGAGGTAGCGTTGTTTTCCATGAATAGTTTTTTGCCCGAGATTGGGGCATAAGAGGAGAATGCACTCCTGTATGAGCAGATGTGACGGGTTGCACCCGTGTCTATCCACCATTGTTTTGGATTCTCCACCAAATTAGTCTCGAACACTACAACCGAGAAATCCTCAATCATGTCGTCAAGATTCGAAGGATCATCCTTGTCTTGCACGACGTTAACCTTGGCCTTGGTTTTCTCTTTCTGCTCTCGCTTTAGTTTGTGGCAGTCTTTGATCATATGACCAGACTTTCTATAGTGATGGCAGTTTCCTTTAAACTTCTCCCTCTTTTGACTTTTGCCGTCTTCCTGATACTTGCACTTTTTGTTGGAGTTTCCCCTTGAATCAACCAGATTTACCTTTGCCTCCATTGGCGGTTTTGGCTTGGATATAGCCCTTTTATCGTCTTCTTGTATTTATAGTTTGACAATAAGATCTTCAAGCCCCATTTCCTTTGTCTTCAGTTTGAGATAACTCATGAACTCATTCCACGAGGGAGGAAGTTTCTCAATCAAAGATGCAACCATGAGTTGTTCATTTGGCTTCAATCCTTCCAAAATCAGATGATGAGTAATCATTTGAAACTCTTGGATTTGGGAACTCACTGATTTACCATCCACCATTTGGAATTTCAAAAATTTCCCAATAATGAATTTCTTAGTAACCGCATACTGTGTGCTGTATTTTTTCTCGAGTTTTTCCCATAACTTCTTTGTTGTCTTCACGGTGCAATACACAGTGTAGAGTGTATCCGACAAACCGTTCAGAATGCAGTTTTTGCACATGAAATCACTATGATTCTAGGCATCCAATGTTAGCTTCAGGGCATTTGTGACCTGGATATCGTCGCCCACTCCAGTCGTTGAGTTACACTGAGTGTCCATCGCATCCCCACCAGGTGGATCTTCTGTCAGAAAATGTGACAAGTTTAATGTAGTCAGATAGAACAACATTTTTTGTTGCCATCTCTTGAAATTGGTACCGATAAACTTTTCTGGGCGTTCTCCTTGAAAACTGGCAGGACCAGGGACAACAACATTCCCTTGAGCAGTAGCAGCAGAACCAGAGCCGGAAGTTATGTTTGAAATCATCATCTTTCAAACACTTAGAAGAATACAGAAATTTTGTCTTAAATTGTTGGTTCTAAACCGGATTGTAGGTAAAGAAACGGGGTTAAAGAGTATTCGAAAGGTTAAACAAAGTAACGCTGAGTCGATAGATGCCTCTCTTTCTTTAAGACAAAATTGTCCCGTATATATTCTTTTACGGTATCGGGTAATAGTCTTTCAGGATAAAACATCAACTAATCAACAGTTGATTCTAACGAAGAAGATGAATAAGAACAGATTGCTATTGCTTGTTTGAGTTTACTGACCAACAGAGAGAATTTCTGTTTCTATTGTGTCTTTCTTTGGGTTGTGTGTTGTCTTGCGTTTTTTCCAATTGAACAGAGATGTTCAATTTATAAGAGCAGAAAAAGAGGCAGCTGAAATATTTTGTAACGTTTGTAACTTTCCGAAACCTTCAGGACCAGAATGTAAATAGTTAACATTTCAGGGACCAAAAAGAAAGTTTCGGAAGAAAGCAACAACCCAGCAGCCCGAGGCCGGATCGGATGGGAGGCGGCGCGCGTGTGGGGCTTAGCTCCGAACCCAAGCTCACCTAGATCCTCCCTCTTCTAAACACATGGGTCACCCTTTGGGGGCCAAACCCTTACTCAAACTTATGCATAAACTCTCATTCTTTCACCAATGAGGAAACTGTCATTTTGGCCAAAACACTCCATCTTTTCTTGTCTCAAACACCTTACTTTGTGTACCAATGCCTCTTTCATTTTTTAACAAAATTTGACGATTCTTGGCCCTAATATCGTCTACTCACTTAGTAGATTAGACATGTGTAAATAAACGACATTCCGACATGTGGGCCCCACGTGTTTAAGTCATTAAAGACGGGATAAACTCAACCTCTCATTAGTAAAATTTCCAACAGGCGAATGTATGCAAACTCTCCGGGAGGAAAGAGAAGAAATCAAGGATCCTCCAGTTTTCTTGAATGTGTGACTTTGGATTTGGTTTCAGTGCACGAATCGTGTCGGGGAACAACTTTGCATCACGGTTAAAGAAGACGGGAACATTGTTCCCAACCAAATAAATATACACAATCCAAGAAAGCAGCAAGTATAAATATACATATAGTAATATGCATAATCAGTGTATAGGTTTTGTATATTTTGGCTAGCGTCCATGGTTAATTTTGGATGACCGGCAAAAAATGAAAAAACCCCTTACTTTTTCAGGTATCAGAGTTTGATGAGGTAATTACCTCTCTGGTGTAAAATTTGACAACAAAACCGCAAATGTCCCTGATGGACTCGGGGCTTCCACGTTCATGGACGACAATAGAGAAACGACAAATAACAGGTGTTTGAGCTCTAGGAACTCGAAGAAAATCAGCACATGTAAGATGAGAAATATTATGAGTGGCTTCGAAGAAACCTTTGGCACTGGCACCTCTAGCATGAACAACATGCTCAGGTATCCGCTCACGATCAAAAGTCGCAAGCGTCTCTATTAAGTGATAATCCTCAAGAAGAACAGGGCCTTCCAAAAATATACTAATAGTCAATATATTGATTACTTGACTAAGATTGGACAATGCTCAAAATCTTATACTAGCAAGTCTTTAGAACATCAAGATAACGAAACCTATTTTGTGTTGATCTCATAAAGTTAACAATTGTTAAAACAGAGGATTCCTCCTGAATGGGAAATATGAAGAGATAACACTTTATCCAAGGTTTATTACAACTGACCCTTATCAAGATTATTTAAGAAGACACAAATGATCTATTACTCTCCATCAAGTATAATTGCCATCTATCATCTACCAAACAGATGTTCCTATAATTCTTGATTGTATTCCAATTCAGCCACTCTACCTACTAAGATAAAGATAAAATCTGTATATACTCTACTCTCCTCAAACCCCACGTTGTGGACTTCACTGGTCATGTTGTTGTAGATTGTATTCCAATTCATATAAGCTAAAATAACTGTTAGAAAGATAGATTGAAGTAAACCAAAAGTCTGATTAATGACCAAACACCTAACACAGCATTCCTAACCAAAAATAGAATTATAATGAAATATTTAACAAGATCATAATTCCAAAGAAATTGTTGATGACATAAGATTAACTTAATAAGATATTCCCATTTTTAAAGCAGAACTATTCAATAAGGTGATTACCAAAAATGGTTGTGTATGTGGGAATTGGGAATAATTCTAATCTTAGTTGGTATGCTACATTCTATCCAAAATGCTACTTTTCCAATTAACGTTTTAGATATTAAATTATAAATATAATTTAGGTTATTAGTATATGTAGAGTTTATTAATGCTATATACATTCCAAGACTCCAGTCATTTATTCATCTACTTCTTGTTCATCATAAATATTATCTAAATCTAAAAAGTATCTGTTAAGGCTTACTCATTGTGACATTGATCCTATAAATTCTTTAAATTCTGCTTGCTGTCCTATTGGTATATGTTCTGGTATTTTATTGTGTTTTATTGTTACTACTTCTAAATTTGGGTCTAATAGTTGTTCTTCAGAGTTATCATTTGCATCTTCATTTATAATATATTCTTCTGTTCCTGTTTCTATTTTTGTTTCTATAGGTCTATTAAATTCTTCTTCTACATCACTTTCTGGTTCTTCTTCTATGATTGCATTAACATTTTTCAATTATGTAAAGCATTATCTGATTATTTTCTTTTATTATATCTGAGTTTTCTTCATCATCTACTTCTTCTATAAATTTTGGTACTTGTATTTCTTGATATTTTTTAGTTTCTATTGCTAATTCATCTCCTCTTATAGGATTAGTAATTTCTTTATCAGTGTTATTATCAGTTTTATCATTACTAGTCGAACTTTCATCACTAGTTTTATATATTTTCTTTACCTTCTTTTCCCCCTTCGACTTTGTTATTTGTTCTCTTGTAATTCTTATATTTCCTCTGACTTGATTTTGTTTTAATTCTACCTTAGTATCTTTTAGTATTTTCTTAGTATCTTTAAACTTATGTTTATATTTTTTATATTTGCTCAACCATTCTTCATTATTATGTGATTTCAAATTTGTATTTTCTTTCTTTAATTCTGATAAATGTTCTTGTTTATCTAATTTTAGATATAAGTAAGTCGATTTTTTCTGTGTTATTTAAGTAGATATTTTCACCTTTTGAATTGTTATTATTGTTATTTGATGTATTTTTAAAGTCTTTCTTTCTTATAGGTTTATACTTGTATTTTTCTTTTTCTATTATTTTTTTTCCATGGTTTTTAAGAAATGTAATTACACTCCTTGAGTTTCCATTAAAATTATCCTTTTTTATGTAATATAGCTAAATATATTCAATATTTTTTCTAATGAGTCTGATAATTTAGGTTTTATCTTGCTAATATCTATCATTATAGGTTCTTTACTTCTTCTCCATGCATCTATTGACACTAATTTTGGTTGTTTAATTGTGGTATTTTCTTGTGTTTTTTCAACTATTCTTTCTTAACTTGTACTGGGTTCGTCTTCTTCTATTACTTTTTTTCCTCTGTTTATATGTGCTACTAATATGTTAAGTTGTTTTAATATTATTTTAAATGTTGGTACTTTAAATACATTCCATAATTTTGTCAATCCTTCTCTTATTAATTATTGTATTTGTGTTTGATTTTCTCTTATTTCATCCATTAGTATTAGGGTATTTTTTATCTGTTCTTTTACTATTATTTTGTTCCACTTTGTTATTTGTTCTCTTAGAATATGTAATTCTTCTATTTTCTCCTTGACTTGATTTAATTCACGCTTTGTTTGTTTTAATTCTACCTTAGTATTTTCTTAGTATCTTTAAACTTATGTTTATATTTTTTATATTTGCTCAACCATTCTTCATTGTTATGTGATTTCAGTTTTGTATTTTCTTTCTTTAATTCTAATATTTGTTGTTCTTGTTTATCTAATTTTAGATGTAAGTAGTCAATTTTTCTGTGTCGTTTAAGCAGATATTTTCACCTTTTGAATTGTTATTATTTCTATTTGGTGTATTTTTAAAGTCTTTCTTTATTATAGGTTCATATGTATTTTTCTTTTTCTATTATTTCTTTTTCATGGTTTTTAAGAAATGTAATTACACTATGTTCTTGAGTTTCCATTAAAATTGTCCTTATTTATGTAATATAGCTAAATTATTCAATTTTTTTTGTACAGAGTCCGATAATTTAGGTTTTATCTTGCTAATATCTACCATTATAGGTTCTTTACTTCTTCTCCATTCATCTATTGATACTAATTCTGATTTTTTGATTGTGGTATTTTCTTGTAATTTTTCAACTATTCTTTCTTGACTTGTACTAGGTTACATAATTAACTAGAAAATAGTTTACAAAAGAGAATACACTAAAAAAAAAAAAACCTCTAGGTCTAACAGTCAAGGAAGATACATTGTTGTACACAGGGCCTCGAACATTAATATACACCGCTCGGCGCTCACCCCAACAATTGAAGGTGCAAAAGTGGAAAGTAACTTCAATAACTCTAAAGGGTAAAAAAGTACATAAAAATAGAAGAGGAAAATTATTGATGTTTAAAAGAGCCGACAACATCCGTGATAAGTTCAAGTTTTTAATCACGTGAAATTGACTACTTTATTAATTAGTGCCCACAAATTATTGTCATTAATCTTGTACTAATCTTATCTTGATTTTTGATTAATAATGCAGTTGTTGCAATGAGTTAATAGGTTGGCATGGATTTCCACAAGATATTTTCAGGATCTTCACTCGTTCCATCTCCCTTTCTATATGTGTGTATACAATGAAATGATCAAATCATGATAAGAATTTAACTTTATATATTGTGTTAAAAGATTCTTTTCTTGTTACCTTTTATGTTACTAATTTCACTTACCGTAAATAGTTACTTACCACTACAAGAAGAAAGACATTTGACAACAACATTTTTGTTGTCATGTTGAATGTTGTTGTCAAAAGTACTCTTCGCAATAACAAAAATTGTTGCATATCGTTGCAATAACCTCTGACGCGAAAAGTTTTTCGCAACAAGAAGTTGTTTTTTTATTTCCATTTATATTTTTAGCAATAATATATTAATTTTTTGTTGTCATTTACGTTTTTTAACAATAATATATTTATTGTTGTTAAAATTTTATTGTTAATGATTAATTATCAATTAAACATGAAAAACTAAACAGATCTAGAAGGACCTGATCAAATTGAAAGAAAAATGTTCATGAACCAAGAGGAACTGATGTGCAGAAATGAAAATATCTTTTGATCGAATGAATGAGTAATCTATACAAGAGAGGACTGATGCGCGAAAAGATGCACACACTTTAACGCAAGTGCACGTTATCGTGACAAGTAATATAGTCCTGGTAAGACCGAATATCGTCCACAATGATTAGGGTTCAAGTACCAACTATCTATCTTTTGGGTATCTATTTGGCAATTGATATTTGGATTTGTTGTTTATAACTAAGAATTATAAAAGCTATTTAACTATAAGTTTACTTCAGTTGTGATGGGAATAGGGCTTCCATGTCTCCTCAACTATCCGCTTATGTTATTTATTAATGCAATGAATTATGGACTTCTTCTCTCGGAGAAAGCAGGTTTACGAAATCGTTTTATATTCCCGTTAAGGATATATAAACACTCAACCCCAGTATTGCACCTTACCTACCTTTCGGTTATAAGGATACCTCTATAGGAGGATTAAGAACAAAAATCTAGTTAACTGTCACGCACCATGCGCAAAATTAGGGTTTTTAAGCCTCTCATTAACGCTACATAAATAATTGAGGTATTTTCATCCCCAATCCAAGAATGTCTACCCAACTTACAGCATATTCACAATCTCTCCTTTCGAAGTAAATTAGAAATCATATAGTGATAATTAGTTGTCAATTAATTACCAAGCATTCAAAGTAATTATTGGATAAATCTCTCAAAGAAGAATAATAACCATAGACATGCATTAATTCATAACATAAGTTTCTAGAGAATTAACATGGAAAGCCACATAAGAGAATTAGTTCTAGTCATTGACATGTGAGAACTAATTCAAAGTTCATCATACAAAAGCGAAATAAAGAAAAGAAAAGGAAATAAATTACTAAGTTTAGGTCTCCAATCTCAAGCAAGAAAATCTTGTGTTGTGCGAAGAAGAACCCTTAAAATCTGCCTAGGGTTCTCCTTTTATAGGCCGAACCGCCTTAACTTTTCCTACAGGCTGGCCTGAAAATCGTCAAAACCACGATTTTTCCAGTGTCGCGCGCCGCTTCGGCGCCGCGGCCGGAACTGTGGTCGCCGGGTGATTTGGCGCCGCGGCCAACCTCTCTGGCATGCGAGGCGCGTGGCCTGCAACTCTGTAGCCTCTCGATGATTAGCGCGCGCGCCCTGCACTGTTGGACATGAGCCGCGTGCTGGGTCTTCTGCGACCTCTCTACGGATGTTGGGCGCGCCGCGCTCGCTTCGAGGCGCGCTAGTGCAGGTTTTTGCCTCATTCGCCACTTTCTCTGTTTTTAGCTTTGGAACCTCCTCTTTTGCTCTCTTTTAGCTCCTTTTCCGCCATTTTAACCATTTTGACTCAAAAGAAAGAAAAACTATCCTAATACGATACTTATTTGTACAAAAATGGACAAAAGACTAACTAAAACTGACTCGAAAAGTGTATATAAAATACACCGATCAAATACCCCCAAACTTAACCTTTGCTCGCCCTCGAGCAAAGATAGAAAGAAAGAAATAAAAGACTCAAGAAACGAAAGTAAAAGACTCACTGACATTGATCACTTTTGCTGCATTAGTGTTAACTAGAAAACATGAAGGTTAGCAGAATAATATGCAGGAACATATAGCATGAAATTTCAGCACACTAAACACATTAAGCTAGATATTTCGCAAACTCATATTCATCATGCTTAATGGAAGTCAATATACTCAATCATGCATATAAATTCAAAAGCCCTATGGCATGCTTACTTGCTATTCTCCACTAATCCTGAATATGCATAAAAGAGATCTTCAGGACTTTAAGGGTTGTAATGTAGGCTTAGGTATAGGTAGGTAAAAATAGGCATTTTAGGCTCATTTCGTGTACCATAAGCTCTTTAGCTTTTCAGTATTTCCCTTTTTCTTTGTGTTCTTTCCTTTACTTCGATTCTATCTTTTCCCTTTTTTGTTTTGGGAGAGTGAAGTATATAATAATGACAAGCACCCCCAAACTTAGGCTTTTGCCTATTTCTTATTACTTTTTAATTGGGGTGCAACAAGCTCATTCACTCTTTTTGTCTCTTTTTTAACACAATTTATTCCACTACTTCACATTTTTACTTATGGCACAATTTGTGGGAATATAGGGTGTCAAAGAAGAAGTTTCAATTTTTAGGCTCAACGGGGCTGACTAGGGATATATTTAAAGTCCGGGATAGAAAAGAATGGTAAGAATTGGCTATCAAAGAAATGCCTGAGTCATCTCCCTAACATGCATATCCTAACTATTTCGCCTCAAATAGCAAGCAATCATAACACATAAATATTCATCATTTAGCATGCATAATTTAAGCAAGAAACTCCAAATAGACAGATTATGTGAGTTTTTGGCATATCTAACCTAGGTGTTTAGATAGTTGCTTCTATTCCGTTACATTATTCCACCTTACTTCACTAGGTGTTTCTAGCAACTACAACATACATGATCTTTGACAGACAATTATGACTCAAAAAAAAAAATTGTGACTCAAAAATACATAAAAACAATAAAAAACACGAATAAAACACAAATAAAACACGAATAAAACACCCCCCCAAACTTAAATCACACATTGTCCCCAATGTGGGTAGACTCAAAGACAATAAAAGAAATAAGACACTTACAGACTTGGCTAAAATGGTGGTGGTGGAGGTGGCATGGGATAGTGCATGGACCGTTGGTGAACAGGAACTCATCTCGTTGATTTGTTGCCTCGTTTCTTCTTTGTCCTTGTATCACTTGTGTCCAAACTCTGCATCATCCTCATCGATTACGAAGCAATTGCTCCATCATGGGCGCGAGGGTTACGAATGCGTGGTAGGCTGGTGGCTAGGTCTGCCGCGTATTGAGCCTCTATTTCGTGCTCATCTTCGTCCATGGCGGCCTGCTCTTCTTTGGTGGTTGTACTCTTCTTCTTCTTCTTTGGGGGCTTGGAGTGCAGGAAAGAGTGCATTATCCCATATGTCACCGGTTGGTTCCTCTCATTAGTATCGGTGGGTAGGATTTGGACCGCGTTAAGTATTTGCACAAATTAGAGATAAGTGAGCCATGTACTAATCCACCTGTTGTCACCAACCTACTGGTCTCTTCAATACTTTGTACTATCTCTTTCCCCACATCAATCGTCAACCCCCTCATAATTTCATATATCAGCTTAATCCTATCTTCTGGCACTCTGGTGAAGTGCGTGGATGGAATCATGCGAGCACTGACGAAATATAGCCAACCCTTGGCTGCTTTGTTGAATTGCTTTGCTCAGTGCTCTTGACCCATTTCTCGCAATATCAAAAGCAGCCCCAGGGTAGCTCACTGTGTTTGCGACGGTATTCCAGTTGATGTTGTCGGTGCTCCTAGACCATGTTCTAAAATGGCTCCGATCACCAATTCCTCCTTCAACATCAATCGCCTTGATTGTGTATTTATATCTTCTCACACATGCACATAATTTCCCCTTACAAAGCATCCCATTTCCACCCTCTCCGGAAAGTTAGCATAGAATTCCCGCACCATTGTTGTGTTCATTGGTGCTATCTTCTCCGGATTTACAAATCTCCTCCACCCCCTTAACTCAATCATTGCCCGAATGGGCTCATAAACATCCTCTTCCCCAAATGACTCCCTCTGATAGTCCATTCCCCTTTCAGGGATTAAGGGCCTAGTACTAAGTTTTTTGTATCTTTGGAAGGCTTCGTATCTCACAAACCTAGTATCATCGTAATGTGGGGCTGAGGTGGATGTGGAGGCTCGTCTTTTTCTGGCGGACATGGTTAAAAACACTTTCTGCAGCTTACAACTTATTAGCACAAGTGTTCCCCAACACAATCAACACTCTAGCAGCTAAAACACAAACACCCCCAAACTTCAACTCTACTACCCAATACCCACACCCTCCTTGTCTACTCCTTCTCCAACTTCACAATCAATTTTTCAACACCCAAACTACTTCACAATGCAACACCTCTCCACTATTACCTCTTTTGACTACTAGCAACTTTCAAGAAAAAGGTGAAGATTACCTTTTTGATGGTGTCTCCACGATGTTCTTGCTTCCAATGGTGATTTGAGGCTATGGAATGGAGCTTTGTTGGTTGAGATAGCTAAGGGTTGTTTTAGAAATTTTAAGAGTTTTGGTTGTGGTTGGGTTTGATTTGTGGAGGATTTGTGGGTAATTTGTGGATTTTCGTGGGTTTTGTGGAGAAGAAGGGTTAGGTTTTGGTTTTTGAAATTGGGGAAAATCTGATTTCTGGACGTTTTTAAGTTTCTGGATTTCCGCCGCGCCTGCTTTTAGCGTGCGGCTGATGTCTGCACTCGCCCGGGATTTTCTGCGCATGGCTCTAGACTTGGCATTTTTTCGGATTTTTGGCGCATGGCGCAAACTCAGCCTCTTGATTCTTTTAGCGTATGGCCTACCGTTTTCTGGAAATCATGGCTTTTCTTCAGTTTTTCGCCCTTCGATTTATTGGCCTGTACCTGTCAATCACAACACAAACACTAGAACCCAAGACCGTGAGATCGTTTCTGCACAAAATAAAATAAACTAAAGACAGAAATTAAAATAACATAATTGAAAACGTTGGGTTGCCTCCCAACAAGCGCTGTCTTTAACGTCTTTTAGCCGGACGCAATTAACCGGTACGAGTGCCCATTGGATCCTTCTGCGAACCGCTTGCAATCCGCAGATTTATTGCTGTAGGTCTCAATTTCCCTACAACCATTTGTTCAAACAAGAGCCTTAAAAATCCAATTATCCCCCAAGTACACAAGACAGGCTTGTCCTTTAGGCTTTCTATAATGTAGGAATCCGTGAACTTCTCTACATCTCTCAACTCTAGGGGGTACCCTTGATGGTGCGGACTTCCTAATTGGGGATCAGCAGTGATAGCTGGTGGTGTTTCTTCTGTAATAGGTGTAAGAAAAAGAATTTCCACAGAATCCAAGAAGGTGAATAATTGGATTTCTGCAATCTTTTCATCTACTACACCAACTATCTCACCGATTCCTCAATAGTTGGGTGTGGTTCGTGCTCCTCAACTTGTTGTTCACTGTTCAAAATGACGTGAGTTCTCTATTTGCGATTCCAGCTTCTTCATGGCCAATCTCGTTTCGTCCGTAGGCGAGCTTGATACTTAGCGAAACTGAGTATGGCTTCTCGCAATTCCTCCCTCTCTTCCTCTATGGTTGGAGCTCGATCATATTGACAGTAGAAATCCATGTCTTGAGGATCCCTGAGATGCTTCAAAACCAACAACGGATCACGACACCCTTGTTTTCACACAATAAATACATAAATCGAAAAAAACTAAAATAAAAAAAATAAAAATAAAAATAACAAGGAATAAAAAAAAACCAAATTAGAAATTAAAAATAGATAAATTTGATATTGAACTATGCCTAATCCCCGGCAACGGCGCCAAAAACTTGATGCGCGAAAAGATGCACACACTTTAACGTAAGTGCACGTTATCGTGATAAGTAATATAGTCCTGGTAAGACCGAATATCGTCCACAAGGATTAGGGTTCAAGTACCAACTATCTATCTTTTGGGTATCTATTTGACAATTGATATTTGGATTTGTTGTTTATAACTAAGAATTATAAAAGCTATTTAACTATAAGTTTACTTCAGTTGTGATGGGAATAGGGCTTCCATGTCTCCTCAACTATCCGCTTATGTTATTTATTAATGCAATGAATTATGGACTTCTTCTCTCGGAGAAAGCAGGTTTACGAAATCGTTTTATATTCCCGTTAAGGATATATAAACACTCAACCCCAGTATTGCACCTTACCTACCTTTCGGTGATAAGGATAACTCTATAGGAGGATTAAGAACAAAAACCTAGTTAACCGCAAATCGCGCGCAAAATTAGGGTTTTTAAGCCTCTCATTAACGCTACATAAATAATTGAGGTATTTTCATCCCCAATCCAAGAATGTCTACCCAACTTACAGCATATTCACAATCTCTCCTTTCGAAGTAAATTAGAAATCATATAGTGATAATTAGTTGTCAATTAATTACCAAGCATTCAAAGCAATTATTGGATAAATCTCTCAAAGAAGAATAATAACCATAGACATGCATTAATTCATAACATAAGTTTCTAGAGAATTAACATGGAAAGCCCTATAAGAGAATTAGTTCCTAGTCATTGACATGACAAGAACTAATTCAAAGTTCATCATACAAAAACTGAAATAAAGAAAAGAAAAAGGAAAGAAATTACTAAGTTTAGGTCTCCAATCTCCAAGCAAGAAAATCTTGTGTTGTGCAAGAAGGGGAACCCTTAAAATTTGCCCAGGGTTCTCCTTTTGTAGGCTGAAAACCGCCCTTAACTTTTCCCTGCAGGCCTGGCTCAGAAAATCGTCAAAACCCTGATTTTTCCCGCGTCGGCGCCGGCCGAACTCGTGGTCGCCGGGTGATTTGGCGCCGCGGCGCTGCAACTTCTGTAGCCTCTCTGATGATTAGGCGCCGCGGCCCTGCACCTGTTGACATGAGGCGCCGCGGCGCTGGGTCTTCTGCAGCCTCTCTGGATGTTGGGCGTCGCGCCCTTCGATCTGCGAGGGCGCGCTGGTCAGGCTTTTGCCTCATTCGCCACTTTCTCTGTTTTTAGCTCTGGAACCTCCTCTTTTGCTCTCTTTTAGCTCCTTTTCCGCCATTTTGTCATTTTAACCACTTTGACTCAAAAGGAAGAAAAACTATCCTAATACGACACTTATTTGTACAAAAGGGACAAAAGACTAACTAAAACTGACTCGAAAAGTGTATATAAAATACACGATCAAGGACATATATATATATATATATATATATATATATATA
Organism: Przewalskia tangutica; assembly: GCA_029844215.1. NCBI lineage: Eukaryota > Viridiplantae > Streptophyta > Magnoliopsida > Solanales > Solanaceae > Przewalskia > Przewalskia tangutica. The sequence continues at coordinate 12,587,328 of CM056726.1, forward strand.
TATATATATATATATATATATATATATATATATATATATATATATATTAGAGTTGTATATATATAAATATATATGTTCTTGTCATGATGCTAACCGACTTTCTAACAAACTGATTCTTACAACTAACTAACTGATATGCCAGCTGTATATAGCTCATATACACTTCAAACTGGCACTACAACTATTGTTACATTGTTCAACACCCCCCTTCAAACTAGGTGGTATGAAGATGTTCTTCATCTCTAGCTTGTACAGTAGGTCGACATGTTGTGATCGACAAGGCCTTTAGTAAGCAAGTCATCAGGTTTTTCTTCAGTAGGAAGGTACTTAGTTTGCACAAGACTAGCCAACACCTTCTCCCTAATAAGATGACAGTCAATATCAATGTGTTTGGTGCGCTCATGGAACACTGAATTGGCAGTAATCTAAATTGATGTTTTGCAATCACAATGCAACATAACAGAGATAGTTAAGTTCACATATAGATATTTATAAAGTCCAATTATTCATAAAATCTTAGCCACTGTGGAAGTAAGACTCATATACTCAGCTTCAGTTGAGCTTCTGAAAATAGTAGACTGTTTCTTGAATCTCCAAAAAATCAAAGAATCTCCAAACTTGATCATATAACTTATAATAGATCTCTTGGTGTTGACACATGATCCTCAATCAGCATCACAATAATCATGAAGTGCATCACTTTCATGAGCACTCAAAAGAATGCCCATACCAGGTGATTGTTTGACATCCTTCACTATCCTGGGGGCAGCCTCCATATGAGATACTTTAGGAACATGCATAAATTGGCTTAAACTCTGTACATCAAAAGATATATCCAACCTAGTAATTGTGAGATAGAGTAACCTTCCAATTAATCTTTGATATTCACTAGGATCTGCTAATATTGAATCAGAGGACTCTCATTTGGGCTTTTCTCCTTTAAAACATCTGACTCTACCTTCATATTCAACTGTAGTCAACTTGTGATTAAGCTCAATTGGTGTCAGAACTGGTTTAGCACCACTCAATCCTAAATCTGGTTAAAGATCCAATGCATACTTCTTCTGGTGCATGAGTATTCCATTTGTGTTTCTAGCAAATTCAATGCGTAAGAAATATATGAGGTCTCCTAAATCTTTGATCTTTAAATTGTCTTTTCGCACTCAGTTTGCTTCTTCAATGAGTTTCACACTACTTCCAGTAACTAACAGATCATCCACATAGATTAGACTATGACAATACCAGATCTCATAGTCAGCTGAGAATAGTCAAGATGACTTTGTTGAAAACCTGCTGCAATTAAGGTGGTGGTAAGCTTCACATTCCACTTTCTAGAAGCTTGTTTAAGTTCATATAGGGACTTAAGCAACATGCACACTCAACACCTTGTGGCAATTGCATACACTTTTCAGTGAGATCATCTTGAAGAAATGCATTATAGACATCCATCTGTTGAATGTTCTATCATCTAGTAGAAGTAAGTGATATAACTGCCCTCACTGTTACCATCTTCACTACAGGTGAGAAGATTTCTTTATAATTCAAACCTTCCCTCTGATTGTATCATTTAGCTACCAACCGAGATTTGAATCTTTTCACTTTCCCATTGGCTTTATACTTGATCTTAAATACCCATTTGCACAATATTGCCTTCTTCTCAATGGGCAAAGATTTATCTCTCAAATCTTGTTATTTTTCAATGCATTAATTTCTTCTATCATGGCTTAAACCCATCTACTATCTTGTACGACATGCTTATATGATTGTGGTTCAGTATCAACAGATAAATTTGATATAGCACTGATAAGATGCATAAAGTCAACTTTAATCAAGGTTGTCTGAAATATAATACATGTATTTTGACACAAACTTGTTCTTTGCTTTGGTAATAAAATCTTTCTTCCAAATTGGGGGTCTGCAGGTTTTTCTGACTTCCTTCTATCAATAGGTGGAGATGAGACCGTTTCTTGAATAGAATGATGTACATTTGCTTCAATGACCGTAAGTACCTGTTGATAACCATTTGCCTCTATATGTTCATGTTGATCTTCAAGTAGTTGCTCTGAATCATCCAAGACTATGGAGGATTAAATAGTTTCAGAGCTAGAATTATCTTGAACTTCAAACTCATTTTCTACAATATAATTTTGCATGTCGAAATGGAAAAACATGTTCAGTGAATACAATATCTTTACTAATGAAGAACATTTTTGCTCATATCATAGACTTTATATCCATTTTGTGTGGTATCATATACCATTCAGACTTATTTAATTGGCATAGGCCCAAATTTATCAGACTTAAGTATATTTATTGTATAGCACATACATTCAATTATCCTCATGTAAGATATATCAGGCTGCTTCTGAAATAACACTTCAAATGGTGACTTATTCTGTAAAGTTGTGGAAGGAACTCTATTAATAACGTGCACAACACACAATATGCACTCACCCCAGAACCTTATTGGAAAGTGACCTTGAAATGTAATAGCTCTAGCAGTTTTTCGTGTGTGCCTATGTTTTCTTTCCACTACACCATTTTATTGTGGTGTATGTGTACAAGAACTTTGGTGAATTATTCTATGAGCCTTAAATAACTCATCATAACGTGTGTTAATAAACTCTCCTCCATTTTCTGATCTAAACATCTTGATGCAAATCATATTGTGTTCTAATCACGATAATGAAAATTTCAATAAAATAGAGATATCTGACTTGAGATACATTATAAATACCCAAGAAGATCTAAAATAGTCGTGAGAAAAAATCTTATTTTATTATGTGTGGCAGTCTTATAAGGTCCCCATACATTCAAATGAAGTAAATCAAAATAATTAGTACTTCTGCTATGAATAACATGAAATGGCATTCTAACTGGTCTTGCAAATGGAAAAACAATCACAACTTTGTAATACAAAACTACTCGTATCATCAAACATACTTATTTTCCTAATAACACCCATGTGCAGATATCCTAGTATCTCATGTCATAATATACCATCATTATTTCTTTCAGCTGCCAAATACTTTATTTTTCCATGCTTTTGTGACCTCAGAATATACAAACCATCCATTACTACACCAATCTCTTTCACTGTCCAAGTGAGACGATTCTGGAAAATGAAGAAAATAAAAATGCACAACAATTCAATTCTCTAGTTAGTTTTGACACAGATAAAAGATTGAATTTAAAAACTGGAACACACAAAATATTTTGCACTATGTCACCTCTTGTGAATTTATAATTTCATGACTGTGTTATGGATGCTGAATCACCAGTAGATAACTGAACATTGCTAGATTATTCACTGTTAATCCATGATTGAGTAAAGTCTTGTCAGTGACCATATGATTGGTACCACCACTATCTACTATCCACTTTGCACAATTACTTGCAATATTACAAAAAGAAGTAGCAGCAAAAATACATGCCATGTTTTCACTTGACTCACTAGTCACAGATTTCTCGAAAGATGCAGTATTTGATTGTATTGATTTGTTGTAGAAAAAATGGAGTAGTAACGTGCATGGAACTAGTACTTCATGTAATCTAGAAGTTGTAGTTGTTGCATTCACCTTCTTTTTACCTTTAAAATATACAGGGTATCCCAACCATTTGTAGCAACCATTCCTAGTATGTCCCTTTATATTACAGTAAGTACACATCTTCAGTTTGTAACATTGATCTCTGCTATGACCTCTCATATCACAATAGTCACAATACAACTCTCTCATTTTTCTGAATGATCTATTTCCTCCAGTTCTGTTGGTGAATAAAGTTGCAGGATCAACATGCTCCCCAGACTTGTAATGTCCCTCACCCAGTGTCTTTTGACTTTCATCCTGTAGTCCTGTAGTATCATTGCATAACACTGATTTACATTAGGTGAGGGGCTCATTATGAGGATTTGACTCCTTGATCGTGCATAATTGTCATTCAATCCCATGAGAAATTGAAGCAATTTCTGCCTAAACATGCTTTTAGTGTAATCCTTTGATTTTCCACACTCACATGATGAAGGTGGAAATATTAAGTCAAAATCATACCATAGATCCTTTAGTTTGGAATAGTATACAGAAACATGTGAAACATCTTGAGTTAATGTCACTATCTCTTTGTGAAGATGATAGACTTGTGACAAGTTCACTTTATCAAATTGTTCCTTTAGATCTTCCCACACTAAATTTGCATTTGATCGAAATAGAATATCACTGATTAGTTCCTGACTTATTGCTCATAATCCACGAAATGATGATTGCATTATATCACTCCCGTTATTTCTTCTCTACTTCAATCGTGAAATCATCATTTTTTATGCTTCCATCGATAAATCCCAATTTTTTCTTCGTCAAGAGGTTCGATTGCATTGCGCGACTCCATAACGTAATAATTTTCCATGCCTAAAAGCTGAATATCGATCTTAACTGCTCCTGGTACATCAATAGCTGATAAATAAAGTGGATGATTATGATCGATTCTAGTCGCCATTGTTGCTTCGATATTTCAACGAGAAAATAATATGAATCTCTCAATTCTTCACTAATTCTGCAAATAAACTCCTAGATTCATTCAGTATAGCTCTGATACCATGATGAATTATTAATTAAACATGAAAAACTAAACAGATCTAGAAGAATCTGATCAAATTGGAGGCGAAATGTTCATGAACCAAGAGGAACTGATGTACATAAATGAAAATATCTTTTGATTGAATAAGTAATATGTACAAGAGATGATATATATATATATATATATATATATATATATATATATATATATATATACAACTCTGATCTACACCTCTAAATCATGATGCTTACAGACTTTCTAACAAACTAATTCAGTCCCAAAATATCTTCTATATAACTAACAAACTTATTCTTACAACTAACTAACTGATATACAATTCATATATACTTCAAACTACCACTACATCTAATGTTACATTGCTCAACAATCAATTCTATTGTAGTGCACCTATAATTATTAAGTTATCTCGCATCGGTTATGGCATACGACATATAAAATAATTGGAATTCTCATATAATCTTACGCAATCTTCACATTTCGAGCTAGCTTTGGGATTTTTTTGTAATCAGGATAAGAGAGTCTAATTCATCCCAATTCTTAGTTTATTCAATGTTGAGCACCCGTATATGTCATCCACACTCAAGTTGACAGGTTGATCAGCGTAATGTGATGGGGTCGATCTTATAAGTTGTCTCACAACAATTGTGGATGTGTAATTAATCTCCTTATATATATTGTCTTGGACAATCCCACCCCACGATCAATCTTTTGAAGTTCAAGTAATTCCAAGGTTTACTTCTTATCGGTAATTACCTTTTAAGTGAATGATTGTTCCTAAAGGGTTGAAGAAACTATAATAACTTGTACGAAAAGATATGGAGCTCTTTCTTCGTTTTACGCTGTATGAGAGAGTGACTATTATTTTTCAAAAGAGAGCATACATTAATCCTCCTTCTGTGGAAGCTGTTGGAATAATAAAGGCAAAATATATAAATGATCCTTTTAAGTTGGTCGTGTCAGCATGTGTTCGCGAGACACACCTATTACAAGTAGAAGTGTATATCTGGTTTTTAGTAAAGTTAAAATGTTTATGTGATTGTTATAAACAATTTAAAGGAGTCATCTATGTATTTGGTTAATTATAAAAGAGAGGATACATTAACAGTGCAAAATACAAAGAACTCACAATAATTATCCAAGGCTTAATCCTCGTGCTGCTGAAAGTCATTTGGACCATTCATACTGGTATATACATATTGGCATCTCTTATTTATATTAAACTAAATAATTTAATCTTAATATTTGAATATGTGTATGAAAACATTTATCTTACATTCATTAATTTGACGTAAATACCTAATTATCAATCCTTATTCAATAAGTAACATTTTTCTTTCTTGTATAAACAATTCTATTATCATAAGCAAACGTGAAAGGCAAAAATATCTTGTATATTAATTTCGTGACAGGCAAAAGTACTCTTGATATCTAATTCAAGCACTTTCCACTTTTTTTATGATGGAAATATTAACTAGTGGATCGAGTTTATCCCGTCTTTAATGACTTGAACATAAGGGGCTCTGTATGTCGGAAATATGATTTCCACACACATGCATACATCGTCTAACTAAATTTCACGTAGTGAAAGAGATGTTGGTACACATGTTAAAGTGTTCTTAAGTTAGGTAAAGATGGACGATTAATTGGCCAAATTAATGTATCTCCCACGATGGTATAAGAAAAGAAGAAATGTGCAAAATACGGAAAATGGGGAAGAGCCGCGGGGCCTCGAGAAAAGGACCAGCGAGCAAGGCAAAGAAGCGACCGCAGTTCCACTGGCGGGGACCGCGGTGCTTCTTGTCTACTAGCTCGAAATTTCGGTTCGACAGATTTTAGGCCGCGGTGCCTTTCGAGGCACCGCGGTACCGACGGTACAGTGAATCGAAAACACTCCAGAATCTTCTGATTCATGGACAAATTTCCAAGGATCAAGCCAACTCTTGGCATGATCAAGGTGCCTTTTGGCAAGATCAAGATGCATTTTGGCAAGATCTATGCACCCCATTTAAGGCATTCACATGTCTTGTGATCCACAATCTTCACCTATAAATAGAGGCTTCAAAATCAGATTTAAACACTTCACTACAACTACAAAATCTGAAACTTTGAAGAACTATTCTTCTTATTCTAGCAATCTTTTGTTCTTGTTTTTTCTACAAGGTTTCTCAAGCATTTGGCTTGTGTTTGAGAAAGTACTGTCGTTTTATCTTGGGAGATTATTACCCATCCACTGTAAGCCATAATATACAGGGGTAATTTTGTCTTAAGGAAAGAGTGCTAACACTCGACAACACCACAATTAGTTTTTCCTTGTTCTATCTATTCTCTTTCAGTTCTTCGTTCCCGTTCACAAACACAAATTTTACAACAATTTAAGACAAAATTACTATTACGAAGAACTAAAGATGGTCAATGGAAAGGAACAAGTCTCTGCTTCGAATGTTGCCACATCTTCTGGCACTGCTACTGCTGCTGGTATCACTTTCAGTACCACTGGGAATGCTATGATTCCTCCAAACTTCCAAGCCGAAAGACCCGAAAAGTTTGCGGGTACTAACTTCAAAAGGTGGCAACAAAAGATGATGTTCTACCTTACTGTACTAGGTATGTCAAAATACTTATCTGAGGATCCTCCTACTGTTGGAGATGATATGGACGTCCAAACTGAAGACACGGTTCAGACGGACCAGGATACCCAGGCTAGTAGCCAGATGATGAAATTTGACTCTGGAGTCAACATGACTATATGTGCAGGAACTACATCCTGAATTGCATGTGTGACCCACTCTACACGGTATATTGCACTACAAATACCGCAAAGGAGTTATGGGAGTTGTTGCATAAGAAGTATTGCACTCATGATGCGGGTACTAAGAAATTCATAGTCGGAAAGTTTCTGAAGTACCAAATGGTGAATGACAAATCAGTCATGTCACAGGTACAGGAGTTCCTGTTGATTATCCATGACCTGGATCTTGAGGGGATGAAGCCCAATGAATCATTCTTGGTCGCTTCACTGATTGAGAAACTGCCTCCATCGTGGGGTGAGTTCACTAGTTATCTGAAACTCAAATCCAAGGAGATGAGTTTTGAAGAGCTTGTCATCAAGCTTCATATCCATGAGGACAATAAGAAGACTTTGGTCAAAGACAAGGCAACAACTAATTTCAAGGCTAACTTGGTGGAAACCAAAGGAAATCCAAGTAAGAAACGCAAGTTTCTGAAGGAAGATAAAACTCAGGCCGTTGAGAAGTTCAAGGGCAACTGTCACCATTGTGGCAAAGCTGGCCATATGGTCAAAGACTGTCGCCAGTTGAAGCGCGAGCAGGTGGAAAAGGCCAAAGGAAAGAAGAAGGCCAAAGCCAACATGGTTGAAGACAGGATCCTTAATGATCTCTGTGAAGACTTCTCGACCGTTATGCTAGAAGTAAATCTGGTGGAGAATCCAAAGCAGTGGTGGTTGGATACGGGTGCAACCCGTCACATATGCTCCGACCGAGATGCTTTCTCTACCTATGCAGAGGTTGTCGGTAAGAAGTTGTACATGGGAAACAATGCTACCTCAGATGTGCTGGGGAAGGTATTGTCGTACTCAAGTTGTCGTCTGGCAAAGACCTCAAGTTGAAGAATGTCATGCATGTTCTGGAAATCCGGAAGAACTTAATTTATGTTAATGTTTTAGTACAGGCCGGGTTTCGAGTTGTGTTCGAATCCGGTAAGTTTGTTATTACTAAAAATAGTGTGTTTGTTGGAAGGGGATTCGCCTGTGAAGGCCTCTTCAAGATAAACGCCATAACTGTAATCCACAATATCAATGAAAATGCATCTTCTTACTTGCTTGAGTCGTCCAGTCTATGGCATCATAGACTGGGACACGTAAACTATCAGTCAATTAAACTATTGGTAAAGTTGAAGTTATTGCCGTCTGACGCTGTAAACCCTCAATCCAAGTGTGAGGTATGTGTAGAGGTAAACCATACCAAATAAGCTTTTCATTTCTTAGAACGAGATACCGCTCCTCTAGAACTCATACACACAGACATCTGTGATTTAAAGTTCATTCAAACTAGAGGGGGAATAAGTACTTTGTAACTTTCATAGATGATAGTACAAGGTACAACTACATTTACTTACTCAAAAGTAAGGACGAAACGTTCGATGTCTTTAAGCACTATAAAGCCGATGTTGAAAAACAACAAAGCCTACGAATTAAAACAATTCGTAGCGATAGAGGGGGAGAGTATGTAGCCTCATTTGAGGAATATTGTGCCAGTCCGGCATAATCCATCAAACGACTGTGCCATATTCTCCACAGTCAAACGGTGTGGCGGAACGCAAGAACCGTACACTAAAAAAATGATGAACGCTTTGCTTATAAATTCCGGTGTTACGCAAAAATATATGTGGAGAGACAGTTCTTACTGCCAACATGATACTCAATAGAGTCCCTCACAGAAGCAAGGAGAAAACTCCATATGAACTATGTAAAGGTAAGACACCCTCTTACAAATACCTAAGGGTATGAGGTTGTTTGGCCAAGGTCGAAGTACCTAAGCCAAAACAGATCAAGATAGGACTTAAGACTGTAGATTGCATCTTCATTGGATATGAAAATAACAGTAGTGTTTATCGCTTTCTGGTACATAAGTCAAATATACCATATATCCACGAGAGTACAATAATAGAGTCAAGGAATGCTGAATTCTTTGAGACAATCTTTCCTAAGAAGGAAAATGAAGTCGCCTCGCACAAAAGGAGTCATGATTTCCCGGAATCTGACGAGTCTAATGGATACAAATGTGGATAAGAGTCCAACTGATCCTGAAACAGAACCTAGGCGAAGCAAAAGGGCCAGGAAAGAGAAATCCTTCGGTTCGGACTTTCTAGCTTACTTGGTTGAGAATGAACCACGAACAATTGCAGAGGCATTGTCAACTCCAGAAGCACCGCTCTGAAAAGAAGCTATGGAAAGTGAGATAGAGTCCATCATGCAAAATCACACACCTGGGTGTTGGTTGATCTTCCTCTGGAAAACAAGCCACTAGGGTGTAAGTGGGTACTTAAACGTAAGTACAAGACTGATGGATCTATAGACAAGTACAAGGCTAGGTTGGTAGCCAAGTGTTACCGACAAACCGAAGGTCTTGACTATTTCGACACGTACTCCCCAGTATCGAGAATGACTTCCATAAGGGTGTTCATTGCCATTGCAGCATATTGAGTGCACTTATACACTCTTTTGAGTCCTTTTTAGTTACGTATTTTACTCTTTCCGTTTGTGTTAGTATAGTGTTAGGTTGGTTTTCTTTCATTTTGTGTCACAACGGTTATAAAGGAAAGAATGCTACATTTGAGGAATGAAGCCTAAAAAGTGCCACGAAGAATAGAACAAATCTGGTAGATTCTGGACAAAAAATCAAAGAAGCACCGCAGTGCCTGGCCAAGTAGCACCGCGGTCCAGAATATTAGCACTGAGGCGTAAAAATTGCTGAAAGTCCGAAACTGAATCACCATCGAAGGAACCTAGGTGCCTGACAGAGGAACCGGGGTGCCTGGCAGAGGAACCGGGGTGCTTGGCAGAGGCACCTAGGTGCCTTACAGAGGAACCGCGGTGCCTCCATTCCAGTAACTTCTAGTGATTTTCAGCCAATTAGCACCTATGTGCCTCTCAGAGGAACCGCGGTGCCTACGCGTATTTTCAAAAGTCCTGAGCCGAATTGAAGAGGGTTTTTATGGTCCGAAAGACAACTTTTCTCAAGGATAAAATCCCTAAACCCTGCTCATATACCATACCTTATACCATATCACAATTCATACTTTTGGGAGGCAAGAAGGAGGCTACAATTGGAGACTCTTGTTCAAGTTCTTTTTCTTTCCTTTGCTTTATTTCAGTTTATGTTGGATTTTGTATTAGTTCTTGACATGACAATGTTTAGGAGCTAAATACTTTAGTAGGGTTTCCATCGAATCTTCTTGAAGCTCTTTCATATAGTTAATGCATTAGTTATTGATTTCTTCTTCAGCGTACTAAGATCTATTCAATATTGTTATGATTGTTTGATAATTAACTAGCTACTAATTGTTATCACTTATATGATTTCGAATCAAAAGTCTGAAGGGTGAGATTTGAATATGTTGTAATTGTCTAGACATAGGTTAAAATTGTGGATGAAAGTACCTCGATACTTGTGTAGTATTATAGGTTATTGTTCTTAATCCTCCTGTGTGGTAAAACTTATCATAGAAATATAGAAGGTTTCTGCACTAGGTTGAGCTCTTGTATGTCCTAACCGGAATATAATGACAGATTAGTTAACCTGCTATCTTAATAAGAAGAAGAATCATTAGCATTGCATTAACATGTGAAAGAGTGGATAGTTGAGGAGATTGGAACCCTATTTCCTTCATAATTGTTATAAACCCAAAGTATTATAATCTTTAGTTTATTTTCTGCACTTAGTCATAATTCTTAATCATAAATCTAAAACCAAAGAACATCAACCAAATAGATATCATAGGATAGATAATCGGTACTTAATAAATCAGTCTATGTGGACGATAAACTCGGTCTTACAGACTATATTACTTGGAACGATACGTACACTTGCATAAGCACTTAGAAATATCGCAACAAGTTTTTGGCGCCATTGCCGGGGACTGCCGTACTGTTAATATTGATTTATCTATTCTTATTTCTAATTTGGTTTTTATTTTCAGTTTGTTTTTCTATTTTTTCTTTTATTTTGCTTTAGTGTTGTTTGTCGTGATCTGTTTGTTGTTTTTTATTAGTCTTAGGAACTTAGTTTATGCAAAGTAGGAGAGCAGCTGACATTCCTATCCTTCTGAACCCTGAGATTGAGAGATTGTGCAGACAGAACATGAAAGAGAAAAGAGCAGTTGATTCCTTAGCAATAGGAGATCAGCGAAACAATAATTTGATGGATGATGAGTTGTCGCCTTTCGTAAGACAAGTCCCTGCAGAAAGAAGTTTGGGGGACTATGTGATGCCAACTATTACAGGGGTGCAGACTTGCATCCGGCTTCCAGCTGTTAAAGCCAATAATTTTGAGATCAAACCAGCCATATTGCACATGGTTCAGAGCTCAGTTCAGTTTGGGGGATTACCGTCTGAAGATCCTCACTTTCATCTAGCAAACTTTCTGGAGTTGTGTGCAACCTTCAAATACAATGGTGTTACTGATGATATCATTCAGTTGAGACTCTTTTCATTCTCACTCAGGGATAGAACAAAGTGTTGGATGAACTCATTACAGGCGAACTTCATCACTACATGGCGAGACTTAGCCCAAAAGTTTCTTGCCAAGTCCCCCCCCCCCCCAGCTAAGGCAGCGAAACTCAGAGGTGAGTTGAATAACTTTTATCAGCTGAAGGGAGAACCATTATATGATGCATGAGAGAGGTTTAAAAACTTGCAGAGAAAGTGCCCACATCATGAGATTGAGAAGTGGATGCTAGTCCACATATTTTACAATGGGCTATGTGGTACAACTCATACTATCATTAATGCTGGAGCAGGAGGTACGTTAAGTGAACTCACCTGCCCGGTTGAGACAGTAACGGGATCCTTCATAATCTCTAATGTGATTGTACAGAGAAATTCATTTGGAATTGCCAAAGAAGTGGATTTCTCGTGAGCTTCAGGCATCCATAGTTCAGTTTCTTCGAGCCCTACGAACCGACTGAATTTGTTTAGAAGATCTACGATTTTCTGCGTCCCTTCTGCATGACGACCTTTTCTTTCTTTAACTACTTTTCTTTCTTTAACTACTTTTCTTACTGATATCATTTCTACCTTTAGGTCCTCAAGAGTACGCAAACCTAGCTTGTGTCCTAGTCTGTCTATGCTAGCACTATCTGCATGTGGACATTGCAACCATCAGATCCATGGCGAGTTCCATGTCTTGACTATCATTTCGCCTTTTAGCTCTTCAAAATTGCACTATCAGTAACTCCACCTGAAAATAGTAAATGATTGACATCATAAATCTATATTTAATCATAAGTTGTTGTACTCCAAAAGTATAAAAAATGTTTAATTAGTTGAACCAGGGCAATTTCTATACTTTTAAGGGTCTAGTGCGAGAAATAAAAAGATGTCATTTTTTATTCACATCAAAAATTAAAATTAATTAATTAATTAATCATCCATCTTTACCTCTCGTACTCCACTACTTCCCTCCTTCAAGGCGTGATTATTAAAAATATTATCGATCAAAACATCAAATAAATATATATTAAACACTATATTTGATTCAATGTTTTCAATTTCAGTACAATAAATTATAATGCTACGAAAGAGATACTTTAATGTCATTACATGAAAGATTTATAAGAAAAACTATCATTACATTGATATAGAAAATTAATCTCCTTGCATTTTTATCTGCAAAGTCATCAAGCAATCGTTCATAATCAAGATGTTTGGACAAATCTATCTAATGTCCCTCTTTGAGACTTGATGAACTATTTTACGTGTCTTTTTTTTTAAACGTTTTTTCATGTCCAGACAGATATTTTCGGGTAGGAGACATTTGTAATTCTTCAATTGAAACAAAAAAACAAACCAAATTTAACGTAATCATGTAAAATACAAGTCATCCATTACATACATTATCAATAAAAATAATGTAAAATCTAAAGCTAAACACAATTAATTTAATGTAATATTGAGAACCCTAAATTAAATATAATATTGAGATTTGAGAAATTTGAAACCCGAAGCAAAATGGAATAAACATTGATGCAATCAATCCATATTAATGGTGAATTGGAGTAAAATCTAAAGCTAAACACAATTAATTTAATGTAATATTGAGAACCCTAAATTAAATATAATATTGAGATTTGAGAAATTTGAAACTCTAAGCAAAATGAAATAAACAATGATGCAATTAATTCATGTTAATGGTGAATTAGAGCAAAATAATTCTCAAAATAATAACTTACCAAAAAGATCTTTACTTGGAAGTTGAGATTTCTACAATTAATTAATGGGGGAACGCTGCTCATTGGATTCGAACACTTGACCTCTCCATAGGAAATAACTTTTGGAAGGAGCCCTCAACCGCTACAGATCTCACTGATAAGATTAGATATATTTTTAATACATATCTTAATATTTGAAACATATAAAAGAAAAATAAATCTGAGAAGGCCCCGTCTACCGGGGGCTCTGTGCGGCGGCGCCACCTTGACCACCCTAGGGACGGCCCTGAGTTGAACCTTTTGGAACAATTGAGCACGTTATAGCCAGCCAGATACAACAATCTCCGAGAATGTTTTACTTTTTGCAAATATGCATGTATGCCAAACGAAATTAAAGCTCAAACAATTGGGTGACACACATCAATATCAGCTTGTAGCTTTCTTACTATTCCAAGAAAATATGTGTGTAATATAATAACTATGCCTCGATCCCAAAATCAAAAAATTGATGTCCGCTATATGAATCTAATAGCCGTATCGCTCCATTTAAGCTCATCTCAGACCAATATTACATCCTCAGCATGTGTAATGTTATACACAATTTATTTACCATTATTTGGGCCAAAAGAAAGGTGTTTGGAAAATCTAATCAGAGTGGACAAGACGTTAGACACAATTTATTTACCATTATTTGGGCCAAAAGAAAGGTGTTTGGAAAATCTAATCAGAGTGGACTCTGATGATATATACGCTCTTTAACTGCAGTCGTGCCTTAGCTCAATTATCTATCACAGAGGCGGATCCATGAATTAAGCTTTATGGATTCAACATTTATAGTTTTGACACTGAACTCATCGTAATTTTTAATTTATAGGTTTATATTTACTATTTGTTGCTTTCATGGACTTTTATACATAAATTTATATTCCGTGTCGAAAGTACTGGCACAATTGAACCCGGTACTAATATTCTGCATCCGCCATTTATAGTTTTGGCACTGAACTCATCGTAATTTTTAATTTATAGGTTTATATTTACTATTTGTTGCTTTCATGGACTTTTATACATAAATTTATGCTCTTTGTCGAAAGTACTGGGCACAATTGAACCCGGTACTAATATTCTGCATCCGCCTCTATCTATAAGCAACGCGAAAAATGATTCATGAAATAAATTCTACTGTATGTATCAGGTACCTATTCTTTCTCTTCATCAGAAATTCCTAATTCATCATAAGGCATGCCTTCCAGAGCTTGACATAATCTTTCATACAGAAAATGGAATCTTCCCATAACAGCCTCACTTTCTATGGCCTGCATATTTGTATGTAAAATAAACAAATTCAACCAACCCAAAATTCGGTAAAAACTTACCCGCACTCGGTTTACACCAGACCAATATACTTTATCATGGTTAAGTAATAAATGAGGTGAAAATGTGCATTAATCAACCATAGTTAGGTGATAGAAGTGTATGACACATGTCATACCATCATTGATTTAATGTAAACACCGGATGTAGACGCCAAAATCAAAGTTGTAATAATATAATGATGATATAATATAATCAATTAATTAAGAAAGAGAGGGTTACTTACCAGATAAATTTTGCTGCCACAATGGTAAGTTTTTAACAATTTCTTCGCAGAAGAAAACACCTTCTTCATTTTCATCAAACACTCGATGCCTGATTCGAGGATCTGCCCTTCGACATCTCTAATTTCATCGAAAAGTGGTTATAAAAGCTTCATTTTTTCGACGAGCTTGTAAACGTGTAAATATAGGAAACAATATATTTCCTACCCATAATTAGAATATTTTCATATATTGTGAATATAATTATGGTAAGACTATGATTTCTCTTTTGTATAGGCTTAAGATTCTTATTGTATAAGGGATGAATATTGTACTTTATATATACCTTGATATTAATGAAAGACTCGTCAAGGGAGATTAATATCATTTTACATGTTATCAAGAGTCAAACACCCAAAACCCTAGAACTCTTTCTTTCTACCGCCGCCGAGAACCCCCCTCGGAACTCGTCGCGGCCCCTCCTACAAATTCTAGGTTTTCTTCTTCATTCCTCTCTTCTCTAAATGGCTATCCCTGAATCTTTCACACTTTCTGAATCTTCTACCTCCACAAATCCCACCACCACGTTGTCATCCTCTTTTCATCCAGCCCTAACTGTTACAAACATCAAGAACTCTATTCCCATTCTTCTTGATCAAGAAAACAGTCAGTATTCTCCCTGGGTTGAACTATTTCGTAATCATGCATATCTCTATAACGTGCTTGATCACATCGATGACACTATTCCGCGCCCTCCGGAGGATGATGAGTCTACTTGGTGTCGTCTAGACGTCGGCGTCAAACAGTGGATTTATGGTAGTATTTCTCAGGACCTTCTTCTTACTATCATGAAATCTGGCGCCACAGCCCTTGAGTTATGAAATCGTTTGGAGGAAATTTTTCAGGACAATAAGCACACTTATGCTGTGTATTTAGAGGAGCAATTTAACAATACACGTCTTGAAAACTTTTCCAATGTGACTGAGTACTGCAAACAGTTAAAGCTACTGACGGATCAACTTGTTGTTGTCGACGAGCCTGTTACTGACACCAAACTGGTGTTACAATTGATTGCTGGCCTTCCAAAAGGCGAATATGATACTTTGGCCACCATGATTCAACAGATCCGTTATCCAACTTTAACAAAGCCCGCTCGCAGTTGTTGCTCGAAGAGACTCGACGTGCTAAGCAGGACGAGCATAGTCAGAAGGCATTAGCGGTCGAAACGCGCCCTCAAGATCCAACGCCGCCAGAAAACTCTCAACTGCAGCAGGGATGCTGTGGAAAGGGTGGCAGGGGCCGCGGCAGGGGAGGTCGTGGTCGTGGCAAGGGTCGCGGTCAACAGAACTAGCGGCGGCAGCAGCGAGGATCGCAGAACAAGCGGGCGCGCTCGCCGGCAATTTGAACACGCAGTCGTGGCGCCCGTCTGAGCCGCGACGCCTCCCGTAGTCGCGGCATCGAGTCCATTCCAGTAACGGCAGCCCTACAATACGTATTCTTACCCTGGTTTGTTGGGCCCCGCTCCAACCTCACAGCAGATCCACGTACGAGTCGGGTTTTGCGGCTCATCCGGCGTGTCACCCATCGAGTTGGGGCGGGCATTCAAAGACCTCTCCATGCAATGCAGCGGCGACAATACTTGGTACATGGACTCAGGCGCCACATCTCACGTCACCCAATCTGCAGGTACTATCCCTAAACTATTTAGTTTAAATCATCCTCAATATGTTACAGTTGATAGCGAACAACGCATTTCAGTTAAAGGGTATGGTACCTCATACACACAACCTCCCCATCCACCATTCTCCCTCAAAAACATCATATATGCCCCACACATGATTAAGAACCTCATATATGTCCGCCAATTTACTCGTAATAATTCTGTCTACGTGGATTTTGACCCTTTTGGTTTTACTGTGAATGATCTTCATACGGGGACACCTCTTACGAGATGCAATAGCACGGGGGATCTCTATCCATTCACTTCTACCTCCGCTGCCAGATCTTGCTCTCTCGTCACTTTAGCGGTTGTTTCTTCTTCAACTTGGCATAATAGGCTTGGTCATCCAGGAGTCCCAGTTTTCATTGCTTGTAATGGGAAACTTGCCCAAAATTGTGTTTCCTGCTCTTTAGGCAAACATATTCGTCTTCTGTTTAAATCATCTACTAGTATTACACTTGCTCCTTTTGATATTGTACATGCTGATTTATGGAAATCTCCTATCTCTAGTTCTCTAGGTCATAAATACTATCTTGTGTTGCTTGATGATTTTTCACACTATGTTTGGTTATATCCTCTTAAATTTAAATCAGAAGTGTTTGCCAAATTTCTTGAGTTTCGCAAGTTTATCCACACACAATTTAGAAAAAGTATAAAATCATTTCAGTGCGATAATGGTCGTGAATTCAATAACTCTATGTTTCACCGGTTTGTACAAATAATGACATGGTTTTTCGCTTCTCATGCCCTTACACCTCACCACAAAACGGTAAAGCTGAAAGATTCATACATATCATTAACAATATGATTCACACCCTAATGATTCATGTCTCCCTCCCTCCTTCCTTTTGGGTATATATTGCTAAAATGTCAGAATACATTCTAAATATTCTCCATACTAGCACTCTTCACAATATGACCCCTACCAAAATCCTCTACCATAGAGTCCCCTCCTATGATCATCTACAGATTTTCGGTTGTCTGTGCTATCCCAACCTCAGTTCTACCGCCCCTCACAAGCTTGCTCCTGGGTCTACTCCCTGTGTCTTCCTAGGATTCCCGCCAAACCATAGGGGCTATCTATGCTATGACTTGTCGACTCGTCAAATCCACATATCTCGTCACGTCACATTCGACGAGACCACATTCCCATTTTCGAATCTTCTAAAATTCCAAAACCTGGACTACTCATTTCTTGACGAGCCTACCATATCTCCCCTCATCCTCGAACAGCTCACGTCCTCTGTTCCGTCGTCAGAGTCGCGGCCCCAAGGGGAGGCGCCGCGGCGCCTGATTTCCAGTGAGCAATCTTCAGGAATACCGTCGACAGCGCTGCGGCCACGTGGCGCGCGGCTGAAACTTCGAAGCATCAACCTTCTAGCGCCGCGACGCTCGATCCAGGAGTCGCGGCTCCTCCGACGGCTTCGCCCCCATCGTCTCCTTATCCGACTTTACCCACCGTCTCAGACACCACTCCGCCACCCACTGTCCCTACTCATTGATGCGCGAAAAGATGCACACACTTAAACGCAAGTGCACGTTATCGTGACAAGTAATATAGTCTTAGCAAGACTGAATATCGTCCACAAGGATTAGGGTTCAAGTACCAAATATCTATATTTTGGTATCTATTTGGTAAATTGATATTTGATTTTGTGGTTTATAACTACGAATTATAAAGGCTAATTTAACTAATGAGTTTACTTCAGTTGTGATGAGAATAGGGCTTCCATGTCTCCTCCCTATCCGCTTATGCTACTTATTAATGCAATAACTTATGGTCTTCTTCTTTTGGAGAAAGCAGGTTCACTAAATCGTTTTATACTCCCGTTAGGGTTATATAAACACTCAACCCCAGTATTGCACCTTACCTACCTTTCGGTGATAAGGATAACTCTATATGAGGATTAAGACTAAGAACCTAGTTAACCGTCACGCACAATGCGTAAAATTAGAGTTGTTAAGCCTCTCGTTAACGCTACATAAATAATTGAGGTATTTTCATCCCCAATCCAAGAATGTCTACCCAACTTACAGCATATTCACAATCCCCTCCTTTCGGAGTCTGATTAGAAATCATATAGTGATAATTATTTGTCAATTAACTATCAAGCATTCAATTCAATTATTGGATAGATCTCAACAAGAAGAAGAATAACCATAAGCATGCATTAAATCATAACATAAGTTTCTAGAGATTCAACATGGAAAGCCCTATAGAGGAATTAGTTCCTAGCCATTGACATGACAAGAACTAATTCCATGTTCTTCATAAAACTGAAATAAAAACAAGAAAAGGAAAAGAAAATTACTAAACTATGGTCTCCAATCTCCAAGCAAGAAAGCCTTGTGTTGTGCAAGAAGGGGAACCCTTAAAATCTGCCTAGAGTTCTCCTTTTATAGGCTGAAAACCGCCTCTCTCTTTTCCTTCAGGCCTGGCCCAGAATTTCGTCCAAAACCTGATTTTTCCCGCGTCGGCGCCGCGGCCCTGCTTTTGGCGCCGCGGCGCCGGAACTTCTGTGGTCCTTCGGGTGATTTGGCGCCGCGGCCCTGATTCTCTGCATGCATGGCGCGCGGCCGCTGAAACTGTAGCCTCTCGGATGTTTAGCGCGCGCTGAATCGTGGCGTGGCCGCGCTGGTCTTCGCAGCTTCGGATGTTGGCGCCGCGCTGATCGCAGGCCACTGGTCTCGGTTTCAGCCTCGTTCGCCTTCTTTCTTAGCTCTCACCTCTCTTTGCCCTCTTTTAGCTTTTTTTCCGCCATTTGGCCATTTTAACTACTTTGACTCAAAAGAAAGGAAAACTATCCTAATACGACACTTATTTGTACAAAAAGGGACAAAAGACTAACTAAAACTGACTCAAAAGGTGTATATAAAATACACCGATCAAATACCCTCAAACTTAACCTTTGCTCGCCCTCGAGCAAAGATAGAAAGAAAGAAATAAAAGACTCAAAGAAACGAAAAATAAAAGACTCACTGACATTGATCACTTTTGCTGCATTAGTGTTAACTAGAAAAACATGAAGGTTAGCAGAATAATATGCAGGAACATATAGCATGAAATTTTAGCACACTAAACACATGAAGCTAGATATTTCGCAAACTCATATTTATCATGCTTAATGGAAGTCAATATACTAAATCATGCATATAAATTCAAAAATTCTATGGCATGCTTACTTGCTATTCTCCACTAATCCTGAATATGCATAAAAGAGATTTTCAGGTCTTTAAGGGTTGTAATGTAGACTTAGGTATAGGTAGGTAAAAATAGGCATTTTAGGCTCATTTCGTGTACCATAAGCTCTTTAGCTTTTCAGTATTTCCCTTTTCTTTTTGGTCTTTCCTTCACTTCGATTCTATCTTTTCTCTCTTTTGTTTTAGGAGAGTGAAGTATATAATAATGACAAGTACCCCCAAACTTAGGCTTTTGCCTATTTCTTATTACTTTTTAATTGGGGTGCAACAAGCTCATTCACTCTTTTTGTCTCTTTTTTAACACAATTTTATTCCACAACTTCACATTTTTACTTATGGCACAATTTGTGGGAATATAGGGTGTCAAAGAAGAAGTTTCAACATTTAGGCTCAATGGGGCTGACTAGGGATATTTTTAAAGTCCGGGATAGAAAAGAATGGTAAGAATTGACTATCAAAGAAATGTCTGAGTCATCTCCCTAACATGCACATCCTAACTATTTCGCCTCAAATAACAAGCACTCATAACACATAAGTATTTATCATTTAGCATGCATAATTTAAGCAAGAAACTCCAAATAGACAGATTCTGTGAGTTTTTGGCATATCTAACATAAGTGTTTAGATAGTTGCTTGTATTCCATTACATTATTTCACCTTACTTCACTATGTGTTTCTAGTAACTACAGCATACATGATCTTTTGACAGACAATTATGACTCAAAAAAGGAAAAAAATTTTGTGACTCAAAAATACATAAAACAATAAAAAGATTTAAATAAAACATAACAAGACACAAATAAAAGACCCCCAAACTTAAATCACACATTGTCCCAAATGCGTGTAGACTCAAAGACCGTAAAAGAAATAAGACACTTACAAACTTCGGCTAAAATGGTGGTGGTGGCGGTGGATAATGCATCGACCATTGGTTGAACAGGAACTTCGTCGTCATATCATTGGTGCAACTTTTGTTGCTCCTGCCTCAATTCTTGTTGCCCTTGTCGCAACTCATGTTGTCCCTGTCTCAACTCATTTTGTCCTTGTATCATTGTGTCGAAATGTTGCATCATCATTCTCTGGTTCTGGAGCACTTGCTCCATCATAGGCACTGGAGGTTCTGCTTCTGTGGTTGGCTGGTGGCTAGGTCCTGCCTCATATTGAGCCTCTATTTCATGCTCATCTTCGTTCGTTGCGGCCTCTGCTGCTGCTGGTTGTGCTCTTCTTCTGGCTGCTGGGGGGCTTGGGTCTGGGAAAGAGTGCACTATCCCACAGGACACCGGCAGTTAGTTTCTCTCATGAGTGTCATTGGGTAGGGTTGGGACCCCATGGAAGGCGCATAGATTGGTGATCAGTGAGCCATGTCCCAATCCACCTGTTGTCACCAACCTGCTGATTTCTTCAATGCTCTGTACTATCTCTTTCCCCACATCAATCGTCATCCCCCTCATAATTCCATATATCAGTCTAATCATATCTTCTGGCACTCTGGTGAAGTGCGTGGATGGAATCATGCGGGCGCTGACGAAATATAGCCAACTCTTGGTGCGCTTTGTTGGCGCACCGCTAGTGCTCTTGACCCATTTCTTCCAATATCAAAAGCGGCCCGGGGTAGCTCACGGTGTTTCTGTGGCATTCCGGTCGATGCGGTCGATCTTCTGACCGTGTTCGAAAGTGATTCCAATCGCTTCTTTCTTCAACATCAACCGCCTTCAATTTTGCATTGACATTCTCTGTCACAGCACATAAACTCCTTACAAAGCATCCCTTTCCACCTTCTCGGAAAGTTGGCATAGAATTCACGCACCGTTGTTGTGTTCATTGGTGCTATTTTCTCCTGGTTACAAATCTCCTCCACCCTTAACTCAATCATTGCGAATGGGCTCATAAACATCTTCTTCCCATATGACTCCTCGGTAGTCCATTTCCCTTCCGGATTAAAGTGCAGTATCGAGCTTTTGTATCTCTGGAAGGCTTGGTAGCTCACAAACCTAGTATCATCGTAATGTGGGGCTGGGTGGATGTGGAGGCTCTTCTCTTCCTGGTGGCCATGGTTAAAACAGTTTCTGCAGCTTACAACTTAGTGGCACAAATGTTTCCTACACAATCAACAACTAGCAGCGAACACAACACCCCCAAACTTCAACTCTTCTACCCAATACCCAACCTCTTTTTTTACTCTTTCTCCAAACTTCACAATCAACTTTTTAGCACCCAAACTACTTCACAACTACAATACTCCTTCAAACTACTACCTCCTGTGACTTCAGTAAAGATCTCAAGAACAGAAAAAAATTACCTTTTTATGAGAAGATTCAAGTTGTTCTTGTTTCTAATGGTGGTTTGAGGCTATGGAATGGAGCTTTGTTGTTTGAGATAGCTAAGGATTTTTAGGAATTTAAGAGTTTTGGTTGTGGTTGGGTTGGATTTGTGGAGGAATTGTGGGTAGATTTTTGGATTTTTCGTGTGTTTTTGGAAAAGAAGGGTTAGGTTTTTGAAATTGGAATTGGTGGAAAATCTGATTTCTGGGCGTTTTAAGTTTCTGGATTTCCGCGCCATGCTTTTAGCCGCGCGCCTAATCTTCTGCGCTCGGGACTTTCGTTGCGTTCTCGCACGATGCGCGCCTAAACTTGGCAAATTTTAATTCGCGCCGCGCTCTCGCCTCGCGCCGCGGCACTTAAACTTCAGCACCTCTATAGTTCTTCCGCGCGCCGCGCTCGCCCTGAAATAACCTGCTTTTTCCGAATTCCCGCTTTTCTTGCTTTTTCACCTTCGCATTGCTTTGTACTGCCAATCACAACACAAACGCTACAACCCAAGACCGTGAGACTGTTCTAGATAAAAATAAAATAAACTAAAGACATGAATTAAAATCACATAATTGAAAATGTTGGGTTGCCTCCCACTTAGCGCTGTCTTTAACGTCTTTTAGCCGGACGCAAGTTCCTTAATTTAATAAATGTGAGGTGTATTAACCCCACAACAAATCCATTTTTTCCACATTGTTCGTTTTCTTTTTCTTCTTCTTCTTCTTCTCTTCTTAGCATTATCATCAAGCGAAGTTTCAGGAACACATACCTCCTTTAGTGGAATTTCGGCAAACCATGCCTGCTTTCTTGGGCTCATCTCCCTTTGGTTGACTTGTATTGGCTCGCAGGGGGGTTTGATGGTGCTAATTGCAAAGCACCCACTCATGGTTGGTGGCTCAATGACGTGTTTAAAAACTTTAAACATCATTTCTTCATTCTCCACCCTTAATGTTAACTCTCCTCTTTCCACATCAATCAAAGCTCTTCCCGTTGCTAGGAATGGTCTCCCCAATATGATAGGGATTTCCGCATCTTCTTCCATATCAAGAATGAGGAAGTCTGCAGGAAAGAAGAATTTTCCTACTTTCACAATCACGTCCTCAATCTTGCCTCTTGGATGAACCATCGCCTGGCCGGTTGCGGAGCTTCATGGTTGGTTTGGCCTCACCCAACTCCAATCTTTTAAATACTGATAAGGGCATCAGATTTATACTTGCCCCTAAATCACACAGAGCTCTGTTGCATGTCACCCTGCCCACTGTGCAAGGTAGTGTAAAGCTCCCTGGATCTTTTAGCTTTGGTGGCAACTTTTTCTGTAAGATAGCACTACACTCTTCTGTCAGTGCTACTATTTCGTATTCTGCCAGCTTCTTTTTCTTCCCCAAGATCTCCTTCATGAACTTGAAATAGGAAGGCATCTGCTCCAAAGCCTCTATAAAAGGTATGTTGATATGCAGCTTCCTAATGTCTCCAAAAATTTGGAGAATTGTTTATCAACCGCCTTCCGCTGTAATCTCTGGCGAAAAGGGGTCTTCTCTGTATACTCCTTCTCTGGAGTTTTCTCTACTACTGGGCTAGGCTCAATCACCTTCTCTTTTTCTATCTCTGCCTTCTTCTCACTTACTGGCTGAGGTGACTGCTGCTCCAACTGTCTTCCACTTCTCAACTGCACTGCCTGACACTGCTCCCTCGGATTTACCTCTGTATTGCTTGGCAATATACCTTGCGGCCTGCTGTTTGCCTGCTTTGCTAGCTGACCCACTTGTGTTTCCAAGTTCCTGAACGAGGATTTAGCTTCTGTCATGAACTGCGTCTGGGCGTTGGCAAGTCTTTATCACTTCGGCTTCGTCGGCTTTTCTTCGAGCAGGTCATTGAGCTGAGGTGTGGGGCTTGAATGAATGGCTGCGATTAGTTCTGTTGGTTCTGCATCGCCTCGTATCGATTCTGCTGCCGCGTATTGATTCTGCGCCGGTCTCCTCTCCATGAGAAATTTGGGTGATTCTCCACCTGGATTATAAGTGTTGGAGTAGGGGTTGTTCTGTTGCCTCGATAATTACCTCGCTGACATTCTGCCTGCTCCATTGGTATATTGTTGGGATCAGCTGAAGGACACCTATCGAATGTATGTGGGCCACCACATATCTCATAGCTTTTAGGCATCTATACCGCATTCATCGACATTGTATGTTCTTTGTTTTTGCCAAAAGGGTCACTTGGGCATTCAAGGCAGCAATAGCATCTATTTCGTGGACTCTCACTGTTCTCCTCCCACTTGTCGACCTCTCTTCTGTGACATGGTTGTTAGTGGCCATATCTTCTAATAACTCATGAGCGTCGTGGGCTGTTTTCCTCATGAATGCTCCACCTGCTGCTGCATCTATAATGGTTCTGGTTGTACTGCTCAGCCCGTTGTAGAAGATGTGGACCAAGTTCCACAACTCAATGCAATGGTGTGGGCACTTTCTCTGTAGATCTTTGAACCTTTCCCAAGCTTCATATAAGGACTCTCCATCTGCTTGGTAGAAGTTGTTCAACTCCCCTCTCAGTTTTGCTGCTTTACACGGGGGAAAAACTTGGCTAGTAATTTCTGTGCCAGCTCTTGCCATGTAAAAATCGAATCGGCCGGCAGGGAATTCAACCATACTTTTGCTATATCCCTGAGTGAGAAGGGAAAGAGCCTCAATCTGACGGCATCATCAGTAACGCCGTTATATCTGAAAGTTGCACATAGCTCCAAGAAATTAGCTATGTGCATATGTGGATCATCCGATGGCAGTCCTCCGAATTGCACTGTGTGTTGTACCATGCTCAGAATCGCCGGTTTTATCTTGAAGTTGTTGGCTCCTATTGCAGGGAGCCTAATGCATGTCTGTGCTCCATTCACTCTTGGCAACACATAGTCTCCCAAACTTCTTTCTGGCTGGATTTGGAATCTCTCCTCCACGTCTATTGGCACTTGTCGAGGCATTCCTGGGTTAGGTTGATTTTCACCTAACCCTTCTCTCATCATGTTATTGTTTTGAGCACCGTCCATCTCTATCAAAGTTGCAATCCGTTGATTCTTTCTGTTCTGCTTACAGGTTTTCTCAATTTCTGGATTGAAGGGAACAAGAGTGTCTGCTCCTCTTCTCCTTCGCATAAACTGATTTCCTGAAATAGATCAAAAACAAACAACCAATCACGGTACCTCGAATTTTCTGAAAATAAAAATGTAAAAATTGAAAATAAAAAGGTAAAAATTAAAAACCAAATTAGAAATTAAAAAATAGATAAATTTGATATTGAACTATGCCTAATCCCGCGACGGCCAAAAACTTGATCGCGAAAAGATGCACACTTAAACGCAAGTGCACGTTATCGTGACAAGTAATATAGTCTTAGCAAGACCGAATATCGTCCACAAGGATTAGGGTTCAAGTACCAAATATCTATCTTTTGGTATCTATTTGGTAAATTGATATTTGATTTTGTGGTTTATAACTACGAATTATAAAGGCTAATTTAACTAATGAGTTTACTTCAGTTGTGATGAGAATAGGGCTTCCACGTCTCCTCACTATCCGCTTATGTTACTTATTAATGCAATAACTTATGGTCTTCTTCTTTTGGAGAAAGCAGGTTCACTAAATCGTTTTATACTCCCGTTAGGGTTATATAAACACTCAACCCCAGTATTGCACCTTACCTACCTTTCGGTGATAAGGATAACTCTATAGGAGGATTAAGACTAAGAACCTAGTTAACCGTCACGCACAATGCGTAAAATTAGGGTTGTTAAGCCTCTCGTTAACGCTACATAAATAATTGAGGTATTTTCATCCCCAATCCAAGAATGTCTACCCAACTTACAGCATATTCACAATCCCCTCCTTTCGGAGTCTGATTAGAAATCATATAGTGATAATTAGTTGTCAATTAACTACCAAGCATTCAATTCAATTATTAGATAGATCTCAACAAGAAGAAGAATAACCATAAGCATGCATTAAATCATAACATAAGTTTCTAGAGATTCAACATGGAAAGCCTTATAGAGGAATTAGTTCTTAGTCATTGACATGACAAGAACTAATTCCATGTTCTTCATAAAGCTGAAATAAAAACAAGAAAAGGAAAAGAAATTTACTAAATTATGGTCTCCAATCTCCAAGCAAGAAAGCCTTGTGTTGTGCAAGAAAGGGAACCCTTAAAATCTGCCTAGGGTTCTCCTTTTATAGGTCAAATCGCTCTCTCTTTTCCTTGAGCTGGCCCAATTTCGTCCAAAACTCGATTTTTCAGCGTCGGCCGCCATGCGTGCTAGCCGCGCCGGAACTCGTGGTCCTTCGGGTGATTTGCGCGCGGCCAGTTCTCGTTGTATGCAGCTGGCGGCCGCAACTGTAGCCTCTCGGATGTTTAGGCGTCGCGCCTGCTCGTTGGCATGGTAGCGCCGCGCTGGGTCTTCGCAGCCTCTCTGCGGATGTTGGTAGCGCCATTCTCGATCGCAGCAGGCCGCGCTGGTCTGGGTTTCAGCCTCGTTCGCCACTTTCTATGTTTTTAGCTCTGGAACCTCCTCTTTTGCCCTCTTTTAGCTCCTTTTCCGCCATTTGACCATTTTAACCACTTTGACTCAAAAGAAAGGAAACGTATCCTAATACGACACTTATTTGTACAAAAAGGGACAAAAGACTAACTAAAACTGACTCAAAAGGTGTATATAAAATACACCGATCACTCATCCAATGGAAACTCGTTCAAAGTATGGAATCTTCAAACCCAAAGTCCATCTCAACTTGTCTGCCCAAACCATCTCTCCACTTCCAAAGAACTCAAAATTGGCCAAACAAGACCCTAATTGGAATGCGTTTATGTATGAGGAATTCAATGCTTTAACTAAACAACACACGTGGGATCTAGTACCTAGACCTGAGGGGGTGAATGTAATTCGATATAAGTGGCTTTTTCGTCACAAGTTCAGAAAAAATGGAGATCTTGAGAGGTATAAGGCTCGTCTTGTGGCTAATGGCATAAATCAGCAGGAGGGCATTGATTGTGGAGAGACATTCAGCCCGGTTGTCAAACCGGCTACTATTCGCACAGTTTTGAGCATTGTCATGGGCAAACACTGGCCGATGCATCAACTGGATGTGAAGAATGCATTCTTACATGGGGACCTGAGAGAAACAGTGTACATGCATCAGCCGTCTGGGTTCACCCATCCAGTAGTCCCTCACTATGTGTGTCGTCTCCGTAAATCACTATATGGCCTGAAACAGGTTTTTCGTGCGTGGTATGATCGCTTTGCCAGGTATATCTTGCAGATTGGGTTTGTATGCAGCAAAAGTGATACATCACTCTTCATTTTTCATCGAGGTAGTAGCACTGCTTACTTATTACTGTACGTGGATGTTATTGTTCTGACTGCCTCCTCAGATAGATTGAAAAATGAGATTATTGCATTGCTTAAGTACGAATTTGCAATGACTGATTTGGGAAAGTTGAGTTATTTCTTGGGGATATCAGTGACCAGGTCTGCCAATCACATGTTCTTGTGTCAGCGTAAGTATGCAGAGGAGATAGTGTACAGGGCTAAGATGGGGAATTGCAAAGTTATGCCTACTCCAGTCGATTCGAAATCTAAGCTCAGTGCTATGGATGGTGCTCTGATCCTACTTTGTATAAGAGTCTTGCAGGTGCACTTCAGTATCTCACATTTACCAGGCCAGACATAGCTTATGATGTTCAGCAGGTGTGCTTATTCATGCATGCCCCCAGAAAGTCTCATTTCACTGCTCTTAAGTGTATCATTCGATACATTAAGGGTACTCTTGATTATGGTTTTCACCTATACTCCTCTGCGCCAAACAGGTTGCTCTCATATACGGATGCAGATTGGGCAGAGTGTCTGGACACGCGACGCTCCACCTCCGGCTTTTGTGTTTTCTTAGGTGATAATCTGATTTCTTGATGCGTCAGCGACGTACTACCTATCTAGATCCATCTGAAATTTGAGTACAAATGTAGTAGCTGAAATTTGTTGGCTCAGAAACTTACTGTTAGAATTTCAGTGTCCTTTGCGTCAGGCATTTATTGTGTACTGTGATAATATATCTGTCATCTATTTGTCTCATAATCCGTGTTGACAGTCAATTTTGACCCGTTTTTTGTATATTTATTGCAATTTTAAGTATTTTAGCACATCGCATGTTAATCAATATTTTTTGCATTTTTTATCTTTTATTTTTTAATTAAGTATTATGTTTTGTTAATATTATGTTTTTATTATTGTTGCGCTATCGTTTTATTTTAATAATATTCGCATCTTTTTAAATAATTAATCGGCACCGCATTTTTACTTTTAATCAGGCATTAAACACGTTTTAAATATTGCATTTTAGTATTGTTGCGTCGGCATTTGCATTTTTATAATCTTGCATATTTTTAAATAATTTTCTTTAAATAATTAACCAGCCTTGCATTTTGTCAAACCAGTCCAAGACACAATTTGAATCAGTCCAATCCAACACTATTTTTAATATCATCCAAACACCCTCTTTTATTTCCCCCCCCTAAAATCAAATACCACTTTTTATTTTCCCCCCAAAACAATACCCCACTTTTCATTTTCCCCCCCCAAATACCTAACCCTAATCCTACCCTATAAAAACAAAACATTCTCCCCCCCATTTTAAAACCTCAGCCGCAACATTACACACCTTCTCCCTCACCCTCTCTTCTCCCTCACCCTCTCCCGTCGCCGCCAGCGAGCTCCGGCGAAACCCCCACACAAAACCACCCCAGCCCACAACCAAATCAGAGCCCTGTCTCTGTTTTAAACCTAGCGACCGCCTCTCCCTATTCACTCCCGTCGTCGCCGCCGCCGCCGCCCTTCGCCGGAGTTCTATCTCCGGCGAACTACCCTAGCCGACAGCAGCCCTCAACCACCTTTTCCCCACTCCCGTCGAACACCCCCTCACCTCACCCCACTGCCCGTACCCATCGCCGGAGCTCGAAGCTCCGGCGAACCAAACCCATCAGACCCGTCGACCACCATCACCCTCTCCTTAACCCTCAGCCGCCCCTCGTCTCACACCCGTCTCCCGTCGACCAACACCACTGTCTCGTCTTTGAAACCATCGGCGGCGTTGCTCGGCGACCTCGTCGAAGCGACGCCGCCGCTCACGCCACGCTTTTGTGTTGTTGAAATCACTGTTTGTATCTCTTCGGATTTATTGGCATATTTTTATTGTGGACTGATTTCTTTTATTTTTTGAATCTCGCCGGAGTTCCTCGAACTCCGGCGGTCGCTGTTTACTGTTTCTGTTTGTTGGTTTAACTGGTGGGTTGATTTTCTGATTTTGTTGATATCTCGCCGGAGTTTCTTTTTTTTTGGCGACTGTGTTGGTTTCGCGTTGTTGTTATCTGGCTATGTTCTCGAATTTTCCGGCGAATTTTATTGGCTATTATCGCTACTGTTGTTGGACTGATCTTCGTCCATTTTGCTACTGTTTTGGCCATATTTTTGGACTGATTTTCGGCCATTTTGCTACTGTTTTGGCCATATTTTTGGACTGATTTTCGGCTATTTTTGCTCTTTGTTTTCTTTTTCTTGATTTAGAACAAATACTACACTGTTGGTATTTTACTGATTTGAACAAGATACTACACTTGTTTGGCCGATGAAAAAGTTATCCGTCGATTTTTGAGGCCTCCACAGTTGCAAAGACGGAAAATAAAATAAATGAAGCTTTCTGGGCAAGGATGATTTCTTCCACTTACATCGAATAACCAACATGCGCTTGGCAAGGCGAATTCTCGCAGCCGCACTTGTTTAGGCTGTCCTACTTTATATTTTTACATATCTGAGCCCTCCGTGTTTAAAACTATTACTGTTTTGGCGCGGATCCGAAGGTTTTATTTATTTTATTATTTTTAGCAATATTGGCCAATGAAGGAATCCCCGTCTGATTTCCAAGGCCTCCCCTGTACAAAAGACGGATTTATTTGCTTTGTTTGTTAATTTTTGCTATTATTTTAAAATTTATGTATTCTATTACTAATACTTTTACTAAGTGTTTATGCAGGTATCCGGAGATGCATTTCAAAAAGAATGCCCCGGAGTTTATTTTATATCGTATTTAATTTCATGTTTTATTATTTTGCGTTGTATTTTATTTTAATTGTAAATTATGTAAAATGCTTAGAATAGGTAGAATAAAAAGAGCAATAAATAATTAACCTAGGTTTGAACGAACAACCGCAAGTTAGCGGATCTTAAAGGATGCCTAACCCCTTCCCTTTAGGATAATAAAGAACTCTGATCCAGAATCTCACTAATTTTGCAGACCATTAAATGGAAGTCAAATGCAGTATTTTTATTGCAATAAACTAAGTGTCCTAATTCACTATAATAATTAGGTGGCGACTCCTTAAAATACATTTAGGAATCCAACCATATGTAGCAGTAATCTCGTTTCCGACTCCGGTTAAAATGGGGTGTTACAGCATGGCGACTCCACTGGGGATATCAGGTTCTTGATCATAACATACTCAGGTTAATTAAACATTGCACTTTATTTTGCTTTTATATTTGTTGTAAATATTTTATATTGTTTGCTTTTATTTTGTAATTAACTACTTTAATTGCTACATTCTTTTATTGCTTTCCTTAAATTGTCATTCCGTTCATATTTCCTCCATTCTGGAAAATTAACACTATCACACACTACACGCGAGGTGCGCTTGGTGCATCAGCAAAATTCTTTCTTCAAAACCCAAATTTAGGAGAGTTGGTAATAGACGCGGAGAATCCGGTCCAACCGGTGGCCGCGTAGCCTTCTCACTCGAGTAGTCCGCTCGGGAACCATTGTGTCTAGTAAGCCAAATCTTAGCAAAATTAGGATAGAGCTATACCACATTTTTTTTAAGTCATGCATGCATAAACCTTAGGTGGGTTAATCCTTGGTATTAACGCCACAATTAGAAATCCACCAAACTTGTCGACGGGTTTCACAACCCAACGACCCATTAGCATACTATGTGTAGCGTGATGATGATAGACGGATCCAAGCCTGGTCATGACACGCCAAATTGGAAAAAGTGCACCGTCATTTGGTCGCCATTTCCAACAAAATATTGCAGTTTAACGGCTTGGACCTATTTATCAAAATCCCGCATATTTGACGTTTAGGCTCACCTCTGGCATAAGGGAGGTCCCAAGCATATTAGGGCACGCGCTTGATTTGCATGTTTTTTGTTTATTATTGTTTATCGCTAGCAACTGTGTACATATTATTTAATTCAATAATTGCTCTTTTGTGATTCCGGGTTCGAGCATTTGCATTTTTGCACTTTTTGCTCTCACATTGCAATCGGGACTTCTACTGTGTAAATCACTCTTGAATAGCGCGACTTGGACTTCGTGAAGCATCAGCCATCAGTCCGGTCGAACCAATCAGGGGAGTCTCTGACTATATGGTCACACCCCTTCATTTTGTTATTTTGTCATTTTCCTACTCTCACCTATTTCTCATATTTTTGCAGAAAACTTTCGCAAATAGTCGAGGCGTTCAAAAGTAAAAAAAATGGTTCATCACAAGGAGCGAGAATTATGTTGACTAATAGAAGTCAGTTTATACCAGATTCAACGAGACATCGCTCTCAATTCTTTTATACTTTGTATTTTTATTCATATTTGCAAATTAAATTAATATGTTTAGCGTTAATTACATAGTTTTCGCATATCATGCATTTTACAGCATAATTATTCCGAACTACGCGTGTCTGATTCTCACCACACGGTGTGATACGTAGGCAACTCATTTTGGATTCGACACCATAAAAAATAAAAAAAATAAAAATAAAAAAAATAAAAATAAAAAATAAAAAAACAAATAAACATATTTTTCTCACTCATGCATCCCATTTATCATGTTTTCGGGCATTCATTTTACTTTGCATTCGTTCACAGTGGACAATCATTTATTTTGCACAGTTTTATATTGCTATCCTTTTGATAAATTTTTCCAAGCATACGTTTTATAACATATTTGAATGAACTACGCGCACCTGATTCCCTCGGCGGGATACGTAGGCAGCCCTATTCGGGTTCGGTACACTTTATTAAAAAAAAAAAAAAAAAAATGTATATTTTCTTCAAAAAATACAAAAAAAAAATGTTATTCAAAAAATACAAAAACATTTTGTAAGTATTATTGTTTGACTTTGTTAATACCAACACAGTTACAAATGTGCATAAACAAAAAAAAAAAAAAGTGATAATCAGTATGGGTTGACTTTGTGGTAAACCATAGATTCTTTTGGTACCTCTTATTCATACCTGCAGATGACCATGTCTTGCATGTTTCCAAGATAAGAATGAAACCGACCTCATCGTTTCATATGCACTGTGTGGTGAGTTATTTGAATAAGTTCAATTGCATTGCATTGTGATCTAGAACTTGGCCTGAATGTTTGTTGAGGCGAAATCCTGAGTAACACTCGGTGTGGGAAATGATCGTAGGCTTTCTTTGACCCGTTTGAGCCTTTTCAGCCTACCAAATAACATTATCCATAGTACAACCCTTTGAGCCTAAAACCTATTTTTCGACAACCGCATATTACACCTATAACCTTTCTGAGTGCGTACGCACTATCCCTCTCTTGGCCCGACCTCCTCGAGTGCTTTAGAAATGTGCAAGTGGCTGACAAAATTCTAGCTGAAGTTTGCAAAGACAAAAAATTGTCAAAGTCTCAAAGAATGAAAGCAGAGACGACTTCACATAAAGAGGAAATCAAAAGCCCCGATAAAAAATAAAAAAAAAGGGAATACATAACCCCGAAAAAAAAAAAAAAAAAAGGGGGCTCCAAATGAAAGATTCAAAAGAAGTCAATACAGAAAAACTGGGACAAAAAGAAAGCAAGTCAGCATTAAAACACACAAATATCAAGCATGGACGTAGTCCAACTCTCGAGGAATGATTAGTCACTTTTACCCAAATGATATTCATTCCCTTCACCAAGCCTACATTACAAGCCCGTGACAAGCCCTACATGATCTTATCACGGGGTTCTCACATTAGTGGATACTTACATGACGGCCAAGCCTATGGTATCACAATTGCATGCATTGAACATCTTTTTGAGTGTGAGCGCAATTCTCTCAACGTCCCAAAATTCAAAATATTGGAATATATGTGTGAGATGGGACCTTCTTTCAGTGAGGCATTTGAAACATGAGATTACGTTTAGTTCGAAACCTTGGATGCAAGCAAGTGTGTCGACACTCAGGTATGTTTGAGGTACTATCTGAAACTGTGTGAATTACACCAGAGTCAAACTCGGTTAGACTGAAAACAATAAAAGAACATCCTTATGCACAATACTAATTGTTGGTATCAACTGGAGTCAGAACGAAATGTCGTCTTCCATTTTTTTCGGGAAAAAAAAAAAAAAAAACAACAAAATGCATATTACATAAAAATTATTTTGCATCACGAACTACGTCTTGACCTGATTCCCTCAGCGGGATACGTAGGCGGCCACATCGGCTTCGGTCCCGCATCATTTTAAAATCATAAAATTCTTATTTTTGCAGCATGAACTACGTCTTGACCTGACTCCCTCGGCGGGATACGTAGGCGGCCACATCGGCTTCGGTCCCACATCATTTTAAAAATCATAAAAATTCTTATTTTTGCAGCATGAACTACGTCTTGACCTGACTCCCTCGGCGGGATACGTAGACAGCCACATCGGCTTCGGTCACACCGTCAGAAATATTTCTTCCTTGTTTCTGCACATGACTCGATTTTGTCCATTGGAGAGTTTAGCATCCTCATATATTTTGCATCCATTACTACCTACATATTTTCGGGGGGTTGCATTCTCATCTACTCAATTGTACATTGTCCATATTCTCGCATTAGCTTTTCATTCATTATAAATTAAAACGTAAAAAAAAAGAAATGCTTACCTGATCGCCTTGATAGCGTCAAGATGCAACCTTACCCAGTTCAACATCTTCATTACCAGAAGCGACATTTTAAGGAATTCGGTGCAAGAAAATGACAATAGAGCGAAAAAGCAGCCAACTAGGTCTTGATTGCAAACCAAGGATCTGGCGTCAAGAGTCAAAGCTACTGAGTCGACGCTAATCAACCACTCATTTCCTAAAAACTCACAAGTTTTCTTTGAGTGCAGGATCTTCATATCGAAGGCGGGAACACAATGTAGGCCCGTGCGGTTACAAGCGCAACGCGTATGCAATGACATTATCTCAACTCGGCAAGTCCGCAAGCGGTGCCCGCAAACCCGTGCATTTCATTTCAAGCCTGTCAACGGCTTCATTCATGTTTAAATCTATGCAACGACGAGCATCTGCATCGGCGTCCATGCAACGACGCCTTTTCATTTTAAGCCCGTGCAACGGCCGTCCATGTTTCGTCTGTCTGACGAGCATCTGCGTCAGCGTCCGGAACGACGTCATTTCTTTTAAGCCTATGAAACGGCCGTTCATGTTTCGTCTATGCAGCGAGCATCTGCATTGCGTCCATGCAACGACGCCTTTTCATTTTAAGCCTATCTGGCGGCCGTTCATGTTTCGTCTATGCAACGACGATCTGCGTCGCGCGTCCATGCAACGACGCTTTTCATTTTAAGCCTATCTGGCGGCTTCGTTCATGTTTTAAATCATGCAGCGAGCATCTGCGTGCGTCCATGCAACGCCTTTTCATTTAAACCTATGGCGGCCGTTCATGTTTCGTCCGTGCAACGGCGAACATCTGCGTTGCGTCTATGCAACGACGCCATTTTATTTTAAGCCTATCTGGCTTCATTTATGTTTCGTCCATGCAACGACGGCATCTGCGTCGGCGTCTATGCAACGACGCTTTTCATTTTAAGCCTATGCAACGGCCGTTCATGTTTCGTCCATGACGACGAGCATCTGCGTTGCGTCTATCAACGACGCCATTTTAGTTTAAGCTATCTGGCCATTCATGTTTCGTCCGCAACGACGAGCATCTGCGTTGCGTCCATGCAACGACGCCTTTTCATTTAAGCCTATCTGGCGGCCATTTATGTTTCGTCCATGCAACAGCGAGCATCTGCGTCGCGTCAGCAAACGACGTCATTTCTTTTAAGCCTATCTGGCGGCCGTTTATGTTTCGTCCATGCAGCGAACATTTGCATTGCGTCAAAACGACGTCATTTCATCTGATAACCTTGTCTTTTCAGCACCACATCACTGCCGGTGTCAATCATACTTCAACACCGACACTTTTCATCGGCGTCGACTTTGCTTTTTATTTTTGCGTCCAGCGACCCGGTGTCATCGATTTGACATCGACATTTTTGGATCTGCATCATCCCTATTTTTGAGTTCTAGTTTATAAAACAGGACAAAATTGGCTACAAGTCAACATCTTTGTCCGAAGACTCATCCATCATCTCCGTACAAAGAGGGACATGCTGTTGACAGTCAATTTTGACCCGTTTTTTGTATATTTATTGCAATTTTAAGTATTTTAGCACATCGCATGTTAATCAATATTTTTTGCATTTTTTATCTTTTATTTTTTAATTAAGTATTATGTTTTGTTAATATTATGTTTTTATTATTGTTGCGCTATCGTTTTATTTTAATAATATTCGCATCTTTTTAAATAATTAATCGGCACCGCATTTTTACTTTTAATCAGGCATTAAACACGTTTTAAATATTGCATTTTAGTATTGTTGCGTCGGCATTTGCATTTTTATAATCTTGCATATTTTTAAATAATTTTCTTTAAATAATTAACCAGCCTTGCATTTTGTCAAACCAGTCCAGTCCAAGACACAATTTGAATCAGTCCAAGCCAACACTATTTTTAATATCATCCAAACACCTTCTTTTATTTTCCCCCCCTAAAATCAAATACCACTTTTCATTTTCCCCCCCAAAACAATACCCCACTTTTCATTTTCCCCCCCCCCAAATACCTAACCCTAATCCTACCCTATAAAAACAAAACATTCTCCCCCCCCATTTTAAAACCTCGGTATGACATTACACACCTTCTCCCTCACCCTCTCTTCTCCCTCACCCTCTCCCGTCGCCGCCAGCGAGCTCCGGCGAAACCCCCACACAAAACCACCCCAGCCCACAACCAAATCAGAGCCCTCTCTCTCGTTTTAAACCTGTGACCAACGCCTCTCCCCTATTCACTTCCGTCACGCGATCGTCGCTGCCGCCGGCGGAGTTCTATCTCCGCGAACTACCTAGCCGACAATGACCCTCAACCACCTTTTCCCACTCCGTCGAACACCCTCACCTCACCCCATCGCCAGACCCATCGCGGAGCTCGAGCTCCGCGAACCAAACCCATCGCACCGTCGACCACCATCACCTCTCCTTAACCTCGGTAGCCGCCGTCTCACACGTCTCCGTCGACCAACACCGCCTCTCGTCTTTGAAACCAGGCGGCGTTGCTCGGCGACCTCGTCGTGGAAGCGGCCTTGCCGCCATTCACGCCTTTTGTGTTGTTGAAATCACTGTTTGTATCTCTTCGGATTTATTGGCATATTTTTATTGTGGGTGATTTCTTTTATTTTTGAATCTCGCGAGTTCCTCGAACTCCGTGATCGTATTCTTGTTTACATTTGTTGGTTTAACTGGTGGGTTGATTTTCTGATTTTGTTGATATCTCGCCGGAGTTTCTTTTTTTTTGGCGACTGTGTTGGTTTCGCGTTGTTGTTATCTGGCTATGTTCTCGAATTTTCCGGCGAATTTTATTGGCTATTATCGCTCTCGTTGTTGGGTGATCTTGACCATTTTGCTCTTTTGGCCATATTTTTGGGTGATTTTCGCCATTTTGCTCTTGTTTGGCCATATTTTTGGACTGATTTTCGGCTATTTTTGCTACTGTTTTGCTGGTTTACTGATTTAGAACAAATACTACACTGTTGGTATTTTACTGATTTGAACAAGATACTACACTTGTTTGGCCGATGAAAAAGTTATCCGTCGATTTTTGAGGCCTCCACAGTTGCAAAGACGGAAAATAAAATAAATGAAGCTTTACGGGCAAGGATGATTTCTTCCACTTACATCGAATAACCAACATGCGCTTAAGGCGAATTCTCGCATGTGCACTTGTTTAGGTCATCTACTTTATATTTTTACATATCTGAGCCCTCCGTGTTTAAAACTATTACTGTTTTGGCGCGGATCCGAAGGTTTTATTTATTTTATTATTTTTAGCAATATTGGCCAATGAAGGAATCCCCGTCTGATTTCCAAGGCCTCCCCTGTACAAAAGACGGATTTATTTGCTTTGTTTGTTAATTTTTGCTATTATTTTAAAATTTATGTATTCTATTACTAATACTTTTACTAAGTGTTTATGCAGGTATCCGGAGATGCATTTCAAAAAGAATGCCCCGGAGTTTATTTTATATCGTATTTAATTTCATGTTTTATTATTTTGCGTTGTATTTTATTTTAATTGTAAATTATGTAAAATGCTTAGAATAGGTAGAATAAAAAGAGCAATAAATAATTAACCTAGGTTTGAACGAACAACGCAAGTTAAGCGGATCTTAAAGGATGCCTAACCCCTTCCTTTAGGATAATAAAGAACCACGATCCGAATCTCACTAATTTATGAACCATTAAATGGAAGTCAAATGCAGTATTTTTATTGCAATAAACTAAGTGTCCTAATTCACTATAATAATTAGGTGGCGACTCCTTAAAATACATTTAGGAATCCAACCATATATAGCAGTAATCCCGTTTCCGACTCCGGTTAAAATGGGGTGTTACAATCCGGTTCAGCATCATCGAACCAAGCACATTGAGATAGACCTACACTTTGTTCGTGAGAAAGTTGCTCTAGGCCATGTCAGAGTGTTACATGTTCCATCATCCTATCAGTATGCAGACATATTTACCAAAGGACTTCCCAGACAGTTGTTTCTTGACTTCAGATCCAATCTCAGCGTCCAGCCTCCTCCCGCTCCGACTGAGGGGGTATGTAAACGTGTAAATATAGGAAACAATATATTCCATACCCATAATTAGAATATTTTCATATATTGTGTAAATATAATTATGGTAAGACTATGATTCCTCTTTTGTATAGGCTTAGGATTCTTATTATATAAAAGATGAATATTGTACTCTATATATACCTTGATATTAATGAAAGACTCCCCAAGAAAGATTAATATGAGCTTATGACATTCCTCTCTTTGTGATCTCTTATACTCTTCATAGGATCCAACGGTGTGAATCACACGGATAAGTTCGCAAACCAACGGTGTGAATCACATAGATGTTGGCAGAAATGTTATCGCAACATCGCAGACATCCTGTGCTTTCACAGATGTTATTACAACATCCTATCCAACATCAACAGTATCATTTACTGAACTGTTATGAAACAAAAAGCTGATCATGAGACGTAGCTAAAGTTTTCACTCGAGTAAACTATGCTAAGCCTTGAATATTGGGGGCCTACTTTAGTTAACCTTCTCCTTGACGATGTTATTTTTACAAGTATCTCTTATATTTGAGGGAGTCACTTTTATGAATTTATTTTTCATTTCAGAGTTCTGGCTGTGCCCCTCCAAACTATATGGAACAACAATTTGATATTAATGAGAGGATGAGAGCTATTCTCATTGACTGGCTAATTGTATAATAAAAACAACGGCCCGCAGCCTCTCTGAATTCCATAAAGCAACCAACACAGTGATTTCCTCCAGCCTCGCTAATAATGTCCAATCAAATCTGTAAGTACATTACAAGTTTGACCTGATGGAGGAGACTCTGTATTTGACTGTAAATCTTATCGATAGAATCTTTTTTTTTTTTTTTTGTGAAGGAACGCGGCTTACTCTTTCGAGTGCGCCATTGGTAAACCGGATCGACGGTAGCACGCAAACCACGTCGGCCGGGTAAACCACACTTGGCAAGCCATGTGTGCGGGCTGACGAAGGTTTATGCGGGTTATCGATAGAATCTTGGCGGTCTGACGGTGGTTAGGAAAAACTCCGGCTTGTTGGGGTAACGGCGCTTCTTACCGCTGCAGTATGAAGAGATTCTGATTCTGTCGTAGAGGATCTCATTTTGATCTCTGATAAGGCTTACACCAGGAAAGAAGTGCTTGATATGGAAAATTTTAGGGCTTTCTTAATCTTTGGCCCGGTCAGCCATAATCAATTACGAGCGTAGCCGAAATATACAAAACCTAATACACTGATTATGTATATCATATGTATTGTTTCGTATATTGTATATGTTAGATGTGTGAATAGAAAATGTAGGGTATTGTTGGAATTTGTAGAAGAAGAAAAGATTAAGTGATCAAAATACGCGAAAAATTGCGCTGTGAATTTAAGGCACAGCGTCGCGCCGCCCAAGGACAGGATCGCGGCGCTGCATAACGGGAATTTTCAGATTTGAACGAAAAGTTGCAACTCTTCACATAGAGTCACAGCCTTTGGTTAATGGCTACTTATGGACGTTTGGTATGCTATAAATAGCATGTTGATCACTTGTTTTAAAAGAGAACAACACAATTAACAAGATTAAATCTTCTGATTTTGAGAATCAAAAACTTAAGAAGACTTGCTTCTTCTTCTTCTTCTTCAAAATCATTTCTGAATAACACATATAGTAGATTCGCCAGGAGTGAAGTTCTTGTGCTAGAATTATCACTCAGATAGTTGTATCCTCAAGGCAGACGTCCGATCAACTATAAATATGCTATAATTCTAGCACAAGAGTGAAGTTTTGGTATGCTATAAATAGCATGTTGATCACTTGTTTTAAAAGAGAACAACACAATTAACAAGATTAAATCTTCTTATTTTGAGAATCAAAAACTTAAGAAGACTTGCTTCTTCTTCTTCTTCTTCAAAATCATTTCTGAAGAACACATATAGTAGATTCGCCAGGAGTGAAGTTCTTGTGCTAGAATTATTACTCAGATAGTTGTATCCTCAAGGCAGACGTCTGATCAACTGCAGCACAAGCGGGGACGAATTTTTGTCTTACGTCACTGCATTTGCTGGCCTCTATCTACAAACAAGTTAGTATGTGATGTTCTTGCTTTCCATTGTTGTTAATCTCTATATAGTTGAAGTATCTATATAATAGTATTGTTGAATTCAATTTCTTTGAATTATATATATTGTATTGTAGTTTATACATTGAAGGTCTAGATTGACACTAACAGTATATTCATACTTAGTATGCGAAATCTATACATTTTCCGGCTATTTTGTAAATTAGATCACAAAAAGGCATTGGACTTGTAATTGTCTCTAAATTTTATGCTTTACCTGAAATTTAAGCTTCTGCCCTCTAATTTAACTAAAAAAATTCATGATGTCATTGCCAAAGTTTTTCTACCTCGCCATATAACTTTGATTGAGTACTTTCTGCAAGAGAAGTTGATGATCAATACCTTACAGTTCAACCTATCAGTGCCTACAGAAAATGTGTTTATGAAGCGATTTCTTAAAGCTGCTCAGTCTGATAAGAAGGTTACTCGAAAAATTATTAAATAAACTTATATAGTACTAGAGTATTGATTAGAGAAATGACTAAGTACTGACAATTTTTTGTTATTCTTGGATCAGGTGGAGCTCCTGTCTTTCTTTATGATCGAACTATCCCTCGTTGAGTATGAAATGCTTAGGTTCCCGCCATCTATGCTAGCAGCTGCAGCTGCAGCGATATTTACTGCCTAATGTACTCTACGTGTGGCTAAGGAGTGGAGTAAAACTTGCGAGAAATATAGCAACTATACTCGAGATCAGCTTTTGTAAGTATCGATCTACTTTTCTTTGTTTGTGAAGATGAATTATTTTTATCAAAGGCGGATAGACCCTCTGATTGTTGTGGTCCTTTTCTTTCTATATATAACAGGGAGTGCTCAAAACTGATGGTTTATTTCCATCAGAAGGCTGCAACTGGGAGGATTACTGGTGTGCACAGAAAGTATAGCATCTCGAAATATGGCTTTGTTGCTAAATTCCCACCTGCTTCTTTTCTTTTAGAGGCTTTTTAGCACATGGATGTTACATGCAGCTGCTTGACAAAATGCTGTTGGAGTGGAGAGCAACTGAGCAACATAGTTGCCTCTTGCCAGTGAGGGAGATGAGATGTGTTTTTGTTTGGTTATATGGCTCTATGTACCAAGATCCAAGAACTTTTTACAAATTGTAGCTACTATTTTGTGAATCTAAAAGCTGTTTAGATCCTTATCTCTGCTAATAACCACTTGGCAAA
The DNA here is from genome assembly GCA_029844215.1 of Przewalskia tangutica. Taxonomy (NCBI): domain Eukaryota; kingdom Viridiplantae; phylum Streptophyta; class Magnoliopsida; order Solanales; family Solanaceae; genus Przewalskia; species Przewalskia tangutica. Next base: position 12,628,932 of record CM056726.1, read on the forward strand.
TCCTTTGGTTTTCATAATAATCACTAATGTGAACCATGGTTAAAAATAAAAAGCCTTTCCTGTTAGCTTTCTTCCTATGCATATACTAAGAAAAGTTCTCTTTGGTGAGAGCTGAATATCAGAACCAACTGAACTATTGTACTGCGGATTTGATATATATCTATGACGATGTTGATTATGTGAGTACAACAATTGCTAGAAAAATGAAGTAAATATTACAAAGATGACAATCTGGAAATAAGAACGAAAACCAAATTTTAGAGAATTCGCTGAGTCGAGTGATGACACTCAGTCTTTAAGACAAGATTGCCCTGTATATATCCTTTTACGGTAATGAGCAATCATCTTCCAAGATAAAACATCAACAAACAAATGAGCAAAGGAAACTCAAGTGTTTCTAGAGAAGAACTTTGAGTGTTTCAAGGATGCTAGAGAGGAAGAAGTATTCAGAAATTTCTGATTGCAAGTGTTGAACAATTGAGCCAAAGACTTCAATTTATAAGTGTAAAGGACCTCTTCAAGAGCCCAAATAATGGTCATTTAAATGCCATGAAATGGTCATTCAATCCACCAAGTAATGCAGCCAAGTAATTGCTGATTATGGAGGAAAAATTGACAATTTAATGCCTCACAACGTCTCCAAAATTAGCCCAGCGGTTGGAATTCCGTCGTAGTTGCTGCCTCGGAGGCGCCTCGGCTCCAGTGACTCGGGATCGAATTAGCGTCGTGGCTCGCCTCGGAGGCGACGCGGCGCTCTGCCTCCCGAGGTGGAGGCGCGACCCTTTTCCGATCCGTTCCAGTCTTTACACTACGCACACTTCTTTCTTCATTTACCAACGTAGAACCCTCGTCATTTGGTCAACAACCGTCTATCATTCTATGTCTCAAACATTTTACTTACGTATCAATATCTCTTTCACTAAGAAAATTTACGATCTTTGGTACATCATGTGCACGTGTGTGAAAATGACGTTTTCGACGCGCGGAGCCCCAATAATTCGAGTCATAAATAATGGAATAAACTTTATTCCACGTTAATAAATTTTCCAACAATCCCCTCTTGAAAGAGATTTTGGCGCACTCACCAAGTGTCTTTCTAGCAACATTTCAGTGGACAGATGATGCATCAGGAGAGGTAGCTTCCGCTTTGAACCTTCCTTAGTTGAATACCATCGGACTTACTTACTGTACGGTGAACGTGATGTCTTGAACCGTCAGTGTCTAGTGTAAGTCAAGTCAACGATACCAACACAACAACTTTCTTTACTTTGTTCTTCTTTAATGTTTTGTCCATTGTGGTCGTGGACACTTCTTGGATTCTTAAGTGCGTTCATTTGAGGCGGTTTGTCCTCATAGTTAAATATGTGGTCTCCTATAAGGTATCCTGCTATACCCCTCTTCACAAGTGTTAGGAACCATTAAAAATTTCCCCAAACCTAACCTAAAACGTTTGAGGATCATTAAAGGTTTTGGAACTTAACTTCTACCCACACTGTAAATAACACTTAATGTCTATCGCGGGAACGGCGTTGGACTTATGTTTCTTTACAGAAATCATAATCTGAAGTGCTCTTGTTTCCACTGAAACGCTCAACTGAACCTTTACAACTTAGTTTTCCCATTGAACCTCATTATTGGGATCTCCGGTCAGTAATATTGGGTTACCACCGTATCAGTCCTTATTGTTTGAGTTTTAAGTCCATTCTCCTAGACAGGTAGAACATCTGATCTCTGGGTATACCCTTAGTCAAAGGGTATGCTATGTTCTCATTTGATTTTACATAATCAATGGAAATAATACCCGTGGTGATCAACGGTCTAACAGTCTTATGTCTCCGTCGAATATGACGAGATTTATCGTTGTACATAAAGCTTCGTGCCCTTCCTAGATCCGACTGGCTGTAGCAGTGGATCATTTCCGAAGGTACGGATTTATCCTAACAAAGGACATCCTCTAAGAAGTCATGAAGTCATTAACCTTTTCTCTTGCTTTGTCTAAAGCGATAAACATTGACTCCATCGTGGATCGGGCGATGCAAGTTTGCTTAGAGGAATTCCAAGATACAACCCCACCATCAATTGTAAATACATACCCTCTGGTGGACTTGATGTTCTCTATATCAGATATCCAGTTTGTATCATTGTACCCATCTAGTACAGCTGAATATCTTGAATAATGCAACTCGTAAGTTAACGTGCATTTTAGGTACCGTAGTACCCGATTCAACGCTTTCCAATGATCATCACTTGGATTACGGATAAACCTAGCCAACTTGTTTACTGCATAAGCGATATCTGGTCGGGTGCAGTTTGTAATGTACATCAAACTCCCAATCAAATGCGCATATCGCTCCTGGCATACGGGCGCACCACGATTTTTATCAATCTTTTGATTCATATTCAATGGTGACTTAATCGGCGAACAGTCGAACATCTCAAACTTTCTCAACACATCCTCAATGTAGTGAGACTGAGATAAGACCAGTCTGTCAGACATCTTAGATATCTTGATCCCTATGATGACATCTGCAATGCCTATATCCTTCATGTTAAAGCATTGTTTCAACATGTTCTTAGTCTCTAGTATCAAACTAGGACTTCTCTCTGTGATCAACATGTCTACATAAAGGCATATCATGACGAACGAGTCGGCATTTCCTTTCGTGTAGACACATTTGTCACACTCATTAATGACGAATCCTTTTGATAGTAGAGTACTATTAAATTTCTCATGTCATTGATTCGGGGCCTCAGCCCATACAGAGATTTCATAATCTGATAGACGTTCTTCTCTTGTCCTGGAACCACATAACCCTCGGGTTGGTCCATATAGATTTCTTCTTCCAAATCGCAATTTAGGATGACTGTCTTGACATCCTTTCGATGTATATAAACGTCCCGAATGCGGCGATCACAATGAATACTTGTATGGACGTCATTCTAGACACCGGGGAGTACATGTCAAAGTAGTCAATGCATGTCTTTTGTCGATAGCCCTTGACTACTAACCTGGCCTTGTACTTGTCTATAGATCCATCTGCTTTCAACTTCCGTTTGAGTATCCATTTACAACCCAACGACTTGTTTCCCGGAGTAAGATCAATCAACTCCCAAGTATGGTTGTGCATAATGAAGTCTATCACACTCTCAATAGCTTCTTTCCAGAGCGCTGCTTCTGGAGTTAACAATGCCTCGGTAATTATATGTGGTTCGTCATGAACCATATAAGCCACAAAGTGAGGACCGAATGACTTATCCTTCCTGGCCCTTTTACTTCGTCTTGGTTCCATCTCTGAGGCCTCTAAGTCCTGAGAGTCCGGAACACTAGATTCTGAATTTTCAGCCACTTCAGAATCCACTAGATCTGAACCACCTAGATCCGGGCAGTCAGCGACTCCTGAATCCTGAGAGCTTTGTCCATAACTTCGCTTGCGAGAGGTTATGTCATTTTCCTTTCTAGGAAAGATATTCTCAAAGAAATTGGCATTTCTTGATTCCATGATTGTACCCATATGGATGTCTGGTACATCTGACTTATACACTAAGAAGCGATATGCACTATTGTTATTTGCATATCCGATGAAAATGCAATCTACAGTATTAGGATCAATCTTGACCTGTTTTGGTTTAGGTACTTCAACATTTGCCAAACAACCCCACACCTTCAAGTATTTATAGGTGGGTTTATTTCCCTTTCATAGTCATATGGAGTCTTGTCCTTACCCTTATGTGGGACTTTATTAAGAATCTTATTAGCGGTAAGGACAACTTCTCCCCACATGTTTTGGGGAAGGACGAAATTAATGAGCAAAGGCATCCATCATTTCCTTTAACGTTCACTTTTTGCATTCATCGACATCGTTTGATTGAAGTGAGTATGGAGCCATCGTTTGATGAACAATGCCCGACTGAGCACAATATTCCTCAAATGGCGCTACATATTCTCCCTCTCTATCACTACGAATTATTTTAATTCGTACGCTTAGTTGGTTCTCAACTTCTACTTTGTAGCGTTTGAACGCTTTAAAGACTTCATCTTTACTTTTTAATAAGTAAATGTAACAATACATTGTGCTATCATCTATGAAAGTCACAAGTATTTGTTCCCCCTCTAGTTTGTGCAAACTTTAAATCACATATATTTGTGTGAATAAGTTCTAGAGGAGCGGTTTCCCTTTCGACTGATCTAAATGGAATCTTTGTAAGTTTTGCCTCTACGCACACCTCACACTTACGTTGAGGGTTTACGTCGATAGACGGCAACAACTCCAACTTTATCAATCTTTGAATAGATTGATAATTTATATGTCCTAATCTATGATGCAATAAATTAGAGGACTCAAGCAAATAAGAAGAAGACTCAATTTTATTGATAGACTTCATTACAGACATGACATTAAACTTGAAGAGGCCTTCACCGACGAATTCCCTTCCCACAAAGGTTCCACCCTTGGTGATTACAAATTTATTGAATTCAAACACTAGCCTAAAACTAACATTAACCAACAAGTGACCTGAAATTAAATTTCTTCTAATATCAGGTACATGCATCACCTCCTTCAGAGTGAGTTACTTGTCAAAAGTCATCTTCAGGACTACCTTTCCTACCCCCAACACATCAGAGGAAACATTGTTGCCCATGAATATCTTATTGTCCGTAACTGGTGTATATGTGGAGAAGGCATCTCTGTCGGAACAGATGTGATAGGTAGCACCCGTGTCTATCCACCATTGCATAGGATTCTCAATCAGGTTTGCTTCAAGCACCACCGCCGAGAATTCCTCAATCATATCGTCAAGAAACGTGTCTTGGACGACGTTAGCCTGCGTCTTGCCTTTGGCCTTCTCTTTTTGCTCATTCTTGAACTTGCGACAATCCTTGATCATGTGACCAGGTTTTCCACAGTGGTGACAGTTCCCTTTGAATTTCTCCACCGTCTGGGTCTTGCCGTCTTTTGGAACTTGCGCTTCTTTCTCGTGTTTTCTTTGGCCTCCGCCAGATTTGTTTTTGCCTCCGCGGGTTGCTTCCCCTTAGGAAATGCCTTCTTATTATCTTCCTGAATCTGGAGTTTGATAATAAGTTCTTCAAATGTCATCTCCTTTGTCTTGAGTTTTAAGTAACTCATTCTACGAGGGAGGTAACTTCTCAATTAGTGATGCAATAAAAAACTGTCGTGTGATTTCATACCTTCCAAGTCGTGTCTTGGACGACGTTAGCCTGCGCCTTGCCTTTGGCCTTCTCTTTTTTCTCATTCTTGAACTTGCGGCAATCCTTGATCATGTGACCAGGTTTTCCACAGTGGTGACAGTTCCCTTTGAACTTCTCCACCGTCTGGGTCTTGCCATCTTTTTGGAACTTGCGTTTCTTGCTCGTGTTTTCTTTGGCCTCCGCCAGATTTGTCTTTGCCTCAGCGGGTTGCTTCCCCTTAGGCAATGACTTCTTATTATCTTCCTGAATCTGAAGTTTGATAATAAGTTCTTCAAAGGTCATCTCCTTTGTATTGAGTTTTAAGTAACTCATTCTACGAGGGAGGTAACTTCTCAATTAGTGATGCAACCAAAAACTGTCGTGTGATTTCATACCTTCCAAGTCCAGGTGATGTAGAATTATTTGGAATTTCTGGACTTGGGACATCACATTTTTTCTATCCACCATTTAAAATTTCAGGAATTTTCCAACGATGAACTTCTTAGTAGCAGCGTCTTGTGTGTTGTACTTTTTCTGCAGTTTGTCCCACAACTCTTTGGCGGTGCCTAATAAAGTTACTGTAATTAAATAATTTGTTATACCGTTAATGCACAATACTTAAATTAGTAAAGATAGTATTCATAATTATTTTTTACCATTTATTTTAGGAAAGTTAGATGGGATATTTTTTTTTGGTCAAAGGTACAAGATGCCATAGCACAATTCCGAAGTCATATTATTTCAACCCCAAATCTTACCTTCTCAAGTAACGAACAATTCAAATATCTAAATCACAAATACACTCCTCTTTCTTCCCTTTTCTTTTATTTTTTACCTGTTTCAATTCTCCCTTTTTATTACTCTAGTATATTAATTTATTAAACTAATATTTCCTCTTTTGTTGTCTTTTATCATTTTTAATATATTATAAACTGTGTTGAAAATAATTGATTCTGGAAAATAAAATAGTTTACTGTTAATCAGCGGTCACGGATTGAAGCCCCAAATTGAAAAACTAAGGACTTTTCCTTTTATTAACATGTAACGATCCTAAATTAATTGGATATGGATACCTTACACCAACAACAACATATCAAGTGAAATTTCACAATGTATGGTCTCAATATAGATTGTATGCAGATCTTATCTCTACCTTAGTAGGTAGAGCGACTATTTTCGAGAGACCATCGGCTCAAGATAAAATACAAGCCCAAGCAAAATACGACAAACAAAGTGAGTAAGTCCTGATATCAAATTCTGGAAAAAAAAACGAAGCAATAACTAATGCAAATAAATAGGACAAACAAAATACACATAACAACATAAATCAAATGACAAGGGATTATAAGGCAATATTGTTCCTACTAGTATGATAGGTTACACGAGCCTACAATAGTAATATTATAACTACCAGTTTGTAAGCGTAGATGGACTACGTTGGATTACCTACTACTCTTCTACCCTAATACGTGCCCTCCATAACCTTCTATCTAAGGTCATGTCCACAGTGAGTTGCACCTGCTCCATATACCGTCTAATCACCTCTCCTCAATACTTCATCTGCCTACCTCTACCCCTCTTACCCGTCCATATCCAACCTCTTACACCTCCGCACTGGCATTTGTGTCTCTCCTCTTCATGTGCCCGAACCATCACAACCTCTCTTCCTGCATCTTATCCTTCACTGAGGCCACTCTCACTCTGTCGCGAATATCATCATTTCTAATTTTATCCCTCCTTGTATGCCCACATATCCATCTTAGCATTCTCATCTCCGCAAATTTCATCTTTTGGGCGTGCGACGTCTTGACCGACCAACACTCCGCCTCATACAACATGATCGGTTTAACCACCACCGGCCACCCTATAGAACCTGTCTTTAAATTTTGGTGACACATTTTTATCTCACAAGACTCCAGCTGCGAGCCTCCATTTCATCCACCATGCCCCAATACGATGTGTGATATCGTCATCAATCTCTCTATTCCCTTGGATAATAGACCCGATGTACTTGAAGCTCTCTTTCTTTGAAATGACATGAGTACCAAGCACACCTCCACATCTGTCTCAAGGTCGCTCCCGTAACTGAACTTGCATTTCAAGTATTCTGTATTGGTCCTACTCAGCCTGAACCCTTTAGCCTCTAGAGTCTGGCGTCAAACATCCAGCTTAGCGTTCACTCCGCTGCGGTCTCATCAATCAGGACTATGTCCTCTGTGAATAACAACACCATGACACATCCCTTTGAATTTGTCACGTCAGTTCATCCATCACCAAGACGAATAAGAATGAGCTAAGAGCTGATCCCTGGTGCATTCTCATAACTGTCTGTACCTTGGTCTTGGCTCTATTTTACATATCATTGATTACCCTAGTGTATGTCACGGGTACACCTCCAACCTCCAAACATCTCCATAGAACCTTCATAAGGACTTTGTCATATGTCTTCTCGAGGTCGATGAAAACCATATGTAAGTCTCTTTTCCTCTCCCTATACTGCTCCACCAACCTCCTAATAAGATGAATGACTTATGTAGTTGAACGCTCCGGCATGAATTCAAACTGATTTTCGGAGATAGACACGTTTGTTCTCACCCTCATCTTCACGATTCTTTTACAAACTTTCATAGTGTGGCTTAATACCCCTATAGTTGTTGCAACTCTGGATATCACATTTATTCTTGTACAAAGGAATCATTGTACTCCACCTCCATTCTTCGGGCATCCTCGCCGTCTTAAAAATAACGTGAAACAACACCGTCAACCACTTCAAACCTGCCATACTTGTGCTCTTCCAAAATTTAACTGGGGTCTCATCTGGTCCGGTCGCTCGTTCCTTGCGCATCCTGCGAACAACACCCTGAACCTCCTCAACCTTAATGTTTTCACAATACCAAATATCTCGATACCTACCAGACTGCTCCAGATCTCCCAGCACAATGCCCCTATCTTCTTTTACGTTCACGAGTTTATGGAATTAAGACCTCCCCCTAATATGTGCATCCTCCACCAGTACTTTGTCGTTCTCGTCCTTGATGCACCTCACATGATCCAAGTCCCGAACCCTTCTCTCTCTAGCCTTGGCTAGCCCTTTTATCTCCGCCTTTTTTCTCTAATTCTACATATAGACATTCAAAAGTCGCCGCTTTCACCGCCGTAACTGTTAGCTTTGCTTCTTTTCGCGTCATCTTATATAATTCCCTAACACCGTATCGGAAATAAAAAAACATTGATGTGTCCAAAAGCTAAAAACAGAACAGAGCAGTGTTTCCTACAATGCAATCCTTGTCGTTATGGAGGGTCTAAAACCCCAAAATCCTCTCCTCAAAGAAGAAATAATAATAACAAATCTGTATTCCCTATAATACCCCTAAACCCTCTCCCTCTTCGTCCTCTTAACGGCGACTAACAGAAGTCGTCGTCAAATCAAACCAGCAAACGCTTCCTCCGACCACATTCCATCGCCGCCGTATGGCTATTCCACGGCGGCGCCACCACTATCACAGCCGTACTCGGTTCCTAATCCCGGCAATTACCTTTACGTCCTTCATTCTCCTCTTCCTATTTTTCCTATCATTCCTCGCACCTTCGCCAAATGACGATAATAACCTCCGTCACGATGATTTAACGGTATATTAAATTATTAATCAATCGCGCTCATTTGCAAATGATATTTCCTTAATTAGCTGCAATATTATATTCATAATAACATTAAAAGTCAAATTATGTTGTATAGAAACGAATCCTACTAGTTTTTGATGATTTAACGGTATATTACGAGCAAATGATATTTCCCTAATTAGCTGCATTTCATTTTCATAATAATATTAAATGTCAAACTAGGAATCCTGCTAGTTTTTGACTGAGGTTTAGTTAATTGATTGATTCATTTACGATAAAATGCTAATTTAATTACATTATTATTGGTTTCCTTGTAATTTGATTGAATCTAAGGTGTCTAATTTTCCGAATAGCTGCATATCATTTTCATAATAACGTTAAAAGTCAAAATTATGTAGTAGAGAAATGAATCCTGCGAGCTGATTCTGTACTAGTTACAGATTGAGGTGTAGTTAATTGATCGATTCATATACAATAAAGTGTTAATTTAATTACATCGTTTGGTATTTGTTAATCAATCATGCTCACGAGCAAATGATATTTCCCTAATAGTTGCATATTATGTTGCGTAATAACATTTAAATGTCAAATTATGTAGTAGAGGAATGAATCTTACTAGTTTATAATCTGAATCTTATTGGTTTCCTTGTAATTTGATTGGATCTAAGGTTTCTAAATGCGGTGTGTTGATTGTTGAGTTCTAGATCAGTGCAGGAGTCCATAGTCGTGATGATTCAACAGTGTGTTAATCAATCACACTCACGAGCAAATGCTGTATTACCGAATAGCTGCTTACCATTTTTATAATAACGGTAAAAGTCAAATTATGTAGTAGAAGAATGAATCCTGCTAGTTCTCGATTGAGGTGTAGTTAATTGATTGATTCATATATGATAAAGTGTTAATTTAATTACAAGATTTGTTGTTTGTAGGAAGGCAAAGGTGGTGGTAATGAGATTTGTGTTCCTCAATCTCGTGTTCAGGTTAGGATTTAATCTGAATCTTATTGGTTTGCTTCTAATTTGATTGGATCTAAGGTTTCTTAATGTGGTGTGTTGATTGTTGAGTTCTAGATCAGTGCAGGAGATCTCTGGAGTTCTAGAAATTCAAAGTTCTTCTATGGATGCAGTAATGCCAGCAGTAAATTTGCTAGTGCGTAAACTCCAAAAAGAGCGCAATAGCTCAGCTTCTTTTAATCATATAATTTAGGTTGTTTTGTAGTAGCATTCATTTTTGGAAAAGAAGCAATCAGCTTGTTATGGTATGAATGATTATGTAGCAATAAAGGAATTAATATTATTAATAAAGTTGAATTTGGAATTCTGATTGCAAGTTTGTACTGTTTCAAATTTCAGAAGCCAAAGCCATCACACATCCAAATAGATACTTGTTGATTGTGACAGTGGAGGTCTTAACCAACAGAGAACTAGGGTTCTTACTTCCAGATAGGTTTTTAGAATTGAATCTGATTTCTTTTTGAGTTTGTTGACTAACGAGAAATGAGATTCTGATCAATACACTTTTTTTCCCAACACTTGTAGACAAATAAGGTAGTTGTTTCAGTGATGTCATATTTTATAAGGTAGTTCAAATGAACTTGTCTTTGCTATTTTTAGGTAATTAATGCACATGCAAGCTCGAATAAAGGAATAAGGTTGATTTTTCACAATTGTAAAACTAGTCTATTTATGAGGAATATCATCATCAAAGTGCCCTGGGATGTGCTTTTCTTGATATGGTTACATCAGAACCTGGGTTGAAAATCATCACCCTTAGGGATGTTTGGTACGTCGCACTGGACTGGACTGAACTGTATTAATATATAATGGACGGTATTAGAGTATTAATATATAATAGATTGTATTTTTTATTTTATTTTATTTTTATTTTTAAGATAAATTCGCAGACCCACCTACTAGATGGGTCTCAAAATAGTGAATGGATCAGACTATTTCTTTCATGCACTGCCATACCGAAAAACGTCTACCAAACGCTATATTATTTTTTTGTCCAGTATAGTCCAGCTTAATACAGCGTACCAAACGTGCCCTTAAGTATCTAAAAAAACAAATTACTGTGTATTGTAATAAAGAGGTCCAAATGAAGCTGGATGGATATAGAAGACTTCTTAGCCAACTCAACTTGTTTGGTATTGAGACTTAGTTGTTGGTATCGTTGTGAGCACATGCAAATAGTGACAATTTTAGACATTAGATTTCACAGTGAACAATGCCCATGTGTTATGAGGTTCTCTATCTCAGTAAGTGGAGAAGCTTTTATGCAGCTGGTGGGGCACAACATCTAATGGTTGTTAGAGTGTTGCTGAATTTTGTGTCCAGGTCTTATCAATGTTGTAAATGTTTAGTTTTTGCAAGATATCCTTGATTTGTAAACGACTACTACCAATTTGGGACTGAATTATTGTTGATTGATTGATTGATCATTGGTTCTTTAGCACCTTAATATGCACCTAATTTGATGTGACAAAGAAGTAATGATTACGAATCTCCAGTACAAATTTCATATCCAGTGATAGCAAAATATGTCTGCAAAATCATGCTTTGGGATTTGATAAGTGAGCTATAGGTATTTGCACTTTAAGTTAAATTGGCTGCAGAAGATACACTTATGAATTACCAGTTCTGGCTAATATATCTCCTCTTTTTGATGTAGGAGATATTTTGGTCATAAACCTACCATTCGTCCAAATGCTAAGAAACTAAATCGTGTGTTCTTAAATAGAAATAACATGACAACTGAGGATTTTGCTTCTAAAGTTTGTACATTTCAAAGAGGATTCATAGGGGAACCCAAAGAGGTGAGGCAAGGGAGGGGTGAGTTTCATGACAATCCATCATCGTGCATTTGTGAGGATTCTGAGGCTGAAAAGAAAATGGATTGGGGTCAAAAAAATTGGTAAAAGGTAATGTAGCTAACAAGAAAGACGGTGATGATATGAAGAAAGACATTGAGGGAGTTGTTCATGATGAAAATGTAGACTATGAGCGAGAAATGGCTGATCTTGAGGATGAAGATGATGAGGATAGCCCTCCAGGCGAAGTTTCACTTAGTAGATCCAGAACCGTCTCAAATATTTTAGAAGTCCTGTTCTAATTCGTAAAAATAGACCCTTAGTATAAGTAAATATACAATTTCAATAATTAAAAATTATTTTAAATTATAAATAACAACTCAATACAACTTCAAGTTAATCAACCCCTACTTTGATTGGGCTAAGACTGTAAGAGTTGAATCCCTTGATTATTATTCTCCCAAATATACAATATATATACATGGATCCTATGGAAGACTATTCTAGAATTGTAATAATCTTTTACCTAATTTACAAAGATTATTCTAGAAGACTAACCTAAATTAGAAGATGCTCCTTAATAACATAATATTACATAATCAAATAATAATAATGAATGAAGGTAATTATGGGATTGTCTCCATAATTATCGTGTGCTATTAGTCCCCCACAGTCTTAGCGGGAGGTTCACGGATGCTAAGATTGTCCCGGAAGTCATCGAAAAGTACGCGCGGAAGCCTTTTGGTGAAAATATCAGCAATTTGATAGCGGGATGGGACGTGAAGAACTCTAACTTGTCCATGGGCAACTTTTTCATGGACAAATAAGATATCCATTTCAATGTGTTTTGTGCGCTGATGTTGAACAGGATTGCCCGATAAGTATATCGCACTCACATTGTCACAATAAACCACTGTTGCCTTCTCAATCAGACATTGTAGTTCCAATAGTAGATTGCGGAGTCAACATGATTCAGCAACCACATTGGCTACACCTCTGTATTCTGCCTCGGCGCTAGACCGAGACAATGTGGATTGTCGTTTAGATGACCAGGACACAAGATTGTCTCCCAAAACACACACAATAATCGGAAGTGGAGCGTCGTGTGTCCGAACAGTCACCCCAATCTGTATTTGTGTAGGCTGAGAGGTGCTTGATTGAAGACTTATACAAATGAAGTCTGAAATGGAGAGTGCCCTTCACATACCGCAGAATCCTCTTGAGAGCCCCCATATGTTCTTCCTTCGGATCATGCATGTGTAAACAAACTTGTTGGACAGCATAGGAAATATCAGGTCTCGTAAAAGTGAGATACTGCAATGCACCAGCCAGGCTGCGGTAATGTGTGGCGTCGCTGAATGGAGTACAAGAAGCGTTGCTCAACTTTGCCTTCGTGTCAACTGGAGTATGTGAAGGTTTGCATGAAGACATTCCTGTTTTTTGAAGTATCTCCTCAGCATACTTCTTTTGGTAAAGCAGACCACCGCAAATCGGTGGCAAGAATGCCAATGAAATAATTCAACGGACCTAAGTCCTTCATTGCAAACTCGGCTGCAAGAAAATACATAATAGACTGGCGGAGTGCAGTTGATGATGCAGTGAGTATAATATCATCAACATACATAAGTATATAAGCCATATCAGTGCCCTTCCGATAAATAAAAAAAGATTGGTCGGACTTGCTGTGAGAGAATTCTAATTTGGAAACAAATCTGCCAAACCTGTTATACCATGCCCGTGGGGCTTGTTTCAGGCCATATAAGGATTTCCTCAATAAGCACACATGATCCGACCGGGCAAGATCACGAAATCCCAACGGCTGATGCATGTATACCGTTTCTTGCAAGTGGTCATGTAAAAATGCATCCTTGACATCCAACAGATGAATAGACCATGATTTGGACAGTGGCAGGCTAAGAACAGTCCTAATAGTTGCAGGCTTGACCACCGGACTGAAAGTTTCACCGCAATCAACACCCACCTACTGAGACCTACCATCACCAACAAGACGAGCTTTGTATCTCGCAAAAGAACCATCAGAATTTTTTTTATGGTAAAAAACTCACATAGATCGAATTATGTTCACATTAGATGGTCATGGTACCAAATCTCACGTCTTATTTTGAATAATAGCAATAAATTCATCTAACATTACTACCTTTTAATTCGGGTCTGATAAGACAACTTTGGAATTTTTGGGGATTGGTGAGGGTTGGACTGAAGTGGTAAGGTTGAAATGGGTTTTAGGTAGAAAAATACCACGCATGGAACGGGTTTGCATAGTTCGTTGAAGAGTTGGGTCGTTGGATGTTTGGGTAGTGTTGGGATTTTGGGTCGAAACAGTGGGTAGGGAAATTTCGATAGTTTGGGCTAAGGTAGTAGGCCCGGTACTGGTCTGAGCCAGAGTATTAGGTGATGGGGTGAGGGTGGGATGACGGGTGTAGGGGTAGGTGAGGTTCCTAAATTGTTATTTTGAGAGTTAAGATGATACCTCAAAAGTGGATGAATGTCGTCGTCCAGAAAATCATATGAAGGTGAGGATGCCGCTCGAGATGTTGCAAACGGGAAAGATGATTCGTCAAAAATGACATGACGAGAAATAATGATTTTTCCGGTTGACATATCAAAGCATTTATATCTCCTATGATTCTGTGGAACCCCAAAAATGCGCACGGAGTTGACCGAGGTTGAAGTTTATGAATGGTGATGGATGAAAATAATGGATAACACAAACACCCAAAACCCCGTAAATGTGTAACCGAAGGGATACGGTTGTATAATACCTGAGTATGTGACACATTAGAGAGTAGTTTACTAGGAAGAATATTTAAGAGATATGTAGCCATTTGAAGAGCATGGTGCCAAAAATGTGGTGGTGTGGACGAATGCACCAGGATAGATCGAGTCATATTATTGATTGTTCAAATATTTCTTTCAGCTTTTCCATTTTGAGAAGATGTATGTGAACAAGAGATACGGACGAATATCCCATTTTGAAGACAAAAATTCTGAAATTGGGTATTTATAAATTTCCCCCATTATCACATTGAAAACATTTAATGGTTATGCCAAACTGAGTTTTGATAAACACACTAAATTGTTTCAAAATGTTATAGGTTTGTGATTTTTGTCCTAAGGGAAAGGTCCACAAAAGTTTTGAAAAATCATCAAGAAGGAGTAAATAGTACTTATGACCTGCAGCACTTAAAACGGGTGATGTCCACAAATCACAATGCAAACTATCAAATGGCATAATAGTAGTAGTAGTAGATGCAGAAAACGGAAGTTTAATATGTTTACCAAACACACAGGTTTGGCAAACCGAAGAGTCTAAAGTTCTATTACAAGAATTCAAATTATTCTTCCTAAATTGATTAAACACTGGTGCTTTTGGATGTCCCAACCTATTGTGCCATAAAGTAGGAGAGATGATCGCAAAGGTGGAAGGTGTGACCCTGCAATTTGTGAAAACTGAGGTGATAGGATATAAGTCTCCCGTGCTATTACATCTCATGAGCGGCATCCCCGTCTGAAAATCCTTCACAGAAAAACCAAACAGATCAAAATTCACAGAAATATTGTTGTCAGTTATAAAACGTCTAACATAGATCAAGTTTTTAATTAATTTTGGTGCATGTAAGACATTTTTCAAACATAAAGGTGGGTGGGGTGAGGGTAAGGTTACCTGACCAATACCACGAATTGGAATTCCATGCCCACTGTCGACAACAATATTTTTATTACCGCTAGTATTTAAATAAGACAAAAGATTACCTTGAGATGATGTCATATGTGACGTTGCCCCTGTATTCATGTACCACGATTCATCTGAAATATTCAGATCCATGTGACTCATGACTTGTTCAATATCCGTGGGTACATAGCCAACAGAAGATGGTGTCTGAGCTGCAAAAACATGTTGAGGTCGAGATCCGAGAATACTAGATTGACGATTGGAAGGAGGAGGCCGGGCCCAAGAAGAGGTCGGGAAATGACATGGTGGGGCAGCCCACTGTGGGGCCCAGGCCCACGGTGGGTACTGGCCGACGCCACTGCCAGTAAATCCACTGCCACTGCCAGCCCGCCACTGCCCGGGCTGGTTGTTGCCGCTGTTTTGTCCACGTCCCTTTTCACTATTATTTTTTTAGTTTCGATTCGAATCCTGTTTTTTACCATTACTTTGACGTGTATTTTGACCACCGGACCAAAATTTTGGGGTTCCAAATTAGTGGAAAAGGAGTTGGTAGATACTAGGGCCGTGTCACTAGTAGTTGTGCCCTGCTTGCTTTGCCTTCCTTGTTTCCTCAAGGATTAACCTCGAACGGGCTTCGTAAAAGGGAGGTAATGGATTGCTTTGCTGAATGAAAGTAGCAACACTATCAAACTGTCAATTCAATCCCGCAATCAACTGAAGGACTAACCTCTGATTTGTCACGGGCGAACCAACGTTGGACAGTTGATCCGCAAGTACTTTTAATTCCTGACAATAGGCTGAGATGTTAGAAAAATCATCCAACTTAATGTTTGTAAATTGGTGTTCAAGATAAACTGCTCTAGACATTTTGTTATCTTGAAAAATATTTTATAAGCGTTCCCACGCCTTTTTAGCCGTAGAATTGGGTTCAAGTATGGTATGAAGAAGATTATTGGAAATTGTGCCATAAATCCATTGAAGGACAATAGCATCTAGTTGAGAGCACAATTTCTTATCCACCGTAGTGGTATCCGACGGTGATTCGAAAAGGAAGAATATGAATCACCTCATAAGCACGACAGTGAATTTTGAAAAGTTCTGCCCATGAGGTGTAATGCCCTTTCTCCATTTCAAGAGTTATGGAGATGAAGTTCTTGACGTTATTGACGGCAAGAGCGGGATGAAAAGTTTATTTTTCGGCCATAGGTTCTACTAATTCAAGAAGAGAAGGAAGATGTGTTATGATGAAAGGCTAGACTGCTATGAAGCACGGACACCTCATTTAGGGTGAGGTGTCCGTGTCGGACACTGCATGGGACACGACACGCGGCGGACACGGCTCGGAAACGTGTCCGGGACGTGTCCGCGTGGGCCCAGCCAAAAAAAAAAAAGAAAAATCTCGGACACGGCTCGGACACGGCTCGGACACTTACGGGACACGTTTCGGACACGTACGGGACACGGCTATTACAAAAAAGTGTAAAAAGCTTAAAAATTAAAAAAACCCTAGAATTTTCAATCAGAAAATCGATTGTCTTTGGCCGCCCATTGCTGCGGCTGCGATCGCGGCTGCGACGGAGCTGCGGCGGGAGCTGCGACGGCTGCGGCTTCTTTGAGCTGCTGACTGCGGCGAGGCTGCGAGCCTGCGACTGCGACTGCTGGTCGAGCCTGCGACTGCCGGCGACTCTGCTGCGACTGCCGGCGACTCTGCTGCGACTGCGACTGCTGTCTGCTGGTCGAGCCTGCGACGTCGCTCCACTTCCGGCGACTCTGCTGCGAAGTTTCCGGCGATTCTGATTTCTGAAATCCCAGGTATGGAATTTAAGTCTTTATTCTTTAATAATTAATATTTTAATTTTTTTAATTTTATAAGTAAACTTGTATATTATGTATTTTTCAGGTTTATATTATGGCTTCTAATATTTACCAAAGTGGTAGCGGTAGTGGTAGTGCTAGTGTGCCATCGATATCTTCATCTTCATGTGATGACATCGAGGATCGTCCTTTATGGAAATATGTAACTAGACTTGAAAAACGTAGTAGCGGAGGAGGTAATTACTCGTTTACATGTGATTTTTGTGGATTACAAAAACAAGGAACATATACTAGGGTAAAAGCACACTTGATGAACATTACTGGAAAAGGCATCGCTGGTTGTAAAAAAGTGTCAAGTCAGGATAGGAAAAATGAAAAAGAGGAGGAAGAATTTGATAGACAAAAGCTTTAGCGATCAAAAAGTTTCACTTCCTTACGGATCAATCCTCCCAATCGATAGTATTTCTAGAATTTGCCAACCTTTTAAAAAAGAAAAGGTAATGCAAACATCGTAGATAAAGCTTTTGACACGCAAGCTAGGGCTCAACTAGATTGTGAAATTGCAAGGATGTTTTTACGGTGGATTACCTTTTAATCTCGCAAGAAATCCCTACTTTATGAGTGCATTTACCTTTGCGAGAAATCATAATTTGAGTGGTTATGTAGCTCAGGATATAATAAATTGAGAACTACCCTTCTTCAACAAGAAAAAATTATGTTGATACGTTGTTGCGACAATTAGAAAATCTTGGGCGGGGAATGGAGTTAGTATTGTGGTGATGGGTGGAGTGATCCCCCAAAGGAGACCTTTGATCAATTTTATGGTTGTTTCTAACAAGGGTCCTATGTTTATTAAATCGTGAATTGTGAGGGTGAGAAGAAGGATAAATTTTTATCTCTAGGTTGATGAAAGAGGTAATTGATGAAGTGGGCCATCGAATGTGGTCCAAGTTATAACAGATAATGCTAAAAATTGCAAAGTGCGGGAGAACTAATTGAAGGTATGTACCACATATTTATTGGACTCGTGTGTTGTGCACACTCTTAATCTTGCTTTAAAAATATTTGTGAACGAAGAATGTGGAAAGAATCAACAAACATATGTTGAGTGCTCTTGGATCATGGATGTCCGTGAAGATGCTTTGCAAATAAAGAATTTTATCATGAATCATTGACGAGGTTGGCAATTTACAATCGTTTTAGTGCTCTTAAGTTGCTTTACATTGCCAACACTCGTTTTGCTTCTATGATTATTATGCTTGGAGAATGAAGCTTATTAGGCGTGCTTTGGTGGCAATGGTCACAAGTGAACAATGGACTTCATCTGAGGAAGATGACCAAACCAAAGCAAGGTATGTAAGAGAATTGGTGTTAAATGAAGATTGGTGGGACACGAAGGTGGCTTATATTCTTGAGTTTACGCTCCATTCATGATATGATTAGATATTGTGACACGGATAAACCTTGTCTCCACTTGGTGTATGAGATGTGGGACACGTGATTGAAAAGGTTAAGATTGCAATTTATAAACATGAAGGTAATAATGTAGATGAGCAATCAAGATTCTTTGATGTGGTCAACCAAATTCTCTAGCTCGTTGGGGTAAGAACAACACCCTCTTCATTGTTTATCTCACTCCCTAAATCCAAGGTATTATATTTCTTTATTATTTTACTTATGCACTTTTTGATTTTAATTTGAGTTTGAGAATTTAGATTGATAAATTCTAATTTCTAATACTTGACAAAATTATTATTTATTTTTGAAGGTTCTATAGTGATGAATGGCTTCAAGAAGACCCAACAAGAAATCCTCCTCATAGGGATAATGAACTCTCTACGGAAAGAAAGAATTGTTTTCGTCGGTTATTTCCAAATCGATGATTACTGAAAGGTTCTGAAGAGTTTGGTAAATTTTCTCTTAAAATTGGCCCTTTTGATGATATTGAGTGCGCCTCGATAGGTAGTCTGCTGGAACCTTGCAATTGGTGGGCTAATTATGGTGCGCTTGTCCCTACTTGAGGTTGGCTTTTAAAGTGCTTGGACAGCCTGCCTCTTCTTGTTGTGAGCGAAATTGGAGTACTTATTCTTTTATTCACTCAGTGAAAAGGAATAAGTTAACTCCAGCGTCTTGAAGATCTAGTCTTTGTCCACAACAATCTCCGTTTGTTATCTAGGAGTTCCTCCCAATATAGAGAGGGTAAAACTAAATTTTGGGATGTTGGTGGGGATACTTTT
This sequence comes from Przewalskia tangutica, assembly GCA_029844215.1. Classification (NCBI taxonomy): domain Eukaryota; kingdom Viridiplantae; phylum Streptophyta; class Magnoliopsida; order Solanales; family Solanaceae; genus Przewalskia; species Przewalskia tangutica. The sequence continues at coordinate 12,648,299 of CM056726.1, forward strand.
GGATCTTTGGAGGATACAGGTGTTCTTGAGTTTCTTTGAATTGTCTCTTGTGAGCCCGAGTTAGAAGAAAGACTATTACAATCAGAAGACCCGGACAAAGAGAGAGACGATGTACCAGAGCCAAACTCATGTATGGATATTTGTTAGAGCCAAACTCATGTATGGATATTTGTTGGGACATACTTATGTATTAGTTTATGGACTATGGTCTTATGAATTATATTATGTATTGAATATTTTGATTGATTGTTAATTTGTTATGAATGTTTCTTTTTAATTTGGTACATATTTAATTTGGTATTTTGGTATATAACAAATTTGAATTAAATTTTATAATTTATTTATGAATGTGAAACTTTAAAAATATTAATTTTAGTATTTTATATATTATATCATATATATATAAAAATATTTTTTAATTTATTTTTACAGCCGTGTCCCTGCCGTGTCGTGTCCCCTATTTTTCAAAATTGCCGTTTCCGCGTGTCCGTGTCCGTGTCCTATCGGACACCTCTCGCGTGTCCGTGCTACATAGGGCTAGAGTATTCTGTAGGTATTAGAGGAATAATTTAGGTTTATTGATTTAGGAATACTAAACCTTAAGTGGACGAAAAACCAAGGAAAAGAGATTTTGGTTGAGATTTTGGTTTTGTTTGTCTACTAAACAGTGACTGGAACGACAAACAAAGGAATTTAATATGCCAAGAGAAGGTAAGAAGAAAAGTTTTAGGGCAAAGGATCTTTGAAAATAATATCATGTAAGAGTTGAATCCCTTGATTATTATTCTCCCAAATATACAATATATATACATGGATCCTATGGAAGACTATTCTAGAATTGTAATAATCTTTTACCTAATTTATAAAGATTATTCTAGAAGACTAACTTTAGAAGATGCTCCTTAATGACATAATATTACATAATCAAATAATAATAATGAATGAAGGTAATTATAGGTGCCCCATAATTACCGTTTGCTATCCCATAATTATCGTGTGCTATTAAAGACCTGCGAATTATGGGTATTTACAATAAATTCTGGCTAATACTAAATAAAAAATATAAAAAGGAGCTCCTAAAATTTGTCGTTTTTCGGGGTCCTGTGCGGTACCACATCTCGCACGGGTCCAAAGACGGCCCTGAGTAGATCCCAAGTTGAAGCTTTGTCCAATGGAACCAGTACTGACTACGACCCTTTCATATCTGAGGAGACTGAGTTGGACGAGTTGCTTTCAGATTGAGAAAGGAACAAAGATTGCCTTTCAAGAGGTTTTGCTTGTATATATACAACCCTTCCATACAAGAGTTCTTCGGGCATTAAACATATCTTCAGTGTGTTCAATGTTGAATGCCTTTTTGGTCTAAACTGATTCTGTGGCTGAAGCCTTGACGACATAGTAACGCGGATCGACTTTTCCTTGAGGTACTCTGTTTACGAGTTGTTGGAGAGATTATCTTTGGGCAGGAGCTTGACATTATGGTGGCTTGGAGGCCTAGGATCCATGATGCTTGGACTCGTCAAGAAAGTGTAGCCACTAAGATGGAGCTCCTCAGGAAGAAAATTTTCACCGGTATAGCATTCAAACATTTTGTATACATAGACGAGAGTGTTGATTGCTAATTGAGTTACTAACTTTGTTGGACGAGAATGTTGATTGCTAATTGAGTTACTAACTTTGTTGGACAATGATGATTGCTAATTGACTTGCTAACTTTGTTGGACAAACAATTGTTGAGAGTTAAAATATAACCTGCTTTAGTTGTTCTTTGACAAAAAGTTCGACAAAAAGAACGTAGTGAATTTGTATTTTCGTAGATTTGTAGGTTTGATGATGACATGCGTTAGAACTTGGAGAAGTGAGGATTCATGTTGTCAAACTTGTTTGGAATTGAGGTAGTACAGTAGTAGTTGTCGTAGATTCATCAACCTAATGTCTTTTAGAAACCTAAAATAGAAATCAACCCAAACCAAACTCGAAACCAACTGGATTAGTTTGAAACCCAATGTCACTAATAATAAATTCTGGAATTGAGTTTGAAAAGTTTCCGAATCCAAAGGCAACAACCAAGGGAGAGCAGTATGCGTGGGGCTGCGCTTTTCAGAAATGGTCTGTGCTTAGCCATCAAGAAAATGTTCAAACATAAGACATGATGTAATCTTGAAGGCAGAGGTATATCCTCATTGGGTGGTGTGAGAGAAGGCAGTCGCGAGTTCAAAATCTCGAGTAACGTCTGCTGCGCCGCCTCTTGGGAGTCATCACACGGCTTGTCAAGTGTAGTTTAAGCTGGTGGCGTGGTTTGCGCTATTCGTCGATCGGGGTTTACCCACAGCGCACTTCGAAAGAGCAATCAAGAATTCGCCTTCACAAAAAAAAAAAAAATTTTGATATTTACATCAAAATAATAAATGCTAAGATATTATTTGTTATATACATATTTATCATTTAATTTTAGTTAAGTATTATGTCTTCTTAATTTTTAATTGTTAAAGTTAATTCATTTCATTTAATATAACTATCAAATGCGAGCACTAGGAATGATTTGAGAATCATGTTGTTTCAGACTCAAGTTCTAATAAGAGAAAAAAATGCTAGGTGATATTTTTAGCTTTGTTTCAATTCTTGATTGATAAAATTATTCAGTATATATATAAAATAATAAATGTGAAGTTTTTTTTTTATATTCAGGTTCCTGACTTGCGTCAGACTAGTCTTGTAGGTAGTAATATCGGTCTCTCAACACTATTACCAGTAAATCGCGGGATGTGCTTCAATAACCAATATTTAAGAATGGACAACTGATAGCATCTGTCAGGATCAACTCTAGAAGAGAGTAGAATGCTCAATAAATGCGGGTTTTTTTAGTTGACGTAGTTGTGGGGTAAGGCCGATATAGTTGGTTGTGAGTATAGGCCAATTCTTAGTTTTGCCAACCATATGATTTTGTGCGAGTATGTAGCCACCTAATTCTGTGATGATTTTGACTAAAATCTAGCCTTGTAGGGTTTGAAATATTGTTCGCCCCTCAACTCGCCTAGTGTTTTGTAAATATAGTATGTTGAGCTTATCCAAACATACACGACATGCATATTTGATTATCCACTTCTTGTAGTTCAAAGATGTTTTTTAGTGAAAACATTTTATTCTTGTCCATTTTCTATGTACTTACAAATCATGTGGCCTTGCTTTCACCATGAACAATGTGTCAGGAGTCTATGTGGCGAGTTAGGAGTTTTCATCGTCAGCATGTATCTTTGCCATATCACCACAACACTTTTGTTGTCGTGTCATGTGTATATATCACTTTTTCATATTTTATTTTATTTTTAACGAGATTATTTATAATGATGAAATAGATCATTTGATAACTAATCAGAATTATGCCGATATTAGTATTACATGAATTAATTATGAACGATTTTTTATATTATTTTATACAGAGTTTAGTTATCATTCTATTTCGTATAAAATAATATATAAATTCTCTTATAACTTATACTTATATTAGTTATACATATTTCTGAATTGAGAATCAAATATCATATTTAATTTATACATAAAATAACTTATCTTCTAACCAACTACTAAAAATGAGCATTACTTTTGCACGATTTGATACTAACATAACTCACCTCTAAACCAGATATCAAACGATGCCTAAAATGTCTAAGAATTATTTTACATCACTAATTTCAAAAGATTTGCCATTTGGATGTACTTCGATATGTGGGTCCCAAGCTGATTCACCAAGTACACGTGGCATATCTAGTGTGGCACAATGGATACAAATCCATAACCTATGGACCCACTCTTAGCCTTATGTGTTGTACTAATACTATAAATTAAATATTTCCGTTTTGTAGCAAATCCCTAAGGTGGTTTTACAGGCTCACCATTTTCAGATCATATTATTTTAGTCCTCTGCAGTGTCCACTAATGTCGTTTTTCCCACTTCCCAATTTCAATTGAACACTTTTCGTCCACTTTGAACTTCAAATACTTCACTCCCCAAACTCAATTTCAATGGCATTTTCGTAATAAAAATTGAAATGGCGGCGCCATCGCCATTGAGTAGTGGTAAGCTCAAAAGTGTCAATGTTGGAAATGGAATTGGATTTGTGGAATTGGGGAGGAAGAAAAGGAGTGTGTTTGGTATTGGAGGTTACCGGGGTGTAAAGTGTTGCTCTTTGGGTTTTATCGGGTCAGGAAAATGTATCGACAAATGTGAGAATTGGAAATTTGATTCCAAGAAGAATAGTCATAATTATCGTGTTAAAGTACAGGCTTCTTTTACTATGCCCTTTGCATCTCCAAAGTGAGTTTTACTCTTTTGCTTTTAGTAGTTTGATTTAGTTATCGTGTAGTTTCTTTTTAAATAGGAGGTTGCGGAGGAAGCATATTAGGTTAGCAAGTAGTAGAGTGTTTGCATTTGCTTATCATTCTGCACTAGTAGTCATAGGATTACTCTGGTAGTTTCTTGCACTTCAATTTCCATTACTATGTTGTTGTTGTTTCTTTTTAGCTAATGTGTATTATATTTGTTGCTGCTCTTGTTTTGTACATTTTTGCCTTTTTGTTGTCTCTTTTTATTTCCTACACTTTTGCGCCGGTTTTCTTTTGAGCCGAGGGTCATTGAAAACAACCTCTCTACCCTGCAAATAGGGGTAATGTCTGCATACACTCGACCCTCCTCATACCCGACTTGTGGGATTACACTGGCTATGTTGTTGTTGTTTTACCATTAATTTGGAACTACTAAGATATCAATTGTTTCAAAATTCCCGTGAAATTGAGATAATTTGAAGGTAAAAGAAGGATTTATCCATTGTATCTTATAAAGGTTAGTTTTTACTTGAATCTAAAACAGATTAGTGAGTGAATATCTTGAAATAGAACAGACAAGTGGGTGAATTAAGGTTAAGTTTTGTTAATATTTTCAGGTTGAGCTGAGTCTTTGCAATTTCCAGTCCTTGAACGGTAAAACAGGACAAAGTAATGCATAAAGTTGAGAATTGGAATTTGGTTTCACAAACCTTAAAATAAAACTTTCTTGGTGAATTAGTCTTTAGGGAGAAAAGCAATTATCTTATGGTAGTAGTTTTCATGATGCCCTCCCCAGTTTATGTCAACTCACCACATAAAATTGAAGGCACCAACTTTACATTATAGGAGTAGATGACAATCCATGATTGGGGGCGGTAGTTTTACCTTGTAGATGTTCTTTTATATATAAGAAAGTAAGAAACTTTATCGTAGAAAATGGGTACACAACAACTAGCAATAGGTATTACGACCTAAGTTGCTACATACCTTCCCATAAAATCCATAGAATTATATGTGCTTCAGATACATACAAAATCTCTCTGTCATTCAAAGTTGAAGAATGTTATTTATTTAAAAAGAAAAAGAGAAAGAAAGTTGGGAAAGGGTGTTATCTTTCACTAAAGATCTCTATTTTTTTCTTTCCAAATGCACCACACTGTAGCTTTACAAACATTTCTTTTCATGCTTTAGCATTTGATTCGTGTTCCCCCTAAACTTCTAGCTCTCTGACTGTCTTACGCACGATTATTTTCAAAACTTATATAGCATGTCATTCCCTGAATTTTTGTGATGGACAAAAGATGATTCACATCCTCTGTTGAAGCTCCTTGTTATATGTTTTGTCAAAACCTCAATAACAAGTGTCTGGGAGTTATTTATTCATTTTCCATATCTTTTCAATGTCTCCAACACCATTGTGAACACCTCTAACTTCACTGAAGCCTTGTGTTGATTCACTGTGAACGATAGATCTGTTATCAATATTGACATTCATAATCTGTAAAGTGTCTACATGATTCATATTTTGTACAGTATATTTATCTTATGAGAGCAATTTTCTATCTGCGATTCGCACAATATGAAGTGTCTGCATGATTCATCTTTTGTACAATATATTTATCTTTTGAGAACAATTTTCTATCTGCGATTCGCACAGTATAAACAGAAAAGATAAGTATCCTAACACTAATATTATTTTTCTGTTGCCTATAAAAGAATATATTTGTGTTTCTTGGTATCACTATTAGGTTTAAACTACTGAAATGGTCACACTTAGCAATGTCCGAGAATGAAGTAAAGGTCCAGACTTGTCTTGAAGGCCAATAACCAAACCTATTATTGTATGCTTGGTAGCCTTGATATGAAAACTTACAAGAGTCTTTGCATTTTTGGACTCAACTTTTCCCTTTGCCTCCTTTGCTATGATTGATTGCAAGGGGATGCTTTTTGCTTGTTTGCTTGTAACAATTTTTTATTTTGTAGATCTCAATTTGTTTCAAAGCAAGAACAGTTCTTCCCACGCTGCACCCCAAGAACTTCAGGCCCTCAGTCCCATGACTCTCCACCAAAACGAGGTACTAATGATTCCAGCCTCCTTGGCTATATAAGACTCTTTGTTCATTCTAGATTTAGTCGATCTCCTCTAATATCTTAAGGGCCTTAGTGGTACTTGATAAATTTTCTGCTTCTGCTTTCTTTCTAGACACTGGTATTGCTAACGAGAAAGAGTGGGGCATCGATATGTCAAGCGAGAATGTCAATGAATCAGGGACTAACGAAGATGGTAGTACTTGGTATCGAAGAAGTGGAGAAGACATTGGTGAAAAAGGATACCGATGCCGATGGACAAAGATGGGTGGACAGAGCCATGACGGCGCCTCAGAATGGAAAGAAATGGTACACATGTTATTAAGGTTGTGTTGCTATGGATGTCAAAACAAACGATTGTATTAAAGAACATAGTAAACCAACATGTTATATGGAATTCTTTTGCCAAGTAACTTACATATACCATTTTTTGAGTTGAATCAGTAAAATACTGATCCAAATTCTCAAGTGTATTGTCAAAGATCCCTTTTTCTTTTAAGGGAAAAGGGTCAAATTTGCCCTCCAACTATGATTTATAGTTTAACATTGTCCTCTGTCAAACTTTGCGATCAAATATACCCTTCCCGTTAGCAAACTTGTCAAATTTGCCTTCGGATGGACGGATTTGTGAGTTGGACGCCACGTCGGCCGCCACAACCACCCTTTACTCTACATCTTCTCCACCCCCCCTCCCGATCCATCAGACCACCGTCACCCCCACTGCTTCGCAACCGCCAAAAACCGCGACCACTACTCAAAACATACCACACCACCACAAAATACCGCCACTGCCATCTCCGGCAGAGAACCCCGAACCAAACGCTATCAAAACAACATCAAAATCATCACCGTCGGTCACCAACAAACAACCCGCAGATCTCCCAAAATCATCACCACTGCCGGAGCTCGTCTCCGGCAAACAACCCCAAACCAAACACTATCAAAACAACACCAAAATCATCACCGTCGGCCACCAACAAACAACTCCGAGATCTCCCAAAATCATCACCACTGCCGGAGCTCGTTTTCGGCAAACCAAGACCAAAACCACCACTTTTTAGCACACTGTTATCTGTAGCATTCTCCATTTTTAACGCACTCCAAGCTTTTATCTATGGCGGCTTCAACAACTCTTTCGAGTTCCATTACCACCTTCAAACTCTCTCCGTACCAACCACGCGCCTCCTCTATTAACCCTCTCCCCTCCCTCAAACTCCCATCAATCTCCTTCAATCTCTTAATTTCCAATTTTGCCGCAACGAAAAATTATGTTGTCACTCTTAATAAGTAAGAGCAGTCCAAAATCAGTATGAATCGGAGCAGTAGTAACAAAACGAGGCAACAACAAAAATGGAGCCATCGTTCTCGACAATAAGCGGAGTGAGACGTTACCCGGCCAATCGAAACACAACAAAAGATTAGCCATAGTAATTTTTCCCAAGTACGACAATAACGTAGAGGATGACAAACCGGAGACGTCACTTCGACGGCCTTAAAGTAAGAATCCGGCAGAGAAACTCTGAAAAACAAACAGATATGGGGTCGTTGTTGTACAGTGGTTTTGTGGTGGAGAAGGGGTCCTATTTGGTGGTGAGCCGACGTGGAGTCTACGTGGATCCGATGTGGCGTCCAACTCACAAATTCGTCCATCCGAGGGCAAATTTAACAAGTTTGCTAACGGGAAGGGTATATTTGATCACAAAGTTTGACGGAGGGCAATGTTAAACTATAAATCATAGTTGGAGGGAAAATTCCCTTCTTTTAATTTATAATTTTAGTGCCTCAATGACTATGACAAATTACTTTGCTGCAAAACTAGATATTTGTACAGAAGGATTTGAACTTTAGCAGTTGAGTTTCATTTAGTGTCACAATCCTAATCCCATGTTTTATGTTCATAATATTTGTGAAGCCCTGATATAAGGAAAATTATTTTCCTTTTCTTTTCCCTGATAAGGATATCAGGAAAATTATATATACTATTTAATTTTTGATAGTTATATCCTCACTGCACTAGTGTCCTACACTTCTGGTTCAAAATAATTTGTAAATTTGGTCAACAATGTAAAATATCATGTTGATGCCAAAAGAAACATAATTCTATGTGTTGCTGGTCAAGAGCTGCGGGATGTTTTCTCGTTAACTATTAGAAGAAATTATTTTTTAGTGCTGGTTAGGTTTGTGGATTGCCTGGAATCTGTGGATTAAGCTTTTGAATAAGGGGATCTGTTTTATTTTATGGGTCAGAACATTACTTTTCTGTTCAGCATTTTAAGGTGGTACATTTTTTGGTAGAGCCTGCGGATGCTTGCATATTATTGAGCTTCCTATCAAGCTGAGCTTTCTGCTGGTTTTTGCTCTTCAAGGAATTAACAGTTAGTTTGAAAAAAGTTAGTGGTTTGCATCTAGGGATATTCTTTTTTCCTTTTCTAATTTGCCATAGTTACAAGTTTGTAAGCCTATGCTATGTTTCTTGACAAGTGAGATTCTGTTGATTAACTATGAGGATTTATTTATCCTGATTGATCAATCCCTTTGCTTATAATGCATACTCTTTAGAAACGTTGTTTGAATCAAGATTTGAGTATAAGATTGGGTTATCAAATATGCAACAAGATAAGCATGTACTGGGAGGTTCTTGATCATTGCTGATTTGCAAATGTAATTTGTTGGCATTTTTTTATAACCTTATCAAGTATCATCCCAGGTGGATGCATTTAATTGGATTTCTTGATCTCCTTGACAGTGGTGGGAAAAAAGTGACTGGACTGGTTACAAAGAACTAGGTAATGCTAAAATTTTGTTTTCATATCAGTTCCCTTCTATGGCCTACATTTCTTGTGTTGTAACCATATTAGCATTGATTTGAGTATTATTTTTAGTCAAGCAATTGTCACTTTTACTTCTGTGATTCATGATTTATTCACGTTTTCGTTTCTTTAATAACTGTAGGAGTAGAAAAATCTGGGAGAAATGCTAAAGGAGATTCATGGTTGGAAACATGGCAGGAAGTTCTTCACCAAGACGAGTGGAGGTTGTATATCCAACTTTTTGTGATAAAAAAAGCTGTTAAATTCTCCTGGTTACATTAGTGTTGTCATATGACAGTATTACATAATCATTACACATATATAACGCTGCATTTTCTTAGTGCAGCAATCTAGCTAGGATAGAAAGAAGCGCACAGAAACAAGCAAAATCAGGTTCAGAGAATGTTGGGTGGTATGAGAATTGGTGAGACTTGCAAAATGGAAGATTCATAATCGTGTTATGATGAAAAATGAAATAACCTGCAAATATGTTGTTAGATCACATTATTTTGATGCAGGTCAGAGAAGTATGACGCAAAGGGTTGGACAGAGAAAGGGGCCCACAAATATGGTAGACTAAATGAACAGTCATGGTGGGAGAAATGGGGAGAGCAATATGATGGAAGAGGATCTGTCCTTAAATGGTATCTTATTTTTCCCTTATAAAAAAGGGTATCTTATTTCTCATGTTACTCATTTTGGGTTCCAGAATCCTCCATGATTTGTGTAAGTTGACTTTTCATGTTGGCATATTGGAAACACATTGACCAGCTAAACTATTGGCACATTTGGTCGAAAGTCCTAAGTCTGTGTCTTCCTTGAATGACTTTATATCCTATGTCACATGGATACCTTGATGCTGAAAATCCGTTAAGCAAAATATATGTGTTAGTGGGGAAAAAAACTCAAGTCCCAGAATTTTAACAAACAAAATGTATTTTAACAACTCCTTAAAATATTTGCTTTTTTAGATACTTTAAAGATGCCCTTTGTTGGGTAACCTTCCATTTTTAAGAGACAACTTCTAGACACAAACTTCTCAAAATTTTACAACCATCATGCATAGAAAGTTTTACTTGTTTAAAGACAAAAAGGAGTTGATTCAAGTTGTCAAATATACATGTATCCTAAATTTACAATTTAATGAAAGGGTTCGTTTTAACCTTTCAGGATAAGCTGAAGTTGTTGGAATTTTTGAATATGTATTGTCATCAGGTCCATCTTTTTGTACTTGCTGCAGTACCTCCTTGGTATTGATTATCAATAAAACCTTACGTTATCAAAAAAAAAAAAAATGAATGCGAAAGCTAAATATATGCCATCATTAATAGCATAATTGAGGTTGATTTGCATTATAAGATGATAGAGTGCTTAACTGCTTATGTATGACCTATTCGTGGTTAATGGTTGAGAATTTTATTCAAGCTTTGCTCTTTTGTTCTGAGGCGGTGGAAAGGTGGTTTTTGTTGCTTATAGAATTTCATTACTCCTTTTCTCAGGACGGACAAATGGGCAGAAAGTGAACTGGGAACAAAATGGGGAGATAAATGGGAGGAGAAATTTTTTGGTGGCATTGGTTCACGGCAAGGGGAGACTTGGCATGCATCACCCAACAGCGAAAGTAGGTCTTATCTTGTTTTTCCGTGGTTGTCAACTTGGTTTACACATTTTTGCCTACCTAAAGGACTAGGATGTTAGACATTTACCTTTTACTTATTAGAATGGACTGGGGTGTTGAAACAAAAACCCAATAACTAGAAGCTTTTGTTAAAATAAAACTTCAGCTGCAAAAAGGAATCTACCATGGCATAAGACAAAAAGAGGTGATAGTCAGCTATTTTACGAGAATTTATACTGCAACTCAAGTGCATGTAAAAAAAATGATTGAAAAGCCTAATCAAATTACTTGTGGAGGTAAGACTGTGTATATATTGGCAATATAAGGCCCAAATCAACACACATCAGCTTATTTACATACTAATTTATTTTGTGCATACTAACCTTTTAAGGTACGTCTTTCACAATTTAATTTCCTATAATATTTAATTATACAAGCTAGAAGGAAATCCACCAAAAACTATATCAATTGCTATGTTCGTAATGTCTGATGTCAAGGATTTCCTGAATTTATAGTTTTAAAAATGATGCATACAAATTTAGGGGCAAATTAACCGTCTTTTCTTGAACTTTGATGTGATATTTAACCCAACTTTTTTCCTTGTCCAGGGTGGTCAAGGACGTGGGGAGAGGAACACTTTGGAAATGGGTATTTCATGACTATAAATTTGAGTTTTCATTGTGTTATATGACATCTTGCAAGTTGATGTTGATTTCCTCAATTTTTCCTCTTTAAAACCCAAATGACAACATAGAAAAGTCTCAAGTTATACCCCTTTTTCTGAATCAGCAAGGTGCACAAATATGGCAAGAGCACTACAGGTGAAAGTTGGGACATGGTTGTGGATGAAAAAACGTATTACGAGTAAGTGAGAGTCATACACACACTAAAACTTCCGTGTTGAGTGAAAATTGTGAATTGTTTGCATGTTTTCTTTTATATTCCGGTATACATCGAAGTAAATTGTCTTACTTGTGATTTAAGGGCTGAGCCTCATTACGGGTGGGCAGACGTGGTAGGTGATTCAAGTCAGTTGTTCTCTATACAACCTCGAGAACAACCTCCTGGTGTGTATCCAAATATGGATTTTGGGTCATCTATGCCTCCAGACGATGAGTCCCCTCCAACTAGGTGACTAAGTTTTAGCGGGCAGAGTTGCTGGTAGAAAATAGTAGGTACCGTTGGCATGGTCAAGATGCGTACAAGTTAGTACGGACACACGTCATCACAATGACAATGCGTCATCTCATTGATCAAGGTTGATTCTCAATAGAGCTAGTTTACATTTTATCAGAAATTTATTTGTAATCTTTTGCTACTGGTCATTTATTTCATTCTTTCAGCATTGTGGTATTTGCGTTTAGTTTGTATGTTTGACATGTTTTAGATGTCCTTTTGGATTCTAATGAAAGAGGGAATTCACCTATTTTCTAGCGTTACATATTAAATAATCTAAATACACTTTAGTTCAGAAAAAAACATCAGACGTAAAAGATATGGGAATTACATAGAAAGAACAACGCTTAGTCTTGTACACATCTCTGTACAACGTAACTTCATTTGGATTTTACCCGTTGGCAAGTACTGATGAATCAAAGTAACTAACGATGCCAAGATATGAGTAAGGTGACAAATTACCTTGATGGGTAGAGTTAATTGGTACCTTATAGAAAGCGAAAAAAATAATTTGAATTCGATTCATACACCAAACCATGGTAATTTACTAAGCAATAAATTGAGGAGATAATACATACTATAATATTTATTACTTAACCATGATTAAGCGATCACTAACTTATGCCTTTTAGCACAAAAATGATGATGTATATACGCACAACACGAAAAGTTGACTACATTTGCACTATACAAAAGCAAATCAATGACAGAGAAGTGTCTTCGTTCACAAATTTTCCAGATCAGGTGAGGTTCAGAAAGCCAACCCGGCCTATTAGTTGACCGGGTTGGCCTTTAATTGCTTGAGCAAACTCCAGAAAGAATGCCATTTTGAAGAGGATAAAGAGAATGATTTTTCTTTTTGGTTTCCCGGCCAGTGTTTGGTACCTACATTGGGGCCAGACTAAATCCGAATTCGCACTGGGGTTCCAGAAAGATGACATTTTGAAGAGGTGAGATATCACATAAAGAGAATGGTATTTATTTTTTTGGTTTCCCACCGGGTATCTGATACCCGTAGTGGGGCCAGACTAAATCCGGATTAGCGCCCGGAAGTCTCACATTGCTCTTTAACAAAGACAATTCCACACCCGAGGCTTGAACCCCACACGAAGAGAATGAAATGCAGACACAGCACAAGTGAAAATATAGATACCAACATGCAAGTTTGCAATACTCAGTAATTTTGGACTGGAATACAAGAATTACATTAGATGCCTGATCAAAAAGGGAAAGGTTCAATCTGTACATTACAGAAGTTAAATAAGTATGAAGCACTGTATAACAATAGTTAACCAAATTGCCTTACAAATAGAAACATATAGACATAATTAGGAAGGAGTGAGGAATGAGACACCCACGCGTAGAAAAGACAAGAAAAAGGACTAGATTTTCTAACCTTCTTCCTTTATGAATAGATACTATACTTCTGTCAACCCTTGATAAAAAAAGGCTAGAATGTACGTTAATCTTCAACCACGTAAAACAATTAATAGGGAAAAAGAGAATAAATATTGGGGCATCTGAATATCTCCTTTTCACGTGTCTGAATCATCTCAGCTTCGCTTCCGCATCTTGTCCTCCACTGAGGCTACTTCCATTTTGTCCCGAATATCTTCATTTCTAATTCTAGTATACCCACACATCCACCATAACATTCTCATTTTTGCAACTGTCATACATCTTCTGAACGTGAGAGTTCTTCACTGACCAACACTTCGTCCCATACAACATAGTTGTTCTAACCACTACTATGTAGAACTTGCCTTTAAGTTTTAGTGGCACCTTCTTATCACACAAGACTCCGGATGCGAGTCTCCACTTCATCCACCCTGCACCAATACGATGTGTGATATCATCATTAATCTCCTCATTTCCTTGAATAATAGACCCAAGAGTCTTTAAACTTCTTTTCTTTGAAATAACCTAGGTACCAAAGCTCACTTCCACGCAAGTCTCATGTGTTATGGTTCTGAACTTAGCACTCCTACATTAAATCACTTAATAGTTATAAATTAAGTTGGTTTGTGTAATGAACAATTATTTACTTATAGACATCCTCATGTTGGGAAAATGATGATAGATTAATTAGATTCTTTTAAATAATCAAATTGCAGTAGATAAACATCCTCATGTTGGGAAAATGATGATTAATCACGTTGCTTAGTAAACCAAATTGCTTTTTCTCATTCCTTGCATCTCAAGCATGCATGTGTTTTCCACAACATACTTAGCACGATCTCGAATCGGATTAGTTTCTTTTTCAACTAACATTAGAGTAATTTGCATATTTATAAATGTAATATCATAACACTAAATCAGAACCATAATGTTAAAAGGGTTATTAAACATTTTGATTCCTCAATTATTAGTATTTTTTTTATTTTTGTTCATGTGATATATGGCTGAATACATTTAATCTTTAATTAATTGAAATGTGAAATACTTTTGTTCCCGTTGTTAGTAAATATATACAAATTTAAGCAATTACTAATTGTTGTAAACAATTTAATTTGAGATCAAAATTCATTCCATGAGATTATTACACGGTAAAATTATACTTTTATTTTTAAAAGAATGTTATAAGTATAAAGACCTCATAACACATGTTGCAAATGCTCATTGTAAGAACGTGATTTATATGTTAACCGACGAATATTGAAAATCAATTGATGAACTTTAAAAAAAATTACGTAAATTTTACACTGCTACTGTTGAATTTTCAGGATCTTATTACCCAACAGTTTGTAATGGTTTAGCTCATATAGCTGAAATTGCATATTTACTTTATGGTTTAAAATCAAATATAAAATATAAAGTTGCAGTTATGTTTGAAAATTTTAAAAAATATTTTTTTCCTATTCCTAATATTTATTGTATTGGTGCAGTCTTAAATCCTTATATTAAAAAAGTAGATTGTCATAATTTAATATTTTGTTTATATAATTATATGAAAATAGGTGCAACAGAAACTTCATCTTCAATTGATTGCATAAGTAAACTTGATACTAATTTAATTAAATTATATGAATATTATGCTACATTACATGATAACAACAACTCTGCTACTAATATTCCTTCTAGTTCTGCTTATGTGTTTACATTTGCAGGATTCGATGAAGACGATGATAATGAATCTTTAGATATATGGAGCACTTTTACAACAACACAAGTAAGCACAAGTCGAAATTGTGATGAAATGCAATTTTATTTACAAAAGTCAACGGAGTCGAAGAAGAACTTACAACCTTTACAATGGTGGCAGGATAACAAAAGGCAATTCCCGGTACTTGCAGCTATGGCACGGAATATTCTTAATGTGCCTATCTCAACAGTGACTTTTGAAAGTGCATTCAGTCAAGCACGAGATCAAATAGGAGACACATGTCACTCATTGGGCGGAAGCACATTAGAAGTGTTAGTCTGCTTAAGGGATTGGATCAGATTAGAGAGAAGAAATCAAGGATTGGTAGACGTTGACTCTCCGGAAGATGAAGAAATCGACAATATTTTGAAAAGCGGGACTGAAATTAATACTCCAGATTTAGAGGTCATGGAGCATCAATAATTCAATCAACCTATAAATTACGAAGAACTTTGTAAAATGATGCATAATATGTAAATAAAATTATTATTACTTCATTATGTACTCTTATTAACATTATGAATAATAATGAAAGTTCGAAAGTTTACACTTTACATCTAATTCTTATCATTAATTTTTATTGTATTATTTTTTTAGTTGTTAACTTATGTCTTGATTGTCTTCTAATCTAATAAATTAATAAAAGTATAACTACAATATAAAGTATAAAATATAAAATACAAAGTTAACTTTAAAGTAGACGTAATGTAATTGATTGAGCGTCTACAGCCCGACATGCAATCTAGTAAAGCTAGCGCAGAATCATCCTCGAGTCCACATGACAAGACACTTCAAAGAAGGTTATCTTTAATCAACTACTTTTAAATTAAAAATGGTGCTTGTGTGAAGGGTGCACCACCAGAAATTGGGCTTGATGCTCTCACCTTACCAACAAGTCGAGAGCTGATGGTAAGAAATATGCTTCTCTAAACAGTAACAAATTCCATGAATTCCTTGTCATTCTCCATAGCTAGCAAAGTCTCAGGCACAAGACAAACTTCAATATCTACACTCCCTTCTTCAACCCCAGGAAATAATGTAACTTTCCCATCACCTTTATTTGCCATTCCACTTCTCACAGCCACTGGTTTACCCCAACCAAAATCACAACTATAAATACTAAACTTTGGAGAACTACTAATTGTCAATTTATTAGCCACAGAAAGTAAATTTCTACTAAATATCACAGGCTTTTCTACCCACCCTTTGTATAAATTGACCACTTCTTCATAGTTTTGTGAAGCAACAATTTTGTTCATTTGTAATGCTGCAAAGCCAAGCCCTTTTTCTAGTATTTCCCCTGCTGTGCTTAATTACTCATGTAATATATATATATATGTAATATATAAGTTTGTGTTGTTATTTCAAATTTGATGATGATATCATTCTAAAAGTTCACACATATAACATATTTCATATATAAAGGAGCTAAAAAGATATATTTTAATTAATTAAAAATTAAACATATTTAGTCAAATATCTCCAGGAGCAACAAAAAATATCTAATAACTTAAGGACTATAAAAGTATTGTTATCCAAATTAAAATATTTGAAGGAGTAATCAAACAATTGAGCCGTAATGCTAATGACAAGTTCAAAGTTCTTTTTTTCAATATATGTATTAATCAACCACTAGCCACAAGTTATATACTAGTAGATTATAATAGGTCAATTTTATGATAAACACTAATTAGTAAATGCTGATTGTATTAAAAATACACTAATATAATAATTTGAATAACATTATAGTATATTATCTTACTTAAATCTTTGGGAACGAAGAACGAAAGCCCCCACAAAAAACAACTGATATAAAGCAAAATTAAGAATTGTGGTGAGATGGATAAGATCTATTCATTCTTAATTAGAGGTTTCTGATTAAATCTTGGGAATGTAAAAAATCAGTGTTCTTCTTTAAATGAATCTTACCCAATACAAATTTAAATTCATGGAAGTCTCTATGCATGTACCAACAAGATAGGTGAAAAATAAAAAAACATACTTGATTTAATGCAAGCTCTCTTCAATAATTTAGTTTAGATAATTGAAACGTCTCACAATTAGCTTCCCCATTAGGGAAATACGTAACGAGGTACGCAATCTTCCTATCCCATATTAATTGTTTTATAATATTCTGGTCAAATAAATTAATTGCTGTCTTCCTATATTATATTACACATTAGTATTTAGTAGTAGTTGTCTGCCTGGTTAAATAAATTAATTTTTTTCTTTCAAGTCGTAACTCAGGACCATTGTAGTCGCCATACTATTATTAATATTAGGAGTAATTCCCACATATATTCACTGAAATATTAAAAAAAATCAATAGTGTAATTAAATATTCCGTAAATATTAAGTATGTTATTCTTAAGTTATAAATTTCAGTTAGTATGAATAATTATCTTTATTTATTTTTTAAGTGATCTAATAATACAAAATATTGTACAGTATCCATGCATCATAGTTAAAATTATAGGTATCAACCGGTTCAATCCGGTCCGGACAACCGGTATCGAATTGAACGGTTTCGGACCGGTTACCGATTCGGATTTCCGGATTACCGGTAGGCCCGTGCGGTTTCGGGTCAATCCGGTCGGACCGGTCCGAATTTTTTTTAATTCTGAAAATGTAAATTAAATTCAAATTAAATATTTAATATAATATAATTTTATATTTTATATTTTAAAATTTAAATTTAAATTTGTTGGATATAAATATAAAATTACAAGGAAATGGAAAAGCAATAACAACAACAAGTAAATAATAAATCTGGAAATTAAACAATGAAATGGTATGACAACTTATCTCTCAAGATAAAACAACAATCAAACTAATGAGTAAAGGAAAAAACTCAAGAGTTCGCTTATGAAGAAAGATCTTAGAGTGTTTGATTGCAAGAGAGGAAGAACAATTTTCAGAAAATTTCAAGTATAGAATGTCAAGTGTGTAAGGTGCGTTTTCCAAATGAGCCCAAGACATCATTTTATAGTGTTGGAGAAGATGACCCTCCAGCCAATTTATGACTTTGAATGACCAAGTAATGGCCATTAGTATAGAGTTACAATTCAGCCAAGTAATGGTTGAATTCAAGAGCAAAATAATGAAGAGTTAATCCTCAAAAGTCAGTTCAAACGTCAGTTTTTATTCTTCTCCAACGGTGAAAGCGATCGCGTGCTGCGGCTGCGGCGCCAGCGGCTCCCGAACTTCATAAGCGCGGCCATGCGCCAAACTCTGGACTTAGCGCGCGGCCTCGGCGCCACGGTCGCACCGCGGCCCGGTCATGACTCGTTTCATCTTTTAATACATTGTACACTTCTTCCTTCATTTACCAACGTGAAACCAACATCATTTGGCCAATAATCGTCTATTACCTTACGTCTCAAACAATTGGTATACGTACCAATATCTCTTTCATTTAAGGAAATTATGATCCTTGGCACTATTTGTGCACGTGTGTGGAAACAACGTTTCATACGTGCGGGGCCCTCAATTGTTCGATTAGTAATTAAATAGGATTTACTATATTTCACGTTTAATAAATATTTCCAACAAACTTTGTATTTTATAGTTTACAACTTTATACTTTATATTGTAGTTATATTTTTATTAAATTAGAAGACATAAATTAACAACTAAAAAAACAATAAAATAAAAACTAATTATAAGATGTAAATTTTCGAACTTTCATTATTCATAATGCTAAAAAGAGTACATAATGAAGTAATAATAATTTTATTTATATATTATGCATCATTTTAACAAATTCTTCGTAATTTATAAGTTGATTGAATTGTTGTTACTCCATAGCCTCTAAATCTAGAGTATTAATTCCAGTCTCGCTGCCGCCGTAACTTTTGCTCCCACTTTCCAAAATATTGTCGATTTCTTCATCTTCCGGAGAGTCAACGTCTACGTATCCTTGATTTCTTCTCTTTGATCTGATCCAATCCCTTAAGCAGATTAAGACTTCTAATGTGGTTCCACTCAATGAGTAACGTGTGTCTTCTATTTGGTCTCGTTCTTGATTGAATGCACTTTCAGAAGCCACTGTTGAGATAAATACATTAAGAACATCCTGTGTCATAGCTGCAAGTACCGGAAATTGCCTTTTGTTATCCTGGCACCATTGTAAAGGTTGAAAGTTCTTCTTCGACTCCGTTGGCTTTTGTAAATAAAATTACATCTTATCACAATTTCGACTTGTGATTACTTGTGCTGTTGTAAAAGTGCTCCAAATATCTAAAGATTCATTATCATCGTCTTCATTGAATCCTGCAGATGTAGACACAGAAGCAGAACTAGAAGAAATATTAATAGCAGAGTTATTGTTATCAAATAATGTAGCATAATATTCATAATTTAGTTAAATTACTATCAAGTTTACTTATGCAATCAATTGAAGATAGAGTTTATGTTGCACCTACTTCCATATAATTATATAAACTAAATATTAAATTATGACAATCTATTTTTTTAATAGAAGGATTTAAGACTGTACCAATACAATAAATATCGGGAATAGAAAAAAATATTTTTTAAACTTTTCAAACATAATTGTAACTGCAGCTTTATATTTTATATTTGATTTTAAACCCCAAAGTAAATATGAAATTTCATCTATATGAGTCAAACCATTACAAACTGTTGGGTTAGCAGTGTAAAATTTTTAAAAGTTCGGAAATTGATTTCCAATGTTCGTCGGTTAACATATGAATCACGTTCTTACAATGTGCATTTGAAACATATGTTATTGGGTCTTTATACTTGTAAAATTCTTTTAAAAATAAATAAGTATAATTCGACTGTGTAACAACCTCACCAGGCATGTATTTTGGTCTCAAATTAAATTGTTTACATTTTTCTTTAAATTATATATTCTATTTTTTCTATTATTACCCTGAATAATTCCAACAACTCTTTGGACAAGAGATAATTCAGTTGCAAATAAATTAAGACCATTTTGAACAATTAAATTATAAATATGACAAGCACAACGGACATGAAATATATCAGGAAGTGGCGGTTTTAATTCCACTTTTAAAAGATTTATAGCAGCAGTATTATTAGATGCATTATCGTCTGATATACAAAGTATTTTTTTATAAAGATTCATACATTTTGAAACAACACAAATAGAGTCGCTTATATATTTTTCAGTATGATTTTGATCCTCGTCATACGGAAAATCAATAATACGTTTTTCCATTTTAAAATTTTCATCAACCCAATGACAAGTAATTGATAAATAATCTCTACCGTTTACAGCATGTCCAATGTCTGAAGTAAAACTAACTAGACATGGAAGGTTAGCGAACAAATGTTGCAAATAAATAACATAATCAGTATAAATTCCAAAAATATCGGCTCTACAAATAGTATGAGGAACACCTTTAAACAATGGATTAAGTTGTTGTTGACCGACTTCTAAATCAAAGATAGAAAACCAGTGTGTCGGATAATCTTTCACTAAATGCCTACCTACAGTGCCCGTCCCCCCGTCACCACCCCCTATCTTATGTTTATAAGTTTTCCCACAAATATTACATCTAACTCTATCAGTGCCCTCAATTCTATCATAAAAGTTCCACACTTTACTCATTTTTCTCCTACTCGATACTTCTGGTAAAGGAGGTCTACCACTAGTAGTACTAACATTGAGAAGGCACACTAGTATGTATATGAGTTTCAGTTTCAACAATATTATCTATATCAACATTATCATATTCATTATCTTCTATTTCAAAATCTTTTTGCATTTGATCATAATCTATATTTTGATTAGATGATGAAGTAGAACCTAAAATAGATTTACTCATTCTCTTTAGCCTATTCATTATAAAATATTTAATTTAAAATTTAATTTAAATAATCAACAAATAAATATGACAATTTAATAAAATAATTAGAGAATGAAACGAGTGTACCAAACTTCGGGATTTAGAATTCAATTGAAAGTCAAAGCTTGAAGTCTTGCGTCTTACTACTTTGAAAATTAATAATAATAATAACAACTTGAGAATTGATAATAGAGAGAATTAAGAGAGTACGAGAATTGAGATAATTGTAGAATAATTGTGTGATTTAAAAATGAGAAGAATATAGAGTATTTATAGATTTTTTAAAGGGTAAAATATAATTAATAAATAATAATAAACAAAAAAAAAGGCCAAACGGTCCACTGACCGTTGCTCACCTCCTCCCAGCCCCTACCCCTCAACGGTAATGTTACCGTTGCCAACAACCCTTTTTATTTTGGCGTTACCGGTTCGGTCCGGATTAACCGATAACGTTATCGGTTTTCGTTACCGGTCCGGATCTTATCGGATTTTACCTTAACCCGTGCGGGTTGGGGGCCAAATCAACCCCCAACCCCTTAAAGCTTACCGGACCGGATTCGTTACCGGGTCGACCGGTCCGGTTATCGGTTAATACGGACCGGTAGACACCTTTAGTTAAAATCATTAATCTGTGTCACTGTATTCTTTTTTCATTTTTTGTTACCTTGATTTTCTGTAAGGTCACTTCGATCCACTAAACTTTCGCTACGTGCGGGATTCAAAAAAAAATCGGACCACAAAGTCTATTGTAGACTGCTAAGATAAGGTGAGAAACTTATTTTAATTTATTTCTTTATTCTATAGTCAACATGGAAGAGAAAATTAAAGTGGATACAACTCTATATCCAAACGGAATGATGAACAAAACAAGGGTTATCTCCCCTGACGTGGCTGATTCCCCACACCAATCCTGGAGAAGAGGAAGGACTCGATGTGAGGTGAGTTTACTGTAGGGCGCTGCTTGATACAATTGGGAACCTACGGGTTTTTAAAATTTTCAATACCCTTATTTCCCGAAGCGATACTTTGTTCCACTCCTTTCATTTATATTTTAAGCGCAATTGCTATAATATATACTTCCTCGACCATTTTAAGGCAGATCGATCTTAACAAGGTCATTGCTTACTCCTCAGTAGCTCATATGAATCTGATAATTATTGATATGTTTAGTCGGACGGCGGCTGTTAGGTCACCTATTTTGAGTTATAGACACACAAGGCCAAAACATGTTTAGTTTTATTGATCTGAACTAAAATTAATTATATTTAATGTTAAACTGAATATGTACAAACTTGATTTGTAGTAGAGTATGTACTATGTAGAAGTACATATTCTTTTTCATTATTTGTTAAGATAACATGTGTGGGTGGGGGGGGGGGGGGGGAATACTCTTACAAGAAGCTTTTGGATTATATCGTAGACGAAATTATCAAGAACATAAATATTACAATACTCTTAATTTTTCATTGGGTGTTCACTATTTATATTGAAGCCCCAATTAATTCCACATAAAGCTCATTAAAAGAATAAATGCTTCATATATGAAGTTTTCACATTTAGTTCGAGCCCATGTGTTAGGAATAAAAATATCTTATCCTACTTTTCTCGACAACAATGGCTATTGACAAAGTCATATTTTTTTAATGGGAAAAGGGGCATATTTGCCCTCCAACTTTGAGAAAAGGGGTATATTTGCCCTCCGTCAAAGTTGGGGGACAAATATACCCCTCCTGTTAATAAACTTCCACCATGTGGGCATATTTTCATAACCTTAACTGTGATGCACAGGTGGAATCCACGTGGACGCCACCTGTGCGCCACCTGGATGACCCGACCCGACCCGTAAATTAAAAGCAACAAACCAGCTGCAATCTGCGAACACCCGTCTTTCTTCTTCACCATTTCAATGCCCTAATAGATAACTTAATCTTAAGGATTGATAAAAGATATTTAGGGATTATTCTTCTCATACTTAAGAGTACTATGTACATGTATATAATCAGGTTCATGGAATAACAGATCAATTTATTCTCCCATATCTTTGTCTTTTACATGGTATCCGAGCTAATGTCTGAATTGATATTCTGGATTTGCCGGAAGTTACTGTGACTTCGCCGGAAGTGGTTGAGAGTTCTATCTTTCTGTTTCGATTTTGAATCTGAACATCATTTATGTGATTGAGAAATTGATTGTTTAAGTGTGTTGAATCCATTTCATTGCACCTGGGTTGGAATTGAAATCTGAAGCTCGATTGTCCGTCATTTTCGAGCGAAGCTGGGTGCTTCAAAATTCTGGAAATTCGAGTGGGTGCTATACATTTTTGTTGGAGATCTGATTGTGAACTCAAATCTGAAGTTTGAGTCATTTTGGAGCTGATTCGATAAGGTTGTTTCATCGGAACTTTCAAACGGAGTATCGAAGAAGACGACCTGGGCGTCCTTATATTTTTTTTGGTTGCTTTTCAGAAAATCTATTGCTTCTCCGACATCGCTTTCAGTCAAGGAGACTCTCGATTATATCTGGTTAGTCATCTTTCTTTTTGGTGATTGTTTCATCTGATTTAGGATAGTCTGTTTGAACTTGTTGGTTTCTCCATCAATTCATTTTGGCACAGTGAGTATTTTTGTTGGGAAATGACTGACTATACTCAGAGAACTAAAGGTCTAAAGTTGTTGCTTTTAATTTACGGGCCGGGTCGGGTTACGGGTCGGGTCATCCAGGTGGCGCACAGGTGGCGTCCACGTGGATTCCACCTGTGCATCACAGTTAAGGTTATGGAAATATGCCCACATGGTGGAAGTTTATTATGAAGGGTATATTTGTCACGGCTTTTGACGGAGGGCAAATATGCCCCTTTTCTCAAAGTTGGAGGGCAAATATGCCCCTTTTCCCTTTTTTAATTAATTGAGATAAATATTTACTATTTTTATGCATTATTTATTTCTTTCTAGGACACAATTAAATTTGAATTTGACTTCCAACAACATTCATACACTTAATTTACTAAAAATAAACAAATAAAATCTAAAAGAAGCAAAAAAATTAATTATCAAATTGCATCGACCCCTTCTTTACACAATCTAAAAATTGATTAATTTTCCCTTATCACTATTACCCCAGCTAGACTTTTGTTGACACCCAATTTTGACTCTCCCGTCCAGCCATTAACCATAAAATTAGATTAATTTTGTAAAATAATTTTATGATTTTTTATAATAGAATGCAGCAAATAAAAAACATAAATACAGGCATAAATAAACAATTTAATAATGACATCGCGTCTTACGTAGAGTTTTAAGCACTTAGAGTCCCGCGCCCGCATTAATTAATTTCAAAGCCCTGTCACGATTCTTAATTAATAATAAATACATAGAATAAATAATTTAGCAATGACGTCGCATAGCCGCGTTTATTAATACGCAAGAGAATTTCATAATCATTTGTAATTTAAAATCAATTTTAATACATGCATTTAATAGCGTCGCGTTTATAAAGCTTTAAATAATTCTTAAATATCATACTTGCATTTAGCATTTAATCTAAACTCTATTCAATTTTAATCTAACTTCGCAATAATGCACAATAATAATTTTTTTTTTAACAATAGCGCCGCATTCTAAAATGTTAAGCATTAACTAAATAGCACATCCGCATTTATTATTATAATAATTTAAATTTAAACTTAGGCTAATAGAACACCTAAATAATCTAAGCACAATTTATTGTTTTAATTTACTACTAATTAATTAAATAGCACCTAAAACTAACACTAATTAAATACCTAATTAAAATTAATAATACACTACACTAATTAAAGGCCTAAAACTAATACACTTAAACTCTACCCTTAATTAATTATTGACCCTTCCCCGAACAACCCGCACCAAAGAAATTTTCTCGCCCAAACCCGCAAGCCCACACCGCCTCTTCATTACCCGCGAAGCCCCAACGCCTTCATTTTCCTTTCTTCACCATCATCGTCTCCCCACGCTCAAAAACCTAACGAACCACTGAAAGCTTGATCGCCGCCGAGATTCTCGCCGAGAATCCGTGCTTTCCTTTATCCACGCACTGACCGACTTTCCCTTACCATAAGTCGTCCAGTAAGAATCAACACAGAATCATACACAAAATCGCACGAATCAGCACCAATATTCTCAGCCTTTATTTACTTACCAATTTTAGAACCTAGAGTTAGGCTATATAAAAGACATGCAATAGGCATCGAACGGGGGCAGCATATCCATAGCATAGAAACAGGGGCGGGGAACCTAGAGCATCGATTCAGGGATCGACGGGACACCAGCAGCAGCAGTTAAGAAACACAATCGTGGAAGCGAGCATAGGAGAGCATATAAGAGAGCTCAGTTCAAAATCGAGGAGTCCAATAGACAAGAAGACGTAAGGCGCATCACGCAGGCTCGGTCGAGAGGATCGATGAAACACGATGGCGAGGATCGGGCGCATGCAAAAACCTCTACATATTCTGAAATCTACGCCTCAAAATGGCATTTTGCGATAAATCAAGCAAAACCTTCCCTTCTATTCGCATCGCAAAACCCAAAGCCCGTCGAGTGGACCAACGACTTGATACGCTGCTCCGGGTCGCTGTCCGGAGAAGGTAAACACATTATCCTTTCGTTTTTTTTTATTGTGTGTTTTTCCATGATTAATATTACAGTAGTTTAGCTTGTTTGTGTTGCCACATTCATTAGTATTTTAAAGGTGATGTTTCGTAAAGTCCTGCTTTCCTTGTCGATTTATATCATTAAACCGTGCTTAGGATCGAAATAAGTACAATGGTTGAATAATCTTTGTTAATTAATGCCTGTTTTAAAAGGACTGAGATGTCGATTAGATTACTTCATGATGCTTACTGTTTATTAACAGCTGAGTAACTTCACTGGACTGCTTGGTGTTTATCAATGTTGAATATGATGTGTTGGTCCTAATCATGTGCTATCCTAACATCATGGACAACCATACTATGATTGTATTCCTACGAATATGAACTCTATTAAGTGATCTTGTCCCTGTACTGGTTTGAAGTTATAGGTTGTGATGATGTGGTTTACTAAATTAGTCATAAATGAATAAAATATGCACATGCAATTTAGGATAATCAATATCAATCCTCTTGTATTATGTGAGATACTAATATCCAGAAAATAACATATCTCTCTTGAGCTTTAAAATTGCAGTAAGGTTTATGGAATTTGTTTGCAAAAATGTCAAATTTGGCTATACTTAGGTGTGTTGTACTCCTGTTAGCATTCGGTGACCATGTAGTATACTAAGAATGCAATCTCGTCTTAGAGCATCAAGCAAGTAGAATTGGACTCATAAATGATTGGAAAATATTTCATTTGAACTAAAAATGTCTTGGTATTTGGTTAAGTCATATATTCTCTCCAAACTTAATATTCTTGTCAAGAATTGGTGGTGCGTAATCGGCATACCATCGCTCGCAGACACAACCCTATTCCTCCGCCTTGATATTAACTGGTTCTTGTTAGTGAAATTCGCCGCCTATATCGTTTGCCATATTTCTTGTCTAATTAGGACTATTTTGCATTCCCAAAATCCATGCTTAATATGAAGATGTACAGCCAATTAGGACATTCATACCACTGTTTTTAACTACTTGAATTGCTGTCAAGACGCTGCTTGCCTTACTCGAATTTTCAAATCGCATACCTAGAAAGTCCCATAGGCCATAGAAATAGTTGGTTAGCATTAGCGTTGCATTCATCGCTTTGTTTGCTACCGCTATCGCTATCACGCCATTGTTTTATCACGCCTCGCCATCGCTCTGTTTGCATCACTGCATCGCTCTTATTGTTTACGCTTGCTGCATCGTGATATTGCCTCGCCGCATCTGCCGCTAGTGTCTTTGCCTCTTTCGCTTTACTTCTTGTTTGCATCTTGCCTTTACTTGGAATTGTCAGGGGCTATGTATAATACTACCTGTTGGCTGCATCCTTATCTGATATTGCTTTGTTTGGTATTTATATATATGTGTTGGCTTAAATGCAAACTACGTGTCAAGTGCTTGTTTTTTTTTGTTTAATGAATTTGGGCATGTACTAATCCTTATCATTTTCTTTTTACATGAAACGTGACGGAGCAAAAATGAAGAGTCTCATGGCGAGACTCATCATGAGCCACTTCAAATGGCAACCCGCACCTGCATCCATCGAGTTCCATCTTCAGCAACTCTTAGGAAAAACAAATAGGACAAGATGACGTTGTCATCCGTCTCGACTCCTCTTACTCTCTAAAATTAATTGCCTCATTATGCCTTTATTTGTTTATTCGCAATTCTATTTATTTTGTAATAATAAGAGACATAGAACAATTATTGTCGAAATAAATAAATTGGGCGGGTAGTTTAAAATCGGCAAGGCACTTCTAATTATCTATTTTAGGCTTGTCACTTCATATCTAATCCTTTGCCTGAATTATTAAAATTGCATATCTAAAACTAACGCCTCACTTCTTTAATTTCGCAGATAAATCTATGGCCCATAAATCGACTTGGTATCATAAATAATACAATGGCATACGTTTAAACTTTATATATACTCTTATAGCATTAGTCTTATAAATCTTTTATCCAAAATGCAATGCATTCTTTTATAAAATACTTGCAGCATCTTTTTAAACATGCATTTTCTCTAGCATATTAATTACCCTAGGTTTGGCAGACAACCATGAGTTAGCGGATCTTAGAGGTGCCTAACCCTTCCCTCTAGATTAATAAAGAACCCCAACCGTAATCTCGTTAAGTTTAGCAGACCAATTAAATGGAGTTAATGTTTTACTTTAAACTAGTTAAACATTTAGGTGTCCTAATTCACCCAAATTAATTAGGTGGCGACTCCGCGAACCCTTAGCATATTAGCACATTTTAGCAATCCCTAACAACCTTTAGCCTTTTAGCCCCTCTTAGCATTTCTAGCACCTTTTACACCTTAGCACTTTTCCTTTTAAATTTTAGCATTTTAGCACCTTTAGCGTTTTTAACACTTTTTTTTGCATCTTTAGCATTTATTATTTATTTTCTAACCTTTTATTTGAGCAGGAGTTTAGAAAATAAATGTCGCGGTCGAAAAAGGGCGCGACAGAAATGGCGACTCCGCTGGGGATTTTAGGTTCTTAACCACAACAGACCTAGGGTTATTATTTGGCAATTATTTTTTGCATTTAATTTTTTTTTGTGTTGTATTTTGTTTTATTTTAATTGCTACCTGCTTTACTGCTTTCCTTAAACTGGCATTCCGCTCATATTTCTTCCACTCTGGAAAATTCACACAATCACACACTACATGCGAGGTGCGCTGGGTGCATCAGCAAAATTCTTTCTTCAAAACCCAAATTTAGGAGAGTTGGTAATATACGTGGAGTGCCCGGTCTAACCGCGGTCGCAGAGCCTTCTCACTCGAGTAGTCCGCTCTGAACTCAAGGCCTAGAAAAGCCAAATCTTAGCAAACTTAAGATAGAGCTATACCACCCTTATTTTAGGGCATGCATGCATTTACCTTAGGTGGGTCGGTCCTTGGCATCGACACCACAATTAGGAAGACACCAAACTTGTCGACGGGTTTCTCAACCCGACGACCAACCAGCATATTATGTGTAGCGTGGCAATGACAGACAAATCCAAGCCTAATCATGACATGCCGAAATTGGAAAAAAGTGCACCGTCATTTGGTCGCCATTTCCAACAAAGGCATTATAGTTGGACGACTTGGACAAATCCGTCATAATCTCGCATAAGTGACGTTTAGGCTTACCTCTGGCATAAAGAGGTTCCCCTGCATGTTAGGAAACGTTTGAATATGCTATGTGCAATATATCTGCTACATACCTGCAAATTATGTGCTTTATGCTAACACCGTTTGTTGAATTTTTAGATTTATCATCTCCCCAAAAGGTCGATTTGTATTTGACTAAGCAATGACAGAGCAGCAATATTTCGCAAGATCAAAGGCACGGTCCAGCGACACGACCGATTCAAGGGCATCTGAGCGGAACGCAGCCTGAACTCGCTTGGTTCCTATAGGCAAAGCAGGGGTCTCAGAAAAGAAGAGCAGCATGACACCTTTTTCAAAACTGGGACAATGTAGGAAACCAGACAGGGATTGCAAGTTCAAACAGACCAGGCATGCAGATGTCAAGGGACAAGGCGGCAAAGTCAAATACGAATCGCCCCCCCCCCAAAACTCACAAATTTTCTTTGAGCGCAGGTCTTTTCATATTAACAGAAGCAGAAAGTGCAATGGCCGAAGCAGAAAATGTGGCGAAAGGTTTCTTCGCAGCAGCAAAAGCAGCAGCAGCAGAAAAGGGCATCAACAATCGGCAATCAAAGTTCAGAGTTCCGCAACGAAACCTAGCGCATCAACTCGGGCATAAAGTCAAATTAGCAACCCACGCATCGCACACCACAAAGGCATCATGGCAATTCATCATTTGCGCTGCGTTTAGCACGTCCGTGCAAGGACAACACCTCGCACTATCTCGCATATCAGGGACGATATCTCTACCCATAAAATTGCACTTCTCATATGTATATATCATTTTTAAACAGGTATACACTAACGTTTTTTCTCAAGCTTAGCTTGCAGGAGCATTTATTCTACAGGAGCAGCAGCAATACGTCCAGGCAATGACGCGACAAGACAAAGAAGTCCACGCAACGACGCCAAGAAGAACACGCCCGCATAACGACGCGTGATCGGCAAGTCCACGCAACGACGCCAGAAGAATACGCCCGCATAACGACGTTATCGACAAAGAAGTCCACGCAACGACGCCAAGAAGAACACGCCCGCATAACGGCGTTATCGACAAAGAAGTCCACGCAACGACGCCCGAAGAACACGCCCGCATAACGACGTGATCGGCGAGTCCACGCAACGACGCCAGAAGAATACGCCCGCATAACGACGCCGCAGACAAAGAAGTCCACGCAACGACGCCAAGAAGAACACGCCCGCATAACGACGTGATCAACAAGTCCACGCAACGACGCCAGAAGAATACGCCCGTGCAATGACGTTATCGGACAAAGAAGTCCACGCAACGACGCCGGAAGAATACGCCCAGTAATGACGTTATCGCGACAAAGAAGTCTACGCAACGACGCCAAGAGCAACACGCCCAAGCGGCGCTATCAGCACAACAAGTCCGAAAACGACGCCATCATCAGCATATCACATCCACGCAGGGACGATTTCTATACTTTCGAAATTGCATTTCTTACTCATGCTTTATTATTCTGTCTTAGCAGTTATGCTCTAACTCTTTCTTAAGATCTAGTCTACAGGGGGAAGTTGCAGCAAGGACGACATATCCGCATTCACAATCGCAACACGTCCGTGCAAGGGCGAAATCACAACATTTGCAGCATCGCATCAACACAGCAGACATCACATTTTGCAGGATAACATTTTCTACTCACAGTTGCATTACTTTTAAAAATTATACATCATCATTTTTTTGCCGTAACAGTTATGCACTAACAGTTTGTTCAAGTCTTAGCATGCAGGAGCAGGAGCACAACGTGGATTTTCTCTTACAGCGAACCGGGGCAATTTGTTGGGGGCCAACCTTCCCAATGAACGGCGTGCGGCCTCAGCGCTTGGCCCACTCGCTCCACATCACCATAGAACCCAACACCACAAGCCATAGCAGTACACCCCAGGTTCAAGCCAGTTATTTTCTTTTACTTTTTGCACCATAGCCCAGTGTCGTCATAACTCGACACTGGGACAGCTTTGAGTCCGCGTTAGCCCGCCCTGGTGTTTTGACCATGGTAGCCCAGTGTCGTCATAACTCGACACTGGGACAGATTTTGATTTTTGCGTCAGCCTTGTCCACCTGCCCAACATTTTTTGCAATTCTGAAGATCGAGACAAAATTGGCTATGAGTCAACGTTTTTGTCCGAAGATTCTTCCATCATCTCCATACAAAGAGGGACAGCTGTTGACACCCAATTTTGACCCTCCCGTCCAGCCATTAACCATAAAATTAGATTAATTTTGTAAAATAATTTTATGATTTTTTATAATAGAATGCAGCAAATAAAAAACATAAATACAGGCATAAATAAACAATTTAATAATGACATCGCGTCTTACGTAGAGTTTTAAGCACTTAGAGTCCCGCGCCCGCATTAATTAATTTCAAAGCCCTGTCACGATTCTTAATTAATAATAAATACATAGAATAAATAATTTAGCAATGACGTCGCATAGCCGCGTTTATTAATACGCAAGAGAATTTCATAATCATTTGTAATTTAAAATCAATTTTAATACATGCATTTAATAGCGTCGCGTTTATAAAGCTTTAAATAATTCTTAAATATCATACTTGCATTTAGCATTTAATCTAAACTCTATTCAATTTTAATCTAACTTCGCAATAATGCACAATAATAATTTTTTTTTAACAATAGCGCCGCATTCTAAAATGTTAAGCATTAACTAAATAGCACATCCGCATTTATTATTATAATAATTTAAATTTAAACTTAGGCTAATAGAACACCTAAATAATCTAAGCACAATTTATTGTTTTAATTTACTACTAATTAATTAAATAGCACCTAAAACTAACACTAATTAAATACCTAATTAAAATTAATAATACACTACACTAATTAAAGGCCTAAAACTAATACACTTAAACTCTACCCTTAATTAATCGACCAAATTCTTCCCGAACAACCCGCAATTTCAAAGAAATTTCTCGCCCAAACCCAAGCCCACACCGCCTCTTCATTACCCGCAGGCCCCAAAGACTTTCATTTTCCTTTCACCATCATCGCCTCCCACGCTCAAAAACCTAACGAACCCTAGAAAGCTAATCGCCGCGAGATTCTCGCTCGAGAATCCGCGCTTTCTTTATCCACGCACCCAAACTTTCCTTACCATAAGTCGTCCAAAGAAGAATCAACGTAATCATACACAAAATCGCACGAATCAGCACCAATATTCTGAGCCTTTATTTACTTACCAATTTTAGAACCTAGAGTTAGGCTATATAAACGACATGCAATAGGCATCGAACGGGAGGATATCCATAGCATAGAAACAGGGGCGGGGAACCTAGAGCATCGATTCAGGGATCGACGGGACACCAGCAGCAGCAGTTAAGAAACACAATCAGGGGAAGCAGAGCATAGGAGAGCATATAAGAGAGAGCTCAGATTCGAAAATCAGAGGAGTCCAATAAAGCACAAGAAGCGGCATCGATGCAGGCTCGAGGAGGATCGATGAGCACGCGATGGCAGGGGATCGGGGGCATGCAAAAACCTCTACATATTCTGAAATCTCTGCCCTCAAAAATGGCATTTTTGCAGTAAATCAGCAAGCAAAACCTTCCCTTCTATTCGCATCGCAAAACCCAAAGCCCGTCGAGTGGACCAACGACTTGATACGCTGCTCCGGGTCGCTGTCCGGAGAAGGTAAACACATTATCCTTTCGTTTTTTTTTTATTGTGTGTTTTTCCATGATTAATATTACAGTAGTTTAGCTTGTTTGTGTTGCCACATTCATTAGTATTTTAAAGGTGATGTTTCGTAAAGTCCTGCTTTCCTTGTCGATTTATATCTGTTAAACCCAGGCTTAGGATCGAAATAAGTACAATGGTTGAATAATGCTGTTAATTAATGCCTGTTTTAAAAGGACTGAGATGTCGATTGGATTACTTCAGGATGCTTACTGTTTATTAACAGCTGAGTAACTTCACTGGACTGCTTGGTGTTTATCAATGTTGAATATGATGTGTTGGTCCTAATCATGTGCTATCCTAACATCATGGACAACCATACTATGATTGTATTCCTACGAATATGAACTCTATTAAGTGATCTTGTCCCTGTACTGGTTTGAAGTTATAGGTTGTGATGATGTGGTTTACTAAATTAGTCATAAATGAATAAAATATGCACATGCAATTTAGGATAATCAATATCAATCCTCTTGTATTATGTGAGATACTAATATCCAGAAAACAACATATCTCTCTTGAGCTTTAAAATTGCGTAAGGTTTATGGAATTTGTTTGCAAAATGTCAAATTTGGCTATACTTAGGTGTGTTGTACTCCCTGTTAGCATTCAGTGACCATGTAGTATACTAAGAATGCAGTCTCGTCTTAGAGAGCATCAAGCAAGTAGAATTGGCCTCATAAATGATTGGAAAATATTTCATTTGAACTAAAAATGTCTTGGTATTTGGTTAAGTCATATATTCTCTCCAAACTTAATATTCTTGTCAAGAATTGGTGGTGCCAGAACTGGGCATACCACTGTTCTGCAGACACAACCCTATTCCCTCCGCCTTGATATTAATCTGGTTCTTGTTAGTGAAATTCTGCCTCGCCTATATCGTTTGCCATATTTCTTGTCTAATTAGGATTATTTTGCATTCCCAAAATCCATGCTTAATATGAAGATGTACAGGCCAATTAGGACATTCATACCCAGCTGTTTTTAACTACTTGAATTGCCTGTCAAGATGCGCCTGCTTGCCTTACCTGAATTTCTGAAACTGCATACCTAGAAAGTCCCATAGGCCATAGAAATAGTTGGTTAGCATTAGCGTTGCATTCACTGTTTTGTTTGCTACGCATCGCACGCCATTGTTTTATCAAGCACGCTTCGCCATCGTCTCTGTTTGCATACCGCGCATCGTCGCTTATTATTTCGCTGCCACATCGCATATCCTGCCGCCATCTCTCGCTAGTGTCTTTGCCATCGCTTTACTTCTGCTTGCATACCGCTTTACTTGGAATTGTCAGGGGCTATGTATAATACTACCTGCTGGCTGCATCCTTATCTGATATTGCTTTTGTTTGGTATTTATATATATGTGTTGGCTTAAATGCAAACTACGTGTCAAGTGCTTGTTTTTTGTTTAATGAATTTGGGCATGTACTAATCCTTATCATTTTCTTTTCTTACATGAAACGACGAGCAAAAATGAAGAGTCTCATGGCGAGACTCATCACGAGCCACTTCAAATGGCAACCCGACTGCATCCATCGAGTTCCATCTTCAAAGAACTCTTAGAAAAACAAATAGGACAAGATGACGTTGTCATCCGTCTCGACTCCTCTTACTCTCTAAAATTAATTGCCTCATTATGCCTTTATTTGTTTATTCGCAATTCTATTTATTTTGTAATAATAAGAGACATAGAACAATTATTGTCGAAATAAATAAATTGGGCGGGTAGTTTAAAATCGGCAAGGCACTTCTAATTATCTATTTTAGGCTTGTCACTTCATATCTAATCCTTTGCCTGAATTATTAAAATTGCATATCTAAAACTAACGCCTCACTTCTTTAATTTCGCAGATAAATCTATGGTCCATAAATCGACTTGGTATCATAAATAATACAATGGCATACGTTTAAACTTTATATATACTCTTATAGCATTAGTCTTATAAATCTTTTATCCAAAATGCAATGCATTCTTTTATAAAATACTTGCAGCATCTTTTTAAACATACATTTTCTCTAGCATAATAATTACCCTAGGTTTGGCAGGACAACCGCAAGTTAGCGGATCTTAGAGGGTGCCTAACCCCTTCCCTCTAGATTAATAAAGAACCCTTAACCAGAATCTCGTTAAGTTTAGCAGACCAATTAAATGAAGTTAATGTTTTACTTTAAACTAGTTAAACATTTAGGTGTCCTAATTCACCCAAATTAATTAGGTGGCGACTCCGCGAACCCTTAGCATATTAGCACATTTTAGCAATCCCTAACAACCTTTAGCCTTTTAGCCCCTCTTAGCATTTCTAGCACCTTTTACACCTTAGCACTTTTCCTTTTAAATTTTAGCACCTTTAGCGTTTTTAACACTTTTTTTTGCATCTTTAGCATTTATTATTTATTTTCTAACCTTTTATTTGAGCAGGAGTTTAGAAAATAAATGTCGCGGTCGAAAAAGGGCGCGACAACTTTTCATAATATTTCTACTATAAATATTTTATTATTATTTTTCACCTCGTATTCAGTATCCACGTTGAAATCCAATTATATTCAATTCATGTTGCGTAGAGCTTATTCGGTAAACCCTCTCTACCAATAATTTTTTCATATCCAAAACTGAAATCAAGGCATTGTTAGGAGAAAAAAAAAGTAAAGAGCCATTCAACGTTTCCTTCATGATTCAATCATAGGGGTTTAATGCAATTCAGTAAAAAAAAAAATGAATCTTGTGTCTAACTCAAGGTCAAAAGTTAGCTTTTAATATGAAGATAATCTAAGTCTAGAAGTCCATAAAATTTGGGGTCCAATATCAGTGAATTACAATGGATCTTGAGTCTAACTCAACCCAAAAAGTTAGCTGGTAGAATGAGTATTGTCCAAGTTAATATAAGTATTTCATGTTGTTATTCCATTTGGGACGTGGGATTTGTTAGAATTCATACTATTTATGAATTCTTGTAAGGCAATAACAAGAGTAAAGAAAAGAGAATAAGACTATTATTGATAGTGAATTGATAACTAAAAGAAAAGCAACTACATCCTTTTATATAAGGGGAAATAACAAACCAAAAGGAAGGCTTGTCCGATGTGGGACAAGTATTGGTAACATCCCCTCTCAAGCTCGCGATGGTGTAGAGAGAAACATCGAAAGTTTGCCAAGAAAGAACTGGTGACGATGTAAGGTATGCGCCTTTGTAAAGAAATCTGCAAGTTGCATCGAAGATGAGATAGATGGCAAGGATAAAGTGCCTTGTTGAAGATGATATCGAATAATATGACAATCAATCTCAATATGCTTGGTACGTTCATGAAAGACTATGTTGTGTGCAATCTGAATAGAACTCTTATTATCGCAGTACATCAGTGTCGGTGAAGAAATAGAGACAGCCATATCAACCAATAACCAACGTAACCATACAATCTCACACGTAGTAGAAGTCATAGCACGATACTCTGCCTCAGTTGAAGAGCGAGAAACAACATTTTGTTTCTTACTTTTCCATGAAATGAGTGAATCTCCTAAGAATACACAATAACCAGCAGTGGATTTTCGATTAGTCGGGTTACTAGCCCAATCTGCATCAGAAAATGCACGAAGCTCCAAGGATGAGATCGATGTAAACAAAAGACTCTGATAAATTGTTCCTCGAAGATAGCGAAGAATAAGCATAACTGCAGCCCAATGTACAGATGTAGGGGAGCAAACGAACTGACTGACAATATGAACAACATATGCAATATCCGGGCGAGTAATGGTGAGGTACACCAGACTCCCCACAACTGAACGATATAAAGTAGTAACAGGAAGAGGATCCCCGTCAGTAGGTGTATATCGAGCATTAACCTCAAGAGGAGAGTCAACTATACGAGTATCTGTGAGACAGGCCTGCTCAAGAATATCTGCAGTGTACTTAGACTGAGAAAGAAGATATCCCTTTTCAGAATAAGCTACCTCAATGCCTAAAAAGTAACGTAGATGACCTAAATCTTTCATCTCAAAACGGCGAGACAAAGTAGATTTTAGGTTTGCAATATCATCAATATCATCACCTGTAATGATCATGTTATCAACGTACAACAAAAGCAAAATACAACCTGCAGGGGATGACTTAACAAATAACGCTGAATCATGAAAGCTGCAAATAAACCCAAGAGATGATACTACAGTGGAGAACTTGTCGAACCAAGCTCTTGGAGCTTGTTTGAGACCATACAAAGCTTTCTTAAGCCTACACACATGTCCTGGACTATGTGAAACACCGGGTGGAGGGATCATGTAGACTTCTTCTTGAAGATCCCCATTCAGAAAGGCATTTTTAACATCCATTTGTGAAATATCCCAATGACAAACAGAGGCTACTGCAATAAGAACCCAAACAGATGTCATATTTGCAACAGGTGCAAAAGTCTCTTCATAATCTATACCATATTCTTGAGCAAAACCCTTTGCAACCAAACGAGCTTTATATCGCTCAATAGAACCATCAGACTTGGTCTTAATCTTGTACACCCATCGAGAACCAATAGTTTTCTTACCAGTCGGTAGAGAAATCAAATCTCAAGTATCAGTTTTGTTCAAAGCAGCCAGTTCCTCATTCATAGCCTTTTGCCAAAGAGGATCATGAGCTGCCTCAGAGTAGGAGGTAGGCTCACAAAGAGAATTAATAGAAACTAGAAAGAAAGCGAATGATGGAGCATAGCAAGAATAATCAAAATCGGATACCTGAGTAGATCGCAGAGTGCGTTTGGGATAGCGAGGTGGATCTGGATCTGCAACCACACGAGGTTCTGAAATAAGCGTAGAAGGGGGGTGAGTATCAATGTCATGAGACCTGCCAGAAGACTGAGAAGGAACAGATGATATAGATGCAGAATCAGATGGACAATCAACATCAAATGGATAAATATCAATAAGGTCAGATTTTGTTATGTCATGTGAAGGTAGGTGGGATGGAAAAGAAAGGAACATGCTCAATAAAGAAAACATTACGAGACACATAATTTTTTTTCCAGAGACTGGATCATGACAACGATAACCTTTTTGCCCAACCCCATATCCAAGAAAAACGCATATGGCGGCACGAGAAGATAACTTAGTACGCTCTGCATGTGGACGTAGAACAAAACATGTAGAACCAAAAACTTTCAAATGGGAATATAGTGGGGTATGACCAAATAGTTTAGCATACAGAGAAATTCCAGAATTATGAGAGGTATGGATCCTATTAATAAGATAAACAGATGTAAGGACAGTTTCTCCCCAAAATTCACTTGGTACTCTAGCAGACAAAAGCATAGATCTAGCGGTCTCAACAATATGTCTATGTTTTCTCTCGGCTATCCCATTTTGTTGTGGTGTATCAGTACAAGAAGACTGATGTATTGTACCATCAGCTTTGAAAATACCAGAAAGATCCCCACTAGTGTATTCACCTCCTAAATCAGCCCGAAAACATTTGATAATGACAGAATGTTGAGTTTTCACATAGGTTTGAATCTCAACATAAGTATGAACAAAATCATAACGTTTTTTCAACAAATAAACCCAACAATAACGAGTATAATCATCAATAAATGAAAACATAATATCTGGAGCCTCCCTTAGTAGGGATAGGTGTTGGCCCCCAATCATCTGAATGAACTAGATCAAATGGTGCAGAAGAAGTAGAAGTACTAAGATTAAAAGGCAAAGCAGAAAATTTTCCAAGTTTACATCCACTACAGTCAGAAATATCATTGGATTGTAAATCACCAAGAACACCAGTACTACACATAAAACGCAGACGAGAGCTTGATACATGACCAAGTCTAGAGTTCACAAATAAAATTTTGAAGAGGAAGATGTTAAATGAAAATAAGATAAATTAACAGGCATAGTTGTTGCATGAGTAGGAAGATGCAGCTCATCCAAAACATAGAGACCTCTCCCCTTTCTACGCCCGGTCCCAATCACTCTCTTGGATTTTAGGTCCTGCACATAACAAGATTAGGTAAAAGTCCAATAAAGCATCCAGAGTCACATATTTGACCAGCAGAAGCAAGATTCATATGTAATTTTGGAATGCAATAAACATCAGGTAATGATATAGTAGATGTATGAATGGTGCCAATGTCTGTCAATGGCATAGGTGTGCAGTGGAGTGAAGTGGGGGTCAGAAGACATAGATACAAAGACAGAAGAATCAGGAGACATATGATTTTCAGTTCCAAAGTCTAAGATCCAAGAAGACGAAGTGATACCTGAATCAATAGATAGTGATAAGGCGGAAGGAGTAAAAAGAGCATCGATCGAGAATTCTTTCAAACCGCTTGGAAGGCGAAATCTGAAATTGGTCACCATGTAATCGA
The DNA here is from genome assembly GCA_029844215.1 of Przewalskia tangutica. NCBI lineage: Eukaryota > Viridiplantae > Streptophyta > Magnoliopsida > Solanales > Solanaceae > Przewalskia > Przewalskia tangutica. Next base: position 12,687,154 of record CM056726.1, read on the forward strand.
TCGTGTCTCATAGAGGCTCCTGAAGCTGGGTGATCAAGATATGGCACAAAGGCAGCCTGAGTCGGTAGATACGAGTTCTGGAATTGACCCCCAGAATATGGCTTCTGTTGAGAAGGCTTCTGTCCTTGTCCCGAATATGAAGGTTTAGAACCTAACGTCTTTCGCAGCTCATGACATTGATTCTTCCAGTGTCCTGATTTCTTGCAATAATTACAATTACCCATGACAGATGTTCTATTCAGGTGTGTACTGCAAGGACCGGTGCAGATGAAGAAGTTGTCAATACGGAAGTAAAAGCCTTATGTACCCCTTTTAGAGTCTTCAAACATGTTTCTTCAACCATAAGTTCATTTACCACATCTTCAACAGATGGTGAGGGTTTGCGGTGCAACAAGCCTGAACGACAATTCTCAAATTCTGACCGAAGACCCATCAATAGTTGAACAAGACGGTCTTCATCTCTACATTTAATATAAGCATCGCATGCTTGCAATTCAGTAGATTCCGTCATAGCTAACTGATCTCACAAAGTGGTCATTGCACAAAAATAATCTTGAATGCCCAAATCATTTTGTACTAGTGCACGAATTTCAGATGTTAACTGATATTTAACAACAAAATTATTCTGCACAAACAATCTTGACAAATAGTCCCAAATCTCTTTAGCCGTTTTGAATTTAGCCAATTGAACACCATTTTTTTGTTCAACAGAGTTATTAATCCAAGTAATAATCTTTGAATTATTGGTCTCCCAAGTCTTAAATACTTCATCAAATTTTTCATCTCCAACTTTAGAACATTTGACTTTTTCAGACATATAATCCAAAACCCTTTTCCCTTCAAAAAATTTACCATGACATAGCTCCAATAGGAATATTTTTTTTCATTTAACCGAACACCAATAGATTGCAAAGAATCATCACCTCCAACCATTATGAATTTAAAACAAAAAAAAATCCCAAATCCGACCTCTGTAAGAAGATTCCCAGAAAAGATGGAGGGTCACAGAAAAGATGGAGGGTCACAGCTGGACCACTTAAATACCAACCTCCTTAGACAGAACCTACTTACTTCATGATGGAAATGACAAGCAACAATCCCAAAACAAGCAACAATCCCAAATAACAAGCAACAAAATAATAAGGGACATATCTCACCAATCAGATGCGGAAGCGAAGAAGACGAAACCCTGATCAGAATGAGCACGAGCTTCCAAAACAAGCCAAGAGAGAAAAAAAATTAACTGATATCAGGGGCGTGCTGCATCCGAACCCCCAATTAACTCACCGCGAAGTTGAATCCGCGATCGAGCTAAAAATATTAACTTGCGCTCTTGATATCATGTTAGAATTCATATTATTTATGAATTCTTGTAAGACAATAACAAAAGTAAAAAAAAGAGAATAAGACTATTATTGATAGTGAATTGGTAAGTAAAAGAAAAGCAAACTGCATCCCTTTATATAAAGAAAAATAACAAACCAAAAGGATGGCTTGTCCGATATGAGACAAGTATTATTAACAAGATTAACAAATTCTTTTTGAATAACTTTTTCTTCGACCTTTACTGATGAACGAAACACACACGAGATTTCAAAGAACGAGAAATGTTGAAAAATCCTTCAATTATATTCAATTTATGTTGCGTAGAGCTTATTCGGGAAACCCTCTCTACCAATAATTTTTTAATATCCAAAACTGAAACAAGGCATTGTTAGGAGAAAAAAAAGAAGTAAGAGCCATTCAACGTTTCCTTCATGATTCAATCATAGGGGTTTAATGCAATTCAGTAAAAAAAAATGGATTTTGTGTGTAACTCAAGGTCAAAAATTAGCTTTTAAGATGAAGATTATCTAAGTCTAGAAGTTCATAAAATTTGGGGTCCAATATCAGTAAATAAATTATAATGGATCTTGAGTCTAACTCAACCCAAAAAGTTAGCTGGTAGAATGAGTATTGTCCAAAGTTGATATAAGTATTTCATGTTGTTTTTCCATTTGGGACGTGGGATTAACAAATTCTTTTTGAATAACTTTCTCTTCGACCTTTACTGATGAACGAAACACGAGATTTCAAAGAACGAGAAATGTTGAAAAATCCTTCAATTATGTAGGAAATGGATTTCGGATTTCGATTTGATGAAGTTAATATTAACACTCCCACCAATTTTTCTCATTATTTATGTATTTTGTTCTTCAATTTCAATCGTATCAACTGGTAGTACTCTTGTATTCAATCCTTTCTCCAATTTTGCTCCGATAAATTCAATTTTTAATAGCGGAGCTTCTGTTTCCGGGTCGGTTTTTTCGGCGAGTAAGGAGGAGTTGGATCGGGCGAAAATTGCTGTGTGTTTAGTGGGTGGGGCCCGTAGGTTTGAACTTACTGGGCCTTCAATTATCCAGAAAATTCTTAAAGTTTATCCGAATTCAGATCTTTTTCTACATAGTCCATTGGATTCTAAAACTTATAAGTTATCATTGTTAAAAGCTGCTCCGAGAATCGCCGGCGTTAGAATTTTCCGGCCACAGCCTATACCGGAAACTGAGTCAGAGGTACGAGTTCTCACTGCTTCAAACTCACCTAATGGCATACAGGTACATTCTCTTCTCCGTCGTCTGATTTTTTTTTTTACTTTTTAAGGGGCTGTTTGGCACGCTTGATGAGTATTGGGTGGAAATATTCTTGTTTCATTTCACCTGAAAATTAAACGATTCTAGAGTTAGGTGGGAGTAAATGCACAAGTCTAGAGTTTGACTATATGTTTTGACATTTGGCTTGGTGTTGATAGATTATGAGAATAATCTTTGTGTATATTTTATATTTAAAATGTAAATTATTCTGATTTAGAGTATCATAATTGTAATCTAAACTTGAGTATTGTAACATGTATATTATTCAATCCAATAAATGAAATATTACGGAAAATATTTCCTTCGGGTTTAATTTAAATAGGTGACAAAATGTCAACTTTCTCATGGGAGTAGTAAATTTAAACAGTGGGAAACATACACTAGGTAGGTCTCGATTAGGTAAAGGGGTCATTTTCAGCTAGTAAGTATTTGGTGATATCTACTCCACCCCATTTGTACTTGCAGAAAAAGAGAAAATACGAGAATTGAGAAGCTTCTCTAGTGTCAATTTATGTGACACTGTTAAATGTTGTGGGATCGCAGTGGGGAAGAAATGAAGATGGAGATCTGAGGCATCAATTGAAGGCAATATTTGGGGCTTAGAACTCTGAGCTTCTGTGCTTAGATTTTATTAATATGAAGGCTTAACCACATAATGATGTGGAAGTCTTTTATTTATACAATGCAAGGAAAGGAAAATGAGAAAATTACACTAAGGCCCTCAACTAATAACTAACTCACATATAAGCCCTTTTTCAAATAATACACTAATCACCACTAATAACTTCAACACCCTCCCTCAAGCTAGGTGGTAAGAATAAGTTCTTCAAGCCTAGCTTGCAAACGAGATGCGAATGGTGTCCAGGCAGGAGAGCTTTAGTAAGCACATCGGCAGGCTGGCTATCTGATGCAATATGTCGAGTAGAGATCAATCCTAGTTGAATCTTCTCCCGAATGAAATGACAATCAATCTCGATATGTTTAGTCCTCTCGTGAAAAACTGGATTGTTGGCAATCTGAATCGACCGACTCATTACAAGAAATCAAACAGCAAATGCACAACCACATCTAATTCTGAAAATAGCCCTGTAATCCAAACAATTTCAGCCACCACTGATGCGAGACTTCTATACTCAGATTCTGATGAGCTGCGCGAAATAGTTTGCTGCTTCTTGGACTTCCAAGAGATAAGGGACGAGCCAAAGTAAACTAAATACCCCGAGACTGATCTTCTAGTATTTGGACGCGAAGCCCAATCTACATCACAATATGCAGATAGTGTACTGTTCTCCTTTGCGGCAATGAAGACTCCCGTACCTGGAGCTTGTTTGATGTATCGCACTACTCTTTCTGCTGCAAGCAAGTGAGATCGCTGGAGCTCGCAGAATCGACTCAGTAATCGCATTGAAAATGCAATGTCGGCCCGGTATCGTCAATAGAGCACCGCCAATCAACCTCTGGTATTTCCCTGGATTCTGCATCAGCTTATCCTTAGAGCCAGCCTTCTCGACCTGTGCATGCATCATTTTCTGAAGATGTGTGTCATAATCAATGGAAGTGAACTTCAAATTAGCCTCCATAGGTGAAGAAACAGGTTTTGAACCTGCGAAACCCATATCTTCAATGAGCTCCAAAGAGTACTTCCTTTGATGCATTACTATCCCTTCTTTGTTCCTAGCAAACTCAAAACCCAAAAAATAGCGTAATTCGCCAAGATCTTTAATCTTGAAGTGATGCTGTAGAATAGCCTTTGTCTCATCAATAGTCTCTTGATCATTCCCAGTTAGTAGAAGATCATCTACATAAATCAGAACCATGGCAATCTTGTCTCCATTTCTTCTGATAAGTAAAGAGTAGTCGAACTTACTTTGAACAAAACCAGAAGAAACCAGGGCAGTAATCAGTTTAATGTTACACTGTCGAGATGCCTGCTTGAGTCCACACAATGACTTGAGCAGTCGACACACCTTTCCTTGTTTGTGTTCAATCCCTTGCGGCAAACTCATATACACCTCTTCATTAAGATCCTCTTGCAAGAATGCATTAAACACATTCATTTGTTGAATCTCCCATCCTTTAGCTACTGCCACAGAAATGACACTCCTAACTGTCACCATCTTAACCACAGGGGAGAAGGTTTCATGGTAGTCAATGCCTTCTTTCTAGCTGTATCCTTTGGCTACAAGCCTTGCTTTAAACCTTTCCACCTCTCCAGTGGCTTTATATTTGATTTTGAACACCCATTTACATCCAATGGGTCTTTTATCCTTAGGCAGATCCACAATCTCCCAAGTTTTGTTATCTTCTAGAGCTTTAATCTCTAACTGCATGGCTTCAACCCATCTGTGGTCCTTGGCTGCTTCATAGAATGACTTTGGCTCATGATCAACTGAAATTTTGGCCAGAAAACAATGATATGAAGCAGACAACCCATTATAATTCATCACATCTGACATTGGATATGCACATCAAACTTGATTGTTTGGATGGACAAAATCATTCAACCATATTGAAGTCTTCTCTCTGCACCTTCTCGAGTAATCGCGGTGTTTTCATCCTCACCAGACATCGCCAACGTGTCCTCACATGAGACTCAAAGATAAGAATCAGAACACCATCATTTTCTGAATCTGTTTCTTCGTAATGGCAGTGCAGATGAATGTCGCCAGTTACGCGGCGATAGCGTGAGGAATTGCGCAAAGCCTTCTTCCAGCTGGTACAATACATGGAAGTACCTGCTCATCATCAACACACAAGTCAGAATTACAATGTTGAGAAGTTACTGAACCCCCACTCTCCTGAAGCTGCTTATATGGGATTATGATTTCATGAAATGTCACATCCCTGCTGATGAACACAACTCCATTGGTCAAGTCCAGCAACTTGTAGCCCTTTCTATGAACTGCATACCCAAGTAGAACAACCTTGATAGCTCTTGGTTCAAATTTGTCTTTCCTCACCAAGTTTGAAGCATAGCAAAGACACCCTATCACTTTTAAATGAGACAATGATGACACCTTCCCAAACAACTTCTCATATGGTGAAATACCTTTTAGTGTAACAGTAGGTACCCTGTTTATCACATATACATCAAACTCAATACAATCACCCCAGAATTTAGCTGGTAATTGGCTTTGTATTTTAATAGCCCTGGCTATTTCCAATATATGCCTATGTTTTCTTTCAACTACTCCATTTTGCTGTGGAGAATATGGACAAGACTTCTGATGTATAATTCCCAATTGATCAAACATGTCAGAACAAGCAGAATTCAGAAATTCTGTTCCATTGTCTGTTCTAATTCCCTTAACAGTGAGACCAAATTGATTCCTTATCATTACAAACAATTTCTTAAGAACAATAATTACATCAGACTTAACATGCATCAAGAAAACCCATGTCCATCTAGTGTAGTCATCCACCACAGTGAGAAAATACCTCATATTGTTATAGGATGACACTTTGTATGGTCCCCATACATCTAAGTGTTACTACTATTACTATCAGAGAATACCTTTCTTGTTTGTCTAGCCAAAGGACACACTTCACAATGACTTATTGAAAAATCTGATTTATTCTTAAAAACAGCTAACTTTCTAAGCATACTCAGTGGAACATGACCCATTCTTCTATGCCATAACTCTGCTTCTAACTCATCTTTGGTCACCACAACTGATACATCAGCATGTGCTCTAACTGACTCTCCATAATTCCTTCCAGACTCCAATATGTATAGGCCATTAACTTCTCTACCAGTCTCCTTGACCTTCCCAGTAAATAGATCCTGCAGCACAAAGAAATCAGGAAAATTTTTTGCACAACAATTTAATTCCCTGGTTAGCTTCGAAACTGACAGTAGATTAAACTTGAAAGTGGGAACACACAACACATGTTCAATAACATCACAATTCTTAAGCCTACAGTTTCCTGTTTGTGTGATCTCAAAGAACACCACCCGGCGGTTGTACACTGCCTAAACTTCTTTATCTTCCTTTCGATCATGTTCTTACCATCGACTACGTGGTCGAGCCCTGAGTCAACTATCCAGTGTGCAGGCTTAGGAAGTGCAAAGTTACCTGCCATATGAACCTTGGCCGCAACTGTTGTCCTGCTGCCCTCTTCTTCCTGTGACTCAGGTACCTGTAATGCCTTCTCATACCTATCCAATGTACATGAAGATAGTCGACTCTGAAGGTGATCCTGTTGTTCTTTGGACAATTTATCAGCATGAATTCCTGTTACTGCCACATTTACTTTCTTCTTCTCTTTATTGTCTGCAGAATATCCAACCAATCTATAGCACTTTTCTGCAATATGCCCTTGTTTCTTACAATATTCACAGAACAACAATAACCTGCGACAATTTTCTCTAGTGTGCCCCTTCATTTGACAGTAGTCATAAAAACTAGTATGATTTGGCTTCCTTTGTTTGTAATAAGTCGACTTGCCATACATCACCATGGATTATGTCGAGTCATTGCCTCCAAATCTTCCGGTAATGGATTTTTTACTCTCATCTTGTGCAATCATAACATATGCTTGATTGACGCTAGGTGTGGGTGTTAGCAATAGAATATGACTTCGTGCTTGATTGTAGCCATCATTTAGCCCCATCAAAAACTCTAGTAACCTCTGACTGGCCAGATGTTCAATATAAGCTCTAGGACTATCGCATTCACATGCCGGTGGAGGTATTATTGAATCAATCTCATCCCACAGATCTTTCATCTTGGAATAATAGTTGGCTACAGGTGATACTCCTTGTTGAAGCATAGCAAGCTCCTTCTTCAATTGATACACCCTCGACAAGTTAATCTTATCGAATCGCTCCTTTAAATCTCGCCAAACTGCAAGAGCAGTGGATCTGTACAATATTCCACTCAACAGATCTCTACTCACATTCTTCATAATCCACGAAATCACCATTGCATTTCAACGATCCCATTGCTTCATCATATTTCCTTCATACATGTCCTTCCTCACTGTACCGTCAATGAAACCAATTTTGTTCTTAGTTAACAAACTCAATTGCATCGCACAACTCCACAACGTATAATTCTCCATTCCTGTAAGCTGTATTTCGACATGTACAACTCCAGGCGTATCTGATGAACTCAAATATAACGGATGATTATGATCCATTACATTTAAACTCACATTTGAAGTTTCATTTGTGGTCACTGGTACATTCTGCGAAGTGTTCTCCATTAATAGATCGATTTGCGGCAGATTTGTTTTAATCGAACAACAACAACAACACAGGTCACCTCGATCTCATCGATTTCAAAAAAAAAACTGTAATAGATTTGTATTGCATGAACTAGATTCACCTCGATCTCATCGATTAAAAAACAAAAATGTAACAGATATGTATTGCATGAACTAGATTCACCTCAGCTTGAACTCAATTAGATCGAAAACTTGAATTTCTAACTGAATCGATCTGTGCTAGTATCTCTCGATTTCTAACTGAATCGCAGATTTCTCCCTGTAATAGATCTTCCTCCTAGGGCTCTGATACCATGTTAAATGTTGTGGGATCGCAGTGGGGAAGAAATGAAGATGGAGATCTGAGGCATCAATTGAAGGCAATATTTGGGGCTCAGAACTCTGAGCTTCTGTGCTTAGGTTTTATTAATATGAAGGCTTAACCACATAATGATGTGGAAGTCTTTTATTTATACAATGCAAGGAAAGGAAAATGAGAAAATTACATTAAGGCCCTCAACTAATAACTAACTCACATATAAGCCCTTTTTCAAATAATACACTAATCACCACTAATAACTTCAACAGACACAGTTTAAATCAACACAAATATAAATAGAAATGAATAGCATTTATGTGACTATAGAACTTTTGAAAATGTGATTCTAAATATGACGTACCATTTGTGTGGTATAAAAGCTTCAAGGGTAAAATGGAAAGTGTAGTTTAATCATTCTAAATGTGGAAGTGATTCTTGTTGGAACGGAATAAAAAATAGATCGCATAAATTGGAATAAAGGGAGTATATAGTTTTAGTTATTTTAAATAAGCTAAATTGTAAATTCAGGTGATGAAGTAATCCTAAAGAAAAGCGAATAGATGGTTCACCTACTTTTTCTCAAGTCAAAAGCAAATCTAAAATTTGGCAAAGAATAATAGTCTGATGATAATCGTAAAGAAGGAATTTTTGTGATTCTTTTAACTTAGGGATCAATGAGTCTACTTCTGATTCTAAAGGTAATTCACAAGTTACTTTTTTTGTTTCTTATAGTGTTCGGTATCCGTATTGAGATCGCAACTTATCTGGATTCACGCTACATCTACATGAGACTCATTAAAGGAGGAAACTCTCCTTGCCAAGATTTTTTTACATCCATAGCTCTCATTAGTGTTGCTCTTATGCGCAATAATTGTTGTCCACTTGTCCACTTGTTACCACAATGGCGAGAAACTACTTGCTCGTTCTCATTGTTTACTTTAACCCAATCAATTTAACATACGCGACACAATCTTGTATCAATTTGGTTTGATGCAAACAATTAGTACGGAAAAACATTTTCACAATAATAAGCTAGCTCTTCCTTTCCCATTTTGCCTCTCTTTGACCTGTGAAAATAAAGCCAAACTGATATGAATTGCAGGGACTGCTGCAATAGTTCAACCTGGTAGAGGGTTGTTTGACGATGATCCAAGACTACCAAAAGCAGAAAAATTTCACTTATGACTGGATAGTCCGGACCCAAGTTGATGGCTACTGGTCAGCACCACTAGCCCCTGAAAACTTCATTCCGGGTCACTACTTAGTCCCTCCAGGTTCCTCCTATGGTGGCCTAAATGATCGCTTCAGCATTGGCGACTATAACACATCAGTTGTCACTCTTTCAAGGCTCTCCATGATTCCCCAGCTGGATTCAGCAGGGCATCGTCTGCTCAACTCAGAATGCGCGTTCAAAGCCCAACTTACCACTCAACAAGTTCCCTACCTGACTATGCGCCTACCCTTTTGTGTCGTAATGGATCGTCAGTATGAATTTCCACCCTCCCATTATGGTGTTCCGGTTGCAGCCCTTTCTAGCCGAGGCCCCTTAAGCGGGGCCAAGTGCCGGCCGTGCACGCCCGCATGCACCGGCTCGTGCGTTGAGCTTGCCATGAGTAGACTAGATAAAGGATGGAGTTGGACGGATTGGGCTAATAACTCGCTTGAGATCTGCGATGCTCATGCTGAGTGGGAGAGCGGGTGGGATAAAGTATTCGACAGAGTGGCTGGTAAAAAACTTGCTGCGGCTAGAAGAAGAATTGATGGTTTAAAATTAGATCAGTGTGTGAGGGAATTTGCTGAGATGATGAATAAAACGGAACACTGGGAGGCTCCATCAGGGTCTGAAATTTGTAGCTTAGGTTTGTTGGACTCTCCATTAAACTAAACGAAGATACTTAGTTATTAGTATACTCCATTATATATTGGTTTGATTTCTTGAAAAAGTCCCTGCACATATTGCAGAATTTTGAATAGTTTTTAACTGATAAAAGTGTTAGCTTTACTAAGAAATGATTACAGAAAGGGGAAAACGCAGATGACCTTGAACGCAGATGATCTTAATTCAGTTCCTATATTTTCTGTTACTTCCATTGGTGTAGCACAATTTTTTTTTCTTGACGAGGAACCCGCAGCCACTACCTGCTTTGCAAGTGTGCACTGGGTAAATTCCGGACTGACGCAATAGTCTGCAAATCACGTCAGCCAGTAAACTACACTTGACAAGCCACGTGTGACAGACTCAATCAAGGAGGTTTATGCACGGGATCGAACTCGTGACCTTGCGAACCCAAGCTCTTCTAACTTGGCTACCTTTGCGGGTTGGTGTAGCACGATTTGTACATATATATCTGTTGATACAATAATGTTATGAAAGTATTTCCAACCCAACCATCAATACTACTACGACGGTGTATCCGAAATTTACTTGTCTAACTAATCTACATTTAAGCAATCTTGTTTATCTTAATGTGATACAACATGTTATTTTAGATCACGGACAAACAAACTACATTTTATTCTAGGTCCAACTGAACAAGATGCATACAATATTATTCTTGCTGTCAAAGAGATAATACTACTGAATATAGGAACAAAAACTCATTAATTTACTTTCTTTTGTTCCTGTTTTTCTAATAATACCACCTAATAAAAAAAAAGTTCAGCCAGAAGCAACAAGATTGACATTCAACTGCCTTGCAATCTCAAAAGAAACAAAAGCATCAAGACAAGCATACTGAATTTGACCCAAACTCAACCATTTAGAATCCCATCTACCCATAGTTACACTTCTAGGCTTCACAATCTCTCTTCCAAGCACAACATTACACAGTTGTTTCAACCCAGCATTCCTCAAATTCCTCATCTCATACACATCAGCAGCTTTCCCTCTCAAATCCACCACATTCCTCACACGAATCTCATAATCTTCAAGCAATTTCTCTACATCGCTCTCAACTCCAACTCCAACAAACGTGTAGTCACGGTTCCCGAGAAAATCGATTAGAGAATCCGGGATAGATCGGCAGTAGAGGAGTTGTACGATGAGGCAGCGGCGATCAACGCAGATCTGGAGAATTGCGACCGGGTTTTGCTGGTTGCGGTTGAAGTTTGGCCGCCACTCAACGTCAATACCGGCGATGAGACGGCTTCCGGCGGCGGCGGTGGCGGAGGATAGGGTTTCCGAGATCCATTGAGTGACGATGTCAGGATCGGAAGTGACTGTTGTTTTGATAGTGTCGGTGTAGAAGTGAACATCGAAGAGGTCGTAGCGATCGTCTTGCTCTTCGTTATTTACAATGCGGATATTCATGGCTTGCTTTCAATGGAGCAAAGAGACAAGTGAAAGGGTTTTGTAAAGGGCGGAGCAGTTGAGACGTACTGTCATTGGTGGAAATTAGGTGGACCCTACAATTGTAGATGAGGATTGAAGATATTTTTGGAATAAAGTGGAAAATTCTTATAGGTAAATGACTTTATAGAGATGTGTATTTTGCAAAACAATAACATAAATATTTATAGCCCGTTTCGTTAAGCGATTTATTTTTTTTAAGTATTTTTTATGGTAAACGGTTTGTGCTTGACAATTGATTTAATTTTTTTTTTTGATCAACAATTAGTATTTGGACAAACGTTTAAAATGTGTTTCTAAGTGTACTTTTGTTAAAAATATTTTTGGGCAAAAACTATTTTTTAACTTCTGAAAAATTATTTCTGCTACTCATCAAAAACACTTATTTTTTCTCAAATTTTTTGCCAAACACCACAAAATTTTAAAATAAATACTTTTAAGTAAAAATTAAGCTTGGTCAAACAGGCTACAGTCACACTCATAAATTATAATTAATTAATATATACTTTTATCTTAATTTAAGATTTAACTATGATAAATTAGTATGATTTGGTGTAAACACTGAATACGAATAAATATTTACTTGAGGATTTATGTGGTAAAAGTACTTGTTAATACTCTATTATTTATACAAATCAAGTTATGTAACCTTAACATAAACATTGATGTGAGATATATCATTGTACATATCTTACATAGAGTTGTTAATGTGGCCCGACCTGGCCTTATCTGCTCGAGCCTTGAAGTTCGACAGGTAAGGTCGAGCGGGGTTGGTCAAGTCAATCCAACATTCACCCTCTCCGGTCTAGGTACTAGATCCCACGTGTGCTGTTTAGTCAAAACATTGAATTCCTCAGACATAGTCGCATTCCAATTAGGATTTTGTTGGCCAATTTGGGGTTCTTGAAAATTGGAGAGATGATTTGGGCAGACAAATTAAATTGTACTTTGGTTTTGAAAATCTCATGTTTGGCACGAGTTTCCATTTGGTGAGTGGGGACAGTGGATGGCTACGGCGGCTGAGTGGTGGATCCGAAACTGATGGTATGGTCGGATATGGAAAAGGTGGGGGAGTTTCCACCGAGGGCGCCGCGGTGCGCGATCTAGGGTCGCGGCGCTCGAGGTCCAATGGCTACTGGAGCTGAGGCGCCTCGTTGATGGGCTGCGGCGCTGACGACGGTGTGGAGGAAATTTGTTCACTGGAGCTTAGGCGTCGCGGCTCCTCATCGATGGGCTGCGGCGCTGACGACTATATGGAAGCACTTTGGTCACTGGAAGGTAGGCGACGCGGCGCCTCCATGATGGGCCGCGACACTGACGACGGTGATGACTGTAGTTGACTAAGAATGATGGAAGAGATAACATGTTCGTCAAGAAAGGAGTAATTCGGTTTTTGGAATTTCTGAAGAATCGAAAACGGGAATGTGGTCTCGTCGAATGTGACTAGACGGAAAATGTGAATTTGACGAGTGGACAAGTCATAACATAGATAGCCTCTATGATTCGGCGGGAAGCCTAGGTAGACACATGGAGTGGTCCGGAGAGCTAGTTTGTGTGGGGCGGTAGAGCCAAGGTTAGGATAACATAGACAACTGAATATCCGTAATGATCGTAAGAGGGGACTCTGCGATAGAGGATTTCGATAGGGGTCATATTGTGAAGGGTGCTAGTCGGGAGAATATTTAAAATGTATTCTGACATCTTAGCAACATATACCCAGAAGGACGGAGGGAGGAAGACATGAATCAATAGAGTGTGAATCATATTATTAATGGTGTGAATGATACATTCAGCTTTACCGTTTGTGGGGAGGTGTGAGGACATGAGAATCGAAAACCATGTCATTATTTGTACAAAATCGGTGAAAGTTGGAGTTATTGAATTCACGACCATTATCGCACTGAAAAGATTTTATACCTTTTTCAAACTGTGTTTGAATAAAAGTGCGAAACTCAAGAAATTTGACAAACACTTCCGATTTGTATTTAAGAGGATATACCCAAATGTAGTGAGAAAAATCATCTAGAAACACAAGATAATATTTATGACCGATGGAACTAGGGATATGAGATGTCCATAAATCGGCATGTATAATATCAAAGGGTGCAAAAGTAACACTAGTAGATGATTTAAACGGATGACGAGTATGTTTGCCTAAAAAACAAGAAACACAATGTTGGGCTAGTTTCCCATTATTACATTGAATAAGATTATTGCCTCTAAGAAAATTAAAGACTGGGGCTCCGGGATGACCGAGTCTGTTATGCCATGTGGATGGAGAAATAGCCACTAGAGAGTCGGAAGAGCAAGATCTGGCAGCGGAGGTGGATGAAAATGGATAGAGATCCCCCGTGCTATTGCATTTCGTAAGAGGTGTCCCCGTATGAAGATCATTCACAATGAAATCAAAAGGGTCAAAATCAACAGAGACATAATTATTACGAGTAAATTTGCGGACATAAATTAAGTTTTTAATGATGTTTGGGGCATATAGGACATTCTTATGGGAGAAGAGTGGATGATGAGGTTGTGTGTAGGATGTACCATAGCCCTTTATTGGAACGCGATGGTCATTGTCAAATGTAATATATTGAGGATGCTTTAAAATGAACAGTTTAGGAATATTACCTGCAGAACGAGTGAGGTGAGATGTGGTGCCGGAGTCTATGTACCAATTATTGTCCTACATTTGCGATTTCTTCTTTGGCTTTGATCCAAATCGGTGGTGTCTGACGAGCGGATCGCGACTTGTGCCCTACCTGGGCACCTTTATACCCACACATCACATATAACCAGCAAAAGCTTAAGAAAAACTCACAATCTCATATCAAAAAGGATCATATCCCCTGAACTGTGATAACAACTCGAATAATAAAACAGGCAAGCCGACAAGGGCGCCACTGTACATAGAATTTTCCAAAACGAGTTACAGCATATACATGTCCAAATACATATACAACCCGCACCTGTCTACAGATCTCTAGAGTTTGAAAATGAAATGTGACGGGACAAGGCCCCGCCGTACCCGTAAATATACACAAGTCTATAATCAAAGACCTGTACCAAAATGACAAGCTCCGGAACAAGGGAGCTATCTCAACAAGCTGGGCAAGGATCCTAAGCTCGAGGATCACCAACTAAGTACATATACCTGCGGGCATGAGCGCAGTCCCCCAAAGGGGGTCAGTACAACAACGTACCAAGTATAAACATAAAGTACAGTAATTAAGATCATAAATGTACAAAGAATGACAGAGACAAGTATGATGATCAAAATACGATTGCACTACGGCTGCGCACTTGTACCCAAAGATAGTTGTACCACTGTATAACTGTACCACTTAAGAATGAGAGTCAACTGTGCCTTTTAATACAAATGAGAGTCATATCAAAATCACGCATGCCTGGCCCTATAATCAACATATATAATATACATATATATAACGCATGCGTATCTTGTACTCGCATCACGGATACATGTTCATGGAATCAAATATAACCGCAGGAGTATCTTGTACTCGCATCATGGATACATGTCGATGGAATCAAATATAACTGCATGAGTATCTTGTACTCGCATCATGGATACAGGTCCATGGAATCAAATATAACCGCATGAGTATCTTGTACTCGCATCATGGATACATGTCCATGGAATCATAGGGCCGCATGAGTATCTTGTACTCGCATCATGGATATTGTCCATGGAATCAAATATAACAATGCCGGCCCAATCGTGGGACTCGGCGAAGTGATGAAATAACACTTGCACGAATAGCTATCACGAGCAACCATATGCAATTTAAATCACCATTTTGACTCTCCATATAATCTCCTTAAAATGAACTTTCATTTTAGAAAACAAAGGCACTAGCACTTGTAGAATCAAGACACTTTCACTTTTGAAATCAAGACACTTTCACTTTTTAAAATCAAGGCACTATCATATCATATACTACTAGAAAGTAGAACTCAATGGAATTACGCACGTCCGCCGTACACCCATTACATATGAATAAGAATCATGCCAAAAGAAGAAGGATAATTCACATACCGTTTGTCGTCTGTACCAACTCAATAATCTAAGTTTGTCTCACTTCTCTGGCTAACATTGTGGAAACATTTGAATGGTGATACCATATCCGAATTTGCCTAATTAATCCTTATATGAACCGTGAGTAATTTATCTCTTTATTAAAGATCTTATCTAATCAGCTGTGAACTAGCAAATGTAAAATAAACTGGTTATATCTTAGTTTCTATGCAGATGGATGACATTCTAATCATTTTAATATAACTTGATTGTCGATAAATTTTTCATTTAACGTTGCAATGGCTTATTTTAACCCGTCTATTAAAACGTACCTAATTATTTATTAAACCGATTTTAGCACGTAATACTTCGACATCGCTCATATATGTCTTAATAAGGACTCAGGAACAATTTAGACATGTTTTCAGCATAGAGTCAATAACATGAATACTCCTTAACTTCTAAGAGTAGAATAAATGTTGAAACAATACCACAATTATGGTTCATACGTAGAACATGCCAAAGAAAGAAGGAAGAGGTTCACATACCTTATTGACGAATAACCAACATGATAAGTAGAATACGTCTCAATTAGTACTTCAACCTATAACCATAATAACACGTCTATCAACTTCATGAACACTATTATACGCTATACCACATAATGACTCTCATTTCATATAAAAATTCGGGCAGCACTTCCCCTATTTATACATACTTTTCCACCTTACAAATAAGGCTAATAACATCAATAACCAAGCACCAATGAAGGGCACAACCAAACAGAAACCAAGGTGAGTTACACATTTATTTCTCATGTTAATCCGACCTCTTAATCCATATAAAACAGTCGATAAAAACAGTCCATATTCCAACAACAATGTGGGTAAAATGTGAATCTTTCTACACCTTTCTATACCTTTATTCCTTTAGGGAATACGTTAGTAATTTACCACATTAACCATGCATAATGGTAACTGAATTCCAAGCTTTATACACATATAAAACAGTCCCTAAAACAACACAACAACGTCCCACAGTTTCATGCAGTTTTTCGGCCAACAACCAAACCAAAGCCCTTTTCATAACTCCTTATAATCCAATTCACATTTCAACACATTAATATAAACCATAACAACTTGTAATAACAAGATTTCTTCATTTTAACATGCAAGTAGTGACGATAATAACAACAATAACCAACGAATCCAACAATACCAAAAACTGTCCACAATCGACTAACATGCCAAAATTGTGACATGCACTTCTTATTCTCCATTTTACTTAACACAAGTTCATCTCTTAACTATAACATCATGTAACTTTGATCGATGTATTTTATATACACTTTTTGAGTCAGTTTTAGTGAGTCTTTTGTCCCATTTTGCACATATAAGTGTCGTATTAGGATAGTTTTTCTTTCTTTTGAGTCAAAGTGGTTAAAATGGTCAAATGGCGGAAAAAGAGCAAAAAGAGGGCAAAAGAGAGCGCCGAGCCGGAAAGCAGAGAAAGTGGCGACGAGGAAAAAATCGGGCCGGCGCGGCGCCTCACTGCGATCAGCGGCGCGGCGCCGGCGTGAAGAAGGTGCAGAAGATCCAGCGCCGCGGCGCTCGCATACCAAGCGGGCGCGGCGCTACACATCCGGAAGCCACAGAGATGCAGGCCGCGGCTCTCGAGCAGCGAATATCGGGGCGCGCCAAACAACCGACGGATTGCGAGAACTTCGCCGCGGCTCACATGCTGCAGGGCGCGCGACGCGAAAAATAGGTTTTGAGACGGATTTTGGGCGCTGCGAGGAAAAGTTGAGGCGGTTTTGCCTATAAAAGGAGAACCCTAGGCAGTTTTTAAGGGTTCCCCTTCTTGCACAACACAAGACTTTTTGCTTGGAGATTGGACACCATTAGTTTAGTAATTTCTTTTCCCTTTCTTGTTCTTTATTTTAGTTTTGCATGATGAACATGGAATTAGTTCTTGTCATGTCAATGGCTAGGAACTAATTCTCTTATAGGCTTTATGTTGAATTTCTTGAAACTTATGTTATAAATTAATGCATGCTTATGGTTATTTTTCTTATTGAGAGATCTATCCAATAATTGAGTTGAATTCTTGGTAATTAATTGACAACTAATTATCACTATATGATTTCTAATCAGATTCTGAAAAGGGGGGATTGTGAATATGATGTAAGTTGGGTAGACATTCTTGGATTGGGGATGAAAATACCTCAATTATTTATGTAGCGTTGATGAGAGGCTTAACAACCCTAATTTTGCGCATTGTGCGTGACGGTCAACTAGGTTTCTGTTCTTAATCCTCCTATAAAGTTATCCTTATCACCGAAAGGTAGGTAATGTGCGATACTGGGGTTGAGTGTTTATATAACCCTAACGGGAGTATAAAAGCGATTTAAAACCCGCTTTCTCCAAAAGAAGAATACCATAAGTTAATGCATTAGTAAGTAGCATAAGCGGATAGCAAGGATACATGGAAGCCCTATTCCCATCACATCTGAAGTAAATCTTTATATTTTACATAGTTTTCATAATTCTTAGTTATAAACAACCAAATCAATTATCAATTCGCCAAATAGATACTAGAAAATAGATAGTTGGTACTTGAACCCTAATCCCAGAGGACGATATTCGGTCTTATCAAAGACTATACTACTTGTCACGATAACGTGCACTTGCGTTTAAAGTGTGTACATCTTACCGCGCATCAAGTTTTTGGCGCCGTTGCCGGGGATTAAGCATTAGTTCAATATCAACTTGGTCTATTTTTAATTTCTAATTTGGTTTTTAATTTTTAAATTTTTACATTTTTATTTATATCTTCGAAAAGTTCGAGGTGCCGTGATTCTTTGTTGGTTTTGATGTATCTCAGGAAATTCTTAGATATGGATTTTTACTGTCAATATGACAGAGAACCAACTATAGAGGAAGAGAGGGAGGAATTAAGAGAAACTATACTCAGCCTCACGAGGTACCAAAATCAGTTCATAGACGAAACAAGAATGGCCATGCAGAAATTGGAAACGCAAATAGCAGAGCTCGCGATCATATTCAACAGCGAAACATATGAAGAGCAATCTGCACCTGAGGTAGGCAAAAAGGAAACACAATGTCAGGCAATTGACCTGAAGGATGCCGAATTAAGGGAGATAGAGAGTTCGCGTGGCAGCCGCGCCGATGAGCGAGCGCGCGAAAGTTCGAGGCAATACAGAGACGAAGGTTACGGCATCCGAGGCAAGCAGAAAGTGGCCAGCGCCAAGATCGTGGCCGACGCCCGAACCCAATCGAGAAATCGGCACCGTATGGCGACCGCACTCCAGGTGATGATACCATATCCTCGTAAATTAAAAACATGCACCCGACAAGCAATTCTCCGGTTCGTGGAGGTCCTCAAACAATTGCAACTCAATATCCCGCTTTGAAGCATTAGAACAAATGCCGAGCTACGTCGAGTTCATGAAGGATGTGCTTAGCAAAAGAGGAGGATAGAGGATTACGAAGCAGTGATGTTGGTAGGAATGTAGTGCCATCTTACGAGACAATCGCTCGTAAGTTACAAGACCACAGGAGCTTTACCATCCCATGTACTATTGGGAAGTTTGAATGTCGGAAAGCACCGCATGTGACCTAGGAGCGGCATAAATCGATGCCCTATCTAGTTTTCTCGCAAACTAGAAATGGGAGAAATCGCACCTACAAACATCACTCTGCGGTTAGTGACCGCCAATTGTTCATCCGGAGAGTCATCGAAGATATTTTAGTGAAGGTAGACAAGTTCATCTTCCTCACGACTTCGTTATCTTAGACATACAAGATAACGATGGAATCCCCATCATACTTGGCGGACCGCTTCTTAGCCACGGCGGACGCTCATTGATGTTCACAAAGGGAATTGAAGCTTCAGTAGACAAAGAAGAGGTGATTTTCAATGTGTTTGGAAGTGACTTTTCAGAGGCCAAGGATAATCGCCACCATTGACCTTAGCGAAGAAGCGATGTCGACCAAAGAGTTCGGATATGATGATACGCTTGAAGAAGTACTGACCACATGGGATGATGATAGTAGAAACGATCCAGATCTGATGGAGTATGCAAATTGGATGAATGCTTATGAAAAATGGGATACAAGGAAGTATGAAGAGCTTGGACAGGTACCAGAAAGATCATTACTGTTATACCCCGTATTTCCAGAGTATGTACGTGAGGGCGTACGTATACAATTTGAGCCTTAAAGTAGGCATAGATTCGAAATTTGTACACAACACCCGGTTAGAGTCGTTTTTAGACGAAACGTTTCCACAGCTTTCGTAGGGAAAATTCCGGCTTTGTCATTTATAATTTTTGCGGATTTTTCCGAGAGACGTAACATTTTGGACCAACGGGAGGGTGACATGTGTCACCCTCACATTGGAAGAGGTTGGACGGCAATTGGCCATTCTTGGCACGTTTTTGTTGCCCAATTTTGGTCAAGGGTTAGGTAGGATATTTTTGTGTAGATGGATAAGGTTGCACATGGCTTAATCTTGGCCTTACACTTGCCTTGCACTTGGCACCATCTTGGCCATTGGTTGGCCTTCACTTGACCTATAAATACCCCCTTAGTTGATGAACTTTCTTCATCCAAAAATTGAGCAATCTACCTAAGTCTCAAAATACTCCCTCCCTCTTGTAGTTCTCGTCCAAAGCCTCTCCCCCTCCCCCTCCTAGTGGCCGTTGGGCGAGAGTTTCCCTCCCCTTTGTAGTGGTTAGCGTGGGGTACCCCCACTAGCCTAGTTGTCTCGTATAAATACCCTTGTAGTGGTATAGAAATACTCTCTAGTATTGTTATAATGTCCAAATACCTTGGCCCCAAATACCTTGTAGTATTCCCAAGGTTACACTTATACTAGCCCAGAAAATACCATTATACTTTCCCTCAGTCGCTAAAACGAAACCCTAAGTAAATCTTCACCCGTAGTTGAAGTTATAAGTAGAAGTTGGTTAGAACTTCTAAGGGTTGTTTGGAGCGGATTGGAGCACTCGAGTAGAGCTAAACCTTGCTCAGGATCGACATATAAACTCGGATAATTTTGGGCTTATCGAGGTAAACATTCTTGACCTTCTGTTGTAATTGGAAATTACATGTTGTAGGAGTATATAGTTAAAGTATACTATATATAGAATTGAACATAGCTGTGCGGCAATGTCTTTTGACTTAAGCCTGAATAATACTTACGGCAATGTCTTGCGACTTAAGCCTGAATTTAAATAAGAGAACTGAACTGTAATTACATAGGACTGTATTACAGTAGACTTGTGTAGTATTCTGTGAGTAAATTGTACACGTCCGGTTAGACGTGCAAACCCCCCCCCCCTGGTTGGCTTGGTAGCCGGCCTCGGTAAAGGAGGAGATTAACGCTGTTGCGGGGGGGGAGGTGCTGCCGAATTTTCTGTAGAATATGGAACGATGTTAATAAGCGCCTTGTGGCCTTATAGGTTGAAGTACTACGTGTGGTGCGATCTACGTGGCTTAAGGAGTAGCCGACGGTTTGAAGTACTTGGAGCGTTTTGCTATTAGTCGGCACTCGTCGCGAGGTATGTGAACCTCTTCCTATCTCTTATAGCATGATATGTGTGAACTATGTAGTACGGTAGACGTACATGTGTTAACTGTGTTTGATTGTTTTTAAAACATAAAGTGTTATAACGGCTTTATGGGAAGTTGGTTATAACAGCTTTATGTAGGTAAGAAAATACTTTGTGGTTTTAAAAGGTAACTGATGTAAATTATAATCTAGTTATAATAAAGAACTTGATGTATTTCAAAGATTTATAAATCGTTTTGAAGGGAGAGTAACACTTGGTTTTAAAGGTTTTAAAAAGAGTTATACTAGCTTTATGGGAGTTAGGTATAATGTCTTAAGAGAGGTAAAGAAAATGGTTTCTTGATGTTAGAAGTTAAGAGACTTGATCTTATAAGATAAGAGACTTAACTTATTTGTTTAATGTGAATGTTTGTGTGAAACCTCATTCGTGAGTAATGAGTACTTGGTTTTATTTAAAGGGATAATGTTTTCTTGATTTGAAATCGAATGTGTATCGACAGCACCACTGCAGCGTAATAAAGGAAAATGTATTGAATAATGATGTATCGTATTAAAACCAAAGAAACCTCCATCCGCATAGAAGCTAAGATGAGACAAAATGATATTACATATCCTAGATCATGGTGCTTAATAAGATCGATTATAAACAAGAATAACCTACTCACATATAAGGCATATGTTTCTCAAATCATTAAAGGAGAATTATGTTTTAAAGGATTAAAACTATGAACTAAGAGACCTTTTCTAAAAATGAGAAACTTGAGCATTTGAAATTAGGCAAACTTGAGCGTTTGGAAAATAAGGTTGTTACTTGATTTTTACAAAGGAAAGCATTTTTGTTTACTTAACAATGTTCGTCACTCTATTTTTATACTACGGACATCGGGTGACTTTTATAAAAGGAATGGATCTCTTTAAAAGGAATTTAACGTCGTAGTACTTTAGGAGTTAAAACCCGACTTTGGCATAAAATGAAAGTAGCTTGTGTTGTGTAACTTGCCTATCTTGGTTGTTGTGTAACTTGCCTATGCCGTGTTGTGTAACTTGCCTATCTTGGTTGTTGTGTAACTTGCCTATGCTTGTGTTGTGTAACTTGCCTATGCTTGTTGTTGCGTAGCTTGCTTATGCTTGTGATGATAGCCTTGGTTGTGCAAGAATTGTTATTTTTATGGACTAGCTTTCCATGAGGTTTCTTCTTGTTCGGCCTTGGTCACGGTGGTCGGCTCTGCGTGCCGCCTGTCATGGCGATTCGGCCTTGGTACCGTGGTCACCCTCGCACTTGCCCCGTTCGGTGTAGTGACGAAGTCTCGTGATCTGACCTTGGTCCCTGGTGGTCACCACCGTACTTGCCCGATCACTCGTGACCGGCCTTGGTATCCGAGTCGGCTCTCGCACTTGCCCCAGACGGCCGTGTTTTGGTTGCATTATATTATTGGTGCGGTCGGATCTGGTAGTTATACTTGTCCTATACGGTTTTATGACATAGGTGGGACACGTGTTCATGTATACTCGCTTGGCATCACATATCATAAAGCTACGCGATGAGGAAGAAATTCCACGCACGAGTGATAATTTGGGCGTGAGTCCACGACTTGATGTAACTAGTTATATGTTATGTCGTAGCTTAGTCATCATACATGTCTCCGCTTTATATAGACTATTATGATTTCATTTACGTATTCTGATTTCACATACTTGGTACTGTTGTCTCGACCTCCTTGAAGTGCGTTACGCCGCAGTAGAAATCGTTAGGTGTCGATCCCGCTCTTAGGATCACCTTTCGGCGTTGGGAAGCTCGTTCCTTCTGAGGCTTATCTTTTGGTATGTGTTCCACGAGTTGTAGGTTCTTGCATTCGTGGTATGGCGGGGCCTGTCCGTCATAGTTGTTGTAAATCTTAAGTGCAGCACTTTGTGTGGCGGGGTTTTGTAAAAGGATTAAAGCTCGTTTTGAAAGAGTTGTTTATATATATTTTATTGGAAGGTAACCGTTTGGTTGCTTTGTTTATTATCTTGTCTCATGTTCATGTTTAAGTTTTTATTTCGCTGGTTTTCTCGATGTAGTATCACTAAGGTGCCCGGTAAGGCACGATCCACGGGCCCGGATCGGTCGTGACAAAAGTGGTATCGAGCGATTAGTCCTCGGAAAGTGTCTACGACCGTGTCTAGTAAGTCTTGATTATCGATGTGTTGTGCACCACATCTATAATCGGAGGCTGAGACATTTAGGATTAGTTTCCATTCTTCTCATTACGAGATCGTGCCTTAAGGCGTGTGATAAGATTGGACCCTCGACGTGCCGTTTTTACGATTATGCCTCGCGTAAGGCAACCCGCCCGAAGGGCAAGGCGAGAGGAGTCGAGTAGAGCAAGCGGCGAGACCACAAGACTGAGCCTCCATCCGCACCGGAGCAGAGGAGATGAGTTACAAGAAGTGGGCCCAATTAATGGCCGTGGTCAGGCCGACTTGAGGATAGCCGACGCAGCTTCGAGTACCGATGGTTCACCCTAGATCGGATAGTTCGAGGCTACGGATTTTCCGAGTTGTAGCCGCGAGTTTTATGGGTCGAGGCACGAGGATGATCCGCAGAGTTTATCCGAAGCGATTCTGGATCATGAGAGTGATCAAGGCATCGGAGACCGAGTCGGTGGTCCTAGGTTCGCATCAGCTGCGTGATACCGCAGTCGACTGGTTTGATTCGTGGGAGCTGTCCCGGGGAGAGCATGCACTTCCAGCTTTATGGGACGAGTTCTCAGAGGCCTTTCTTGCACATTTCTTGCCTCCACTGATGAGGAGGGCTCGGGCAGACAGATTTTTGGTGTTACGACAGCAGGCGTCGCATTCGGGAGTACAATGTGAGTTCGACTCATTGGCGAGACGTCCGCGTTGGTAGCTAGTATGGAGGATCGAGTGCACCGATTTGTTACAGGGCTCGATGATCACCTAGCCGAGAGTTGTTCGGGTGTAGCTCTTCAGCCGGGCATGGACATTGCCCGCATGCAGGCTTATGCACTGGGATGTGAGGAGAGGATAAATCGACGGAATGACCAGGTCGAGAAGAGGCGTAAGCAGCGGTCCTTTGGTGACTTTCGAGGCGTACCGCCTCAGCATCTGGCCAGTTAAGCGCCTCCACCAGTACAGAGTGGTCCTCCACAGCCTTCGGGACCTTCGAGATATTCAGAGCAGTCGTGGCTCCTGTGTTTCAGATTTTCGGAGCAGAATGCTCGCGGACGAGGTTGCCCTTGTCTCAGTGGCCGTTGTGGAAAGCTTCATAAAGGAGAGTGTCGTACTAACTCGGGATTGTTATTTTGCGGCCAACAGGCCATCGGCAAGATCGTCGACGGGGTAGCATCGCAGATAGCATGGACTACTGAAGCGATTGCGGGTTCTTCACCTTCCATAGCCAGCAGATGTTCGTACACCGGCAGGCCCCGGTAGAGGTCGCGGTGGAAGTTCCCAGTTTTAGCGGTCCTTTGAACCGCCTATTTTCAGGTATATCCTTAACCCTTTAAAGATTTGTATGCATGAGATGATGACCTTATTATTGTGTGCTACGTTCGGATAAGCGTTATGATGGTTATGAGTTAGAAAGCTTGGCTAGTTGAAAGGATTTGTATGGGGCATGGAAAGTGTGAACTTTAGAATATTTCATGTTGAGACCTTAGATGTAAGGTCGTCTTGAGTACCGATTTTGCAAGTGATCCTTGTCGAATACATTTTATGCCCGTAATGTGTTGTGTGATAATTTCCTTGAGTAGTGTTAAATGGAAGTGGTAGCTTTCATGACTGTTGAGGTAAGATTGTTCCGGCCTGGGAACAAGAGCGTGATGCGTTAGTGGATCGGGTTGGGGCCATGTTGAGGCCAACCCGCGCCGGTTTCAAAGTGGGGTCAGCTCGGGTGGTCCCGCCAGTGGTAAGTCACGAGGGTGCTAGGCCCGTGTTTAGATGACCATCGTATGAGTTTGTGGGTATGTTCGACCAGAATCGGTCGAAGGCCGGAATGGCCTTAGTAAAGAAGTGAAGCTAGTAAGATGACCAAGTTGGAGGTAGTGGCTCGGGTTGGAAACAGCGTTGACTAAAGTGTGGTGCGTATACTAGAAGAGTTCAAGTGTTAGAAGAGTACGACGAGTAAGGGTAAAGGCGAGCATGTATTGCGAGCATAGATATGATCATTTCTTGTGACGGAGAAGGTGCGAAGGATGTATATTTTAGACCTCGGGAATCGCACGCATCCGGTACCATTTGTTGGGTCACGAGTGACACTAGAACCTCGCGCAAGGTGACAAAAGTTTGTGATGTTAGAGGTGTTTCCTCGGACTTGGATGTAAGTATTTACGGGTGTTTCGTGGCGGTTGTGGCGTTGGCAACTTTTTAGAAGAACTCTATCGTTATCCTGCTCGAGAAGGAACATTCGGGACGAATGTTTCTAAGGAGGGGAGAATGTTATACCCCGTATTTCCAGAGTATGTACGTGAGGGCGTACGTATACAATTTGAGCCTTAAAGTAGGCATAGATTCGAAATTTGTACACAACACCCGGTTAGAGTCGTTTTTAGACGAAACGTTTCCACAGCTTTCGTAGGGAAAATTCCGGCTTTGTCATTTATAATTTTTGCGGATTTTTCCGAGAGACGTAACATTTGGATCAACGGGAGGTGGCGTGTGTCACCTCACATTGGAAGAGGTTGGACGGCAATTGGCCATTCTTGGCACGCTTTTGTTGCCCAATTTTGGTCGGCGGTTAGGTAGGATATTTTTGTGTAGATGGATAAGGTTGCACATGGCTTAATCTTGGCCTTACACTTGCCTTGCACTTGGCACCATCTTGCCATTGGTTGGCCTTCACTTGACCTATAAATACCCCATTATTTGATCAAATTTCTTAATCCAAAAATTTAGAAATCTACCTAATTCTAAAAATAATCCTCCCTCTTGTAGTTCTCGTCCAAAGCCTCTCCCCCTCCCCCTCCTAGTGGCCTTTGGCGAGAGTTTCCTCCCCTGTAGTGGTTAGCCGTGGGGTACCCCTAGCCTAGTTGTCTCGTATAAATACCCTCAGTAGTGGTATAGAAATACTCTCCTAGTATTGTTATAATGTCCAAATACCTTGGCCCCAAATACCTTGTAGTATTCCCAAGGTTACACTTATACTAGCCTAAAATACCATTATACTTTCCTCGCCGCTAAAACGAAACCCTAAGTAAATCTTCACCGTAGTTGAAGTTATAAGTAGAAGTTGGTTAGAACTTCTAAGGGTTGTTGGAGCGGATCGAGCACTCTGAGTAGGAGCTAAACCTTGCTCGAGATCGACATATAAACTCGGATAATTTTGGGCTTATCGAGGTAAACATTCTTGACCTTCTTTTGTAATTGGAAATTACATGTTGTAGGAGTATATAGTTAAAGTATACTATATATAGAATTGAACATAGCTGTGCGGCAATGTCTTTTGACTTAAGCCTGAATAATACTTACGGCAATGTCTTGCGACTTAAGCCTGAATTTAAATAAGAGAATCGAATCAGAATTACATAGATCAGACTGATGAGACTTGTGTAGTATTCGTGAGTAAATTGTACACGTCCCGTTAGACGTGCAAACCCCCGTTGGCTTGGTAGCCAGACGGAAAGCGAGAGATTAACGCCATTGCGGGGAGGTGCTGCCGAATTTTCTCGTAGAATATGGAACGATGTTAATAAGCGCGCGCGCCTTATAGGTTGAAGTACTACGTGTGGTGCGATCTACGTGGCTTAAGGAGTAGCCGACGGTTTGAAGTACTTGGAGCGTTTTGCTATTAGTCGGCACTCGTCGCGAGGTATGTGAACCTCTTCCTATCTCTTATAGCATGATATGTGGTATGAACTACGGTGAGACGCATACGTGTTAAGCGTGTTTGATTGTTTTAAAACATAAAGTGTTATAACGGCTTTATGGGAAGTTGGTTATAACGACTTTATGTAGGTAAGAAAATACTTTGTGGTTTTAAAAGGTAACTGATGTGAATTATAACTGGCTAGTTATAATAAAGAACTTGATGTATTTCAAAAGATTTATAAATCGTTTTGAAGGGAGAGTAACACTTGGTTTTAAAGGTTTTAAAAAGAGTTATACTAGCTTTATGGGGAGTTAGGTATAATGTCTTAAGAGAGGTAAAGAAAATGGTTTCTTGATGTTAGAAGTTAAGAGACTTGATCTTATAAGATAAGAGACTTAACTTATTTGTTTAATGTGAATGTTTGTGTGAAACCTCATTCGTGAGTAATGAGTACTTGGTTTTATTTAAAGGGATAATGTTTCTTGATTTGGAAATCGAATGTGTATCGACAGCACACCGCGGCGTAATAAAGGAAAATGTATTGAATAATGATGTATCGTATTAAAACCAGTAGAAACCTCCATCTGCATAGAAGCTAAGATGAGACAAAATGATATTACATATCCTAGATCACGGTGCTTAATAAGATCGATTATAAACAAGAATAACCTACTCACATATAAGGCATATGTTTCTCAAATCATTAAAGGAGAATTATGTTTTAAAGGATTAAAACTATGAACTAAGAGACCTTTTCTAAAAATGAGAAACTTGAGCATTTGAAATTAGGCAAACTTGAGCGTTTGGAAAATAAGGTTGTTACTTGATTTTTACAAAGGAAAGCATTTTTGTTTACTTAACAATGTTCGTCACTCTATTTTTATACTACGGACATCGGGTGACTTTTATAAAAGGAATGGATCTCTTTAAAAGGAATTTAACGTACGTAGTACTTTAGGGTAAAAACCCGGACTTTGGCATAAAATGAAAGTAGCTTGTGTTGTGTAACTTGCCTATACCGGTTGTTGTGTAACTTGCCTATGCAGTGTTGTGTAACTTGCCTATCTTGGTTGTTGTGTAACTTGCCTATGCTTGTGTTGTGTAACTTGCCTATGCTTGTTGTTGCGTAGCTTGCTTATGCTTGTGATGATAGCCTTGGTTGTGCAAGAATTGTTATTTTTATGGACTAGCTTTCCATGAGGTTTTACTGTTCGGCCCGTCCCCGTGGTGGCTCGCATTTGATTCTGCTCTCGTGATCGACGATTCGCCTTGGTACCCGGTAGTCACCGCGACTTGCCGCTTCGATTAGTGACGGTCTCGTGATACGCTCGTCCTCGTGGTCAGCCCTGACTTGCCCGGTCGCCACGTGACCGGCCTTGGTATCCTGTGAGTCGGCCGTGACTTGCCGTGACGGCCGTGTTTTGGTTGCATTATATTATTGGTACGGTCGGATCTGGTAGTTATACTTGTCCTATACGGTTTTTATGACACAGTGGGACACGGTGTTCATGTATACTCCTGCATCGTCATATCATAAACCGCTAGCGATGAGGAAGAAATTCCACGCGCACGAGTGATAATTTGGAGCGTGAGTCACGACTTGATGTAACTAGTTATATGTTATGTCTTGTAGCTTGGTCATCATACATGTCTCCGCTTTATATAGACTATTATGATTTCATTTACGTATTTACGCTTCACATACTGCAATTGTATCGACCTCCCGGGCCGTTCGTCATGCCGCAGAAGTACATCGCTGTCGATCCCCGCTCTTAGGATCACCTTCGGGCGTTAGGAAGCTCGTTCCTTCGGAGGCTTATCTTTTGGTATGTGTTCCCTGAGTTGTAGGTTCTTGTACATTCAGGGGTATGGCGGGGCCCTGTCCCGTCATAGTTGTTGTAAATCTTAGAGGTCTGTAGCACTGTGTGGGCAGGGTTTTGTAAAAAGGATTAAACTGTTCGTTTTGAAAGAGTTGTTTATATATATTTTATTGGAAGGTAACCGTTTGGTTGGCCTGTTTTATTATCTTGTCTCATGTTCATGTTTAAGTTTTTATTTCCGCTGGTTTTCTCTGATGTAGTATCACTAGGGTGCCCGGGGTAAGGCACCAGTCACGGGCCCGGGATCGGGTCGTGACAATTACCATCCACAGAGAAGGCTCCAGAGTTAGAGTTAAAAACCCTACCCAATCATCTACAATACCAATACCTAGGTGAAGAAAAAACCTTACCAGTGATCATTTCATGCCACCTATCCACCGAAGAGATTGACAAACTGCTAAGAGTACTAAAGAATCACAAGCGGGCCATTGGATGGACATTAGCGGACATAAAAGGGATAAGTCCATCAACAGTAATGCATAAGATCCGTCTAGATGAGGAAAGCAGACCATCCATCGAAGCCCAAATGCGACTAAACCCAAACATGAAAGAGGCAGTGAGAAAGGAAATCTTAAAATGGCTCGATGCAGGAGTAATCTACCCCATATCCGACAGCACATGGGTAAGCCCAGTACAAGTGGTGCCGAAAAAGGGTGGAATAACAGTGGTGACCAACGAAAGAAATGAACTCATACCCTCGAGAACGGTCACCGGATGGAGAATTTGAATTGACTATCGCAAGTTGAATAAAGCAACCAGAAAAGACCACTTCCCGTTGCCATTCCTAGATCAAATGTTGGACAGACTTGCAAGGCATAACTACTACTACTTTTTGGATGGATACTCAGGGTATCACCAGATTGCAATAGCCCCAGAAGATCAGGAAAAAACCACATTCACTTGTCCTTTTGGTACATTTGCATTCAGAAGGATGCCATTCGGACTCTGCAATGCACCTGCAACTTTTCAGAGGTGTATGATGGCAATTTTCTCAGATATGGTAGAGAGAACTATAGAGATCTTTATGGATGATTTTTTGGTATTTGGAGCATCATTCGATGAGTGTTTAAGGCATTTAGAAGCAGTGTTAAGCCGGTGCGAAGAATCTAACCTTGTGCTAAATTGGGAGAAGTGTCACTTCATGGTAACAGAAGGAATCGTCTTGGGACACAAAATATAAAACCAAGGTATTGAGGTGGACAAAGCAAAGATTTCTGTGATCGAAAATCTACCACCTCCAGTATCAACAAAAGGAGTCAGAAGTTTCCTTGGACATGCAGGTTTCTATAGAAGATTTATCAAGGATTTTTCAAAAGTCTCAAAGCCTCTTTCCACATTGCTAATGACGGGGGTTGCCTTCGACTTCAATAAAGAATGTTTATCCGCATTTCAAACGCTCAAGGAGAAGCTCATTTCAGACTCCATAGTCATTGCACCAAACCTGAGCTCCATTCGAACTAATGTGCTGGCGACTATGCAGTTGGAGCGGTGCTTGGACAGAGAATCGACAAGGTATTTAGATCCATTTACTATGCTAGTAAAACTCTAAATGACGCACAGTTAAATTATGCAACTACTGAAAAAGAACTACTAGCTATAGTATATGCATTTGAGAAATTCAGGCCATACTTGATTGGGAATAAAGTGATAGTATACACTGACCACTCTGCTATAAAGTACTTGATGACAAAGAAGGATGCGAAGCCTCGCCTCATTCGATGGGTCCTACTTCTACAAAAATTTGACGTAGAGATTCGTGATAAGAAAGGAACAGAGAATTCAGTTGCAGACCACTTGTCAAGACTGAAAACACAGAGAGCCAGAACACCAAGGATGTGCAAATAAATGATCACTTTCCAGACGAACAACTGTTTCGAGTAAGTATGAATTCTAATTTACCTTGGTACGCTGATTTTGTTAACTTTCTTGCAGCTAAAGTACTACCCCCAGGCTTGTCAAGACAGCAAGTGAAGAGGTTTTATTCAGAAGTAAAGCATTACTATTAGGAGGAACCAATGTTATACAAACACTGTGCCGACCAAGTCATCAGGCGATGTATACCAGAGGAAGAGATGCAGTTCTCACCCATTGCCACACCTTATCATGGTGGACACTTTGGGCATCAAGAACAGCGCAGCAAAGGTATTGCAATGGATTCTATTGACAACACTCTTTAAGGATGCCCATACCTTCTCGCAGAGATGTGATAATTGTCGAGAAGCGGAACATCTTAAGGCGAAATGAAATGCCTTCGCAAGAGGATATTGGAAGTAGAATTATTCGATGTGGGAATCGATTTCATGGGGCCATTCCCGCCATCCTTTGAAATCAATATATCCTTACGGCGATTGACTATGTGTCCAAATGGGTAGAAGCGATGGCCACCAAAGAAAACGACAAAGAAGACTGTTCAAAAATTCCTCCAAAAGAATATTTTCACAGGTTCGGCACCCCAAGAGCTCTCATCGATGTGAAGGAGCCATTTCTGTAATAGACAGTGAATTCATTACTTTCCGATATGGAGTTTACCACCGCACCGCAATCGCTTATCACCTCAAGCTAATGGGCAAGCGGAAGTATCAAATAGAAGTAAAGAGCATATTGGAAAAGACGGTTAACGGCTCGAGGAAAGATCGGTCTATCAAATTGGATGACGCGTTGTGGCATCTGGACAACATTCAAAACACCAATTGGTATGTCACCTTATAAATTAGTCTTTGGTAAAGCATGTCATTTGCCAGTGGAGTTGGAACACAGAGCATACTGGGCAATGAAGAAGTTAAACATGGATACCACGGCAGACGAGGAGGCTACTACAGCTAAGCGAATTAGATGAATTGCGACACAATTCCTATGAGAATGCAAAGATCTACAAGGAACGAACGAAAGCATGGCACGATAAGAATTTGATACCAAAAGACTTTCAAGAAGGACAACAGGTGTTGTTATTTAACTCAAGGTTGAGATTGTTTCCAGGCAAGTTAAAATCACGTTGGACAGGACCATACACGGTGGTAAGAGTATTCCCATATGGAGCGATTGAAATAAAAGGGAGAGAGGGAGCTGCCTTCAAGGTAAACGGACAGAGGTTAAAACCCTACCTGATCAATGAAATGGAATACATGAACTTGGTAACTTCTCATACCTTAAAATAACAAGGAACTTGCGTCCGACTAAAAGACGTTAAAGACAGCGCTTCTTGGGAGGCAACCCAATGTTTTTAATTATGATATTTCAATTTCTGTTTTTATTTTATTTCATCTTGATCAGTCTCACGGTCTTGGGTTCTTGTGTCTATGTTGTGTTGACAGGTGAAAGCCAAGGATGTGGAAGGCGAAAAATGAAGAGAAGCCAAGGATACCCAGAAAAATCGCCATAGCCTGGCGCCATTTCGCGAGGCGCGCGCCAAATGATCGAAGACGCCAGAGTTTCGGCCGCACGGCTGATCTGGCGCAGCCACAACGGAAAATCTGAATTCTGGAAGACACCCTGAGCCGAAGGTCCTATCGCCAAACCAAAACACCAAGAATGCTCCTCCCCTCACGGAATTCAAAGTATTATCTGTCACGACCCAACCCCGGGGCCACGACTAGTACCCTACCGGGGTACCCTGTCAGGTATATGTCAGAGAATAGCAGCGGAACATACACAACACATACGCATAAAAAGTAACATCACCGCCACGGTAAGGTCGCTCTTCCATAAAACATACTTAACAAAAGTATAATAGTACAACTGGTTCTTATAGCCCAAAACACATAGGTGGCCATGCACTTAAAGATAACAATGGCGGGACAAGGCCGCCATACCCCCGAATATACAAAGTACCTATAGCATCGTGGAAATATCCATACCAATAAATAAGCTTCCGAGGAATGGAGCTTCGACAGGAATAGTGATCCTAAGAACGAGGATCCTCAATCGCTACTTACCGCGGCATGACGCGGCCAGGAAGTGGTCGACACAATATGTACTAAGTATGTAAAGTGGGAAAATACGTAATATGATATCATAAGTCTAAAAGCAAGCCGAGTCATGGAAGACAATAAAATACCTTTTCTTGTGCCTTACTAACAATGAGAGTGACAAGTATATATACATATATAATCTGCATAAAATAGGAGGCTCATGATCAAAGCAGTGTACCTCGCCGTAGTATCAAAAAGAAACCATCCTACTCGGGACTATTTCACCCGCACGTGGTCCTGTGGACCCGCATGAGGTACTCGCATCGGCCGTACTGCCGGCGTGGGACTATTTCACCCGCGTAAGCCCATAAGGACTCGCACGAGGTATTCCTCGCATCACGGGTAGCAAATCCACTCGAATGGTGGTATAACGATCTTGGGGACTTTCCTCGGATATACTCTTACCAAACAGATGGTATAACGATCTTGAGGGTCACTCGGATATACTCTTACACCGGAGCGGATGGTATAACGATCTTGGGGCTTGCCCGCGGATATACTCTTATCTTGGTGCAGATGGTATAACGATCTTGGATCTCGCCTCGATATACTCTTACATCGGATGGTATGGCGATCTTGGTGGCCGCCGGACATACTCTTACACCGGGAGGTGGTATGGCGATCTTGGGGCTTGCCCGCACATACTCTTACCCTATCTCAAATCATTATCATATCATAAATAAGTTAAGCAAACTTATAACTTCTTTTAGTCTTGTTCATATACTCTCTCATTTTAGTTTATTTAAGGCACTTCATCATATCTTTAAATAAAAGCAAACCGGGAATTTAACCCAAGTACTACATACCTCATCTCTTTCAAAAGTGACTCTTCTTTATACATAAAGCCTTTGGGCAATTGATGTCTTTAAATCAAATTGCCTCTTCATGTAATTATCTTACTTAGAGTAAATCCCTTCTCATTAACCTTTTATGAAGCTAATAAACCAACTTCCCATAAAGTCGTTATATTAACTCTATACTTTAGTAAAATCATACTTTCCCTTAACCAAGGGACTTATACATTCTTAAAACGAAACAAGTCATTTTATACTCAAAACAAGTAAGAATACTAAATCGTATGCGTCTACCGTACTACATAGTTTTATCTATTCATGCTCAAGAGATAGAAAAACTTCACATACCTCTTTGGTCAATCCACTTGCCAAGTCCAAACTACCGCAAGTAATATTTCAACCTATAATAGTCATGATACGTTTATTAACCTCTAATCTTAATGTAGAACAATCCAAGTTCAAAGTCACTAAATTCTAAGGAAAATTGGGCAGCATTTCCTTTGTTTCTACTCACTTTGCCACCTTTCTCAAGGCCGAATTTATCATCAAAAACACCACTTTTAAGGCTCACTCAATCCAACAATTCAAAGGGGATTTCACACCCAAAATTCTGCCCCATAGGTTTACAACAATTCACTTAACAATTCTAAGGTGGTTTTTAGGCTACAACATGCTCATAATTTCTTCTTAACCCATTCTTCATATCCAAACCACATTTACTTGCATGCAATGACTCTAAGTGCATTATTTTACTACCACAAGATCTTGCTTTCTAAGCATGCAACACTAGAACTAAGTTTAAAGGAAGAAATGTTACCTTAAAGTTTTAGCCAAAACTTATTCCAAATATTGCTAGCTTCCTTGCCAAGAACACTACCACAACAATGCCAACAAGCTAGCTACAAGCTTCCTTTTCTTGTTCTTAACTTTCAGATTTTTCTAAGGGTTTTTAGAGAGAGAGAGAGAGAAGATGAAAGATAGAAAATGTCCAAGTCTTGGTCATTATATTGAATTCAACAGAAAATCAGATTGGGGGGAACACGTGTCACCCAACCATGGTCTCTTTAAAACAAAATCAGATTTTCTAAGTTTTTTCCGCCAAATTCGCGGCGGCGCCAGCCGCTACCGGCCCATGCGCTGAAACCTCCGCAGCCTTTCGGCGCCGCGCTCGCTGTCCCGAGCCGCGCGCTGCAACTTCAGCGACCCTCGATTTTTAGGCGCCATGCCTCGCATCCGCGCCGCCTCGCCGCTTTAGTCCGAAACGCATTTCTGCCCGACTGCGCGCTGAACTTGTAACTCTCATAACTTTCTACTCCGACGTCCTATCGACGAACGGTTGGTTGCGTTGGAATCCAGACTCAACGAACTACGCCCTAGGCCTTTAAAACACTTAGGAACTCTCAATGTACCGGGTCATAACCCGCCTCAAAGTTGACTAAAAACCGTCCGGAACGACCCGTCAACCTGTCCTTCGGAAATTTTAAGTCTTACATACTTTCGTACGTTTCCATACGTAGGGTCAGAACTACGGGGTATAACATTATCCACCGCCACCACCACCATTTTAACCAAAGTTTGTAAGTGTCTATTTCTTTTACTGTCTTTGAGTCTACACACATTGGGGACAATGTGTGATTTAAGTTTGGGGGTGTTTTATTTGTGTGTCATGTTATGTTTTAGTTAAGTCTTTTTGATTGTTTTATGTGTATTTTGAGTCACCAAAATTTTTCTTTTCTTTTTGAGTCATAATTACCTGTCAAAGATCATTATGCTGTAGTTGCTAGAAACACCTAGTGAAGCAAGGTGGAATAATGTAAAGGAATTGAAGCAACTATCTAAACACTTAGGTTAGATATGCCAAAAACTCACGTAACTGCCTAATCGAGTTTCTTGCTTGAGTTATGCATGCTAAATGATAAATGATTATGTGTTATGATTGCTTGCTATTTGAGGCGAAATAGTTGGGATATGCATGTTAGGGAGATGACTCAGGCATTTCTTTGATAGCCAATTCTCACCATTCTTTTCTATCCTGTACTTTAAAAATATCCCTAGTCTGCCCCATTGAGCCTAAATTTGAAACTTCTTCTTTGACACCCTATATTTCCACAAATTGTACCATAAGTGAAAGTATGAAATAGTGGAATACATGGTGTTAAAAAAAAGACAAAAAGAGTGAATAAGTCTGTGCACCCCAATACAAAAGTAATAAGAAATAGGCAAAAGCCTAAGTTTGGGGGTGCTTGTCATTATTATATACTTCACTCTCCCAAAACAAAAGAGGGGAAAGATAGAATCGAAATGAAGAAAAGAACAAAAAGAAAAGGGAAATACGGAAAAGCTAAAGAGCTTATGGTACATAAAAATGAGCCTAAATGCCTATTTTTACCAACCCCTACCTAAGCCTACATTACAACCTTTAAAGTCCTGAAGATCTCTTTTATGCGTATCCAGAATTAGTGGAGAATAGCAAGTAAGCATGCCATAGGAATTCTTGAATTTACATGCATAATTTAGTATATTGACGTCCATTAAGCATGATAATATGAGTTTGCGAAATATCTAGCTTCATGTGCTTAGTGTGCTGAACTTTCATGTTATATGTTCCTGCATATTATTTCGCTAACCTTCATGTTTTTCTAGTTAACACTCATGCAGCAAAAGTGATCAATGGCAGTGAGTCTTTTTAACTTTTGTTCTTTGAGTCTTTTATTTTATTTCTTTCTATCTTTGCTCGAGGGCGAGCAAAGGTTAAGTTTGGGGGTATTTGATCGGTGTATTTTATATACACCTTTTGAGTCAGTTTTAGTGAGTCTTTTGTCCCATTTTGCACATATAAGTGTCGTATTAGGATAGTTTTTCTTTCTTTTGAGTCAAAGTGGTTAAAATTGCCAAATGGCGGAAAAAGAGCAAAAAGAGGAGCAATGGAAAAAGAGAAAGTGGCGAACGAGGAAAAATCGAGACGGCGCCGCGCCTCCTGCAAAGCGGCCGCGCGGCGCCAAAGATTCGTGAGAAGGTGCGAAGATCCAGCGCCACGGCGCCTCGACCTAAGCAGGCCGCGACGCCTACATCCGAGAAGCCACAGATGCACGCGCGCTACCGCCAGATATCGGCGCGGCGCGAAACAACCGGACGGATTGCGCGCCGCGGCTCGCTCTGCGGGCAGCGCGCCGACGCGAAAAAATAGTTTTTCAGACGGATTTTGGGTCGCTGCAGGAAAAGTTGAGGCGGTTTTCACCTATAAAAGGAGAACCTTAGGCTTTTTAAGGGTTCCTTCTTGCACAACACAAAACTTTTTGCTTGGAGATGGACACCATTAGTTTAGTAATTTCTTTTCCCTTTCTTGTTCTTTATTTCGCTTTGCATGATGAACATGGAATTAGTTCTTGTCAGGTCAATGGCTAGAAACTAATTCTCTTATAGGTCTTTCTATGTTGAATTTCTTGAAACTTATGTTATAAATTAATGCATGCTTATGGTTATTTTTCTTATTGAGAGATCTATCCAATAATTGAGTTGAATTCTTGGTAATTAATTGACAACTAATTATCACTATATGATTTCTAATCAGTTACGAAGGGGATTGTGAATATCTTTGTAAGTTGGGTAGACATTCTTGGATTGGGGATGAAAATACCTCAATTATTTATGTAAGCGTTGATGAGAGGCTTAACAACCCTAATTTTGCGCATTGTGCGTGACGGTCAACTAGGTTTCGCTCTTAATCCTCCCGTAAAGTTATCCTTATCACGAAAGGTAGGTAAGGTGCGATCATCGGGGTTGAGTGTTTATATAACCCTAACGGGAGTATAAAACGATTTCGTAAACCTGCTTTCTCCAAAAGAAGAATACCATAAGTTAATGCATTAGTAAGTAGCATAAGCGGATAGCAAGGATACATGGAAGCCCTATTCCCATCACATCTGAAGTAAATCTTTATATTTTACATAGTTTTCATAATTCTTAGTTATAAACAACCAAATCAATTATCAATTCGCCAAATAGATACTAGAAAATAGATAGTTGGTACTTGAACCCTAATCCCAGAGGACGATATTCGGTCTTATCAAAGACTATACTACTTGTCACGATAACGTGCACTTGCGTTTAAAGTGTGTGCATCTTACCGCGCATCAAACTTCCAAATACTTCAAGAGGAAGAAGAAATCTTACCTTAGTTTTTAGCCAATACAATCCACTAGTTTCGGCCACCACCACTTCCCTTTGCACCACTTCTTCAAGTTAGAACAACACACATGTATCCCCTACTAGCTTGTAACCATCTTACTTTCTTGTTATTCTTCAAAAAGTTCATTTCCAAGCTTAGGGTTTCAAGAAGTTTCTTGGCCAAAACTGTGACCAACAGTTTTAGAAGGTTAACTTGGCTTAGAACTTGGTTAAGAACCTTAATCATGGAAAATAAGTTAACTTTGTTCTTCACTTGGCCATGGATTTCGAAAATGTGAAGGTAAAGGGAGAGAGAAGAGAGTTTGGATGGTTAAGATATTTGTGAACAAAGTCTTGCAAGACTTGAATATATCTATGTAGCACAAGTGGAGGGGGACCCAAGTAGACCCACTTGTCCAATTGTCTTTCCCTCCACAATATATCTTTCACACTTAGCCAAAATTCCAAGAATTTTCGATGGACACCCCCCAAAATTGTGAAAATTTTCGATTGGCTCAACTCTTAAAGCTAAGATTTAATAATACAATCCTAAGTCCATAACTCCATTTGGGAAGAATTCAACCACTAATATTAATTCTCATCGTCACATTTTTTTGTACCCAAAATTTTTCCATATAGAAAATGTAAATATACCTTCCTTCCAACATTCAAATCTTATTTCCTTACTTACGTTCTCACTTTTATGCCCTGGAATTACGGGATGTAACATTCTTCCCCCCTTAGAAACATTCATCATCGAATGTTCATCAATGGTCTCAAGCTATACCAATTTCGGCATAGTCTCCTTTAACTATACCTACCAACCAATATACAGCAAACCATAGATGCCTCACAGGGCCACAATATAACACAGTCTCATTCATAAATCAAAATAGTCAAATAGGGGATGGAATTACTTGTAGGCATAGGGGACAAGTGAGGATACTTCTCCTTCACCTTACTACTCATATCCATAAGCGCCATTGGCCTCTTTTCAACTGTTTAGGTGCTAATCTAGAGCTTTACTCATTGTTACTTCTGTTTACACACTTTCTGAAAGGTATGACTGCATATGTTGTGGAACCGATGCTTCATATTTTTAGATCCAATTCACTATGTTACATGATCCAATGGCTTGTCAAGCTTTCTTGTCTTATCATTACTAGGTCTCTCATCGACCGAGTGCCCATTCGTCTTACCTTTATATTTCCATTTCAAGCTGCATTGGGGGTATCTTATTTCAAGTATTTCTCATATTATCTTCCTGATTAAGGCAACCTTAATGAGCCCATGAGATGTAGCAAGCAGTTCCTATAAATGTATTTCAGCTTATTCAAAATCGTACAACAGTTCATAAGGTGCCAACTAACTCATCTTAACTGGTTATCAACGTACCACAAAATGTGTATCATTTTGTACTAGCAAGTTACAATATCTTAAGAACAACAATTAAAGAAAGCCATAGTTCGCAGCAATAACAATAAGTGTAGAGAACTTAATAACTCAGCCAACAAGATATAACCAACTCATACCATTTCATTCCTACTTATTCATTGTTTTCACATTTCTTACAGCCATTCTTCGACTGTTCCATAGTTCTCGTCCTCAATTACCCATAACACACTATTGTTATCCATAGGTTATGTAGAATTGTAACATGTTGCACCACGTAGCCGAAGCTGAGGACCTTACCAGTCCAATCTCTATAACATACCTTAGCTTACTAACCTTGATACATGTAATTCTTCATAATACGCCGTATCACCTTTTAGTCGTTAGCATATTGTATTTCCTTTGTAATCAAAGTCACATTCATAAGGTCCTATTACAGTTTCCTCTAGCATTCTAATCAGCAAGAGTCATCGTAAAATGTGTGGATCTTTATAACCTACTAAACCTCCCAATAATGTCTTATGTTTTTCATTTGTACCACTTATACTCATCTTATTATTACTTTGCGCATCCACTTGAGACACTTCGGAATGTCGTGGCCATGGCTGCCACACTAAACCAACTCCAAGTACCTCCAAATGATGCTTAACATAAAAATCATTCAAAGGTCTTATTTCCAGTTTCAATACTATCTCCAACTTTTAACTACACAAGTTACTTATACTCAATCCAAGGAATCATCACCTCTAATATACTTCATATACACTATGTACTTTAACCAAGATCATACATACAACATTTTACTCCAGAAATGCCTTGTATATCTAAGGTCTCAACGATTGTCTATTATTCTAAGATCCTCAATTATTTCATGCCCCCAGCTTACATTATCCCTCCCCGTATACGGGTAAGATAACTTCTCATAATCTCAATATCATGTCGTCTTAACCATAACAAACCTATTCACCCCATACAAATATTATTCGTACATATCACTTAAGCATACAACACAACTTAATCTAACAAAATGGTATGCCATTAAGTCAATTAAACATGATCTTCTAAGAGTTCATCACCATCTCAGAAAGCTCATCACCTCATAAATATTCTAAATTAGCACACCCAATATGCCTTGATGTGGATTCATTAAACTGTTTCATACCTTCCAAGCAATTATTAAAGCTTAAATAACTCATGATAACCCACCATCACTTCAGGCAACACACACATGACCCTAATAAATATGTTCGTATTGATGTGCATCATTATCACACCAACTATACAACAATTTTATCAACTTGTATACCAAATCCACATATTCCCCTTCTGGGCGCTGTCGCTTTCTTTGGAGGCATAGCTGCAACCACAATAATTTGTTAGGGAGGGACTATCCTAACAACATAGATCTATCGCACGATCTTTGAGATGAAAGAATAGAAACCAATCATAAATGTATTGTAGCCTCCTGTTTATGGGTGTGGTGCACAACACACTGATAACCAAGACTCTACTGCACATGGTATGTAGACATTCCAGAGACTAATTGTTCTGATACCACTTTTGTCACAACCCGAGCCGACGGGTCCACGACTGGTGCCCTACCTGGGCACCCTTATACCCACACATCACATATAGCCAGCGGAAGCTTAAAAAAACTCACAATCTCATATCAAAAGGGATCCTATCCCATGAACTGTGATAACAACTCGAATAATAAAACAGACAAGCCGACAAGGCCGCCACTGTACATAAAATTTTCCAAAATGAGTTACAGCATATACATGTCCAAATACATATATGATGCGCGATTTATACACACGCTTAATGCAAGTGCACGTATCGTGACAAGTAATATAGTCTAGGTAAGATCGAATATCGTCCTCAGGGACTGGTTTTCAAGTACCGATTATCTATGTTTTAGTTTCTATTTGGTTAACGTTAATTGATTTGAAATTCTAGACTAATAATGCAGGAAATAAACTATTTAAGAAAATACTTTGAATTAAATCAGTTATGATGGATAATTAGGGCTTCTAAGATCATCAACTATCCGCTCGCTTTTAATCGTTAATGCAACAATTAACGTTCTTCTTCTATGTTGAGATAACATGTTAACTAAGCCATTTTATACTCATGTAAAGGTAATATAAACACTCAACCCCAATGGAGAACCCTTCTATCTTTCGATGACAAAATTGACTACAAAGGAGGATTAAAAACAATAACCTATTAAGCTACACAAGTATCGGGGTACTTTCATCCACGATTTAAACCTATGTTTATTCAACTATAGCATATTCACAATCTCCCCTTTCGGATTTCGATTAGAACTCATATAAGTGATGATAACTAGTGATCAATTAATTATCAAGCAATCAAAATAATTATTGAATAAACCTCAACAATAATAAGAAGAAACCAAAACATGCATTAATTCATAAGAACGCGGTTCAAGTGATTCACAAGGAAATCCCTAATAAAGTAATTAGCTCCTAGCCATTGTCATGCTAAGAACTAATACAATCTCCATACATGAACTGAAATAAACAAAGAAAAGAGAAAGAAAAGAAAAAATACTTGAACTAGGTCTCAAATCTTCGCCTCCTAGAGTTGTGTTGTATGTACAATGGTGAATGAATCCCCTAATGATGTAGAGACTATTTATAGCCCAAGAATCTTTTAGGTCAAATGTTAGAGATTATGTAGGTAGGAAAAGATATCCCTTTTGGACCCTGAAAACGTGTCAAATTCAGCCCAAAACGTCAAAAATACCGCGTCGGGCGCTTCTACAGATCGGCGCGCCACTGAAAAACCTGCAATAAATCAACTTTGAATATTCACAGGCGCTGGCTGGCGGCCAAGCGCGCTCGAGGCGTTCATGATTGCTTCGTCGTCCCTTTTTCATCCGGACTTCGTCTGATATCCTCTATACTTTCTGAGACTTCTTAGACTTCATTTATTGGCCCTTTTTGTGTGCAATTTCATCTCAATTAAGCTCATTTTCTCTTCTTTTCGCCATTTCTCCATTTCTGACCGCTGTGACACAAAAGAAAGGAAAACGACCCTAATACTGTACTACATATCAACAAAATGAGTAAAATACTAACTAAAAATGACTCAAAAAGTGTATATAAAATACACCGACCAATATACAACCCACACTTGTCTATAGACCTCTAAGAGTTTGAAAATGAAATGTGACGGGATAAGGCCCCGCCGTACCCTGAATATACACAAGTCTATAATCAAAGACATGTATCAAATGACAAGCTCCGGAACAAGAGAGCTATCTCAACAAGCTGGGCAAGGATCCTAAACTTGAGGATCACCAACTGAGTACCTATACCTGCGGGCATGAACGCAGCCCCCCAAAGGGGGTCAGTATAACAACGTACCAAGTATGTAAACATAAAGTACAATAATTAAGATCATAACTGTACAAATGATGACATGGACAAGTATGATGATCA
This sequence comes from Przewalskia tangutica, assembly GCA_029844215.1. Classification (NCBI taxonomy): domain Eukaryota; kingdom Viridiplantae; phylum Streptophyta; class Magnoliopsida; order Solanales; family Solanaceae; genus Przewalskia; species Przewalskia tangutica. Next base: position 12,729,768 of record CM056726.1, read on the forward strand.
AAATACCAGTACCACTGCACCACTGTGCCACTGTATAACTGTACCATTGTATAACTGTACCACTGTACCACTTAAAAATGAGAGTCAACTGTGCATTTTAAAACAAATGAGAGTCATATCAAAATCATGCATGTCTGACCCTATAATCAACATATATATATATATATACACATATATATAACGCATGAGTATCTTGTACTCGCATCACGAATACATGTCCATGGAATCAAATATAACCGCATGAGTATTTTGTACTCGCATCATGGATACATGTCCATGGAATCAAATATAACCGCATGAGTATCTTGTACTCACATCATGGATACAGGTCCATGGAATCAAATATAACCGCATGTGTATCTTGTACTCGCATCATAGATACATGTCCATGGAATCATATGACCGCATGAGTATCTTGTACTCGCATCATAGATCTTGTCCACGGAATCAAATATAACATTGTCGGCCCAATCGTGGGACTCGGCGAAGTAATGAAATAACACTTTCACGAATAGCTATCACGAGCAACCATATGCAATTTAAATCACCACTTTGACTCTCCATATAATCTCTTTAAAATGAACTTTCATTTTAGAAAAATCAAGGAACTAGCACTTGTAGAATCAATGCACTTTCACTTTTAAAATCAAGACACTTTCACTTTTTAAAATCAAGACACTGTCATATCATATACTACTAGAAAGTAGAACTCAATGGAATTACGCACGTCCGTCGTACACCCATTACATATGAATAAGAATCATGTCAAAAGAAGAAGGATAGTTCACATACCGCTTGTCGTCTGTACCAACTCGATAATTTAAGTTTGTCTCGCTCCTCTGGCTAACATTGTGGAAATATTTAAATGGTGATACCATATTCGAATTTGCCTAATTAATCCTTATATGAACCGTGAGTAATTTATCTCTTTATTAAAGATCTTATCTAATCAGTTGTGAACTAGCAAATGTAAAATAAACTGGTTATATCTTAGTTTCTATGCAGATGGATGTCATTCTAATCATTTTAATATAACTTGATTGTCGATACATTTTTCATTTAACGTTGCAATGGCTTGTTTTAACCCGTCTATTAAAACGTACCTAATTATTTATTAAACCGGTTTCAGCATGTAATACTTTGACATCGCTCATATATGCCTTAATAAGGACTCAGGAACAATTTAGACATGCTTTCAGCATAGAGTCAATAACATGAATACTCCTTAACTTCTAAGAGTAGAATAATTGTTGAAACAATACCACAATTATGGTTCATACGTAGAATATGCCAAAGAAAGAAGGAAGAGGTTCACATACCTTATTGAAGACTAACCAACATGATAAGTAGAATACGTCCCAATTAGTACTTCAACATATAATCACAATAACACGTCTATCAACTTCATGAACACTAGTATACGCTATACCACATAATGACTCTCCTTTCATATAAAAATTCGGGCAACACTTCTCCTATTTATACATACTTTTCCACCTTACAAATAAGGCCAATAACATCAATAACCAAGAAGCAATTAAGGGAACAACCAAACAGCAACCAAGGTGACCTATTTCATTCATATAAAACAGTCCATAAAAATAGTCAATATTCCAACAATAATGAGGGTAAAATATGAAGCTTTCTACACCTTTCTATACCCTTATTCCTTTAGGGCATACGTTAGCAATTTACCACATTAACCATGCATAATGGTAACTGAATTCCCAACTTTATACACGTATAAAACAGTCCCTAAAATAGCACAACAACGTCCCACAGTTTCATACAGTTTTTCGGCCAACAACCAAACCAAAGCCCTTTCCATAACTCCTTATAATCTAATTCACATTTCAACACATTTATATAAACTATAACAACTTGTAATAACAATATTTCTTTTATTTTAACATGCAAGTAGTGACGATAATAACAACAATAACCAACGAATCCAACAATACCAAAAATTGTCCACAATCGGCTAACATGCCAAAATTGTGACATGCACTTCTTATTCTCCATTTTACTTAACACAAGTTCATATCTTAACTATAACATCATGTAACTTCCAAATACTTTAAGAGGAAGAAGAAATATTACCTTAGTTTTTAGCTAAAACAATCCACTAGTTTCGGCCACCACCACTTCCTTTTGCACCACTTCTTCAAGTTACAACAACACACATGTATCCCTACTAGCTTGTAACCATCTTACTTTCTTGTTATTCTTCCAAAAAGTTCATTTTCAAGCTTAGGGTTTCAAGAAGTTTCTTGGCCGAAACCGTGACCAACAGTTTCGGAAGGTTAACTTGGCTTAGAACTTGGTTAAGGAACTTAATCATGGAAAATAAGTTAACTTTGATCTTCACTTGACCATGAATTTCAAAAATGTGAAGGTAAAGGGAGAGAGGAGAGTTTGGATGGTTAAGATATTTGTGAACAAAGTCTTACAAGACTTGAATATATCAAGTGTATGTAGCACAAGTGGAGGGGGACCCAAGTAGACCCACTTGTCCACTTGTCTTTCCCTCCACAAAATATCTTCCACACTTAGCCAAAATTCCAAGAATTTTCGATGGACACCCCCCAAAATTGTGGAAATTTTCGATTGGCTCAAATCTTAAAGCCAAGATTTAATAATACAATCCTAAGTCCATAACTCCATTTGGGAAGAATTCAACCACTAATATTAATTCTCGTCGTCACATTTTTTTGTACCCAAAATTTTTCCTTATAGAAAATGTAAATATACTTTCCTTCCAACATTCAAATCTTATTTCCTTACTTACGTTCTCACTTATATGCCCTGGAATTACGGGGTGTAACAAGTGGGGGCCATGTTGGATGCGGGCTACTGGAAATGGCCTTGCATGAAGTGGACTTGCTGCTAGTATTGGCTAGCCGAGGGGCTGGAGCTGGGCCCAACAACCTGTGTTGAGCATACTGATTGAAGGACTACTTGTACTGAAATTATGGGGGCGCCGCGGTGCCCTGCTGGTACTGTTGAGGCGCCACGGCCCAACTGTTCTGCGAACCGTGATGTGGATGCTGCTGCTGGTTCTGCTGACCGCGACCCTTTCCACGACCACGTCCTCATCTGCCACCGCGGACCTTGCCACTCTTGTCGCGATTGAGAATTTTTCGACGGTGTTTGGCCGGCAAGAACTTTATTTTGGGGTTGCGTTTCGACAACTAACACCTTCTGATTGTGCTCATCCTGCTTATCAGACGGGTTTCTTCGAACAACAACTGCGAGCGAGCTTTGTTAAAACTGGGTAACGGATCCACCTGTTGAATCATGGTGGCCAAAGTATTATATTCGCCTTTCGGAAGGCCTGCAATCAATTGTAACACCATTTTAGTTTCCGAGTCGGGCGTGCCGACATGGGAGAGTTGATCCGCCACACGTTTTAATTGTTTGTAGTACTCAGTCATGTTGGAGAAATTATCAAGACGTGTGTTGTTAAATTGTTCCTCCAAATACACAGCGCGTGTGTGTTTGTTATCTTGAAATATTTCCTCCAAACGAATCCACAAGTCGCCGGCTGAGGCGTCGGTTTTCATGATAGTGAGAAGGAGATCTTTGGATATAGTGGCATATATCCACTGTTTAACCACGATATCGAGACGTCGCCATGTTGTTGTTATACCCCGTGGTTCGGGCCGTGCGAGAAATTAGAGAAACACGTTCAGGGGCCTCAGAGCCGCGGCGCCGGAGGCAGGGCCGCGGCGCCAAGGCGGGTGAAGTGCGGTGAGGCGCTGAAGTTCCAGCGCCGCGGCGCCGAAAGATCCGAGGGTCCGCAGGAATGCAGCCATGCGCCGGAAGCGAAGGCGCCGAGGCGGGAAATTTGGGCGGAAAAACTTAGAAAATCTGATTTTTGTTTTAAAAGGGGCCATGGGAGGGTGACAAGTGTCCCCCCCATCTGATTTTCAGAATGCATGCAATATAATTGACCAAGGCTTGGTCACTTTTCCATCTTTCATCTTTACTCTCTCTCTCTCTCTCCAAAGCTTGAGCTCCCCCTTCTCTCTAAAACCTCAAGAAGTGTTCTAGCCTAAGAAAATCTGAAAAGTTAAAGGCAAGAAGGAAGCTTGTGACTAGCTTAGAAGTGCTATTGTGGTGGTGTTCTTGGAGAAAAGGCTAGCAAGGTGTTGGAATAAGTTTGGCTAAAACTTAAGGTAACATTTCTTCTCTTGTAGTTGGTATTGGGTGTTGCATGTTTAATAGGAAGAACTTGTAGTTGGAAAAATGCACTTAGAGTAGTTGCATGTAAGAAATGGGGTGTGATTATGAAAGAATTGGTTAGGGGGATTTTATGAGCATGTTGTTGCCTAAATACTACATTAGACTTGTTGGGTTAGTTGTTGTAACTTGTGGGGCTGAATTTTTACACACCAAAGTTTAGGTGTGTAATCCCCTTGGTGTTGGTTGGTTGTTGAGCCTTAAACATGTCATTTGAGCGTTAAAAATCGACCTTGGAAAAGGTGGCAATGTATGTAGAAACAAAGGAAACGCTGCCCAATTTTCCGTAGGAAATTGGTGACTTTAACTTGGAAAAATTCTGCATTGTAATTAGAGCTTGATAAACGTATTGTGGTCATTTTAGGTTGACATACTACGCATGTAAATGGACTTAGCTTGTGGATTGACCAAGAGGTATGTGGAGCTTTCCTATCTCGAGCATGATTAGTTGTACCTATGTAGTACGGTAGACGTCAAGATTTGGAAATCTTCGTTTGTTATAAGTATTTGATACTTGCTTCGCTTTAAAAGAAAAGTATAAAAATCCTCGACTTAAGGGAATGTGTTTTACTATTGTTTAACTCTAATGTAACATGACTTTATGGGAGTTGGTTATATTAGTTTGTGAAAGTTTAATGGAGAAAGGTTTTGATGATTTGAACTTGTGGAAGGAAAATGGTTCTAAGGCATGAATTGCCTAAGGTTTTACAAGAAATGAAGTCACTTAATTTAGAAGCTTGAGATAGTTTTAAAAGGAAATGTGACTTGTTTGAAAAGAAATCGTAACTTGATACTATGGTGATTAGTATCTTGGGATTTTTTTTGTATAAAAAGAGTTATTTCTTAAAAGGTTAGAGGTACATGATACTTGGGTTAAATTCCCGAATTTTTATTAAAAGACATGATCGTGCCTTAGGTATACTAAAATGAGAGGATGTATTAATACTATTAATAAGAAGTTAGGTGATTCTTAACTTGCTTAAGTTATGATAGGCAGTAGTGCTTATGTTGTGATGTGATAGTAGGTAGTGCTTATGTTATATTTAATAGCCGGATGAGCTATGTTATATATATTCATATTGTTACTGTAAACCCCGAGTTATTATTTATGCCATGGATTTGCTACCCATGACGCGAGTCGCGCGCTTGTACTCATACGGATCCGACCATAGGATCCATGCGGTGAAATAGTCCCACGCGAGTACGCCGATGGTTTCATGCGGATCCACAGGATCCATGCGGTGAAATAGTCCCACGCGTGAAACAGTCCCACGACGAGGCGGATGACCTCATGCGGGTCCACATGACCTATGCGGTGAAATAGTCCCGAGTAGGATTGTTTAATGATACTACCGCAGGTACCTGTTTTGATCATGAGCCTCCTATTTTTATGCTATAAAATGTATACTTGTTACTCTCATTATTAGTAAGACACAAAGGCAACATAATTTGGTTTTATCTATAACTTGAGTATTTTGGACTTATGATATTACTACGATTTTCCGCTTTACATACTGCATGCGTTACAGATCGACCCTTCCTGGCCGCGTCATGCCGCAGGTGAAAGCGGTGGTAGATCCTCATTCCTAGGATCTTGTACTGTGTGTCGTGAGCTCCATTTCTTCTGAGGCTCGACTTTTGGTATGGTTCTCCCCGAGTCGTTGATATTTTGTACATTCAGGCATGACGGGCCCCGTCCCGTCATAGTGTTATTCATTCTTAGAGGCACGTAGTCTTGTCAAAACTTGGTTCAAGGATGTAAATCGTCGTTTATGTACTTTTGGGTTAGCCATTTTGGGCTAGACTATTCTATATCTTAATGGTTGTTTATCTTGAGTTTACATTCCGGTTTTCTCGATGTTGTGTCACTAGGGTGCCCGTTAAGGCACCGGTCACGTCCGGTTGGGTCGTGACAAAAGTGGTATCGAGCGCTTAATCCTCGGAAAGAGTCTACAGCCGCATTTAGTAGAGTCTTGATTATCGGTGTGTTGTGCACCACATCTATAATCGTGAGGTCGCAGGATATTTAGGATTGGTTCCCATTCTTTCACTCTAAGATCGTGCAATAAGCCGTGCTATAGGTTGAATTTCCTCCGACGTATTTTTCCTCAGACGCTTATGTCTCCGCAAGGCAACCGCAGCCGTATGGCAAGGCAAGAGAGGGACTACCGCAGGGCACCGAGGGTCACGTGGCACGTGCCCTGGCCCTTACGACGAGTGTTTTGACGGCGAAGTTCTACGACGCCGCCAACCCCAAAGAGAGTCGAGGCGCAGCATGATCGCCGAGACCGCGGACACGAGCCTCGATCCAGCCTGTGGCGAGGATATGGGCTACAAGGAGATAGCGCCATCGCCAGATCGTGGCCGCATGCGAGGATAGGTTGGAGACAGCAGCCTTGCCGCACCGTAGTTCAAACCAGTCGCTAGCCGAGATCGAGAGACTTTTGAGTTGCAGCCACCGTAGTTTTATGGGTCGAGGCACGAGGATGATCCGCAGGAGTTTATCAAGCGATTCTGCAGAGGATCGTGAGGGTGATCGGCTTCGAGACCGAGTCGGTGGTATTAGGTTCGTGATCGGCCGCGGACACCGCAGCTTGATCGGTATGATTCGCGAGCTGCCCCGGGAGCATGCGAATCCATTGTTTGGGACGAGTTCTCAGAGGCGTTACTTGGCCATTTCTTGCCACCGCAGATGGGGAGGGCTCGGGCCGATAGATTTTTGACGCTGAGACAGAATGGGCGGACGGTCCGGGAATACAATGTGGAGTTTGATTCATTGGCTAGGTATGTGCCCGCATCGCAGCGCATACATGGAGGACAGGTGCACCGCTATGTCACAGACTCGATGATCACTTGGCCGAGAGTTGCTCGGGTGGCTCTCGGTACCGGCATGGACATTGCCCGCACGCAGCACATGCTCTCGTGAGGAACGCAGGGCCGACGGATCGACAAGTATCGCAGAAGAGGCCGTGACAGCAGGTCCTCTCGGTAGTTTTAGGGTAGACAACCCCAAAGAAGAAACTGATTTGCACCACACCGGCCCGAGCGCCTCCACCATCTTCGGACGCATGAGTATTCGGAGAAGGACGGGGTTCCGTGGCTTCGGGTTTCGCAGGACCGAGTTCGGTCGATGAGGCCACCTATGCCTCGGTATGGTCGATGTGGTGATTGTCATTATAGGGTGTCGTGTTCCTCCGTGAGCTTGTTATTCTTGCGGCCAGGCCATTTGAGAGAGATTGTCCGTCCAGAGGTGGCGAATATGATGGCTCACCGGCGTGGTCGATGGCCGGATCTTCATCGATGGCGACGCGCCCGAGGCGTGGTATTCACGACGCAGTGCCGCGCAGCGGTCGTGGTAGAGGTTCCAGCCCACGTCCTCGAACCGCATTTATGCTATGTCCACCGCCAGACGCGAGGCGCCACCGATGTCGCCACAGTACATTGTTGGTTTCTTTGTCGTGATGTTTATGCTTTGATAGATCCGAGTTCTACCTCGCCCCATATATCTTCTCATATTCTTTGGTAGAATAGGGATAGAGCCCGAGTCCATAGAATCCTTTGAGGTGGCTACGCCTGGCCTGCTTCGGTGTTAGCCGGCGTATATAAGGCTTGTCCGGTGACTATAGATGGTCGCCGACTTCAGCCGACTTGATAGAGTTGGACATGGCCGACTTCGATGTGATTATGGGTATGTATTGGCTAGCGTCTTGCTATGCCAATGGATCGCAGAGAGGTTAGTTCGGTTCCCGCTCAGCGAGGTTATCGAGTGGAAGGAATACCGTGACGCCGTAGGTAGGTTTATTTCTTACCTCAAGGCTAGGAAGATGGTACGGAAAGGGTATATTTACCATTTGGTTCGGGTATTCGAAATCGAGGTGAGATACCGACCTTCATCGGCCCGGTGGTTAGAGAGTTTCAGACGCTTTCCCGACGAGCTTCCGTATCCTCCCGAGAGGAGATTGAGTTTTGCATCGATTTGGCACCGCACACTCGACCGATATCTATCCCGCCATACGGATGGCACCGCCGAGTTGAAGGAATTGAAGGACCAATGAAAGATTTGTAGAAAAGGCTTTATCAGCCAAGTGTTTCTCCCTGGGAGCACCGTGTTATTTGTAAAGAAGAAAGATGGACGCCGCGTATGTGTATTGACATGCATACCGAACAAGGTAACTATCAAGAATAGATATCCTCCCGTGATTGATGATTTGTTTGACCCGATGCGAAGTGCGAGATGTTTTTCCAAGATAGACTGCGCTCGTTATCATCAGTAGTTAGAGGCGGATATCCCAAGATCGCATTCAGACCCGGTATGGGCACTATGAGTTCGGTGATGTCTTTCGGTTGACCAACGCTCAATGGTATTCATGGATTTGATGAATAGGGTGTTCGAGCCATTCTTGGATATGTTCGTTATAGTTTTCATCGATGATATCTTGGTGTATTCGCGCACGCAGCAGAGCATACTGGTCATTCGGAGACGGTGTCGAGTCCTCGTGACCGGCAATTGTATGCCAAGTTCTCGAAATGCGAGTTTTGGTAGCTTCATGGCTTTCTTAGTACATGTTATCGAGCCGATGGTATTCGGGTTGATACTAAGATTGAGGCGCCAAGACTTGGCCTAAACCCACTACACCGGCAGAGGCGCAACTTTTGGGCCTTGCAGTTATTATCGGAGGTTTGTGAGCGGTTGCTTCTATTTCAAAGACTTTGACTAAGCCGACTCGTGGCGGCTATGTTCGTGGACGGATACTTGTGAGAAAAGTTTCCAGCTAAAGGAGAAGTTGACGATCGCCCGCTTACTCTTCCGGAGGGTTTAGATGGATATGTGGTTTATTGTGGACGCGTCAGTGTCGGGCTTGGGTGCGTCTTTGATGCAGACGGCAAGGTTATAGCTTATGCATCCCGGCAATTAGGAAACATGAGAAGAACTATCCCACACATGACTGAGCCGGCAGCAGTGATTCATGCCTTCAAGATCCGAGACATTATTTATATGGAGTTCATGTGGACATTTACACGCACCACAAGAGTCTCCAGACATCTTCACCGAAGGAGCCGAACTTGCGCAGAGACGGTGGTTGAGCTACTTAAGGATTACGATGTTGATATTCGTACCACCCGCGAAGGCCAATGTAGTTGCAGATGCCCTTAGTCGCAGATCGATGGGTAGTCTATCCGATGTTCGCATGCAGAAAAGGATATGGTCCGAGAGTTACACCGCTTAGCAAGCCTTGGGGTTCGTTGGTTGATTCCGTTAGTAACGGAATTCGGTTCGAGAGGTCGCCGAGTCTTCCATCGTCGAGGAGGTGAAGAGGCGGCGATGAGGATCCGATTTTGGTACGGCATCGAGACGCAGCCTCTCCGTGAAGAGAAGAGTCTATTTGAGGTAGCACCGGACGGGTGCTAAGATTCGAGGGCCGGCCAGGTGTTCCCGATGTGACAGACTTCATCGCCAGATTCTCGGGAGGCACGCAGCGCTCGTTATTCGATTTATCCGGTCGACTAAGATGTACCATGACCTCGTGTGTATTGGTGGGATGGTTTGAAGAGGACGTGGCCGGTTTTGTTGCCCTGTCCTAATTGTCGGCGAGTTAAGGTTGAGCACCGTAAGCGGGGCTATTACAGCTATTGATATTCACGTGGAAGTGGGAGGTGGTCAACATGGACTTTATTACGTGGTTACCTCGCACCCGCAGGAGACATGATTCCATTTGGGTTATTGTTGACAGTCGACGAAATCAGCCCACTTTCTTCCGCCAGACGACGCCAGCCGAGGACTATGCCGATTATATATTAGAGAGATTGTGAGATTGCACGAGTCCCGGTGTCGATTATATCGATAGAGGTGCCCGATTCACGGCAAACTTCTGGAGGTCTTTCCAGAAGGGATTAGGGACACAGGTGAGTCTCAGCACGGCGTTTCATCCTCAGACGGACGGACAGGCCGAGCGCACTATCCAGACACTTGAGGATATGTTGCGGGCTTGTGTTATTGATTTCGGGGGTAGCTGGGAGGATCATCTACCTCTTGTGGAGTTTGCTTATAACAACAGCTACCATTCTAGTGTTCAGATGGCGCCTACGAGGCCTTATACGGGAGAAGTGCAGTCACCGATAGGTTGGTTTGAAGTGGGAGAAGTGCGATTAATCGGGCGATTTGGTTCAAGATGCGATGGATAAGGTGAAGCTTATCCAGGAGCGGTTATTGGCAGCCCAGAGTCGACATAAATCATATGCAGATCATCGGCGTCGACACTTAGAGTTTGAGGTTAATGATTGGGTCTTTCTGAAAGTGTCACCCATGAAGGGTGTGATGAGATTTGGGAGGAAAGGGAAACTCAGCCCAAGGTACATTGGGCCGTATCAGATTGTCCGAAGAGTGGGCAAGGTTGCCTATGAGTTGGATCTGCCGTCCGATCTTGGGGCGGTACATCCAGTTTTTCACGTGTCTATGTTACGGAAATGCGTTGGAGATCCGCTCAGAGTGCACCCGATTCGGGATATCCAGTGTGAGGAGTTGTCGTATGAGGAGAGTCTCATAGCGATACTCGATCGTCAAGTTAGACGACTCGGACGAAGGAGGTGGCTTCCGTCAAGGTTTTATGGCGAACGAGCAGAGAGGAGACGTGGGAAGCGGAGGATGATATGATGAAGAAATACCCACACTTATTCCCTATACCTCCGTGTAACCCCTTTCCTACCGATTGGTGTTAATTTAGTTGATTATGCTTGAGTAATGTTGTGGCTCGGGAGCATTCTTATTTGCAAAGGAATAGTTAAGAAGATATGTTTATATTGTTTTGTGTGAGGCTAGAAGGAACATTCGGGACGAATGTTTCTAAGGGGGGGAGAATGGTATACCCCGTGGTTCGGCCGTCACGAAATTAGAGAAACACGTTCGTGGCCTCAGCCGCGCACCGGAGGCGAGGCCGCGCGCGCCAAGCGCGGTGCGGTGGCTGAAGTTCCAGTACATACGGGAAGCAGGTGCGCGCCGAAAGATCCGGCGTCCGCAGAGTTGCGCGCCGCGGCCACGGAAGCAGCCGCGCCGAGGCGGAAATTTGGGCGGAAAACTTAGAAAATCTGATTTTTGTTTTAAAAGGGGCCATGTGAGGGTGACAAGTGTCCCCATCCGATTTTCGAACGATGCAATATAATTGACCAAGGCTTGGTCACTTTTCCATCTTTCATCTTTACTCTCTCTCTCTCTCTCTCCAAAGCTCGAGCTCCCTTCTCTCTAAAACCTCGAAGTGTTCTAGCCTAAGAAAATCTGAAAAGTTAAAGGCAAGAAGGAAGCTTGTGACTAGCTTAGAAGTGCTATTGTGGTGGTGTTCTTGGAGAAAAGGCTAGCAAGGTGTTGGAATAAGTTTGGCTAAAACTTAAGGTAACATTTCTTCTCTTGTAGTTGGTATTGGGTGTTGCATGTTTAATAGGAAGAACTTGTAGTTGGAAAAATGCACTTAGAGTAGTTGCATGTAAGAAATGGGGTGTGATTATGAAATAATTGGTTAGGGGGATTTTATGAGCATGTTGTTGCCTAAATACTACATTAGACTTGTTGGGTTAGTTGTTGTAACTTGTGGGTTGAATTTTTACACACCAAAGTTTAGGTGTGTAATCCCCTGGTGTTGGTTGGTTGTTGAGCCTTAAACATGGCATTTGAGCGTTAAAAATCGACCTTGGAAAAGGTGGCAATGTATGTAGAAACAAAGGAACGCTGCCCAATTTTCCGTAGGAAATTGGTGACTTTAACTTGGAAAAATTCTGCATTGTAATTAGAGCTTGATAAACGATTGTGGTCATTTTAGGTTGACATACTACGTGCGGTAAATTGGACTTAGCTTGTGGATTGACCAAGAGGTATGTGGAGCTTTCCTATCTCTCGAGCATGATTAGTCAGACTACGTAGTACGGCAGACGTCAAGATTTGGAAATCTTCGTTTGTTATAAGTATTTGATACTTGCTTCGCTTTTAAAAGAAAAGTATAAAAATCCTCGACTTAAGGGAATGTGTTTTACTATTTTTTAACTCTAATGTAACGGCTTTATGGGAGTTGGTTATATTAGTTTGTGAAAGTTTAATGGAGAAAGGTTTTGATGATTTGAACTTGTGGAAGGAAAATGGTTCTAAGGCATGAATTGCCTAAGGTTTTACAAGAAATGAAGTCACTTAATTTAGAAGCTTGAGATAGTTTTAAAAGGAAATGTGACTTGTTTGAAAAGAAATCGTAACTTGATACTATGGTGATTAGTATCTTGGGATTTTTTTTGTATAAAAAGGAGTTATTTCTTAAAAGGTTAGAGGTACATGATACTTGGGTTAAATTCCCGGATTTTTATTAAAAGACATGATCGTGCCTTAGGTATACTAAAATGAGAGGATGTATTAATACTATTAATAAGAAGTTAGGTGATTCTTAACTTGCTTAAGTTATGATAGGCAGAGTGCTTATGTTGTGATGTGATAGGCGGTAGTGCTTATGTTATATTTAATAGGATGAGCTATGTTATATATATTCATATTGTTACGTAAACCCCGTTATTATTTATGCCATGGATTTGCTACCCATGATGCGAGCGCGCCAGTACTCATACGGATCCGACCATGGATCCATGCGGGTGAAATAGTCCCACGCGAGTACGCGATGGTACTTCATGCGGATCCACAGATCCACGCGGTGAAATAGTCCCACGCGGTGAAACAGTCCACGACGAGGCGGATGACCTCATGCGGGTCCACATGACCTATGCGGGTGAAATAGTCCCGCGAGTAGGATTGCTTAATGATACTACGCGAGGTACCCTGCTTTGATCACGAGCCTCCTATTTTTATGCTATATAAATGTATACTTGTTACTCTCATTATTAGTAAGGCACACTGCAACATAATTTGGTTTTATCTATAACTTCGGTGTATTTTGGACTTATGATATTACTACGATTTTCCGCTTTACATACTGCACGTTGTGTCGACCCCTTCCTGGGGTGCGCTCATGCCGCAGGTGGAAAACAGTGGTAGATCCTCATTCCTGTGATCTTGTACTCAGTGTCGTGAGCTCCATTTCTTCTGAGGCTCGACTTTTGGTATGGTTCTCCTGTAGTCGTTGATATTTTGTACATTCAGGGCATGACGGCCCCGTCCGTCATAGTGTTATTCATTCTGTAGGCTTGTAGTCTTGTCGAACTTGGTTCGTTAAGGATGTAATCGTCGGTTTATGTACTTTTGGGTTAGCCATTTTGGGCTAGACTATTCTATATCTTAATGGTTGTTTATCTTGAGTTTACATTCCGCTGGTTTTCTCTGATGTTGTGTCACTAGGGTGCCCGGGTTAAGGCACCGGTCACGGGTCCGGGTTCGAGTCGTGACAGTTGTGTCATCGATCTCCGGGGGGCGAGGAACAGAATCGTCGATGTGATCAAGCACGTGGTAAACACATGCATTAATTTTGAAGAGTTCGACCCACGACCAGTATTGACCATCTTCCTGATCAAGAATGAGAGGGATGAAATTATTGATGTTTGTAACAGCGAGAGCCGGATGGAAAGATGGTGATGAATTGGTGGTGGGAGGTGTGGAAGCGGAAACGTCAGAAAGTGTGGAAGATTAAAGAATACCCATTTAGATAAGAGAGGAATAGAGAAGAAGAGAAACCAAGAATTTTTGGTATAGGGCCGCGGCGGATCCCGAAGGGGGGGGGGGGGGTTGCCGGCGGCTTGGAGAAAAAAATTCTAGCGTTCTAGCGTTTTGGCTCTTGATACCATGTAAGATGATATTAATCTCCCTTGAGGAGTCTTTCTCATTAATATCAATATATATAGTGTACAATATTCATCCCTTATACAATAGGAATTATAGTCCTAATTACAAGAGGAATCATAATCTTACCATAATTATATTTACACAATATATAGAATATATTCTAATTATGGATAGGAATTTTATATTCATCACTATACACGTTTATAAAGGTTGAAGATTAATTTGTTACAATAGGTTAAAATACTAATAATATAAAAATACTTTACATAGGCAACGGATATAATTAAATTAAATCCTACAAACTAACACTAATCCACAAACAACAATATCTTACTCTATTTCTTCTCTATTTCTCGTTGCTGATGAAGTTTCCTAGGGGGACAAATTTTAGTACCTTAGCTGTTGCCAATTAGAGGACAACAAATCCGTACAAAAAAAGGATCCTTCCTGTCCTTTTTCCTAAGAGATCTCAGATCTCAATTATTAATCCATTTTCTCATCACCCAAACAATCCTTTCTGTATTTAACTATAAATACAATGCAACATTTAGCTGTAACAAATGTATTAATCCCATATCGAAAGTTCAAACTTCAACAATATCTTCAATAATCACTTAATTTGCTCCAAGAAAACTCAATATGGCACTCCCAAATTTTGATGCTCTAAGAGACTTGCACGACTCGGCCAACGACATGCTCCACTCACCGGTGATCAAACGAGAAATCGTGCATCATGGGCAAGAGAAATGGGCCCACGAAGTTTCAGAAACTTCGTTAAGGATGTTGGACGTCTGTGGGACAACCAAAGACGTCCTTTTGCTCGTTAAGGATCATGTTCATGACCTTAAGTCAACATTCAGAAGAATCAGCGTTGGAGAAAATGCAACAACGACAGAGAACAAATTCGCACCTTTCCATTGTCATAGAAAGAAGTTGAAGAAAGAGATGTTAAAACGCTTGCATTCCTTAAAAGGAATGAAAAATAATACCAAGTGCATCGATTCATCATCATCAATAGATAATAAAAATAATCTTATGGTGGTAGTGAATGTATTAAGAGAAGTTAGGGTGGCAACAATGTCAATTTTGGAATCTTTGATGGCTCTTATGTCAATGCCAAGTCCAAATACCACTCGGAAAAATAGTAAAGGGTATTTCGGTTCAAAGTTATTGAGAGTGAACAGCTTAAGTTCGTGGGAAAAATGCGATGTGATGACGCTGCAATGTGCTAATAAAAGATTGGAAGCTGTGGAATTAGCCATTGAAGATGTTGAAGGAGAGTTTGAATGTATTATTCGGAGATTGATTCGGACAAGAGTTTCACTTTTAAATTTACTTACTTACTAGCAAACTAAAGAAGGAACAGTACCTATTTATTATTTGAAGGGCTTTTAATGCTCTAATATTCTTTTAGTTAATTAACATCACTGCATAGCTCAGTGAAATACTGACGGTATTTAATAAATCTTTGTTTTGATGTTCATATCGCAGATAAAAGATCTCTGTGGTACTATTTTACATTTCATTTTGTTAAAAACATGGACTCCTTAAATTTGGATAATTCTCACCCTACAAACTAGCTTTTGAGGTTGAATTAGACCCAACATCCATTTTTCTTTACCCATTCATTTTTGTTGGTCAATAAATCAAGGCATGCAATCCCCTTTCTGTGTATTGTTCAATGATAATTACATGTCTTTATACAAAATGCTAAGCTACTCATTGTGCAAATACGTAAAGACTTAAGGACTAAAATACTAAATTCTTAATCCTAAATAACAACTTGTAAACAGATTTTTGTACACCTCACCGATTCTAGAAGAATCAAAAGAATACTGTGTAGAATATTTACAATTGGTCAATACCAGCTTCGATAAATATGATATGATCAATACCAGCTTCGATATGTAACTCGTAAAAAGAAAGTAGTGAACTACAATTAAAGAGGAATACTCCAAATTCACTTTGAAAATTTAAGTCGGGTTGTTACACTAAGTTTTAGGGTCATTATTATTCCCAGATTCAGAAAAGATTAGTGCTTTCTTCAAGCATCTAATGCATATTATTGGAGAGCAAAATAGAGTGAATATATGAGTTAAGAAAACAAGGTACATGAAATTTCATAACGTGAAGATAAACCAACAAGAAGCAACATCACCAGTAGGGAAGCCTGCAGTTTGGGAGCGGACAAAATAGCTCTAATGTTAATTTATCCCAAAACATTTAATCAGCTTGCCTCTACTTCCAATACGTATTAAAGAAACAAAAAAAGCACTAAAGGAACACCAAAATAGTAGTAAGATATTTCTCTTAATTTACAGGAAAAAGAGTTTGTCCCCCGTTGTAAAAGAATTCTCGCATCCTACACCTCTACATGGATAATGGGAGAAGCATCCTTCGCTTCTTTTTCCGAGCTGATCTTACTTTCTTTGTTATTTTCATGCACAAAAGCAATAGCAAGGTAACACATACTAAAATAAAAGCAAGCTTTAGATGCCTGAAGTACAGTGATACAGCAGAAAAAACCAGGAATGCTAAAATAACCAGTTCCCATATCACAAAGACGACGACATCCACCCTGCATCAACAAAGAGAAAAGAAATAAGAGAAGGCAGAGGAGAAAGCATATTCTGAGTTAGAGCCGGAATTGGTAATGACGCATAGACAATGATAATCCTTCACAACAGAATTTGCAAAAGGTTTTATTTAAGAGGAAACCATTCACTAAAGTCTTCATCTGGCCCATTATTAAAGGTCTGGTCTTAACATATTCACTTGATCCAGCATTTGCTGCCTCTACATGTCTATAATATTCAATGTCTTTGAATAAATCTCTCCAAAAAATTTTACTAATAACTCATCTCTGCCTTTCAAACTATTGAAAAAGGGAAGAATTGGCATATAGATGTCTATATGCCATAGCTCACTTCAAATCCTAAAATGCGTTAAACATACCAAAATGTTCTTTCTGAAGATCAGGTAATAACAATAAATAAAATTTTAGGAGCAACTTCTAATAATCCGCGATAAAACGGCATTATAAAAGAACTTAGATATGATTGGAAGTATATAATTGAAAAGCCCTCATAAAGAGTGGGATCACACCAACCATGTAGTACCTAATATTATTCGGTAGGTATTCTACCATTCAAAGTGGAGAAACTCCCTTATAACTTGGTCTACTTCTCAATGCATGGTTTTGAGAAAAGACTTGCGGAGTGGAAAAAGCAATGTTTAGAAACAGGGCAAGTTTAACCGGAAAATATATACAGTACCTTTTCTTTTTCATATCGATAAATATCCTCATATTAGAAAGCACCAATGAACTACTGTGCATTGTATAACCAGTATTCCAGCTTACATTCCATATAGATTCAATAGTCACTTAATGTAATTACTTTTCCTCATTGCATTAGCTTTAATAGCCAAAATAGTCAAGGAAATTTACAAGAATATCAATGAGGATGAAAGAAGGGGAAAAAGAAGGCTTGTAGCAACATATGTAAGGCTTTTGAACAGTTATTTTTCACCACATGTAACCTACCTTATCCGAAGAGATACTACAGTTTAACGTGGGGGATCATGTCAAAAGGTTTGTTGACTGGAAGACAATACTAACAAAGTGGGCAAACCTAGACTGATATTACACATTTAGCACCAAAATATTTCTACTTACTACACATCTTGTTCCATATTGATTCTTCAATAGCTAAAAGATGAACTCTTATCTTCATTCGTTACCACACTTCAAGATCCAGGTAATAGAAGAGATTCAGATGGAATTCAAAAAAGTCAACACAAAATGGGTAGAGAACAACATCTTATTAATTGAAGGATTGTTACAAACCAGCGAAAGGTAGGAACTGGTCGCAAGGTATGTAAACATGTGTACATGGCTATAACTAGAAGACACCATTCACATATCCTCTTAGATTGAGCATTATGGATGAAAATATAATTCGAAAGAGGAAAGTTGGAGAAGTTGAAAAGCTGTATAGCGGCTGCTCCTTAAAGTGTTATGGATACGCATGAGTTTTCAAATATATATCGGCTGCAGAGTGAGATGATGTCTACAATAATGGGATTTAAATGAGAGGGTTTTCAAGATTTTAGATTTAGGAGACAGGTGAAGGAATGGAAGCTTATTAGTGCCAAGGAGCTGTTGCATGACTTGACAAAACTGCAACAAGGAGAATGATTAACGTTCATTGAGGACTGAGTATCAAATAACACATTCAGCCTCAAATGCTTCCGCATGTTATTTATTGAAACAAGGACAAAATCAAGCGACTACATGGAGAAAGAGGAACCGTATGAAGATGATTCAAAAGATTCAAGATGGGTGGGAATGGGCAATTGCAGTTAAGAGAAATTTAGTGACCTTCTTTGTCTATAAATAACCCATTGTAATCAGTTTACCATTGCCGAATACAAATTAGTTCATCTTCTATTATTATTATTCTTATTTTGTGAGCCAATTCTCTCAGAATTCTTCGGTTCCCTGAATTGTGAAGACTACAAATTCTTCTTGAACTCCTAGTTTTTTCATGTAACACATACATTACATAAAATAACCTAATCTCTTTAGACTGATTAGTCAAACTGGATTGTCAACCAATCAAGTCACACGAAGAAAACTTCTCCGTCGAACAACTACTTGGATTATATCTAATATCTTCATAATATTCCTCTCATTCAAAAGTCCCAATCTTTAACCATCCGAAGAAATTTGACAAGCCAAAATCATCAATTGATCACAAAAACTTAAATTTCCATATAATAAGCCCCAATTTAATCACAATAATTAACCTCCAAATGCTGGAATTTACCAAATCACATTCAATTCTCACAAGTATCTATCCAGTATCCATAACGACCACATCATAGAAAAGAAATCGCAATTTCAAAAGAGAATAGGTAAGGAAAACGTACGAGAAGGAAAATACCCTAATTGGAAATGAATAATACCTTGTGGATGTTAAATTAGATGTAGAGGAGAAGAAAGAGACGGATGCCCAATCGTGCTTCGATTTAATCTGATACTCTCTCAGCTGCTCTGCTAGTTTCGATCTCGTAATCATCCTTCCCTTCGATCCCCCCACACTTCTCTCTCTATCTCTCAATCGATTAAATGTATGTTTCGATTGGTAGACCGGAGATTCTGAAGAGCCGAACGTGCCGCCGCCGGCGACACGACGGCCGGTGATCGGAATGAATTTTGAGTGATTACTTTATTACTAACAGAAAAAAACGAAGGAAGGGAGTAGGCTAGTACTATTAGCAATGTTCGTTTGGGTTATTTCCGATTTTCCTGTTTTGAATTTCACACTAACCCCTTGTTTGGATGGTTTTATTGTTTTTTATGGAACCATGTTTATTTTTATTTTAAAATTATGTTGTATGGTATTGTAAATCCATTGTAATTTCAAGATTGAATAATCATGAACAAATACAATTTTTATAACCACGAATTTGATAGTTTTTGCGTGGTTATGTATATCATTTTCTCATTATACCACACCTCATCCCACCCCATCTGCACCACCAAGGTATCCCCACTCCCAACAACCACCCCACCCCTTCCATCACACCCATCAACCCCACACTACCACTCACCACCCCATCACCACCTACGACCCTTCACCACCATCCACCACACACCCCCACCAACCACCCACCACCCACCACCCCTACTAACCCCACCCTTATATCACCCAGCCCTCCACCACCCCCACCCACCACATACTTATTTTTTAAAGTTCTCATTTTATTCTTTACCTTAATTTTATTAATATATAAAAATTAATTTGTAATTAAGGGTTAAGGATATTTTAGTAAACTTACATGTTATTATACAGTAACATACAATCAAACTAAAAAAATAAAAATATCATTAAATCACAACAAATAATACAGTCTATTCAAACGTTGTGTTCATTAATACAATACAACACCATATTATATCATATCATACTGTACATTAATGAACCACGGGAAACAACCATCCAAACATATGGTAAAGGGCAACCCGGTGTGGTAAGGTCCTACTATGTGTGAAATTTGAGGAAGACTGAACCACAAAGATCTTGTACAAAGTCTTACGTAGCATTTCTTCAAGTTTCACACTCACTATAATAATTTTGACTTTTTTTCTAATTTTCAAGTAAATCTTTTCATTTGTTTTTTCTTATTTTTAGTTGGGTCTATTGTAAATGTTATATCACATTATCACATTTTTTTTTTAATTGAATACATCAATAGCCTCTTAAATTTGTGATATTTGAACTATAATCTGTACTAATTGAGCATCTAATATATGATAAAAGGTTTTCAAGTAAACATTTGTACCTATTACGTAATCACATAATATATAACGTCTCCTTTAATTATACATATATCAACATCAATTGGAATAG
Source organism: Przewalskia tangutica (assembly GCA_029844215.1). Lineage (NCBI taxonomy): Eukaryota > Viridiplantae > Streptophyta > Magnoliopsida > Solanales > Solanaceae > Przewalskia > Przewalskia tangutica. The sequence goes on from CM056726.1 coordinate 12,750,186, forward strand.
TCCTGAGGTTTTACAACCCTTTGAGACTAATGAGTATAATTAAAGAAGATCGACATATTTTAAATGATTAACATATCAACATAATGGGCGCTTGAAAAAATGCATTAATATGATCCCTCACTTGTACCTATGCTTAAAATATGTAGGAGGAATCACAAACAGTTGACTAAGAATCTGATTAAACTGTCAATTTTGTTCCTGATATGTTTCTTTAGTTCACTTTTTAACTTCTGATTATGCTTCAAATGCATAAATGTATGCTGTAAATTCACAGTAATATTTTCTGTAGTCATCTCTAATGATCACATCTATATCAAGAAAACTGTCGTGCAATGGAAACAGATAACATAAAAATACAACAATAACAGAACTCCCAAAATATTTTTGATCTTATTCATTCCCATAGTAATAGATCGACTTAACGTTACAATTCCCGTGGATTATGGAACAATCCTTCTTCAAGAACATGCAGGTTAGTGTGACTCGTACGATCACTTATCCATCCATATTATTATACGCTCTTTCCTTGAACAAGTAAATCAAACGCCTTGTTGATGTCTTGAAAACTCACTTCGTGCGTTACAAATTAGTCCAGTTGCAATTCCTAAAGCCACACAAAAAGTACGATTAGTTAGCAGAAGGTATTAGAAAGGTTCAATATTACAACAATAATAACTATGTCTCAATCCCAAATAAGTTGGAGTCAATCCCACTTTTTTATATCAGGCTTCAATAATAAACGATAGATATACAGAAGAATCCGACTTTTTTTAGAATGAGGTTTCTTTTGTCCTGTGAAAGAAATAGCAAAAGAAGGACCAAATTGCTCAAGTTTGTAGTAGTAAACAAAGAGAAAACAAAAAGAATTGGAAAGAATGAAGAAGAAAAGGATAGTTCACCTATTTCGAGCTTGTCAGAGTTTATATCTACACCAATAATTCTTGTAGCACCAGATATCCTTGCTCCCTCTGCGACCTATAAGACCTACCATAAGCATACAAACTTACCCAACACCAACTCGACTACCAATATAAGGAAGAAGACGCAGAAAGAGGAACATACTGCTAATCCAATAGAGCCCAAACCAAATATTACTACAGCTGATCCTGGCTCCACGTTTGCGGTTTTCAAGGCAGCACCTACTCCTGAGCTCATCTTACATAATATTCGGACAAGATAATATTCAAAATCGTTAAGGTAGGACAGTTGCTTTATGAGATAAAACCTAAAAATTAAATGTAAACCTAAGTCCAAAAGTGAATACAGAATTTTACGCCCATATGCGTGCAAAGTACCATTGCACCAACTATTATTTGGTAGCAGCGAGATGGTGTAAATAGTTATAATCTAAAAGGATTAATGAGCAATATATGTGTGGTTCAAGCCAAACACCAGATATGAGTAAAAACTTGCATTTGGTATTTATATCAAACTAATGAATACTATAAGATACGTATGTTTTAGACGTGCATTTCTCACTAAACATGAGTTCTCGAGCAAATGTGACAAACATCATGTCAGTAAATCAGAGTTAAATCTTAAAGGATTTTCCAACTAGCAAAACATTCAATCCACACTGCCACTGGTAATTGAATTGTTAAATAACTGTTGAGGATACAGATCTGTGTTGAGAACCAGGCCACGAACACCTGGTTCTCTTCTTTAATGGAGATTCAAATGTATAGACAAAGAAGTTAAAGGAGAAGACAGAGAGAATCAGGAACCTTCTCGAATGGATACAAATGAAAAGTGAAGCGTTAAGTGAAAGATACAAGCAATCGGTAGGATATAAAATATCCTATATAGGGAAATGGCATCCTTGCCCTTCACACGTAGAAGGACCATTTTACCCTTGTAACTATACAACAATTATAATAATGGACATTACATTAGATCATTATTCTTCAATACCCCCCCTCAAGCTAGGAGGTATGAAAATATTTTTCAGTCCTAGCTTGGAAAGCAGGAACGAATGTTGTTGTCGACCAAGAGGTTTGGTGAGCAAGTCAGCAGGCTGTTGTTCCGAGGGTATGTATACAGTATTGATGAGACCAGTGCGTATCTTTTCCCGAATGAAATGGCAATCTATGTCGATGTGCTTGGTCCTCTCGTGGAAGACTGGATTTGCAGCTATCTGAATGGCGGACTTGCTGTCTGTATACACCGAGACTGGTGTCTGAATCTTAACACCAAGGTCTTGAAATAGGCCAACAATCCATACTACTGCCATCAAGCCATAGCCCTATATTCTCGCCCGCGAGCTCAGAAAGCGTGTCTTGTTTTTTTGACTTCCATGAGATGGGTGAAGAGTCATGCATAACCACGTAACCAGTGATTGACCTTCGACTATTCACGCAGGAACCCCAATCAGCATCACTGAATACCTTGAGTTGGGGGGAACTGGAACTGGACAGAAAAATTCCTAGCCCTGGTTCTCTCTTTACAAACTTGACAACTCGCAAACCAAATTTCTCCATGTGACACTTTAGTGCGTGCATGAATCAAGCTAAGACAGCAGGTACAAGAAACGCGATATCCGGTCTAGGTGGTCGCATGCGAGTCGTCCAATAAGCCTTCTGAAAGTACCGGGATCTTTCAACATATCATCACCACTGGCTGGTTGAGGTCTAGTTAGTCCGCATCATTGATGCCATATGATCATCAAATTCAATGGTGGTAAACTTCGATTCACATCCACGGAATGGGCGTTTTGCACCGCAGACCCGTGTCGATATCACTCTAAAGCGTCTTCATTTGATCGAGAATACCCTCGAGTTCTTGCAAACTCAATGCCAAGAAAAATCTCAACTCACCCGCATCCTCGACCTTAAAAGTAGATCGCAGTTGTTTTTGGTGACCGAATCGAGTTGAATCATTCCTCGTAATCAGCGGATCATCCACATAAATCGTAATTATCACAATGCTATCATTTTGTTGCTTGGTAAAAGGAGTAATCTCGATGCTTTGTTTGAAACCAGATGACAAGTGCCGCGTCGGTTTGATGTTCCATTGTCTTGATGCTGCTTTAAGCCATAAAGGGACTTCGCAATGACACACTGCTTTCTTTCTCGCCTATGTTGTTGTGACCAAAACCATCCAGGATCTGCGTACACCTCTTCACGGAGATCTCTCGTAAAGGCATCAGAGACATCCATTTGATGGATTGTCCATTGTTAGGTCGATGCAGAGAGATCACAGCTCACAAGGCCATCTTCACCATCGCGAGAATGTTTCTCGTAGTCCATCCTCCTTCCGTTGTAACCTTTGCTACCACCGCCTCAACCTTTCCACCTCACCGATTGCTTTGTGCTTTATCTTGTACACCCATCGACATCCTATCGCTTTCTTTCCTATCGTAATGTCACTAATTGCCAGTGCCATTGTCTTCAAGAGCACGGATTGCCATCGCCTCAACCCATCTTGGATCCTCGCCGCCACCGAATAGTTGGTCGGTTACGTGTCAAGCGAGGCACGGGCAACAAAGTTCGATATCCCGCTGATGAGAATAAGAAACAAATGTCGAGACAGGTATAAACAAGCAGGAATTAAGAGTTGTAATGTAATCTTTGTGCCAAATAGGGTCTGCCGTCCTCGCTGATTTTCGCACCCTCGTAACATGGTGGTATTGTATTGTCAAGCTCTGTTGACTCAGTATGCCGATCCCGACTGGGGATGTCTGGATAGCCTCATGCAAAGTGATCTCACGTGAGGAGCCAAGTTTTCATAGCAGAACATCTCCTTTGATGTAATGTGATTAACTTCTTCAATAGTGCTGCCTTTGAATGAAAAACATTGCTCCATGAACTGCACATCCCTGCTAACAAAAACAGTATTGTTTTCCATATTATACAATTTGTATCCCTTTTGAGTTGAACTGTAACCAATAAGTATGGACCTCACAGCTCTTGGGCTAAATTTGTCATATCTGGGTAGGGCAGTGGCAAAACACAGACATCCTAATACCCTAAGGTGATTAAGTTGTGGTGTCCTATTATATAGCATCTCAAAAGGGGACCTGTCTTTTATGGCAGTGGAAGGGACTCTGTTAAGAATGTATACAGCATTTTCCACACAGAATCCCCAAAATTTATCTGGGAATCCTCCTTGTATTTTGATGGCCCTGGCTATTTCAAGGATGTGTCTATGTTTCCTTTCAACTACACCATTTTGTTGTGGTGTATAGGGACAGGAACTTTCATGAATAATACCAAACTGTGAGAAAAGGTTACTACAACTGTGATTAAAGAATTCAAGGCCATTATCAGATCTGATTTTTTGAACTTTGGTTTCAAACTGTGTGTTGACCTTAAGCAAAAAATCTTTGATTGTAGAGAATACATCAGATTTTAATCTTATTAAGAAAAGCCAGGTCCATCTAGAGTAGTCATCCACAATGGTTAGAAAGTATTTCATTCCATTTATAGTTTCAACTTTATATGGACCCCATACATCCATGTGTAGTAGCTGAAATGCTTTAGTAGCTCTACTGTGACTGGTATTAAAAGGAACTCTAGTCTGTCTTGCTAAAGGACAGACTTCACAGTTGTTAAGGACAAATGGACCATTCTTTCTAAAAAAATCAAGTTTCTTCAGGACTGCCATGGGCACATGGCAAAGTCTCTGATGCCAAATCACTGCATCATCCTTTGCTGCTGACATGCATCTCTTCAACTCCCCTCCCTTATTCTGTACATCCAGAGAGAGAGTGTATAAACCATTCTCCTCATTACAATCCCCTCACTTGCTGGATGAGAGGTCCTGAAAGACACAATATTTTGGAAAAAAAATGACACTACAGTTCAGATCTTTAGTCAGTTTTGATATGGACAAGAGATTAAACTTAAAAGATGGTACACATAAGACTCCTTTAAGTGTATCACCTCCACCCAGATGATACTCCCCAACAGTTGAGATTTTGGCTGAATCTCCGTTGGTAGTCAGATTTTCCCGATCCTCTCACAAGACAAGTGGTGTGTAAGTGTCTTTGATCAGTGATCATATGATTAGTGGCTCCTGTGTCTACTATCCATTTTACCAAACCTTTCGAGTCAGAGGCATACTTACCTGCCAAGTTTACATTGATGTGTTGGAGTTCCTTGCTCTCCAGTATAGCAAGAAGTTTCTGATGTTGTGCAGGTGTAAACTGACTGTATGACATTGCTTCAGTTGAAATGGATTGAGCAGGTTGGCCATGTGTTTGGTTCTCATGTACTGTGTTGCCTCCTGTGACTAGATAAGCCTTTTTCCCTTTATTTTTGAAGTTGTCTGGATATCCATGAAGAGTGTAGCAATCATCTTCTACATGTCCAGTCTTCTTGCAATAGCCACACTTCATCAATTTATAGCAATCCACCTGGAAGTGCCCTTTGATCTTCAAATGATCACAAAGGCATTTGGATTGTAACTCTTCTTCTTATTTCCAGCTCCATTACCTCCTCTGTTGACCCAATTTTTAGAAGTGGACATGGCTGATAGTTCCATTGCCTCATGGATTGCCCTACCACTGGATCCAAGCATCATCCTCCGCTTTCCTCTTGATTCATCATAGCGTATACTTGATTTAGTGAGGCACCGTCGTGATCAAGAGGATTTGGCTTCTTATTGGCTATAGCTATCATCTACACCCATCGTGAATTGCAGCGACCTTTGGTGTTGGAGTGATCCACAAATTCCTTGGATTTTGGGCAACAAGATGGGCCGCATGATGGAGTCATACTCATCCCACGCATCTTTGAGTCTGAGTAATATAATGACATGGATGGTTGTCCTTGTCGTGAGAGACAATTTCTTTATGTAATTGGAAGGTTCTGAACTATTCACTTTGTCAAATCTTTCTTTCGATTCTTCCCGGATAGTGTAAGAGTCGAGTTATACAACATTCCAGTGAGTAGGTTTTTGTTTACGTTCCCCATTAGCCAAGACACAACTATCGCGTTACATCGCTCCCATATTTGTGTCAAGTTTCCATGCAGACTTTCTTTTCGTACACTACCATCAATAAACCCTAACTTATTCTTTCCTAATAGGGCTAACTTCATGGCTCTACTCCAAATCGAGTAGTTATCCATGCCATTTAGGGTGATCCCAACAGATAGGGAGCCAGGAGCATCTGAGGGAAACAAGTACAGTGGATGATTGTGGTCAATAGTGACCATCTCCGTACTTGTTTCTCCAGAGTATGCTTCAATTCGGCTTCCCATGCTTGGATTTCAGTATAAAGGACAGTAACAAATCAATATAGAGGAATAGTCAGATTCAAAAAAAAAACGAGAGAGTAGATAACCGTAGGGTAGTCAGAAATCGATAGATCCAGTCTTCGGGCTGAGTTTTTCCAACAAGATCTGCAGATCTATGAGTTCGTCATACCTTGCATGTGTGGTTCTTCAACAACTCTATATGAATCCTTTGTTGAAACACCTCATAGTCTTAACAAATCTTGTAAAAGTGGTTCAATGGAAGCGAAACCCTAAGGAATCAGTCAAGAACAGATCTGTGACCACGAAACCCTAAAAAAAATTTGAGAGTCAGATCGTTCGTCTTGCAGGCTTTGATACCATGTTGAGGATACAGATCTGTGTTGAGAACCAGGCCACGAACACCTGGTTCTCTTCTTTAATGGAGATTCAAATGTATAGACAAAGAAGTTAAAGGAGAAGACAGAGAGAATCAGGAACCTTCTCGAATGGATACAAATGAAAAGTGAAGCGTTAAGTGAAAGATACAAGCAATCGGTAGGATATAAAATATCCTATATAGGGAAATGGCATCCTTGCCCTTCACACGTAGAAGGACCATTTTACCCTTGTAACTATACAACAATTATAATAATGGACATTACATTAGATCATTATTCTTCAATAATAACTTTATAAAACTCTTGTCCCGTCCTTGTGAATAGGATATTGAAGACACATTTCCTCTGCAGCCCGAGTTGAGAGCAACAATGTACAGCCAATTATTTCCCTCAAATCAATTAGATTAGCTTCATGCATAGCAAGATACAGCCTCAGTTGAATGAAATTACACATTAAACAGTACATAGATGGTCATAACTATATATTTAATAGTAACCGCACACATATTGTAACACAAACCATCAAATATGCGATTGGACACCTCTCAAGCACATAGCAAATGCCAACATATTTCATTGAAGCAGATGACTAATTCAACACGTAAAACTGATAAATACCAAATCAAAACAGCTCCAACATCAAACTGTATATGCCTAGAAATTTTTCATATTTTTACATCTGATAAGACCAGAAGGATTTGATATTATACGGCTTATTTAAGCTCCTTAAGTTATCTCTGTTTACTATTCAAAATCATACCTTTATCATGCAATCCAGAAATACTAGCTTTATTTAGTATCTGCAACAATAAGATCAAGGAAATAATTTACTCTGCATTAATAAAGGTAAGCGGAAAAAGATGAGAAAGAAAAATTAAGGTTAATGACAAACACTAAGAGGCCACATTCTTTCAGCAAAAAAACTAAAAATAATTTAAGCCAAGTCATGCTTAAACTTTAAAAAGTGCTGCCAAGGGAAGGCTCCTTTGCCCTCAACTATATTTCATTGTGTCATAGATTTCTTAAAATAACTAGATTCAAACATATTAGCTTTGGCACACATACATATACAAGAAGTGAAGCAAATGCCACTATCCAAAGTTGGGCATGAAAGCTGAGGATATAAGATATGTATAAGCTCAAAAAAAAAAAAAAACATATGAATTTTGTGAATGAAAGCTGAGGTTTGTAGATAGAATGTTGGTATTATATTTAGAACATCGATGAAAGAAAAATTTATATGTCCAACTACACGTTATAACTAGTTGTGTCTAAAGGACAGCCTGGTGCACTAAGCTCCCGTATATCCGGGGAAGGGCCAGACCACAAGGGTGGTCTATTGTACGCAACAACTTTACCAGTTACTCCAAGGCTCCCTTCTCTGAGGGGCAAAACAAAAGTCTCCAAAATTATTGTTGATCTACATTCATTGAGGAACACCTTCTCGTGTAAATTTAAGAGATAAATTATGTTGTTGCTAGATACTTTAAGGCATTTAGCCAGACACTTACGCAGCCATGAGAAGCAAGTGGCTTATAGATTGCAATGTATTGTTGGCCGTGCAGTAGAAGACGTGGATCAAATCTAGCAAAACAAAAGCAGAAACAATATTGTTCTTAAGCTAATATCTTGGCAGTGTGGAACGATTACATTTCTCTTTTACAGTCATAAAAATAAACAACTTTTCTTTCTTTACCGCTTCATCAAATGCATGGAGAAACAGAAGCAACAGTATCACATCTTTAAGGAAAATCGGATACACGTAGAAGAGGAAACGACCCTCCCTGCCCCCAACCAAAACTAAAACAGGATGCGTTCTACTCACTGGCCACTGCAAGCCTGGAAGCTGCTCAATTTGCGAAGTAACTCCAAGAAAGAACAAAGTAGAAAAAGTTGGCAAGACCTACAAAGATAAAAGGCCACAAGCAAAAAAAATGCAAATCAGAGTAATGAATTACATCTCATCTATTCAATCTTTGCAGTCATGGATAGTATTCCCTCTTACTTTTCTTTTGAGTTTGTTTCGTAAAGAATTCCTCTTTCCTAATTTGATAACTCTTTAATTTCAACATGGCATATTTAAGACCACAAGATTAAAGGAGATTTTGTTACATTATACATACATATCTTTAGTTTAAGACCACACGACTCAAAAGTTATGTTACTTCTCTGTACTCAGTCAAAATAAGACAAACAAGTTGAAACAATAAAGTGAGCGCGTTCCCTTCTTTTATGTGCAAGGACGGCAAGGGTGAACAATTACTCAAAGTATGACCTTTTTATATTTACTTAACACAGTAAATTGTTAGCCACAGACACATCCCAGTTAAAGATACATAAGCCTTTACATAAACAAAATCTAATAGGAAGAAGATAAAGCTGCAAATTGGACACTGGATCAACGTAAATCATGTTCAACTAAACAAAAGTTCATCACTTCCTGCCATAAAAAAAATACCTGGATGCATTCCTGACCATCTTGATGATGAAACGTATATAAGTTCTTTATCATCAATAGCTTCTTTTGCACATGCTACTACACCAAGAGCATAAATTGCAGCATCCCTATACCATAAATTAACAAGAGCATCATAGTAAAAAAATCCAAAAGCCTGAATTCAAGCCAAACCTTTTGCATGACATAATTAATTTAACATGAAAAGAGCAGACCGCAAAAGACGGATCATGAATTTAAACTTGATAGATTCAATTTTTAAGTTCTTATTAAACTCATTACACTCGCAATTATCTGTTCAAAATTTAGTACTTGTTAGGAATTACTCCTTCTATCCCATATTAGTTGTCACATTTCTTTTTTGCACGTCCCTTAATAAATCATAAATAAAAAGTATATTTACTATTTTACCCTTTTCTCTCTCCCAAATTGCACTTTAATTAATACGAGTATTGTATTATTTATTTTCAAGACCACTTAATATTAAGGGTAAAATGAGATGAAAATAATTAATTTCATCTTCGTTCCGTAAATTAATAAGTATTTTTAATAATCTTGACAACTATTCTGGAACGGAGGGAATAGTAATTTTCCTCGGCGCAATTAGTTTAGGATTGAATTATAGTTGATTGATAGTGAATCATAAATGAATATAAACAATTCATATAGCTAAATCCCTAAGTTAATCACTAAAAAAAAAACACTGAAGAAATAAAAATGCACCTAACCTACTGTTACCAGTATGTAGTTGTACCTTTCAGTGTAAGTATACAAACTCTGTAAATACCAAATAAATCAAAATTAATAACGGCATTAAGCGAAATTGAGAACCCAGAAAGAAAAAAAAACGTTCAAATTCAGAATTTCCAGAGCCCGCCATTAAATCCTCAAACAGAGTTGATAACTGAAACAGATAATTGAATACTTTTGGTCCATTAATGTTGGTACAAATTAACACTTTGTCTTCCTTAAATATTTTATGAAACTCTGTCGATCAGATTTGATGAAAATTATGAAGAAAAAGGGAATGTTTTACCTTTCAAAAAACATTTTTCATCTCTATCTTCAAAAACTCTTTTTTTCAAGGCTCAATCAAATCTATGTCTAAACGCTAGCTCAGAGATATAATTTTTGTAGTTTATGTTATTTTTTATTAATTCGAGAGATTGATGCAACTTTTGAGGTATAATTTCTTATATTTTATTCTTCCTTCGTTTTAAAAAGATTGACCTACTTTCCTTATTAGTTTATCCTAAAAAGATTGATTATTTTATATATTTAGAAATAAGTTAACTTTATGAATTAGGTCAATCTTTAAAAAAAGGAGAGGTTATATCTTTTTGGTCTCTAATGCAACTTTTAATATTGCAGTTAAAAAAGAAAAACATTTTTTTTATTAATAAGGTATAGATTGGTTGAGGAAAACTCTGTGATTCCAAAAAGCTTACCTTATGTCATAGAAAAGTTCGGATATGTCATGTCCCAACTAGGACTGTTAGTGAGCCGAACTATTCGATCTGATCCGCAAAATTCGGCTCGAAAAAGCCCGATTTGAGTTCGATTCGTTGCATCAAATATAAGGCTGAACCTTAGATTTTGATTCGACCCAAATCGAGCCGAATATTCGGTCCGATCCGAATTGCCAAATATTTGCGAATATTTTTGAATATTCGATCCGATTTGCCGAATCGGATCGAACTTTAACTGTTGTCGAACCCGAATCGAGCCTTAATTTCTAATGTTCGACGAGTTCGAGCCGAATCGAACCTAAGATTCGAATATTTTCGAGCCGAATCGAATATCTGCATTATTCGGCTCGATAACAGCCTAGTCCCAACACACTTTCAACTTCCAAAAATTATTTTTCATCTCACCTTCAAAATACTTTTTTCAAGCTTCAATCAAATATATGTCCAAACGCTAGAGGTATACTTTTTGTAGTTTATGCTACTTTTAATTTATTTCTAACGTTTGATACAGCTTTTGAGGTGTAATTTTTCGTATTTTGTATATTTTTTTGATGTCTAGTGCAACTATTAATATTGTAGTTGAAAAAAAGAAAGTCCTTTTTTATTAATAAGATATAGGTTGGTTAAACTGTTGTCCAAAAAGCTTACCTTATATGATAAGTAGAAAAGTTTGAGAATGTTGAACTGTTTGACAAGCCCAAAGCTTAAAGTAACCTTAGAACGTGAGTTCAAAGGGTTCAAAAGTAAATTTGCTTTGCATTTTAAGCATTGCTTGGGATGAGTTAAGCAAGTTTTTTTGACGGCGAACGCACCGCCATTTTCTAGCTACAGCAGAAACCCTGATCGACGCAATAGCCTGCAAACCACGTCAGCCGATTAACCACACTTGGCAAGCCATGTATGACAGACTCAACCAAGAAGGTTTATGCAGGGGATCGAACTCGTGACCTTCATGTCCCGCGCTCTACTGCTACACCAACTTGACTACCCTTGCGGGTATATGAGTTAAGCAAGTTATCTAATAATTTACGAGCACTCTTACCGTACACTCTTTATCAGACACTTTATATATATATATATATATATATATATATATATATATATATATATATATATATATATATATATATATATATGTTTCCTTTCAATCAAAATCGCCCATGTCATAGAAAATCAGGCTCGACAATAACGAAACTATGGACTATGCTCCGTCGTTTCTTCCCATGGTTACTATAAGAACATAAGCCAAGGAACTCAAAAACCACAATACAAACACCATTTTATTTACTAGTTTTGGATTTACCCTTTTCTCCGAGCTTTGATGAAGGTAAATAGTAAAACAAAATCCTGTAGTAGGAACTCCAAGGTTTTTATGTAGTTGGATGTGGACATGATCTCATATTTTCTTATTTTTATCAGTGTAAGATTTTGAGATTATTTTCCTCAAGTATCCTTTTTCCATTAGGTAAGAATATATACACTAATTACAATGACTAGGAAGAATAAGTATTCCTTATTATAATGCTAGGAATATTTCCTATTGATCGGTGTATTTTATATACACCTTTTGAGTCATTTTTAGTTAGTATTTTACTCATTTCATTTATGTTTAGTATAGTATTAGGGTTGTTTTCCTTTCTTTTGTGTCACAAATGATCGAAATGGAGAAATGACGAAAGGAGATGAAATGAGCATAAATGAGATGGAATTGCACACTAAAGGGCCAAGAAACGGCCTAAAGTTCCGGAAATATAGAAGACATCGACGAAGACCGACGAACAAAGGACGAAGAAACAAAAATCCGGAATCACGCCGCCATGCGCTACGCGTGGCGCCACCATCAAGCCGTCCAAGCTCTTTGATTTTCAGCGCCGTGGCGCCGATTGCGCCGCGCGCCGACGCGATTTCTCGAAGCTGGGTCGAATTTGACACATTTTCAGAGTCCAAAAGGGATAACTTTTCCTACCTACATATTCTTTAACCCTTTTCCATAACTTTCCCTAAAACCTTTACCTAAAAGGATTCCATAACCTTTCCTACCTACATAATCCCTAACCCTTTACCTAAAGGATTCTTGATCTATAAATAGTCTCTACATCATTAGAAGAATTCATTCCACCCATCCTTCATCCTTCATACCATCCTACTATCCATCACCCATTCCATTCTCCATCCACCATTCCATTCCATCTTGTAAATATTCCACAACACAATCCTTGGATGCTAGAAGGCTTGGAGACTTGTTCTTGAGTATTTTCTTTTCTTTCTTTTTTGCTTTGTTTATTTCAGTTCATGTATGGAGATTGTATTAGTTCTTAGCGTGACTATAACTAGGAGCTAATTACTTTATTAGAGATTTCCTTGTGATTCTCTTGAAACTCTTATTCATGAATTAATAAATTAGTTGATTTCTTCTTCACTTATTTAAGATTTATTCAATAGTTGTTTTGATTGCTTGATAATTAATTGATCACTAATTATCATAATCTATATGATTTCTAATCGAAAGCCGAAAGGGGAGATTGTGAATATGCTATAGTTGAATAAACATAGGTTAAATCGTGGACGAAAGTACCCCGATACTTGTGTAGCTTAATAGGTTATTGCTCTTAATCCTCCTTTGTAGTCAATCTTGTCACCGAAAGGTAAAAGGGTTCTCCATTGGGGTTGAGTGTTTATATTACCTTAACAGGAGTATAAAATGGTCTAGTTAACCTGATATCTTAACGTAGAAGAAGAAGTTAGTCTAATTGTATTAAGGATTGAATAGAGTGGATAGTTGATGATCTTGGAAGCCCTAATTCTCCATCATAACTGATTTAAATCAAAGTATTTTCATAATTAGTTTATTTCCTGCATTATTAGTTTAGAATTCCAACTCAATTAACGTTAACCAAATAGAAACTAAAGCATAGATAATCGGTACATGAAAACCAGTCCCTGAGGACGATATTCGGTCTTACCTAGACTATATTACTTGTCACGACACGTGCACTTGCGTTAGTGCGTGCATAAATCGCGCATCACCTATACAATAATTACCTACCATACATGAAGAGATACTACATTAATATAAGATATACACACAATATGCTATTAATGACACTATTCTAGAATATTCTAACACTCCCGCAATGGTTTCGAGGGCGAACGCCGAATCTTTGGCCCCAAATTCTTCAAATAATATCAGCGGAAGTCCTTTTGTGAAGATATCAACAATCTGATGTCACGTCGGAACAAGTAACACTCGCACTTGTCTGCGAGTCACTTTTTCACAGACAAAATGAATTACTAACTCAATATGTTTAGTGCGTTGATGATGGATTGAATTCCCTGATAGATAGATCGCACTAATGTTATCACAGTATACCATAGTAGCCGTCGGAATAGGGCAATGAAGCTCAAGTAAAAGATTCTGAATCCAGCAAGAGTCAGATACGACATTGGCAACCGCACGGTATTCAACTTCAACACTCGAGCGTGATACTGTGGGTTGTCTTTTAGAAGACCAGAAGATCAAATTATCACCAAGAAAGACGCAATAGCCGGAGGTGGAGCGTCTGGTGTCCGGACACCCTGCTCAGTCTGCATCGGTGTAAGTGACAAGTTTGGTGATGGAAGAAAGATATAGATGTAATCTATACTCCAGAGTTCCCTAAATATAACACATAATGCGTTTGAGGGTATGCACTTCCATCGGATTATGCATGAATAGACACACTTGTTGTATTGCATAAGTAATATCCAGCCTGGTGAATGTGAGGTACTGCAACGCTCTAGCCAGACTGCGGTATAATGTAGGATCAACAAAGGGTTTGCTAGATACAACACTCAACTTCGACTTTGTGTCTACCGGAGTTGCCGAAGGTTTGCATGAGGACATACCCGCTCGTTCCACAATCTCAGATACATACTTCTTTTGAGAGAGAAATAACTCATCTGCATGTCGTGTCACCGCAATGCCTAAAAAATAGTGCAGTGGACCAAGATCTTTCATAGCAAATTTGAAACCAAGCTGAGACATGATATTCTTGCGTAGGGAATCTGAAGATGCTGTAAGAATGATATTATCCACATATAAAATAAAATAAGCAGTGTTATTATCCTGACGATAAATAAACAGAGAATTGCCAGAACGGCTGTGAGTAAAGCCCATGTGGAACACAAAATCTGCAAACCGCTTATACCAAGCCATGAGGGCTTGTTTGAGGTCATATAATGATTTATTCAGCAAACACACATGATTGGGATAAGCAGGATCTTTGTACCCAAGGGCTGGTGCATGTAAACTGTCTCATTCAGATGACAGTGAAGAAAGACATTTTTGACATTCAGTTGATGAAGAGACCATCCTTTTGAGAGTGACAGACTTAGAACTGTTCGGATGGTAGCTGGTTTGACCATTGGACTGAACGTCTCCCCACAATCGATGCCAACCTGCTGGGTCTTCTCATCACCTACAAGACGGGCCTTATGCCGCTCAAAAGAACCATCAGATTTTTTTTATGGCGAAAAATCCACATAGACCGAATAATATTAGCATTAGATGGACGAGGTACTAAATCCTATGTCCTATTTTTAATTAGAGCGTGATATTCATCATCCATGGCCATTTTCCAATTCGGGTCTTTGAGAGCAGACACTGGGTTACGAGGCAAAGGTGATTTGGAAACCTGTGTGTGGAGGCTGTATTTGGTATTTGGTTTAACAATACCATGTTGACTACGGGTGACCGGACGGGAGGCATGGCCAGTGGACTGGACGCCACTGGCCGAGATAGAATCAGTGGGCTGGACGCCACTGTTCTGTCCAGGGGTGTGACTGGGTCGAGAGGGTGACGGACTGGGAAGTGGGCAAGAGAAGCTGGAGCCTGCCCTTCTTTGGGCGATGCCCATCGGGCCGAATCAACAAGCCATTTCGGCGATTTGATCCAGATGGCCGTTGTTCGCGATCTCGTGGTACCTCGGGTCCCGGGTTGTGAATAAAATATGTTAGATACGAAAACTTATCATCATCCAAAAAATCATAGGTATGGGTCCCGGTTTCATGTATTTTAGCAAAGGGAAAAATTGTTTCATCAAAAATAACGTGGCGACTTATAAGCATTCTTTTTGAAAAAGTATCATAACATAGGTAACCACGATGATTAGTAGGGTATCCCAAGAAAACGCATGGAGTGGACTGAGCTTGTAGTTTTGTGATTGTGGTAGATGAAAAAAGTGGGTAGCAAAGACAACCAAACACTCTTAGATGATGATATGAAGGCTCATGTGTTTATGAGGAAGAATATTCAACATATATGTAGCCATTTGAAGTGCATAATGCCAAAAAATGGGGGGTATGGATGCATGAGCAAGGGATGTTCTAACAATATTATTGATGGTTCTAATTTTGCGTTCTGCCTTCCTATTTTGTGAAGAGGTATGAGGACAAGATAGACGAAAATTTAAACCATTTGTTTTTTAAAAAATTCCAAACCGATTTATCACAAATTCCCACGTTTCACATTGAATACTCTTAATCTTCCGTTCAATTTGAGTTTTGATGAATGTCCTAAAAGTGAGAAATGTGAAAAACACTTGTGATTTCTTTGATAGAGGAAATTTCCACAGATAATTAGAATAATCATCAAGGATAAGCAAATAATATCTATGACCAGAAGAACTCAAAACGGGAGAAGTCCAAATATCACAATGCATAATATCGAAAGGCATAAGAGTGCAAGAATTAGAAATAATAAATGGCAATTTCACATGTTTACCAAGTGCACAAAAATGACACTTAGTCGAAACCCGAGTCTGGTTACAAGAAATAAAATTATTTTGTTTAAGAGAAGCTAAAACAGCCTCCCCCGGATGTCCCAAACGTTGGTGCCAAAGCTGCAAAAGTAGAATAAAACTTGGATTGATGACTAGGTAAGTTTATTAGATAGATCTCCCCCTTGCTATCACATCTCATGAGAAGTCTCCCCGTCTGAAAATCACGTACGGAAAAATCCAAAGGGTTCAAAATTAACAGATACTCAATTATCAGTTGTAAACTTCCTAACAGATACCAAGTTTTTGATTAGTTTTGGAGCATGTAGGACATTATTTAGAGACAGTGGTGAGTTAGGTGGTGACAATGTAGTAGAACCATACCCTTTGATTGGAATTGAATGACCATTTCTGACAATTATACCACTATCATTACTCAAATTAAAATAGGACGTGAGATTACCTTGGGAGGACGTCATGTGTGACATTGCCCCAGAGTCCATGTACCAATTTGAATCCGGTGGATTGAGTCCAAGAGTGTGCATGGTGGACTCAATATCTGTTGGATGTGCCACGATTGAGTGGACCTCATGCCACTGGCCTACCGAGGCCCGTGCTCATCGCTGGCCGGATCGAAGACAAATAAGCCTGATGGGCCTGGCCGGATTGAGGCCCACTGTTCTGCCACTACTGAGGACTGGGCCGCCACTGCTGATCGCCATCGGGCCGCCAGTCGAGCCTGGTTCTGGACCGATGGCTCGCCGCCATCGCCCACCCTCCGCCGCCGCCGCCACCATCTGTTATGCCACTTTTCACCACCGGAGTTGGTGGTGCCTCTATTTCCGCCGCCACCGAAATTTCGATGTCCTCCTCCTTTGTTATTTCCACGATTTCCACCCTTATTTTTATTATTATTACGTCCTTTTTGTCCCTTATTTTGGGGAGATGGATCAACAAAATTACCATCATTCGAAGGGGTGGCAAGGAAGGCGGAATTTGACGTAGTTTAGACCTTTTTCATCAAGCCAGAATCTTCAAGTACAATCATGGATCTTGCTTGATAGAACTGTGGTAAAGGGTTACTTTGACGGATGAGAGTTCCCACTCCGCTATACGCTTCAGTGAGACCAGCAACCAATTGCAACACTAGCCGGTTATTAGTAACCGGTGAATCTACGTTCCTTAACTAATCTTCCAACACTTTGAGGCGTTGACAATATGCCGAAACATTGGGAAAATCCGCCTTGTCAACGGTGGAGAATTTCTGTTCCAGTGTAACAGCGTGAGAGTTTTGATTATCTTGAAAGATATCTCTCAAGCGGTCCCACGCCGCCATGGCTGTTGAATCCGACTCCATTATGGTGTGAAACAAGTTCGTGCAAATTGTTGCATAAATACAACCGAGGACTGTGGCATCAAGCGTATCCCACAAGTCCTTGTCTGCATCCGTGGATTCCTTTCCCTTCCCATATTTTGGTGGAATGATATGATGAAGGACTTTGTGAGCCCTACAACATATTTTAAACAATTCTGCCCATGAAGCATAATGCACGGTTTCCATCTCCAGTTTAACAGAAATATGTGTCTTAATGTTTGAAATGGCTAGAGCAGGATGAAAAGAGGATTTAGATTCAGGCATATTTTGGTTGAGATGAAGGTTGTTCAACAATGGAGGGATAAAGCAAAAGAAATAAAAAAAAATTGAAGAACAATTTCGGCCAAGGAGTAGCCTAGGTCGAAAATTTGGAGAGAAAATTTGAATCTTTTCCTTAAACCCTTGATACCATGTAAGACTTTGAGATTATTTTCCTCAAGTATCCTTCTTCATTAGGTAATAATATATACACTAATTACAATGACTATGAAGAATAAGTCTTCCTTAGTATAATGCTAGGAATATTCCCTATACAATAATTATCTATCATATATAAAGAGATACTACATTAATATAAAATATACACACAATATTCTATTAATAACACTATTCTAGAATGTTCTAACTAATATTCTAACAATCACTGTATTTTATCAGTATCCAATCTAGGACTTCTAAGAAGTAAAAACTAATTTGTGATGCCCCTATCTATATCTCTTACCAGTACGTTTTTATTTCGTACCCTCATTTCTGACTCAAGTGACTCTGTGAACGATATGTTAGCATAACTTCTAGTCAAAAAAATAAAGGAGGTAAACGTAAAAAAGCATGCGACGAAAAAAAGAACATAAAAAGCAAGGATTTCTGCTCATAGATATGATCATTGATATGAAAACAGCAATTCAATTATTGTTATTTTAGACAATTAAAACAAAGAAGATAGAACAGAATACAACGTTTGTGGAAGCGAAGAAAGAATGGGACCTTGAGTTAAGGTCATTCATACTAGATTGTAGTAAACTAAATAGGACAAGTAATAAGCTTTTACTTCAATCCTAATAACTTTGCTCTCTGAGGCTGTGTATGTATGTAAGTCAAATTCTTCTCTTAATTTTCACTTTGGCCTATGATTTTTATGAGTGTTGCAGCTTAGCTTAGAGCGGTCTTTTATGGCGACCAGCCACTTTGCCACATAGAAGAGCGTTAATTGGAATGGGATATTCATCGCGCCAAGAGGTTGATGTCGTGTATACCCTCACGTATAACTGTTGTCCAAGATATTGTCGCGCCCAAAACTCGGTCCTTAGGTTCCACATTCCCACATTGTCCAATGCAATGTATATTGCAGTCCATGACCTGGGATACACCTGTAATTTCCAACATTTTCTTGTGTTAATTTTCGTTCTCATTAGTACAGTCAGGGAAGAGTAACATCAAATTCTGTTCCTCCTTTCTTTCAATCTTACCTGAGTTGTGATTCGCGAAACTGCATCGCGGAGATTGTATTGGTCCCTACTAGCTGGAGTCCACTTTCCTCCGTCCATGCTGCATTATAATATCAATAGAAGTGGATTAGGATTAGAATGAATACATACAACTGGATAACATTGGAAAAGACTCGTGTATTTTTTTCTTCATTTGGCCCATCAACCAAAATTAAGTACGGGTGATACATTTGTTATGTATGTTATATGTATATTGTGTGTGTATATTATATGTATAGTTATACTTAAGATACAAAACATATACATTTACCGGCTATTATGTGTGAGTGGTCCAAAATGAAAAAAAGTCCTTTGTTTCTTCATAGACTTACCCTACTACCCAGAAGGCATAGCCATTAAGATGCCAACTCTGCACAATTTGCTCCTTGTTCTCGAATACAATCTCGATGAATGTCCTGTAATCAGTTTGCAAAACAGACGTGTCGAGGTGAATTCCTCCACCGGGTGGGGCATCAGGTATGTTTCCGGGGGTGAATCCTCCAATCTTGAAGTAGTCAGCAAGCTTGAGGGGAGTATCAGTTGGCACAAAGGACACACTATTGACAGCATATCTTTGTTTCCCATTGACTTGTCCGGCAGAGTTGGCGAGCCTGATAGTTCTAGTCGTGTTGATCATACCGTAATGGTATGATCCTTGTGGGTTTGGCCTTGGTCCACTCGCGGACAAGTTAGTCCTAAAATGAGCACGAAGTTAGAAGCATACTCAAAAAATGATTTTCTTGACAAAAAAACGTTCAAATATCAGGTGTAAGTTTCTCACCTAATTGAACGGGCCTGGTTAAGTGACCAACCAATTTCGCTGGTTGGACCACCAGGGGGCGGGCGAGTGAATTCCTGGTTAGAGTTGCTGTAGCGAAGTACACCGGTAGTAGAAAGGAGAATAGAAGAGAAACGGTTTGAAACAACAATGTAGTAATCCTTAGGAGTTTGGTCAGCTGTGATGAGGACAGAATAGGTTTGTCCAACATGAACATCAAGTGAGGAATATGTCTCTTGCATTGTGTGTGTCCCTTCTACTTCCACCAATTTCATTTTGTGTCCTTCGATTCGGAAGTTGAGTGAATGTTCCAGTCCAACATTGGATATCCTCAGTCTATAAGTTTTCCCTGTATTCATACAGAAAGAACTCTTTGTCAAGATTACAATGTTACTTTTCAGACTTTGTTATAGTTACAAAAAATGCCATTGTTTTTACCTTGATCAACTATGAAGGAAGCGCGATTAGGGCCTTGAGGTCCATGACCATTGATATGAATGGCATCAACAAAAGGCAACTTGTGGTTTCTGTCAAGAATTGATTTCAAGTACTGCATGAATGGAAGTTTAAATCCCGTAAGTAACAGAACGAATCATCGACAAATATAAAATCTCATAGTGTTTTCTACAATAAGCATCTAGCACTTCTTTTTAGCCAATCTCAAACTAACAACTGTGTAATCTGAAGTCTCAAATGTTAAGCTGATAGGACATAATACACGACATTAAATGAGACCTATTTTCACCTGTATCATAAAGTTGAGTGACTTTTTCGTTACAAAAAATTGTTTGGTGATGGACGAGGGGATTCAACAGTTTATATATGACGAAAAATGGTTCAGTAATAGTACTGTACCGTGTGATTGCTCTTGTACCAATCTCCAATAAGGACGGTGAAATCGCCAGCAGGTTGATCGAAAGGAACAGGAATCCCGGGCCTGCTGAGGATCCTGAATCCTCCAAAACCACCAGCAGCTTTGTGGAATGCAGTTGAAGGGAAGTAGTAGAAGCTCCCTATTTGATCCTTCACTTGCAAAATGTATGTGAAATTCTTGCCTGGTGGGATTGGGCATGTTGTTCCCCATACTCCATCTTCGAATGAGTTTCTCCTGTTCTGTATTCCGTTCCTATATGCATACTTCACAACATATTAAGTAGCAGTTTGTGTTTGACTAATCAATTTGAGAAATACTCTTTTAAATACTATAACAACAAACTGTCCATTCTTGAATTTCACAATCATTGATATCGTCAAGAAAAATTCTTTAGTTCAATTATTTAGTATTTGCTCTTGTCATTGACAAAATTCTAGAGTGAAATCCACAAGTCCAAACTCTTCAGAAATAAGGTTTATATTTAATTATTTACCATTCAACTTTGTTTTTATTTATTAATATTAATTTCCATTGATGGAAAAGAAGTCGAGGCCTCGAGGGACATTGTTATTGCTATTATTTTAATTTAAAACTAAAAAGGGTGTATTGAAAATGTCGACACATTTTGCTTTCGGCTCTTCTACTTATGTTGTTCACATGCTCTTAACATGATTACCTACTCTTGTCTAGTTTTACAAACATTTAAGTTTAAACATTCGTACAACAGAAACTAGAGGAACCATGTGACTTGCACAAATTAGAAATGATACAATTTTTCATTTTTCCTATCATGTGATCCGAGGTGGATGTAGTTAATATTCTACTGAGTTCAATTGATTTTTTTCACGATACAACAATATACTCAGTGAAATCACATAATATGGAGTTTGGAGAGGGTAGAATGTACACAGACCTCACATCCACCTTGATAGATAGATCGGCTGTTTCCGGGAGACCATCGGATCAAAATAAATATATATGTAAAGTTACTAGATTAAACTTGAACCTACAATTTAAAGTAAAATGTATTTAATGCAACAAAACTTAAGGATTCAATCCATGAAACTCAAATCTTGAATCCCTTCTGCATGGAGTCAAAACAATACTCTTGATTATATTGTTATCTATGACTATGCGAATTTGAAAATAAGTTGATAGATGGTTCAAAATAATCAAAAAAGATTAATATAAGTCAGCTTAAACTTAAGAAATCACTCAACTTGCGTGTAGCATATAAATTTAAGTTACTCGTATCAATCTCAACAAACTTATGATGGTCATGACATCTATGTGTCATGAAGTCCAACCGAGACATGAACTCAGGCTTTGCAACAGCCATTGTTCATGCTCTCGCGAGGCGTCATGACATTAGTGATTTGAGGGTCACTAATGTCACTGTTGAATGAGGAACAAAAAAGAGGAAAAGAAAGATCATGAAAGGTAAATTCAGTGGAGACAATAACACTAGGTGATTTCAATTTTTCATCTCATATGTCCAACACATTGACAGACGGAGTTATTCGGTACATGGAAGATAGCATGTACTTTATGAAATTAATCAAGATACGCAAGTTAACTTAGACATCACAGTTACATAAAAAGATAGTGAGAGGAAGTTGCAAGAGGCAAATTACCAGGAAAGAAGAAAAGGCTCATCCAAGTTGTTGAAGACATTGATAATAACATTGTCGTTGGTGACAGAGATAATATCAGGACCAGGGAATTGCCCATTGATCAGAATTCCCTATATACACGCACACAACAACAAAAAAGTACTATAAGATCATCACAGAAATAACAAAAAACCAAGAATGCCAAATCTCAAAATTATTTAAAGGGCAATCTTTTCATAAATATATTACTGGAAATAACATGAAATTAAGGAAACCAACCTGTTGGGGAAGACCTAGAGGCCAAATGGTGCCATAAGTAACATTCCATTCGAAGAATCTATAAGGACTCTCTGCTACTACGTTCACAACTAGTAGTGCTACTAAAAACACCACTAACGCTTGTTTTAGTGGCATTTTTTTCACTTTTTAGTTCTACAGAAAAAATTCCTAGAATTTGAGCTGTGAAATGTAGTGGGTCAAGAGTAGGAGGAAATTAAAGTGAACATGAAGATGAAGGCATATGGTGTATTTATAAGTGGTGTACAAACTAGTAAAAGTTAAGTGACCCATAGTTAAAACATTTAAGGGAGGGAAATATATTTTGAGAGAGGTGTTAAATTTTAAAATGGAGAATTAAGTTGAAGAGGCAAAGAGAATAAACAAAAAAGAAGTTGGCCTCTTGGGTTGTCGGTGAGTATATAGCGGATCTTGAAAGATAAAAAAGGGATTATTCAAACCAAATTAAATTAACTCAATCGCTGGACAAAAAAATAATATAATATTTGGTGGACGTTTTCGGTCGGATTGGACTGTATTATTAAAAATAGTACATTCTAACTGCCATTTTTAAGACACATCTAGCATATGAGTCTCCCCTGTATTGTACTAAAAATAAAAAATAAAAAATAAAAAAATACAATCCATTATAAATTAATACTCTAATATTATACATTATATATTAATACAATCCAGTCCATTACAATACATTATCATCAAATATAAAAATATACAATTCAGTGCGACGTACCAAACGAGTCTATATGGTCTAAATCTTGACTTTGTTTCACTAAATTGGAATAGTGAGTTCTCAACAAAGCGTAACCAATATAGGAGACTAATCATGTGGCCTCCTCACATGCCTGGTGTTTTCTTCTGCTTGGTTTGAATCTTTGGCGCACTAGCCAAAAGAACACACAAGAAGTGGCGCTAATATTGCAAATTAACTATCTTTCTGTATTAATTTATGTGACTAAATTTAACTTGGTACGAAATTTAAGATTGAAGAGGGTATGTTATTAAAACCCTTGTAATATTATTTTTCTTGATCGGTGATTGGTAATTCCCAAAGTTCAAAGCTTAGGGTTGAGTCAAGAATTATATATCAAATTCAAGCCAACTTGTATGGCAACTAGGATTTTAAAATTAGTACTATGTTCTTGAAAAGTCTTCCCTGTGTAGATCGGATTTGCATTCTCAATGTGATGTGTGTAATTCCTACGTATTATTCATCATTATTTTCTTTTATTAAATAATATTTGTATTGTTTTCCATCAGATAAAATATTGTCTCACTTACCGATAAACTTATGCAATTTAACGAAATAAAAGATACACCAATTGAGGAACAATGCGTGAAAAATTTAGTGTACAAAAATTACCCCCGAAATTTATGATAAACTTTTCTTTATTTATTTCCTTTAGTGGTTTTGGGTGTTTTATACGGAGTATATGCTTTCTCTCGAGCCTCAAAGTTAATGGCATATGATTTTATAGTAATATATAGTATTGTAGGAATGTCAGATCCTGAAAGAGGAATTTGATATACTAACTCCGTTTCAATTTGTTTGAAGGTTGATCAGTTTGAAGAGTCAAATAACTTTTTAATTAATTATAATTTTTTCTATTTTTTTTTATATATTATGAATTATTAATTATGCAGTTTTATAGTACTTTTTATGTAGTTTTCAAAAAATCTATATTTAAAATTAAATAAAAAGTTATTTGACTCTCTAAATTAGTCAAAGATTTGGACGATAGAGTAATTCCGTTCACGTGCTAGATGTATCTAAAGATCACGTGAAAATGGGTTTATCTTTCTATATATTCAGCCAAAATGCAGATCTATCTGCACATGACACACAAAGTTACGTAGCCCTCCACTCAAGTCTCAAACCCCCTAAATAAAAAATTAAAAACATCATTGTCTAAACTTTGAACTTGAAGTGCAGATCTTACTGCAGAAATACTAATTAGCTTAAAGCCTTAAACCAAGTCTTAGTACCATAATAAGACAAGTGGACCAAGTTCAAGCAGAAGTAGAGTCAGAATTTTAATTTTATGAATTTTGAATTTTAGAAAAACGACCTTAAATGCTAATAATTAAATTCAAAATTTAATTTTGTACACATATTTAAGAAATTTCTTAATAAACATATATAATTTAAACAAAAAATACTAAATTTGATCAAACTTGTATCTGAGCTTCTGCGACCATCTCTGAGTTCAAGTCTTACTTATAATGGGAAGGGACGCGAGGGGTAGGGGCAAAAAATTTTATCACATAAAAAAAAACATTTACTTTATGATATACATTAACCAACAGAATCACCTAAAGAGGTGTGGGGATCATAATCCACATCATTTGCACTAATCTTAGCATATATTGTAAGGTGATATTAATCTTCTTTCGAAAGTTTTCTCATTAATATCAAAATATATATAAAGTACAATATTTATCCCTTATACAATAGGAATCCTAAGCCTATATAAAAGAGGAATCTTAAGCCTATATAAAAGAGGAATTCTAGTCTTTCCATAATTTTATTTACACAATATATGAAAATATTCTAATTATGGGTAGGGAATATTGTTTTCTATATTTACACGTTTACACACCCTCACGGAAATGAGGGAGGCGACACGAGATTAGATCTGAAGTCAAGAAATAACTGTTTGGGAAGTCCTTTGGTAAATATGTCTGCATACTGATAGGATGATGGAACATGTAACACTCTGACATGTCCTAGCGCAACTTTCTCACGAACGAAGTGTAGGTCTATCTCAATATGCTTGGTTCGCTGATGTTGAACCGGATTATGAGAAAGATATATGGCAGAGATGTTATCACAATACACAATAGATGTCTAACGCAAAGGACACTGAAGTTCTAGCAGTAAATTTCCGAGCCAACAAATCTCAGCTACCACATTTGCAACGCTCGTACTCGATCCTACCGATCGAGATAGGATACCGTCGCCGCGTATCAAGAAATCGATTATCCCCTAAAAATACAAAAACTGGAGTGAGCGTCACGTGTCCGAAACCCCGCCTAATCTGATCTCAGATAAGAGAGCAACCTGTTTGGTGCAGGGGGTATAGGTGCAAACCATAATCAAGAGTGTCTTTAATATATCGAATGATACGCTTAAGAGCAGTGAAATAAGACTCCCTGGAGGCATGCATGAATAAGCACACCTGCTGAACATCATAAGTTATGTCTGACCTGGTGAAAGTGAGATACTGAAGTGCACCTGCAAGGCTCCTATACAGAGTAGGATCAGAGACTGAAGCACTATCCATGGCACTGAGCTTAGATTTGGAATCAACTGGAGTAGGCACCTCTTTGCAGTTCGTCATCTTAGCCTCAGACACAATCTCTTCTGCATACTTACGCTGACACAAGAACATATGATTGACAGACCTGGTCACTGATATCCCCAAAAAGTAACTCAGCTTTCTCAAATCAGTCATTGTAAATTCGGACTTAATCAAGGCAATAATCTCATTTTTCAATCCGTCGGAGGAGACAGTAAGAACAATATCTTCCACGTAAAGTAATAAGTAAGCAGTTCTACTACCTAGATGAAAAATGAAAAGCGATGTATCACTCTTTCTGCATACAAACCCAATCTGCAAGATATACCTGGCAAAACGATCATACCACGCACGGGGGGCCTGTTTCAGGCCATATAGTGACTTACGGAGACGGCACACATAGTGAGGGACTGCTGGATAGGTGAACCCTGGCGGCTGATACATGTAGCCTGTCTCTCTCAGATCCCCATGTAAGAATGCATTTTTCACATTAAGCTGATGGATCGGCCAGTGTTTGCCCATGGCAATGCTCAAAATTGTGCGAATGGTAGCTGGTTTGACAACTGAGCTGAAGGTCTCACCACAATCAATGCCCTCCTGCTGATTTGTGACATTAGCCACAAGTCGTGCCTTATACCTCTCAAGAACTCCACTGTCTCTGAATTTGTGACGAAATAGCCACAGACAACGAATCACATTCACCCCCCTCAGGTCTAGGTACTAGATCTCATGTGTGCTATTTAGTTAAAGCATTGAATTTCTCAGACATAGCCGCATTCCAATTAGGGTCTTGTTTGACCAATTTAGGGTTCTTGGGAATTGGAGAAATGGTTTGGGCAGACAAGTTAAATTGGACTTTGGGTTTGAAAATTCTATGTTTTGCACGAGTTTCTATTGAGTGAGTGGGGATAGTGGGAGGCTCCAAGACGGAGGGATTTGTTGGATATGGAGAAGGAGGGACAGACGTCGGAGAAGGCACCGCGGCGCTGAGGGAACCGTCGACGGCGCCGTGGCGCCGGTGCTGGAGGACTGACAGACCTCTCTGATGTTTTAGCACTGTGGTGCCTCAGCACTGTGCCGCGGCGTTGTCGACGGTGAATCAAGGACCAGTTCGCAGGAGTTTTGGCACCGCGACGCTGATGCTGAAGAAGAACTGTTATGCTCTAGTTGACTTAGGATGATGGGAGAGATGACAGGCTCATCAAGAAAAGAATAATCCGTTTTGTGGAACTTTTTAAGATTCAAAAATGGGAATGTGGTCTCATCAAATATGACGTGACGGGAGATGTGGATCTGACGAGTGGACAAGTCATAGCAGAGATAACCCTTATGGTTTGGCGGGAAGCCTAGGTAGACACAACGAGTGGACCGGGGGGCTAGTTTGTGAGGGGCGGTAGAGGCAAGGTTAGAATAACATAGACAACTAAATATTCGGAGATGATCATAAGAGGGTGCTCTATGATAGAAAATTTCAGTAGGGATCATATTGTGAAGGGTGCTAGTTGGGAGAATATTTAGAACGTATTCTGACATTTTAGCGATGTATACGTATGACGGGAGTAGGGAGGCATGAATCAAAAGAGTGCGTATCATATTGTTAATGGTGCGGATGATTCTTTCAGCTTTACCATTTTGTGAGGAGGTGTGGGGGTAGGAGAAGCGAAAGACCATGCCATTATTGGTACAAAATCGGTGAAACATAGAGTTATTGAATTCACGACCATTATCGCACTGAAAAGATTTTATGCCTTTTTCAAATTGTGTTTGAATGAATTTTCGAAACTCAAGAAATTTGGCAAACACTTCCGATTTAAATTTGAGAGGATATAACCAAACAAAGTGAGAAAAATCATCTAGTAAGATAAGATAGTATTTATGACCGAGAGAACTAGCAACAGGTGATGTCCATAAATCGGCATGCATAATATCAAAAGGTGAAAAAGTAACACTAGTAGATTATTTAAATGGAAGACGAGTATGTTTGCCTAAAGAACAAGAAACGTAGTTTTGGGCAAATTTCCCATTACAAGTAATAAAATTATTGCCTCTAAGAAAACTAAAAACTGGAGCTCCTGGATGACCAAGCATATTATGCCATGTTGAATAAGAAATGACCGCTAGAGAGACGGGAGAGCTAGATCTGGCAGCGGAGGTGGGAGTGAATGGATATAGATCCCTCGTGCTATTGCATCTCGTAAGAGGTGTCCCCGTATGAAGATCATTTACAGTGAAACCAAAAGGGTCAAAATCAACAGAGACTGAATTATTACGAGTGAATTTGCGGAAAGAGATTAGATTCTTAATTACATGTGGGGCATATAGGGTATTTTGAAGTGGGAATGGATTAGGAGGTGGTGTATATGATGTACCAAAACCCTTTATTGGAATGCGGTGACTACTACCAACTGTCACAAATTGAGGATGCTTTAAACCAAACAGTTTGAGAATATTACCTGCAGTCCGGGTGAGGTGAGAAGTGGCTCCGGAGTCCGTATCACGATTGTCGCCGTTGCATATTGAGATCATCAAGGCGACGACTAACTCAGCCGGGTGTCATCTTTGGATGAGGGCCAAACTGGTCGTGTGCGTACGTGGGCTCGCGGGTAATGGACTGCCGGCGGGCGAGCAGGGCCTAACACACCTTGATTGGGGAACTGGTGGAAGCGGTTATCGTACTAAACGGCGCGGCGCGCGACAGATGGATATCATGGAAGCGCGTACTGGATGACATTATGCGGATATTGTTGTTGCTTCGATTCTGGTATCTGCGACTTCGACGCGACCGCGGCTTCCTCTGTCGCGACCCTTACCACCATTGCCACCGTGTCCCTGCTGCGGTTGAGAGTTTTCTGGCGGCGTTAGATCTTGGGGGCGCGTTTCGAATGCTAACGTCTTCTGATTGTGCTCATCCTGCTTAGCACGTCGAGTTTCTTCGAGCAACAACTGCGAGTGAGATTTGTTAAAATTGGAAAGCGGATCTTCCTGTTGAATTAAGGCGGCTAACGTATCCTAGTCACCTTTGGGGAGACCTGCAATCAATTGCAACACCAATTTAGTGTCTGAAACAGGTGTGTCAACGTTGGAAAGTTGATCCGCCAGGAGTTTCAACTGTCTGCAGTACTCAGTCATGTTGGAGAAATTTTCAAGGCGTGTATTGTTAAACTGTTCTTCCAAATACACTGCATGAGTGTGCTTGTTATCTTGAAAGATTTCCTCCAAGAGATTCCATAACTCAAGAGTTGTGGCGCCAGATTTCATGATAGTAAGAAGAAGATCCTGAGAAATAATACCATAAATCCATTGTTTGACGTCGGCGTCTAAACGACGCCAAGTAAACTCATCCACCTTCGAAGGGCGCGGAATAGTGTCGTCGATATGATCAAGCACGTTATAGATACATGTATGATTGCGAAACAGTTCAACCCAAGGAAAATACTGACTGTTTTCTTGATCAAGAAGAATGAGAATAGAGTTCTTGATATTGGTAACAGTTAGAGCGGGATGAAGAGAGGATGATGACATGGTGGTGGGATTGGTGGAGGTTGAAGCATCAGAAGTATTGGAAGAATCCTCAGTAGCCATTTAGATAAGAGAGGAAATGAGAGAGAAATCAAGAATTTTAGGGAGGAGAGGGGAGGAGCGCCGGCGAAAGTCCCGAGGGGGGAGGGTTTCGGCACTCTAGAAAATTCTAGGGTTTGTTTTAGGCTCTTGATACCATGTAAGATGATATTAATCTCTCTTGGGGAGTCTTCTCATTAATATCAAAGTATATATAGAGTACAATATTAGTCTCTTATACAATAGGAATCATAAGTCTATACAAAAGAAGAATCATAATCTTACTATAATTATATTTAAACAATATATGAAAATATTCTAATTATGGGTAGGGAATATTGTTTTCTATATTTTTACCTACATAATGGGAAATTTGTTTATAATTTGAATTCAAGTTGAAGCTAAAGGCAGCACTTTATTTTTTTCTTTGTTTAATTAATTTTCTTTTAGTGGTAGCGAATGAGAGAGCTAAATAAGATATATATTGCCCATTGCTCCGGAAATGTCTAACAGGTGCATTTTACAATTACATCGTGCAAATTAGGCAATTGTTCCAGCATATGAAGTTCCCGTGAGCTACACAATGGATGTACGGAAATAAAAAATAGTAGTAGCAATTACAAAGTCAATCGGAGCATTGCTCCGGCAATGTCTAACAGGTGCATTTTACAATTACATCGTGCAAATTAGCAATTGTTCTATCATATGAAGTTCCTTCCATGCTCAAATACTTAACTCTATGGAGAAGGGCATGAATGATACGGTAAAACTTATCCAACCTCGGTCTTTAATTTTACATCAAACTAATAAAAAATGGCATGTATCTTCTGCATATTATTTTATTAGCTAACTATAGTATATTAATGTGCATTTTCACCTAATTCATTATTTAATCATAGTAAAGTATATTGATTTAGTGTAAATATCAAGTACGGATAAATTGACAAATGCATTCAAGAAAGAAAGATATGAGTTGTTTTCATCATGAGACATTTAAATAGATCGATTTATATATGACTCATTACAAATACTATTTTAGTTATATGTCCTTCTCACAACAAAACAATAAATATAGCAAAGAAGATTGATAAATAGCATTAAAAATCTATATAGAATTATTTTCGACAATTCAAATATGGTCATAAGAGATCATTTCCTCAAAGGTTCTATTTTATTGAAGCACCGCAGGTTTTTTTTATTACATAGGGGTAGGAAAATGAGAAACAGGAAGGGATTTTTATTACATAGAGGTAGGAAAATGAGAAACAAGAAGGGATTACAACGTGAAGATTCGAATCATCACTAAGGTGAAAATTCTGGTAGTCAACCAACTGAGCTACTAGATCCCTACTAACACCGCAGATGAATC
The DNA here is from genome assembly GCA_029844215.1 of Przewalskia tangutica. Classification (NCBI taxonomy): domain Eukaryota; kingdom Viridiplantae; phylum Streptophyta; class Magnoliopsida; order Solanales; family Solanaceae; genus Przewalskia; species Przewalskia tangutica. The sequence continues at coordinate 12,781,084 of CM056726.1, forward strand.
TAAACCCTACGTGCATATGCCCCCAAAATTGCATGTGTCATATATAATTATACACCATCATATGATTATTTTTTAAATAAAATTATGCCATCTGGAACGTAGACTTTGGTGCATTTACATCGATGATCCAGAAAATCACTTCAATAACACTGCAAACAATTCCAAATGTCTTTTAAAAAATATTCTGTTTACGCGCTTCAAGCTAAAATCACGAGAGCTATCAGACTAAAAAGGGTTGAAACATTGGACACTTTGCAGTTACGCCAACAAGTAGGACATGGAAATTGTAATCCACATTAAAGCCACAGCTATCAAAGTCCAATCCAACATGGCGCAATCAGTGGCAATTTAATGGCATTGCGTATGAAAAGGAACTGGAAAATGATATACTACTTACTTATATACTATGCTTTTGTTATCTGCAAGTGATTTTGCAGTATGTAGTCAAATATTAAAAAATTTACATTATCGAAACTAGATCAGAAGTATAAAATAAAAATAACATTATATGGTGAATAAAATTTACTGTTCGAATAGTCTCGAAATTGACTTTTTCTCATTAACTGCTCCAAAGCTAAGATCTAAACTATATGAGACTGTAAACTAAAAAAAAAAAATCTGCAGGGAGTAATGGACAAGTGACCCAAAGTTAGAAACTTGATCAGTAATGAGCCTAACCCTTTATTATTATCCACTTAAATATCACAGAAATATTAGTGTTAAAGAGTCTCACATCATGGAATGGAAACATGAACTCCTTATATGGACTTGGACAATTTTCACCCTACAAGCTATCTTTTAAGGTTGAGTTAGGTCCATGATCCATTCTTTACATGGTATCAGAGCCAGATACATTTCAATTCTTTGTTCACCGATGTTGGGCTCCCAAATTATATTATCCAAGTTTCAGTTAACAAGGTCTGGGCGTGCAGGGGAGTGTTAAGAGTCTCACATCGAATATGGAATTAGAACATGAACTCCTTATATGGACTTGGACAATTCTCACCCTATAAGCTAACTTTTGAGGTTGATTTAGGCCCATGATCTATTCTTTACCATTAGAACCCGTTTAAATACCAAATATTTGTATATGACGAAATTAGAACTTGTGACATGTACATGACTCACGCTCTTACTACTAGTCACTGTATAGAATGATGTTGCGACACATCCTTTGAAACTATACGTTGCTGATTATATTTTATCCGATTTTCATCTTTCCAAATATGAATGTGCAAGTTTTTAGTAAATTTGAAGATTTGTTTCCTTAACTTCCCTTATCAGTTACACCAAAGAAAAGAAGTATGAGAGGTGCCTTACAAAAATACCAAAGACAAAATTAGCATATGCTTTTAAGATCACACTATGAAACTGGCACGTTATAATCTCCATTCGTTAAGCAACAAAGTGGCAGGTTGTAAATGAAGGTACATGTAAAAGATTCATGTATTGTCTGAAACAAAACAAAAAATGAAGGTACATGTCAAGATCTCGTGATTGAGATTTGATGGTCATTTCTGCTTTTAGTATGATAAAATAGAACGTGCATCCAGACAAGAAGTTTAACAAGTTCGAGTTCAAATTAGTTATAATTAATACAGCAGTAACAAGTTCATATAGTAAAAAAGCAACTTAAAAAGGATTGTACTATGATAGTTTGGTGATCCATCAGGAGATTTATATTCACAAGTAAATTTTTTTAAATTTTTTATGCCTAGAAGGAATTTTTTTTATTTTTTTATGCCTAGAAGGCAAATTTTTTTTAAAAATCTGGTGATGCAACTGCACCACCATGTTGCCTTTAGATCCGCCAGTGGATAGTTTCATGGTAAAAACAACTTAAAAGGGGAACAAAGGAATTGAAATTGTAGGACAAAATATTTTAAGACTTTATTTGCAACAGATAAGTGGGGAATTATACAGGCCAGTTCTTTTCTTGTTTAAAGATATCATTGAGCTTCCCTGAGTAAAAGAAACTTGTAACATAAGATAAATTTAAATTTGGATTTCTATTTTCCTATCTGTAGAGATCTATCATGTTATAATACCTCATATGAAAAACCGCACATGTCAACCACAAGTGTCTCCTAATGGGTTCAACTTTTTTTCAACTTAGCAATGTATTATCTACATCATCTTTATTCAGGTATAGACCCCCTAAATGACACCCAAAGATGTGGTCTGGTCAATAACGTGGAAGGAGAAAGAGCTTGAAAAACGAAATAATCACTTGATTATTCTTATTAATGAAAGACATATATATACAAGTTATAATAGTAGAATTCTATTCCTACTATACATCTAAAATCATATTTTATATGAAGAATAATTATACACTTATGGTAATATTACAATTCTAATTAAGGTGTAAGACTAATATGTAAAATACACTAACTATACAAAATATACTCCCATCCGTGTATGGGTCTCGGATAGTGGGGTCCACTGTTTAACACACCCCCGCAGTCATAGCGAGAGGTCTTCGTACGCTGAGACTGTCTCTAAAATCTTCAAAAAGGACGGAGGGAAGTCCCTTTGTAAAGATGTCTGTAATTTGATATCTGAAAGGGACATGACAGACGCGTACTTGTCCTTTAGTTACCTTCTCTCGAACGAAGTGAATATTCATCTCTATGTGTATAGTCTGCTGGTGCTGAACATGATTACAAGAAAGGTAGATGACACGTATATTATAACAATATACCAAGTTAGCCTTCTGAATAGGACAATGAAGCTCTAAAAGTAGATTTCGTAACCAACATGACTCGGAAACCACATTGGCTACCCCTCGATACTCGGCCTCTGCACTTGAACGTGAAAGCGTAGATTGACGCTTGGCAGACCATAAGACCAAGTTATTACCCAAAAACATATAATAGCCAGACGTAGACCATATGGTGTCAGTACAACCACCCCAATCAACATCTGTATAGAAGACAAGTGTAGACGTCGACGAAGGGTACAAATCCAAACCATAATCAAGTGTTCCTTGAATGTACCTAAGGATGCGTTTGAGCGCATTCATATGTTCAACTCTGGGATCATGCATAAACAAACACATCTGATGGACTGCATATGTAATGTTTGGTCGCGTGAACATAATATACTGAAGGGTGCCTGCAAGACTACAATAGCGGGTCGGATCCTCATACGGAGAGCCAGCTGCAACACCCAACTTGAGTTTAGTATCAACTGGAGTAGAAGTGGACTTACAGGATGACATCCTGGCCCTCTCAATGATCTCTTCTGCATATTTCCTCTGTGTTAAGAACAATCCACATGCATGACGAGTGACAACAATTCCCAAAAAATAGCTCAAGGGGCCCAAGTCTTTCATGGCAAACTCAGAACTGAGCATTGTCATAATAGACTTTCTCAAAGCATCAGAAGAGTCAGTCAAGATAATATCATCCACATATAACAATATATAAGCATGGAAGAACCCCGACGATATATGAATAATGAATTATCAGACCTGCTGAAAAACCCATAGTCGAAACAAAATCAGCAAACCTCTTAAATCAAGCCCGTGGAGACTGCTTAAACCCATACAAGGACTTCTTCAATAGAAATACATGATTAGGATATCTAGTATCCCTAAATCCCAAAGGCTGATGCATATACACTGTCTCCTGAAGATCACTATGTAGGAAATCATTCTTCACATCTAGCTGATGAATGGGCCATGATTTTGAAAGAGTCACGCTGAGCACAGTGCAAATGGTAGCCGGCTTGACCACCGGGCTAAAAGTCTCCCCACAATCCACATCAACCTGCTGAGTCTTACCTTCACCTACAAGTCTAGCCTTATGCCTCGCAAATGAACCATCAGAATTATCCTTATGAACAAAAATCCACATAGACCGAATAATAATAACACCAGATGGACGGGGTATCAACTCCCACATCTTATTATCAATAAGAGCATTATATTTCTTGGTCATGAAAATTTTCCAATTAGGGTCATTTAAGGCAAACACATGATTACGGGGTAAGGGGGATTTAAGAACATTAGAATTCAAATTAAAATGTCTTTTTGGTTTAAAAATACCCCGTTGAGGACCAAGACTCTGGGCTGGATTGGGTGAATTTTGGAAAATTTTGGAATTTTCTCGAATTACAGTCGAAGGAGTCGCGGCGCAGGGATCAAAGGTCGCGGCGCCAAAAGAGTTGCAGAGCTCTCTGAAGTTTTGGCGCTGCGGCGCTGAAACGAGGGGCCGCGACACTGTCGACGGGATTTCATTTATTGGCTCACTAGATAGCAGGCGCCGCGGCGCTGACGACGTTTTTTGTGAAAAATCCGAAAAATTATGTTGAACATATGGGGAGATATCATCATCCAAAAAATCATATGAACTAGGTACGGGTATTTTTACTTTAGAAAATTGAAATTGGGATTCATCAAAGAGGACATGACGACTAATGATGATTCGTTTAGAGGGCAAATCAAAGCATTTATAACCACGGTGATTTGGCAGAAAACCCAAAAACACACAAGGAGTAGAACGCGCCTGAAGTTTGTTGATTGTAGTGGATGGAAACAATGGATAACATAAGCATCCGAAGACCCTAAGATGAGAATATGAAGGAGTATTATTGTATAACACTTGGAGAGGAGATGAATATGTCAAACCTTTGGAGGGAAGAATATTAAGTAGATCAGTAGACATTTGTAGCGCATGATGCCAAAACAATGGAGGAACGGAAGAATGAACCAATAAAGTGTAAATCATGTTATTAATGGTATGAATTTTGCGTTCATTTTTCTCGTTTTGTGAGGACGTATGAGGACAATATAAACGAAAATTTATCTCATTTTGTGCACAAAACTCCCTAAATTCCCCATTGTCATACTCTTTACCATTATCACATTGAATGTTCTTTATTTCTCTTTCGAATTGGGTTCTGATAAAAGCTCTAAATTTTATGAAAATGAAAAAAACTTGAGATTTTTTCGCAATTGGAAACGTCCATAAATATTTAGAATAGTCATCTAAGAATAAAACATAATAACGATGACTCATAGAACTGAAGACCGGATATGTCCATAAATCACTATGAATAATGTCAAATGACATTGAAGTATTGGAATTCGAAGCTACAAATGACAACTTAATATATTTTTTTCAAAGCACAGGATTGACAAAGTGGAGTACTACGTGTACCCTTACAAGAAATAAATTATGTCTATCTAAAGAAGATAAAATAGATGACATCGGATGACCTAGACGAGCATGCCACAAGGAAAGAACAAGAGCTGCAAAAGTGGATGGCATAGCTTGACGTGAGATGCTGAGACTCGATTTGATTGGATAAAGACCCCCCCCCCCCCACTGTCATACCTTATGAGATGACTCATCATCTTGAAATCCTTCACAGAAAACCCAAATGAATCAAAATTAATAGAAACTCAATTATCAATGGTGAATTTACGGACAGACACCAAATTTTTAATCAATTTTGGGGCATGAAGGGTATTTTTCGGGACAAGTGGTGGATGAGTAGGGGACAAAGTTTTATTACCATAATCCTTAATTAGAATTAAATTGCCATTACCAACAGTTATACCACGATTAGTGCTCAAATTGGAATAAGACGAGAGAGTACCTTGGTCGGATGTCATGTGGGTAGTGGCGCCGGTGTCCATATACCAATTAGGGTCCGGTTGAGTCAAGCCAAGCGTGTGCATCGCTGCTTCAATGTTGGTATGAGTGGGGCCCACTGTGTGGTGGGCCTGATGGGGGCGAGGGCCAAGTATACTAGACTGTTAGTGTTGTCCATACGCTGGTCTGAAACCCGGAGTCTGAACTGGGAAGAAGCTGGGCCGCGACATTTGCATACTGAGGCGTCGCGGCGCTGTAAGGCTGAGTCGCGGTGCTGTAACCCGGTGTCGTGCTCTATGAGGTGCTGGGACCCACTGCCACTGTCCAGGGGGGCCATGTGGGCTCCATAACTGCTGCTGCTGTTGACGGTTGCCCCTGTTATTGCCGCCACGATTCTTGCCATTATTCTTCTGATTTTGGCCCTTCTTACCACCCCCGTTGTTGTTATTTTGGGGCACGTTGGCCGGATTGGAAGGAGAAAAATTGAAGCAGTCATCAGGACGACGGGGCTGGCCCCAATCGCCATTTTTATAGCCAATCCGGCTTCTTCCAAAGTCAACATAGAATGGGCTTGATAAAATCCTAGCAGGAGGTTACTCTGACGAATGACCGAAGCAACACCGCTATAGGCCTCTGACAGGCCTGCAACCATCTGAAGTACTAGACGACTATTAGAAACAGGAGAACCTACGTTGCTGAGTTGGTCTGCCAAGTCCTTGAGGCGTTTGCAATAAGAAGAATAGCCATCTGTGAGAATTCCTGCTCAAGGATAACAATTCGAGAATGACTGTTATCTTGGAATATGTCTCGCAATCGATCCCACACCGCCATATCTGTAGAATTGGATTCCATAATCGTCTGTAAAAGATCCAAGGAGATGGTGACATAAATCCACTGAAGAGCCTTGGTGTAACACCCCATTTCAACCGTAGTCGAAAACGGGATTACTGCTACATGGTTGGATTCCTAAATTTATTTAAAGGAGTCGCCACCTAATTATTATAGTGAATTAGGACACTTGATTTATTGCAATAAATACTGCAATTAATGATCTCCATTTAAAGGTCTGTGAAACTATGTGAGATTCTAGGTAAGGGTTCTTTATTATCCTAAAGGGAAGGGGTTAGGCATCCTAAAGGATCCGCTAACTCATGTTGTCCGCTCAAACTTAGGTTTAATATTATTGTGCTAACATGTAATCTATAATTCTAAAAATGTTCTAATTATTAAACTAACCAAGAGATATTTAAACTAGGCATGCAAATATTTAAAATAGATATATATATTTAACAAGATAGTGATAAAAGCAAATAATCATAAAAAGATGTAATGAAGAGAAATTAACAACATTTCGCTTTTATTTTATTTTATGCGAATGCTTTAACTTTGAAGTGCCCGGCACTGCAAAGACACTTAGTAGAAGAGTTAGTAAATAATAAATAAATTACCAAACAAACACAATGTATATATAAATTATATATATAGATATATATATGTGTAGAAGATATTGTAAAAAATATATTTTATATAGTGTGGGCTCAGCTAGTGTTGTGCCAAGGATACTAAGACATGAGAAGCCAATATCGCTACGGCGGCGGTCGACTCGCCTCCTGGTGAACGATACTATGCATTCTCGTCTAATCTTTTCACTTTCCTCCTTGCCCACATATTCCGTCTCGCTTACCACGGGGGCCTCCAGATCGACGGGTAAATCCTTCGTAGGCCAGTGTAGTATCAAGTTCAAAATCAGTAAAATACCAAGTGTAGTAACTTGTTCAAAAATCAGTAAAATGCCAAGTGTAGTAGCTTGTTCAAAAATCAGTAAAATGCCAAGTGTAGTAACTTGTTCAAATCAGTAGACCTTCGGAAATATTATGGTTATCCGAAACAAATTTCAAAGCAAATAACCTTTAGCCGAGAAGCCACCAACGGTGAGGCTTAAAAATACAGCGGTGATGCATATCACATATGCTCAAAAAGTGCAGCAATAATTCGACCAATACGCATCAGCAGTTTGGCTAACAAGCAGCAGCAAATGGCCTTAAATTTGCTCAAGAGATGGCACTTTTCAGCCAAGAAATGCAGCAACCATTCTCAAGTACTATCATGTTCAAAACAGTGGAATTTTCCACCAAGTGTAGCGATATGTTCATTTCATAATGTATCTGTTTTTCTCAACATATAGCAAATAACCAAATGCTTGTTTTAAAATGCAGTTGTGGTTTAACTCAAACATGATAGCATCGACTCAGATTTGGCCCAGGAAGCACAACAATAGTATGGCCTCAATTCTACTCAGGTGCAACAATAGCTTGGCTGAAACACAGGTAATTTTAACCCAAAATATCACCGAATGCAGTGGAAAAATGGCAGCAAGTATAGCAACAATCAGCCCACAAAATGCGGCCATTCTTATCCCATAAATACAACAGCAGATGGCCGAAAACTCAGAGGTCATTTCAGCCTCAAATCTGCTTAAGCATAGCAGATTGTTCCCCGAAACACACCAGCAGTGATCCATCTCCATGGCATTTGTATTTTTTTGAGACTCCCCGGATCATGCAAAGGAAGAGGGGGGTGAAGAATAAGTATCCCGACATGAAAGGATTTTAACAAGATAAATCAAATCAACTACCATAACCATCATATTTAATCAAGTCTTGAAAATAGTTTAAGATCACAAAGGTTCAAGCTTGATATACATTCAACGGTAGTTCTTTAACAAAGCAGCAATCAAGTAAGATAAAATTATTTTGAATATTATTGCTTAGTTTTAAGGCAAACCTTCAACAAATAACAGAGACAACAAACCATTATAACGACTTAATGAATAAGACTTTAATACCGCTAAAACCAACACACGGGAAGGAGACAACATGTCAGAGTAGTAGACATGGAGAAATACCAACAAATCCTTCATGGACTTGGTCATGAGTGAAACATATACAAATTCAAAATACCTACAGTATTCTTATACGCAAGACTTAGATGTCAGAGACATTAGGCCAGAAAACAGTGAACATGCTAAAAGGGCATCTCTGATCCAAAAGAAGCATATAGTATGGTTCATGGAAGTATGGTCCAAGATTCATGAGTGGATGATGCATATAAGGCATGGTGAGAATTCAATAGTATGCAGAGGTACATGGTATGAAACTATTAGTAGGAACTTGAAATGGGCAGTCAAGAACTGATACAAGATCTAGAGAGGTTTTACACATATTACTTAAATTAAAAAATCGATAGGACACTTTAGTTCAAAGTCATATGGATGAGACACTACATAATAGTACACGATATCAAACTAGCATACATGAAACAACATACACACAGACAAGTACAATATGACATATACATAGTTTCATGAGTTCAAAATACAACCTAAGACCCCAATATAATAAAAAAAAGGGATTAATATGTAAACAACTTACGATTGAAGACTGACACGCCACATAAAAATAAATGAATGCCCCACAAGTGCACATAGACCACATGATCTAAATATGCACCAACTAACCTAACCTTAAAAGTTATAGCAGACTCACACTCAACTCAAATGGTAAGAAATAGGCACAATCTATAGACAAACAAGCTAAACAGGCCTAGTGCCAATATCAGGTTTAACTCACCTTTAACAGAGACATTGTATTAACGGAACATGACTTGTGCTTCCTTTTAAGTATATAATAAGCATTTAGACATTTTAAACCTCTTAAGGTATCAAAACAGGGGTGTCATTTAGGAGAAACTGAAATAAATTCCCTAGTTCCATTTTTATCTCAAATTAGCCTTTTAACTTATGCCTGATCAGTCAATAATCTTGCTTGATTCTCACTCAACAAACATAAATAATATCTTATCATGCTTAATAATCATACTAGTAAACATGAATAAATACCTAACTTAACCATATATGTCCAAAAATTAGTCTAACAGATTCAAATAACTAATTGACACGTCTAGTAACTTGAAATGATTCTAACAATTGTTAATTGCATAAAAATATCATATCAAGCAAGTTAAACAAGAAATTAAAAGGAAACGTGTTCCCAGATGTGGGTGAAGAGGTTACACCGGTGATGGCGGACAGTGTTGGTGTGGTGGTTTCGTCGATGGTGTGTCGACGGGCGACGATGAAGAGGAGAGCTAGGGTTTGAGAGAGGAGTTCGAACTACCTATTCATGCTATGCTAGTGGTCCGGGTGCTGAGCCCTTGCTCCTTCCCTGATTCTGTTAAGCTCTGGTTGTTGACTACTGCTAGGGGTGTCCCGTCGATTGCTACCCGACTTCCCCCAACTGAGCTCTGAATTCGATTCTCGTATTGTGCTTTCCCCGTATCTGCCCTTGTGTTCCACTAGTATATGCCCTACTGCTCTGCTCCTAAAGAAACGATTCCCCCGACTCCGCCCCCTTCATCGATGCCTATTGCATGTCGTTTATATAGCCTAACTCTAGGTTCTAAAATTGGTAAGTAAATAAAGGCTGATTCTAGGCTTGATATGTGCTGATTCGTATTGAAAATCCCTCCTGATTTCGTGTGATTCGAACGGGTTATGGTAAGGAAATCGTTGGAGAAGGGAAAGGAAAGTCGACTGGGGTGCGTGGATAAAGGGAAACCCCGGATTCTCCGGCGAGAAATCCGGGTATGGCGATGGGAGTGAGGTGCGGCGGTTGCTAGGGTTCTTAGTGTTTTCTAGGTTTGAGGGAAAGCCGAGAAAGGGAAGGGGTTTGTGGGCTGATAAGGGAAAAAGGGCTGCTGGGCTGATCGGGTTTGGGCCACGGGTAGGGGCTGCGCGGGTATTGGGCTGCGTTAGTGGGCTGGGTAGTTAAAGGGTAGTATTAAATATAGGGGTATTAAGTATATTAGGTAGTTTAATTTTAGGAGTTAATTAATTAATTAGTGATAAATTAAATTAACAAATGTGATTAAATTATTTAGGTGCTTCATTAATCTAATTGTTCTAATAAATGCAGGCGTGTTATTTAATTAGTGTTTAATGTTTATAAAGTGATGTCGTTATTAAGATTCATTAAATAAAAATTAGGACTTCTTAATTCTTTTGTGAATGCTATTATTAAAACGTGTGTGTTAGATTATTATTTTATGTATTTATTATTTATTATTAAATTGTTTATTTATGTCTGTATTAATGTTTTATTGTTGCATTTTATTATAAAAATCATAGAGAAATATTTTTACAAAATTAGTGTAATTTGATAGTTAATGACTGGACGGGAGGGTCAAAATTGGGTGTCAACAGTTGTCCCTCTTTGTATGGAGATGATGGAAGAATCTTCGGACAAAGACGTTGACTCATAGCCAATTTTGTCTCGATCCTCAGAGTTAAAAATGTTGGGCAATTAGGCAAGGGTGACGCAAAAAATCAAAATTGTCCCAGTGTCGAGTTATGGCGACACTGGGCTACCATGGTCAAAATACCAAAGCGGGCTAATGCGGACTCAAAAATTGTCCCAGTGTCGAGTTATGACGACACTGGGCTACCATGGTCAAAACACCAAGGCGGGCTAACGCGGACTCAAAATTTGTCCCAGTGTCGAGTTATGACGACACTGGGCTGTGATGCTAAAAGAAAATAAGAATAACTGGCTTGAACCTGGGGTGTACCGCTATGATGCTGGGTTTTATGGTGATGTGGAACGAGTGGACCGACGCTCGAGGCCGCTTCTGCCATTTGTTGGGAAGGTTGGCCCCCCAACAAATTGCCCCGGTTCGCTGTAAGAGAAAATCCACGTTGTGCTCCATCTTTTGCAGTTCCTGTAGATTGAAGCTAAGATAGAAGCATTAGTGCATAACTGTCAAAACAAAATAATGTAAGAATGTAAGTTTTGTGTTGTGGTTGTAGTCAAATCGTATATACTATATAATGAAATGGTGTGATGATACGCCGTCTTGTATAGACGAGATGCAGATGACGCCTTGTGTGGGCGTTATCGTCTTGTATGGACGAAATGCAAATGTCGCCTTGTATGGGCGGAATCGTCTTGTATGGACGAAATGCAAATGACGTCTTGTATGGACGAGATGCAAATGACGCCTTGTATGGGCGTTATCGTCTTGTATGGACGAAATGCAAATGACGCATTGTATGGGCGTTATCGTCTTGTATGGACGAAATGCAAATGACGCCTTGTATGGGCGTTATCGTCTTGTATGGACGAAATGCAAATGACGCCTTGTATGGGCATTATCGTCTTGTATGGACGAAATGCAAATGACGCCTTGTATGGGCGTTATCGCTTCAGATGGACGAAATGCAAGTGACGCTTGTATGGGCGTTGCCGCTCAGATGGGACGAAATGCAAATGACGCCTTGTATGGGCGTTGTCGTCTTGTATGGACGAAATGCAAATGACGCCTTGTATGGGCGTTATCGTCTTGTATAGACGAAATGCAAATGACGCCTTGTATGGGCGGAATCGTCTTGTATGGACGAAATGCAAATGACGCCTTGTATGGGCGTTATCGTCTTGTATGGACGAAATGCAAGTGACGCCTTGTATGGGCGTTGTCGTCTTGTATTGGCGAAATGCAAATGACGCCTTGTATGAGCGTTGTCGTCTTGTATGGACAAAATGCAAATGACGCCTTGTATGGGCGTTATCGTCTTGTATGGACGAAATACAAATGACGCCTTGTATGGGCGGAATCATCTTGTATGGGCGAAATGCAAATGACGCCTTGTATGGGCGTTATCGTCTTGTATGGACGAAATGCAAATGACGCCTTGTATGGGCGTTGTCGTCTTGTATGGACGAAATGCAAATGACGCCAGTATGGGCGTTGTCGCTTGTATGGACGAAATGCAAATGACGCCAGTATGGGCGTTGTCGCTTGTATGGACGAAATGCAAATGACGCCTTGTATGGGCGTTGTCGCTTGTATGGACGAGATGCAAATGACGCCAGTATGGGCGTTATCGCTTGTATGGACGAGATGCAAACGACGCCAGTATGGGCGTTATCGCTTGTATGGACGAGATGCAAATGACGCCAGATGGGCGTTATCGCTTGTATGGACGAAATGCAAATGACGCCAGATGGGCGTTATCGTCTTGTATGGACGAAATGCAAATGACGCCTTGTATGGGCGTTATCGTCTTGTATGGACGAAATGCAAATGACGCCTTGTATGGGCGTTATCGTCTTGTATGGACGAAATGCAAATGACGCGTTGTATGGGCGTTATGCAAATGACGCCTTGTATGGGCGTTATCGTCTTGTATGGACGAAATGCAAATGACGCCTTGTATGGGCGTGTCACGCCCCAAATTTTCCTAAGTCTTTACTTAGGGCGTGATGGCACCTGGACAATTATTTTCCACCAGGAGCACCCTTTAATTCTCTTTATTTAAAAATTTAAACTTATATTCAAATACGGAGCTATTAATAAATATAACAATAAAGAAATTTGTTTGTGACTTTATTGAAAATATAACGCGAGCCCATGCTCGTGCAAATATTGTTTCTACATAGACATACTGACAAATATTATTCTAATTTGGAAGGGAGACCATTCCATACGGGCATTTCCCGAGACACTGGAACTGACATCCTGAACCTGACGAATACCAAGCCCGAAGCAATGGACTTGGTATGACAAGAGGCTGCGGGACGATCGCTAGCCTTGGCGTGGAGCCTTTCCTCTATCACGTTTTCCTGAAACATGTTAAATAAAGAGTCAGCCCTACCATCTGGGGCTGAGTGAGAACCTTACCCTGCAATTCAAAGTAACACCACAATATTCCAAGTGCAATCACATTCTAACGTAATAAGCATATTGCAAAAACATATCAGGTTACAACATTTTTAAATATGCAACAACTCCTCATAGGAAATTCTCGGTTTAACTAACACTTCATTTTATCTCGTATTATACGTTAAGACATTCCCCTGCATTTCCACATGTTTATTACATTTATATATTTGTGAACACGTATTCACTTGTCATATTTATATATATGTGAACATGTATTCATCTTTCATATTTGTTGCGGCGTGCAACCCGATCCATTATATTTACGTATTTGTGAACACGTATTCACTTTACGTTTTGTTGCGGCGTGCAACCCGATCCATTATGTTTACGTATTCGTGAACGCCGTATTCACTTTACGTTTTGTTGCGTGCAACCCACCCATTATATTTACGTATTTGTGAACGCGTATTCACTTTACGTTTTGTTGCGCGCAACCCGACCCATTATATTTACGTATTTGTGAACACGTATTCACTTTACGTTTTGTTGCGGCGCAACCCGATCCATTATGTTTATATTTACGTATTTGTGAACGCGTATTCACTTTAAGTTTTGTTGCGTGCAACCCGATCCATTATGTTTATATTTACGTATTGGTGAACACGTATTCACTTTACGTTTTGTTGCGGCGCAACCCGATCCATTATATATTTATATATTTATGTGAACACGTATTCACTTTTCATATTTTTCGTAAGATCAAATAAATACTATTCTCTTTTCTAACATTCCATCATTCATACTTGTAACGATTATAACTTTTAACCATAACTCCAACTAAGGTGTTTCTCAAGCGGAAACTAAGGTAAGACGGGATCTTTCACTGTACCAAATTTCATTTAAAACTACTTTGGGTAACTAACACAAATTTATCCTCAAAACAGCCACATGAAATTTGTTTCGGCAGAATTTTTTATTAAACAGCATCCAATCTTATAATAGTCATAACTCCTAATCTGTAAACCCGTTCAATCCCCATAAATTCTCAAAACGACGAGAACAGAGAGATAAACGTCTCCATGTGAACCATTCTTTCATATTCTGTACCATTTGGTACAGTTTTATACTTTTATTCGCTGGCCTTCCTGGATATCGATAGATCCGAGGCAGAAACTTTAAACAGCGATAAATCTCACTACGTAAGTCGGATAGACCTCCGTAAGGTCTCAAAATGTCCACAACAAAGAGATCTAGAACTTTCATTTAGCAACAATTTTCATATTCCCCACATTTTACGTTTCAACGTCCTGCCCTTCTGGATTCCGACGAATCCGAGGCAGCAACTTCAAACTACAATAACTCTCAACTCGTAAGTCCGTTTTAATAAGTATTTATATATATCTGTCCGTAACAGAGAGATTTACAACCATGTAAATTTTCATATAATTCTAATAAGTAAAACTCAATAAAAACAGTCTGTAATTATGTCTTCCCGAATTTCGACCAAATCTAAGGCAGGAACTTTGAACTATGATAACTTTCAAAACGTATGTCCATTTTACCTCATTTTTGGTTCTATATGATCATATTAGAGAGGTGTACAATTATTCCGAATTTCATCAAATTCTAACAATTATAACTCAGTGATAACAGTTCGTAAAGTTCATGACGCAACTAGTTACCTAAACCATCAAAAGTTCAATATTTCTTTTCAACACTCAATTCTTATTCCAACATGTATTGAACTAAAAATAAAGGATGTTACCAAGAATTTCTGAGTGAGAAAACTCACCTTGTAAGTGTGAAGATTATTGTTGTGTGGTTGCTAAAATTATTCTTACTCTCTAGTATTTTGCTTCTTATTCTTCTTGCCATCTTGGTATTTTTTCCTCTTCTTTCCACTTGTTTTTTTCTGATTTTCTAACCTTTATGTTATGTACTTTGTTTGTGTGTAAATACAATGTATAAGTGGAGAGTTTTCTATAACCTATGGGAGGTGAAATGACAAGAGTTGGAGGGGAAATGAAAAGGGGGGAGGGGAGGGGAAGCAAAGGAGTAGGCGTAAGAACGCCGCATGGTTTTGTTTTTTTTTGCTTTCCATTTTTTTTTTCTTATTTTCATTTTATCTATTTATTTATCCAACTTTAACACTAACTCTCTCCCATGCAATTTATTCATTGTTTTCTTATATATATATATATATATATATATTTTTCCGGATTTCACATTCTCTCCTCCTTAAGCAACATTCGTCCTCGAATGTGAATAAGGTCGTAACATAATCACATAGACACAATAATGTTTATTGTAACACTAATTTGGGGCTTCACATTCTCCTTCCTTAAGAAGCATTCGTCCTCGAATGAGAATAAGGTTGTAACACATGGATATAGACACGCAAATGACACACATATGAAGTACTATGTACTGCATTTTTTTTTATTACCTTAGTCAAATAGGAATGGATATTTGACTTTCATCGCCTCTTCCGCTTCCCGGTGGCTTCCTCAGGAGTGATTCTTCCATAGGACTTTCACTAAGCAATATCTTTATTTCTAAGGTGTTGGACCTTTCTATCAAGTATTTCTAGAGCCTCTTCATATTGAAGCTCTTATTGTGAACTATCTCCGGGAAGGATGACGTGACTTGGATCGTGCAAGTATTTTCGTAACATTGACACATGAAATACCGGATGCACTGCTTCCAGCTCTTGTGGAAGTGCTAATTCGTAAGCCACATTCCCCACTCTTCGCAAGATCTCATATGGCCCAATAAATCTTGGGCTCAATTTCCTTCTTACCAAAACGCATCACTCCCTTCATCGGGACACTTTAAAAATACTTTCTCCTCTTGGAATTCAAGATCTCTTTTCCGATGATCCGCATAAGACTTATGACGGCTATGAGCTGTTTTGATCCGCTCCGAATCATCTCAGACCTTATCATTTGTTTCTTGAATGACTTCAGGTCCGAACAGTTGCGTCTCACCCACCAGTAATTTGCCTTGAGGTCCTGATACATTTTTGTTGACCCTGGATGAATGAAATATCTTGTGTTGTGACCCTCATCTAAGATCTTCCTCCTTAGATCATTTACCTTAGGAACACATAACCTACCCTTATACCGGGCGGTTCCGTCATTATCTCCCAATGTAAACTGTGAAGGTTTTCCCTGTTGGATCCTCTCCCGAAATCCAACAAACTCCGTATCCTCAAACTGACTTTCTTTTATTTCTGAAGCTAAGGCAGACTGCGAGGTTTCATGTACCACCACCCTACCTTCACCGATCTCAGTTAAGCTAACCCCGAGGTTTCCCAATCTTTGTACCTCACGAACAATACCCCTCTTTTGCATTGCCAAATGGGTCAAGCTGCCCATTGATCTCCTACTGAGTGCGTCAGCCACCACGTTGGCTTTCCCAGGATGGTAAAGAATACTAAGGTCATAATCCTTAAGCAACTCTAACCATCTTCTTTGTCGGAGATTCAAATCCTTCTGCGTGGTTATGTACTGCAAACTCTTATGATCTGTAAATATGTCCACATGCACACCATACAAATAATGTCTCCATATTCGTAAGGCAAACACCACCGCAGCTAATTCCAAGTCATGAGTTGGGTAATTCTTCTCATGTATCTTCAATTGTCTAGATGCATACGCAATAACCTTTCCAAACTGCATCAAGACACATCCTAACCCAACTCTAGAGGCATCGCAATAGACTGTGAACCCTTCTTGTCCCGATGGTAAGGTTAGGACTGGTGCAGTAGTCAACAATTCCTTTAGTTTTTGAAAACTTGCTTCACATGCTTCTGACCACTGGTACTTAACCGCTTTTTGAGTCAACCGGGTCAAAGGAGCAGCAAGACTAGAAAAACCTTTTACGAATCTTCTATAATACCCAGGCAAACCCAAGAAACTTCTAACCTCTGTCGGAGTGGTCGGTTTTGGCCAGTTCTTCACTACTTCTATCTTCTGGGGGTCTACCATAATTCCATCCCTTGACACAACATGACCCAAAAAGGCTATCTTTTCCAACCAAAATTCACACTTTGAAAATTTAGCATATAGTTTCTCCTGTTTCAAGACTTGAAGCACTACCCTCAGATGCTTTTCCTGTTCTTCAACACACTTGCTGTAAATTAGGATATCATCTATAAATACAATTACGAACAAATTCAAGAATGGTTTAAAGATTATGTTCATTAGATCCATAAAGGCTGCTGGGGCATTGGTTAATCCGAAAGACATGACCAAGAACTCATAATGGCCATATCAGGTCCTAAAGGCTGTTTTTGATATATCATTCGGATTTATTTTCATCTGATGATATCTCGAACGAAGATCAATCTTGGAAAAATAATTGGCTCTCTGAAGTTGGTCAAAAAGATCATCGATTCTTGGTAATGGATATCGATTCTTGATCGTGACCCTATTGAGTTGTCGATAATCGATGCACATTCGGAGTGATCCATCTTTTTTTCTTCACAAAAAGGACTGGTGCGCCCCAGGGGGAAACACTAGGCCTTATAAATCCTTTATCCAGAAGATCCCTCAACTGTTCTTTTAACTCTCTCAATTTAGCTGGGGCCATTCGATATGAAAGAATAGAAATAGGTCTTGTACCCAGAATTAACTCTATAGCGAACTCCACTTCTCTATCCGGAGGAAGGCCTGGGAGATCTTCAGGAAAAACCTTCGAAATTTTTCAAACAATAGGGACATCATGCACCGCTGGGGACTCTTTTTGGGTATCTACTATATTAGCCAGATATGCGTACTCCACTTTGTGACTCCTTAATAACTTTTGAGACCTAAGGTAGGAAATAAGCTGACGTGAGGATATTCTTCGCATCATGGGTAGCAAATCCACGGAACAGGTGGTATAACGTCTTGGGGGTTTTCCCCTCATTTATACTCTTACCCTGAAGCAGGTGGTATGACGTCTTGGGGCTTTCCCCTCATTCATACTCTTACCCTGGAGAAGGTGGTATGACGTCTTGGGGCTTTCCCCTCATTCATACTCTTACCCTGGAGAAGGTGGTATAACGTCTTGGGGCTTGCCCCTCATTTATACTCTTACCCTAGAGAAGGTGGTATAACGTCTTGGGGGTTTACCCCTCATTTATACTCTTACCCTGGAGAAGGTGGTATAACGTCTTGGGGGTTTACCCCTCATTTATACTCTTACCCTAGAGAAGGTGGTATAACGTCTTGGGGGTTTACCCCTCATTTATACTCTTACCCTAGCTCAACCGGCTATCCTACATAACATAAGTAAGTCAAGAAATCCCCTAACTTCTTATTGACATTATTAATATATCCTCTCATTTTAGTTCACTTAAGGCACTAACATGCCTTAATAAAAGAATCCGGAAATTTAATCTCAAGTACTACATACTTATACTCTTTTAAAACGAATGACTCTTTTTTCTTTTTTATATAAAACTTTCAAGATACTAATAACCATAGCATCAAGTCACTTGTCCTTACTTATCTTACTTAAAGTAAATCTCTCCTTTTAACTTTCCATAAAGCGAATATAACCAACTTCCCATAAAGTCGTTATATTAATCTTATACCTTAGTCAATTACATTTTCCTATTTCCAAGGGACTTAAACTTTTAAAACAAAACAAGTATCATATACTCAAAACACTTCAAGTCCCTTAACTTTGAAAACTTAAGACATCCTTAATAGTTTTAAAGAAGTGGGTTAACCTCCTAACTCGCCCAACTTGGCCATTCTTAAATAAGTAAAGGATATCAAGGTATTGTACGTCTACCGTACTATATAAGTACAACTATTCATGCTCAAGAGATAGGAAAGTTCCACATACCTTTATTGATCTTCTAAACGATAAGTGGAACTCTCATTGGATGGAGTTGACTATTTTCTATAGTATGACTCCAATCGGATAGTTGAAAAAGGTCGAGTCACATAAATGCCTCTTTCGTGAATACTCTCTTTTTGATTTGGCTAAACCTTCTACCCTCATTGTCATGTTGACGATCTGAAGGTACGTCCGATCATAGGCTAATGCCACTACCTTCTCTACCAAGTTCGGGTTTAAACCCTCACAAATCTTTTGACCTTCTCCCTTTCGTAGGAATAATATGCACGTTGTATGATGAAGATCGCATGAATTAGGTATTATATTCTTTCACATTGCGGTCTTCTTGTTTCAACAGTTCAAACTCACGTCTGAGCGCATCTTTTCGGGAGTTAGGCATGTACTTTTCACTGAATGCAGCTCTGAACTCCCCCCACGTCATCGGTGGTGACATCGGAAAATGATTTCTTCTAAAATTTCTCCACCACACCCGTGTGTCGTCCACTAACCGTGCGATTACCAAATTGACGTCATGCGTCTCCACACATCCCCGTGTAAACTGTAGGTTTTCTACCTCATCGAGAAATACTATTGGGTTAGACTTGTAGTCCTTCCCTGTATAGATATGTTCCCTTCTTCTCACAAAATTTGCCCCATAGTCTATCTGGTACCTCTCCTACCTTTTCGGTCGGTGGTGCAGTCACATCTGGTTATTTTATCGTTGTACACTCCCTTCCACAATCCTTTGAAGGATGTAGTACGAGAACCAAGTCTTTGAAAAGACTCAAGATAGTCACGAGAAGAGTATGAAAGAAGTGAAACTTTAGGATGTTATTCCGTTTACTTATTACTAAGGTGGCGCGCACACCGTCGTAATAAGTAACCGTTCAAACACCCGACTCGAAGAAACTTCCTAGAATCTCCTAACCTGGTTTAGCTTTGATACCAACTTGTCACGCCCCAAATTTTCCTAAGTCTTTACTTAGGGCGTGATGGCACCTGGACAATTATTTTCCACCAGGAGCACCCTTTAATTCTCTTTATTTAAAAATTTAAACTTATATTCAAATACGGAGCTATTAATAAATATAACAATAAAGAAATTTGTTTGTGACTTTATTGAAAATATAACGCGAGCCCATGCTCGTGCAAATATTGTTTCTACATAGACATACTGACAAATATTATTCTAATTTGGAAGGGAGACCATTCCATACGGGCATTTCCCGAGACACTGGAACTGACATCCTGAACCTGACGAATACCAAGCCCGAAGCAATGGACTTGGTATGACAAGAGGCCATGGACGATCGCTAGCCTTGGCGTGGAGCCTTTCCTCTATCACGTTTTCCTGAAACATGTTAAATAAAGAGTCAGCCCTACCATCTGGGGCTGAGTGAGAACCTTACCCTGCAATTCAAAGTAACACCACAATATTCC
The DNA here is from genome assembly GCA_029844215.1 of Przewalskia tangutica. Lineage (NCBI taxonomy): Eukaryota > Viridiplantae > Streptophyta > Magnoliopsida > Solanales > Solanaceae > Przewalskia > Przewalskia tangutica. The sequence goes on from CM056726.1 coordinate 12,801,675, forward strand.
AAGTGCAATCACATTCTAACGTAATAAGCATATTGCAAAAACATATCAGGTTACAACATTTTTAAATATGCAACAACTCCTCATAGGAAATTCTCGGTTTAACTAACACTTCATTTTATCTCGTATTATACGTTAAGACATTCCCCTGCATTTCCACATGTTTATTACATTTATATATTTGTGAACGCGTATTCACTTGTCATATTTATATATATGTGAACATGTATTCATCTTTCATATTTGTTGCGGCGTGCAACCTGATCCATTATATTTACGTATTTGTGAACACGTATTCACTTTACGTTTTGTTGCGGCGTGCAACCCGATCCATTATGTTTACGTATTCGTGAACGCGTATTCACTTTACGTTTTGTTGCGTGCAACCCGACCCATTATATTTACGTATTTGTGAACGCGTATTCACTTTACGTTTTGTTGCGGCGTGCAACCCGACCCATTATATTTACGTATTTGTGAACATGTATTCACTTTACGTTTTGTTGCGGCGTGCAACCCGATCCATTATGTTTATATTTACGTATTTGTGAACGCCGTATTCACTTTACGTTTTGTTGCGGCGCAACCCGATCCATTATGTTTATATTTACGTATTGGTGAACACGTATTCACTTTACGTTTTGTTGCGGCGTGCAACCCGATCCATTATATATTTATATATTTATGTGAACACGTATTCACTTTTCATATTTTTCAGAAGATCAAATAAATACTATTCTCTTTTCTAACATTCTGTCATTCATACTTGTAACGATTATAACTTTTTAACCATAACTCCAACTAAGGTGTTTCTCAAGCGGAAACTAAGGTAAGACGGGGATCTTTCACTGTACCAAATTTCATTTAAAACTACTTTGGGTAACTAACACAAATTTATCCTCAAAACAGCCACATGAAATTTGTTTCGGCAGAATTTTTTATTAAACAGCATCCAATCTTATAATAGTCATAACTCCTAATCTGTAAACCCGTTCAATCCCCATAAATTCTCAAAACAACGAGAACAGAGAGATAAACGTCTCCATGTGAACCATTCTTTCATATTCTGTACCATTTGGTACAGTTTTATACTTTTATTCGCTGCCCTTCCTGGATATCGATAGATCCGAGGCAGAAACTTTAAACAGCGATAAATCTCAATACGTAAGTCGGATAGACCTCCGTAAGGTCTCAAAATGTCCACAACAAAGAGATCTAGAACTTTCATTTAGCAACAATTTTCATATTCCCCACATATTAGTACAGTTTTACGTTTCAACGTCCTGCCCTTCTGGATTCCGACGAATCCGAGGCAGCAACTTCAAACTACAATAACTCTCAACTCGTAAGTCCGTTTTAATAAGTATTTATATATATCTGTCCGTAACAGAGAGATTTACAACCATGTAAATTTTCATATAATTCTAATAAGTAAAACTCAATAAAAACAGTCTGTAATTATGTCTTCCCGAATTTCGACCAAATCTAAGGCAGGAACTTTGAACTATGATAACTTTCAAAACGTATGTCCATTTTACCTCATTTTTGGTTCTATATGATCATATTAGAGAGGTGTACAATTCTTCCGAATTTCATCAAATTCTAACAATTATAACTCAGTGATAACAGTTCGTAAAGTTCATGACGCAACTAGTTACCTAAACCATCAAAAGTTCAATATTTCTTTTCAACACTCAATTCTTATTCCAACATGTATTGAACTAAAAATAAAGGATGTTACCAAGAATTTCTGAGTGAGAAAACTCACCTTGTAAGTGTGAAGATTATTGTTGTGTGGTTGCTAAAATTATTCTTACTCTCTAGTATTTTGCTTCTTCTTCTTGCCTCTTGGTATTTTTTCCTCTTCTTTCCACTTGTTTTTTTCTGATTTTCTAACCTTTATGTTATGTACTTTGTTTGTGTGTAAATACAATGTATAAGTGGAGAGTTTTCTATAACCTATGGGAGGTGAAATGACAAGAGTTGGAGGGGAAATGAAAAGGGGGGAGGGGAGGGGAAGCAAAGGAGTAGACGTGCAGCAATGCTGCATGGTTTTGTTTTTTTTTTGTTTTCCTTTTTTTTTTTCTTATTTTCATTTTATCTATTTATTTATCCAACTTTAACACTAACTCTCTCCCATGCAATTTATTCATTGTTTTCTTATATATATATATATATATATATTTTTCCGGATTTCACAGGGCGTTCTCGTCTTGTATGGACGAAATGCAAATGACGCCTTGTATGGGCGTTATCGTCTTGTATGGACGAAATGCAAATGACGCCTTGTATGGGCGTTCTCGTCTTGTATGGACGAGATGCAAATGACGCCTTGTATGGGCGTTCTCGTCTTGTATGGACGAAATGCAAGTGACGCCTTGTATGGGCGTTCTCGTCTTGTATGGACGAGATGCAAGTGACGCCTTGTATGGGCGTTATCGTCTTGTATGGACGAAATGCAAATGACGCCTTGTATGGGCGTTCTCGTCTTGTATGGACGAGATGCAAATGACGCCTTGTATGGGCGTTCTCGTCTTGTATGGACGAAATGCAAGTGACGCCTTGTATGGGCGTTATCGTCTTGTATAGACGAAATGCAAATGACGCCTTGTATGGGCGTTCTCGTCTTGTATGGACGAGATGCAAATGACCCCTGATATGGGCGTTCGCTGTATGGACGAAATGCAAGTGACGCCAGCGGGCGTTCTCGTCTTGTATGGACGAAATGCAAATGATGCCTTGTATGGGCGTTCTCGTCTTGTATGGACGAAATGCAAGTGACGCCTTGTATGGGCATTATCGTCTTGTAAGGACGAAATGCAAATGACGCCAGATGGGCGTTCTCGCTTTGATGGATTTAGATGCAAATGACGCCAGATGGGCGTTCTCGCTTTGTATGGGCGAGATGCAGATGACGCCAGTATGGGCGGAATCGCCTTGTATGGACGATATGCAAATGACGCCTTGTATGGGCGTTATCGCTCAGTATGGACGAAATGCAAATGACGCCTTGTATGGGCGTTGTCGTCTTGTATGGACGAAATGCAAATGACGCCTTGTATGGGCGTTGTCGTCTTGTATGGACGAAATGCAAATGACGCCTTGTATTGGCGCTATCGTCTTTTATGGACGAAATGCAAATGACGCCTTGTATGGGCGGAATCGTCTTGTGTGGACGAAATGCAAATGACGCCTTGTATGGGCGTTATCGTCTTGTATGGACGAAATGCATAGATAAAAAAATCGTGTTATGCATAATCAAAGCTAGATGAAATAAATAAAGTGTAAATGATGTAGCCTGAGTAATGAAGATGTGGTTTTTGCGAGATGTATTTGATGTAGACTTGTTGCAGATGGACTTCGTGAGCGGATCTGTTGTATTGGAATGTTGTTGTCCTCCTTGTTCCTATTGTCCTGCAAAATTCACTCAAAGAAAAATTGTGAGTTCGGGGAGGGGGTCGGCCGATTTGTGTTGGCTCTTGATACTTGCACGCGTTGTCTTGTCTGGACATGTAACCCCTGTCTGATTTCGAGTCTCGGTCAAAACATTTGTTGAAAAGTATTCTATCTTGAGAAAATATACTTATATGTGCTAGTAGGAAATTATGTCGATACTTGAATAGTGACATGTTGTGAAACAAAGCAAACTTCCTTATCCGAAATCGGCGGTATATTCTCCCATACTCTTGGTGCTCCGCTGCCGTCAGGCTCTCTTTTAAAATTTGTCCCAGTTTTGGGACATGGAACCCTTAGCGTAAATTAACCATGTCCATTGATGTCATTTGTAGTAAACCCTTAAAATTGTCCCAGTTTATGTCGATCTTTCGAGCATATGGAATCATATTTGTCGGTGTCCTTTCGTGGCGAAGTCCTTAAAAATTGTCCCGATTTTGGTCGATAAACCGAAGTCGGATATATGTCGCCGCTGGACATAATCGATAACGTCGTTGCTGGACGTCTTCCGCTTTGCTCTGTAGAATAAATGCTCCCGCAAGCTAAGCTGAGAAAAGGTTAGTGTATAAATCATAAAACAAAATGATAAATATTTGAGAAAGGCAATTATGTGGGTAGAGATGTCGTCCCTGAGATGTTTCCTTGCAACTGGCGAATTGCCATGATGCCTTTGTTGTGTGCTTTATGCCCGAGCTGATGCGCTAGATTTTGTTGCGGACTTTTGAATTCTGACTGTTGATTGTCGGTGCCCCTCTCTGCTTATGTTGTTTCTTTCTGCTTTTGCTAATATGAAGAACTTTTGTTGTATCTTCTGCTAATATGAAGGACCTGCGCTCAAAGAAAATTTTGTGAGTTTTGGGGGGGTGGTCGATTCGTATTTGACTTCGCCGCCTTGTTCCTTGATATCTGCGTGCCTGGCCTGTTTGGACTTGCAACCCCTGTCTGGTTTCCTACATTGTCCCAGTTTTGAAAAGGGTGTTTGGCCTAAAGTGGGTCTCAATGTAGTTGCTTGTATGTTATGTGCATTCTCGTTATTTTCAAAACGAAGGGAAAAGTTTCCTAATGGTGTGACCGAAGCCGATTTAGGCCACCTACGTATCCCCATGAGGGAATCAGGTCATGACGTAGTTCATTACAAGCGAAATTGGGTAAAAATTAAAATTTCTAGATGTGGGACCGAAGCCGAGACGGCCGCCTACGTATCCACCAAGGGAATCAGGTCAAACGTAGTTCCAAAGTTTGGCGAGGTGTTGATCATTGGTGTTTCTCCTTTCTAACGCCTCTGCATCCTCTACAGGAACGGGGACGAGTCCTAAGTTGTTTCGTTCTGGTGCCTCTGGATTAGTCATTTATTGGAGGATTGTGCTTCTGCCAGTCAACGCGAATCAACCTTTTGGGGATAAGCTAGACAAAAATAAACCTTTAACAAATGAAGCAAACCAAGTTAGTATAATATGCAAAAAGTTGCAGCCAATATATACTAATAAGCAAATTGCAAATCAAGTGCGTGTTCTAACATGTTTGGGACCTCTTTATGCCAGAGGTAGGCCTAAACGTCAAATATGCGAGGTTATGATGGATTTGTCCAAGTCGCCCAACTGTAATGCTTTTGTCGGAAATGGCGACCAAATGACGGTGCACTTTTTCCAATTTCAGCATGACATGATTAGGTTTGGATTTGTCTATCATCGCCACGCTACACATAATATGCTGGTTGGTCGTTGGGTTGAGAAACCCGTCGACAAGTTTGGTGTCTTCCTAATTGTGGTGTCGATGCCAGGGACCGACCCACCTAAGGTAAATGCATGCATGCCCTAAAATAAAGGGTGGTATAGCTCTATCTTAAGTTTCTAAGATTTGGCTTTTCAGACGCAGAGTTCCCGAGCGGACAACTCGAGTGAGAAGGCTACGCGGCCACCGGTTAGACCGGACACTCCACGTATGTTACCAACTCTCCTAGATTTGGGTTTTGAAGAAAGAATTTTGCTGATGCACCCAGCGCACCTCGCATGTAGTGTGTGATTGTGTGAATTTTCCAGAGTGGAAGAAATATGAGCGGAACGCCAGTTTAAGGAAAGCAGTAAAGCAGGTAGCAATTAAAATAAATAAAACAAAATATAGCATAACCAATTAAATGCAAAATAATGTCAAATAATAACCCTAGGTCTGTTGTGGTTAAGAACCTAAAATCCCCAGCAGAGTCGCCATTCTGTAACACCCCATTTCAACCGTAGTCGAAAACGGGATTACTGCTACATGGTTGGATTCCTAAATTTATTTAAAGGAGTCGCCACCTAATTATTATAGTGAATTAAGACACTTGATTTATTGTAATAAATACTGCAATTAATGATCTCCATTTAAAGGTCTGTGAAACTATGTGAGATTCTAGGTAAGGGTTCTTTATTATCCTAAAGGGAAGGGGTTAGGCATCCTAAAGGATCCGTCAACTTGCGGTTGTCCGTTCAAACTTAGGTTTAATATTATTGTGCTAACATGTAATCTATAATTCTAAAAATGTTCTAATTATTAAACTAACCAAGAGATATTTAAACTAGGCATGCAAATATTTAAAATAGATATATATATTTAACAAGATAGTGATAAAAGCAAATAATCATAAAAAGATGTAATGAAGAGAAATTAACAACATTTCGCTTTTATTTTATTTTATGCGAATGCTTTAACTTTGAAGTGCGCCTCCGGGTACCTGCAAAGACACTTAGTAGAAGAGTTAGTAAATAATAAATAAATTACCAAACAAACACAATGTATATATAAATTATATATATAGATATATATATGTGTAGAAGATATTGTAAAAAATATATTTTATATAGTGTGGGCTCAGCTAGTGTTGTGCCAAGGATACTAAGACATGAGAAGCCAATATCGCTACGGCGGCGGTCGACTCGCCTCCTGGTGAACGATACTATGCATTCTCGTCTAATCTTTTCACTTTCCTCCTTGCCCACATATTCCGTCTCGCTTACCACGGGGGCCTCCAGATCGACGGTAAATCCTTCAGAGGCGGTAGTATCAAGTTCAAAATCAGTAAAATACCAAGTGTAGTAACTTGTTCAAAAATCAGTAAAATGCCAAGTGTAGTAGCTTGTTCAAAAATCAGTAAAATGCCAAGTGTAGTAACTTGTTCAAATCAGTAGACCTTCGGAAATATTATGGTTATCCAAATGACCTCAAAGCAATAACCTTTAGCTGAGAAGCCACCAACGGTGAGGCTTAAAAATACAGCGGTGATGCATATCACATATGCTCAAAAAGTGCAGCAATAATTCGACCAATACGCATTAGCAGTTTGGCTAACAAGCAGCAGCAAATGGCCTCAAATTTGCTCAAGAGATGGCACTTTTCAGCCAAGAAATGCAGCAACCATTCTCAAGTACTATCATGTTCAAAACAGTGGAATTTTCCACCAAGTGTAGCGATCTGTTCATTTCATAATGTATCTGTTTTTCTCAACATATAGCAGCGAACCAGCAGTTGTTTTAAAATGCAGTTGTGGTTTAACTCAAACATGATAGCAGACCGACTCAGATTTGGCCCAGGAAGCACAACAATAGTATGGCCTCAATTCTACTCAGGTGCAACAATAGCTTGGCTGAAACACGGGTAATTTTAACCCAAAATATCACCGAATGCAGTGGAAAAATGGCAGCAAGTATAGCAACAATCAGCCCACAAAATGCGGCCATTCTTATCCCATAAATACAACAGCAGATGGCCGAAAACTCAGAGGTCATTTCAGCCTCAAATCTGCTTAAGCATAGCAGATTGTTTCCCGAAACACACCAGCAGTGATCCATCTCCATGGCATTTGTATTTTTTTGAGACTCCCCAGATCATGCAAAGGAAGAGGGGGTGAAGAATAAGTATCCCGACATGAAAGGATTTTAACAAGATAAATCAAATCAACTACCATAACCATCATATTTAATCAAGTCTTGAAAATAGTTTAAGATCACAAAGGTTCAAGCTTGATATACATTCAACGGTAGTTCTTTAACAAAGCAACAATCAAGTAAGATAAAATTATTTTGAATATTATTGCTTAGTTTTAAGGCAGCCTTCAACAAATAACAGAGACAACAAACCATTATAACAGCTTAATGAATAAGACTTTAACAGCTGCTAAAACCAACACATGGGAAGGAGACAACATGTTGTAGTAGTAGACATGGAGAAATACCAACAGTCCTTCATGGACTTGGTCATGAGTGAAACATATACAAATTCAAAATACCTACAGGTATTCTTATATGCAAGACTTAGATGTCAGAGACATTAGGCCAGAAAACAGTGAACATGCTAAAAGGGCATCTCTGATCCAAAAGAAGCATATAGTATGGTTCATGGAAGTATGGTCCAAGATTCATGAGTGGATGATGCATATAAGGCATGGTGAGAATTCAATAGTATGCAGGGGTACATGGTATGAAACTATTAGTAGGAACTTGAAATGGGCAGTCAAGAACTGATACAAGATCTAGAGAGGTTTTACACATATTACTTAAATTAAAAAATCGATAGGACACTTTAGTTCAAACTCATATGGATGAGACACTACATAATAGTACACGATATCAAACTAGCATACATGAAACAACATACACACAGACAAGTACAATATGACATATACATAGTTTCATGAGTTCAAAATACAACCTAAGACCCCAAGATAATAAAAAAAAGGGATTAATATGTAAACAACTTACGATTGAAGACTGACACACCACATAAAAATAAATGAATGCCCCACAAGTGCACATAGACCACATGATCTAAATATACACCAACTAACCTAACCTTAAAAGTTATAGCGGACTCACACTCAACTCAAATGGGAAGAAATAGGCACAATCTATAGACAAACAAGCTAAACAGGCCTAGTGCCAATATCAGGTTTAACTCACCTTTAACAGAGACATTGTATTAACGGAACATGACTTGTGCTTCCTTTTAAGTATATAATAAGCATTTAGACATTTTAAACCTCTTAAGGTATCAAAACAGGGGTGTCATTTAGGAGAAACTGAAATAAATTCCCTAGTTCCATTTTTATCTCAAATTAGCCTTTTAACTTATGCCTGATCAGTCAATAATCTTGCTTGATTCTCACTCAACAAACATAAATAATATCTTATCATGCTTAATAATCATACTAGTAAACATGAATAAATACCTAACTTAACCATATATGTCCAAAAATTAGTCTAACAGATTCAAATAACTAATTGACACGTCTAGTAACTTGAAATGATTCTAACAATTGTTAATTGCATAAACATATCATATCAAGCAAGTTAAACAAGAAATTAAAAGGAAACGTGTTCCCAGATGTGGGTGAAGAGGTTACACCGGTGATGGCGGACAGTGTTGGTGTGGTGGTTTCGTCGATGGTGTGTCGACGGGCGACGATGAAGAGGAGAGCTAGGGTTTGAGAGAGGAGTTCGAACTACCTATTCATGCTATGCTAGTGGTCCGGGTGCTGAGCCCTTGCTCATTCCCTGATTCTGCTAAGCTCTGGTTGTTGACTGCTGCTAGGGGTGTCCCGTCGATTGCTACCCGACTTCCCCCAACTGAGCTCTGAATTCGATTCTCGTATTGTGCTTTCCCCGTATCTGCCCTTGTGTTCCACTAGTATATGCCCTACTGCTCTGCTCCTAAAGAAACGATTCCCCCGACTCCGCCCCCTTCATCGATGCCTATTGCATGTCGTTTATATAGCCTATCTCTAGGTTCTAAAATTGGTAAGTAAATAAAGGCTGATTCTAGGCTTGATATGTGCTGATTCGTATTGAAAATCCCTCCTGATTTCGTGTGATTCGAACGGGTTATGGTAAGGAAATCGTTTGAGAAGGGAAAGGAAAGTCGATCGTGCGTGGATAAAGGAAACCCGATTCTCCGAGAAATCCGTATGGCGATGGGAGTGAGGTGCGCTCTTAGGGTTCTTAATGTTTCTAGGTTTGAGGAAAGAGCGGAAGGGAAGGGTTTGTGGTGATAAGGAAAGAGCTGCTTGGTGATCGGGTTTGGGCCACGCGTAGGCTCGGGTCACAAGTGATAGGGTAGTTAAAGGGTAGTATTAAATATAAGGGTATTAAGTATATTAGGTAGTTTAATTTTAGGAGTTAATTAATTAATTAGTGATAAATTAAATTAACAAATGTGATTAAATTATTTAGGTGCTTCATTAATCTAATTGTTCTAATAAATGCAGGCGTGTTATTTAATTAGTGTTTAATGTTTATAAAGTGATGTCGTTATTAAGATTCATTAAATAAAAATTAGGACTTCTTAATTCTTTTGTGAATGCTATTATTAAAACGTGTGTGTTAGATTATTATTTTATGTATTTATTATTTATTATTAAATTGTTTATTTATGCCTGTATTAATGTTTTATTGTTGCATTTTATTATAAAAATCATAGAGAAATATTTTTACAAAATTAGTGTAATTTGATAGTTAATGACTGGACGGGAGGGTCAAAATTGGGTGTCAACACTTGGCATCAACCATGACCCATAATTCTGGATCTGTTTCTTTAGTGTGCACAACCGTCGTAGAAGTAGACGCCTTATCACCCTCCTTTGGATGAGTTGGAGGAATGATGTGGTGGAGGACTTTATTTGCCAAGGCATGAATCTTAAATAATTCCGCCCACGACCCATATTGGACGTTTTCTAGGTCAAGAACGATAGGGATGACGCTCTTGATGTTAAAAACTGTGAGGGCAGGATGAAAATTGTTCTTATCAGCCATAGGGAATAGAACAACAAGATTCGGAGAAGAGAATTTGGGAGATAGGATTTTTTAACAGAGAAGGGCCGCAACTTTTGGGCAAACCGAGAGGGAGGCGCCTTGGTTTTTAGTCAAAAATCTGAGAAAAGAGAGAAAAAATTTAGGAGCGGAAGCAAGGTAAAGAGAACCTAGACTCTTGATACCATAAAAGAAATAATCCCTTGATTGTTCTTATTAATGAAAGGCTAGTTACAATACGAGAATCATATTCCTACTTTACATCTAAAACATTATTCTATATGAAGGATAACTATATACTTATGGTAATATTATAATTCTAATTAAGGTGTAAGAGTAATATGTAAAATACACTAACTATACAAAATATACTCACATCCGTGTATGGGTCTCGGACAGTGGAGTCCACTGTTTAACAATTTCTTTCATCTGACTATATTTCGGCGCGCAGAGTTACCCGCTACTTATGTTGGCGAGAGATAGCAAGTACATGATGAAATAGTTGAGGTGTGCACAAGCTGGGCCAAACACAACTGTCAATAAAGAAAAAGATATAGACCCTAAATATTTAATTCATACAAAAAAGAAACACAATGTTCTTAATGTCCTTTAAGAGACATACAACATAAACAAAGAATACCAATTAAATGACAAACATCATGGATCATTATCACTCATTCAATGGTCCTTACTAAGAACACCTTGTTAGCCGATTTTCAATTGCTCACACAAGTGTACGTATTGTTACAAGTAATATAGTCTTGTAAGACCGAGTTTATCGTCCACAGAGACTGGTTTCTAATTACCGAACATCTATTCTAGGTTATCTATTTGGTAAATGCTAATTTATTTGGGTTTTTATCTAACTACTAGAATAATTGCAAGAAGTAAACTAAATTGTTGAGGTTTAATCAGTTATGAAGGAATTATGGCTTCCAATATCCTCGACTATCCACTCATTTCAATCCTTAATGCAACTAGAATGACTTCTTCTTCTACGTTAAGATAGATGTTAACTAGATTGTCTTATATTCCGGTTAGGATATATAATCGCTTAACCCCAGTGCAGAATCCTTTTATATTCTATGATAGGATTTACCACATAGGAAGATTAAAAACAATAACCTATAATGTTACACAAGTATCGGGGTACTTTCGTTCTCGATTTTAACCTATGTCTATTCAATTACAGCATATCCAAATCTCTCCTCTCGGTTTTTGATTCGAAATCATATAGATTATGATAATTAGTGATCAATTAACTATCAAACATTCATACCAAATTGAATAAATCTTAATCAAGTGAAGAAGAAATCAAACTAATGCATTAATTCATGAAATAGAGTTTCAAGCGATTCAATAGGAAAGCCCTAATAAAGTGTTTAGATCCTAGCCATAGACATAAGAACTAATACAAATACCAATATAAATTGAATTGAAAACTAGAAAAAAATTACGTAGAACTAGGTCTCCAATTGTAGCCTTCAAAATTGCCCTGTGTTGCGTGATAGAATGGAATGTCCTCTCTCTCTCAATAGAATAATCCCTAGGGCTTAAGTATACTGAAATTTCATCCAACCTGGACCATTCTGCCCATGGCCAATTTAACTTCGGAATTGGATTTTACGCCTCGGCGCCGCGGACCTGCAATCCGGTGCCGCGGCGCCCAAACTCCTGTGGGTTATCAGATGTTCTAGCGCCGCGGCCCTGTTGTTCGGCGCCTCTTGGCTTCGTCCGAATCTTCAATTTTTCATCTTTTTGCCTCGGGACTCTCCTTTTATGCCCACTTTTCGCTTCTTTTCGCTATTTTGCCTTTATGAACCGCTATGACTCAAAAGAAAGAAAAATGACCCTAACACTACACTTATTTAAACGAAAATGGGAAAAATACTAACTAAAAATGACTCAAAAAGCGTATACAAAATACGCCTAACACACCTCCAAAGTAAATAACTCCCTTTCTAGAATGCACTTCCTTCCAAGAATCCCATATCATTTTTCAAGACAATTTCCTGTATATCGAGCTTCAACTGGTTTTCATGCAAAAACTACTTCAGAAGTCCCAAGATTCTGTGAAACATACAACCTCCCACCCTCCCCTCTCAAATAACTGGTAAAGAGTATGTAGAAGTCCGTTTCTTTTCAAAACAAATCGAGCCGGTGTGCCCCATCTATGTTTCACACCAAGATATGGGCATCATAGGCTTTAAGTAATTAAGTAAATAGTACTGAAAAATATTGTCATGTCAAGAACTATTTTACAATCCAACATAAACTGAAATAAAATAAGGGAAAGAAAAGAACTTGAACAATTTGATGTCTCTAATTTTTGTTTTTGCCTCTCCAAAGTATTCTCTTAAATAAGATATGTTTTAGGGTATTTATATCTGAGAAAAACCTTGCTTCGGACCCTTTTAACCCTGTCAACATTCGGCCCAAAATCTGGAACTTTTTGCGTCGGCACCGCGGTGCAAATTTATCACGAAATCGCTGGCAGCTTACTGGAAATATGGCATCGCGGTTCTGCCTCCAGGCACCGCGGTTCCTTCGACAGTGATTTAGTTTTGGATTTTCTGGAAATTTTACGCCGCGGCCCTAATTATCTTGAGCGCGGTTCAATGGCACCGCAGTGCTAGTTGGCCAGGCACCGCGGTGTCTCTCTGATTTTTGTCCGGTTCAGCCTGATTTGTTCTACTCTTCTTGGAATTTCTTAGGCTTCATTCCTTGAGTTGTGCTTGTGCAATTTTCATCTCAATTAAGCTCATTTCATCCTCAAAAGTGGTATTTCTTCTTTATGACCGATGTGACACAAACGAAAGAAAAACACGCATAACACTATACTACACCCAAAAGAAAAGAGAAAAATACTTACTAAAAAGGACTCAAAAGAGTGTATAGAATACACTCAACAAACACCCCCAAACTTACACTTTACTCGCCCTCGAGTAAAGCACTAAACAAAAACAAAATTAAATTAAAAGACTCTATAAAATGGATCAAATAGTTATAGCAATGCTCCTTCAAAATCATGGATGAAAGATGAGATAATATGTTGGAACATATATAGCATGAATATTTAGCAATCTATAATTTCAAGTTAGATATTTCACAAATTCAATTAGATCATAATTACTGGGAATACAAACACCTAACCTATGCATGTCAATTTCATTCCATCTTTCCCAAAATGCTATAGACCTGTTTACTTGCTATTCTCCACTAATCATAGACATACACATTAAAGATCATCAGGACTTTCAAGGGTTGTAATGTAGGCTTAGGCAGGGTAGATAAAAATAGGCATTTAGGCTCAAATTACGCACCATAAGCATTTTTCATTCAACTCTTTTTCCTTCTTTTTGACTTTCTTTTTAGTCTCATACATATTTTCTTCCTCCTTTCTTTTGAGAGACTGGGATATATTATAAATAACAAGCACCCCTAAACTTAGGCTTTTGCATATCTTTCATTGGGGTGCATCAACTTTTTCATCTCTTTTTATTTTTTTTCAACACTTCTCATTCCAATATTTTTCCATTATTACTTATGACACAAACATGGAATCATAGGGTGTCAAACAAAGATATTATTTTAGGTTCAAATGGGCTGAATAGTGATTCAATGTATGTCAGAGTAGGTAATGAATGGTCAGAAGGGCTATCAAAGAAATGTCTGAATCATCTCCCTAAACATGTATATCTTAACTATTTCGCATCAAATAACAAGCAAACAGATTTTCTAGATATTTTCAACCTTTATTTCCATAATTGATAACCCATAGGCTAAGTACAAATATCCAAATAATTAGACGTTTATGAATTTTTGGCATATCTAACTTAAGCACACAAATTGTCGCTTTTAATTTCATTACATTATCCCACTTTATCCACTCAATATCTTTAGCAACTACAACATGCTTGATCCATAAAAAAAACTATGGCTCACAAAACACAAAAAACAAACAAAAATACAACAAAAAGAGTCAAAAACAAAGTAAAACCCCACCAAACTTGATTGACACATTGTCCCCAATGTGTAAAGACTAAAATTAATGAGGGACAACTTACATACACAAAACAACGGTCATAACGGATGTCTGTGATGAAGTAGAATTTTCTGTGCACACTGTCCGTGAGGGACCGCGGTCCTTTGACCATGCACCGCGGTGCTAATTCCTGAAAAATTCCAGTGTCCTCCAGTTTTCTGCATTGTTAAGCCTTCGCCCTTCAGAGTGAGTCTCTGTCTTTATTTGTCATCCAAAAACACTAACATACCAGATCGTGAGACTGTTCAAGACAAAATAAAATAAACTAAGACAGAAATTGAAATTACATAATTAAAACATTGGATTGTCTCCCAAGTAGCAATGTCTTTAACGTCTTTTAGCCGGAAGCAGATACCCTGTTCACTCAAGGGGGTAAATTACTTCCACAACATATCCACTTCATTAATATTCCCTTCTTCCTTCTCCTTTTCTTTTTCACAGGGCTAGGTTAAGAAGGATTCACCCTTCGGACATCATTTGCAGGTTCAGAATTCTTACCATCAAGAGCATCAATACCCTTGGAACTTTCATGAGGAGTATTTTTATCAACTACACCAGCAACAAAGCATCTATCATAGACTTGTGTGTTAGTGGAAGCTTGAAAACAGTGAAAGTCATCTCCTCATCTTGAACTCGGAGCTTGAGCTCTCCCTTCCCTACATCAATAAGTGTCCTCTCTATAGCTAGGAATTGTCTCCCAAGGATAATGGACATATTTTCATCTGAATCCATGTCTAGAATGAGGAAGTCTGCAGGAAAAATGAATTTACCTACTTTTACCAACACATCTTCAATTATTCCTTCGGGATGCACAATTGAGAGATCATCTAGCTGCAAGATGACTATGGCTGGCCTTGCTTCCCCCAAACCAAGTGTTAGGCATATTTTATATACCTATTTTGAGTCATTTTCGATTAGTATTTTACACATTTTCCTTGCGTCTAGTACAGTTTTAGGGTTGTTTTTCTTTCTTTTGAGTCACAGCGGTTCAAAAAGGCAAAATGGCAAAAAAGAGCGAAAAATGGGCATAAAAAGAGGTCTTAAGGCAGAAAAATGTTGAAAATCGATGACTCGAAAAAACCACAGCAGCACCGCAGTGCCCAGAGGCAAGACCGCGGTGCCAAAACAGCAGAAATCCGCAGGACTTTCAAAGACCGGATGCATTCGCATGCAATCGCGGTGCCATTTATTCAGAGTCGCAGAGTTTCGCATCACGCTGCCGACTGCAGAATCATGCAGTCTGCACGTAATTTTTCGCCCCGAGTTGGAATTGGCCAAGGGTAATAGGGTCCCTAGGGCACGAAATTGATACATATTTAAAGCCCTAGGGATCATTTTTTAGGAAGGGAGTCCATTCTTGAACACAAGAACAACACAAAGCACTTGGAGCAACAATTGGAGACTTTAATCTTCGTAATTTTCTATCTTTAGTTTTTATTTTAGTTTTATGTTGGATATTGTGTTAGTTCGTAGCATGTCTATGGCTAGGAACCAAACACTTAATTAGGGCTTTCCTTATGATTCACTTGAACCTTTATTCATGATTTGATGCAATAGTTTGATTACTTCTTCAGTTGTTAAGATCTATTCAATAATTGATGTGAATGCTTGATAGTTAATTGATCACTAAATATCATAATATATATGATTTCGAATCAACAATCGAGAGGGGAGTGGATATGCTGTAGTTGAATAGACATAGGTTAAAATCGTGGACGACAGTACCCCGATACTTGTATAGCTTTATAGGTTACTGTTCTTAATTCTCATATGTGGTAAATCCTATCATAGAAATATAGAAGGGTTCTGCACTGGGATTGAGTGATTATATATCCTAACTGAAATATAAGACAGTCTAGTTAACCGCTATCTTAACATAGAAGAAGAATCATTCTAGAACGCATTAAGGATTGAATAAAGTGGATAGTTGATGATTTTGGAAGCCCTAATTCCTTCATAATCTGAATACAACCTAATTAGTTTACTTATTTCTTGCAATCATTCCAGTAGTTAAATAAAAACTCCAATCAATATTCGTTCGCCAAATAGATAACACAAAATAGATGATCGGTACTTAGAAATCAGTCTCTGTGGATGATATTCGGTCTTACAGACTATATTACTTGAGACGATACGTACACTTGCGTTTTGCGCATATGGAAATCGCCTAACAAGTTTTTGGCGCCGTTGCCGGAGACTGACGTATATCTAATATCGAACCATCTATTTTTATTTCTAATTTGGATTTATTTTTATTTTTATTGTTAGAACCGTGTGCCGTGATCTGTATGTTGATTGTGATATATTTCAGAAATCTAGTGTATGCGAAGTAGGAGAGGAGCATACACTCCTATCCCTCTAAACCCTGAGATTGAGAGACTTTGCAGATAAAACAGAAAAGATAAAAGAACTGCTGAATTGTTATCAATGGGAGATCAGCAGAACAACAATGTGATACCAGTAGAGGGGTTGAATAATGAGTCACCGGTTGCCCCGGGACAAGTCCCACCACCTGTGGAGATGAGTTTGGGGGAATATGTTCTTCCCACAGTCACGGGAGCACAGACTTGCATCAGGCTCCAGCTATAGGGGCTAATGATTTTGAGATCAAGCCAGCCATCCTGAGCATGGTCCAAAACACAGTACAGTTTGGGGGACTGCCATCTGAAGATCCCCACATGCACATTGCAAACTTCCTAGAGTTGTGTGCTACTTTCAAATACAATGGTGTCACTGACGATGCCATCAGACTGAGGCTCTTCCCATTCTCACTGAGGGATAGAGCCAAAAGTTGGTTGAACTCACTGCCTGCTAACTCTGTTACTACCTGGCAGGACCTGACCCAAAAGTTTATAGCAAAGTTCTTCCTTCCTTCCAAAGCAGCAAAGTTAAGAGGGGAGTTGAACAATTATTACCAGATGGATGATGAGTCGCTCTATGATGCATGGGAGCGATTTAAGGATCTGCAGAGGAAGTTGTTATACCAGTGGTTCGTGCCGTATGGGCCGCGGCGAAAGGAGTTAGGACTCAAATCGTAAAAATTTCGTGGCTCAGGCCTGCGCCAAGGCTGGAATCAGGCCGCGCGCCGGAATCGGTCGCGCGGAAGTTCCGGCAGTCCGCAGGTTGCGGCCGCGCGCCGAGGCGAAATCGCGAAAAACTTAGGAAAACTGATCTTTTCTTTTAAAAGGCCATGGGAGGGTGACAAGTGTCCCCCATCTGATTTGCATGCATTATATTGACCAAGTCTTGAAGACTTGGTCATCTTTCATCTCTCTCTTAGACAAAAACTCTTCCTTCTCTCCTAAAAATTTCAAGCTCCTCCTTCTCTCTAAAATTCCAAGAGATATTCTAGCCTTAGGAAAAATCTGAAAAGTAAAGGCAAGAAGGAAGCTTGTGGCTAGTTTGTGAAGGTTGTTGTGGTGGTGTTCTTGGAAAGGAAGCTAGCAAGTTGTTGGAAAAATTTGGCTAAAGCTCTAAGATAATGATTCTTCCTTTATAATTAGTTTTTAGTGTTGCATGTTAAGAAGAAAGAACTTGTGGTAGTAAATAATGCTCTTAGAGTCATTGCATGCAAGAAATGTGGTTTGGGTATGAAGGATTTGGCTAAAGAGGTTATGTGAGCATGTTGTAGCCTAAAAAGTACCTTAAACTTGTTAAGATTAATTGTTATAACTTATGGGACAGAATTTTACACACCCAAGTTTAGGTGTGTAATCCCCTTTGTGTTGGTTTGGATGTTGGGCCTTAAATGTGGCGTTTGGATGAGGAATTCGGCCTTGAAAAAAGTGGCAAAGTATGTAGAAACAAAGGAAATGCTGCCCAATTTTCCATAGAATTTAGTAACTTACACTTGGAATAATTCTATGTTGAAGCTAGAGGTTGATAAACGTATTATGGTCATTATAGGTTGACATATTACTTCATGTATTTTGGACTTGGCAAGTGGATTAACCGAAGAGGTATGTGGAGCTTTCCTATCTCTGAGCATGAGTAGTTGTATCTATGTAGTACGGTGAGACGTCAAGATTTGATATCTTTCACTTGTTTTAAGTATGTGATACTTGTTTCATCTTAAAAGTATAAAACCTCGATTTAGGGAAAATGTATTTGACTAATGTATAAAGCGAATATAATGACTTTATGGAAAGTTGATTATATTAGCTTTATGGAAGGTTAACGAAAGGAGATTTACTCTAAGTAAAGTAAGCACGGAAAAATGTTTTGAGTTGGGAAAAGGGTAAACTGATTTTGAGGCATTGATTGCCTAAGGTTTTAAAGGAAATGAAGTCACTTGATTTAGAAGCCTACTATATTTCTAAAAGGAAATGTGACTTGTTTTGAAAGGAAATCTTAACTTGATGCTATGGTGATTAGTATCTTGGAATTTTTGTATAAAAGAGTTGTTTCTTAAAAGGTTAGAAGTACATGGTACTTGGGTTGAATTCCCGGATTTTCTATTAAAAGACATGTTAGTGCCTTGGGTATACTAAAATGAGAGGATATATTAATAATGTTAATAAGAAGTTAGGGGATTTCTTAACTTGCTTATGTTATGATAAGCCGGTAGTGCTTATGTTATGATATGATAGGCCGGTAGTGCTTATGTTATGATATGATAAGTTCAGAGCGCTTATGTTATGATATGATAGGCCGGTAGTGCTTATGTTATGATATGATAGGCCGGTAGTGCTTATGTTATGATATGATAGGCCGGTAGTGCTTATGTTATATATGATAGGCCGGTAGTGCTTATGTTATGTATGATAGCCGGATGAGCTATGTTATATAAATATTATTACGGGTAAACCCCGGGTTATTCTTGTTACTTTCCTTTGGACATACTGACACGATGGGTGGCCCACGGGTATGCTCAAATAGGATGGTTTACTACTTATGCCATGGATTTGCTACCCATGATGCGAGCGCGCTTGTACTACGCGGATCGGTCCACGGGATCCACGCGTTAAATAGTCCCACGCGAGTACCGGCGATGGTACTCACGCGTCCACAGATCCACGCGGTGAAATAGTCTCACGCGGCGAGGATGGCCTTATGCGGATCCACGTGATCCATTCGGGTGAAACAGCCCCAGAGTAGGATTGCCTAATGACGCTGCGCGAGAGATCTGCTTTGATCATGAGCCTCCTATTTTTACGCAGATTATACTTATACTTGTTACTCTCATTGTTAGTAAGGCACAAGGCAACATAATTTGATTTTTATCTATAACTTCAAAGTATTTTGGACTTATGATATTACTACGATTTTCCGCTTTACATACTGTACGTTGTGTATCGACCCTTCCTGGGCCGCTCACGCCGCAGGTAAGGGAAAACAGGTGGTAGATCCTCATTCCTAGGATCTTTTACTCAGGTGTCAGGAGCTCCATTTCTTCGGAGGCTCGACTTTTGGTATGGTTCTCCCTGGTGTTGGTGATGTTTTGTACATTTAGGGGCATGACAGGGCCCTGTCCCGTCATAGTGTTACTCCTTCTGTAGGCCTGTAGTCTTGTCATAACTTGGTTTGTTTAAGGATGTAACTGTTCGGTCTTATGTACTTTTGGGGTAGCCATTTTGGGCTAGACTATTGTATATCATTATGGTTGTTTATTGTGAGTTTATATTCCGCTGGTTATCTCTGATGTTGTGTCACAAGGGTGCCCGGGTTAAGGCACCGGTCACGGATCCGGGGTCGGGTCGTGACAGAAGTGTCCACATCATGACATAGAGAAGTGGATGTTGGTCCACATCTTTTATAATGGGCTGAGTGGTACTACGCGTACCATCACTGATGCAGCAGCAGGAGGTGCCTTCATGAAAAAGAGTGTCAATGAGGCACATGATTTACTAGAGGATATGGCAGCCAACAACCATCGCGAGCGGATGTGTCGATGACGGCAGGAAGGCCATGTGTATTCATGAATTAGATGCAATCAATGCCCTGAATGCACAGGTAGCCCTTCTGACAAAGCAACTGCAGCAGACACCATGACTGCGAATGCAGTCCAGACGCTTGTAAATTGTGAGATTTATGGGGGCCCGCATTATTTTTACAGATGCACAACAGTTGATCCCAACAATGTCCCAATGGAGCAGGTTCGAGAAATCACCCTAACTTTTCGTGAAAGAACGACCAACCCCAGCAGCAGACATATCAAATTGGTTACCAGAACCAGCAGGGACACAATCAGGCCACTTCATCCCAGCAGTTTAGGCCACCTGCACAACAGCAGGAAAAGCCTGATAAACTGAGAGTTGCACTGCTCACACTGACCAACTCACAGAATCAGTTCATGTCAAAAACCAGGTCCTCTCTTAGGAACTTGAAAACACAGGTTGGGCAGCTTGCAAAGATGGTAACCAACAGGCCACATGGCGCTCTCCCAAGCAATACAGAGGTGAATCCTAGAGAACAATCTCAAACAGTATTGTTGAGGAATGGAAAGCAGTTGGAGCACGTTGCTTCCCAGCCCGCAGTGGTAAGTGAGAATGAGGGTGAGAAGGTAGTTGAAGTAGAGAAAGAGGTCACCGAGACCGCCTACGATTGAAAAAGCTCCACCAGCACCTTTGAGGGAATATGTTGATAAAATCCTTACCCTCAGAGGCTACAAAGGAAGGCAGTTGACAAGCAGTTCTCCAAGTTCTTGGAGGTGTTCAAAAAGCTACACATAAATATTTCCTTCATTGAGGCGCTAGAGCAGATGCCCGCATACTTCAAGTTCATGAATGAGATACTTGGGAAAAAGAGGAGGCTAGCGAATTATGAGACAGTGTCATTGACAGAGGAGTGCAGTGCCATCTTGCAAAAAAAACTGCCTCATAAGCTTAAGGATCCAGGGAGCTTCACCTTGCCCTACACTATTAGTAGGGTGACATGCAATAGGGCGATGTGTGATCTAGGGGCTAGCATCAATCTAATGCCCCTATTTGTCTTCAAAAGGTTGGGTTTGGGGGAAGCCAAACCGATCACAGTAAATCTGCAGCTAGCCGACCGAACTGTGGTGCATCCTAGAGGCATAATCGAAGATGTGTTGGTTAAGGTAGGAAAATTCTTCTTCCCTGCAGACTTACTTATTATTGATATGGAAGAAGATGATGAGATACCAATTATCTTGGGGAGACCATTCCTTTCTACTGGGAGAGCCTTGATTGATGTGGAAAAGGGGGAACTGAGACTTAGGGTTCAGGAGAAGGAGATAATGTTCAAGGTGTTCAAATCCGTCATTGAGTCCCATGCCATTGACAAGTGTTCGCAGCAAGCACAACTGCCCCAGCAGTTCAGCCAGTACAGGCCAAAGCTAGGGAGACCATCCCTAAAGCATTAAACCCACAGGTCAGCAAGGTGGCGGGAACAAAAATTGATGAGATGAAAGCCCTCGAAAAGGTAAGTATTACTGAACCCCCTCTGGTGAAAAATAACAATAGAATGAGAAATAGGAGGATGATTATGAAATGGATAGGTTGTGGGGTTAAATTACCCCAATGATTTTTGATAAGTAACATGCGTCCGACTAAAAGACGTTAAAGACAACGCTACTTGGGAGGCAACCCAATGTTTAAATTTTGCAATTTATTAATTAGGACAGTCGCACTTTTGTTGTGTTTGTTATGTTGTGATGCCAGGTGAAGGACTCAGAGGATGGAGCATGAAGGAAAGGGCGAAAAGACACGAAATTGAGTCAGCACCGCGTTATCGATCTGCAGCACCGCGGTGCCGAATCTCCAGGAAAGCCTCAGTACTTTATGCACCGCGGTGCCACAGAGGCAGAACCGCAGTGCTAGTTCACGATCCCCGAAAATATGAAAAGGCCCGAAATCTCCAAATCTCCTCCCACAGATACCGTCACAATGCAATATCCGCCGCCACCACCACCATTTTGAGCCGCTGTATGTTTGTAAGTCGTCCCTGTTTCATCTTTGAGTCATACACATTTGGGATAATGTGTCAGTTAACTTTGGGGGGGGGGGGGGGTACTTGTATTTTCTTATAATTTTGAGTCGTTGATTTGTGTCTTTTATATGTCTATATGAGTCATAATTTTTTTATTATGCATGCTATAGTTGCTTGAAACGCCTAGTGAATTAAGTAGGATAATGTAATTAAATGATATGCAAAAATCTGTGTGCTTAAGTTAAATATGCCAAAGATTCATGAAAACCTGATTAGTTGGAATATTGTGTGCTTAGCCTGTGTATGTCAATTGCAAAAAAAATGTCCTGCATGCTTGCTATTTGAGGCGAAATGATTAGGTTGTACATGTTAGGGGGAGGATTCAGACATTTCTTTGTTAGCCCTTCTTACCTTTCATTACCTACCCTGACAATGAATTGTATCCCTAGTTAGCCCTTTGAGCCTAAAATGAAAAGCTATTTATCTGGCACCCCAATCCCCTCATGTGCCATAAGCAATAACTGATGATACGGAGGAAAAATAAAGTGAAAAAGAAATACAAAAGAGAGCAAAAATAAATTATGCACCCCAATTAAAATATGAAAAAAACTTAAGTTTGGGGGTGCCAATGCGAATGTGTATGTTCCTCTCTCAACAAAAAGAGAAAAAATGAGTAATGGGTATGAACTAAAAAGAATACAGCAAGGAAGAGAAACAAGTTGAATGAAAAACGCTTATGGTACGTAACTAACATTCATGTATATATGTTAGGTATTCATGCTTCCAGTGATTGTGACTGAAATGAATCTGCGAAATATCTAACTTGAAATTCTAGATTGTTCAATGCATGCTACATTTATTCCTACATATTGTCCTAACTAACATTCATGTATTTCTAAGTGACATTTTGCAACTGCTTGACGTGAGTCTTTGAGTCTTTTTGATTTTATTTCTTTGTTTTGTTTTCTTCTTTGCTCGAGGGCGAGCAAAGTTTAAGTTTAGGAGTTTGTTAGGCATATTTCATGTATCTATTTTTGAGTCATTTTTTTACCCATTTTCGTTGCGTCTAGTACAGTTTTAGGGTTGTTTTTCTTTTTTTTGAGTCACAGCGGTTCAAAAAGGCAAAATGGCAAAAAGGAGCGAAAAGTGGGCATAAAAGGAGGTCCCGAGGCAGAAAAAGGTCGAAAATTGATGACTCGGAAACTACAAAGAAGATCGCGGTGCCGTGAGGCGTGGATCATGGCAAAATAAATAGAACCCGCAGACTTTCAGACCGGAGTGCATTCGCATGTAATCGCAAAGGCCATTTATTCAGAGAGCTACAGAGTTTTGCACGCTGCGTCGACTGCAGATCGCGCGCCAGCATTTAAATTTTTCAGTTCCGAGTTGGAATTGGTCAAGGGCAATAGGGTCCCTAGGGCACGAAATTGATATCTATTTAAAGCCGTAGGGATCAGTTTTTAGGAAGGGAGTCCATTCTTGAACACAAGAACAACACAAGGCACTTGGAGCAATAATTTGAGACTTTAATCTTCGTAATTTTCTATCTTTAGTTTTTATTTCAGTTTTATGTTGGATATTGTGTTAGTTCGTAGCATGTCTATGGCTAGGAACTAAACACTTAATTAGAGCTTTCCTTATGATTCACTTGAACCTTTATTCATGATTTGATGCAATAGTTTGATTACTTCTTCAGTTGTTAAGATCTATTCAATAATTGATGTGAATGCTTGATAGTTAATTGATCACTAAATATCATAACATATATGATTTCGAATCAACAACCGAGAGGAGATTTTGTATATGCTGTAGTTGAATAGACATAAGTTAAAATCGTGGACGACAGTACCCCGATACTTGTGTAGCTTTATAGATTACTGTTCTTAATCCTCCTATGTGGTAAATCCTATCATAGAAATATAGAAGGGTTTTGCACTGGGGTTGAGTGATTATATATCCTAACCGGAATATAAGACAGTCTAGTTAACCGTTATCTTAACATAGAAGAAGAATCATTCTAGAACGCATTAAAGATTGAATAAAGTGGATAGTTGATGATTTTGGAAGCCCTAATTCCTTCATAATCTGAATACAACCTAATTAGTTTACTTATTTCTTGCAATTATTCCAGTAGTTAAATAAAAACCCCAATCAATATTCGTTCGCCAAATAGATAACACAAAATAGATGATCGGTACTTAGAAACCAGTCTCTGTAGATGATATTCGGTATTACAGACTATATTACTCGAGACGATACGTACACTTGCGTTTTGCGCGTGTGGAAATGGGCTAACACCAAGTCTTTTGAACACAGAGAGGGGCATCTGGTTGACACTTGCCCCCAAATCACATAGAGTCTGCTTGCATGTCACCTTCCCTATAGTGCAAGGTAAGGTGAAACTCCCTGGATCTTGCAGCTTTGAGGGAAGTTTCTTCTGCAAGATAGCACTGCACTCTTCTGTCAGCACCACTGTCTCATACTCCGTCAGCTTCCTTTTTTTAAGGAGGATCTCCTTCATGAACTTCACATATGTTGGCATCTGCTCCAAGGCTTCAATGAAAGGAAGGTTAATGTTCAGTTTTTTAAATACCTCTAAGAATTTCGAAAACTATTTGTCTAAAGCCTTCTTCTGCAGTCTTTGAGGGTAAGGAATTTTTCTGTGTATTCCATCATCACTACCGGTGGAGCCTTCTCTAAAATAGGGTGGTCATCTGTAACCCCCTCATTTTCTATCTCAACTGTCTTCTCCAACTCACTCCCCTTTTCAACCACTAGTTGAGGTGCACCTTGCTCTAACTGCTTCCCACTTCTCAAGCTGACTGTCTGGTATTGCTCCCTTGAGTTCATCACTGTATTGCTGAGAAGATTACCTTGTTCTCTACTGTTCAGTGTGTTTGCTAGTTGTCCCACCTATGTTTCCAAATTTCTGCTAGATGACCTAGTCTCAGTCATAAACTGAGTGGTCTCCTTCATGAATTGAGTCTGGGAGTTATTGGATTTTGTCTGGGATTTAGCCAAGGTCATCAGTGTTGCTCTTATTTCATCTGACTTATCTTGTGGGGCTGGTGGGCTGAACTGTTGTGAGGAAGATGCTTGGTTCAAGGGTTGTTGTTTATATTGCCTCTGAAACTGAGATTGGTGCCTTTGGTCATTCCTCCATGAAAAATTTGGGTGATTTCTCCACCCATGATTATATGTGTTGGAGAATGCATTATTGTAGGGCCTCTGAAAATTCTCCACTGCATGAACCTGCTCCATAGGCACGTTATTTGGGTCCACTGCTGCACACCTATCAAAAGTATGAGGACCCCCACAAATTTCACAACTCACCGTGTCCAACCACTTAACCGACATGATATCACTGCATCTGCTTTGTCAAAGTGGCCATCTGCGCAGTCAATGCAGTGATAGCATCCAGCTCATGAATCCCAGCCACTTTTCTATTGTTCATTGCTCTCTCATCGCCCCCCTAATGGTTGCTTGTGGTCATGTCTTCTAGCAAATCATGTGCCTCATTGGCACACTTTCTCATGAAATCCCCCCCTGTTGCAGCATCAATAATGGTACGAGTTGTACCACACAGCCCATTGTAGAATATGTGGACTACCATCCACTTCTCAATCCCATGATGTGGGCACTTCCTCTGCAAATCTTTAAATTGCTCCCATGCATCATATAGTGATTCTCCCTCCAGCTGATAAAAGTTATTCAACTCACCTTTGAGTCTTGCTTCCTTAGCTCGAGGAAGAATTTGGCAAGGAACTTCTCGGCTAAGTCTTGTCATGTAGTGATGGAGTTCGCCTGCAATGAGTTCAACCAGTTATTTGCTTTATCCCTGAGTGAGAATGGGAAGAGTCTCAACCTAATGGCATCATCAGTAACACCAGTGTACTTAAATATTGCACACAGCTCCAGAAAGTTTGCTAGATGCATATGGGGATCTTCAGACGGTAACCTCCCAAACTGGACTAAACCTTGAACCATGTGCAAGATCGCTGGTTTTATCTCAAAATTATTAGCTTCCACTGGTTTTATCTCAATAATTATTAGCATCAGCCTTCCAATAAGGACTTCCAATAAGGATTTAAAGTATCGTAAGCCCATACAAGGACTTCCAATAAATTAAAACACTTAAAGTACTGTAAGCCCATACCAAGCTCGTGGAGACTGCTTAAGCCCATACACTGACTTCTTCAATGGACAGACATGATTAGGATATCTAGTATTCCTAAATCCCAAAGGCTGATGCATATACACTGTCTCCTAAAGATCACCATGTAGGAAATCATTCTTCACATCTAGTTGATGAATGACCTATGATTTCAAAAGAGCCAAGCTGAGCATAGTACGAATGATAGCCGGTTTGACCACTGGGCTAAATGTCTCACCACAATCTACACCAACCTACCGAGTCTTGCCATCACCTACAAGTCTAGTCTTATGCCTCGCAAATGAACCATCAGAATTTTCCTTATGAACAAAAATCCACATAGACCGAATAATATTAACACCAGATGGACGGGGTACCAACTCCCATGTCTTATTATCAATAAGAGCATTATATTCATCGGTCATGGCAATTTTCCAATTAGGGTCATTTAAGGCAGACAGAGGATTACGGGGTAAGGGGGATTTAAGAACAGTAAAATTCAAATTAAAATGTATTTTTGGCTTAAAAATACTCCGTTGACTACGAGTGACTGGACCAAGACTCTGGGCTGGATTGAGTGAATTTTGGGAAGTTTGTGACTGATGCGAGAAAAGATGCACACACTTTAACGCAAGTGCACGTTATCGTGACAAGTAATATAGTCTTGGTAAGACCGAATATCGTCCACAAGGATTAGGGTTCAAGTACCAACTATCTATCTTTTGGTATCTATTTGGCAATCGATATTTGATTTTGTTGTTTATAACTAAGAATTATAAAGACTAATTTAACTATAGGATTACTTCAGTTGTGATGGGAATAGGGCTTCCATGTCTCCTCAACTATCCGCTTATGTTATTTATTAATGCAATGAATTATGGCTTTCTTCTCTCGGAGCTAGCAGGTTTACGAAATCGTTTTATATTCCCGTTAAGGATATATAAACACTCAACCCCAGTATTGCTCCTTTCTACCTTTCGGTGATAAGGATAACTCTATAGGAGGATTAAGAACAAAAACCTAGTTAACCGTCACGCACCATGCGTAAAATTAGGGTTGTTAAGTCTCTCATTAACGCTACATAAATAATTGAGGTATTTTCATCCCCAATCCAAAATATGTCTACCCAACTTACAGCATATTCACAACATCCTCCTTTCGAAGTTTGATTAGAAATCATATAAATAATGATAATTAGTGATCAATTAATTACCAAGCATTCAAAGCAATTATTGGATAAATCTCAACAAGAACAAGAATAACCATAACATGCATCAATTTATAACATAAGTTTCTAGTGAATTAACATGGAAAGCCCTATAAAAGAATTAGTTCCTGGACATTGACATGACAAGAACTAATTCAAGGTTCATCATACAAAACTGAAATAAAAGAAAAGAAAAAGGAAAGAAATTAGTAGACTATGGTCTCCAATCTTCAAAGCAAGAATCCTTGTGTTGTGCAAGAAAGGGAACCCTTTAGAACTGCCTAGGGTTCTCCTTTTATAGGCTGAAAACCGCCTCAAACTTTTTCTTCAGGCCTGGCTCAGAATTTCGTCTAAAAACCTGATTTTCCCGCGTCGCCACGTTCGCTGCGCGCGTAACTCGCAGATTGGGTGATTTGGCGCCGCGCCCGATCTCTTCGTTCGCAGCCGGCGCTGGAACTTCTGCAGCCTCTCTGATGATTAGGCGCCGTCTCGCTTCGATCGCAGGAGGCGACGCGACGACCGCTCGCTCGTCGCCACTTCCTCTGCTTTTAAGCTCTGGAACCTCCTCTTTTGTCCTCTTTTAGCTCTTTTTCCGCCATTTGGCCATTTTAACCACTTTGACTCAAAAGAAAGAAAAACTATCCTAATATGACACTTATTTGTACAAAAAAGGACAAAAGATTAACTAAAAATGACTCGAAAAGTGTATATAAAATACACCGATCAAATACCCCCAAATTTAACCTTTGCTCGCCCTCGAGCAAAGATAGAAAGAAAGAAATAAAGGACTCAAGAAACGAAAATAAAGGACTCACTGACATTGATCACTTTTGCTGCATTGGTGTTATCTAGAAAAACATGAAGGTTAGCAGAATAATATGCAAGAACATATAGCATGAAATTTTAGCACACTAAACACATTAAGCTAGATATTACGCAAACTCATCTTTATCATGCTTAATGGAAGTCAACATACTGAATCATGCTTGTAAAATAGAAAAATCCTATTCTATGTTTACTTGCTATTCTCCACTAATCCTGGATATGCATAAAAGAGATCTTCAGGACTTTAAGGGTTGTAATGTAGGCTTAGGTATAGGTAGGTAAAAATAGGCATTTAGGCTCATATTTGTGTACCATAAGCTCTTTAGCTTTTCCATTTTTCCCTTTTCTTTTGATTCATTCCTTCACTTCAAATCAATCTTTCTCCTCTTTTGTTTTGGGAGAGTGAAGTGTATAATAATGACAAGCACCCCCAAACTTAGGCTTTTGTCTATTTCTTATTACTTTTTATCGTGCATCAGCTTGTTCACTCTTTTTGTCTCTTTTTTAGCACAATTTATTCCACTATTTCACATTTTTACTTATGACACAATTTGTGAGAATATAGGGTGTCAAAGAAGAAGTTTCAATTTTTAGGCTCAATGGGGCTGACTAGGGATACTTTTAAAGTTAGGGATAGAAAAGAGTGGTAAGAATTGGCTATCAAAGAAATGCCTGAGTCATCTCCCTAACATGCATATCCTAACTATTTCGCCTCAAATAGCAAGCAATCATAACACATAAGTATTCATCATTTAGCATGCACAATTCAAGTAAGAAACTCCAAATAGACAGATTTTGTGAGTTTTTGGCATATCTAACCTAAGTGTTTAGATAGTTGCTTCTAATTCCATTACATTATTCCACCTTACTTCACTAGGTGTTTCTAGTAACTACAGCATACATGATCTTTTGACAGGCAACTATGACTTAAAAGAAAAAATTTTGTGACCTCAAAAATACATAAAAACACCAAAAAGACTTAAATCAAACAGTAATAAGACACAAATAAAACACAAATAAAACACCCCCCCCCAAACTTAAATCACACATTGTCCCCAATGTGTGTAGACTCAAAGACAATAAAAGAAATAAGACACTTACAGACTTGGCTAAAATGGTGGTGGTGGCGGTGGCATGAGATAGTGCATGGACCACTGGTTGAACAAGGAACTCGTCTCATTAATTTGTCGCCGCTTTGGCCGCCCTTGTATCATTGTGTCCAAACTGCATCATCCTCATCCGATTCTCAAGCAATTGCTCCATCATTGGCACCGAGGGTTCTCAACCGCGGTAGGTCGCGGCTAGGTCTCGCCGCATATTGAGCCCCTATTTCGTGCTCATCTTCGCTCATCGCGCCTCGCTGCTGGCCGCCGTGGTTGTGCTCTTCTTCTTTGGGGGCTTGGTCCGGGAAAGAGTGCACTATCCCATAGGACACAGGCAATGGTTTCTCTCATTAGTATCGATGGTAGGATCGGGACCACATTCATGTGGCACAAACTGGTGATAAGTGAGCCATGTCCCAATCCACCTGTTGTCACTAACCTGCTGATTTATTCAATGTTCTGCACTATCTCTTTCCCCACATCAATCGTCATCCCCCTCATAATTCCATATATCAGCTTAATCCTATCTTCTGGCACTCTGGTGAAGTGCGTGGATGGAATCATGCGGGCGCTGACGAAATATAGTCAACCATTGGCTGCTTTGTAATCGCACCGCCGGTGTTCTTGACCCATTTCTCGCAATATCAAAAGCAGCCTGTGGTAGCTCATCGTGGTTCGCGACGGTATTCCAGTTGATGTTGTCGGTGCTCCTAGACCATGTTCTAAAATGGCTTCAATCACCAATTCCTCCTTCAACATCAACTGTTTTTAGAGTCATATTTATTGTTTCTGCCGTCACAGGCATATATCTTCCCCTTACAAAGCATTCGTTGTCCACCCTCTCCGAAACGTTAGCATAGAATTCACGCACCATTGTTGTGTTCATTGGTGCTATCTTCTCTGGATTTACAAATCTCCTCCACCCCATTATCTCAATCATTTCCCGAATGGGCTCATAAACACCCTTTTCCCCAAACGACTCCCTTTGATAGTCCATTCCCCTTTCAGGGATTAAGGGCCTAGTACTAAGCTTTTTGTATCTTTGGAAGGCTTGGTAGCTCACAAACCTAGTATCATCGTAATGCCAATGAGGTGGATGTGGATGCTCTTCTTTCTCAAGGACATGGTTAAAACACTTTCTGCAGCTTACAACTTATTAGCACAAATGTTCCCCAACACAATCAACAATTTAGCAGCTAAAACACAAACACCCCCAAACTTCAACTCTACTACCCAATACCCACACCCTCCTTGTCTACTCCTTCTCTAAACTTCACAACCAATTTTTCAGCACCCCAACTACTTCACAATGCAACACTTCTCCAAACTACTACCTTCTTTTAACTACTGAAAGCTTTCAAGAAAAGATGAAGATTACCTTTTTATGGTGTTCTTGCTTTTGATGGTGATTTGAGGCAATGGGATGGAGTTTTGTTGGTTGAGATAGCTAAGGGTTTTAGGAATTTAAGAGTTTTGGTAGTTGTTGGGTTTGATTTGTGGAGGATTTGTGGGTAAATTGTGGATTTTCGTGGGTTTTGTGGAGAAGGGGGTTAGGTTTTGGTTTTGAAATTGGGGAAAATCTGATTTCTGGGCGTCTTTTAATTTCTGGATTTCCGCTTCGACGCCGTGGCCCTGCTTTTGGCGCCGCGGCCCTGCTTTTGGCGCGCCCAATGTTCTGCACTCCTTCGGGAATTTCTGCGCCGCGGCCCTG
Organism: Przewalskia tangutica; assembly: GCA_029844215.1. Lineage (NCBI taxonomy): Eukaryota > Viridiplantae > Streptophyta > Magnoliopsida > Solanales > Solanaceae > Przewalskia > Przewalskia tangutica. The sequence goes on from CM056726.1 coordinate 12,832,835, forward strand.
TTACGGGGCACCGCGACGCCTAGACTTGGCAATTTTTCTGGATTTTTGCCGCCGCGCCTCGCTTCAGCCGCGCGCTACCCATTTTTCTCTCGAAATCCTGTTGTTCTCGCCGCCTTCAATTTATTAGCCTGTACCTGTCAATCACAACACAAACACTACCTCCGTGAGACCGTTCTTAATAAAAACTATTATATTAAAGTAAAATAAATCAAAATACCTTGGGTTGCCTCCCAAGTAGCGCTGTCTTTAACGTCTTTTAGCCGGACGCAAGTTCCTTAGTTTAATAAACGTGGGGTGGATCAACCCCACAACTAATCCATTTTCTCCACATTTTTCGTTTTCTTTTTCTTCTTCTCCTCTTAGCATTATCGTTACGAGGAAGTTCAGGAACACATACCTGCGTTTGTGGAGGTTTGGCAAACCATGCCTGCTTTCGTGGGCTCATCTCCCTTTGGTTGACTTGTACTGGCTCACAGGGTGGTTTGATGGTGCTGATTGCAAAACACCTGCTCATGGTTGGTGGCTCAATGATGTGTTTAAATACTTTAAACACCATTTCTTCCTTCTCCACCCTTAATGTCAGCTCTCATCTTTCTACATCGATCAAAGCTCTCCCTGTCGCTAGGAATGGTCTCCCCAATATGATAGGGATTTCTGCATCTTCTTCCATGTCAAGAATGAGGAAGTCCGCAGGAAAGAAGAATTTTCCTACTTTGACAATCACGGCCTCAATCTTCCTCGATGAACCATCGCCCCATCGCCACCGCAGCTCACTGTGGTTGGTTTAGCCTCACCCAACTCCAATCGTTTAAATACCGATAAGGGCATCAGATTTATACTTGCCCCTAAATCACACAGAGCCCTGTTGCATGTCACCCTGCCCACTGTGCAAGGTAGTGTAAAGCTCCCTAGGTCTTTTAGTTTTGGTGGCAACTTCTTCTGCAAGATAGCACTACACTCCTCCGTCAGTGCTACTATTTTGTACTCTGTCAGTTTCTTCTTCTTCCCTAAGATCTCCTTCATGAACTTGAAATAGGAGGACATCTGCTCCAAAGCCTCTATAAAAGGTATGTTGATATGCAGCTTCCTGAATGTTTTCAAAAATTTGGAGAATTGTTTGTCAACCACCTTCCGCTGTAATCTCTGGGGGAATGGGATCTTCTCTGTATACTCCTTCTCTGGAGTTTTCTCTACTACTGGGCAAGATTCAACCACATTCTCTTTTTCTATCTCTGCCCTTTGCTCCACTACTGGCTGAGGTGATTGCTGCTCCAACTGTTTGCCGCTTCTCAATTGTACTGCCTGGCATTGCTCCATTGGATTCACCTCTGTGTTGCTTGGCAATGTACCCTGTGGCCTGCTGTTTGCTTGCTTTGCTAACTGACCCACTTGTGTTTCCAAGTTCCTGAATGAGGATCTAGCTTCTGTCACGAACTGGTTCGAAGGCGTTGGTGAGTGCAACAAAGCCGCTTCTACTCGTCGCTTTTCACAACCGGCATCAATCGCTGACTAGGTGGGGCCTGAGTAAAGGGCTGGTGACTCTTGTTCTGCTGGTTCTCGCATCGCCCCTATATTGATTATCGCCGCCGGTCTCTCTCCATGAGAAATTTGGGTGATTCTCCACCAATTATATGTGTTGAGTAGGGTTGTTCGTGGCCTCGATAATTACCCACGGCCGACACTGCCGCTCCATTGGTATATTATTAGGATCACCAAGGACACCTATCGAATGTATGTGGACCACCACATATCTCATGACTTTTAGGCATCCGTGACCGCATTCATCGACATCAGATGTTGCCGCAATCGTTACCAAAAGGGCCACTGGGCATTCAAGACAAAGAATGGCATCTATTTCGTGGACCCCACCGTTTCTCCTCCCACTCGTTGATCTCTCTTCGTGACATGGTTGTTGGCCATATCTTCTAATAATTCGCGAGCCGCGGGCTGTTTTCCTCATGAATGCCCCACCGGCCGCATCTATAATGGTTCTTGTCTTCGCTCACCGTTATAGAAGATGTGGACCAAGTTCCATAACTCAATACAATGGCGTGGGCACTTTCTCTGTAAATCTTTGAACCTTTCCCATGCTTCGTACAACGACTCTCCATCTGCTTGGTAAAAGTTATTCAACTCCCCTCTCAGTTTTGCTGCTTTGCATGGGGGAAAGAATTTGGCCAAAAATTTCTGTGCCAGCTCTTGCCATGTAAAAATTGAATCGGCTGGCAGGGAATTCAACCATACTTTCGCTTTATCCCTGAGTGAGAAGGGAAAGAGCCTCAATCTGACGGCATCATCAGTAACACCGTTATATCTGAAAGTTGCACATAACTCCAAGAAATTAGCTATGTGCATATGTGGATCCTCCGATGGCAGTCCTCCTAATTGCACTGTGTGTTGTACCATGCTCAGAATCGCCGGTTTTATCTCAAAGTTGTTCGCTCCTATAGCAGAGAGCCTAATACAAGTCTGTGCTCCATTCACTCTCGGCAGCACATAGTCTCCCAAGCTTCTTTCTGCCTGGACTTGAACTCTTTCCTCGAGATCCATAGGTACTTGTCGAGGTATTCCTGGATTGGGCTGATTTTCACCTAACCCTTCTCTCATCATGTTGTTGTTTTGAACACCGTCCATCTCTATCAAGGTTGCAATCCGCTGATTCTTTCTCGTTTCGCTTCTGATTTTCTCAATCTCTGGATTGAAGGGAACAAGAGTGTCTGCCCCTCTTCTCCTTCGCATAAACTGATTCCCAGAAATAGATCAAAAACAGACAACAAATCAAGGCACCCTGATTTCTTTCCGAAAAATAAAAACGTAAAAATAAAACAAAAAATAAAAAAAAAATCAAATTAGAAATTAAAAATAGACAAATTTGATATTGAACTATGCCTAATCCCCGGCAACGGCGCCAAAAACTTGATGCGCGAAAAGATGCACACACTTTAACGCAAGTGCACGTTATCGTGACAAGTAATATAGTCTTGGTAAGACCGAATATCGTCCACAAGGATTAGCGTTCAAGTACCAACTATCTATCTTTTGGTATCTATTTGGCAATCGATATTTGATTTTGTTGTTTATAACTAAGAATTATAAAGACTAATTTAACTATAGGATTACTTCAGTTGTGATGGGAATAGGGCTTCCATGTCTCCTCAACTATCCGCTTATGTTATTTATTAATGCAATGAATTATGGATTTCTTCTCTCGGAGCTAGCAGGTTTACGAAATCGTTTTATATTCCCGTTAAGGATATATAAACACTCAACCCCAGTATTGCTCCTTTCTACCTTTCGGTGATAAAGATAACTCTATAGGAGGATTAAGAACAAAAACCTAATTAACCGTCACGCACCATGCGTAAAATTAGGGTTGTTAAGCCTCTCATTAACGCTACATAAATAATTGAGGTATTTTCATCCCCAATCCAAAATATGTCTACCCAACTTACAGCATATTCACAACCTCCTCCTTTCGAAGTTTGATTAGAAATCATATAAATAATGATAATTAGTGATCAATTAATTACCAAGCATTCAAAGCAATTATTGGATAAATCTCAATAAGAAGAAGAATAATCATAACATGCATCAATTTATAACATAAGTTTCTAGTGAATTAACATGGAAAGCCCTATAAAAGAATTAGTTCCTAGCCATTGACATGGCAAGAACTAATTCAAGGTTCATCATACAAAACTGAAATAAAAGAAAAGAAAAAGGAAAGAAATTACTAGACTATGGTCTCCAATCTTCAAAGCAAGAATCATTGTGTTGTGCAAGAAAGGGAACCCTTTAGAACTGCCTAGGGTTCTCCTTTTATAGGCTGAAAACCGCCTCAAACTTTTCCTTCGTGCCCGCCTGCAATTTCGCCTAAAAACTCGATTTTCCGCGTCGCTGCCAGCCAGCGCGGCGGAACCTCGCAGATGCCGGGTGATTTACGCCGCTCGATCTTCGCTGCGGGCGCCGCGGCGTTGGAACCTTTGCAGCCTCTCTGATGATTAGGCGTCGCGTTCGCTTCGATCGCAGGAGGCCGCGCACGACTGCCGCCTCGTCGCCACTTCCTCTGCTTTTAAGCTCTGGAACCTCCTCTTTTGCCCTCTTTTAGCTCATTTTCCGTCATTTGGCCATTTTAACCACTTTGACTCAAAAGAAAGAAAAACTATCCTAATACGACACTTATTTGTACAAAAAGGGATAAAATATTAACTAAAAATGACTCGAAAAGTTTATATAAAATACACCGATCAGTGACATGTTGGAAATTCCCGTCGGCGGCGCCGCGGCGCCAGAACCACTGCACGACTCTCTGGATATTTGGCGGCGTGGCGCCTCTGTGCAGGGCCGCGGCGCTGCCTCGCAGGAATTTTAGCGCCGCGACGCTGAGGACGGGTTTAACATATTTTCTGGCAAATCTGAAAAATGACGGAGAACATTAGGGGAGATAACATCATCCAAAAAAACATAAGAAGTAGGTACGGGTTTTTCTACTTTAGAAAAGGGAAATTGGGTTTCATCAAATAGAACATGATGACTAATGATGATTCGTTTAGAGGACAAATCAAAACACTTATAACCACGGTGATTTGACGAAAAACTCAAGAATACACAAGGAGTAGAACATGTCTGAAGTTTGTTGATTGTAGTGGATGAAAACAGTGGATAACATAAGCATTCGAAGATCCTAAGATGAGTGTAGGATGTCGTCTTATTGTATAACACTTTGAGAGGAGAGGAATATGTCAAACCTTTAGATGGAAGAATAATTAGGAGATCAGTAGTCATTTGTAGTGCATGATGCCAAAATAATAGAGGAACGGAAGAATGAACTAATAAAGTGCGGACAATATTATTAATGGTACGAATTTTTCGCTCAGCTTTCCCATTTTGTAAAGACGTACGAGGACAAGAAAAATGAAAATTTATCCCATTTTTAGCACAAAACTCCCTAAATTCCTCATTATCATACTCTTTGTCATTATCACATTGAATGTTTTTGATTTTCCGTTTGAATTGCGTTCTTATGAAGGCTCTTAATTTTATAAGATGAAAAAAACTTGAGATTTTTTCGCAATTGGAAACGTCCATAAATATTTAGTATAGTCATCTAAGAATAGAACATAATAACGATGACTCATAGAACTGAGAACCGGAGATGTCCATAAATCACTATGAATAATTTCAAATTGCATAGAAGTATTAGAATTTGAAGCTACAAATGGTAATTTAATAATCTTTCCCAAAGCACATGATTGACAAAGTGGAGTACTACGCGTACCCTTACAATAAATATACTTATGTCTATCTAAAGAAGATAAAATAGACGATACTGGATGACCTAGACGAGCATGCCACAAGGAAGGAGCAAGAGCTACAAAGGTGGATGACATAGCTTGACGCGAGATGCTGAGACTTGGTATGATTGGATAAAGGTCCCCCCACTGTTACACCTCATGAGATGACTCCCCGTTTTGAAATCCTTCACAGAAAATCCAAATGAATCAAAATTAATAGAAACTCAGTTATCAATTGTGAATTTACGGACAGATACCAAATTTTTTATTAATTTTGGGGCATAAAGGATATTTTTCAGGACAAGTGGTGGATGAGGAGGAGACAAAGTTTTATGACCATAACCCTTAATTGGAACAGTTATACCACGATTAGTGCTCAAATTGGAATAAGACGAGAGAGTACCTTGATCGGATGTCATGTGGGTAGTGGCGCCGGTGTCCATATACCACCAGTGGTCCTGAGTCAAGTCAGCGTGTGCATCATCGCTTCAATGTTTGCCTGAGCGTGCCCATCGCGCGCGGGCCTCGATAGGCGAGGCCCAGTATATCGGATCGCTGGATCGCCATACGCCGCCGCACTTGCAGTCCGGATCGGGAGAAGTTCGCCGGCGCGCGAACGGCCGATATGAGGCGCCGCGGTGCTATAAGACTGAGCCGCGGCGACTTGCGGGCGCCAGGACCCATCGCCATCGACTGTAGGCCTCGCGGTTCTGTGATTGCTATCGCCGCCGACGTTTCCCCGTTGTTGGCGCCACGATTCTTGCCATTATTCTTCCGATTTTGGCCTTTCTTACCACCCCGTTGTTGTGATTTTGGGTCACGTTGGCTGGATTGAAAGAAGAAAAATTGGAAGCAGTCATCATACCGATAGGACTGGCCCCAATCGCCACTTTCTTAGCTAATCCGGCTTCTTTCAAAGTAAGCATAGAACGGGCTTGATAAAATCCTGGCAGGGAGTTACTCTGATGAATAACTGAAGCAACACCGCTATAGGCCTCTGACAGACCTTTAACCATCTGAAGAACTAGACGACTATTAGATATAGGAGAACCCACATTGTTGAGTTGGTCTGTCAAGTCCTTGAGGCGTTTGCAATAAGAAGAAACATTTTGAAAATTCACTATGGCCACCTGTGAAAATTCCTGCTCAAGGATAACAATCCGAGAATGACTGTTATCTTCGAAGATATCTCGCAATCGATTCCACGATGTCTTAGCTGTGTAGTTGGGTTCCATAATCGTCTGCAAAAGGTCCAAGGAAATAGTGACATAAATCTACTGAAGAACCTTGGAATCAAGCATGTCCCATAATTCTGGGTCTGCTTCTTTAGTGAGCACAGTAGATGTAAACGTCTTATCACCCTCATTTGAAGGAGTAGGAGAGATGATGTGGTGAAGAACTTTATGTGCTTTAACGTGAATCTTGAATAACTCCGCTCACGTTCCATATTGGACGTTTTCAAGATCATGAACAATGGGGATGACGCTCTTGATGTTAGAAATTGAGAGGGCATGATGAAAATTGTTCTTATCAGCCATAGGGAATAGAACAACAAGATTCGGAGAAGGAAATTTGGGAGAGAGGATTTTGGAAGAGAAGATACTCAGTTTTGTTAAAAAGGAAGAACACAAAAATTGAGAATTTGAGGATCCAAAAATCCGAAAAAGAGAAAATATTTTGAGGAGCGGAAGCGAGGTAAATAAAATCTAGACTCTTGATACCATGAAAGAATGTAAGAAATAATCCCTTGATTATTCTTATTAATGAAAGACATATATATACAAGTTACAAGGAAAATTATATTCTTATTCTACATAAGAATCCCTATTTTATAAGAATACTAACTTTACAATTATGGTAATATTACACTACTAATTAAGGTACAAACCTAAGTCTAATATTTACCAAATCTATACAGAAAGGGAAGGGCCCCACGTTGGCCACTGTACACACGAAATGGGCTCTGGCCCATATACTTTAACAGTTGTGAACACAGTAGTAGCAGAGAGTCCTTACAGATTCTTTGAATGGAATGTTACTTATGGCACCATTTCCCCTCTTGGTGTTCCCCAACAGGTTGGTTTCTTTAATTTTCCTGTTATTTTCTGTAGTATATGGAAATGGAAAAGGGGTAGCCCCGTGCATAAAGCATCCCGCGTCCCCGAAGGGTGCGGAAAAGGGCAGCAGGAAAGGGACGCACTCCAAGGGTTGTGATATATTTGCCTACTCTGATGCAAATCAATGGTTAATGCGATGGCTCGAACTCGTGACATTTAGGTCACATGGAGATAACTTTATTGTTGCTCCAAGAATTTCCTTGTAATATGTGAAAATATTGTGCTTTATTATTTTGTGATTTGGTTTTCTTGGGGTTTATATTTGTGTTGAGGATCTTATAGTAATCTGTGTTTTTGTGTGTATAGGGAATTTTGATCAATGGGCAATTCCCTGGTCCTGACATTATCTCTGTCTCCAATGACAATGTTATTGTCAATGTCTTCAACAGATTGGATGAGCCTTTTCTTCTTTCATGGTAATTTGCCTCTCGCGGCCCCTTTCATTTTCTTCGACATAATTAAATTAATAAAAGTGTAGTCTCGCTAAGAGCATAGGCTATTTTGAATGAGATGGTCACACTTCAACATGTTTCGCATTGTTCTCAGTTAATCTCAACTAGTTCACGCGTAAATTAAAAACAAAAATTGGAATGACAATGTCATCATACCAAAGTCATACATTTTATTTATTTGCATTTATGTTAAGGCCTGGGGGTGTTGATCAGCCCCTGACCACCACGAGGCGTGAAAACCTTGGGTACAATCACTAAAAAAACAAGTAGGAACTCGATATGGTTTTATTATGTTTATCATATAGTAGGTTATGTTCTTTTTTGCTATTTTGGGTTTCTTCTTAATTTTCTTTGGCTAGGAAAGAAGTCCAAGTTTACATTTTGCGAAAGAGAAAATGACTTCATGTTAGAGTGTGATCGGGAGAAATTTTCAGTTGGGAGCCATTCTTTTGCAACTAGGAGACATTGCTGTTATGTTTTCCAGTTATGAGCCATTGTTGTGTGGTCGCTTTTGAGCGGTCCCTTCTTTTCTTTTGTTGCGATAGCTCTTTTTACCAAGGAATTGGGGCTTAGAGCTATGTGCTATAACGGTAGAAATTGGAGGTAGAGAGAAATCTAAGATTTTAAGTCAGTAAATGCAATGTACTCACTTTGTGATAGTGGGATTTATAAACTCATAAATATAGTAGTATATATTTTTTCAAAAATCAGCTTTCGCTTACTTTTATCCATAGCTGGAAAGGATCTTGATTTACAAAAGTTCTTGATTTTTTGCATTAGGAAAAAATGTCTTTCCCCTGCAACTTCTTGAGTGGTTATTCTATGCACAAAGTCATTTTTAATATTGTGCGCTTTGCATAGTTTACGACGTTGCTGTGAACATTGACCATTTGGGTCCTCATTTCTCCTTGTATAATGATAAATATAAATGGTTTAGGGCAAAAAAAATTACTCTTAGTAGTTATTGTTTGGTTAAAAGGTTGAAAGTTTCTAGGCTTCTTGTATCTTGCTTATTTCTCTATGAATGGTGAGTCACTGTATATATAATGTAGTTGACCTTCTGGTCCTTGTGGACTATATCTTGTGTTGATAGCTTAGACCAGCTATGGTTAATTTATACATTATCATTTTTGGGTTTTTAATGGTATGCATATTGCTTTTTTATCACTCGTTTAGTTAAAAGGTTGAAAGTTTCTAGGCTTCTTGTATCTTGCTTATTTCTCTATGAATGGTGAGTCACTGTATATATAATGTAGTTGACCTTCTGGTCCTTGTGGACTATATCTTGTGTTGATAGCTTAGACCAGCTATGGTTAATTTATACATTATCATTTTTGGGTTTTTAATGGTATGCATATTGCTTTTTTATCACTCGTTTAGTTAAAAGGTTGAAAGTTTCTAGGCTTCTTGTATCTTGCTTATTTCTCTATGAATGGTGAGTCACTGTATGTATAATGTAGTTGACCTTCTGGTCCTTGTGGACTATATCTTGTGTTGATAGCTTAGACCAGCTATGGTTAATTTATACATTATCATTTTTGGGTTTTTAATGGTATGCATATTGCCTTTTTATCACTCGTTTAGTTAAAAGGTTGAAAGTTTCTAGGCTTCTTGTATCTTTGCTTATTTCTCTATGAATGGTGAGTCACTGTATGTATAATGTAGTTGACCTTCTGGTCCTTGTGGACTATATCTTGTGTTGATAGCTTAGACCAGCTATGGTTAATTTATACATTATCATTTTTGGGTTTTTAATGGTATGCATATTGCTTTTTTATCACTCGTTTAGTTAAAAGGTTGAAAGTTTCTAGGCTTCTTGTATCTTGCTTATTTCTCTATGAATGGTGAGTCACTGTATATATAATGTAGTTGACCTTCTGGTCCTTGTGGACTATATCTTGTGTTGATAGCTTAGACCAGCTATGGTTAATTTATACATTATCATTTTTGGGTTTTTAATGGTATGCATATTGCTTTTTTATCACTCGTTTAGTTAAAAGGTTGAAAGTTTCTAGGCTTCTTGTATCTTGCTTATTTCTCTATGAATGGTGAGTCACTGTATATATAATGTAGTTGACCTTCTGGTCCTTGTGGACTATATCTTGTGTTGATAGCTTAGACCAGCTATGGTTAATTTATACATTATCATTTTGGGTTTTTAATGGTATGCATATTGCTTTTTATCACTCGTTTAGTTAAAAGGTTGAAAGTTTCTAGGCTTCTTGTATCTTGCTTATTTCTCTATGAATGGTGAGTCACTGTATATATAATGTAGTTGACCTTCTGGTCCTTGTGGACTATATCTTGTGTTGATAGCTTAGACCAGCTATGGTTAATTTATACATTATCATTTTTGGGTTTTTAATGGTATGCATATTGCTTTTTATCACTCGTTTAGTTAAAAGGTTGAAAGTTTCTAGGCTTCTTGTATCTTGCTTATTTCTCTATGAATGGTGAGTCACTGTATATATAATATAGTTGACCTTCTGGTCCTTGTGGACTATATCTTGTGTTGATAGCTTAGACCAGCTATGGTTAATTTATACATTATCATTTTTGGGTTTTTAATGGTATGCATATTGCTTTTTTATCACTCGTTTAGTTAAAAGGTTGAAAGTTTCTAGGCTTCTTGTATCTTGCTTATTTCTCTATGAATGGTGAGTCACTGTATATATAATGTAGTTGACCTTCTGGTCCTTGTGGACTATATCTTGTGTTGATAGCTTAGACCAGCTATGGTTAATTTATACATTATCATTTTTGAGTTTTTAATGGTATGCATATTGCTTTTTTATCACTCGTTTAGTTAAAAGGTTGAAAGTTTCTAGGCTTCTTGTATCTTGCTTATTTCTCTATGAATGGTGAGTCACTGTATATATAATGTAGTTGACCTTCTGGTCCTTGTGGACTATATCTTGTGTTGATAGCTTAGACCAGCTATGGTTAATTTATACATTATCATTTTTGGGTTTTTAATGGTATGCATATTGCTTTTTTATCACTCGTTTAGTGTCTACTCTTTTCTCTTTCATTTTCCAAGTTTTTTGGGAAATATGTTTCATAATGTTTTGTGAAATATATATAGGAATGGAGTGCAAAATAGGAGAAACTCATTTGAAGATGGAGTATGGGGAACAACGTGTCCAATACCACCGGGGAAGAATTTCACATACACTTTGCAAATGAAGGATCAAATAGGGAGCTTTTACTACTTTCCTTCTCTTGGATTCCACAAAGCTGCAGGTGGTTTTGGTAGCATCAGGATCTTCAGCGGGCCTTATGTCCCTGTTCCCCTCCCTGCTTATTCTGGCGATTTCATCGTCCTTATTGGAGATTGGTACAAGACAAATCACACGGTACTCTTGTTCTCGCTAATAATTTGAAGTTCTATCCACTGACAATATGAATGAATTTTTAAAATCTGTCATTTGATTAACTCTAACAAGTTATTAGAGTGAGAGAGTCATAGGAGTATACTCTTATCCATCTCAAGTTAACATCATATGATAAGACTTCTTAGAGAAAAAAAGTGAATGGAGTAAAAACTTGTGTTTGGATAGTGTAATGTGTCGTCAGTGTTTTATTAATGGAAAAAAGTTGTTCTTATTCAAGACAACATTTCTAGAATTTCTGAAAAATATTAACGAAACAACTTTACCAAGTAAAGAACCTATAAACACCATTGCATTTATATTTGTTGATTGTCTGCTCTGATACTTACCGGGTTGTAATTAAATGTCCATTTATACAGAACCTTAGAGCAATTCTTGACAGAGGCCACAAGTTGCCTTTTCCTGATGTCATTCTTATCAATGGTAGCGGCCCAAATGGTGCTTCCTTCACAGTCGAGCAAGGTAAAACAATTGCAGGCTTTCAAGTTTAGGAAAAGTTGAAGCCCGAGGCATTACATTTCGTCTTAGTATAACTAGTATGAAAAGAAAGATTGTACTCTTGACAAATAGCTCATTCTAATAATTGAACTTTGAGCATCTCTATGTATGAGTACAGGGAATACTTATAGACTGAGGATATCCAATGTTGGATTGGAAAACTCGCTCAACTTCCGGATCGAAGGACACAACATGACATTGGTGGAAGTAGAAGGGACACACACAATGCAAGAGACATATTCCTCACTTGACGTTCATGTTGGACAATCCTACTCCGTCCTCATCACAGCTGACAAACCTCCTAAGGACTACTATATTGTTGTTTCGTCCCGTTTCACCTCTAAGGTTCTTACTACCACCGGTGTACTTCACTACAGCAACTCTAACACCCCGGTATCTGGCCCGCTCCCCAGTGGTCCAACCATCGAAGTTGGTTGGTCCCTTTACCAGGCCCGTTCTATCAGGTGTGACTTGCTTTCACCTCTTTACTAGTCATATTGTCGCCTTTTTTTTTTGTCAAGATCACCTTCTAACTTGGTACTCATTTTTCATGTCTTAATTAGGACCAACTTGACGGCTAATGGACCAAGGCCTAACCCACAAGGTTCATACCATTATGGTATGATCAATACAAGTAGAACTATCAGGCTCGCAACCTCGGCTGGTCTGGTGAATGGACAGCAGAGATATGCTGTCAACAGTGTGTCCTTTGTGCACACTGATACTCCTCTCAAGCTTGCTGACTACTTCAAGATTGGAGGATTCCGCCCCGGAAACATACCTGAATCCTGATGCCCCCACCGGTGGAGGGATTCACCTCGACACGTCTGTTTTGCAAACTGACTACAGGACATTCATTGAGATTGTATTCGAGAATAAGGAGAGGATCGTCCAAAGCTGGCATATTGCCGGCTACAACTTCTGGGTAGTAGGGTAAGCTATGAAGAGAACACAAGTCATTTCCAATTTCTATCTATTACTATGCACTTATGTTCGGTTTTGACCGTAAATAACTCCTGATGTTAAATGCAGCATGGACGGAGGACGATGGACTCCAGCAAGTACGAACCAATACAATCTTCGCGATGCAGTTTCACGTTGCACAACTCAGGTGATCAGATTAATTCATATAATATGAAATTATTTTCCCCCCAACATTAATGAGAAAGAAGACTGACGTGAAAAAATATTGGAAAATGCAGGTGTATCCCAGGTCATGGACAGCAATATACATTGCATTAGACAATGTGGGAATGTGGAACCTAAGATCTGAGTTTTGGGCTCGACGGTATCTCGGACAGCAATTATACATGAGGGTATACACGACATCAACCTCTTATCGAGATGAATTACCGATTCCAATGAATGCTCTTTTATGTGGCAAGGTGGCTGGCCGCAATACAAGCCGTTTTTAAGCTAAGCTGCAAATGAAATTGAGACAAAATTGATTTACATATGATTCTCGTGTGCTGTTTGTTATACATTACAGCCTCAGATAGCAAGGTTAGGATTAAGTAATAGCTTATTAGTGCTAGTATTAGTTTACCACCACTAGTTTGATTGGCCTTAACATAAGGTCCAATTCTCTGTGTAAACTAAAAAAAAAATCATTTGCTTCTACTCGTTGTTTTAGTTGTCTTGAATTTTAGAATAAAAGAATTGTTGTTTCCCTATCTGTGAGCAGAAATTCATGCTTTTTTATGTTTACTTCTGTTGGACTAAAACAACCGAAAGATACTGATATTATTGCTTACTTCCTATAGAGAACTAAAAATCTGCTACTAGAAGTGTCTAAGTTTATCGGATGTCCCCGAAGGAACAACTATAACTACAAAGCTGTTGAACTCTGAGATACGACTGATAAAATTGTTCATCTCTGAAAGAAGATTATACAAATGAACCAGGTATTATCATGTTCAAATTGATACCACTACAAGATACGAGGTTTTAAGTGGCAACTCCATAGGTCTCGGGTAACTCTATCCATCAAGGTTTTGACAGATGAAAAGAAATCACGTAGTGTTTTGTCTCTACTAAGATTTAAGTTTAACTGAGACCTCATGGTTCTCATTATACTTCATTGACCACTAAGTCACACCCTTGGGTGCCACAAAAGTTGGGTTTCGTGCAAAACGTTATAGCTTTTGTGGCTACCATGATAGTCGCCATCCTAAATCTTCTGACCCCAACTACTTTATGAAGCATATGTTTGACCATAACTTCTGGTCATGAAAAGAAAGGATGTAAACATAAAAAAGTAAAAACATGAATTTTGTGCATAGATAAGAAAACAGTAATTCATTTCTTTTAATTCAAGACAATGCAATGTTCTGTGAAAACAGAGAATGAATAGGACCATGAGCAAAGTGATTTGAACTAGAAGTTGTAAACTAATTAATAGGAGCGTCAGTAAGCTAGTAATATTACTCCTAATATCGCTGTTTGAGGCTGTATATATAACAGCACACAAGAATCTTATTATAAATCAAATCTAATTCTTAATTTTTTTCACTTTGCCTGATCTACAATGACCAAAGAAAACAACAACAACTAGCTACGAAACATTTTGTTTTGCAGTTTATAATAAAATAGGTCGTGTACGCCTTCCAGCCACCATGCCACATAAAAGGGCGTTCCTTGGAACGGGATATTCATCTCGTAGAGAAGTCGATGTAGTGTAAACTCTCATGTATAATTGTTGTCCCAGGTACTGTCTAGCCCAAAACTCAGACCTTAGATTCCACATTCCCACATTATCAAGTGCCACATAAATTGCAGTCCATGACATAGGATACACCTGCATTATCAAGTGTCACATCCGTCGGGCTATGCATATGTAAGAATATTTGTTGTGGATATATCTAGTCTTGTGAAAGTGAGATACTGTAATGCTCCTGTTAAAATGTGATAGTGAGTCGGGTCGACATACAGAGAACCCGAAGAGGCACTGAGTTTGAAATTAGTGTCTACCGGTGTGTGAGCTGGTTTGCAAGACGTCATGGCTGCTCGGTCAAGGATCTATTCGACGTATTTCCTTTGACAAAGAAATAAGCCACCTGCATGTCTCGTAAAAACAATGCCCAAAAATAGCTTAGGGAGCCCAAATCCTTCATAGCAAACTCAGAGGCAATGAGTGATATAATGGATCGGCGAAGTGCATCAGAAGATTTAGTGAGGATTATATCATCAATATATAGTAGGATGTATGTTATGTCATTACCCTTACTATAGATAAACAATGAATGATCATATTTGCTATGTGAACATCCGATAGAGGATACAAAATCAGCAAACCGTTGGTACCATGCACGAGGAGATGTTTCAGTCCAATAGTAATTTCTTCAAAAGACACACATAGTCTGGATGAATCGGATCCCTGAATCCCATAGGCTGATGCATATATATGGTTTCATGCAAGAAATTATTTTTAATGTCAAGCTGATGAATAGGCCAAGACTTGGACAAAACAATACTGAGAACGGTCTAAATAGTCAGTTTCATCACAATTCACTCCCACCTGTTGAGACCTATCATCACCTATAAGACGGGCATAGTGCCTCTCAAAAGAACCATCATATTTATTTTTATGTCAAAAAATTCATATAGAACGAATAATATTAGCACCATGAGGACGAGGTACTAGATCACATGTCTTTTTCAATAAGAGCATTATATTCGTCAATTATTGCATTTTTTCAATTAGGATTGGACAATGCATCTTTCGGATTACGAGGAACATGGGAAGGGGCAACCGAAGTGGACAAGTTGAATAGTTGTTTGGGTTTGGAAATGTCGTGCATAGCACGGGTTCCATTGTCTATGGGTGTGCCACAAGAGTTTGGACAGGATTGTGATGGGGTGGCCGAGAAGTGGAGGCGGGACTAAGTGGACTGCCTGGAGTAGGAGGTGGGCTGAGAAAGGGCAGTGTTGTTGGGGATAGCGGCTGGCTGAGAGGCAGCCGTGACGGGCTATTTTGAGGCTCCCGTTGCAGGGCTAGGTGGATTGCCTATCTCGGGAAGACAATGGTGGGGACGACTGCCGGTGTCTGATTTTGAAAGTGATAAATTATAAGGGGATTTAGGCCATCGTTTAAAAATTCATAGGAATTTGGGGATGGAGAATTGAGTTTGGCAAAGGGAAATTGGGACTCGTTGAATATGAAATGCCGATAAATAATTATTTTTTGGCTTGACAAGTCATAACATATGTAACCTCGATGATTGGGGTAGCCAAGAAAGATGCATGGGATGACCGATGTTGCAGTTTGTTAATTTATGTAGAGGGATGAAGGGGGTAGCACAGACATCCGAAAGTTCATAAATGCTTATAGGAAGATCCCGAAGATAGAGAAATTGAGTGGGAGACTTGTGTTTGAGAGACTTGTTTGAAAGAGTGTTAAAGAGATATGTTACCTCTGATAGAGCGTAATGCCAAAAATATGAGGGATAGAGGCGTGAGCAAGGAGGGCACAAACTAAGTTGTTTATTGTTTTAATTTTTCGTTCGGTTTTGCCATTTTGTGGAGAGGAGTGAGGACAGGAAAAATGAAAAATAAGGTCGTGTTTGGCGCAGAAAAAATTGAATTGATTATTATTGCCTCTCATTGTCACATTAGAAACATTTAATATTCTTTTCGAATTGTGTCTTAATAAAAGTGTTGAATGACGAAAAAATAGAATAGAATTATGACTTACTACCAGTGGGAAAAGTCCATAGAAAGTTTGAATAATCATCTAAAAATAACATATAGTACAGATGCTCGATCGTGCTTAAGATAGAAAAAGTCCATAAATCATTATGTATTATATCAAAAGGCATTAAAGTACAAGTGGATGAAGAATAAAATTGCAACTTGACATGTTTTCCAAAAAAACAAGATTCACAAACAGGATGAGAAGGGACATGTTTGCAATCAATAAATTAATTTTTCTAAGGGAGCGTAAAATAGAGTCTCCCGAATGTTCTAATCTATTATGACATAAAGGAGACGAAATTGCTGCAAAGGTTGATGGAGAGGAGGATGGATGACTGGCGGAGGTAGTGATAGGATAAAGGTCCCCGACGTTATCACATCTCAGTATTCGCATCCCTATCATAAGGTCCTTCATAGAAAAACTAAAAGGATCAAATTCAAGGGAAACACTATTGTCGGTTGTAAAAAGACACACAAAGATTTAATTTTTGATAAGTTTTAAGGCATGGAGGACATTTTTAAGGCTAACGGGGGGTGTGGTGGGGAAAGAGTTGATTGTCCATAACCTCGAATGAGAATGTCTTGTCCACTACCAATAATAATATGATGATTTACATTGCTCATATTGAAATAAGATAAGAGAGTACCGTGGGATGTCGTCATATGAGACGTAGCGCCAGTGTACATATACCAACTATTCTGAGGAACGTTGAGAGACATTGTGTTCATAGCTACATCAATGTCCGTCGGTGCATAGGTTGAAGGAGAAGAAACATGTGCATTATATGTCTGTTGTGGACGTGCGCCAAAGATGTCGGATTGGGCCTGTCGGGTTGGATGTTGGGCCTAAGAGGACGTCGGGTAAGGGTAAGGTGGAGCAGCCCATGCCGGTGGGGCCCACACAACCTATGGCGGGTAGGTAGTCCATGACGGAGGTTGTTGCCACTGTTAGTGGATGCCAACCGGCATGGGTTTCCTCCTACCGCCACTGTCATTGTTTCTAGCGATGTCGTTATTGTCGTCGTTGTTCTCGGAATTTCTGCCTCTATTGTTACTCTTGGAATATGAGCCACATGTCGTATCGTTGGCTTGCCTGTGGGATGGAGTCAGAGCCGAGCCTCTCGGGTCAGCTTGATTGTCGTCGGTGGTTACGAGAGCGGCATCGGCTGTGCTGTCATCATTCGTTGTCCGCTTTATTTTTGGGTTTCTTCAAGGATGAGTCTTGAACGAGCCTCATAGAACGGAGGCAATTGTGTGCTTTATTGAAGAATGGTAGCGATGTTGTCATAATTTTTATTTAAACCTGTAATAAGTTGCATCACCAATTGTTGATTAGTGATCGGTGTCGTTGGAAAGTTGATCATCAATCATCTTAAGTTCTGACAATAGGCCGCCACATTATGAAAATTGTCATGCTGAATGGCTTGAAATTGATTTTTCAGATACAAGGCACGTTGTGTCTTATTGTCATGAAAAATACTTTCCAAGCGCTCCCACGTTTGTAGTGCAGTGACATCGGTTTCAATGAGTGTATGCAATAGATCGTTCGAGATCGTGTCGTAGATCCATTGTAGGACAACCACATCTAAGCGGGACCAAAGTTTGTCATCAGAATTATCAGGTTTTTCTAGGGGTTTTGATTTGGATGGATGATATGGTCGATGTCTTTGTATACACGACAATGAATCTTAAATAATTTCGCTCAAGATGAATACTGAACCTTTTCCATCTCAAAAGAAAAAAATAAAACTTAAAAATTTAAATTGCATGTCCAAACAAAACTTCAACTTCAAATCATGATTTCAAATCATGTCCAAACGGCTCCTAAGAAAACACTTTCATTCAATATTCATCCAAGTCACATAATGAAATAACAAAGATAAGATTTATACTAATAATCTAAGAAGACTATTAAAACTATTACAATTACACCCTTAATGAAATAAGGGTCTTTTTAGTCTTCTTCATGGATGATCGTTTAGATTTAAAGGATAGCCTCTTTGCATGAATAGTCACCCTATCTTTGCACTAATAGCACAAGTAGATTTGTATCATCCATACTATCTCTCATAGCTTGATATGTGAATACTTGTGTAACATCCTGTATTTTCGGGTAATGGTTTAAATCGCTAGGCGTGTGTAAATAGATCCAGACGTTGGAAAAATTTATGTTATATTTATGTATGCTAATAAGAAAATTAGTATACAAAGGAATATGATCCCGAAATAATTTTAGACATAACAAATGTGTCGATGGAGATTAATAATAATAGTTGGATATTCCAAAGATATGGACTAATGTCATATTACGAATTATGACATTGAATATGAGAAGGTTTTATAAGTCATGGGGATTTAAGTAAATTGAGATCACGAAGTAGGGGACAAGACTTAATGTTAGCCGAACAATTATGTGTAGGCTCCAAGGTGAATCCTAAAATGGCTAAGGGACTTACTAATTAGGTGGCATTAATAGGGGGTAAATGATCGTGTGAGTCACCGGCCATTTTAGTGCCTAGTGACATGTGTAAATGGAATATATAGGATAAGTGAAACATTTTGATGATGTGAGAATTCTGTAATACTAAAGGAGCACAAAAAACAGCATACCATTCTTAATCTTGGTTTCATTTTAGAAAAGAGAAGCAACTCTTTTATTTTCGTTCATTTAGAAGCAACAATATATTTGACTTCTAAGTTGGAAACCCACGAAGCAGTAGCATGGAGCAGTAGCTAAAATCACTGGAAATTCGTGAAATTGGAATTGTAATGTCCTAAATTAGAGGCAACAACATTACAACAATGTCCTCCTTCCCTTTTTAATTATCAAGGTATGTTAAGACAAATTATTTCTTTCTTTTGGGATGTTCCATATAATGAAATATAACTGTGATATTATTCCATAATTTATTCTACTCCTAGAAGTTAAGAATAATCATGTTATTGATTCATATGCTAAAAGCATGTCTAAATATATTTCTAAGTCCTTATTAAGACGTACAGGAAAGATGTTGACATTCACGGGGTTAGCTGAAGGTAAAATGATATTATGTCACTGAGGGTATTTTATTGTCATTCATGCATTTTCATTTGCATCAACTCATATATAACCTTGGATCCACTTGTGCTACGCGCACCACTATATAGTAAATGTGCTATATATGTAGGGGATATGGGGAAAGGAAAGGCATTATATACGCACACCACCTGCAGCTGGTACATACTATCACAAAAGAGCCCGAAGAGGCTAACATGAATCGACGCCCATGTGTGGTCGATATAACCGGATGCCCACAGAGGCGGTTATAGATAAAAAAATGTCATTGTGTGGCTAATATATATGTATACCACATTTACATCATGCATACATTCATTAACCATTACATGGCATGGTTGTCATAGTAAGGAAGATGCACGAAGAGGTTGATGTATATGGATGTTGCATTGTGCATAACATTTAGGCATATGTATTAGGACCCTCAGAGGTGTTTACTGCTGGTCTATTGTTTCTGTCTCAGATATTGTTATAACCCTGTTATGCTGTTATTTATTCCTGACATACTCAGTACATCAGTCGTACTGACGTCTCTTTTGTCGGAGGACGCTGTGTTTCATGCTCGCAGGTTCGCATAAGCACTCTGCTTTAACTGACATGGTATTCTGCTGCATCAGCTTTGTTAAAGTGGCTACCTGAGCAAGCAATGTTGTGATAGCATCCAACTCATGAATCTCAGCCATCTTCCTATTGTTCATTGCTCTCTCATCGGCCCCCTGATGGCTGGTTTTGGCCATATCCTCTAGCAAATCATGTGCCTCATTAGCACTATTTCTCATGAACGTACCTCTTGCTGCAACATCAATGATGGTACTAGTTGTACCACTCAGCCCATTGTAAAATATGTGGACTAACATCCACTTCTCAATCCCATGATTTGGGCACTTCCTCTACAAATCTTTGAACCGCTTCCATGCATCATAAAGTGACTCTCTATCCATCTGATAGTAATTATTAAGCTCTCCTCTAAGTTTTGCTGCTTTGGATAGAGGGAAGAACTTGGCAAGGAACTTCTGGGCTAAGTCTTGCCATGTAGTGATGGAGTTCGCCTGTAATGAATTCAACCAGCACTTTGCTCTCTCCCTGAGTGAGAATGGAAAGAGCCTCAACCGAATGTCATCATCACTAACGCCATTGTATTTAAATGTTGCACACAGCTCCAGGAAGTTTGCTAGATGTAGATGGGGGTCTTCTGTTGGTAATCCCCTGAACTGGACTGAACCTTGGACCATGTGCAAGATTGCTGGTTTGATTTCGAAATTATTGGCTTCAACGGCTGAAAGCCTGATGCAAGTATGCACCCCTGTAATGGTAGGCATCACATAGTCCCTCAAACTCCTTTCTGCAGGGACTTGTATTAAGACATGCGGTAACTCATCATCAACTAAATTGTTATTTCGTTGATCTCCCATTGCTAAGGAATCATCAATTCTCTTTTCCTGTTCTGTCTGCACAATCTCTCAATCTCAAGGTTCAGAGGGATAGAAATGTCAGCTCCTCTCCTACTTCACATAAACTAAGTTCCTGAGACTAATAAAAAAACAGCAAACATATCACGACAAATAGCACTAAAGCAAAATAAAAATAAAAATAAAAAATTGAAAATAAAAAACCAAATTAGAAATAAGAATAGATAAATCGATATTAATAGTACGTCAGTCCCCGACAACGGCGCCAAAAACTTGTTGCGATATTTCTAAGTGCTTACGCAAGTGTACGTATCGTTTAAGTAATAAAGTTCTGTAAGACCGAGTTTATCGTCCACAGATACTGGTTTATTAAGTACCGATTATCTATTCTATGATATCTATTTGGTAACCGTAGTGTTGTTTGATATTTAAAACTAAGAATTATGACTAAGTGCAGAAAATAAACTAAAAATTAGAATAATTTGGGTTTATAACAGTTATGAAGGGAATATCGCTTCCAATCTCCTCAACTATCCACTCTTTCACTTGTTAATGCAATTGCTAATGATTCTTCTTCTTATTACGATAACAGGTTAACTAATCTGTCATTATAATCCGTTAAGGACATACAAGAGCTCAACCTAGTGCAGAAACCTTGTATATTTCTATGATAAGTTTTACCATACATGAGGATTAAGAACAATAACCTTTAAATACTACACAAGTATCGGGATATTTTTGTCCACGATTTTAACCTATGTCTAGACAATTACAGCATATTAAAATCTCACCTTTCAGACTTTTGATTCGAAATCATATAAGTGATGACAATTAATAGCTAGTTAATTATCAAGCAACCATAACAATATTGAATAGATCTTAATATGCTGAAGAAGAAATCAATAACTATGCATTAACTATATGAAATAGTTTCAAGAAGATTCAATAGAAAATCCTACTAAAGTAATTAGCTCCTAAACATTGTCATGTCAAGAACTAAATTACAATTCAACATAACTGAAATAAAATAACTTGAACAAGAGTCTCCAATTGTCTTGCCTCCTTTTTAGCCTCCAAAAGTATGATACTTTGTACAACTTTAACGCCATTACCATGATCCATAAAAAAAGTTTTTTGTTCTGCTTGAAGCTTAATTAACGCTTTTGTTAAGGACATCGCTTGAAGGATCGATTTTGCTTCTGCAACACTGAAATTGAATTTGTATCAACCTCATTGTATTTCTAGTTCTACCAATATCAAGTTACCATCTTTTTATCTGTATTCAGTTACCAATATGTCCTTGCAATCTAATTTCTTTAAATGTTCTTTGCCTAGATTTTCTCGTCCAATACAGCATGGGTTGTCAGGTTGTGCACGCTTGGATTTGCAGTTAGGGCCATCATTAAATGTATTTGCGGAGGTGATCAGAACATGATCAAGAGAATATCTAGCAGATTTCTACTACATGTCTATCCAGGAGAAACTTTAATCACAGAATGTGGCTGGCAGTATTCAACATAAAAACTGAAACTTCTATGATTGTATTTTTGAAGTTCTTGTAGGTTGACAATAACGAGGCAAGAAGTTGTTGATGAGACGGTGCCAGAAAAATAACTTTCTTGTTTAGATCATTAGTTACACCTCATGAATTGCCCAACAAGTATGCATTCTAGTGAAAGATTTTACAATAATCAGAAGTTACACAATGATGGAGGTTAGAAGTTTGGGCCAAGAAGCGCGGGTATTATGATATTCGACAGTAAGGTTGCAACATGTAATGTGTGAGTTAAGAGCACATCGTCACGAATTCAAAAACTGCATTTGATTCATAGGAGATATGCTAGGTCCTTTGGTTGCCAAAATATGAGCTACTTGGTTGCCTTCCAATAGGGCAAGCAATTCCATGTGAATGGGGTTTATGGAGATTGTACGTGTTGAGATATACCACATATATACATACAATGTATATATGTGGTTAGTTGGATATTAGTTTGTTATAAGCTAATTAGATATTTTGATTAATCTAGATTAGATATTTTGTATTGGTGGATATTATAAATATACCTCACATATCTTGTAATTAGTTTAGAGAGTTATAATTGAAAATAGTGAAGCTCATTTGAGCCCAAACACTCTCTCTCTCATTCTCTGTTTTCCCTATCTGCTTTCTCTTCCGTAAACAATTTCTTCTTTCATTCTTCTTCTGGTTTCCTTCTCAATCTTCAGCGCTGATTATCTCACTGTTCTTGCAAATTCTAACATGGTATCAGAGCCTACCGATTCGTAGGACCTTCATATCGCGCAATCGAGATTGAGATCGAAGAATTTTCTGAAATTCAGAAAATCAAAAACGAAGAAGGAACTCTGCAATTGGAGATCAATCGATCGAACATAAACAACTTCGAAAACAGAGAATTGAAAAAAAAAATCGATTGCGAATCGAAGGAATCGAAAACAGAGAACCTCGGAAAACCACAGAATCGAAGGAATTTTCTTCTGAAAATTCAGAATTACAATCGAGTAAGATTGAGGTAATCTCTGTAAAACATACTTTCCTTCTGTAAAATCAAAAATGGAGAATTGTAGAACTGAAAATCGAAGTTGCGATTGAAAAAATCAAAATCACTATTTTTTCTGAAAATCAGAGAATCGAAGATCGTTTCGTCTTATTTGTTCCGCTATGGAGATGTTATCATTTTCTGCGGATACATTCAGCCTTTGGCTATCATTGCGACGTCGAAGATCGCCGAAAACATTCCTAAAAATCATTTTCGTATTGTTTGTTGTTGGTTTCCATATCTGTATTATTGTCGCGCTGCTGCTGTTTCCAGTAGTGAAGCAGCATTAGTTGTGGTTGGAAATGCAAGCTTGTTGCTGTTTTGGTCAGTGACTGAAATCGTCACTGATTTTGTGTTAGTTTCTAGTCGACCGCTGTAAATTGGAGAATTGGAGAAAAATGTTGTTTGTTGTCGTTGTTGTTGTTGATAGCTGTTGTTCTCGGCTTTTGTTGTGAATTGCGTGCTGTAGTTGCTGCTGGTGTGGCTCATAAATCAGAAACTGCTGTAGTTGCTATTTTGCGAGTTTTGTGTTGGCGAGTTGTATTAACATTGATCGACGTTGGTCGCCGCCACGCTAGTATTATTGATGTGGTTGTTGCTGGAAATGCAACCATGAAATCAAAGAGTAGGAAATTTCTATCGATAGAAGGATCGAGGAGTTCTTAGCGACAAATAGACTAAGAATTGAGGGATACTTCGTCGAAGACAATCTGGATTGTGTGAGATTGCGTGATGAGAATCGAGGGATTCTCTAGTCCAAGCGAGGCTAGAGAACAAGGGGTTCTTGCCGCTTATTAAAATAGTTGTCGTGATGAGAATCGAGAGATTCTCTAGTCCGAATGAGACTAGAGAACGAGGGGTTCTTGCCGTCCTTTTTTACATAAGGAGAATCGAGGGATTCTTTAGTCCGAGTGAGACTAGAGAACAAGAGGTTCTTTATCTATTGATATGGGAGTTAAAGCTCCTACTTGTTGAATGTTCTCGCCGTGCGGACCGACCGCCCTTTTGTTGGCTGTTTTGTTGGTGTTGTTTGGCTTGTTGCTGCTGTTTCTATTGCGATTCTTATTCTTCTACGCAAATACAAAAGTAGGAACTTGCAAATTAAATGGGCTGTAGTGAGTGTATTGAATGCTACTATGGGATGGAGTTGTTGCTGCTATGGTATCTAGTTTTGTACAGTTTCAAGGCACAAAAGAGTTAGTATCCTCAATCTCAAAGAGTTAAACAGACGTTATTATTGCTGATGTTTGGAGCTGCTGTTGTTAAAACTGGTGTTGTTCTGCTGTTGCTGGTGTTTGCATTTGTTGTGCTCTGCTGCTTGCTATTTGCAGAGGACAAGAAGCTGACCAGCTGTTGTTGGTAAAGTTGTTGTTGTGTATTGCAGAATGTTGTGACTTCTGAGTTCAAGGAAGCTTTTAGTCTCTTTGATAAGACACTGATTATTAGTGATGCTTCTGCTAAATCGATTTTGCGATCAAGAGCAATGAAGGTAACTGGAAGGCTGATGGCAGGGGAGAATGCTTTCGTGTTCATCAATGAATCTGGTTGTAGAAATCAGAATGTGAATGTGAATGTAGAAATCTAATTTCTGCCATTGATAGAAAATTTCGATTTGTTAGAAAGTCAAAATGCAGATGAATGTGAATGTGCTCTTGAAGCATTGGAACAAATTGGATTGTCCAGCAAAGGGGCAACATCGCCTCTCTCAGACAAGGCTGCTCTTTCACCAGGCCTTCAGCAGAGGACTTCATATTCAGCGTATTCCTGCTGGTGTGGTTGTTTCATTGCTGCTGGCAGCTGTTTTAGTTGTTACCGTTGTTGTCTCTACAATCGTTAATGTAGCTAAATCTGAGTCTTGCTGCTGTTATAGCCACTGATAATGGAGATGTTGTAGTTGTTAGTGGTCTTGCTAGTATGGACATTATTGCAGGGTTGAAATCTGAGTTACCTAAGGTGTTGTGCTTTGCTGCTTGCTGCTCCACATATTGTCGTTGCTGTGCTTTGCTGCTTGCTCCACATATTGCCGTTGCTGGACATGAAGCTATGACTGCTGAGTTTTCGGGAATAAGGACATTGCTTCCAAGCTAGGACTGAAACCGATGTTTTCAGTGCCTAGCTTGAGGGGGAGTGTTGAGATATACCACATATATACATACAATGTATATATGTGGTTAGTTGGATATTAGTTTGTTATAAGCTAATTAGATATTTTGATTAATCTAGATTAGATATTTTGTATTGGTGGATATTATAAATATAACTCACATATCTTGTAATTAGTTTAGAGAGTTATAATTGAAAATAGTGAAGCTCATTTGAGCCCAAACACTCTCTCTCTCATTCTCTGTTTTCCCTATCTGCTTTCTCTTCCGTAAACAATTTCTTCTTTCATTCTTTTTCTGGTTTCCTTCTCAATCTTCAGCGCTGATTATCTCACTGTTCTTGCAAATTCTAACAGTACGTAAAACATTTGCACATTCACTACTAGTAATAATGTAATTACATCTAAATTTCTACGTACAATGAACGTTAATTTGATAGAAAGGGTAACTAACATGTTACAATAGTTTGATTTTAAAACGTCAATAGATATAACTTAAATTCAAAAATAAATAGCAACAACAACATACCCAGTAAATCCCATACTGTGGGTCTGAAAATGGTAGAGTGTACACGGACCTTACCTCTACCTTGGTAGGTAGAGCGGCTGTTTCGAGAGACCATCGGCTCAAGACAAAGACAAAGACAAAGCACAAGTCCAAACAAAATAAGAAACAAAGTACGTAAGTCATACAACTCATTCTTATAAAGGATGAAGCAATAAAAAATAAAGAGAAATTTGTATATATCCCCATCAAAACTTCTTTTTTTAGATATATCCTCATCACAATTCTAAATTTAGTTATATCCCCCATCAAAACTCAATTGTATTATTTATATCCTCAATTCTTCATTTGACCTCTTAAAATTTATAATAAATATTAAATAAAATATTTTAAAGACTGTTTTGCCCTCCATCAAAATTACGGTACTAATTTCCTTCCTTTCTTTTTCTCTGTCGTTCTTTCCCTTCCCGCTAAAACTTCCCTTCACGCCATTTAAAAAAGATTGTCCATAATTCAAAAGGACTATAAAATATACAAAGTGGTTGCTATCATTCGGCAAGAAGTCAGATAAAAATGCCTATGTATTTTCTTTCTCCATATGGTTATTTCTGATAAACCCTGGGCTCAAGTCACTTTAAAATATTAGTATGAACAAAATGCGCTGCTACTAAGGATAAGTGAATTCTAAGATTTCAGCCTAGCTAAATCAACCGGCGGTGATAACGAATTGGTATTAGAGGGTGGGAGCAGTAGCATAGGGGAGTCAATTGAGGTACGGAGGAATCAATAGCAACCATTTTGTATATTTTATTTTTATAGTCCTTTTGAATTATGGACAATCTTCTTTAAACATGGCGTGAAGGGAGGTTTTAGCGGGAAGGGAAAGAATGACAGAGAAAAAGAAAGGGAGAGAATTAGTATCGTAATTTTGATGGAGGGTCTTTAAAATATTTTATTAATATTTTTTATAAATTTTAAGAGGTCAAATGAAGAATTGGGGATATAAATAATATAATTGAGTTTTAATAGGGATATAACTAAATTTAGAATTGTGATTGGAATATATTTAAAAAGAATTTTTTTGATGGGGATATATATAAATTTCTCAAAAATAAATAGCCTATTTGGAAAATTAATACTCTCCGAACATTGAAGAGCGCAAGTTCAAGTGCTGGTGGCCTGGTGGGTGCATGTACTCTTCAAGAATGTATTAAAGGGTGAATACATTGAAAACTGTAAGTAAAATTTATTTAGACATTCGAATTATGGTCTGTTCTAATTGAACACCTGAACACATAATAAAATTTTAAAATAAGACATTTGAGGCTCATATTTTGAAAAAGTTTGTGCGTGTTCACAAAGATCCATTACATAAAAAGTTAAATCACATAAAATATGTCGTATCTTTTAATTATACTTATACACATCAACATTAATTGGAATATAAATAAGGTTTTTCTTCTTATTGATGTAAATGAGAATAAGTAAAGATGGTAACATATTTTAAGTGATTAATTTATCTATATAACAGACTCTAGAGAACATGTGTAAAAACTTTTTGTAAATTAAGTCGGAAAAGTGTAATAGAAACAGTTTATTATGCGTTCAGGTGCTCAAAAAAAATGTCGGAGTTCGAATATTTAAACTTGATATCAATGTAATCTACCTACATTAAAGGGATATTCATTTCATCAGAAAATAGAACGCAGTTCTAAAATCAACAAGATACCAACCTACAAACCAGTCATTAACTTGAAATATTCAATCTTTTCTCTTGTTAGTTATATGATAAGAATGTTGGGTACAATTTGGTAGGTAGGCACTAATAACTCGTCTCTTATATCACATAGTATGACTGCATTTAATTTGGTCTGCATTAATTAGAACGTAGACCAAGAACAATAGACATTATACTTTAATAGAAATGTCAGATAGTATCAATCATGAGCCTACCTTTTTTCCCCTTACACACACTACAATCTTCATTTCATATACTTTAAGTTTAATGTGAAATCACTCACCTGCAGCATGTGTTCTCAAAGTCTTTTGCACTTCCCAAAGTAGTGGTTGACCCATATTCACATAAGTGGGGTAACTACCTTAGCCACCAACTTATACTATCATCTATTGATCAGTCCCATCAGTATCAGTCCTGATAATTGCACTAACTAAGCAAACACTCGCTCACATGTTGTAGTTGTTGGAATAGAAATAAGTCAATAACAAGATGTGATGTCAAAGTTAACAAAGTAAATCATGAACTGAGATATAGCAGATAATAGAAAAAATATACCAAAAGGAGTAGTATGTATATGCTTATCTTTATAAGTTCTTACCACATAGGAGAAGATCCTGCATGTATATATATATATCCCTTTTACCATACAACTTTGCCTCATAAAAAGCACAGCCAAAACGTATAATTAATGGCTAGGTAAAGGAGGTAAAGTAATACTTGTCATAATTTATGTAGCATTTTTCAAGATTTAAACAATGTTAAATGATTAATAATTTAAAATACATAAGAAGAATTGCAATTTATAAAAATGCTCATATAATTTTAAATATCTAAATTTTATTTTAATTTTAAAATATTAAATTAATTCAATTCATCTTCAAAAATTAATCAAAACAAAATAGGACGAAGGGTATGCTAGTTAAAACAGATATACCGAAAAGTAGGGTTTCTTAGCTCTTCATTGACATTGTTGAGGATAGGCAGTCCATTCACAAAGCATCCCCTATCGTTAGCCAAGACGCATATCCTTAGGTTGTGTGATATTGGCAGTGATCTAATGATTCCACGGCTTGTAACCTACAACATATACAATGAAGGGGACTGAAGCACAGAAACCGATCTTGTACCTATGAAACAATTTTACTGTTGATCAAAAAGGCACTAGTTCAGTAATTCCTGGAACTAATTTTAAAATCAATCCACATTGTAAGCAAGAAACTGTGTACATGAATGGATAAAACTAACAGAAAATAACTGAAAGAAAGAAAAAATGTGAATCTAATAAGGAGATTAATTCTGTCTTCGGATCCTATCTCATCAATTCAACACAAAAAACCTCCTACAACAACATACATAGTATACTTTTATAAGTGGGGTCCGAGAAAGATACTATATACGCAGACCTTACTTTGACCTTGAGAGGTATAAAAATTGTTTCAAATAGATCATCGGCTCATGAAAAGCATTTCAAAGTAGTTTGCATCAACACAATTAAAAACTTGTGAGTACAAAAACATGAAGAACGTGAAGTAAGATAGCTAGATTGGTTCTCTCTCTATCTTGTGCTTGATGTATGTATCACGAGGGTTATACAAAGAGAATCCAACACAGCTCTGTTGGCAGTATGCCCACCTCCACGTTAAATTTGCTTTCCTTTTTTGTCTGTCTTCTTTCATAAACTAAGAAAAAAACAAAGAAAAAGAAAGAGTCGAGGTGGACAGAATGCCAATGAACTCTGTAAGAAACCCTTTGTCAAACCACCATGAAACTTAATAATATCATCTTCTTCTTTTTTTCTTGTAGTAAGAAGAAAGAAACATATTTATACAACAAAGTGTGCTATGAGCGGCAGTTGGGCACTATTTAAGACGATGAGAATAAGATGGTTTTTTTCCTGGTACATATAGCTGTTAAATAATAAATAGGGGGTGTGATTTTCAGAGGGGAGAAAGGGAGAGATCATAATCAGATTGGATGTTTCATACTGCATATGTATTCTTTCTTTGGAGAAGAACATATTTATAAGCAGAGATAAGAGAAACAAAACCCTCGTTTCTGATGAACAAAAAGAAAACATTTTTCATGTCTTTTTCTCGTCTTTAATTCCTCAAAACCCTCGTTACTGCTGCAACCTCTTGAGGCTGAGGAGAAAAGTGGTGCTAAAAAAGGGTTTACATTTCGGCTAACCGATAGGGAAATTTGGACGGTAGGTGACAAATATGTTTTAAAATTGAGTTGGAGAATTCTAGTTTTTTTAATTGAGTATGGGTGATAAATTTTGGATTAGTGATTAGAGAGTTTTGACTCATTACAAAGTTATATTTTTAACACTTTGACCCCAAACTTAATATTTTACACTTTACTCCCAAGTTTTATTTTTAACACTTTGACCCCAAGCTATATTTTTTACACTTTGCCCCCAAGTTATATTTTTAACATTTTGACCACAAGCTTTATTTTTTTACAATTTGCCCCCAAGTTTTATTTTTAACACTTTCACCCCAAGCTTTATTTTTTACACAGATGGGTTAGTTGTTGAATGAAATTGCAACAACTAACCCATCTGTTGCAACAAGTTTGTAATATGTTGCAACAAATGAGTCAGTTGTTGCAACAACTGAACCATCTGTTGCAATAAATTAGTTAACTTGTTGCAACAACTGAACCATCTGTTGCAACAATTGAACCAATTTGTTGCAACAGATGGTTCAGTTGTTGCAACAACTGACTCATCTTTTGCAACAGATTACAAACTTGTTGCAACAGAGGGGTTAGTTGTTGCAATTTTCTTCAACAACTGAACTATTTGTTGCAACATATTAAAAACTTGTTCCAACAAGGAGAAGAAGAACAAAAACAGCACCGAAAATCATAATTTCACAACCACAGCCACTATTTACAAACTCACAAGCCCCAAAAAGTGCAACAAATACACGAAACTACAACAAAACAAACAAATTCAAGAAAAACACATGCTCTTCTTTATCTTCTCTAACCAAAATCATCATTTTTACACTCTAATTTCAAAACCCTAACTTTTGAACCAAGTGAAAATTTCAAAACTCTAACTTAATACACGAAACTACAACAAAACAAACAACATTCAAGAAAAACTCATGCTCTTCTTCATCTTCTCTAATCAAAATCATCATTTTCACACTCTAATTTCAAAACCCTAACTTTTGCTTGAGAATGAATAGAGAAGCAACAACAATGGAGAGACAGAGAGAGAGAAATGAGCAGCAACAACAGCAATTGAGAGAGAGGAACGAGCAACAACAATGGTGGTGCAACAACAATGGTGGTCGACGAGCAGCAAAGGAAAAAGACCCGTTTTTTTTGAAATAAAATGAACAAGTAGTTCATTTTATAATGTGTATGAACTTTTGTGTATTTTGTAAAAGTTTATAAGTTTTAAAAATTATAATTCAGTCCCCATTTTAGTTAATCACATTTTAAAGACAAGTTTGACCTTGGCTGGTCATACTTGTCACAATTTCTAATTACCATACTTTTTTGTCATCATAAGATAAATGTTCCGGGAAACTTGTTGTTTCTGCTATCCTAAAATGACAAAATAACATTAAGGAGTCGCTTGGTTAATGGTTAGTTACGCAGGTATTAGTAATTCAGGAATTAGTTATTTATGTATTAATGTTTTTAACTTTTATCCTGCAAAAAATAATATATAAATTTCCTTATAATTTATACATGTATTAGTTATACGTGATTGTAAACTGATAACTGATAGCCAAACACTGTATTTGATGTGCGGAATTTTATACATAACAACTAAAATACTACCAAACATTGCTCCAAAAGTAATTCACTTCCTAACTAACAACCAAACGAGCCCTAAGAACTTAAGCTGAATATATAAATTGTAATTTTTCTCCAATTTTCTTACCGAGTCATGTTCGAAATTTGCTATGGGTCTCAACTAATTCGGCTTCGAGCCACATACAATATATTAAAAAAAAATATTTAATATCATGACACAAACTCGAAACTTCTAATACGGAGAAGCCATTTCAATTCATTTCAACACTAACTCTTAATAGTAATAAAGAAAACACATAATTTGATTATGTCGTGGAGGGGAAGTTTTTGTTTTGGCTGGCTCCATTTCATGCCTCATCTATACCTTTTTCTCTTGAGATTATTGGTAAAAATCCATCCTCATTCAGTATTTCTGTCAAATTACTAGATATAAGCCAAGTGTTTGTACATAAAAATGTTTAATTAATTACACTTAATTTTAAGCACATATTGTCACCATCATTAAATTATATTAACTATAATAAACTGATATTTTCTCTAGCTAAAATAATAGGAGTAATAAAGAATCCCAAACGACAATTTGGTTTAATTTGTCTGCATCATAGCCTCGTGAAAGGCTCGTTGTGCAAACGTTCTACCTACATAAAGAGAAATTAAGAGTGTGGTAAGTTAGTGTTGACGTATATTCCCTCCGTCTCAAAATATTTATCGCATTACTTTTTTCAAAAGTTAAACTATATCAATTTTAACCAATATTTTGAGCTATATTTTTTAATCATATTTAATATGAAAAAAAATTGCAATATATAATACTTTTTATATAGTTTTCTTATATCTAAATTAAGAAGTAGTATACTCGAGGCAATAAGAACAATAAATAGGTCATGGAATGGGAAGAAGCTTCAAAAACCAAATGATATAGTTTTGACCTCTTTAAAACTGGTTAAAAATGTAGTTGGAGTTAGAGACAACATAGCAATTATACTTGCACAGCTAGGCTCAGAGATTATAATACTGTGTGTTGTTAAAGTAAAAGCAATGGTCAAATGGATTCAATAATGTTGTTCAGTGTTATCTCATGTCAAACTCATTTTCCAAGACCATATTTTCTGATTCTAGAGTAAATACTTCTTCCCTACCCTTTTGTCGATTGGTATGTCGCACTCATCATTCCCACCGTCCCCTAAAATTTCTACTCTACTCTGCGTTAGTATTTTCATACTTGAGGTGCTTGTTTGGATTGACTTCTGGATATTTAAAAATGTTTCTGCTTTCGTGAAAATAGTAAAATGATATATTTGATTTGGTTTTTTAGAAGTGTTTCTGATCTCCATAAGCACTTCTACCGTTTATTTCAATTTGAATTTTATTATTTTCTTTATTACTCTCTTTAATTTTCATCCACAACTCTATCAACATTCATTACTCTCTTTAAATATCTACAAATAATTATTAAAAAAAATTCAAATATACAACTTTCATTACCCTATTTAAATATTTAGAAATAATTACTAATATAGCTTCTTCATCAGAGATGGATCACGTTCGAGACTTAATCCGCAATCAAATTATAGAGTACATGCAAAATTAGTATTGTAATAATATTTAAATACTATTTACACTTTAAATTAATATTGTAATAATATTCTATTAATATTTAAGTACTATATTGCACTTTAAATTCTATTATCTATTTGTAATTTTTATTTAAATACTTTCATTTATTAGTAATTTTTATTTATATGTATTGACTAAATGTCTATTTTGGTAATTCTACATTTAAAAGCAATTTTGATCAAAACTATCCAAACATCATTTATTGATAACAATCACTTTTACATTGTTGCATCCAAACATAAATCATCACTTCTGACAGAATCACTTCTGCTCACCTCCAATCCAAACAGGTCCGAACACTTATGAAATGTGTGGTCCAAAACAAATCTTATATAAATGTGTGGCTGTAAATCATCTCATAAAGTTAAATTATTTCTAAATATAAAAATACGACACTCTTTTTGGGATACATCAAAAAAATTATGCTACATAAATTGAGACAGATGATTTATAGTATGATATAGTTTTGAGTCTTGTTGAAATTTATGATTTTAAATAAGATATAATAATTAATGATCAGCCAATTTATTTTTTGCAATATAACGTCATTCAATTTTACCTAAGTATTAAAGAAAGTCACCAGACCTTTTTTTGTAACAATAAAATTATGTCTTTTATTTTAAATTACCTGTCGTAATTCTCTATTAAGAACCCTTATAAAATAAGTCGTTAATTAAGAGGGTTTTTTAGCTAATTTATCATTCATTAGTATTTGAGCAATCATAACATCATCCCATAAGTGAAGTGTTTGTAATCTTCAAAAATAATAACTATTAAGGATTAGATGGAAAAAATATAACTAATTTTATCTTGAACTTCAAAAACGATAATAATTTGTATACTTAAAAATCACGACAGATAATTTGAGACAAAGAGAGTACTAGATTTAATGACTTCACAATAAATCAATAATTTAATGACCCTAATGTAATAAGCAAAAAGTTGAGTGGCAATCTAGTGAATTAATCCCTTAAATATATCACAAATTGTGTGCCTATAAGATTTTTGAAATTTATATTTAAACATATCTCAATATTTGTGTAACTATTTAAAAATAAAAAGTTCTATTTGAACAAATAATAAAAGGGCAATCTGGTGCACTAAGCTTTTACTATGTGTGAGATCCGATGAAGAGTCGGACCACAAAGATCTATTGTACCCAATCTTACCTCACATTTCTGCTATAGAATGTTTCAGCTGCTTAAACCAATGACCTATCAGTCACATCAATTTTACCGTATAAAATTAAAAAAAAAATATCACATCAAATGAAATAGATTATATCTTTTTTAAGTGCATTGTTTCTTTGAAATTTTGAATTTCACCATTCTTGTCCATATTGAGTAATAGTACTATTTATTAAAAAGTAGTCTAACAGTCTTCCATACTTTTGAGTTCACTGCAACCAAATCCAAAATACTGATTTCAACTTTGATATAACACTTGTTCGATATGCCATTCATTTGACGCCAGGTACACATAGAGTACATCCCCATTTGCCCTATCTATTTAGTGCAATTGAGAACTGTATAAGTGAATCAAAATTCCCCATTCATCTCTATGATAAAATCCCCAAGAAATAAGGTCAAATTTATAGTTGAGTTATTGGATATCTCAACTGTTCGAGTCATAAATAATAAATTAAACTTAATTTCATATTAATAAATTTATAATAAAATCGTGAGTTCATATTAAATGTATTTTCTCACTTTCTGTAAAATCGACGTTTGGGTAATGAAAGCAAAATTGAATGATCGACCATGAAACGTATAATTGAATCAACTTTTCCCTTATTACAATTAGAATTAATTCCTTAATTTTGAGACCAACCGATATTTCGTACTACTCATTTATTCTTGTACTATTTAAATTTGTTTTTCGTTATATTTTTGTTTCATTCATACATTTATCATTAGCAAATCGTCTCGTATTTGCTTTTCACTTTAATTAGATCCAATAGGCATTGAGTGGATTTTACGTGTCCAATTTCTTCAAGAAAATAAAAAATAAATTTAGCCATCAATTTTTTACTATGATAAAAATTATCCTAAGGCAGTAGCTGAGCTAGGGGCGCAAGGATATCTATTAGAGTCCCCATCGAAAAATTATATGGTATATATAAAGTTAAAATTATTTTTAATTTATATATAGTAAATACTAAAATTTTCTTAAATTTTATGTGTTTATTTTTTTATATTTCGAATTTTCATAGTGAAAATTCTAACGCCGCTATTATTCTTAAGTTGTGTTGAAGTTATTAGTGGCTAAGTGTAGTTATTAGCTTTGTTAGTTGAGGGGCATTATTGTCCTTTCTCGTTGAGGGGTATTATTGTCTTTTACTCATTTCCTTATCTGCTGTTACATTTCATTGTTGTTTGTTATTAGTCTTCTTCCACAAACGTGATAGACATAATTATAAAATACAAAACAGAGTGAAGCTCTGATTCAGAGCCCCAATTCATTTCTTCTTCTTCTCTACGATTCCAGGTCAATTAACATGGACGTGAGCCATAGGAAGATCCAAGTCATATTACAGGAGAACAAATACAGAAAGCGCAGAAACAAACCGATTCAGTCAGAGATCCAAGTTTTCGATTTAATCGGGTTCAAATTGAGGTGATTCTAGCTCATGCAATACAAATCACGGATCGAGGTAAATTCATCACGCAATACAATTTTGTTACGATTCATTGAAATCGAGGTGGCCGGTGTCGCCGCCGTTGTTGTTCGATTCAATTACAACTAATCACGCAAATCGATCTATCCATGGAGAACATTTCGCCGAATGTACAAGTTATTACAAATGAAGCTTCAAATGTGAGTTTAAATGTAATGGACCACAATCATCCGTTATATTTGAGTTCATCAGATACGCCTGGAGCTGTACATGTCGAAATACAGCTTACAGGAATGGAGAATTATACATTATGGAGTCGTGCGATGCAGTTGAGTCTGCTAACTAAGAACACAATTGGTTTCATTGATGGAACAGTGAGAAAAGACATGTACGAAGGAAATATGATGAAGCAATAGGATCGTTGCAACGCAATGGTGATTTCGTGGATTATGAAGAATGTGAGTAGAGATATGTTGAGTGGAATATCGCATGCATCCACCGCTTCTGCGATGGCGAGATTTAAAGGCGATTCGATAAGATTTACTTGTCGGTGTATCAATTGAAGAAGGAGCTTGCTATGCTCCAACACGAGTATCGCCAGAACCTATTATTCTAAGATGAAAGATCTGTGGGATGAGATTGATTCAATAATACCTCCACCGGCATGTGAATGTGATAGTCCTAGAGCTTACATTGAACATCCGCGATCGAGGTTACTAGAGTTTTTGATGGGGCTAAATGATGGCTACAATCAAGCACGAAGTCACATTCTATTGCTAACACCCACACCTAGCGTCAACCAAGCATATGCTATGATTACGCAAGATGAGAGTCAAAAATCCATTACTGGAAGATTTGGAGGCAATGACTCGGCAGATTCTATGGTGATGTATGGCAAATCAACTTATCACAAACAAAGGAAGCAAAATTATATCAGTTTATGTGATTACTGTCAAATGAAGGGGCACACTAGAGAAAATTGTCGCAAATTGTTGTTGTTCTGTGAATATTGCAAGAAACAAGGGCATATTGCAGAGAAGTGCTACAGACTGGTTGGATATTCTGCAGATAACAAAGAAAGGAAGAAGGTAAATGTGGCGAATGAGGATTCATGCGGCGAATTATCCAAAGAATAATGTGCTCATCTTCAAGTCGATAAGTACCGAGTCACGCGTGGAAGAGAGACAGCAGATTCTTTCGCCAAGGTTCATATGGCAGGTAACCTTGCAATTCCTAAGCTCGCATTAATCGGATAGTTGACTCGTGGCTCACCACACGGTCGTGAGCAAAACCATGATTGAAAAGGAAGATAAAAGAAGCTTAGGTCAGGTACAATTGCCAACAGGTGGTGTTGCTGAGATCACACAAACAGGAAACTGTAGGCTTAAGAATGGTGATGTTGGGAGCATGTGTTATGTGTTCCCACTTTCAAGTTTAACCTACTGTCAGTTTCGAAGCTAACCAGGGAATTGAACTGTTGTGCAATTTTTCCCCTGATTTCTTTGTGCTGCAGGATCTATTTATTGGGAAGGTCAAGGAGACTGGTAGAGAGGTTGATGGCCTATACATATTGGAGTCTGGAAGGAGTTATGGAGAATCAGTTAGAGCACATGCTGTTGTATCAACTATGGTGACCAAAAATGAGTTAGAAACAGAGTTATGGCATAGAAGAATGGGCCATGTACCACTGAGTATGCTTAGAAAGTTAGCTGTCTTTAAGAATAAATCAGAATTTTCAATAAGTCATTGTGAAGTGTGTCCTTTGGCTAGACAAACAAGGAAGGTATTCCCTGATAGTAATAGTAGCACTGATTTTGCTTTTCAGCTTTTACACTTAGATGTATGGGGACCATATAAAGTGTCATCTTATAACAATATGAGGTATTTTCTCACTGTGGTGGATGACTACACTAGATGGACATGGTTTTTTTTTATGCATGTTAAGTCTGATGTAGTTACTATGCTTAAGAAATTGTTTGTAATGATAAGAAATCAATTTGGTCTCATCATAAGGAGTTAGAGCAGATAATGGAATGTAATTTCAATTCTCGCTTGTTTACGAGTTGTTTGATCAGTTGGGAATTATACATCAAAAGTCTTGTCCATATTCTCCACAAAGAAACGGGTAGTTGAAAGGAAACATAGGCACATATTGGAAATAGCTAGGGCTATTAAGATACAAAGCCAATTACCAGCTGAATTCTGGGGTGATTGTATTGAATCTGTTGTTTATGTGATAAATAGAGTACCTACTGTTACACTAAAAGGTATTTCACCATATGAGAAGTTGTTTGGGAAGGTACCGTCATTGTCCCATTTAAAGGTGATAGGGTGCCTTTGCTATGCTTCCAACTTGGTAAGGAAAGACAAGTTTGAACCAAGAGCCATCAAGGCTGTTTTACTTGGGTATGCTGTTCATAGAAAGGGGTACAAGTTGCTGG
The DNA here is from genome assembly GCA_029844215.1 of Przewalskia tangutica. Classification (NCBI taxonomy): domain Eukaryota; kingdom Viridiplantae; phylum Streptophyta; class Magnoliopsida; order Solanales; family Solanaceae; genus Przewalskia; species Przewalskia tangutica. The sequence goes on from CM056726.1 coordinate 12,871,101, forward strand.
ACTTGACTACTGGAGTTGTGTTCATCAGCAGGGATGTGACATTTCATGAAGCCATATTCCCATATAAGCAGCCTCAAGAGAGTGGGGGTTCAGTAACTTCTCCAAATTGTAATTCTGACTTGTATATTGATGATGAGAAGGTACTTCCTTGTATTGTGCCAACAGAAAGAAGACAGGCTGCAATTCCTACTACTCCCGCCTCCGTGTCCACCGCTTGTGCTTGCCACAAACTGCTTTACGCTCCCGTGTCCCTTGTTCTGTGCTTGCCGAACTGCTCACTGGAGACACGAGATTCGAAAAGGATTGAGAAAATGATATAGTTGAAGCCAAGATACCACAAGATGGTAGAAGGCGTCTACCAGAGAGGAAAACACCAATATGGTTGAATGATTTTGTCCACCCAAACAACCAATCTGGGTGTGCATATCCAATGTCAGATGTGATGAGCTACAGTGGGTTGGTCGCTTACAATTGCTTTCAAGCTAAGATCTCGATTGATCATGAGCCAAAGTCCTTTTATGAAGCGATCAGGACCATGGTGGGTTGAAGCCATGCATTTGGAGATTAAAGCTCTAGAAGACAACAAAACTTGGGAGATTGTGGATTTGCCTAAGGATAAAAGACCCATTGGTTGTAAGTGGGTGTTTAAAATCAAGTATAAAGCCACTGGGGAGGTGGAAAGGTTTAAAGCAAGACTCGTAGCCAAAGGATACAGTCAGAAAGAAGGCATTGACTACCATGAAACCTTTTCCCCTGTGGTTAAGATGGTAACAGTTAGGAGTGTCATTTCTGTGGCAGTAGCTAAAGGGTGGATGATTCAGCAAATGGATGTGTTCAATGCATTCTGCAAGGGATCTTAATGAAGAGGTGTATATGAGTTTGCGCGAGGATTGAACACAAACAAGGCAAGGTGTGTCATTGCTCAAGTCATTGTATGGACTCAGCAGCATCTCGACGATGGAACATCAAACGATTCGCTTCCGTTTCATCTGGTTTTGTTCAAAGCAAGTGCGACTATTCTTTGCTTATCAGAAGAAATGGAGACAAGATTGCCATGGTCCTGATTTATGTAGATGACCTCCTTCTAACTGGGAATGATCAAGAGACTATTGATGAGACAAAGGGCATACTGCAGCATCACTTCAAGATTAAAGATCTTGGAGAATTACGATACTTTCTGGGTTTTGAGTTTGCTAGGAACAAAGAAGGGATGGTAATGCATCAAAGGAAGTACTCTTTGGAGCTAATTGAAGATATGGGTTTCGCAGGATCAAAACATGTCTCTTCACCAATGGAAGCTAACTTGAAGTTTACTTCCACTGCTTACGATACACATCTCCAGAAAATGATGCCTACACAGGTCGAGAAGGCTGGATCAGAGGATCATTCTTTGCGAATCGAGGAATACGGTGATTGGCAGATTACTCTATTTAACCAACACCAGGCCAGATATTGCTTTTCCAGTACAGTGCCTGAGTCAGTTCTTGCAGGCTCCAAAGCAATCTCACCTACTGGCAGCTGAAAGAGTGGTACGATACATCAAACAGGCCCCAGGTATGGGAGTTTTCATTGCAGCAGAAGAGAACTGTACACTGTCTGCATATTGTGATGCGGATTGGGCTTCGTGTCCAAATACTAGAAGGTCAGTCTCGGGGTACCTAGTCTACTTTGGTTCTTCTCTTATCTCCTGGAAGTCCAAGAAGCAACAAACTGTTTCGCGCAGCTCCGCAGAAGCTGAGTATAGAAGTCTCGCATCAGTGGTGGCTGAAATTGTTTGGATTACAGTGTTGTTTCAGAATTAGATGTGGTATGCATTCCGATTTGATTCGTCGCGACAATGAAGTCGATTCAGATTGCCAATAATCCAGTTTTTCACGAAAGGACTAAACATATCGAGATTGATTGTCATTTCATTCGGGAGAAGATTCAGCTAGGATTGATCTCTACTCGACACATTGCGTCAGACAGTCAGCCTGCCGATATCCTTACTAAGGCTCTCCTTCCTGGACATCATTCGCATCTTGTTTGCAAGCTCGGCTTGAAGAACTTATTCTTACCACCTCGCTTGAGGGGGGGTGTTGAAGTTATTCGTGGCTAAGTGTAGTTATTAGCTTTGTTAGTTGAGGGGCATTATTGTCCTTTCTCGTTGAGGGGTATTATTGTCTTTTACTCATTTCCTTATCTGCTGTTTACATTTCATTGTTGTTTGTTATTAGTCTTCTTCCACAAACGTGATAGACATAATAATAAAATACAAAACAGAGTGAAGCTCTGATTCAGAGCCCCAATTCATTTCTTCTTCTTCCCTACGATTCCAGGTCAATTAACAAGTTGAAATTTCATTAGAGGTCATAGGAAAAAATAAATCTTTAGAAAGGACGAGATAATATTAGATTAAAAATTGAACAAAGTGTACTCAATTTCACTTATGACAGACACAAATTAGATAATTTATATACGTAAATTGCGAGTGAAAAGCATGCAGTAAGTAGGATAGTAATCAATTATGTGTTTCTGTTTTACCCCACGCTCTCCTTTAAATATGTCTTAACGTTTGTAATTAGTCATTATTGCTCTCGGAGAGTTCACTCGACCAGTTGGCATTGTCAGAGCCATGATTAAATCATTGGGACACTCTTAATATCACCCTCTTGTCCGCTCTTTAAAAAGAGATTATTCGTTTTAAACGGACCAGAAAAATAGGTTCATATAATCCGGGGGAAGTCAAGATTCCGGGCTAGGGAAAGTCCGAGCTAGGGAGCCTATTTTGATCTGGGGGGCCTATTTTGGTTTAGGGGGAGCGAAAAATTGAGGATTTTTAATTTAGAGGAACAAAAAATTGAGGACTATATTATAATATCATGAATATTACTAATAGTATATTAGAAAAAATTTAAATGAAAGAAAGCCCAGACCCCCGGCTATACACTCCCTCCGCCCCTGCATATAATTTGAAACAGAAGAAGTATATGTTACTGCCAATGTGCTGAAGGGTTATATGATGGGATCATCTTTCCTTAATTAGAAAATTTGAGTTTAAAGTTTAAACTCGGTGGAAATGATTTTTTTGATATGGAGCGCATCTTTCCAAATCAATAAAGACTACAAACTAATACTGCTGACAAGAAGCTAATAAAGCGAGGCTTCTAAAGCCCTTTGATGAGTCTTATATATCGCAAATTTAAATTAGTTATCTAGTAAATTTCGAATATACGAAAAAATAAAATTTCTTTAAAAAGAATCATTGCGCTTTGAACCTTAGTATTGGAAGGAAATTTCCTCTCTAGAGGTATTTAGTTTAATAATGGTTAAATATAAGGTTAGATGCATGTTTTTACAGCATTTCCAATAATTTTGAAGTAATTGGTAAAATTGTTGTCATTGACCAGGAGATCATGAGTTTAAGCCGTGAAAACATCATCTTGCAGAAAGATGAGGTAAGACTGTGTACAATAGATCCTTATAGTTCGGTCCTTCTCCGTACCCCGCACGAAATCTTAGTGCACATGGCTGCCGTTTTTGCAATGATCTTAGGCTGTCATAAAACGTCATGCTTACCATAATTAAAAGACAAAAATGTTAAGTGCCAAAAAGGAGAGGAAAACAAAGTTGGAAGCAAATTGATTGTCTCTTTTCAAATAGTTAATATTTTATTTGTAGTCATTTGGGTAGGTAATTAATTTGAAGACACACTTTACAGCTTTAAAATCTGGATGTGCTTCCTATAGTTTAATGGTTGTTGTCCGCTCTTCCACTTAATGTGATTATGGAAAGGCCTCAACAATCATCATCCACAGTCTTCGCATGTCCACTAATAATTATTTCAAGGAGTTTAAATTGATAATTATTAAAAAGTTTAAGCTACATGCATGTCATTATAAAGATAATTTTTGTTAGTATTTAAAAAAAATTATCGATTATAGTAGGTAATATATTTTATTTAATAGATTCAAATCTCACTTTTTAAGGATACTTACTTTTTTTTTATTTTTCATCCTGTGTACGGGTACTACATCATAGACCCGTATTCGCATTGCATAACACCTATTTGATTAATCTAATAGTGCAAATAAAAGTTATACTACGCTACTTCAAATGTCACATAAAAATAAAAGGATGATTAGAGCATATATGCTACTAAGATTAAATTAGAGAATTAAAGGATAAACATCAATATATCAAAAAGACCAAGAAAATTAAGGTGAGTTTTGAAACCTGCATGGCATGTTACATTCGATTCCCCAAACTTAATTTTCATGATTGTGAGCTACGTATAGTATAGCATTGGTGCGACCAAAATAAATCAAAGTTCAACCCTAATGTTTACAATTTGACTTTTGACCCCATATTATGACTAGAAAGTAAAAGATCGGTTATATAAAAATTTGATTTTTATTGTTGGGCCTTTTTTTGAGAATGAACCTTGATAAAGTGAAGCTAAGCTATTCCAAGACTAGGGTAGATTATCACAGGACTAAAATAGACTACAAAACAAGAAATATGGGTGAGATATGTATATATAAATTTTTAAATTAACAAGTGTACATCACGTGAGGAGAAGAAAAGGAAATTAATGATAGTTTGATGTATTTGTTGTCTGATTAAAACAAAAGAAGAAGAAAAGAGAGAAGATGGGCTTAGAGTTTTCAAGAAATAAATGATGAGACAGATGACAATTGCTTGCTATGATTGTAATGTGCCTGTGGGGGAAATGGAATCTCTCTTTGCCATGTGATATATGATATATCCTCCCTCTCGTCCACTCTCTAATGATTAATTTTTAGCATATTGCATCTATGTGTACACAATATTATCAACTACACTTAGTTGGAATTTAGCTGGAATTAGTCACGTGAGACAAAAAAAATTGCGTCAACAATAGTTAATATTTTATTACAATTTCTATGGATTCTCTAATTCCGAAAATAAATTCAAGGATCTTTGAGCTTGATCTTCAGATGTTTAAAACACTTTTTTAATTTCTTTTTTTATTATATAGGGGTAGAGGAAGGGGAAATGGGAAGGAGATTACAATGTGGAGATTCGAATTTTTGGAGATAAAAGGCGAAATCCCTCGCCCCCAGGGCACCACCCTCTGCCCGACAGAGATTGATGAAGGAGATAAATCATGGTGACTCAACAACCCATTAGGTGGGACACTGCCTGGTGCCCACAAGGAAAGGAGATTTGAATCCTCACCTTATAGGAAAATGGGGAGAGAATTACAATGTGGGATTCAAACTCTTACCAACAAGGTGAAAGTTCATGTAGGTAACCAATTGAGCTACTAGATTCCTACCAGATACTTAGAACACTTGAATACCTACAACTTGTAGAAAAATCTATAGTCTTTGATCCACGAGCTCTCTCTGACTATTTTTAAATTAATTTTGGTATCTTTTTTGAAATATGAGGAACTGAATTTATAGTTATAGGATGGAAGAGTTGTGATGGGGACAAACTCCCTTTGACCAATCAGTGACATGACGATATTTGATTGGTTGAAAACATGCATATCACTTGTACATGTAGCGCATTATCATTCGACTCTGATTTGACTAGGCATGTTATGTACCTTTGACGTTTATCGTGATCTTATTAGCTTATTTATTGAATTTGGTGTGCCACATCGTTTGACACGTGTCATAAAACTAGGTCTCTAGGATAAGATAACATATTGGGATTAATAAAGTGGACTTATCATATGTAGCCTAAATAACTGGACTAGCCCAACATGATTGAACTTTTTAATAAATTCATATATTTATTAGAGTTATGTAATTAATCCAATTATATAAGTCATCAATATTTATTTGGATTAATAAATCTTGCATTTATATAATTCAAATTATTTGATGAATTTAAGTTCGAATTTAATATTACAACGAGTAAGTTAAGAAATCATCAGTGAAATTAACCTTTCTGAACAATCACTACTACAGATTTCAGCTTACGTAACACAGCTTGGATAGCGCTTTTACAAAATGTTATCTAAGTAACAGCTTGCATAACTCTTTTTTAAATTTTCAAATTAAAAAAACAAATCTAACAAAAAATACTTGCATAGCGCTTTTCGGAAATTTTTACCGAAGCGTTATGCAAGTTACTTCTTGCATAGCGCTTATTACAAATGCTATTATAATTAATATAAATATTCCACTTAGATAGCGCTTGTGGAAGCGCCGTGCAAGTCCATTTTACCAAATAATAAAGGACTTAGCCTAACTTGTACGTGTATGAAGTCCGAAATTCTCTTTAGAATGCGTCGGTGAACAGTGATTTCGGCGGCGAATCATCGATTTCGGCCACCACAGGACTCCATTGGAGACGAGACTTATACCATTAGTTTCGTCTCTTCAAGCCCGTCATTTTCATACCAACCACAATCGTCGATTCTACCAACATCGTCGGCAATCTCAGATCGAAAAATCTCCCTATTTTCCGATCGTCGTTCTTGATTTTCGGCCATCTCCGATCGATTCGAGGGTCAAGTGTGGTTCCAAAAGGTTCGTCTTCACCAGACCTACAGTTTGCACCTAACAACACCCTTTGATTCAACCCCTACATCTACATCTCCCAAATTGAAATTCCCAAAAATCCTAGGTGCAACTTTCAATTTTCCGGCCATCTCCGGTAACGTCGAGCATCAAGAGAGGTATCATTGTGTTCGTATAGCTGTTCTCAACATTCTATACCCACCACCGTCTCTCAATTCATTACCCATCGTAAAACACCATTATTGATCGAAAAGTTGACTTCGGGACATTATGGACTGAAATCCCAAAGCAACTAAAATCGATAAAGACCTCAGCTTCATTTCTCATCAGTCGCATATACCCTTAACATCTCCGAGATTCGACGAGTCGAGACGACATTCGGTTCGCCACCCGAGAAGGTAAACACGATTCCATCTTTAACTTCTTGTTTAAGTTACTTAATATGATCTGTATGAATGTGTTTGTGTGTTTGATAAGCCTGTTTAATTGAGATCAGTGCATGTGTATGTTTGTTTCGGTTGGTTACTAAACCTGTTTGGTTTAATGATGACTGTTAAGATTATTTAAGGAGCTATTAAGCATGTTCAGTCACAGATGAATCACTGCTAAGATCTATAATGATTTATCTTGTTAGTTTAGGCTTAAATTAATCATACATGACTACACTAAGTCATGATATTGATGGTTAAACTGTCCAGGGATTAGTTGACATGTTAAAAATTGGTTGTAACCAATATTTGTTGAATATTTGGTTGAAGTAAATGCATGTTGTGTTTGTTTAAGACATATTTTGTTCATCTGTAAGCTATCTAATTGACTTAGAACCTGTTTTGAGGTCTATTTAACATGCTTCTGTGAGTGGGTATATCTTTGGGATCTATAGCCTCACATATCCGCAATGTACACTTGGATGATCACTTTGTCTATATGTTTGTTTCAGTGATACATCACCTCCATGTTAACATGTAAATTTTCCTAAAGTCACCACATATCATGCCTATCTATCCAGCTATGTCCACCCCCTTGCATGTTTGAATATAAGACAAAGTATAATAAGAGGTTTGATATAGGCAAGTATTAAATTCAAACTTGGTTAATGCATTGGATAAGAATGTTACTTGTTTAACATATTGTATTGTTTCATGAAATGTCTTCGTATCTGTAAGCCATGTCTTGAACTCATTAGATCCTAAGTCATGGGATGAGATCCGGACCGGTAAGAATTTTTCGGATGGGGTTCCGGGGCTCGGGGTTTTTTTTAAAAATTAAATTTTCAATATTGAAATTGACATTCTCGGACACATTACCACAAAATTTGAACATTGAAATCTATTGTATATCGCAAGATATTTAGTTTTGAAAAGGAAAAAAAACGTAACGATTTGGGGAAAATTGAAATTTATTGCCAAGAAGGATGTTTTTGGAGAAATCGACTGGACCAAACAGACTTTAGTCATTTGGGATGGCTTAGTCTCGAAAAAATACGCGAAATCAAAAAAAAATTAGATCAAACGGACGTCCGAGCGCAAAGTTAGGACCATTTAAAGTTTCACTAATTTACAACCTATATTTGATATGTCAATACGTCCAGGCTGGCTGGGAGGGCTGGCTGGGGGGGTGTTACCGAGTATTTTATTGTGGTGTACTGGACTGTGGACTGTGGTGTGTCATTTTATTGTCTTTGTACCAACACATTGTATTTACTAGCATGCCTATGAATCTGTATGTAATAAATATGTGATAGCCGATATGAGCCTTATGTATGTTTGATAAGTTTCTAAATGAATGGATTATCCATGGATTAAGGAATATGGAAGTATGTTTATCTCTGTCGAGTCTTTGTTTAGTTTATCATGTCTATTAAAGTTGCTAAATGATATACTTTAAATATTTCAGTTGTGAAGCTGCTGGATAGGACTGCAGTTTGTCGATTTAGAAAATGATCAAAATGTGACATTCGAAGTGTCCATCCATTGCTACTTGTTTTGCTGCTATCATTTGCTGCTGCAACTTTGAGATGTTAGTTTGGAGCATTTTAAACAATGGGTTGTTGCACTTTGAGAATGTAAACAATTGCTACACCTGTGTATTATTATGTTTTATGCGAATGATTATATTATATTATATTTTGAATGGGTATTCTTTTTGTTATCTTTTTGATATTTTATTTATTAGATGAAAAAACAAGGGGGACAAAAATAGGTACCAAAATAATAAATAAAAAGTAAAAAAAAAACAGATAAAAAGCTTGCATAGCGCTTAAAAAAGCGATATGCAAGCTAGTATCTTCGAAATAGAAGTCTGCTTGCATAGCATTTTTTTAAGCGCTATCTAAAATCTATGAAGCGTTTTTCTGTACTAGTGAACCATCAAGCTAGTCATACGATGGTTTAATTTTAAGTCGAATATATTACATAGAAACAATAAGACGCCAAGTAGAAAATAACACTTAGAAGTATGATTTTAATATTGCGACATAACCTTGTATAACGAGTTGAACAGATACTATAATTCATTAAGATGTACTACTACTAATTATACGTGCAAACTGGAGCAAGATATTGAAAATTGATATATAACATCTTAATTGGTTACAACATGTTTTTTTTAAATCATTTTTTTTCATGTTATCAATCTACCTTTAATAAAAAGAGAGTTGGGTGTTAGACATATTTTATATACCCTTTTTGAGTCATTTTTAGTTAGTATTTTACTCATTTTTGTTATGTTTAGTATAGTATTAGACTTGTTTTTATTTCTTTTGAGTCACATTGGTTTAAAAAGGCAAAATGTCGAAAAGGAACGAAAAAGGAGGAATCCGAGGCAAAAAGGACAGAAATTGAAAACCCGAACGAAATCGAGTGCCACGAACATTTGAGTACCCACAGACATTGGGAGCATGCGCCAAAATGCAGCGCGCTCGTGCATTTAAAAATCCAGTTCCGAAGTTTATTTGGCCAGGGGCAAATTAGTTCACAGGGCACGAAATTGCAGCATACTTAAGCCCTATGGTTTTGCTATAAAAGGGGTTTGACTATTTCTCAGGAATAGTTGCATTGCTAGTAGGCAGAAAATAAGTAGTGCCTTAGCTTATCTGTTCATTTTCAAACAACCCCCTGTTTGCGCTCCTTTATCTTTCTAAGCTGCTCTCGCTAGCAGGGAATCTAGTTCAGCAAGGTTGGGAGGAGGCTGATTCAATCGTGGAGCCTTGTACATATTTTTTTCATCACACAACACAAGAGAATGAGGCTAAAATTGGTACCTAGTTCTAAGTAATTTTTCTTTTCCTTTGTTTTAATTCAGTTCTTGTATGGATTTTGTGTTAGTTCTTAGCGTGACTATGACTAGGAGCTAAACACTTTATTAGGGTTTTCCTTTGGAATCACTTGAAACTCTTATTTATGAATTAATGCAGTAGTTGATTTCTTCTTCACTTAGATTAAGATCTATTCGATAATTGGTTTGAATGCTTGATAGTTAATTGATCACTAATTATCATAACTCATATGATTTCGAATCAAGAACCGAGAGGAGAAATTTGGATATGCTGTAGTTGAATAGACATAGGTTAAAATCACGGACGAAAATACCCCAATACTTGTGTAGCATTATACGTTACTGTTCTTAATCCTCTTATGTAGTAAATCCTATCATAGAAATATAGAAAGGTTCTGCACTGGGGTTGAGTGATTATATATCCTAACCGGAATATAAGACAGTCTAGTTAACCGTTATCTTAACAAAGAAGAAGAATCATTCTAGTTGCATTAAGGACTGAATAGAGTGGATAGTCGAGGATATTGGAAGCTCTATTTCCACCATAACTGATTTAAGTCAAAGTATTATAGTTTAGTTTATTTTCTGCAATTACTTAGTCTTAGTTATTAGATAAAAATACAAACAAATTTACGTTCACCAAATAGAAACTAAAGCTTAGATAATCGGTACTTGATAACTAGTCTCTGAGGACGATATTCGGTCTTACCAGACTATATTACTTGTGAACGATACGTACACTTGCGTGAGCATTTTTAAAATCACTAACAAGTTTTTGGCGCCGTTGTCGGGGACTGACGTACTTTCAATATCGAATTATCTATTCTTATTTCTAATTTGGTTGCTCAATGAACAAGTTTCTAACTTGTTCTGTGAGCATCTTTTTATCAGTTTTTTTTTGTTTTTTTCTTATTTTGTAGGTAAAGTTCGTGTGTAAAAAAAAAACAAGACACATGGACTACTACTACTATCAGATGCAGCAGATTTATCAGCAACAACAATTTAACCTACAAGTTCTACAGGAAGATCGGAATGAGTTGCAGGAAGCCTTATTCAGGCTCACCAAGTGCCAGACTCATTTTATGGCTGAGAGCCTGAGACCAACGTGTCCATCAAGAATTTGGAGACACAAATAGGGCAGTTTATGGATATGATGATCAATACACCTCAAGAAAGTCTGCCTAGCGACACCATTGTGGGAAGTGGTAAGCAAAGTAAGGAGCCTGAACCATAACAAGTTGTTGAAGAATTGAGAAAGGTGGTTGGTGTAGAGAAAGAAGGGGTTACTGGAATATAATTTTTCACCTTTTTGGATTCCTTGGAGTTCCTTTTTGTTGTACTCATTGCAGAAGAAACACCACCAGATGTCTTTGCTGACCCCAAATAGAAAGTTCACACCCTCAAGAGAACCCCCAAAAGTCTAGAGATCCATTGAGTTTCATTATTTTCCTTGCACTATAGGGAATTTTGAATGCAAGCAAGTATTGAGCGATTTGGGGGCAAGCATAAAAGTACTACTCTTTTCTGTGTTCTATAGAAATAGTGTAGGTGAAGTGAGGCCGGCAACAATAATTGTGCGGATTGCAAGCCGTTCGCAGAAGGATTCACTGGGCACTAGTAAGGATTAATTGCGTCCGGCTAAAAGACGTTAAAGACATCGCTACTTGAGAGGCAACCCAAGGTTTTAATTATGTTATTTAAATTGTTGTTTTAGTTTGTTTTAGTTTAAATAGAACAATCTCACTTTTGGTATTTTTGATTGTGTTGTGGTCTCAGGTGAAAGGAATTGGATATGTAGCACGAAAAAAAGCGGAGAGCACGAAATCGGTGCAGCGCCGCGGCGCCTATCTGTTAGGAGATTTCCACGTGCTCAACGCAAGTGTACGTGTCGCTTCAAGTAATATAGTCAGGAAGACAGAGTTATCGTCCTCAGAGACTGGTTATCAAGTACCGATTATCTAAGCTATGGTTTCTAATTGGTGAATGTTAATTTGTTTGGGTTTTTATCTAATAACTAAGACTAAGTGCAGAAATTAAACTAAATTACTTAGGTTTAATCAGTTATGATGGAGATAGGGCTTTCAATATCCTCAACTATCCATTCTTTTCAATCCTTAATGCAACTAGAATGATTCTTCTTCTTCGTTAAGATAGCAATTAACTAAGCTGTTATTATATTCGGTTAAGACATATAATTCCTCAACCCCAGTGCAGAATCCTTCTATATTTCTATGATAGGATTTACCACATATGAGGATTAAGAACAGTAACCTGTAATGCTACACAAGTATCGGGGTACTTTCGTCCGCGATTTTAACATATGTCTAGTCAATTACAGCATATTAAAATCTCTCATTTCGGTTTTTGATTCGAAATCATATGAGTTATGATAATTAATGATCAATTAACTATCAAGCATTCAAACCAATTATTGACTAAATCTTAATCAAGCGAAGAAGAAATCAAACTACTGCATTAATTCATAAATAAAGCTTCAAGCGATTCATAAGAAAAATCATAAATAAAGTGTTTAGCTCCTAGTCATAGTCACGCTAAGAACTAACACAAAATCCATACATAAACTGAATTGAAATAAAGAAAAGAAAAAAAATACTTGAACTAGGTCTCAAATCTTCTTGCCTCCAAAGTAGAATGGTGGAATATGTACAAGATCCTCTTCCTAAAACCCTTCTTAGGCTTTTATATTCTCCCCAAAAGAATCCTCTTTCGGACCACTTTGTCCCTGCCAAAATCAGCTTATTTTCATCAAAAACACGCATCCGAACCGCGACCCTTAGTTCCTGGGCCGCGGCTAAGCCGAAATCAACTGCAGGTACTAGAAAAAATGGGCCGCGGCCCTTCGTTCAGGAGTCGCGGCTCTTACTTGCTCAAATCCCTGATAAGTTACTGCCTCTGAGGGGCCGCGATCCTTCGTCCAGGAGCCACGGCCCTTGACCTGTTTTGTCCGGAATTCGTCTGATTTCTTCTATTCTTCTCGTGGCTTCCTAGGCTTCATTCCTTGGGCATGTGCTTATGCAAATTTCATCTCCATTGAGCTCATTTCTCCCTAAAAGTGGTATTCTCTCCTTTGGAACCGCTGTGACTCAAAAGAAAGGAAAACAACCCTAATACTATACTAAACACAAACGAAAAAGGTAAAATACTAACTAAAAATGACTCAAAAGAGTGTACCAAAATACACTCAACAAACACCCCCAAACGTACATTTTACTCGCCCTCGAGTAAAGCACTAAACAAAAAAAAATGACTCTATGAACTGGATCAAGTAATTATAGCAATGATTCTTCACCATCATGGATGAAAGGTGGATGATGTGCGATTTATGCACACACTAAACGCAAGTGCACGTGTCGTGACAAGTAATATAGTCTAGGTAAGACCGAATTTCGTCCTCAGGGACTGGTTTTTAAGTATCGATTATCTATCCTATGTTATCTATTTGGTTAACGTTAATTGATTGGGAATTTTAGACTAATAATGCAGGAAATAAACTAATTAAGAAAATACTTTGATTTAAATCAGTTATGATGGAGAATTAGGGCTTCCAAGATCATCAACTATCCACTATATTCAATCCTGAATACAATTAGACTGACTTCTTCTTCTACTTTAAGATAGCAGGTTAACTAGACCGTTTTATACTCCTGTTAAGGTAATATAAACACTCAACCCCAATGGAGAACCCTTCTACCTTTCGGTGACAAGATTGACTACAAAGGAGGATTAAGAGAAATAACCTATTAAGCTACACAAGTATCGGGGTACTTTCGTCCACAATTTAACCTATGTTTATTCAACTATAGCATATTCACAATCTCTCCTTTCGGCTTTCGATTAGAAATCATATAAGTGATGATAACTAGTGATCAACTAATTATCAAGCAATCAAAACAACTATTGAATAAATCTTAAATAAGTGAAGAAGAAATCAACTAATGTATTAATTCATGAATAAAGTTTCAAGTGAATCACAAGAAAATCCCTAATAAAGTAATTAGCTCCTAGCCATAGTCATGCTAAGAACTAATATAATCTCCATACATGAACTGAAATAAACAAAGCAAAAAGAAAGAAAAGAAAATACTCAAGAACGAGTCTCCAAGCCTTCTAGCATCCAAGGATTGTGTTGTGGAATATTTACAAGATGGAATGGAATGGAATGGTGGATGGTGGAATGGGATGGGTGATGGATGGAGAATGGGATGTAGGATGGGTGGATCTAGAATGAATTCTTCTAATGATGTAGAGACTATTTATAGACCAAGAATCCTTTAGGTAAAGGGTTAGGGATTATGTAGGTAAGAAAAGTTATGGAATCCTTTTAGGTAAAGGTTTTAGGAAAAGTTATGGAAAAGGGTTAAGGAATATGTAGGTAGGAAAAGTTATCCCTTTTGGACTCTGAAAATGTGTCAAATTCGGCCCAAAACTCAGAAATCCCGCATCGGCGCCCAAACTTCTCCAACCTTCTGAACTTCCAGCGCCGCGGCGCCTGAGGCGTTTTTCTGGCGGATTTTCGTTTCGTCGTACTTTTTTCGTCCGATCTTTGTCTGATATCTTTTATATTTCCCGGAACTCTTTAGGCTTCATTTTGGTCCTTTTAGTGTGCAATTCCATCTCATTTATGCTCATTTCATCTCCTTTTCGTCATTTCTCCATTTCTGACCGCTGTGACACAAAAGAAAGGAAAACGACCCTAATACTATACTAAACATAAATGAAATGAGTAAAATACTAACTAAAAATGACTCAAAAGGTGTATATAAAATACACCGATCAGTGGATAATATGTTAGAACATATAGCATGAATATATATAAATTTAGAATTTCAAGTTAGATATTTCGCAGATTCACTTAGATCATAATTAATGGAAACATAAACATCTAACCTATGCATGTCAATTTCATTCCATCAATCCCAAAATGCTATAGACATGTTTACTTGTTATTCTCTACTAATCATAGACATACACATTAAGGATCATCAGGACTTTCAATGGTTGTAATGGAGGCTTAGGTACGGGTAGGTAAAGATAGACATTTAGGCTCAATTACGTACCATAAGCATTTTCATTCAACTCTTTCTTCCTTCATTTTTACTTCCTTTTTAATCTCATACCTATTTTTTTCCTCTTTTATTTTGAGAGAATAAGATACATTACAAATAACAAGCACCCCCAAACTTAGGCTTTTTCATTTTTTTTCTTGGGGTGCATCAAATTTTCACTCTCTCTTTTATTTCTTTTTCAACACTTTTCATTCCAAGAGTTTTCAAATATCACTTATGGCACAACAAATAAATCATAGGGTGTCAAAGAAAGATCTTATGTTAGGCTCAACGGGGCTGACTAGTGATACATTTTATGTCAGGGTAGGTAATGAATGGTAAGAAGGGCTTATCAAAAAAATGTCTGAATCATCTCCCTAAACATGTATATCTTAACTATTTCGCCTTAAATAACAAGCAAACAAGTTTGCTAGACATTTTTCAACTTTTCTTTCCATAATTGACAACACATAGGCTAAGCACAAATATCTCAAATAACTAGATTTCATGAATTTTTGGCATATCTAACTTAAGCACACAGATTGTTGCTTTCAATTCCATTACATTATTCCACTTTATCCACTCCATATCGTTAGCAAATACAACATTCATGATCCATAAAAAAAATTATGACTCAAAAATACACAAAGACAAATCAAAAGACTCAAAGACAAAACAATAAAACAAAATAAGACACCCCACCCAAACTTAATCGACACATCGTCCCTAATGTGTGAAGACTAAAAGTAGGGACAACTTACTGACACAATACAACAGTCATAAATGAGGTCTTGGTATGAGATTTTGAGTTTGCACAAGCTTCTGGGCTCCCTGAAGTTCATAATTTCAGCATCTTGACACCTTTCCACCTGACATCAAAACATAAGACAAAATCCAAGACCGTGACACTGTTCAAGATAAAATAAAACAAACTAAAACAGAAAATTAAATTAACATAATTAAAAACATTGGGTTGCCTCCCAACAAGCGTTGTCTTTAACGTCTTTTAGCCGGACGCAGTTAACCTTTACTAGTGCCCATTGGATCCTTCTGCGAGATGCTTGCAATCCACATAGTTATTGTTGCAGGTCTCACTTCAAATACAACAATTGCTCCAAACAAGGGCCTCAGATCTAAGATTATCCCCCAATTACACAAGGCAGACTTGTCTTCTAGGCTCTCTATAATGTAGGGATCAGTGAAACTCCCTACATCTCTCAACTTTTGGGGGTGCCCTTCAGAGTATGGACTTTATTTTTGAGGGTCAGCAATGACAATTGGTGTTGTGTTTTCTGCAATAGGGTGGTCCTCAGTGACCTCTTCTTTCTCTACACCAACTATCTCTCTCAATTCATTATCATTCTCAACAGCTTGTTGTGGTTCAGGTTCCTCACTCTGCTTATCACTCCCCACAATTATGTCGCTAGGCAGATTTTCTTGCGGTACATTGCTCACCATATCCATTAGCTGCCCTATTTGTCTCTCCAAATTTTTGATGGACACCATTGTCTCATCCATAAACTAATTCTGGAACTTGGTGAGCGTGAGTATGGCTGCCTGCAACTCATTTTCATCTTCCTGTGGAATCTGGGGGTTAGGCTGTTGTTGATGATTCCACTGCCCCTTATTGTAGTAGTAGTCCATGTGTCTCCTCTTTATTTTTTTTTAACTTTACCTACAAAATAAGAAAAACAAAAAAAGTGATAAAAAGATGCTCGCAGAACAAGTTAGGAACTTGTTCCTGGAGCAACCAAATTAGAAATAAAATAACATAATCAAATATATACAAACCAAATTAGAAATAAGATTAGAAAATCCGATATTGAAAGTACGCCAGTCCCCGGCAACGGCGCCAAAAACTTGTTAGACGATTTCCACGTGCTAAACGCAAGTGTACGTGTCGCTTCAAGTAATTTAGCCTAAATGCCTAATCTTACCTACCCCTGCCTAAACCTACATTACAACCCTGAAAAGTCCTGAGGATCTCTAGTATGTATGTCCATGATTAGTGGAGAATAACAAGTGAACAGACTATTTAACTTTGAGAAAAATGAAATGAAATTGACATACATAGGTTAGGTACTCATGCTTCCAGTGATTGTGACTGAAATGAATCTGCGAAATATCTAACTTGAAATTCAAGATTGTCAAATGCATGCTACATCTATTCCTGCATATTATCCTAACTAACGTTCATGTGTTTCTAAGTAACATTGTGCAGCTGCTTGACTTGAGTCTTTGAGTCTTTTGATTTTGTTTCTTTGTTTTGTTTTGTTCTTTGCTCGAGGGCGAGCAAAGTTCAAGTTTGGGGGTTTGTTAGGCATATTTTATATACCCTTTTTGAGTCATTTTTAGTTAGTATTTTACTCATTTTTATTATGTTTAGTATAGTATTAGGCTTGTTTTTCTTTCTTTTGAGTTACAGCAGTTCAAAAGGGCAAAATGGCGAAAAGGAACGAAAAAATGACATAAAAGGAGGAATCCGAGGCAAAAAGGACAGAAATTGAAAACCCGAACGAAATTAGGCAGCGCCGGAATAGCTGAGTACCCATAGGACATTGGGCGTCGCGGCGCCAAAATGCAGGGACGCGACTCCGGTACTGAAAATCCAGTTCCGAAGTTTATTTGGCCAGGGGAAAATTGGTCCATTGGGCACGAAATTGCAACATACTTAGACCCTAGGGTTTTTCTATAAAAGGGAGAGGAGGCTGATTCAATCGTGGAGCCTTGTACATATTCTTTTCATCACACAAAACAAGAGAAGGAGGCTAAATTTGGGACCTAGTTCTAAGTAATTTTTCTTTTCCTTTGTTTTAATTCAGTTCTTATATAGATTTTGTGTTAGTTCTTAGCATGACTATGGCTAGGAGCTAAACACTTTATTAGGGCTTTCCTTTGGAATCACTTGAAACTCTTATTTATGAATTAATGCAGTAGTTGATTTCTTCATCACTTAGATTAAGATCTATTCGATAATTGGTTTGAATGCTTGATAGTTAATTGATCACTAATTATCATAACTCATATGATTTCGAATCAAGAAACGAAAAGAGAGATTTGGATATGTTGTAGTTGAATAGACATAGGTTAAAATCGCGGACGAAAGTACCCCGATACTTGTGTAGCATTATAGGTTACTGTTCTTAATCCTCTTATGTAGTAAATCCTATCATAGAAATATAGAAGGGTTCTGCACTAGGGTTGAGTGATTATATATCCTAACCGGAATATAAGACAGCCTAGTTAACCGTTATCTTAACAAAGGAGAAGAATCATTCTAGTTGCATTAAGGACTGAATAGAGTGGATAGTCGAGGATATTGAAAGCCCCATTTCCACCATAACTGATTTAAGTCAAAGTATTATAGTTTAGTTTATCTTCTGCAATTACTTAATCTTAGTTATTAGATAAAAATACAAACAAATTTACGTTCACCAAATAGAAACTAAAGCTTAGATAATCGGTACTTGATAAATAGTCTCTGAGGACGATATTCGGTCTTACCAGTCTATATTACTTGTGAATGATACGTACACTTGCGTGAGCATTTGTAAAATCGCTAACAAGTTTTGGCGTCGTTGTCGGGGACTGACATACTTTCAATATCGAATTATCTATTCTTATTTCTAATTTGGTTGCTCAATGAATAAGTTTCTAACTTGTTTTGTGAGCATCTTTTTATCTGTTTTTTTGTGTGTTTTTCTTATTTTGTAGGTAAAGTTCGTGTGTAAAAAAAACAGGATACATGGACTACTACTACTATCAGAGGCAGCAGATTTATCAGCAACAACAATTTAACCTACAAGTTCTACAGGAAGATCGGAATAAGCTGCAGGAAGCCTTATTCAGGCTCACCAAGTGTCAGACTCATTTTATGGCTGAGACCAGCGTGTCCATCAAGAATTTGGAGACACAAATAGGGCAGTTTATGAATATTATGATCAATACACCTCAAGAAAGTCTGCCTAGCGACACTATTGTGGGAAGTGGTAAGACAAGTGAGGAGCCTGAACCACAACAAGTTGTTGAAGAATTGAGAAAGGTGGTTGCTGTAGAGAATTTTGAATGCAAGCAAGTATTGAGCGATTTGGGGGTAAGCATAAAAGTACTACGCTTTTCTGTGTTCTATAGAAATGGTGTAGGTGAAGTGAGGCCGACAACAATAATTGTGTGGATTGCAAGCCATTCGCAGAAGGATCCACCGGGCACTAGTAAGGATTAATTACGTCCGGCTAAAAGACGTTAAAGACATCGCTACTTGGGAGGCAACCCAAGGTTTTAATTATGTTATTTAAATTGTTGTTATAGTTTAAATAGAACAATCTCACTTTTGGTATTTTTTATTGTGTTGTGGTCTCAGGTGAAAGGATTTGGACATGTAGCACGGGAAAAATCGGAGAGCAGGAAATCGGTGCAGCGCCGCGGCGCCTATCTGTTAGGCGATTTCCACATGCTCAACGCAAGTGTACGTGTCGCTTCAAGTAATATAGTCAGGAAGACAGAGTTATCGTCCTCAGAGACTGGTTATCAAGTACCGATTATCTAAGCTATGGTTTCTAATTGGTGAATGTTAATTTGTTTGGGTTTTTATCTAATAACTAAGACTAAGTGCAGAAATTAAACTAAATTACTTAGGTTTAATCAGTTATGATGGAGATATGGCTTCCAATATTCTCAATTATCCACGTTTTTCAATCCTTAATGCAACTAGAATGATTCTTCTTCTTCGTTAAGATAGCGGTTAACTAAGATGTTATTATATTCGGTTAAGACATATAATCCCTCAACCCCAGTGCAGAACCCTTCTATATTTTTATGATAGGATTTACCACATAGGAGGATTAAGAACAGTAACATGTAATGCTACACAAGTATCGGGGTACTTTCGTCCGCGATTTTAACCTATGTCTAGTCAATTACAGCATATCCAAATCCATCATTTCGGATTTTTATTCGAAATCATATGAGTTATGATAATTATTGATCAATTAACTATCAAACATTCAAACCAATTATTGACTAAATCTTAATCAAGCGAAGAAGAAATCAAACTACTGCATTAATTCATAAATAAAGCTTCAAGCGATTCATAAGGAAAACCCTAAATAAAGTGTTTAGCTCCTAGTCATAGTCACGCTAAGAGCTAACACAAAATCTATTGATTGGACTATATCTTTGAATCCGGTCAAAAGCTATTCCCACAGTCCTGATTTTTGATAACATATTCCCCATATTCGTGGACAAGGGGCGGAACACCTTAAATTATTTGATGTTATAAAAAATCTTTGGAAATGGTCAAGTTCGAGGAAATGTCTGGTGTCGAGTGATACTTTTTCACTTTTCAGATTCTGTTAGTGGGCTTATTTGGGCCGATTGGACTCTCAAGAAGTCTGGATTTGCAAGAGGATTTGGGCCTCCTCATTTCTTAGTCCCCAATGAGATTGGTACTCGTCCAGCAAGATTTATGTTGTGTGGGTCATTTTCACTTTTTCCCTTTTTTGTGTTGGTGTTTAATTTTTGTCCATCAAGACAAATATAAGTTTATCTGTTTGCATCATAATATCACATAATTTATGCTCCATATGACTTTAGTTTCTAAAAGAACTTATGCCCACCAAGCATAAGTGATGTGCGATTTATACACACGCTTAACGCAAGTGCACGTATCGTGACAAGTAATATAGTCTAGGTAAGATCGAATATCGTCCTCAGGGACTGGTTTTCAAGTATCGGTTATCTATTCTATGTATCTATTTGGTTAGCGTTAATTTGTTTAGAATTTTAGACTAATAATACAGGAAATAACTAATTATAAAAAGACTTTGATTTAAATCAGTTATGATGGAGAATTAGGGCTTCCAAGATCAACTATCCACTCTATTCAATCCTTAATACAATTAGACTGACTTCTTCTTCTACGTTAAGATAACAAGTTAACTAAGCCGTTTTATACTCCTGTTAAGGTAATATAAACACTCAACCCCAATGGAGAACCCTTCTATCTTTCGATGACAAGATTGACTACAAAAGATGATTAAGAGCAATAACCTATTAAGCTACATAAGTATCGGGGTACTTTCGTCCACGATTTAAATCTATGTTTATTCAACTATAGCATATTCACAATCTCCCCTTTCGAATTTCGATTAGAACTCATGTAAGTGATGATAACTAGTGATCAATTAATTATCAAGCAATCAAAACAATTATTGAATAAATCTTAAGCAAGTGAAGAAGAAATCAACTAATGTATTAATTCATGAATAAGAGTTTCAAGAGAATCACAAGGAAATTCCTAACAAAGTAATTAGCTCCTAGCCATAGTCACGCTAAGAACTAATACAATCTCCATACATGAACTGAAATAAACAAAGCAAAAAGAAAGAAAAGAAAATACTTGAAAAGCCTCCAATCTTAGCCTCCTAAGTTGTGTTGTATGTACAATGGGTGGAATGAATCACTTAATGATGTAAAGACTATTTATAGCCCAAGAATACTTTAGGTCAAGGGTTAGGGATTATGTAGGTAGGAAAAGTTATCCCTTTTGGACCCTGAAAACGTGTCAAATTCGGCCCAAAACGTCAAAAATACCGCGTCGGCGCCGTGACCCTGCAGTCGGGCGCCACGACGCCTGAAAATCAGAGAGTTTCGGGAAATTCAAAGGGCGGCGCTGCTGCCAGGCGCCGCGGCGCCGGTGATGGCATTCTTCCGGATTTTTCGTTTCTTCGTCCTTTTTTCGTCCGGTCTTCGTCTGATTTCTTCTATACTTCCTGGAACTTCTTAGGCTTCATTTCTTGGCCCTTTTAGTGTGT
Organism: Przewalskia tangutica; assembly: GCA_029844215.1. Taxonomy (NCBI): domain Eukaryota; kingdom Viridiplantae; phylum Streptophyta; class Magnoliopsida; order Solanales; family Solanaceae; genus Przewalskia; species Przewalskia tangutica. The sequence continues at coordinate 12,892,752 of CM056726.1, forward strand.
AATTCCATCTCATTTATGCTCATTTCATCTCCTTTTTGTCATTTCTCCATTTCTGACCGCTGTGACACAAAAGAAAGGAAAACGACCCTAATACTATACTAAACATAAATGAAATGAGTAAAATACTAACTATAAATGACTCAAAAGGTGTATATAAAATACACCGATCGATAAGTTATATTGCAAGGGACAAATATTAAAAATCAACCCATTTAAAAGGAAAAAATTAAAGACCAGTTCATTTGAAGGTCAAATCGTGCAATTTCTTCATGTTGTTCCCCCAAAGTGACTAAGGCCTCATTTGTTTTAATTAATATTAAGACGTCTGAATATTAATAATTAAGATATTGTCTATACCTGAACACTGAATGATTAAGACTATTTGATTTTCAACATCTCAATGTGCATAATTTATTTATTTTTAAACGTAATAAATTTACAATTCCAATAAACAAGTAATTAAATATTAAAATATATAAATTTAATAAAACCAAATCACTATTTGATTAAAAAATAAAATATTTATGTTCGCTATATATATGTGTGCGCTTTACATGGGAATTGACTAATTGAGAATTTGAATATTGTAATTCATGAGTTTAACCCTAAACTCCAAAATGAAAATTCTTAGAATTATCCCAAGCTTGGACTTAATGGATAACAAATGATGAATTTTGTTGGGTCCCGGAGGTTATGCTACGGAATAATTAAAACAAACTGAAAATAAATAAATTCGAATGCTGGAACAGTTTGCGAATGTCGGCAGAAATGTCGTCTGACACAACTAACAACATTTCGGTAAAAACAGAATAACATCTTTGAAGAGTTAAAGTGCAGTGGAAATAAATAAAGAACACAAATGTTTAATTTTCATAGGTTATATATTGATATAATCCATGATGGTCAATGACCAAAGGTATTGTGTGTGTATATATATATATATATATATATATATATATATATATATATATATATACACACAATTGAATATATTCCCTCTTTTATAATATTACAAGATAATACAAAAGGAATAAAAAAAAGGTTAAGTCGCAGATGACTTATGCCTGAAAATTCTATCTAAATAGAAGTGCACAACATCTTATTACAATCGCTCCATACAAAACTAATCTAGAATCTAAAACAACGAATGTAATGTCGGACAGAATGTCGTCACAAACTCAGGCAACATTTTGTGATCCAGATTTCTGAGAAGAAATACCGAGAGCTCTCTTGGTATTTTTACATTTTGATTCTGGATATTGAATCCCTGAAGTGACCTCTCTATTTATAGTATAGAGTTCCCTTGAAAGACTCATCAACAGGTCGTGGAAGTTGAGCTAAAAAGGGACACATGAGGCAGTAGCTTAGGGCACGAAAATCTCAAATGCTTGGACTTTTTCTTCACACGTCTTGCTCCTTAAGTTAAGCTACCTCTTTGACTTGGTCTTCCTCGTTTGCAATCTGCTTCAAAGACTCATTTCCAAGTCAATTGTCATGTGATAAAAAAGTCACACTTTCCTGAAATCTGTCTGTGAAGATAGGCAAAACAGTTACCCGAATGTCAAGACATTTGTTCCGACATTTTTTGATTTGGACTTAGTACTGAAAAATGATATGTTAGGAAAATTGTCATAACACAGACCCTAACATTAGCATTCTCCCCCTTTTTGCCTTTCTTCACAAAACCTAATATATTCAGCGCAAGTGACTTAACGGCAATGTCATAGATATTGTCTCAACATCTATGATTACAATAATGCTCCCCCTTAACTTGTAATGGCATATAAACACAACATATACACTATACACATATATATACCATTTCTATAGGATCAGAAAAGAAGAAAGATGTTAGCACATATACACATATCATCCACTTATACAAATTTATATTCAGACCATATTCTCAACACCAACCAGTAGCATCAGTTTCAGTCCTTGAAGGAAGGGCAAAATATTAACATTTCCCCCTTTTTTGTCTTTCTTCACAAAACAACATTTTCAACAAACAACAGTAGTTTCAGCACAACAACATTAGCTCTTGCATAATTCATTCTCTGCACATAACAACAGCATATAGCAGTAGCAAATTTCAACATTTTTCTACTCCTGCATAACTCTTTCTCTACACAGAACATCAGCATCTAGCCTTCTTCTACTCCCCATGCATTAGCACTTCCTCTGCTTCATCATCTCCATCTGCATTAGAACTTCTTCTGCTTCATCATCTCCCTCTGCATTAGCACTTCCTCTGCAGCATCATCATTTTCTCCTGAGTAGCCTTGACAGTAGCATTATCATTCTCTCGACAGTACAGTAGTATATACATATCATTTTGCATTATCATTCTCTCGACAGTAGCATCGTCAGTAGCCTCGACAGTAGCATATGCATATCATTTTCTCCCCCTTTTTGTGAAGAAAGCAGCAGTATGAAATGATCTCTGACTTGAATCAGAGCATTCCTCATAGTATCAACCTCAGAGATTTGTTGATTGATCTTTGCAATTTGAATCACAAGTCGTTCAGCAGACAGTGGAGACTGTCTTGGACCAGTGTTGTCAAGAATGTTGGTGACATTCCTGTCAATATCTGCACTATTTTCTTTCATTTTCCAGGGTAGATCGATGACTCTGTCTCTACTCTTCAAAATTATTTTGTTTACTGTGTACAGTTCAGGAGTCTTCCCTAGTGTTTCCTCTCTCTCTTAGGCTTAAGACTTTGTGTAGTTAAAACTTTGTAAATGAGAGGGATAAGAAATAATTGAGGTTGATTCTTTTTGTGCCAAGATTAAAGCTTGATGGAAACGCATTTTGTCCAGATCAACTCTCAAACCTTTCTCAATCTTATACCATAGGGTGGCTTATAGTGCTGGTGGCAAACATGGATGTTGATTTAAAGGCAGGACATTTAGAGATCCACTTATGCATTATACCTTCTGTGAGGTACTCAATTAATTCATCTCTATTGTCCACTGTAGGGTCTGCTTCTCTAACATTCTCCTCAGCATTTAATTCCATACATTGATTTATGACAGCAGGTAAAAAAAAAACTATATTATAGAGATATATCCTCCCAAATTTCTTTGAGTTGGTATCCATTATAACAGAACTCAAAATAAGCACAAAACAAACTGACTATTTTATCAACATACAATTTTTTCAGTAACAGATCCTAGGAGCTGTATTTCTTTTAAGAACTCTACCAAATCATATTCTGAACATGAGGCAATATCTATTATTTTTTCAGACCTAACAACTCTATTCTTGTACCAATCCTAATTATGAGAATTAGTTTTAGAATAGAATTTATCTGAGTAGATACATACCTGAAGGTCTGAATCAGATTCAGTTTTGCTGGAGGATATTGGAGTTTGCGTCTCTTCTGATGTTGGCTGAAATGTTGCCTGAGATGTTGTGGCATCAGTGGTAACATTCGGAGCAACACTCGATTTGGCATATCTGGAAATTTCCTTTGGGAAGAATTGCTTCACTGGAGTTTCATCAGGAACTTTCTTACTTTCTTGAGACATATTTTATAGTATAGAAGCAGTTGGTTCTTCTTCACTCTCTTCTGTTGAGAACACCAAGTTCGTGTCGTAACTATCACTACTCAAGAAAGCACGTATAGAAGTATCATATCTGGACCTGGACCTGTTGTTGCTTGGCTCTGCACGAACTATTCTTCTCAACAATCTACTCGATCGACAAGTAGGGAAGGTGGAGGATCTTGATCTCTTACCCAATACTGAAATATCATATATTTTAGCAACATCTATTAGATTGTTATCATCACCTGGCTAGCTGATGTCGAAAGGTTCATCTAAACCTTTAAATATAATAGCTTTGGACAAGTCCTCTGTGGATGGTGAAAAAAGGAACCAGTAGGGTTACTGTGGTTCAATATGCTCAGAAGATTCAGTGTTCATAGGAGGGCTAATACTCATAGGAATGTTGTTGGTGTGTTGGCTGAAATTGGTGTTGACATTAGAGAGACTTCCATAGGTGAATATTGTGGAGAGGGTTTTGAGGAATTTTGAAATTGGAGTGTGTTGAGGGAAATCCATCGGTTTGATGATTTAACCCGAGATGATGAGTGCCTTTTCCTGTTTTTTTTTTTTTTTTTTTTATATTTCGGAAAAAACTAGACAAGAATGAATACCAATTGAAGATGGATTTATATACTTGACAAAATATTTTTATTTCTAGATTTTAAGAACTTGTATTGTATTTCAATATTTGTTCCTAAAATTTAGAGATTAAAAGATAGACATCAAAATTTGATTATTAACAAAAAAAACAACAAAAGAAGTTGTTCAAAGTTGTACGACACAAAAAATAGAGAAAAATAACTGAATTTTCAAAAATCAGTTACGCACTGCATCCCTATAAATATCATTATCTGAGAATGTCATCAGTAATGTTAGCAACATTTTGAACAACACATGTATCATAATCCCACAAGAACAATTTCATTTCGACAACAAATCAAATAGGTTCAATCTCTAGACCAATGTAACATTTTTCCATTGAGTCCTAGTTCTAATCATAAAACACATACGAAATTCATTTTCGTGTAAAAAACAGGAATATTTATTTAGCATCCTCATAATTTTTTCTTTGTTTAAGCACTTTGATACTCCTATAGTATATAGGAACGGTATCAATTCAATGGCTTTGCCCGTATTGCACAGTTGCCGAGAATTAGAAAGATTTTGCCTTATTTTGATACTCTTTTTTTATGATATCTAATATCACCGCAGAAAACGGTATCACATTAAAATCATGTTCTCATTTGGAAATCATACCTGGTTGAACAAAAATCAGATTCTGATATTACAAGGGTAAATGTCACCCGAAATGTTAGAGACATTCCAGCCGATATTCGTCCAACAGTGCCTGTTTCAGAGATTACAAAAACCAATAGATTTTTTTTTTCAAACTAGAAAATCTCTCATGGTCCAAAAACTTTTATAAAAGTATCAACTAGTTGATAAAGAGTGTCAACATGTTCAATTTGAACTAGCTATTTTTCAATCAAATCTTTTAAAAAAATGATGTCTAATCATACTACAAAATCAAAATGTTGCTAGTAAAACCATAGTCGTTTAACATGCGTCTTAGTCATATTCAGTGAGAGCAACAACTTTCAGCTGCTACAGATTCAGATTCAGCAGTTGAAAGTGAGACACAATTTTATTTATAACTCTACCAAAAAACAAGATTATTGTCAAGATAAAAATATCATCTACTTGTACACTTTCTATCATCCACATCACTAGCTCAATCCAAATCACTATATCCTATTAAATTATGATTAGTGTCTATGGAATACCAAATTCACAACTCACATGTGCCGGCAACATATCTAATGACACGTTTCACGATATTTAAGTGGTAAATTTTGGAACAGGCTTGGACTCGAGCACATGAACCAAACACTAAACCTAATATCTACATCGACAACATTATTTGGATCTAATGTAGATATAAAACAGGAAAGACTAACCTTTTGGTATATGGTTGACATACACACATACCTTATCATTTCTCGATAATGGAGTGGTTCTTTGCTTTTTGTTCTAATTCCTTCAAACACTCCCCCTATCACTTGACACGTTGGATGATTATTCCTAATCCTTGATGAGAGGTCTCTTCAAACTTGATCTAGCAATTCAGCATTTGACTCCTCATCCACACCCTTTGTGGTCTGATTCAGGTTCAGACGTTGCTCCGAATGTGGTAACATTTGAGGCAATATCTGGTTCTTCAACAATAAACTCTTGTACAATTTTTGTCCTTAGATTGTACACTCAGTAAACATGACTATTTTGGAAATAGCCAACAAAATTCCTTTCACTCTTAGAATCAAACTTAGCCAGATAATCTTTATCATTTAAAATGCAACAAATACATCCAAAAACATGAAAGTAACGCAAATTAGGCTTCTTTCAATTTAAAATTTCATAGGATGTCATCTTTGTTATAGGCCTTAAGTAGACTCTATAAGTGACGTGACATACATTAAAAAAAACATTTTGACAATTTGTTAGAACTAAGCATAACTCTAGTCATTTCTTGCCATGTGTTATTTTTCCTCTCTGATACACCATTCCGTTACAGAGTTTTTGGGAGCAAAAAAAACTCATGGAAAATTCCTCTTTTCTCACAAAATTTTGTGAAGGAGATGTTTTCAAATTCCTTTCCATGGTCAGATATAATCCAAAAACTAGGAGAATAGAACAAGTTCTTAATTCTAGAGTGCAAAATTTAAAACATGCCAAAAGTTTGTGATTTTTCTTTCAAAATATATTCATGAGTACCTAGAAAAATTATCTACAATCACATAGGAATACATCATGCCTCCTAAATTGTTTACCTCAATTAGACCTATAAGATCCATGTGCAATAATAGAAAACAGTGAGACATACCTGAATGTTGTCGTCATTCTGGAGTCTGGACAACATTATGGGAAACATGAGTTTGCTTACCTTGGAGACAATCTGCACAAACTATTTTACCTTTATGACTGAAGTTGGGTAAGTCTCTAACCGCTCCATATGAGATTAATTTTTTCAAATTGCGGTTGTTGACATGCCCAAACTTTTGATGTCATAGTGTTGTGTCGTCTATCTTGACATTATTGCTTGTTTCTCTTGCAACAAGATAGCAATCATCACCTGTTCTAGTACCTGACATGACACATTCACTAGCTTCATTCGTAACTTTACAAGCATTGTTATTAAGTTTTACCTCAAGATTGTCATTACACAATTGACTAATACTCATCAAATTAGCCATTAAACCTTCAATTGTGTAAGACATTTCTTAAAGTTGGAAATCCAGGAACATTCAAGATTCATTTTTCTATTCTTTTGCTTTTACTGTCATCTCCATAAGTTATGTTACCTCTATTGAATAACTCACAGTTCTTTAGAAACTCCTTTGTACCTGTCATGGGGCGAGAACACCCACTATCAAAGTACCAAAAACCTGCAATGTTAGTCCTTAAAGCAGTTACCGCAACATTACAAGTTACATCTATTTTGGGAATCCAAATTCTTTTAAAACATTTTTTTTTACCTTTCAGCTCAGAAATGTTGCTTTGAATGTTGTCAGAAATGTTGGACAACATTTCGCTCACAGAATTCTGAAGTTCTAAAACATTACGGTTTTAAAAAAACCGGGGGAGTTACAATGACGGCACACAAACTTCATATCCTTTGACATATATGAGAACATATTATATAATCATTTTTATTTTACAAAGCGCATTTTCTCATTTTTGTCAAACAAACTAGAGCATATTATTTTAAGAGAGTTTTAGTACACAATACCAGCATGCGAAAATTTACTAAAAACCGAGTATCTCATTCAATTAAGAAGTCCATGAGTAGAGCTTACAAAAGGTTATTTTGGCAAAATCCAATTTTACACAAATCTTACCAAATACAGTATTCTATTTGATAAGTGCAACCTCTAGTGGGGTTATTGTGTCTTTTAGATCTATATTCTCACAAGTTAAAGATATTACCTTTGTCTCAAGTTGCTTGGATTCTATGATTAAGGTTTTACAATTTTTTTGTAATTCATTAATCATGTCATCTTTGCATTAAACTTGATCCATACTCTCAGCCTCACCACTAGAAATAAAATCAGTAAAGCAGTTAACATCAGGATAGTTAAAGAATATGTACCTTTCAGATGTTGCTGGAAATGCAGATGTCATTGCAGATGTTGCCTGAATGTCATGACATCTGAAGCAACATTACAGACGACATTTTCATTATCAGACAGGGGTTGTTCGTAAACAGTGGCCAGCAGTTCTTGTGATTTGATTTCTTGATCTTCTTCCTCTTCTTAGTGGACATCCTTTTTTAGCACTTGGAAGGAAACTTGGTGGACTTTTGATTGAAGCCTTGGTTTTGATGCCTTTTAGATTTAGATTGATTTCTCTCATTGTTGAACTTTCTCACATTCAAATTATATTTTCGAGTGAGTAAGGCAATATTAGCACCTTCACCAAGTTCTTCAAGATTCACATCCTCTTCATTGGTTTGATTCTTCGAGGATTGAACTTGAAGTGTCACATTCTTGCTTTTATATAGTTCCCTTTGATTATCAATGTTCATCTCATAGGTTTTGAGAATGTTCATCAAAGTATGAAGGTCCATAGTAGCAAGATTGTGACCTTTTTTAATGGCACAAATCTTTAAATTGAACTTTTCAGGAAGAGTACGGAGAGCCTTTCAAAAACAAGATTTAATATCATCTGCTTCTTCCATCATTAAAAAGTCATATTTTCTCGTGAGCATGCATAGCTTTGTTCGATTGGATACTTGAGCTATCTTCACAATGAATTTGTAAAGTATCTCATGCATCCTTAGCCGTTGGACAGTTTTGAATGAGTTTGAACATGTAAAGATCAACCCATAAAAATTGCATTTAAGGACTTTTCGTTAAGCTAACATTATTGGTTTCTTCCGCCGTCCATTTGGATTTAGGTTTAACAAGAATGTCACATTCATCATCTGGTGGCAACATTTGAACAACATACCCATTGGTTATAGATCTCCATGTCATAACATCAATTGATTTGATGTGAGAACGTAGGTGAATCCTTAATAGGTATAGTTTGTATTATTTAAAATGGAAAGTCTACCAATATTTGGATTAGCCGAATCCATAGCTTTGAATAAAAATGACCAAGCACTTATTGTATTAAGTGTCGGCTCTGATACCACTTGTTGGGTCCCGGGGGTTATGCTTTGGAATAATTGAAACAAACTGGAAATAAACAAATTCGAATGCTGGAACAGTTTGCGAATATCGACAGAAATGTCGTCTGGCACAATTGACAACATTTCGGTAAAAACAGAATAAAACATTTGAAGAGTTAAAGTGCAGCGGAAATAAATAAAGAACACAAATGTTTAATTTTCATAGGTTATATATTGATATAACCTATGATGATCAATGACCAAAGGTATTATATATATATATATATATATATATATATATATATATATATATATATATATATATATATATATATATATACACAATTGAATGTATTCTCTCTTTTACAATATTACAACATAATACAAAAGGAATAAAAAAAGGTTAAGTCGCAGATGACTTATGCCTGAAAATTCTATCTAAATAGAAGTGCACAACTGATGCGCGGTAAGATGCACACACTTTAAACGCAAGTGCACGTTATCGTGACAAGTAATATAGTCTTAGTAAGACCGAATATCGTCCACAAGGATTAGGGTTCAATTACCAACTATCTATTTTCTAGTATCTATTTGGTGAATTGATAACTGATTTGTTGCTTATAACTAAGAATTATGCAAGCTATTTAACTATAAAGATTTACTTCAGTGATGATGAGAATAGGGCTTCCATGTATCCTTACTATCCGCTTATGCTACTTACTAATGCATTAACTTATGGTATTCTTTTTTAGGAGAAAGCAGGTTTACGAAATCGTTTTATACTCCCGTTAGGGTTATATAAACACTCAACCCCAGTATCGCACCTTACCTACCTTTCGGTGATAAGGATAACTTTATAGGAGGATTAAGAACAAAAACCTAGTTGACAGTCACGCACAATGCGCAAAATTAGGGTTGTTAAGTCTCTCATCAACGCTACATAAATAATTGAGGTATTTTCATCCCCAATCCAAGAATGTCTACCCAACTTACAGCATATTAACAATCCCCCCTTTTCAGAATCTGATTAGAAATCATATAGTGATAATTAGTTGTCAATTAATTACCAAGAATTTAACTCAATTATTGGATAGATCTCACAATAAGAAAAATAACCATAAGCATGCATTAATTTATAACATAAGTTTCTAGCAATTCAACATGGAAAGCCCTATAAGAGAATTAGTTCCTAGCCATAAATATGACAAGAACTAATTCAAAGTTCATCATAAAAACTGAAATAAAGTAAAGAAAAAGAAAAGAAATTACTAAACTAATGGTATCCAATCTCCAAGCCAAAGTCTTGTGTTGTGCAAGAAGGGGAACTCTTAAAAACTGCCTAGGGTTCTCCTTTTATAGGCTGCAAACCGCCTCCCTCTTTTCCTTCAGGCCTGGCCCAGATTTTCGTCAAAAGACCTAATTTTTCCGCGCCGCGCGTTCGCATGCGCCGCGCCGATATCTATGCTGTCGGTAGCCGCGCAGTATCTTCGTAGCTCCGGATGTTTAGCGCCGCCCCTCGCTTTGTCTAAGAGCAGCCATGGCCAGAGTCTTCTGACCTCTCTGGATAGTGGGCGCCGCGCCGCTGATCGCAGGAGAGCCGCGGCTGGTCTTGATTTTTCCCTCGTTCGCCACTTTCTCTGTTTCCAGCTCTGGCATCTCCTCTTTTGCCCTCTTTTTGCTCTTTTTCCGCCATTTGGCCATTTTAACCACTTTGACTCAAAAGAAAGAAAAACTATCCTAATACGACACTTATATGTGCAAAATGGGACAAAAGACTAACTAAAACTGACTCAAAAGGTGTATATAAAATACACCGATCAAATACCCCCAAACTTAACCTTTGCTCGCCCTCGAGCAAAGATAGAAAGAAATAAAATAAAAGACTCAAAAAAAAAAAAAAACTCACTGTCATTGATCACTTTTGCTGCATTAGTGTTAACTAGAAAAACATGAAGGTTAGCAAAATAATATGCAGGAACATATAGCATGAAATTTCAGCACACTAAGCACATGAAGCTAGATATTTCGCAAACTCATATTCATCATGCTTAATGGAAGTCAATATACTAAATCATGCATGTAAATTCAAGAATTCCTATGGCATGCTTACTTGCTATTCTCCACTAATTCTGGATATGCATAAAAGAGATCTTCAGGACTTTAAGGGTTGTAATGTAGGCTTAAGTATAGGTAGGTAAAAATAGGCAATTTAGGCTCATTCTGTGTACCATAAGCTCTTTAGCTTTTCAGTATTTCCCTTTTCTTTTTGTTCTTTCCTTCACTTTGATTCTATCTTTTCCCTCTTTTGTTTTGGGAGAGTGAAGTATATAATAATGACAAGCACCCCCAAACTTAGGCTTTTGCCTATTTCTTATTACTTTTAATTGGGGTGCAACAAGTTCATTCACTCTTTTTGTCTCTTTTTTTAACACAATTGATTCCACTACTTCACATTTTTACTTATGGCACAATTTGTGGGAATATAGGGTGTCAAAGAAGAAGTTTCAAATTTAGGCTCAATGGGGCTGACTAGGGATATTTTTTTTTAAAGTACGGGATAGAAAGGAATGGTAAGAATTGGCTATCAAAGAAATGCCTGAGTCATCTCCCTAACATGCATATCCTAACTATTTCGCCTCAAATAGCAAGCAATCATAACACATAAGTATTTATCATTTAGCATGCATAACTCAAACAAGAAACTCCAAATAGACAGATTCTGTGAGTTTTTGGCATATCTAACTTAGGTGTTTAGATAGTTGCTTCAATTCCGTTACATTATTCCACCTTACTTCACTAGGTGTTTCTAGCAACTACAGCATACATGATCTTTGACAGACAATTATGACTCAAAAAGGAAAAAATTTGGTGACTCAAAATAAACATAAAAACAATCAAAAAGACTTAAGTAAAACATAACATGACACATAAAGAAAACACCCCCAAACTTAAATCACACATTGTCCCCAATGTGTGTAGACTCAAAGACAATAAAAGAAATAAGACACTTACAGACTTTGGCTAAAATGGTTGTAATGGCGGTGGATAATACTTTGAATTCTGTGAGGGGAGGAGAGCTCTTGGTGTTTGATTTGGCGATAGGCCCTGATCGTGTGTCTTCCGAATTTAAATTTGCTTGTGCTACGCGCCATGCGAAATGGCGCCGGAAGTTCTGAACATCTTACGGTTTATCGCGCCGCACGCTAATGGCGCCCGCGGCTATGGCGATTTTTCTGGTATCTCGCTTCTTTTCATTTTTCGCCTTCCACATCCTCGGCTTTCACCTGTCAACATAACATAGACACAAGAACCCAAGACCGTGAGACTGATCAAAAATAAAATAAAATAAAAACAGAAATTGAAATAACATAATTAAAAACATTGGGTTGCCTCCCAACAAGCGCTGTCTTTAACGTCTTTTAGCCGGACGCAATTAACCTTTCCGAGTGCCCATTGGATCCTTCTGCGAACTGCTTGCAATCCGCAGATTTATTGTTGTAGGTCTCACCTTCCCTACAACCATCTGTTCAAACAAGGGCCTCAAACATAAAATCATCCCCCAAGTACACAAGACAGACTTGTCTTTTATGCTTTTTATAACGTAGGAATCCGTGAAATTCTCTACATCTCTCAACTCTAGGGGGTACCCTTGCTGGTATGGGCTTCCTAATTGAGGATCAGCCGTGATAGCTAGTGGTGGTTCTTCTGTAATAGATGCAAGAAAAAGGATTTCTACAGAGTCCAAGAAGGTAAATAATTGGAACTCTGCAATCTTTTCCTTTTCTACACCAACTATCTCACCAGATTCCTCAATAGTTGGGTTTGGTTCAGGCTCCTCAAATTGTCGTTACGTTAAAAATGACTGCGAGTTCTCCTATTTGCAGTTCCAGCTTCTTTATGGCCAGTCTCATTTCGTCCATGAACTGATCTTGATACTTAGTGAGACTGAGTATGACTTCTCGCAATTCCTCTCTCTTCCTCTATGGTTGGAGCTCGATCATATTGACAGTAGAAATCCATGTCTTGAGGATCCCTGAGATGCATCAAAACCAACAACGGATCACGGCACCCTTGTTTTCACACAATAAATACATAAAACGAAAAAGAATAAAATAAAGTAGAACAAATAAAAACATATAAAAATTAACAAAGAGTAAAAACCAAATTAGAAATTAAAAATAGATAAATTTGATATTGAACTATGCCTAATCCCCGGCAACGGCGCCAAAAACTTGATGCGTGGTAAGATGCACACACTTTAAACGCAAGTGCACGTTATCGTGACAAGTAATATAGTCTTAGTAAGACCGAATATCGTCCACAAGGATTAGGGTTCAATTACCAACTATCTATTTTCTAGTATCTATTTGGTGAATTGATAACTGATTTGTTGCTTAAAACTGAGAATTATGCAAGCTATTTAACTATAAAGATTTACTTCAGTGATGATGAGAATAGGGCTTCCATGTATCCTTACTATCCGCTTATGCTACTTACTAATGCATTAACTTATGGTATTCTTCTTTAGGAGAAAGCAGGTTTACGAAATCGTTTTATACTCCCGTTAGGGTTATATAAACACTCAACCCAAAGATCGCACCTTACCTACCTTTCTGATAAGGATAACTTTATAGGAGGATTAAGAACAAAACCTAGTTGACCGTCACGCACAATGCGCAAAATTAGGGTTGTTAAGCCTCTCATCAACGCTACATAAATAATTGAGGTATTTTCATCCCCAATCCAAGAATGTCTACCCAACTTACAGCATATTCACAATCCCCCCTTTTCAGAATCTGATTAGAAATCATATAGTGATAATTAGTTGTCAATTAATTACCAAGAATTCAACTCAATTATTGGATAGATCTCACAATAAGAAAAATAACCATAAGCATGCATTAATTTATAACATAAGTTTCTAGCAATTCAACATGGAAAGCCCTATAAGAGAATTAGTTCCTAGCCATAAATATGACAAGAACTAATTAAAAGTTCATCATGTAATCTTAAATAAAGTATATAAAATGAAAAGAAATTACTAAACTAATGGTATCCAATCTCCAAGCCAAAGTCTTGTGTTGTGCAAGAAGGGGAACTCTTAAAAACTGCCTAGGGTTCTCCTTTTATAGGCTGCAAACCGCCTCTCTCTTTTCCTTCAGTTCGCCCGCATTTTCATCAAAAAGACCTAATTTTTCTCCGCCGCCGCCGCAGCCATGTGCGCCGCGCTACAAGTTCTGTCTGTCGTCGGGTGTTTGGCGCGCCACCGATATCTCGCTGCGAGGCGCCGCGCGTATCTTCTGTAGCTCCTCGGATGTTTAGCGCGCGCCGCGCCCTCGCTTGCTCGAGGCGCCGCGTGCCGAGTCTTCGACCTCTCGGATAGTGGCGCGCGCTCGCTGATCGCAGTGAGGCCGCGCACTGGTCTTGATTTTTCCTCGCTCGCCACTTTCTCTGCTTTCCACTGGCATCTCCTCTTTTGCCCTCTTTTTGCTCTTTTTCCGCCATTTGGCCATTTTAACCACTTTGACTCAAAAGAAAGAAAAATTGTCCTAATACGACACTTATATGTGCAAAATGGGACAAAAGACTAACTAAAACTGACTCAAAAGGTGTATATAAAATACACCGATCAACAAAATCTCATTAAAATCACTCCATACAAAGCTAATCTAGAATCTGAAAAAGCGAATGTAATGTCGGACAGAATGTCGTCACAAACTCAGGAAACATTTTGTGATCCAGATTTCTGAGAAGAAATCTCGAGAGCTCTCTTGATATTTTTACATTTTGATTCTGGATATTGAATCCCTGAAGTGATCTCTCTATTTATAGTAGAGAATTCCCTTGAAAGACTCATCAACAGGTCGTGGAAGTTGAGCTAAAAAAGGACACATGAGGCAGTAGCTTAAGGCACGAAAATCTCAACTGCTTGGATTTTTTCTTCACACGTCTTGCTCCTTAAGTTAAGCTACATCTTGGACTTGGTCTTCCTCGTTTGCAATCTGCTTCAAAGACTCCTTGCCAAGTCAATTGTCATGTGATAAAAAAGTCACACTTTCCTGAAATCGTCCGAAGATAGTAAAACAAGCTTATTGCATCGTCACCGAATGTCAAGACATTTGTTCCGACATTTTCTGATTTGGACTTAGTACTGAAAAATGATATGTTAGAAAAAATGTCATAACACAGACCCTAACATTAACAGGTTTTAATTTAGAAAATAAGGGTAATCTAAAATTAGAATTGCTAAATTGGGTTGACCAATGTTGACATGGACTTTGACTTTAACCTAAAATCCGTCATATATGTATATTAGATACCATGAACGATTCTTTTGTATAAAATTGAGTACATATACGGAAAGTACTTAGTTTAGAGTTGAGGTAAGTGTAGATCTTACTCCTTGATTGTTCATTTTTTCATTAACATGCATGTTAAATGAATATGACATCTGAATAAGCACAAATATTTCAAACTATGATTGAACTATCATGTATATGTAGGGACGAGCATGTTTTCGACAGTATGCTGGTTTTAAAATTTTCTTGAGATATCTGTTGATTTTACACCCATTATATTATTTGCTATTAAGATTTATAACTTGACTTTGATACTAGTTATGTTTTATACATGATTACTTACATTGAATATGAATATACTAGATACACATGCATAAGGTATAACAGGTGAAATAGTGAAGGAACTATGGAGACCTAGTCGAACATGTAATGATTCATTAATGACTAAACATTAGAAGCTGTCTCAAGCACTTTATGCTAAAATGCCGTAGTTCGAGTCCTGACCACTTGATGATAAGACGTTGTGCATGGTTCTAGTTTTGACTCACAATGATAATGATCTAGTGAAGTTGAAGCTGACCTATATCAATGGTGAGACATTATATATGAGTATTCTCAGTTATACTCATTTATCATAGCAATATCACTTATCATGAAAGATTATCTTAATTAAGCTCATTGAATAAATCATATTGCTTTATATATTTTAAGAAAAAATAAGTAGACACAATAATTACTTAAGCGCCAAAATCTAAAGTAAAAGAAAGCGGGGCCTCTCGGGTAAATGAATTTCTTATCCCACATCGAAAGTCGAGTAACTCACTTCAACAACACTGATTCTACATATATCGTGATAAGCGAGGGTGTAACTAAGGATACAACTTTTTGTGAATTGCTGATGAATTCAAGAGGCTAAAAGATTAATTTCTAAGGTGTATTAATTTTTTGAGTATGTATTAATTTGTTTCAATACTTGATTTTAATGTCATTTCAAGCTCAAAGCTTTTGAAGAAGAGTGAGAGTGTTACTGGATACAATTGATGGATCCATATCGAAGTATTTCTCTATTCTTGCGAACCACATAACAAATTTCTTTTGATTAATAGAACAAATTGTCTTCTGTTAATGATAGGTTTTGTGTCATGACATTTTTTCTAACATATCATTTTCAGAGCTAAGTTAAAATCAGAAAATGTTGGACCAAATGTCTTGACATTCGGGACGACATTCTGGTAACTGTTTTGTCTATCTTCACGGACAGATTTCAGGAAAGTGTGACTTTTTTATCACATGACAATTGACTTGGCAAGGAGTCTTTGAAGCAGATTGCAAACGAGGAAGACCAAGTCCAAGAGGTAGCTTAACTTAAGGAGCAAGACGTGTGAAGAAAAAGTCCAAGCAGTTGAGATTTTCGTGCCTCAAGCTACTGCCTCACGTGTCCTGTTTTAGCTCAACTTCCACGACCTGTTTATGAGTCTTTCAAGGGAACTCTCTACTATAAATAGAGAGGTCACTTCAGGGATTCAATATCCAGAATTTCAGAGAGTAAACGATATAGAGAGATCTCCACAAATATCGATCAAGTATACTGGATCGTTGTGTTGCCTGTATTTGTGACGACATTTTGTCCGACATTATAATTGCTACTTAGATTCTAGATTTGTTCTTTCATTGAAGCAATTGTAATGAGGTGTTGATCACTTCTATTTAGATAGATTTTTCAGGCATAAGTCATCTGTGACTTAACCTTTTTGTATTCCTTTTTGTATCATCTTGTAATCTTGTAAGAGAATGAATATAATCAATTGTATATATATATATATATATATATATATACAATACCTTTGGTCATTGACCATCATGGGTTATATTAATAAATAACTTATGAAAATTAAACCTTTGTGTTCTTTATCTATTTCCACTGTACTTTAACTCTTTCAAAAAAAATTTGTTTTTATCCAAATGTCATTACTTATGTCAGATGACATTTCAGCTGACATTTGACACTGTTTCTGCATACGTTTCAGTTTTACTTTGCTATTTGATTTTATTTAATCCATAGTATAAATGTTACACCTCGTGAGTTTAAGACGTTAATTAAGAACGTCATTAAGGATTAAGATTCAATTTTCGAACTTAAGTATATTTTTACATGCTAATACGGATTAATTGTCGGTAATGACGTATGTGACGCCAGAAATTTCTTTAATAATAATTGGACATATATATATACATGTATCCCGTCATGGAGATTGTAACGTATATTAGATACGACGATAAGATTTTAAGGCAACGAGTGACGAGATTAATAGACATGAGATTAAGATTTATTACTTGGGGTTGTTTTTAGCTAAGAGGACATTTAAGGGACCAAAGTGTAAGTTTTAAGAAAAAAATTCGAAAATTTGGGGATTTAATTACAAGACATTGAACAAAACCCTTGTATTCTAATTTCACTCCATTTTCTTAACACCCAAATTTCATCTTCTCCTCTCTCAATCCCAATCCGAAATTTCACTATTCTTAGCAAGAATTGAAGTCATTATTATCATCTTCTTCCTAGATTAATTCATCACAATTAGAAGTCAATTTTTTTTAACCCAAAACAGTGAAGAAATCAGGATTTCTGGGCAAAATTTCGAGGTCCAAATTCTCAGTTTTTGGACAAGATTTTGGGAAGAAAAACGTGTATAAATGTTGGTCTAACATTGTAGAAGGATTGCATGTTGAATTGGAGTTGAAGAAGTGACAAAATTGGACAAGAAATTGATACAATTTTGGGTTAAAATCTGGGGCAGTGTCACGTTATTTCTGGGCAGATTTTGAAAAATTCTCAAGGTATGAAATTCTTCTTCTTTTGGTATAGTTTAAGTTGCATGTTGTTGTAAATATTAGGATGGAACTTGTGTTGAGA
Organism: Przewalskia tangutica; assembly: GCA_029844215.1. Classification (NCBI taxonomy): domain Eukaryota; kingdom Viridiplantae; phylum Streptophyta; class Magnoliopsida; order Solanales; family Solanaceae; genus Przewalskia; species Przewalskia tangutica. The sequence continues at coordinate 12,910,684 of CM056726.1, forward strand.
ACTAAACTAAAATTAAGGGAGAATGGGAGTGAAATTGCATGTGTTGTTGCGGCATTGATTGTGGCCAATTGTGGGACTGAATTTGGTGTAAAAATTGAAATCAAGTATTGGTTGTTATTGTTGCTAATTGCATGTTACAAATTTAAAGGGAACATGGAGATTTAAATTGTAGTTGTTTATGTAAGGACGTTGAAATATGAAGTAGAATCTTAAGGAGTAAAGAGATGAGTTACGAAAGTATGTTGTTGAATATATTCGAAGACCATTTTATGTACATCGATCGAGTGTTGTGATGTTATCCTTATCACTAATTGCATGTTGAGAATGGAAAAGAAATCTTGAGGTTAAGTTGTAATTAGTAATATGAAATTGGATTCTAGGAATTAAGAAAAAGTGTTGGAATTGAATAATGTGTTGGCCGAAAGGTTGATGAAGTTATTGAACGTGGTTGTGTTGTATTAGGGACTATTTTGTTTAGGTTATAATGTTGGAAATCAAGCATATGTATTGTGATAATTACCTATACGTGTCTTGGAAGAATTAAAGTATAGAAAAGGGTAAATTCCACCTTCTTGAATTCTTAAATGTTGATAAAAGTTTGGGATTACTGCAATGAACTATTTTAACATGACTAAGGGTTGAATGAGCATGACAAATAAGGGTGATAGTCACTTGATTGTTGAAGTTATTGTCTTTCATGAAAATAAAGAGAATGGAAGTTGTATGATGACATATATGAAGCATATCGGGCTTACCTTAATTGTATTTTGGAATAATATTGGGTTATGAGTGTTGTTGGCTTGTTGATAAATTATGGATATGCATATAAACGGGGGAAGTGTTGTCCGAATTTTTGTAGAATAGGAAGTCGCTATTCAACATGACTTATGTTAGAAATTATAAGAATTGACGAAGGTATTATTACTAGTATAGGTTGACGTACTAGACGAGCCGCATCCTAATTTTACATTGGTTGGGCGACTAAGAGGTATGTGAGACTATCCCTTCTTTCTTTGGCATGATTTTGTGAGAATTTTTCTTCTTTCTTTTGGCACGAGTTTAACGAAAGTACGGCGGACGTACGTGATCCCTTAAAAGTCTAGTCTTAATAAAATGATATATATAATTTGATAAGTGCTTTGACTTCCAAAAGATGTTTTGAAATGAGTCATGATAAGATCGTGCCTTGATTTTCTAAAGGATAGTTTATTTTACTTATTCCATTGAGTCTTATATGATGATTTAAAATGCATAAGATTATAATGTGGCGTCTCAGATGATGGTTTGTATTGCATATAGTTTCTCATGATATTCTACGCGTGTAAGTTGTGATTGTATGTTATGAGGACCGAGTCCCAGAATGGGTCGGGTAGTTATATGTACGCAGTATGAGGACCGAGTCCTAGAATGAGCCGGGTAGTTATATGTATAAAGCATGAGGACCGAGACCCGGGATGGGCCGGGTAGTTATATGTATGGAGATGATCTTGATTATGATGATTGTTAGATATACGTGACTTTCTTTTCATATGGTGCAGTTGCATTGGTTGCTCTGATTGTTCATATATGTCTCATGTTATCTTCTGGCCAGTTACAATCCTCCTTACAGTAATTCATGTTTTACATACTCGACATTATTTGCATCGACCCCTTTCCTGGGTCGCGTCCATGCCCGCAGGTTCTGGTGTTTAGATAGGTGACCCTCCAGTTTAGAACTTCTATTCAGCAGTTGGAGAGCTCCATTGTTCCGGAGCCAGCTATTTGGTACAGAACCTCTTTATTTTGATTGTATATATTTATGGACACGACGGGGTCCTGTCCCGTCTTATGTCACTATCGTACTCTTAGAGGTCTGTAGACAGTCGTGGGTGATAGATGTGTTTTGGACTTGTGTAGAACGTTTATGCGGTTGAGCTAGCTGTATAATTGTGCTTGTTTGGGAATGTCCCCGTATATAGTAGGGCAGCCTTACCGGCTTGCCTATTATGACTGTTTCTTTGGTTATATGATGCTATTTGGTGGCAGCCTAGTCGGCTTGCCTGTTGTGATTGTTAGTTAGTTGTATAAGACAGTCTTGTCGGCTCGCCTATTTTGGGGATATGTTTAGATGCAGTATTATGCTGCCGAAATATCTTTAGATCTCGGATTAAATGGATTAAGAGTGACAGGTCGGTAATGACGTCCAATTAGGACGTTTAGTCGCGGCCCGTCGGGTCGGGTCGTGACAATAACCCTCGGGACCCAACAAGTGGTATCAAAGCCGACACTTAACATAATACGTGCTAAGGTCCTTTTACTTTAACTATGGATCCGGCTAATTCAAATATTGGTAGACTTCATATATTAGATAGTTCAAATTATCCTTATTGGAAAATTCGCCTACGTTCTCATATCAAATACATTGATGTGAGAGCATAGAGATCTATTACAAATGGACATATTGTTCCTATGCTCCCACCGGACGAGGAAGGCGACATATTACCTAAGCCTGAGGCCGAATGGAGTGTGGAAGAAACCAATAGTGCAGGCTTAAATGAAAAGGCTCTAAACACTATTTTTGGATGGGTAGATCTCTATATGTTCAAACTTATCCATTCCACAGCCAAGGAATCTTGGGATACCCTACAAACTCATTGTGAATGTAGCTCAAGTGTTCAACGAACGAAGCTTCGCATGCTCATGAGTAAATATGAATGTTTAAGGATGAAAGAGACGGAGGATATAAAAACTTATTTTAAAAAGTTGATCGACATTTTTAATGAATGTCAAGTTCTTGGATCTCCACTGACCAACAATCAACTTGTGGAAAAGACACTTCATTCCCTTCCTGAAAAGTTCAAGATTAATATATGTGCGATTGAAGAGGCCCACAACCTTACTACAATGGATCTCCATACGTTAATGAGCATTCTCAAAACGTATGAGATGAATATGGAAAACCAAAGGACATTGTATAAAAGCAAAGATGTTTCACTTCAATCAAAATCCTTAGAGATGCAAGTCAATGAAGAGGATGAAAATCTTGAAGAAATCGGCGATGGTGCAAATGTTGCCCTTCTTACTCGTAAATTCAATACAATGTTAAGGAGGTTCAACGATGATAAAAATAATTCTAAACCCAAAGAGCACCAAAGCCAAGGCTTCAATCTAAGATTCACTAAAACCCTTCCTACAGCGCAAAAGGGAAATCAACTTAGGAGAACCAACTCAGACCGTACCAAGTTTGATCCCAAGCAGCTTGAGAGGATACAATGTCATGCTTGCTCGGGATGGGGTCATTATGCAAATGAGTGTGCAAACACTTTGAAAAATTTTGGGAAGAGTCTATGGGTTTCTCTAAGTGATGATGAAGGCGAAGAGGAAGAGGATCCAGAAATGGAGTCACAAGCTATGCTGCCATCGCTTTTGAACAACATCGCCGATGATGAATATGTCGCTGACTGTGTTGTCCCGAATGTCACAACATTTTCGGCAACATCGGCGATGACATCTGCAGGTCCAGTAACATCCGACAGGTTTGCATTTTTTAACTATCCAGATGTTAACTGCTTTAATTATTTTATTTCTAGTTGTGAATCTAACCTTGAGACTCAAATTGACTCAAAGGACGACATGATTAAAGAATTGCAAAAACTTTGCAAGGACTTAATTGTTTAATCCAAGCAACTTGACTCAAAGGTAAAATCTTTAACTCTTGAGAATGGAGGTTTGAAAGGCACAATAACCCGACTAGAGGTTACCCTTACCAAAAAGGATCTTGAATTTGGTAAAGTGAATCCCTCTCGAAAGGGAGTGAAGTGACCCATGGGTATGGGGCACAAACGATAGGAAGAGTGCCCGAAGCAACCTTTCGAAAGCTCAACACCGGCACTTCCAAATTAGATGAAATTCTAAGTGTAAGTCAACCTCAACATGCAGGTTTGGGCTACAAGAACTCCTTTAATGTTGTATGCTCCAACTTGTTTGACAAAAATGAGAAAGTGGGCTTCGTAAAAAAGAGGAATTTTGTGTGTCATCACTGTAACAAGACTGGCTACTTAAAACCTTACTGCTTTAAATTGCTAAAGTACAGGAGCAGAATATTGTCGAAAATCCTGTCCAACATTTCAGACAACACTCGAGGCAGCCTTTTAGAATCCAGAAACATGAAAAAGGTAAAGAAAGTCTGGATTACCAGTATGAATGTGAGATGTAATATAACTATTACTGCGTTGAGGACTAACATTTCAGGATCGTGGTACTTCGACAGTAGATGTTCTCAACACATGACGGGGACAAAAGATTGTCTAAAGAACTACGAGGCTTTAAGTGGAGGTAATGTCACATACGGAGGTGGAGAAAAAAGTTAAATCATAGGAAGAGGAACCTTAAGTGTTCCTGGAGTTCCAACACTAAAAAATGTCTTGCACGTTGACAATTTGATGGCTAATCTAGTCAGTATAAGTCAATTGTGTGATGACGATCTAGAGGTAAAGTTTAACAAGTATGTTTGTATAGTTACTAATGAAGCTAACCAATGTGTAATGACAGGTACAAGAACAAGCGATAATTGTTATCTTGTTGGAGAACAAGAGATTTGCAATAGTGTTAGGACCGATGACACGACCTTGTGGCATCAAAAATTAGGGCACGTCAATTACCACAACCTTAAAAGATTAATTTCTTATGAGGCAGTAAGAGACATCCCTAAACTAAGTCCTAAGGATAAAACAGTGGTTTGTGAAGATTGTCTCAAAGGTAAGAAAACCCGTGTCTCCCACAATGTTGTCCAAAATGACGGACAACATTCAGGTACGTCTCACTGTTTTCAGTTTTTGCACATGGATCTTATGGGTCCAATCGAGGTAGACAGCCTAGGAGGCATGAGGTACTCATATGTGATTGTGGGTGACTTTTTTAGGTATTCTTGGATATTCTTTTTAAAGGAAAAGTCTCAAACATTTGGCATGTTCAAGGTACTACACTCCAGAATTAGAAATCTATATCATTCCTCTATTTTTCGGATTAGGTCCGATCATGGAAAAGAATTTGAGAATAGTCAGTTCTCTACATTTTATGAGAAAAAGGTATTTTCCATGAGTTTTCTTCTCCCAAAACCCCACAGCAAAATGGTGTAGCAGAGAGGAAAAATAGGACTTTACAAGAGATGTCAAGATTCATGCTGAGTTCTAAGAAGTTGTCAAAACGTTTTTGGGCAGAAGCTCTAAACTGCAAGTCACATCACGAATAGAGTATATCTTAGGCCTGGAACTAAAATGACACCCTATGAGCTTTTGAATGGAAAGAAACTCAATTTGCGTTACTTTCATGTGTTTGGGTGTGTGTGTTATGTTCTTAATGATAGAGATAGCCTAGCTAAATTTGACTCTAAAAGTGATAAGGAAATTTTGTAGGCTATTTCCAAAATAGACATGCTTACCGAGTATATAATCTTCGAACCAAAACCGTACAAGAATCTATTAACATTGTCTTTGATGATTTTGTTATCCTTACATAAAATAAGCTAGTAGATGATGTTATAATGACTATGGAAGATGGACAGAAAGCAGAAAATCCAGATGTTGCTCCAAATGTCACGACATCTGCAACAACACCTGAAGCAGAAACCGAGAACGCAAGGATCCCTCATCCAGGATTAGGAGAAATCATCCTACAGAACAAGTGATAGGAGAGGTGTTCGAATGTGTTAGAACAAGAAGGAAGTAACCACAGAATTATCGAGATATGGTGAAATATGCGTGCATGTCCACCGTATATCATAAGGTAAGTCATTCTTGTTATGTATCTACATTGGAACCAAAGAATGTCAATGAAGCACTCAAGGATAGTTGGTGGATATAAGCTATGCAAGAATAATTAGAACAGTTCACCAGAAATGAAGTCTGAGATTTAGTTCCTCGCCCCAATGATACTAATGTTATTGGAACTAAATGGACCTTTAAAAACAAATCAGATGAATCTGGATCTGTTGTGAGAAATAAGGCTAGACTAGTTGCTCAAGGATACTCTCAAATTGAAGGGATTGACTATGATGAAACCTTCACTCCAGTTGCTAGAATTGAGTCAATTAGATTGTTGCTTGCCATAGCTTGCAAGATCACGCTCCATGAAATGGATGTAAAAGGTGCTTTCTTGAATGGATATATTAATAAGGAAGTGTATGTTGAACAACCTAAAGGATTCCAAGATCCCCACCATCCACAATTTGTGTACAAGCTGAAAAAGGCCTTGTATGGATTAAAACAAGCTCCACGTGCATGGTTGATCGGTGTATTTTATATACACCTTTTGAGTCAGTTTTAGTTAGTATTTTGTCCCATTTTGCACATATAAGTGTCGTATTAGGATAGTTTTTCTTTCTTTTGAGTCAAAGTGGTTAAAATGGCCAAATGGCGGAAAAAGAGCAAAAAGAGGGCAAAAGAGGAGATGCCAGAGCTGGAAACAGAGAAAGTGGCGAACGAAGGAAAAATCAAGACCAGCGCCGCGGCGCCTCGATCAGCCAGGGCGCGGCGCCACTATCCGAGAGGTCAAGACTCAGCCGCGGCTCCTCGCAAAGAAAAACAGTGGCCGCGACGCCAAACATCCGGCGAGCTACTGATAAGTACTGGCGGCCGCCTCGCAGCCAGATATCGGTGCGCGCCAAAACACCCGACGGATTGCAGAACTTCCAGCGCCGCGGCGCCTTTCTTCAGGGCCGCGGCACGTACGCGGAAAATTTAGGTCTTTTGACGAAAATCGGGCGAACTGAAGGAAAAGAGGAGGCGGTTCATGCCTATAAAAGGAGAACCCTAGGCAGTTTTTAAGGGTTCCCCTTCTTGCACAACTCAAGACTTTTGCTTGGAGATTGGATACCATTAGTTTAGTAATTTTCTTTACTTTTCTTTACTTTATTTCAGTTTCTATGATGAGATTTGAATTAGCTCTTGTCATATTTATGGCTAGGAACTAATTCTCTTATAGGGCTTTCCATGTTGAATTGCTAGAAACTTATGATATAAATTAATGCATGCTTATGGTTATTTTTCTTATTGTGAGATCTATCCAATAATTGAGTTGAATTCTTGGTAATTAATTGACAACTAATTATCACTATATGATTTCTAATCAGATTACGAAGGGGATTGTGAATATGCTGTAAGTTGGGTAGACATTCTTGGATTGGGGATGAAAATACCTCAATTATTTATGTAGCGTTGATGAGAGGCTTAACAACCCTAATTTTGCGCATTGTGCGTGACGGTCAACTAGGCTTTTGTTCTTAATCCTCCTATAAAGTTATTCTTATCACCGAAAGGTAGGTAAGGTGCGATACTGGGGTTGAGTGTTTATATAACCCTAACGGGAGTATAAAACGATTTCGTAAACCTGCTTTCTCCTAAAGAAGAATACCATAAGTTAATGCATTAGTAAGTAGCATGAGCGGATAGTAAGGATACATGGAAGCCCTATTCTCATCATCACTGAAGTAAATCTTTATAGTTAAATAGCTTGCATAATTCTTAGTTATAAACAACAAATCAGTTATCAATTCACCAAATAGATACTAGAAAATAGATAGTTGGTAATTGAACCCTAATCCTTGTGGACGATATTCGGTCTTACTAAGACTATATTACTTGTCACGATAACGTGCACTTGCGTTTAAAGTGTGTGCATCTTACCGCGTCAAGTTTTTGGCGCCGCGCCGGATTAGGCATTAGTTCAATATCAAATTTGTCTATTTTTAATTTCTAATTTGGTTTTTATTTTAATTTTTAATTTTTACGTTTTTCTTTTGAAAATCCGAGGTGCCGTGATTTGTTGTATGTTTTTGATCTATTTCAGGAAGTCAGTTTATGCGAAGGAGAAGAGGAGCAGACACTCTTGTTCCCTTCAATCCAGAAATTGAGAAAACTTGCAAACAGAACAGAAAGAATCAGCGGATTGCAACCTTGTTAGAGATGAACGGCGTTCAGAACAACAACGGGATGGGAGAAGGGTTAGGAGAGAATCAACCCCACCCAGGAATACCTAGGCAAGCACCCATGTAGGCGTGGAAGAGAGAGTCCAAATCCAGCGGAAAGAAGTTTGGGAGACTATGTGCTACCAATAGTGAATGGAGCACGACATGCATTAGGCTCCCCGCACAGAGCCAACAACTTCGAGATAAAACCGGCGATTCTGAGCATGGTACAGCACACAGTGCAATTCGGAGGACTGCCATCGGAGGATCCACATATGCACATAGCTAATTTCTTGGAGCTATGTGCAACTTTTAGATATAACGGCGTTACTGATGATGCCGTCAGATTGAGGCTCTTTCCCTTCTCACTCAGGGATAGAGCAAAAGTATGGTTGAATTCCCTGCCGACCGATTCGATTTTCACATGGCACGAGCTGGCACAGAAATTCTTAGCCAAGTTCTTTCCTCCGTGTAAAGCAGCAAAACTAAGAGGGGATTTGAACAACTTCTACCAAGCAGATGGAGAGTACTTATATGAAGCTTGGGAAAGGTTCAAAGATCTACAGAGAAAGTGCCCACACCATTGCATTGAGTTGTGGAACTTGGTCCACATCTTTTACAACGGCCGAGCAAGACAAACCGGAACTATCATAGACGCAGCGGGTGGAGCATTCATGAGGAAAATAGCCCACGACGCTCATGAGTTATTAGAAGACATGGCCACTAACAACCATGTCACGGAAGAGAGGTCGACAAATGGGAGAAGAACAGTGGGAGTCCATGAAATAGATGCTATTGCGCTTGAATGCCCAGTGGCCCTCCTAGCGAAAGCGATTGCAAGAACATACAAAGGTCGATGAATGCGGTACAGATGCCCAAAAGTTGTGAGATATGTGGTGGCCCACATACATTTGATAGGTGTCCTTCAGCGGATCCCAACAATATACCAATGGAGCAGGCAGAGTGTCAAGCCATAGGTAATTATCAGAGGCAACAGAACAACCCCTACTCCAACACTTATAATCCAGGGTGGAGGAACCACCCAAATTTCTCATGGAGAGGAGACCAGGGGCAGCAGAACTACCACCAGAACCAGCAGAACCAATACCAAGGCAACAGACCGCACTACGGGCAGCGAACCAGATCGTGGCGGCAGAATCGTATAGGGCCGATGCGAATCAAGAACCCTTCATTCAAGCCCCACACCGATTCAATGCACCGTTCAGAAGAAAAGCCGATGAGCCGAAGCGGATAAAGACTTGCCAACGCCGAGACGCAGCTCATGACAAGCTAGATCCTCGCTCGTAAACTTGAGACACAGTGGTCACTAGCAAAACATGCAAACAGCAGGTCACAGGGGACATTGCCAAGCAATACAGAGGTAAATCCGGCGAGCATGTCGGCAAACGGTTGAGAAGTTGGAAGACATTGAGCAAGAACACCTCACCAAAGAGTTGGGAAGAAAGCAGAGTTAGAAAAAGAGAAGGTGATTGAGCCTAGCCCAACAAGAGAAAAACTCGGAAAAGAGTATAGAGAAGATTCCTTTCCCAGAGACTACAAATGAAAGGCGGTTGATAAACAATTCTCCAAATTTTTGGAGACATTCAGAAAGCTACATATCAACATACCTTTCATAGAAGCATTAGAGCAGATGCCCTCCTATTTCAAGTTTATGAAGGAGATTTTGGGGAAAAAGAAGATTGGTGTATTTTATATACACCTTTTGAGTCAGTTTTAGTTAGTCTTTTGTCCAATTTTGCACATATAAGTGTCGTATTAGGATAGTTTTTCTTTCTTTTGAGTCAAAGTGGTTAAAATGGCCAAATGGCGGAAAAAGAGCAAAAAGAGGGCAAAAGAGGAGATGCCAGAGCTGGAAACAGAGAAAGTGGCGAACGAAGGAAAAATCAAGACCAGCGCGAGCCTCCGCACTGTTAGCGAGGCGCGCGCCACTATCCGAGAGGTCGAAGACTGCGCCGCGCGCCTCGCATGACAAAAACAGGTCGCGCGCTAAACATCCGGAGAGCTACAGAAGATACAGGCGCGCCGAACAGCCAGATATCGGCGCGCGCCAAAACACCCGACGGATTGCAGAACTTCCGGCGCCGCGGCGCCTGTCAGCAGGGCCGCGGCGCCGACCCGGAAAAATTAGGTCTTTTGATGAAAATCTGGGCCAGGCCTAAAGGAAAAGAGGGAGGCGGTTTGCAGCCTATAAAAGGAGAACCCTAGGCAGTTTTTAAGGGTTCCCCTTCTTGCACAACTCAAGACTTTTGCTTGGAGATTGGATACCATTAGTTTAGTAATTTTCTTTACTTTTCTTTACTTTATTTCAGTTTCTATGATGAACTTTGAATTAGTTCTTGTCATATTTATGGCTAGGAACTAATTCTCTTATAGGGCTTTCCATGTTGAATTGCTAGAAACTTATGATATAAATTAATGCATGCTTATGGTTATTTTTCTTATTGTGAGATCTATCCAATAATTGAGTTGAATTCTTGGTAATTAATTGACAACTAATTATCACTATATGATTTCTAATCAGATTCTGAAAAGGGGGGATTGTGAATATGCTGTAAGTTGAGTAGACATTCTTGGATTGGGGATGAAAATACCTCAATTATTTATGTAGCGTTGATGAGAGGCTTAACAACCCTAATTTTGCGCATTGTGCGTGACGGTCAACTAGGTTTTTGTTCTTAATCCTCCTATAAAGTTATCCTTATCACCGAAAGGTAGGTAAGGTGCGATACTGGGGTTGAGTGTTTATATAACCCTAACGGAAGTATAAAACGATTTCGTAAACCTGCTTTCTCCTAAAGAAGAATACCATAAGTTAATGCATTAGTAAGTAGCATGAGCGGATAGTAAGGATACATGGAAGCCCTATTCTCATCATCACTGAAGTAAATCTTTATAGTTAAATAGCTTGCATAATTCTTAGTTATAAACAACAAATCAGTTATCAATTCACCAAATAGATAGTTGGTAATTGAACCCTAATCCTTGTGGACGATATTCGGTCTTACTAAGACTATATTACTTGTCACGATAACGTGCACTTGCGTTTAAAGTGTGTGCATCTTACCGCGCATCAATGGTATGGTCGTTTAACTCAGTTTCTTCTTGAATTTGGTTTCAACGTTGTGTAGCTGATTGTACTTTTTTTATAAAACACCACGGAGTAGATATGGTCATTGCTCAAATCTATGTAGATGACATAGTTTTTTGTTCGACTTCACAGTCCCATCTTAAGACATTTGTCGAAGATATGTCCTCAACATTTGAGATGAGCATGATAGGGAATTAACCTTTTTCTTAGGCTTGCAGATAAAACAAAATAGGGAGGGAATATTCATCTCCCAGAGTAAGTATGCCAAGAATTTGGTCAAGAAGTTTGGATTGGAGAATGCTAAACATATGAGGACTCCAATGGGATTAACACAGACGATATGCAAAGATGATGTTGGGTAAAATGTCTACCCAACATTGTATCGTTCTATGATAGGTAATCTCTTGTATCTCACTGATAGTCGTCCTGATCTAATGTTTAGTGTATGTGTGTGTGCTCGATTCCAAGCCTGTCCCAAAATCTCACACTTAAATGTCATAAAACGTGTCATCAGATATGTTGCTGGCACATGTGAGTTGGGAATTTGGTATTCCAAAGACACTAATACTAATTTAATAGGATATAGTGAATCGGACTGGGATGGTGATGTGGAGGACAGAAAGAGTACAAGTGGATGATGTTTTTACCTTGGCAATAATTTAGTTTCTTGGTATAGTCGTAAACAAAATCGTGTCTCACTCTCAATCGCTGAATCTGAATATGTAGCAGTTGGGAGTTGTTGTTCTCAATTAATATAGTTAAGACACATGTTAGACGACTATGATTTTCAAATAATATCTTAGTTTTGTATTGTGATAATATGAGTGCCATTAACATTTCAAAAAATCCAGTTAAGCACTGTCGTACAAAACATATAGACATTAGACAACATTTTTTGAGAGATTTGGTTGAAAAATAGCTAGTACAGATTGATTATGTTAACACACTCCATCAACTAACTGATATCTTTACAAAAGCTTTAGATCATGAGAGATTTTTCAGTTTGAAAAGCTCTCTTGGTCTCTGTACTTTCTGAATTCGGCACTGTTGGGAAATGTCGTCTGAAGTGTTCTAACATTTCGGGTGACATTTACCCTTGTAATATCAGAATCTGATTTTCAGTATTTTGTTATGACTGATTTTTGCTCATACATGTATGATTTTCGAATAAGAACACGATTTTAATGTGATACCGTTCTCTACGATGATATTAGATATCATAAAAAATGAGTATCAAAATAAAACAAAGCCTTTGTAATTCTCGACAATTGTAAAAATTGGGCAAAGCCCTTGAAAATTGATATCGTTCCTATACTATAGGAGTATCAAAGTGCACAATAAAAAAAATATGAGATGTTAAATAAGTATTCTTGTTTTTTGACATAAAAATGAATTTTGTATGTGTTTTATGATTAGATCTATGACTCAATGGAAAAATGTTACATTGGTCTGGAGATTGAACCTATAAAATCATGTATGAAACGTGTCTTGGTTTGTTGCTGAAAAGAAATTGTTCTTATGAGATTATGATACATGTGTTGTTCAAAATGTTGCTAACATTACTGATGACATACTCAGATAATGATATTTATAGGGATGCAGTGTGTAACTGATTTTTGAAAATTCAGTTATTTTTCTCTATTTTTGTGTCATACAGCTTTGAACATCTCCTTTTGTTATTTTTTTTTTTTGTTAATAATCAAATCTTGATGTCTATCTTTTAATCTCTAAATTTTAGGAACAAGTATTGATATACAATACAAACTCTTAAAATCTCGAAATAAAAATATTTTGCCAAGTATATAAATTCATCTTCAATTGGATTCATTCTTATCTAGATTTTTCCGAAAAATAAATTAAAAAAAGGGAAAAGGCACTCATCATCTCGGTTCAAACACCAAAATCGATGAATTCATTCTCAAACACTTCATCTTCAAAAACCCTCAAAAAACCCTAAAACCCCTTCATCTTCTTCTCCATTCTCACCAATGGATACTTTACAAATGTCACCCAAAATGTCACCAAACATTCAAGAACACACACCAATGAGCACAAGTTCGCCAGATTGCACATCCATTGTATTAAGTGAGTTCCAAGAACCACTCGAAACAACTTACCTAGGAGACACCAACAATCCAATCGACTTGGATAAAACTCCTGATGTCACTGCTTTACCAAAAGGGAAAGCATATCCAAATTTCCCTCGAGAAGGTCAGCTTGCAATTTTGAAAGAAATTTCAGCCCTGAAACTGCAGCTAAAAGGTCGAAATTCGATATTGTTGTTCCTACTGTCTCGAGTTGTGATTGGAATGAGTCAGACTTCAGCTGGACCACAGAAGATGATGAGGAGAAGACGCCCTCGGCTGAACTACCAACAGAAACTCCAGCATCACCATCTTATTCTAATCTCTTTGTTCCTAATGTTGTGGAGTCGAGTGAAGAATATGAAATTCCAGATGATACTCCTTTGAAGAAGTATTGCTTGAAGGGGCTCTTGCAAAAAGCAGTGAGTAAAGATTTGTCAGATGATGATCCAGTGGTTGTCGAACATGTCACAATATCTCCTTCAACATCCCAACCAGAGACAAATGAATCCAGTACTCCCATCACGTCGAGCAAATCTGCAACCGAATCCGAGACAGGGGTAAATCCTTACTCAGAGAAGTTCTTAACTAAATAAAAGTCTAAACATTGGTCTTGGTATAAAAACCGAATCATAAGAACAGAAAAGGTAGTGGACATAGCCTCATGCACCGAGTACGGCTTGATGGATTTCTTTATAAAAAGAAATCTACTAGACTCATTAAACAACAAATGTCCATACATTGATGATATTGTGAGGTTATTCTATGCAAATCTGGAACCTAATGTGGAGAAGGTCAAGTCAAGAAAGTTTGGCAAGATATATCTCTATAATAAGTTAAATGACTTCACACCTACCATGATAAACCATTGTTTGAATTTGAGTAATGAAGTTGATGAAAAAGAAGAAAAGGATATTGTGAATGGTATGGATGAAGTAATTGACTACATAACTGGAGGTATCTTGAAAAGATGGGTCTCAAGGTGTCATGCGTCAAACCTTACTACATTATTTGCTATAGTACATAAAATTGCTATATATAATTGGTTCTCTTCAATGAACGAGTCAATTATAACCATAGAGCAAGAAATCCTCCTCTACAAAATAGGGAAAGGTTTACGAGTCAACCTGGGAAAGATAATCTTTTAATAAATTGTCAATTTGGCAGAAAAAGACTCCAACCTAATCCTATTGTTTCCCTCCTTGATCTTCAAAGTCCTTACAACTCAAGGGTTCAAACCTTCAAAGAAGGATATGATAAGAAAAGAATCGGAAAGTATATACTGTTAACAAAACAGTGTTGAGGAGCAATGATAGAATTATTGATCTTCCCTGGAAAAGAGAAGCAGGAAGTGAAAATGTTGTCAGGAATGTTCCTGACATTCTAGGAAACACACAACAGTCTGTGCTGTCGACTTCTTGATTAGTGAAAGAGATTACAAAAATCAACTCGCAAATTGATGGAGTTGATCAAGTCAGGGCAACACTAGTTCAAGCAAGAAATTACTTATTGTTTTTGCTTTCTTCCCAAAAAAATGGAGATGATGACACTATGCAGGGGGAGAAAGGAAGAGAGGAAGTTGAGGAGAAAGGTGAAAAGGAAGCTGAAGCTGTGCAGGAAAAAGAACAAGCTGAAAGCAGCAGGACTGCAACTACTCGAAGTAGACCTCGTCGATCACCTGGTACTGTGCCAGGGGGAGGAAGGCAATGAAGTCGACTGATGTATAAAGAGACTGGAATCTACTACTTCTGTCTGATTTCAAAGAAGACTGTTGCTATTGATGAGTTGTTGGTGATGTTATGTTACTGTGATGTTTGTTGATGTTCTGTGTTTGCTGGATATCTAATCCAGTAGAAATTATTGGGATACTTTGTTTTTTGTTACAGTATTCTATTTGGTATGTAATGCTACTAATTTGTTTTGCTATGGATGATGATTCTAATTCCATAAAAATGGCATATATGTGTTGATTTGTGTATATTGTGTTTATGCCAATTTCAGGTTGATGAGGAGCATTTATGTGGATCTACCATTGCTATAGGTCACTCACACTTGGTGGATTAAGGTTTTGTGAAGAAAGACAAAAAGGGGGAGAATGTTAATGCTAGGTTTTGTGTCATGACATTTTTCCTAACATATCATTTACAGAGCTAAGTTAAAATCAAAAAAATGTTGGACCAAATGTCTTGACATTCGGGACGACATTCTGATAACTGTTTTGTCTATCTTCACGGACAGATTTCAAGAAAGTGTGACCTTTTTATCACATGGCAATTGACTTGGCAAGGAGTCTTTGAAGCAGATTAACAACAAGGAAGACCAAGTCCAAGAGGTAGCTTAACTTAAGGAGCAAGATGTGTGAAGAAAAAGTCCAAGCAGTTGAGATCTTCGTGCCTCAAGCTACTGCCACGTGTCCTATTTTAGCTCAACTTCCACGACCTGTTGATAAGTCTTTCAAGGGAACTCTCTAGTATAAATAGAGAGGTCATTTCAAGGATTCAATATCCAGAATTTCAGAGAGTAAACGATATAGAGAGTTCTCCACAAATATCGATCAAGTAGACTGGATCGATGTGTTGCCTGTATTTGTGACGACATTATGTCCGACATTATAATTGCTACTTAGATTCTAGATTTGTTCTTTCATTGAAGCAATTGTAATGAGGTGTTGATCACTTCTATTTAGATATATTTTTCAGGCATAAGTCGTCTGCGACTTAACCTTTTTGTATTTCTTTTTGTATCATCTTGTAAGAGAAGGAATATAATCAATTGT
Source organism: Przewalskia tangutica (assembly GCA_029844215.1). NCBI lineage: Eukaryota > Viridiplantae > Streptophyta > Magnoliopsida > Solanales > Solanaceae > Przewalskia > Przewalskia tangutica. Next base: position 12,926,595 of record CM056726.1, read on the forward strand.
ATATATATATATATATATACAATACCTTTGGTCATTGACCATCATGGTTATATTAATATATAACCTATAAAAATTAAACCTTTGTATTTTTTATCTATTTTCGTTGTACTTTAACTCTTTCAAAGGTTTTTTGTTTTTATCCAAATGTCATTACTTATGTCAGACGATATTTCAGTTGACATTTGACACTATTTCTGCATACGTTTCAGTTTTACTTTGCTATTTTATTTTATTTAATCCATAGTATAACCCTCGGGACCCAACTGTTAGCGATTTTCCACACGCTTAACGCAAGTGTACGTATCGGGACAAGTAATATAGTCTAGGTAAGACCGAATATCGTCCTCAGGGACTGGTGTTCAATTACCAAACATCTATTATATGTTATCTATTTGGCTGTCGATAGTGTGTTGTTGTTTTTATCTATAAACTACTGAACAATTATAAAAGTTAGCTAAATTACTTTACTTAAATCAGATATGGTGGAAATAGGCTTCCAATCTCCTCAACTATCCACTTGCCTTAATCCTTAATGCAACAATAAAGGTTCTTCTTCTATGTTAAGATAGCAGGTTAACTAGACCGTTTTATATTCTGGTTAGGATATATAAACACTCAACCCCGGTGCAGAAATCTTCTATATTTCTATGACAGATTTTACCACATAGGAGGATTAAGAACAATAACCTATAAAACTACACAAGTATCGGGATACTTTCGTCCACGATTTTAACCAATATTTATTCAACTATAGCATATTCAAATCTCCCCTTTCGGATTTCGATTCGAAATCATATGAGTGATGATAACTAGTGATCAGTTAATTATCAAGTAATCAAAATAACTATTAAATAAATCTTAACTATATGAAGAAGAAACCAAATTAATGCATTAAGTCATAAAGACGGGGTTCAAGAGATTCGAAAGGAAAGCCCTAAATAAAGTTTAGCTCCTAGCCATAGAAATGCTAAGAACCAAAAGATTATCCAATATAAACTGAAAGTAAATAAAGTAAAGAAAGAAAAATACTTAAGAACAAGTCTCTAATCTTGAAGCCTCCAAGAACTAAGTTATGTTGTGAATAGAGGAATGAGGAACCCTTTAAAAATCTGCCCAAGGGGCCTTTTATAGCTCTAAAAATGTGTGCAACTTTTCCTTCATGGCCTTAGCCCATTCCTACTCGGATCTGGCAATTTCCCGCCTTGGCGTCGTGGCCATGCAGACTGGCGCCGAGGCTCCTGCAGCTTCGCAGTACATTGGGCACCGTGGCCCTACAGTCTCTGATGGATTGGCACCACGACGCCGCTCTGTTCTCGTCCGGGATGTCAACTTTTGTCTCTTTTAGCTCGGGAACCTCCTCTTCTGCCCTCTTTTTGCTATTTTTCTCCACGTTGCCTTTTTAAACCATTGTGACTCAAAAGAAAGAAAAAGTATCCTAACACGATACATATTTGGATAAAAACGGGTAAAATACTAACTAAAAATGACTCAAAAGGCGTATATAAAATATGTCTAACAAACACCCCCAAACTTAACATTTGTTCGCCCTCGAGTAAAGATCAAAAATAGAAACAAAGACACAAAAGAAAAGAAAATAGCAGACTCAACGACACTGGTCAACCTGCTGCACAAATGTCACTAGAAAAGCATGAAGGTTAGTAGGATAATATGCAGGAACATGTATAACATAGATTTTTAGCATTCTAAACTCTCAAGTCAGATATTTCGCAAACTCAGTTCAATCATGCTCAATGGAAGTAGGAATACTTAACATGTGCATGTCAAATTCAAAATTATATGACATGTTCACTTGCTATTCTCCACTAATCATTGACATACATACTAGAGATATTCAGGACTTTTCAGGGTTGTAATGTAGGCTTAGGCAGGGGTAGATAACAATAGACATTTTAGGCTCAAATCACGTACCATAAGCTATTTTCATTCAACTCTTTTTCCTTCTTTTTGATTTCCTTTTTAATCTCATCCCTATCTTTTCCCTCTGTTGTTTTGAGAGAGTGAGGTGCATTATGAATAACATGCACCCCCAAACTTAGGCTTTTGCCTATTTTTTATTGGGGTGCATTAATTTTTCACTCTCTTTTTGTTTTTCTTCTTCAACACTTTTCATTCCAAGAGTCTTTAATTATTTTTTTCTTATGGCACAAACATGGAATTATAGGGTGTCCAAGAAAGATCTTATTTTAGGCTCAAAGGGGCTGACTAGTGATAAACTTTATTGTCAGGGATAGACAGTGAATGGTAAGAAGGGCTAACAAAGAATTGTATGAGTTATCTCCCTAACATGTACATTCTAACTATTTCGCCTCAAATAACAAGCAAGCAGACAAATATACTTCATCATTAACAATGCAGAAGTTAAGCACAAGTACCCCAAATAATTTGATTTCATGAATTTTTGGCAAACTCAATTAAGCATTCAGATTTTTGCTTCTAATTCCATTACATTATCCCACTTACTTCACTTAGGCGTTTCAAGTAACTACATCATGCATGATCATACTTTTTTTTTACTCATATAAAACATAAACAAGACAATAAAATAGGCACAAAAACACAAAAATAAACTAAGAACCCCCCCCCCCCAAACTTAAATCATACATTGTCCCTAATGTGTACAAGACGCAAAAATAAAAAGACGGGACGACTTACAGACTTGTGGTTTAAAATGGTGGCGGTAACGGTGGTGGATAATGCATGGTCCATTGATCGAACCTGGAGCTCAAACCATCAACTCGTTGGGTCAAGGTGTCCAGGCTCTGCATCATCCTCTGCTGGTTCATGAGCATCTGCTCCATCATTGGCACTGGAGGTTCCACGGCTAAAGGTGGTTGGTTGTTGTTGCTTCCTGTCTCATAATGATCCGTTGTCTCAGACTCTTCTTCTTCTATGACAGCCTTTGTTGCTGCTACTGGTGCTCCTCTCCTTGATGCTGCTCTGGGGATTGGTTCAAATAAAGAGTGCACTAAACTATATGTCACAGCAGGCTGGCCCTTTTCAAAAGTATCAGTGACAAAGGTTGGGACTCCATGCCTAGCACATAAGGCATAAATGGGAGATCCATGTCCCAACCCACCAGTGGTGGTCAATCTGCTGATTTCTCTAATACTTTGCACTACTTCATGCTCAATGTCAATTGTCTTTACCGCCATGATTCCACATACCATCTTGATTCTATCTGCAGGCACTCTGGTGAAGTGTGTAGATGGAATCAGGCGAGCACTTACAAAATACAACCAATCATTGGTTGTTCTATTGAATTGACACCTGGAAAGTCCCCGGGCTCCATTGCGAGCAACCTCATATTCAGCCCCTGGGTAGCATAATGTTCTTGCGACGGCGTCCAAATCGATGTGGCTGGCATCTCTAGACCAACTTCTAAAATGGTTTGGGTTATTGCCTCGTTCTTCAACGTCATATGTCCCCAACATTGCATTTACCACCTCAGAATTTAAGGGCACATATTGCCCTCTCATAAAACATCCGCCATCTGTCTGCTCCGGATAGTTGGCATAGAATTCCCTTACCATGTTAGTATTCTACGGTGAAATCCTTTCCGGATTGGTGAATCTTCTCCACCTATTGGCCTCGATCATAGCCCGAATTGGCTCATAGGCATCATTATCATCAAACAGCTCTCTCTGGTAATTTATGCCTCTCTCATGTATCAAGGTCCTAGTGCTTATCCGGTTATATCTATCCTCTGCTTCTTTGCTAGCGAATCTAGTAACATCATATTCAGGGGCAGATGTGGATGTGGACGCCCTGACAGCTCTCTTTCGGGAAGACATTGTGAGATATGTTGGGAAAATTTCTGCAGCGTTTCCTTTGTTTCCTTAAGTTTCCCAACTAATATGAACCACAACAATCAACACAACAACCCAACACAGCAATATACAACACAACAATTCAAATTTCTAAATACACTAAAGCACACGTGACAAAGACTCCACAAGATTAAGTACAACACCCCACAACGGTAATACTCAACAATAATCTCCCACACAACCACACTATCCCAACAATAGCCCTTACACCCCCAAACTTGTGAATTACTTCCTCTCTTTACCTTAAAATCTCAAAAAGAATGGTGAAAGTTACCTTTTTGAATGTTGCTCTTCACAATTGTCTTATCCCCAAATAAAGGAATGAAACAAGGATGGAAGATGGTGGATTTGTAGTGGTGATGGGTGTAAGGGATTGAAGGATTTGGGTTTGTTTTATGGGATGGAGATTTTTCGTGGGTTAGAGGTTTTTAGAGATTTGGGTTTGTATGGGAGAGGGATTGGGGCTGTTAGGGCTTTTTAGTTTTCTGAAATCCCATCGCGGCGCTGTGGCCCTGAGTTTCGGCGTCGTGGCGCCCAAAGTCCTACGCCTTCTGATAAATCAGCGCCACGACCCTGTATTTTGGCGCCGTGGCGCCCAAACTTCTGCGGGTTCTCTAAACTTTCGACGCCACGGCCCTACTTCTGGGCGTCGTGGCACTGCACTATTTTTCTCCCTTCTCGTTTTTCGTGCTCCACATTTTAGCCCTGTACCTATCATCACAACACCACAAACAATACCATACGTGAGCCTGTTCTAACTAAACTAAAGTGCATGATTTTAAAACCTTGGGTTGCCTCCCAAGTAGCGCTGTCTTTAACGTCTTGTAGTCGGACGCTGGTTCCTTATTAAGATCATTGGGGTAATTTAACCCCACGGCCTATCCATTTCAGGATCATCTTTCTTTTTCGTATTCTACTTTTCTTTTTCTTCTTTTTCTCAAGAGGATGTGTAGCAATACTTACATGTGTTGGCGGACTGATCTCCTTGGCTTCGTCCAGGCTGCTCAACTGATGTCACCGTATCGATCGCGAGACATTTGCTTATGGCTTGGGATTCAGTGGTGGGTTAAAACACCTTGAACACCATCTCCTCGTCCTCAACTCTCAGTTTTAGCTCGCCATTTTCCACATATGTTAAGGCTATCCCAGTTGCAAGGAATGGCCTTCCAAAATGATGGTAATTTCATCGTCTTCCTCCATGTCAAGGATGAGGAAGTCTGCTGGGAAGAAGAACTTCCCTACCTTGACAAGCATATCTTCAATGATACCTCTGGGATGCACCATTGTTCTGTCCGCCAACTGCAAATTAACCGTGGTTGGCTTGGCTTCACCCAAACCCAATCTCTTAAATACTGACAGAGGCATAAGTTTGATACTAGCCCCCAAATCACACAGGGCCCGTTGCATGTCACCCTACCAATAGTGCAGGGCAATGTGAAGCTCCCTGGGTCCTTAAGCTTAGGAGGCAGTTTCTTTTGCAGGATGGCACTGCACTCCTCTGTCAAAGTCACAGTCTCATAATCCGCCAGCTTCCTCTTTTTTCCAAGTATTTCCTTCATGAACTTAAAATATGCTGGCATCTGTTCTAGCGCCTCGATGAAGGGAATATTTATATGCAGCTTCTTGAACACCTCCAAAAATTTGGAGAATTGTTTATCAACTGCCTTCTTCTGTAGCCTCTGAAGGTAAGGAATTCTCTCAACATATTCCCTCAAATGTGCTGGTGGGACAATCTCAGTTGTGGGGTGGTCCTCAGTGACCCCCTCTTTCTCTACTTCAACTACCTTTTCAATCTCTTTTTCACTTACCACTGCGGGCTGGGGAGCAACTTATTCCAATTTCTTCCCATTTTTTAGCACGACTTCCTGACACTGCTCTCTAGGATTCACCTCTGTATTGCTCGGAAGAATGCCCTGTGGCCTATTATTCACCATGTTGGCCAGCTGCCCTACCTAGGTTTCTAAGTTTCTGATGGAGGACCTTGCTTCTGCCATGAATTGAGTTTGAGAATTGGTGAGTGTCAACAAAGCTGCCCTCAATTCATCTGGTTTTTCGTGTGGGGCTTGTGAGCTAAACTACTGTGAAGATGAGGCCTGATTGAGTGGTGGTTGATTATGGTACTGTCCTCTGAACTGAGTCTGCTGTCCTTGGTCACCTCTCCATGAGAAATTTGGGTGATTTCTCCACCCTGGATTATAAGTGTTCGAATAGGGATTGTTCTGGGGCCTTTGGAAATTCCCCACTACCTGACACTGAGCTTGCTCAATAGGAATGTTGTTTGGGTCAGTTGTTGGGTACCTGGCATTTGGACTACGTTTACTGACACAGTGTTCTGCTGGAGCTGCTTGGTTAGGAGAGCAACCTGTGCATTTAATGATGTGATGGCATCTGACTCATGAACTTTTATTGCTTTCCTTCCACCTATTCCCCTCTCATCTGGCAAGTGATTATTGGTGGTCATATCCTCTAGCAAGTCATGGGCCTCATGTGTTGTCTTTCTCATAAACGTACCACCTGCAGCTGCATCAATAATGGTTCTCGTGGTCCCACTTAGCCCATTGTAGAAGATGTGCACCAAATTCCATTGTTCAATGCCATAATGTGGGCACTTCCTCTGCAGATCCTTAAATCTCTCCCACGCTTCATACAGTGACTCCCCATCGGTCTGGTAGAAATTATTTAGCCCTCCTCTCAGCTTGGCTGCTTTCGAAGGCGGGGAGAACTTTGCAAGGAATTTCTGTGCTAGATCCTGCCATGTGAATATGGAATTTGTCGGCAGGGAGTTCAACCAAACATTTGCCCTGTCCCTGAGTGAGAAAGGGAAAAGCCTCAACCGAATAGCATCATTAGTTACACCATTATATTTGAATGTTGCACATAACTCCAGAAAGTTCGCAATATGCATGTGTGGATCTTCATATGGTAATCCTCCGAACTGGACTGTGTGTTGCACCATGCTTAGGATTGCATGATTTATCTCAAAATTATTCGCTCCTATTACTGAGAGCCTTATGCATGTCTGTGCTCCAGTAACTCTTGGAAGCACATAATCTTCCAAGCTCCTCTCAGCTTGGACCTGAACCTGTTCTTCTACATCTATAGGCATATCTTTGGGTCCCCTTTGGTTGGGTTGATGATTACCCACCCCTTCATTCATCTCATTATTGTTCTGTAGATCCCTCATGGCTATCAATTTAATAATCCGCCTGTTTCGCCGGTTCTGCTTGCAAGTCTTTTCTATATCAGGGTTGAAGGGGACCAATGTATCTGCTCATCTTCTTCTTCGCATAAACTAGATCCCTGAAAGAGATCAAAATCAACAAACAAATCACGGCGCACGGTTCCACAATTAAAAGAAATTAATAAAAGAAAATAAAAGCCAAATTAGAAATTAAGAATAGATAATTTGATATTGAAACTACGTCAATCCCCGGCAATAGCGCCAAAAACTTGTTAGCGATTTTCCACACGCTTAACGCAAGTGTACGTATCGGGACAAGTAATATAGTCTAGGTAAGACCGAATATCGTCCTCAGGGACTGGTGTTCAATTACCAAACATCTATTTTATGTTATCTATTTGGATGTCGATAGTGTGTTGTTGTTTTTATCTATAAACTACTGAACAATTGAAAAAGTTAACTAAATTACTTTACTTAAATCAGATATGGTGGAAATAGGGCTTACAATCTCCTCAACTATCCACTCGTCTTAATCTTTAATGCAACAATAAATGTTCTTCTTCTATGTTATATAGCATGTTAACTAGACCATTTTATATTATGGTTAGGATATATAAACACTCAACCCCGGTGCAGAAATCTTCTATATTTCTATGACAGATTTTACCACATAGGAGGATTAAGAACAATAACCTATAACATTACACAAGTATCGGGGTACTTTCGTCTACGATTTTAACCTATGTTTATTCAACTATAGCATATTCAAATCTCCCCTTTCGGATTTCGATTCGAAATCATATAAGTGATGATAACTAGTGATCAGTTAATTACCAAGCAATCAAAACAACTGTTGAATAAATCTTAACTATATGAAGAAGAAACCAAATTAATGCATTAAGTCATAAAGACGAGTTTCAAGCGATTCGAAAGGAAAGCCCTAAATAAAGTTTAGCTCCTAGCCATAGACATGCTAAGAACCAAAAGATTATCCAACATAAACTGAAAGTAAATAAAGTAAAGAAAGAAAAATACTTAAGAACAAGTCTCTAATCTTGAAGCCTCTAAGAACTAAGTTATTTTGTGAATAGAGGAATGAGGAACCCTTTAAAAATCTGCCCAAAGGGCCTTTTATAGCTCTCAAAAATGTGTGCAACTTTTTCTTTATGGCATTGGCCCATTCCTGCTCGGATCTGGCAATTTCCCTCCTTGGCACCGCGACCATGCAGATTGGCGCCGCATCGCCGAGGCTCCTGCAGCTTCGCAGTACATTGGGCGTCGTGGCCCTGCAGTCTTTGATGGATTGGCGCCACGGCGCCGCCCTGTTCTCGTCCGGGATGTCAACTTTCGTCTCTTTTGGCTCGGGAACCTCCTCTTCTGCCCTCTTTTTGCTTCTTTTCTCCACGTTGCCTTTTTAAACCATTGTGACTCAAAAGAAAGAAAAACTATCCTAACACGACACATATTTGGACAAAACGGGTAAAATACTAACTAAAAATGACTCAAAAGGCGTATATAAAATATGCCTAACACCAACATCTTCAATAGTTCGATTTCTCCCTCAATGTAAGTGATTTTAGTTACATTATTATTTTCAAATTTGGCTGATACCACTTGTATTTGTTTATGAAGTTTCCTTTTATTTGCTACAATCAAATGAATAAAGTACTAAAATTTCGGGATATACAAATAGGCAAGTTTGATCAAATCCAAGAAGGGTAAAATAGATTGAGTTGATGAATATACCATAATCAAATTCATCTCATTTGCTTCAGTTTGATAAGGCCATTATGGATTAATCAACTTTGGATAAATCGTGAAATATAACTAAATTCCATTAGTGATGCACGATTTGAAACTCGATCGATAAAGAACTCACCTTTATGGATGAATGCAACTTACTTAAAATGAATTATTCTTCAACTCAACCGAAGGCTCCATTTGTTTTCATTAAGCTTAAGACGTCTGAATCTGAATGCACATCTGAATGATTAAGATGATGTTACTTGATCTAAACACTGAATGATTAAGACCGTTTGATTTTTAATTTTTAAATATGCATAATTTATTTATTTTAAACATAGTAAATATATAATTCAAATAAAAAATAATTAAATATTAGAAAATATATAAATTTGATAAAATAAAATTATTATTTGAATTTATTTTGAAATATTTATGTTCGCTAGTGATGGTAGATATGGTTTGTAGTAGTGGTAGTGGTGATGGTTGGTGTTAGTGACAGGTAGTAATTGTGATGGAGATAATTGTGATGGTGAAGGTGGTTGGTGTTGTAGTGACTGGCGCAATGATGACGGTTGGTATTGGTGGTGGTAATAGTGATGATAGAGTTGGTTGATGTTAGTAGTTGACGTTGTTAATGGCGACGGTGGTGGTTAAAGAATGTGTGGCGGTTGACGATGTGTTTGATAGTAGTTGGATGCGGTGTTAGTTGTGATGATGGAGGTGGTTGATAGTAGGAATTAGCCGCAGTGATGGTAGTGGTTGATAGTGGTGGCGGAGGTGGCAACAACGATGACACCGATGGCTGTAGCAGTGGATATAATTATAATGATAGAAGTGATAGATGTGGTAGAAATTGACAACAATGGTTGACAGTGGTGGTTGTGATGCAGAGGTGGTTGGTGGTTGGCGACAATGGTGGTGGTTGTGATAACAAAGATAGTTAATGGTGATGGCGGATGATTGTGGATAGAATGATGGTAAAAATTATTCACACAGTAAAATTTCTTAATGATATTAAGACTTTATTGAAGAACTTATTGATTAAGACTTGTTCAAACCAAATAAGTGTCGGTTACTCGACAAAACATCACATAGAATTCACCTTAGTTGTAAAGTCCTAAGCTCTAAATCAGTCCTTAACTCAAAGCCCTAGTTCAAAAATCCAAAATAATGATAACAATATATATTTGTTGTCCATTACTTCCTTATATAGGCCCTAGTTCAAACATCCCAAAAATAAGTATTTGCTGCCCGTTACTCCCCTTATATAGATCCAGGTGTTTGCGCAATTTGTACTTCGGACTGTAAAGTTTAATTGTACATTGCCAAACATCTGCAAGTAAACCCTCAAAATATTTTTCAGAAACGTGTAAATGATTGGTTTCAACCTCTTAAATTCAAAGGGCTACAAAATTCATTCTTAAACTCTTCAAATTCTTCATAAATTGAGAGTTATACTCTTTTGAATTTTGGACATTCCTAAAGGAATATGTTGATTGATGTTTATTGATGAATGATTGACAATATATATAATGTTACAAGAATACTTACTTTGATATAAACTAGGTAACTAATTAACTTAATTACAAAAGAATTATAATTCTAGCTAAAATAGAAGATATACAATTAATACATGAATTAATGAAAGAATATTGAAAAATATTCTATTACACCCCCGCAGTCGAAGCGGGAGGTTCACGAACACTGAGACTGACTCAAAAATTATCAAATAGTATGCGCGAAAGTCCTTTGGTGAAGATGTCAACAATCTGATATCGGGAAGGAACATGAAGGACACGAACTTGACCACGAGCAACTTTTTTGCGAACGAAATGAATATCCATCTCAATGTGTTTAGTGCGCTCATGTTGGACGGGATTGCCGGAAAGATATATCGCACTAATATTATCTCAGTAGACCAATGTTGCATTTTGAATCGGGCAGTGAATCTCAAGTAGAAGGTTACGGATCCAACAAGACTCATAGACGACTTTGGTGACACATTTGTACTCTGCTTCTGCACTGGATCGAGATAGTGTAGGTTGTCTTTTGGAAGACCAAGACAATAGGTTATCTCCGAGAAAAATGCAATAACCAGACGTGAAGCATCGGGTGTCAGGACATCCACCCCAGTCAGCATCAGAATAAGTAGTGAGACCAGTGAATGAAGACCTATATAGATGTAATCCAAAGTGAAGTGTACCTTGGATGTATCGTAAAATACGTTTGAGGGCATGCATGTGTACTTCCGTCGGACTATGCATATACAAGCAGATTTGTTGCATGGCATAGGATATGCCTGGTCTTGTGAATGTGATGTACTGCGAGGACCCAGCCAGGCTACGATAATGAATCGGGTCTGAATATAAAGGGTTGGAATCAGCACTGGGCTTGGAATTGATATCTACATGTGTGTGGGGTGGTTTGCAAGATGTCATGCTTGCACGGTCAAGGATCTTTTTGGCATACATCTTCTGACATATAAATATGATGCTAGAATATCGAGTGACAAATATTCCCAAGAAATAATTCAAGGGCTCTAGATCTTTCATAGCAAATTCAGAGGAAATGAGAGACATAATGGACCAGCGGAGAGCATCATATGATGTAGTGAGGATGATGTCATCAACATATAATAATAGGTAAGTCATGTCTGTACCTTTGTTGTAGATGAACATGAAATGATTAGATCTGTTGTGTGAAAAACAATAGAGGAGACATAATCGGTGAACCTCTAGTACCATGCTTGAGGAGCCTATTTCAGTTCATAGAGCAATTTCCGCAACATACACACATAATCTGGATGAATATGATGCTTGAAACCCATAAGCTGATGCATATATACCATTTCATGAAGATCCTCATGTAAGAAGATATTCTTGACATCAAGCTGATGAATGGGCCAAGACTTGGATACGACAATGCTAAGGACAATCTGAATGGTTGCGGGATTTATGACCGACCTGAACGTTTCATCACAGTCCACTCCCACATGTTGAGACATGTCATCACCTATATAAGACTAGGCTTGTACCTTTCAAAAGAACCATCAAAATTCTTTTTATGTCTAAAAATCCACATAGAATGAATAATGTTAACATCAGGTGGAGGGGATACTAGGTTCCACATATTATTATCAATAAAATCATTATATTCATCAATAATTGTGGCTTTCCAATTAGGATCGGACAAGGTATCCTTCGCGTTACGAGGGATAGGGGAAGGGACAACTGAAATGGAAAGATTAAACAATCATTTAGGTTTATGAATTCCGTGTATGACATGAGTTTCTATGATTCGAGAGTGTGACTTAGGACACGGGACGAGAGGGGGGGTTGCAGCGTGACTGTCGGGAAGAGGATAAAGGGCAGGGGTGACAGTACTGGCTGGCTAAACCTCAGTTTGTTGAGAGGTGGCTGTGGAATCACCCTGAGTCAGGTTGTTTCAGGCCACCGTCGGCAGAACCGGGTGGGCAGCTAGTCTCGGACTGGCCGAGGTGGTGGCGGATGTCGGGGTCTGGGACGGCGGACTATGTAAATGGTAAATTAAAAGAGGATTTAGGCCATCATCTAGGAAGTCGTATGAATGTCGAGGTGGCGAGTGTAGAGAGGCAAAGGAAAATTGAGACTCATCAAATAGGACATAACGTGTATTTTATGGCTTGACAAGTCATAACACGAGTAACCACGATGATTGGCAGGGTAACCCAGAAACACACACGAGGAAGATCAGGGTTGGAGTTTGTGAGTGGTCGGATGGAGAGGGTAACAAAGACATCCAAAAATACACAAGTGTTGGTATGAGAGGTTCCTACGAAACAGAACTTGAGTGGGCGACCGTTGAGCTAGAGACTTGTTTGGGATTATGTTTATGAGATAGGTGGTCATGGAGAGTGTGTAATGCCAGAATTGAGGTGTGAGCAATTAGGGCATGAGTGAGGTTGTTTATGGTTCGAATTTTCCGTTCGGCTTTACCGTATTTGGAGAATGTGTGAGGGCAGAAAAATCGAAAGGTAAGACCGTTTTTGGAGCAAAATTATTTAAATTGATTATTATCAAATTTCCTGCCATTGTCACATTGAAAACATTTAATACTCTTCAAATTGTGTTTTTACGAAAGTACTAAATGAAGAAAAAATGGTGTAGACCTAGGATTTATTTCCAATTGAAAAAGTTCATAAAAAGTTAGAATAATCGTCCAAAAACAACACATAATATCGATGGTCAGCCGTACTCAAAATAGGGGATGTCCACAAATCACTATGTATGATATCAAAAGACATTAAAATATAATTTGTGGATGCAGAAAATGGTAATTTGACATGTTTTCCAAAAATGCAAGATTCACATATAGGAGTCCTAGAAATACAGTTGCAATTAATAAAATTATTTTTTCTAAGGGAGCGTAAAACAAAGTCTCCCGGATGTCCTAATCTAGAATGTCATAGGGAAGACGAAAGAACAGCAAAGGTTGATGAAACTAAGGATGGATTGTTGACAGCGTTTAAAATAGGGTAGAGATATCTGATGCTGTCACATCTCATTATTCGTCTCTCTATCGTAAAATCCTTTACAGTAAAACAAAAAGGATCAAAGTCAAGGAAAACCCAATTGTCAGTTGTGAAACGTCACACATAGATTAGATTCTTAATGAGTTTAGGGGCATGGAGGATATATTTAAGATTAATGGTGGATGTAGTGGGGATAGGGAGGAATGACCATAACCACAGATGGGAATGTCTTGTTCACTACCAACAATAATATTTCGATTTAAATTATTCAAATTGAAATAAGACGAGAGAGTACCTTGTGATGCCGTCATGTGAGATGTGGCGCCTGTGTTCATATACCATTTTTTGTCTAGAGTCGGTGCATAAGTCGATGGAGGGAGGGCCTGTGGTGTGTAGGCCTGTTGTGGATGTGGGACGCGCTATTCAAATCGAGTTTCATTATTGTTTCTTCCGAGACATCCTTTCTAACTTCCCTATTGGATTAGGGTTTGGCCAAAAATATAAAAGGAAAATTACATACTTGTTGTAAAACGACAGAGTTTTGCATAGGCTAATTCCATCGATCGTTTAAGGTACTGCAATTAGTTTACCAAATAGAAATATAGAATATATAGGATAATTCCAATTACTCTAAAGTTGTGGTGTGTCACGTCATATAAGCTGAAAGGCTGCAAATTAATCCCAAAATGTACATATATTGATAAGAGCATAAGATAATAAAAATGAGTGACGTGCATTATCCCAAAGATAATGTTAACCACCCAAACTTGCTCACATTTGAAAGTCTCAACGAATTAAAAAGGGGCCTTACAATTTTTGTTTTTCGGGTCCTGTGCGATAGCACAATTCGTACGAATTCAAAGACGACTCTGATCATAATTAAATAAATTAATAAAATGAAAATATACATTATCTAATTATAAGTAATTGATAAATATATATACTTCAACACATGTCATGAATTCATGATTATCGACATGTTAATTTATTTTTCCATTTTTCTTTTAAAGAAAAAGTGACATGTTTACCTTTAAATGGTTGCTTTGAAGGAGAATAAAATATCGATAATTTAATGCATTAATCACGGAGACCCAAAAATAGAAAAAGGAAGCACTAAATAAAATAGATCCATTTATCGAGTCTTCCACATATGATATGACATAACAAGTGTGCATTTGCATCACACACACATTGCCGTGTGGTTAATCGACCGCGTGGTTTGCGCTTATCGTCACTAGGTTTCTGCGTCGTATTTCGAAAGAAAGAATACCGCGGCCTTCGTCAAAAAAATAAAATAAATAACAAGTGTGCATTAGTTCGATGGCATTTGTCTTTTTTTCCCTTCTCCTTCTTTGTCCGTGTCATAGAAAATTTTAACAACTTAGGCTAATAAAAAAGGAGTTTGAAATTCTACGTATTGGCGAGGAAAGAATATTTATCCAATTAAGTTGTTTATTATTTTTCTGTCTTAATTTATATTTTGTATTTTTCTTTTTAGTGCATGGTTGGATTATCTTTTGGATACCCTGAATCAATTCTGGGTACCTACTTTCGTGAAAATAAAAAATTATTTATGTTTGGCTGGCCAGAATCAATTCACTTTTACATTGTTGAATCCAAACATAAATCACTTCTGTCAGAATCAATTCTGCTAGAATCAATTCTGCCATAAGTTAATCCAAACATAGCCATTGTATTAAGAAAATATATTTTTGTATAGTTGGAATTAATTTAATTTTAAACTTTGTATTTTGCATTCAATGAGATAAGTTATAGCCACATAAATATTTAACTGTGCTACCAAAGCCAACATAACTCAAATGGATGAGTGTTTCACAACTGGAGAAAATACCTCATTATAATAAATTCCCTCATTTTGAGTGTATCCTTTGGCCACTACTCTTGCTTTGTAGTGAACATCTTCTTGGTTGGAAAATTCTTCTTTATTTGCATATACCTATTTGCACCCAATTTCCTTCTTACCCTTCAGGAGATTAGCCAATTTTCATGTGTGATTATGATGAAGGGACTATATTTCTTTATTCATGGCAATCCTCAACGTATCTTCTTCTGAACTTTGGACTGCACATTTGTAAGTGATTCGGACACCATCAGCTATAATTGAGACTGCACAAGCCACCATATCAATAAGACTAACATGTTTTTTTATTATTCCTTTGGATTGTTGGTTGCTATTGATTCAAGTTTTTGTTGAGGTTCCTGAGTTGGAATCTCCCTCTCAAACTGCTCTTCTTCCCGAGGTTATGTTATTTTCTCGTTGTCTCTTTGTGTTGGAAAAAATAATTTTCCCTCAAACTCCATCTGCTTTGAAGCACCATCAGTTTGTTTGATATTTTCAATTGTTACCTTATCTGTTATGACAAATTCATCAAAGGTAATCTCCATATTTGGTGTGGCTCAAATATGGCGACAAAAGTCACCTTTTTATTGATCTCAAAAAGGGCGACTGTAGTCGCCCTATTTGGTCCTCACCAAAGGGGGCGATTTGTCAAGTCGCCCCCTTCAGAGTGTTGCAACCACAGAGCATACTCAGACAGAACCTTGACTCTGATACTAATTATTACGGAAGCCGAATATAGTGAGAGTGATTAAATCACAACTACTATATCTAAAGACAACTAATAAATAGTAATAGAGACAATAATAAAAACGAACACCAAGAATTTACGAGATTCGGCAAAATTATATTTTTGCCTAATCTTCGGACACAACTAACCCAAATTTTATTTCACTCTAAAATTACAAGTGAAATACTACAAGAGAGAAAGAAGATTCAAATGCCTTAGAAAATGAAAAGGCAAGTGAAAAATGATTCTCAAATGAACAAAACACTTGGTATTTATAGAAGAGAAATTGACTTAAGAATGTCATGCATGACATCACATAAAGTGTAATCATACAATGTAAATGCATGAAAAATGCATTTGCCAATTTCATTCTACAAAAATAGTTTTCAATATTCACATTAGTTCATATAGAATCTTGACAAATTTAACAATACCTTCCATATATACTGCTAGTAAAAGCAATTGAAATAACGACAAAAGTTTCTAAGGGGAGGTCCGTCTGAAGTTGGCTCG
This sequence comes from Przewalskia tangutica, assembly GCA_029844215.1. Classification (NCBI taxonomy): domain Eukaryota; kingdom Viridiplantae; phylum Streptophyta; class Magnoliopsida; order Solanales; family Solanaceae; genus Przewalskia; species Przewalskia tangutica. Next base: position 12,942,981 of record CM056726.1, read on the forward strand.
TCAGACTTTCCATTGGAAATTCCATATTTCTGACGAACATCCCTTGGATTTCCGACGGACTTCCCATTGGAAATCTCATATTTCCGACCAACATCTCTCAAAAAATTTCCTTTGGTAATTGGCTCATCAGAAGCTTCTCCGACGGACTTTCCATTGGAAATCTTATATTTCTGACGAACATCCCTTGGAATATTTCCGACGGACTTCCCATTGGAAATCTCATATTTTTTACCAACATCTCTTATAATTTTTTCATTGGTAATTGGCTGTCAAAGCTTTTCTAACGAACTTTTCATCGAAAATTCCATATTCCTGACGGACTTTCCTCAGAATTTTGAGTGGGAAAATGGAAATGAGTATAAAGTCACTGTGGTTTTTGCATTGTGAAAGAGGGCCTCTATTGAAATAAAGGAGGATAAGTTTGTAATGAAATTTAAAGTTTGTAATGAAATCCTTAAAGAGCTGACCTAACTTCTATTTTTAACCATTTTGTCCCATCTTAATCTGTCGTTTCTTTTCTTTTCTGTCATTATCAAACTTGAGATATTTAAATTAACAGGTAAACAAAATAAACTTTTTTTTTTGCGCGGATTCCCTTCAAAGGTATTGGTCTTTAATTTTTGCCCGTTAAATTTGGAATACTTAATTTTTTTCCTTTGCTCAAAAATATCCTGAGGTTCCAGGTCAGAACCTCAGGGTATTTATTTAGCGGGAACTTAGTGCACCGGGCTGCCCTTCCAGATTCGAACACCTGCTCAGTCAAAAAAAAAATCGCAAGGATGAATTTGGATTTGCAAGACAGAGTATGCCTTATGCCTGAAGGTAAACTCTGTTTGCCTTAAGATAGAGTTTGCTACCTTAAATTTCAGGAGAGACAAAATTTGAATTTTATGTCTTGCGAACTCCAAACTATGGCTTGCAAATTTCTTTTAGGTTTTGCCTGAGTGGAAGTTCGAATCCATAAATTTTAGGAGACAAAAATTAAAGATTTTTAATTTGAAGGGCAAAAATTAAAGACCACCCCAAAATAAGCGCATTCCTGCAGATTGCCTCAAAATAAATTGTCATATTACAAGTTCATTAAAAATAAACTGAATAACAAATAAAAGGACCCAGCCCAGGCCTGCTATTTGGACCCCGACCCATGCCCAGCTTTGTCTTTTAGGCCTTTTTTTTAGTCAACCGGTCCCATTAGGCTTAGTTTAAAAGTTTTTTTTCATAACCGAGGTGTCCGACCCAGCTTGTGTGCACCTCGACTAATTCCACAAAGCACCTGCTATTTCCCATCAAGATACTGATGCTACTAGTATAGATTAGTTGTGTCCACCAAGGCTTGAACGAATGGAAGAAATCACCTATAACTTTACCTCCGCTGGAATTTGAATCTGAGATTTCATAATTCTCAACCTATACTTTATTAACCACTAACCACACGGCCACACCCTTGGGTAATCTATAAATTCCATTAACTTCTTCATTATTAATACAAACCAATTTGAATTCATATTCTGATGCATAAACATTTGCCTTATCTTTGGTATCTAACTTTAGTTCATCCTTCTAGCTAAGACACTATCATAAACTAGTCCTAGAAGCATCTCCATTCATCTTGAATGATCCAACAACTCATTGCTTCAACTTCAAAGTGTGACAAACTTGCTCAAAATGAAGCAACCAAATAAGGAAAAAAACCATATTACATACACTGAAATGTCATGTTACAAATACTAACCCTTCCTAAGCATGCTAGTACTCACTCTGATTGGTTTCATTTTTTCCAAGAATGCATGGAAATGACCTTCATAACATTTCCGTTCAACAGATTCCATATTATCTTACCTTTCCTTCAGAGACCTGTTGCTAGACTTTCTTAACACCCAAGATGGTAAGCAGCCTTTCAAGGGTGACTGTAGAAATAACGAAGATGTCAATAACTGCCTTTGTCTTGTTGAGATAGAAGAAAGACAGCTGAAAGCACTTCTCAGCCTTCGTTTCTCACTTTCATATTCTGGGCCGTTAGGGTCATGTTCCACCGCAGCAACTTTCAGAGACTCGGGTAGCATGAAGTTGAAGGATGAACCTGCATGCACGAAAAAAGAAAACAATGAAGCATATCATACGAAATCCTTAATAAGATCGAAAAACATGAGATAACCAATCCCAAAATTCTGTTTTTAAATTTAACTTTTATCTCTGGTGTACGCAAAATGATTAACACACTCAAGAAGGTTCCAATCCTCTCTTCCGATATATTAACTCATACTAAGTAGGGTAATCATGGTAGCCCGGTTCGTTGGCTACCTAAACTTCCACCTTGTTGGTGGGGTTCCCCAGAAAAAAGCTCATACCAAGTATAAATAAGTACATGCAGTTGGCTTTTACACGACAAACACTTGTACAAGAACGGTCTTAAGGAGCATTGGGTGTATGCAACGTTCAAGCACCGGATTCATCTGAACCGGTACTTTCGATGTGCAACATAAATTTATATGTAAACATTTACTAAAGTTGCAACAACTAGCAGGTGTGAACCCTTTATTTTAAAAAGGGACAAAGGTGCAAATATACCCCTTAACTTTGCGATATAGAGCAGATATACCCTCGTTAAAAAAGTTGTGCATATATACCCCTATCATTACACAAATAGTGCAAATATACCCCTGTCATTACACAAATGATGCAAATATACCTTTTTCGCTGACGGGTTTAAAAAAAAAATTATTTAATTAAATAAAATGTCACGAAGCCTTAAAAAATAAGTCTACCTATTTTTTAGTAGACTTATTTTTTAAAATCACGTGGTAACTTTTTCTAGTGGGTCGGATCGAGTTCGTTTAAGAAAAATATCTCTGTGGCTTTAAAAAAAAGTCAACACATTTTTCTAAACGAAAACCAGACACAACACACCAGAAAAAAATACCACGTGACTTAAAAAAATAAGTCTACAGAAAAAAATTGGGTAGACTTTTTTAAAAGCCACGTGACATTTTTAATTAAAAAATAAGTTAAATGATTATTTTAAAATATTCCGTCAGCAAAAGATATATTTGCACCATTTGTGTAACGGCAAGGGTATATATGCACCATTTTTTTAACGAGGGATATATCTGCTCTATATCGCAAAGTTGAGGGGTATATTTGCATCTATTCCCTTTTAAAAAATACAACAGATTCAGTGCTAAGAACCTTAAAGATTGATCCACCTCTATTCAGGAGTATAGTGCCTAACTACACTCAGTGGATCATATCTTAAGTATTAATTATAGCTATTGCTAATTAAAGAGGTGAAGAGGATACCTAATTTTGCAAGTCGGTTTACCCACTTTGGAATCTTTTTTCCAGTCAGCTTGTAGCATAAATCGTTGCAGAAATGGTTGCAGTTCTTCACAATCAAGTGATATGTGTCACCATTATAGCTAGCAGCTTGACGTTCGATAAACTCTCTAACCTGACAGGGATCCAACTTTGTAACCCCAATGAATATCGATTTCCTAAACTTGAACCCTGGGCATTGCCGTGGTTCAACTTCAAATACGCCACTGCTTGGATAGTCATGAGCTCCAAATGCATATTCTACACCGTGAACTGTAAAGTCTAGGTCAATTAACTGAAAGTACAAAAAATATTAGGCGCCAAATATAACTAATTCAGGTTGCAGATCCACTCATATTTCTCCTTTTTCCAAGTCAGATTTCACAAATGGCTTACTACTACAATAACATACCCAGTGAAATCTCACAACGTGGTCTGGAAAGGGTAAAGTGTAGGCAGACTTTACTCCACCTTGGTAAAAAAAAGTAATTTCGTATATAAAGATATGGGTTTCCAGGTTTAGATCGAAATGGAATCCCCGAAAACCAGGGCTAGAGTATTAGACTTGTTCTTCTTCGATAGAGGCACAGTAACCGTAAGTGGATCACTCGGCCGATTGCTCTTACTCTTATCCTTCCTTCGCTGACACAGAAGAGAGAGAGCAAGAGCACTCCCCAGCCAAGGATTAGTGTCGGTTGTTTCCGGGAGACCCTCGGCTCAAGACAGAGCATAATCGCAAGCAAAGCAAAGCAATCAAAAGTAAGAGAAACTGTCAAATTCTAACAAGAAATTAAAACAGTATTGAACATGATGATAATAAAATCGAATACGCAATGATAGCGCATTCTAACAAAAGGAAGCAGTAGCTAACCCAACTAAATAAAATAAACAAAGTACACTAAAGAACACATAGCAGCAGAAATCAAACTACAGGGATAAGTGTGATAGGCTAATAAGGCCTACAGTAAGAACACTACAACTATCATTTTGTAAGCGCAAGTAAGACTACACTCGACTACCTACTACCCTAATTCGTGTCCTCCACAACCCCCTATCTAAAGTTATGTCCTCAGTAAGTTGCACCTGCGTCATATTCCGTCTAATCACCTCTCCCCAATACTTCTTTGGCCTACATCTACCCCTCCTGAACCCGTTTATTGTCAACCTCTCACACCTCCGCACTGGGGCATTTGTGTCTCTCTTCTTCACATGCCCGAACCATCTCAGTCTCGCTTCCCGCATCTTATCTTCCACCGAGGCTACTCTCACTTTGTTCCGGATATCATCATTTCTAATTCTATCTCTCCTTGTATGCCCACACATCCATCTCATCATCCTCATCTCCTCAACTTTCATCTTTTGTATGTGTGAAATCTTGACTGACCAACACTCCGCTCATACAATGTAGTCGGTCTAACCACCACCCTATAGAAGTTGTCTTTAAGTTTTTGTGGCACCTTTTTGTCACACAAGACTCCAGATGTGAGCCTCCATTGCATCCACCCTGCCCCAATACGATGTGTGACATCATTATCAATTTCTCTTTTCCCTTGGATAATAGACCCTAGGTACTTGAAGTTTCCTTTCTTTGGAATGACCAGACTACCAAGCCTCACCTTCACGCATGTCTCTGTGTTTCACAAATGGCTTACTAGTTCTCGTAAAACTACTATTAAGATGCAATGGTCAATGGTTAACACATCTTTGAAATTCCCCTATCGGAATTTTTGGTGTCCCACATAAGGCTTTCTCCAGGGGATTAGAACTAATATAGGAGTCAAAAATTAGATGCACAAAGCGGAAAACTAATATGTCTCTTTGCTATCTTCTAAATAAATGAACGACTTTGGAACTACAAATATGGGGAAACTATATTATATCTCTTACACAATCCATAACTTTCCAATCACCCAAATTCAAGACCATTGAAGGGGAGCCTTGAAGCAACGGTAAAGTTGTCTCTGTATGACCTATAAGTCACAAGTACGAGTCGTGCAAGCAGTCATTAATGCTTGCATTAGGGTAGGTTGTCTACATCCACACCCCTTGGGTGCAGCCCTGCTAATGCGGGATGATTTGTGCACCGAACTGCCCTTTTTTCTACATATTGGACCCAGGATACTATTTTTGGACTGAATGTCGTCAAAAGCTTCTCTTTAGTGGAAAAACTATCAATACCAATAAAATCTCATATCATGAAACACAAGAAAGTAACTGACATGGCCATACAAAGAAACATGCATTTAGACTGGTTAGGTATTCAACAACAATAAGATAGTTTCCAATGTATCCATGATTTGATTCAGAGGAATCTCTCTTGCCAGGAAAAGTATAAAGTCTTTCTGAAGTTCCTCTCTCGAACCAATACACCTTTAGGAGAATTTTGAGAGTTCTTTGGACTCGCAGAAGAACTTGTAGAAAATGTAACCAGGTACATCAAACATTTAGGGGAAACTAAGTGATTTATAAGTATAGCAGCAACACCATGGGAAATCTCAGAAAGCATCCTGAGATATATTGAGAGGAACCAGAATACATAATGACTCCTGGATTACATTTTAGGTTTAAACCAAAGGACTGAAAACAAACTTGACTTATGTTACACCAATACTAAATAAATGCATTTGTCTACTTTTGATCAAGTAAACCACATTTACAAGTTGGATTGAACATGGGTTTATCCAAGATATAAGTTTCATTTCTGAATCTGAACACAAGACTTTAAGCTAATTATCTCATTTTAGCTAAAACACAAGTCAAGACAGACAAAGTAATTCATCAGGTAATGAAACATACCGCTGTAGATCTGATCAAACAGAACTAGGAAAAGCAATATATAAAGCAAAAACCCCAAAAGAACTGTATCTACAAAAATAGGAGCAACATATCGACAGCAAGAATGGATATCGCAACGGTGAATTACAACACAAAGAGCAGTGAATAACAAAAAACAAGTAAAGATGGAAAATCTAAAAAGACTATACCTTCCACACCAGAATGAAAGATACCAAGGCCAGCCCAATATACATAGCCATTCATAGGAGTCAAGTCATACACATTGAGATAAACAGGTGTGTCACCAGGACCATATCGATCTGACTTTGCTTTGGGGAGCAAACAAAAGTGTGCTGCTGATTTGTTCTTCAAGGGGAGAGACGAAATTGATTTCCATCCTTTCTTTGGTTTTGAGGTCATTTTCCTTTCACTACTGAAATTAAGGTTCACTCAAGGCCCACTGGCCTCTTGCTCTCTGCATGAACCAAAAAGCATAAGGAATCTTAAGGAACTTTATGAACTCAGAAAATCAAAGAAAGAAATAAAAGAAAGAGGAAATCAAGTAAAGAAAGAACAGAGAATGAGACGAGGAGAAATTGAAACCATAGAAAGATCAATAATCTGGCTGTTTGATCACAACATTTCAAAAAGATTGGTGACATGCTTTATCTCTGCAACTAACAGAGCATATCATTTGCTTCATTATTTGAAGCATTAAACATCATGTTATCACTAAAACAAGCTGAAACATTACTTTTGTCACCTCATAAAACTCATACTGCTTACTTCAGATTTCACGAGTTATAGTTCTCATTCAACAACATGCCATAATCGGTTGTGTACTAAGCTATATCACGTGCCTTAGCACAGGTAGCCAGGAAACAAAATTTTAGATTATTCATGTAAAGTTTTGGCCTTACACTGACATTGTGCTGCCCTGTAATTTCTTTCCTGATCTAAACAACTTTGAGTACAATTTCTTTCTCTATCCAACTTCACTCTAGATCATGAACACCATCACATGCAACGTAGCACATATCACTTATTGTTCAACTGCATTTTTGACTTGCTGAGAACAGGTATCATGCAACAGGGAAACTATATTCCCTTTTTGCAAGTACAAAATGGTTCTTTAGATAACAACGTACTTCACTTATCAAGTTAGCTGCTCTATGATACCTCACTTGACCCTTCGAGGATATACAATAGTAATCTACTTTTGCAGCTTTCCTGGTGAATAGACGCTACTCTAACTTCTTAACTTTGAAGTGTTCAATGATAGATTGTGTGCTCAACAGAAGGGGGTAAATGTCAGTAATCAATGCGGTAAGGAAATTTCCTAGAAATAATATTAAGAATGAATCTACAAAAGCGAGAAAGAGGAAGAGAGGGACAAAAAAAAATAGGATACCTATGTCTGTCAGCTTCAAAGAGAAGTCCACTATATGTATGAGTGGGAAACCACTAATGTGTACTATCATCTGTAGCGTGCATCCACTAATAGCTATTTTTACATCAAAAAAGTCAAAGTTCAATCAAGGGAGAAATACCATATATGTTCATCGGCCAATTTGCTAATTTAGACACAAACAAATATGCACAATCTAATTGTCTGGCAGTTACAAGTATGAAGAGATATGCATAAGAAAACACTTTTTGTTCGTTTACTATAATCTTTCCCGGACCACGCGCATAGCGGGAGCTTAGTGCACCGGGCTGCCCTTTTTACTATAACTGCTGTCACTTGAACATAAAAAAAATTCAGATAAACTATAACTACCTTGAAACATAACGACAAATTCAACTCAATTGAGAAAAGGAAGCTGAGTTGACTCTTATTTAGACCTAACCATCTGGCTAATTGTTTCAACAGCAAATTTGTGAAGTTCCTCATTATCATTTCTCATTAATGTACATGTGTAGGATATATAGAACTTTTACAAGAAACCTTTTGCTCACATTTCTTCTTACATAGCGAACAAATCCTGGTTCAACTGATAAAACATAGATGCAGAAAATCAACTGATAAAACATAGATGCAGAAAACAAACCAAATTGCCATGAGAAGATGACAAATGAAAAAATGGAGGGAAAAACAAATGGTCATTTGGAAAGGACTTCAAAGACTAAATTGACCGTCTTTGTACCTCTTGAAGAGAAAATATGGTAAATAACATCTTTACCTACTTATTTCAACAACAAAAAAGTAATAATGTCCTTACGTGGCAACACAAAAAAGAAGGGTGGAGGGTTCAAAGTCCAAGTCAAAAGCAAGGAAAGTAAGCAGATTGAATCAAATGGCACTCATTATGCAATTGTCAACAATTATACAAACAACATAATTCTGTTTTGCTCCAGATGTTCCAGGCAGAATCAATTAGAACTACTTCAACATCTATACAAACACACACACAATTCTATTCTGCTTCAGATGTGCTAGGCAAAATCTGGGCTGACTACTAATTCAACCAAACCAACTGCTAATAAAATTTTCCTAAAACAAAAATTCATTGCCTTGAAATCATGAGCTAAATATTGTACTTCAAAATTCATTAGATCCATACTCGTATGTGTGTATTGCTATGTGTTGCTTCTTTGTTTTGTATAGTAATATCTTGCTGCCTTATTTTCCTTGAATTCTTGCATTGATTACGTTTCTTTTGAGCCGAGGGTCTATCAAAAATAGTCTATCTACCCCACAAAGATAGAGGGGTAAGGTATGCATACACTCTATCCTCCCCATGACCTACTTGTGGGATTACAGTATAATACTGGGTATGTTGTTGTAGAACAAATATTCGTTACTCCAAACTTTAATCCAAACCCCATGTCTTGAAATGCTATTTTCCCCACAAATAAGGAAACCACCAAAAAATTCTCATGAGACACACAATTTGCATATTTATGGAAACCCAATGAAATAAAAAGGAAAGAAATAATTCCAACTTGTAAAAATAGCAGCTTTACATCAGATCTTGCTGCTAGTTTTACAAATACAAATAATTTATGAACAACAACAAACTTTAGCCAAGAATTAGGTGAAAAAGATCCAAATTTTAAATCACAACAAATGTAAAACAAAATAAAATAAAGCTTTTCAAGAACCACCAACTAAATTTATCAAGAAGAAGGAAAAACTTACATATTGTCATTAGAAAAGATTTCAAAGGCAGCATTTTTTTAGCTTTCCCTAAGCATGTATGTATGTATGTATGTATACAAACAAGACAGATCACCCTGGAAATGAGGCTAATTGTGTCCCTGTCTAACTGTTATTATTAACACATACTACCCAGTAAATTAAACTACAAGAAAATGTTGTTTGAGCAACAAGTGAGAGTATAATTTTTGCTCACTATCTTAACAAGTAGTAAAAATTTGAGAGACCCAAAAAAGAAAAAGAAAAAAAAAGGGAATTTGAAGAGACCCCAAGATTTTCAGAAGCTAAGCAGAAACTGACAGAAGAGTCTCTCTCTCTCTGCCTCTCTTTTTTCTTTCTGTTTTCTTAAAATGAGTTTGATGGATGAAGGAAAATGTTTTACGTTAAAAAAAACACTGTTAAGAATATTTTTTAGGGTAAGTTACACATTTGATAAAAAATAATTAAATTCGTTAGTTAAATATATAAAAACAATATACACTATTATATCTTATTAAAAGTATATATTATTATTATGTATTAATACATAAAAGATATATTCTACTGTTTATTATTTTGGTTGACAACTATTTATGTCAATTTCTTTATTTTTTTACTGTTTGAAACTTTTGGATATAAAATATGAGTTCTATTTTATGTGGCAGATTTTCAAACTATATAGAATCTTTGACTTTATTAAATAATTTGAAAAATATATTATTAATAGTAGTAATAGTTAAAAAATTAAACTATTTAGAATTTTTTAAACTCTCCATCTTGTCGAAACAAAAGATGTGGTATTAGTTGGAAAATATTTTTAAAAAAATGGTAGGCTATTTAATTTTTATTCTTCAAACTAATATATATATATTTATTCAGTTAATCGCTGAAATCTACGTGCAATAAGGCTTATGTTGACCTTTGGAGGGAAAATCGATAAGGAAAAACTATTTTCATTAGGTCAATTTCTCACTCAGCCCTATCTATCTTATGCATTCTTATCGTTCGAGCTTCGTATTTAAAAAAAATGGTGAAGTCTATGTTAAATTTCATATCAACCTCAAAGTTTCTGATGAAAACAAAATTATAAGATTTGAAAGATACACCTAAAAAATGTTAAAATTGTATCGATCTTTAGGTAAAAAATTGTATATCATCGCTATGATGATAGATTCACTAAATAGCTTCATTATTGAATATTGTAGGCCTTCCGGGCTGCCTCTTTACTTTAATAGGTGATTCAATATTGAAGTCAAGAAAATGTATTAGATCAACCAATCAAAGGACTTTTAAGTATATTAAGATCAAAAGAAGATATTCACAAGATTTTTCCTTTTCGACTTAAGAGCATAGTTGCTTCTTATATTCCACCATTAATTTTCTATGGTGAACATGACATTGTTGCATGGTTCGGGGCACTAAATTAGAATGAGAGTTTTACACCATAACACTGCATGCAAGATTTACAAATTGGTTACAAGTCATGAGATCTGATGATCTGAAGGTAAACTTTAGACACAAGCTAGTTTTTGGGGTTGAGTTAGGCCCAAGATCCACTCTTTACAAAGAGTGTGAACATCGCATTATACCTCTTCAAACCACAAGAAATAATTGTCCATTATACGATTCATCACTTCACTTATTTTGTTCTTGATATGATCTTTTATTTTCTAGGTGTGGGCGAGATATTGAAAAATCATCTTAGCCTTTCAGCTTGACTGATGATACATATAAGAAGTATGCAATAAATTAACTTCACCTCTGAGAACCAACCCAATCTTGTGAAAGGCTAGGACTTTGTGGGGTTGAGGACATGTATGAAGAGGAGACATGCGCTCTTTAAGTTGATCATCCTACCGATTAATAAATTGTTAAGAGTTTCATATCGGATATGGAAGGAAACATGGATTCCTTATATGGATTTGGATAATCCTCACCCTATAAGTTAGCTTTTAAAGTTGAGTTAGGCACATGATCCATTCTTTACATAAACGATGAAGGGAGAAGGCAAACGAGAACGGACTGAAATTCGAACCGCTTGATTGAAGTCCATTCATTAAGGTTGGGTACGGAGAACTGTTTTTTTCGCTCTCTCGCTCTAAAAAAATAAGAAAAAAAAACATGTAAATTATGATATATCTTGTCCTTTATAGACTCACAACCTCCGAACCTTCCTTCTAATCGATTCAGAGAAAATGAATAATAATAGTATCACATAAAGTTGAATATATATTAAGAATTAGAGTTTGAAAATAATAAATAGATGATATTATTTTAGTATTCAAAGTTGACAATAAGTTTTAATGAAACAATTACTCATTCTTTTGATTGGAAATGACTTTCATTCGAAAAATAATATTTTTAGAGAATATATTTGCTACAATTTAACATTTAAACATTATATAATTTTGAGAAATACCTCAAATAGCTCAGAGAATGAAGTCTTGTTTTTTTTTACTTATTGTTTTCCTGTTGGATTTTTACTGCACTTGGAATAAAGTTAAATCAGACAAAGCAAAGTTACAATTGAGTAAAGGACAAGCTACGTTGAAGCCATTGAAATGACAAGTGCAAAATAAACAAATTGTTCATTTTACATTTTTTCTATTCAATTTTTATTTCATAGTGTATATCAATTTCATTCAGTGGAGTTTATGTTTCTTTTTGGAAAGAAACTTGTTAAAATCAGAAGTTTTTTTCTTCCTTCACGGACTGAAGCTAATGCTACTGGTCGATACGAAGCTGATGTTACTAGTTGGTGTTGAGAATATGATCTGTGTATAAATCTGTATAAGTGGATGATATGTGTATATGTGCTAACATCTTTCTTCTTTTCTAATCCTATATAAATGATATATATATATATATATATATATATATATATATATATATATATATATATATATATATATACGTATATGTTGTGTTTATATGTCATTACAGGTTGAGGGGAGCATTTGTGTGAATTTGTCATTGTTAGGTCACTTATGCTTAGTGTTGATAATCTCAGCACCGCCATTAATGAAGTGTTCAAGCCTGCTCCTGTTTTACAGAGAAGACAACTAGATCTAGGTTTCATCAGTGAACATGCAGCAACCACATGGAGAAGAGAGAACAGAGTCAACGTAATACGGAAGAAGAAATAAACTCTGTGTATTTACTTTGAAGAAGAAAGCAATCGAGAAGATGAAGTACAGAGAGGGTTTGTACATAGAGCAGATCGCCTCTTTTTCTTTTTTCCTTCTTCTGACCTAGAAGAGTGTAACCTTTCCTATTTATCCTAAGGCTTCTAGCCTAAGGATCTCGACTGGGCTGAGGTTATGGGCTGGCCTCTTAATATGGGTTGGCCCCTTAATACAATTAATATTACAAGACATATTACAAAATTGGCCCACTAACATTAATTAAGCATATTACAAAATTGGGTCAATTCTTTAACAGCCTCCCTCAAGCTGGGTGCTCGAAAATATCCAGCAACCCAAGCTTGGAACAGAGATGAAAATGTTGTAATCTGGTAAGCCCTTTTGTAAGTATGTCTGCTGGTTGTTCTGCAGTGTTGATATATTCTGTCTCCACCATTCCTTTTCGAATCTTCTCCCTAATGAAATGAAGATCTATCTCAATGTGTTTAGTCCTTTCATGGAACACAGGATTTGCTGCCATTTGTATGGCTGATCTACTGTCTGTGTACACAGTTACTGGCTGTTTGATGTCAACACCAATGTCCTTGAAGCAGTTTCCAATGACCAAGTGATTTCAGCAATAGTGCTGGCTAGACTTCTATATTCTGCTTCAGCGGAGCTTCTTGAGACTGTGCTTTGCTTCTTAGATTTCCAGGATATGAGAGAATCTCCAAATTTGACTAAATAACCTGTAATAGATTTTCTTGTATGTGGACATGAAGCCCAATCTGCATCACAATAACTAGTTAATGTTTCTTGTCTATTACTAGATAACAGCACTCCTTGTCCTGGCTTACCTTTTACATACCTCACAGTTTTGATTGCAGCATCAACATGTGATTTCTTTGGGTTTTGTAGGAACTGACTAAGTGTTTGTACACTATAGGCAATATCTGGTCTAGTAAGAGTAAGGTATAACAACTTACCAATTATTCTTTGATATGAACTGATATCACCTACTAGCTCATCACCAGTAACTGTTTTCCCTTTATCTGGAAACTGCTTTACCTTGTACTCATCATATTCTTTAGTAGTAAGTTTTATATTAGAGTCAGTTGGAGTATTAATAGGTTTGGCAGCAGCTAATCCTAGTTCAGAAATGAGTTCTAAGGCATACTTTCTTTGATGCATAATGATCCCCTTGCTGGATCTAGCAAATTATATTCCTAGGAAATACCTCAACTCTCCCAGATCATTCATTTTAAAAACATTATGCAATGACTGCTTAGTCTCCTTTATGAGCCTTATATTGTCCCCGGTGACTAACATGTCATCCACATAAATAAGTATAACTATTATACCTTGATTAGTCTGTTTTAGAAACAAAGAGTGATCAAACTCAGACTGCCTAAACTGCATCTGAACTAATGCCTCTGTAAGCTTAAAGTTCCACTGTCTTGGTGCTTGCTTGAGCCCATACAAGGACTTAGTTAATTTACACACTAGTTTACTGCCCTCTTTACTACTGAAACCTTGTGGAAGAGTCATATAGATTTCATCAAATAAATCCCCTTGAAGGAAGGCATTATACACATCCATTTGATGAATATGTCATCCCCTAGAGGCAGCAATAGATAGAATAGTTCTTATAGTGACCATCTTTACAACAGGAGAGAAGGTTTCTTGATAATCTATTCCTTCTTGTTGACTATATCCTTTAGCAACTAGTCTAGATTTCAGTCTTTCTACTTCTCCAGTGTCTTTATATTTGATCCTGTAGATCCACTTACAGCCTATTGATTGTTTTCCTTCTGGTAGAGTAACTATTTCCCAAGTGTGATTTTCTTGTAAGGCATCTATTTCAGCTTTCATGGCATCTACCCACCTAGGATCTTTTGAGGCTTCCATGTAACCTTTGGGTTCTGTTAGTTCTGAAAAAGAGCTTAAAAAGGCTTGATATGTAGGTTTTATGTTATCATAAGATATGTAGTTAGCAATAGGATAAAGAACATTGTTGGCATTTGTTGTAATAAAGTCTTTAAGCCATATGGGGGGTTGTTTGAGTCTGTTAGATCTCCTACTAATTTCTCTGTCACCTGGTTCTATGACAGGATTACTACAAGATTGTATATTATCAGGATCTCCATCTTCTAAATTATTCTCATTGTGATTACTGTCCTCAATAGATTCCATATTAGTGATATCTGCACCTCCCTTTTCTGATTTATCAGTACTATTCTGTGAGGTTACTTGGGGTATAGGTTGATCATCATTATTACCCATCAAATTATGGAAGATAGGAACCTCAGACACATTTTCTTTAAAAGGGTAAACAGTTTCTCTAAATTTAACATCTCTACTAACCATGAGGGTCTTAGCGTGCAGATCATAAAGAATGTATCCCTTTTGTGTTTCAGAGTATCCCATCAGAACATATTTTTTAACCTTAGACTGAAGCTTATCAGTGACAGTTAGATCATTAGCAAAGCATAGGCAATCAATAGTTCTTATATGACTTAAGGATGGTTTCTTGTGATAAAGACACTCAAAAGGTGTAGAGTGAGTAATAGAGGAGGGTAGTCTATTGATCAAGTATACTGCAGCCTGTACACACAAGCCCCAAAATCTTAGAGGAATATTAGCTTGCATTCTTATAGCCCTGGTAATTTCTAATATATGTCTGTGTTTTCTCTCAGCAATCCCATTCTGCTGTGGTGTATATACACAACTTCTTTGATGGATAATTCCTAAGTTCTGAAAGAGGGTGGTGCAGAAATCATTAACAAACTCTGTCCCATTATCAGTTCTAATTATCTTTACTATTTGATTAAATTGTGTTGATATGTACTTAAGAAACTGATTGATTACCACACATACTTCAGATTTAAGTCTAAGTAGGTATATCCAAGTCATTCTAGTGTAATCATCTACAATAGTGAGAAAAAATCTCTTCCCATTATGTGTTTCAACCTTGTATGGACCCCATACATCCATGTGAACAATATCAAAAGCTTTATTACTGTAAGTAGTACTATTGGGAAAAGGTAGTCTACACTGTTTTGCACAAGGGCACACATTGCATGTCTTTATTGCCTCAGCTATCTCATCATTATTAGCACTTATCAGTTTACTAAGTACCTTACTAGAAGTGTGGCCCAGTCTTCTATGCCACAGATTAATATCTTCTTCTGCCACTGTTTTCTTCTGCTTAGCTTGTGCATGTAGAACTGTTTTCCTTGAGTCCTGTATATCACTAGCATGACTAACTAACATATAGAGTCCATCCTGGAGCCTACCAATCTCCTTCACCTTCCCACTGTAGAGATCCTGAAATAGACAAAAATCAGGATAGAAGATAGCTGAACAGTTCAGCTCTCTTGTTAGTTGAGAGACAGACAGTAAATTATATTTGAATTGAGGTAGAAAGAAGACATTTTCAAGTGTACTCCTATTAGAGAGAGTACTGATACCAGTGTGAGTAACTTGGGCTGATTGGCCATTTGGTAAGAAGACCTTTTTTGGTATGACTGAATCACTTCTTTCAGTAATTTTATCTAACATGTTTAGATCATATACCATATGATTTGTAGCACCTGTATCTATTATCCACTTTTTCATTATATTAAAGACATGTAAGGCTTTGAGTTCTGATATACCTGCTAAATTTGCAGATGATTGAATACCTTGAGTGTCCTGAGATGCTCCTTTCTGTAACTGGTTATTGTTCAACATCTTTATTATCTGCTCATACTGATTCTGAGAAAATGTTGGTGCTCCTTCAACTTGCCAATTGGTTTTAGTTTCTTCAGAGGAGGGCTCTGGACCTCTGTTGTGAGCATTGTGAGCAGCATATTCCTTTCTTTTTGATTTAAAACCAGGAGGGTATCCAACTAGTCTGTAGCAGAATTCATTTGTGTGACCTCTCATCTTGCATTCTTCACAGACTAGATTGGAATTCCTTCTTGATCTTTGGTTTCCTGCTGTTCCATTTTTAGAGTACATAGCAGTAAAAGGACCAGCACCAAGAAGGCCTGCAGACTTAGCACTAATCCCTTTCTGATTTTCATCACTTACTATCATGGAGTAAGCTTTATTGACTGTTGGAAGATGTGACATGAGCAGAATTTGACTTCTAGCCTGCATGTAACTTTCATTCAGACCCATGAGAAATTGGTAAAGCTTTTGTCTCTGCAGAAAGTCTGTAAATTCTCTGGATGTAGGACATGCACAATTTGGTGGTGGCACAATGGCTTGGAATTCCACCCACAAATTCTTTAGTTTAGTGTAATATTCTGCAATACTAGCATTGCCTTGTGATAAGGTAGCAATTTCTCTATGTAGATCGTAAGTTCTTGATTCGTCCACTTTGTCAAATCTTTCCTTTAGATCTTCCCATACCTCATATGATGTTTCTGCATATAGAACCCCACACAGCAAGCTACTAGAAACAGCATTCATTAGCCACGCATATTTCATCGTTAACTCTATCCCACTGATCCCACCATTCTATCCCAAATTGATTCTTTGTACAATTTCCATTCACAAACCCTAATTTGTTCCTTCCTAACAGAGCAATTTTCATAGACTTGCTCCAAACAGTGTAGTTTTCAGAGCCCACTATTTGGAAGGATATTAAAGAGACGACACTCACATCTGAGGCTTGCAAGAACAGAGGATGGTTATGATCAAATACAGTGGTGGGTGAGGTGATAGAAGTGGTTTCTCTAGGTATAAGAGGCATGGAGGTTTTAGAGGATTGGGGAAGATCTGTAGTAGAACCAGGTGTTTATTTGAGTAAACTACTTTCGATGGGTGGATCTGTTCCCATTTTATTTGATAAAGACCAACAATCAGAAAAAAATAAGAGTGACAATCTTTATCAAGATCTCAACAGATCTTTATCCAGATCTAAACAGGTTCTTTGGGAATATACAGTATCAACAGATCTTTATCAAGATCTAAACACATTTCTTGGGAATATACAATATTAACAGACTCGACTTCACAGAAGTAGAAATATCAGTTTTGAGTAGAAATATCAGTTTTCGAGATCTAAAAAAAATGATGGTTTACCCAGATCTTGTACAGCTTCATGCAACATCTGAAGTCGGTGACTGGCTCTGATACCATGTTGATAATCTCAGCACCGCCATTAATGAAGTGTTCAAGCCTGCTCCTGTTTTACAGAGAAGACAACTAGATCTAGGTTTCATCAGTGAACATGCAGCAACCACATGGAGAAGAGAGAACAGAGTCGACGTAATACGAAAGAAGAAATAAACTCTGTGTATTTACTTTGAAGAAGAAAGCAATCGAGAAGATGAAGTACATAGAGGGTTTGTACAGAGAGCAGATCGCCTCTTTTTCTTTTTTCCTTCTTCTGACCTAGAAGAGTGTAACCTTTCCTATTTATCCTAAGGCTTCTAGCCTAAGGATCTCGACTGGGCTGAGGATATGGGCTGGCCTCTTAATATGGGCTGGCCCCTTAATACAATTAATATTACAAGACATATTACAAAATTGGCCCACTAACATTAATTAGACATATTACAAAATTGGGTCAATTCTTTAACACTTAGTTGGTTAAGTTTTGTGAAGAAAGACAAAAAGGGGGAGAATATTAATGTTAGGATTGGTATCATGACATTTTTCCTAACATATCGTTTTCCAGAAAATGTCAGAACAAATGTCTTGACATTTGGGCTGACATTCTGGTAACAGTTTTGCCTATCTTCATGGACTGTTTTTCAGAAAACTGTGACCTTATTTAACACATGGCAAATTGACTTAGCAAGGAGTCTTCAAGTAGATCAGGATCGATAAAGACTAAGTCCAAGAAGTTGCATAACTTGATGAGCAAGACGTGGAAGAAACAGTCCACACTGTTGGAGATTTTGCAGCCTCAAGCTACTGCTCACGTGCTCCACATTCTGCTCAACCTACACAAATGATCGATGAGTCTTTTAAGGGAACTCTCTACTATAAATAGAGAGGTCACTTCAAGGGTTCGATATCCAGAATCAAAATGTAAAAATACCAAGAGAGCTCTCGGAATTTCTTCTCAGAAATCTGGATCACAAAATATTGTCTGAGTTCGTGACGACATTCTGCATGACATTTCAGTCGTTATTTCAAATTCTAGATTAACTTTGTATGGAGCGATTGTAATGAGATGTTTGTCACTTCTATTTAGATAGATTTTTCAGGCATAAGTCATCTGCGACTTAACCTTTTTATTCCTTTTGTATCATCTTGTAAATCTTGTAAAGTAATGAATATATCAATTGTATATACATATATATACCCTTACTCAAATGAGAGAAATCGTCAAAAACCAGTACCATAACCGATTGTTCCAAACATTAACCTACCATAAACAAAACTCAATTCGAAATCACCAAAATCGCCTTAAAAGAACGATAACAAAGTTGCCTAAAGCAGCACCCTAAATCGTGTTACCAGACTGTCATAATTGGAACCCAAAGCTGAGACTATATAAAGGGGTCAAATTTACACAATCAGGGGCATCTAGAAACATAGCAAGAAAAACGGGGATTCAAATATAGCAAAACATTAGGAATAGCATCGAAGATTACAGCTAGCAACTCAACCGCATCGCCATACACCCCGAGTGAATCGATGACTTGATACGCTGCCTCGGTTCGCTGTCCGGAGAAGGTAAATCCAAATCCCTCTAGATTCTGTTACATCTCTTTATGCCTGTGTGTTTTCTTGTTAGTACAATGATATGTTCGTCTTGATTAAATGTAGGTTTTGTTTGGACTAGATGAAGATATGTTTACTTTGCTCAGTAGTTGAAGTTCTAATCAGTTGACAGTGACAAATACTTGTTTACTGGACCATATGCATGTCGGGGATATTTCTTACTGGGAATACTGTCACGCCCCGACTTTCCTAAGTCTTTACTTAGGGCGTGATGGCACCTGGACAATTATTTTCCACCAGGAGCACCATTTAATTCTCTTTATTTAGAAATTTAAACTTATATTCAAATACGGAGCTATTAATAAAAATAACAATAAAGAAATTTGTTTATGACTTTATTGAAAATATAACACGAGCCCATGCTCGTGCAAATATTGTTTCTACATAGACATACTGACAAATATTATTCTAAGTTGGAAGGGAGACCATTCCACACGGGCATTTCCCGAGACACTGGAACTGACATTCTGAACCTGACGAGTACCAAGCCCGAAGCAATGGACTTGGTATGACAAGAGGTCATGGACGATCGCTAGCCTTGGCGTGGAGCCTTTCTCTATCACGCTTTCTGAAACATGTTAAATAAAGAGTCACTACCATCTCAATGGTGAGAACCTTACCCTGCAATTCAAAGTAACACCACAATATTCCAAGTGCAATCACATTATAACGTAATAAGCATATTGCAAAAACATATCAGGTTACAACATTTTTAAATATGCAACAACTCCTCATAGGAAATTCTCGGTTTAACTAACACTTCATTTTATCTCGTATTATACGTTAAGACATTCCCTTGCATTTCCACATGTTTATTACATTTATATATTTGTGAACGCGTATTCACTTTTCATATTTATATATAGGTGAACATGTATTCATCTTTCATTTTTGTTGCGGCGTGCAACCCGATCCATTATGTTTACGTATTTGTGAACGTGTATTCACTTTACGTTTTGTTGCGGCGTGCAACCCGATCCATTATATTTACGTATTTGTGAACGCGTATTCACTTTACGTTTTGTTGCGGCGTGCAACCCGATCCATTATGTTTACGTATTTGTGAACGCGTATTCACTTTACGTTTTGTTGCGGCGTGCAACCCGATCCATTATATTTACGTATTTGTGAACATATATTCACTTTACGTTTTGTTGTGGCGTGCAACCCGATCCATTATGTTTACGTATTTGTGAACGCGTATTCACTTTACGTTTTGTTGCGGCGTGCAACCCGATCCATTATATATTTATATATTTATGTGAACACGTATTCACTTTTCATATTTTTCAGAAGATCAAATAAATACTATTCTCTTTTCTAACATTCTGTCATTCATACTTGTAACGATTATAACTTTTTAACCATAACTCCAACTAAGGTGTTTCTCAAGCGGAAACTAAGGTAAGACGGGGATCTTTCACTGTACCAAATTTCATTTAAAAATACTTTGGGTAACTAACACAAATTTATCCTCAAAACAGCCACATGAAATTTGTTTCGGCAGAATTTTTATTAAACAGCACCCAATCTTATAATAGTCATAACTCCTAATCTGTAAACCCGTTCAATCCCCATAAATTCTCAAAACGACGAGAACAGAGAGCTACACGTCTCCATGTGAACCATTCTTTCATATTCTGTACCATTTGGTACAGTTTTACACTTTTATTCGCTGCCCTTCCAGGATATCGATAGATCCGAGGCAGAAACTTTAAGCAGCAATAACTCTCAATCCGTAAGTCGGATAGACCCCCGTAAGGTCTCAAACTGTCCACAACAAAGATATCTAGAACTTTCATTTAGCAACAATTTTCATATTCCCCACAGATTAGTACAGTTTTATGTTTCAACGTCCTGCCCTTCTGGATTCCGACGAATCCGAGGCAGCAACTTCAAACTACAATAACTCTCAACTCATAAGTCCGTTTTAATAAATCTTTATATATATCTGTCCGTAACAGAGAGATTTACAACCATGTAAATTTTCATATAATTCTAATAAGTAAAACTCAATAAAAACAGTCCGTAATTATGCCTTTCCGAATTTCGACCAAATCTAAGGCAGGAACTTTGAACTATGATAACTTTCAAACCGTATGTCCATTTTACCTCATTTTTGGTTCTATATGATTATATTAGAGAGGTGTACAAATCTTCCGAATTTCATCAAATTCTAACAATTATAACTCAGTGAGAACAGTTCGTAAGGTTCATGACACAACTAGTTATCTAAACCATCAAAAGTTCAATATTTCTTTTCAACACTCAATTCTTATTCCAACATGTATTGAACTAAAAATAAAGGATGTTACCAAGAATTTCTGAGTGAGAAAACTCACCTTGTAAGTGTGAAAA
The DNA here is from genome assembly GCA_029844215.1 of Przewalskia tangutica. Lineage (NCBI taxonomy): Eukaryota > Viridiplantae > Streptophyta > Magnoliopsida > Solanales > Solanaceae > Przewalskia > Przewalskia tangutica. The sequence goes on from CM056726.1 coordinate 12,964,413, forward strand.
AGATTGTGGTTCGGTTGCTACAAGTGGTCTTTGCTCCTTAGTGTTCCCTAATTTTCTTGTTCTCCTTCCTCCCTTGATATTTTCTTGATTTTTTTCCTTCTTGTTCACTTGTTTTTTTCTGATTTTCTAACCTTTATGTTATGTCCTTTGTTTGTGTGTAAATACAATGTATAAATGAAGGAGTTTTCTATAACTTATGGGAGGTGAAAAACCAAAAGTTTGATGGGAAATCAAACGGGGGGCACGGGGGATGGGGCACGGGTGGGACGTGCACTTTGCTGCACTTTGATGCATGCATTTTTTTTTTTCTTTTCTTTTCTTTTGTTGTTTTTTTTGTTTTCTTATTTTCATTTTATCTATCTATTTATCCAACTTTAACACTAACTCTATCCCATGCAATTTATTCTTTGTTTTCTTATATATATATATATTTTTATTAACCCAACCACAACTATATATTTTTTTTTTTTCCGGATTTCACATTCTCTCCTCCTTAAGCAACATTCGTCCTCGAATGTGAATAAGGTCGTAACATAATCACATGGACACAATAATAACATAATCACATAGACACAATCATGTTGGTTGTGATTGTAACAAATTGGGGCTTCACATTCTCCTTCCTTAAGAAGCATTCGTCCTCGAATGAGAGTAAGGTTGTAACACATGCATAAAGACACGCAAATGACACACATATGAAGTACTATGTAATGCATTTTTTTTTATTACCTTAGTCAAATAGGAACGGATATTTGACTTTCATCGCCTCCTCCGCTTCCCAGGTGGCTTCCTCGGTGGAGTGGTTCCTCCATAGGACCTTCACGGAAGCAATATCTTTATTCCTAAGGCGCTTAACCTTCCTATCAAGTATTTCCACCTAACTTCTTCATATCAAGCTCCTCATTAAGAATTATCTCCCGGGAAGGATGGCGTGACTTGGATCGTGCAAGTATTTTCGTAACATTGACATGAAATAGCGGATGCATTGCTTCCAGCTCTTGTGGAAGTGCTAATTCGTAAGCCACATTCCCCACTCTTCGCAAGATCTCATATGGCCCAATAAACCTTGGGCTCAATTTTCCTTTCTTACCAAAACGCATAACTCCCTTCATTGGGGACACTTTTAAAAATACTTTCTCCCACTCTTGAAATTCAAGGACTCTTTTCCGATGATCCGCATAGGACTTATGACGACTATGAGCTGTTTTGATCCTCTCCCGAATCATCTGTACCTTACCATTTGTTTCCTGAATGACTTCAGGTCCGAACAGTTGCGTCTCACCCACCTCGAACCATCCAAGTGGAGACCTACATTTTCGTTCATATAATGCTTCAAACGGGGCCATTTGTATGCTAGAGTGAAAACTATTGTTGTAGGCGAACTCAATTAGACATAGATGGTCCAACCAGCTTCCCTGAAAATCTAACACACAAGATCGCAACATGTCCCTCGTGTTTGAATTGTTCGCTCGACTTGCCCATCTGTTTGCGGGTGGAAAGCGTGCTTAACTTAACTTTTGTCCGAGACCTGCTGAAACTTTGCCAAAAGTGTGAGGTGAACGGGAACCCCTATCTGAAATAATTTGTAAAGGAATCCAGTGTAACCGCACAATCTCCTTCAAATAAATGCGCGTCTTGTGGTGCGCGATCGTAGTCTTGGCCGGTAAGAAATGGTGACTTTGTAAGCCGTCAACAATCACCCAAATAGAATCGCATACTTCTCGAGTTTTCGGTAGACGATTCTAAATCCATATGAATCGCCTCCCATTTCCACGGGGACTCCGATGTCTGAAGTAATCCGCGAGTTTTGATGTTCGCTTTCACTGGCGACATACAAGACACTCCCGACAAACTCCAACGCGTCTTTCTTCATCCCGTCCACCGCATTTGCCTTGAGGTCCTGATACATTTTTGTTGACCCTGGATGAATGGAATATCTTGTGTTGTGACCCTCCTCTAAGATCTTCCTCCTTAGATCCTTTACCTTAGGAACACATAACCTACCCTTAAACCGAAGGGTTCCGTCATTATCTCCCAATGTAAATCGTGCGTTGTCCCTGTTGGATTCTCTCCCGAAATCCAACAAACTCCGTATCCTCAAACTGACTTTCTTTTATTTCTGAAGCTAAGGCAGACTGCGAGGTATCATGTACCACCACCCTACCTTCACCCATCTCAGTTAAGCTAACCCCGAGGTTTCCCAATCTTTGTACCTCCCGAACGATACCCCTCTTTTGTATTGCCAAATGGGCCAAGCTGCCCATTGATCTCCTACTGAGTGCGTCAGCCACCACGTTGGCTTTCCCAGGATGGTAAAGAATACTAAGGTCATAATCCTTAATGTTATACCCCGTAGTTCTGACCCTACGTATGGAAACGTACGAAAGTATGTAAGACTTAAAATTTCCGAAGGACAGGTTGACGGGTCGTTCCGGACGGTTTTTAGTCAACTTTGAGGAGGGTTATGACCCGATTCGTTGAGAGTTACTAAGTATTTTAAAGGCCTAGGACGTAGTTCGTTGAGTCTTGATTCCAACGCAACCAACCGCTAAATCGATAGGCGTCGGAGTAGAAAGTTATGAGAGTTACAAGTTCGGCGTAAATGCGTTCGAGCAAAGCGGCGAGCGCGGCTCGTATCACGGGCATGGCGCTAAAGTCTTGAGAGGTCGCAGATTGCAGCCGCGCGGCATGATGCAGCGCGCGAAAGTTGAGAGCTGCGGAGGTTTAGCCATGGCCGTGTGGCGCGAGGCGGGAATTTGGGCGGCAAAACTTAGAAAATCGCATTTTGTTTAAAAGAGACCATGGGAGGGTGACAAGTGTCCCCCCCCATCTGATTTTCTGCTACATGCAATATATTGACCAAGACTTGGTCATTCTTCCCATCTTTCATCTTCACACTCTCTCTCCTCTCTAAAATCGCTCCTTCTCTCTAAGAAAACCCAAGAAAAATCTGAAAGTTAAGAGCAAGAAAAGGAAGCTTGTGGTTAGCTTGTTGACATTGTTGTGGTGGTGTTCTTGGCAAGGAAGCTAGCAATAGTTGGAATAAGTTTTGGCTAAAACTTTAAGGTAACATTTCTTCCTTTAGAATTTGTTCTAAGTGTTGCATGTTTAGAAGAAAGAACTTGTGGTAGTAAATAATGCTTCTAGAATCTTTGCATGTTAGAAATGTGGTTTGGGTATGAAAGAAATGGCTAAGAAGTGATTATGAGCATGTTGTAGCCTAAAAACTACCTTAGAAGTGATAAGTAAATTGTTGTAACTAGTGGGAATTTTACACACCCAAGTTTGGATGTGTAATCCCCTTTAAAATGTTGGATTGTTGAGCCTTAATTGTGGTGTTTGGATGATAAATTCGGCCTTGAGAAAAGGTGGCAAAGTGAGTAGAAACAAGGGAAATGCTGCCCAATTTTCCATAGAATTTAGTGACTTAGAACTTGGATTGTTCTACTTGAGATTAGAGGTTAACAAGCGTATCATGATTATTTTAGGTTGAATATTACTTGCGGTAGTTTGGACTTGGCAAGAGGATTGACCAAAGAGGTATGTGAAGCTTTCCTATCTCTTGAGCATGAATAGATGAAACTATGTAGTACGGTAGACGTACAAGATTTGGTGTTCTTACTTGTTTTGAGTATAAAATGACTCTTCGTTTTAAGAACGTATAAGTCCCTTGGTTAAGGGAAAAGTATGATTTTTACTAAAGTATAGAGTTAATATAACAACTTTATGGGAAGTTGGTCTATTAGCTTCATAAAAGGTTAATGAGAAGGGATTTACTCTAAGTAAGATAATTATATGAAGAGGCAAATTGATTTAAAGGCATCAATTGCCCAAAGGCTTTTATGTATAAAGAAGAGTCACTTTTGAAAGAGTTGAAGTATGTAGTACTTGGGTTAAACTCCCGGTGTTCTTTTATTAAAGATATGGTTAAGTGCCTTAAGTAAACTAAAATGAGAGTATGTGAACAAGTCTAAAAAGAAGTTATAAGTTTTCTTAACTTATTATTATTATGATATGATGACAGTTTGAGATAGGGTAAGAGTATGTCTGAGGGGCAAGCCCCAAGATCGTCATACCACCTCCTTCAGTGTAAGAGTATGTCTGAGGGGCCAGCCCCAAGATCGTCATACCATCTGCTTCAGTGTAAGAGTATATCTGAGGGGTAGATCCAAGATCGTTATACCATCTGCACCAGTATAAGAGTATATCTGAGGGGCAAGCCCCAAGATCGTTATACCATCTGCTCGGTGTAGAGTATATCCGAGTGCCCCAAGATCGTTATACCATCTGCTTCAGGGTAAGAGTATATCTGAGGGGAAAGTCCCCAAGATCGTTATACCACCTGTTCGTGGATTTGCTACCCACGATGCGGAATACCTCATGCGAGTCCCATGGGCTTACGCGGTGAAATAGTCCCACGCCAGGCAGTACACCGATGCGGTAGACTCACGCGGTCCACGGGACCCACGCGGGTGAAATAGTCCCGGGAGTAGGATGGTTTCTTTTGATACTACGCAGGTACTGTTTTGATCATGAGCCTCCTATTTTATGCGATTATATATGTATATATACTTGTCACTCTCATTGTTAGTAAGGCACGAAAAGGTATTTTATTGTCTTCCATGACTCCACTTGCTTTTAGATTTATGATATCATATTACGGATTTTCCCGACTTTGCATATTTGGTACATATGTGCTCGACCCTTCCTGGCCGTTCACGCCACAGGTGGTAAGCGATTGAGGATCCTCGTTCTTAGGATCACTATTCCTGTCGAAGCTCATTCCTCCCAAGCTTATTTATTGGTATGGATATTCCACGATGCTATAGGTATTTTGTACATTCGGGGTATGGGCCCCGCCCCGCCACGATTATTATCTTTAAGTCTGTGGTCACCTATGTATTTTGGGCTATAAGAACCAACAGTTGTACTACTATACTTTTGTTTAAGCATGTTTTATGGAAAGCGCCTTTATCGGTTGGCGGTGATGTTTACCTTTTATAAGTTATGTGTTATGTATGATCCGCCGCTATTCTCTCGATGTATACCGATGCGGTACCGGCAGGTACTAGTCGCGTCCTGGTCGTCGTGACAAAAGTGGTATCGAGCGATTAGTCCTCGGAAAGTGTCCACGCATCGCGTGTCAGTAGAGTCTTGATTATCGGTGTTGTGCACCACATCTATAATCGTGAGGTCGCAGGATATTTAGGATTGGTTTCCATTCTTTCACTCTAAGATCGTGCAATAGAGCCGAGTTATAGGTTGAATCTCCCGATGTTTTCCTTTATGTATCGCTTATGCCTCGCAAGGCAACCGCGCCCGTGGCGGCAAGGCAAAGCGGTGAGAGTCGCTAGTGACGCGGAGAGTCACGAGGCACGAGCCCACCTTACGAGAGATGATGTTTAGAGCGGCGAGTTCCATCGCCTTCGCCTCGCAGAGTTCGAGCGGACGCGCCATCAAACCGCGCAGACGAGCCCCGCTCCACGCCGTGGCCCGAGTACAGAGATTACGGGGAATGATTCTGCATCGACCAAAGATAGGCGGTGGCAACGACAGAGCGGCGCTAACCCAGAGCCGACGGTTACGATTCGGGATTTCTTGTTATCACCCACCCGAAGTTCTATGGTTCGAGATTTGATGAGGATCCGCAGGAGTTTGTCCGGCGATTCTGACATGACCATGCAGTTCTCGTGGCATCGAGATCGAGTCTGTTATACTAGCTTCTACCTTACACGATATGCGTTGAACTGGTTTGAGTCATGGGTATTGTCGAGGGTGAGGATGCTCTTCCGGTGATTGGGAGGAGTTCACGAGGCGTTCCTAGACCATTTCTTGCCCCGAGGTGAGAGAGCCCGTGTAGATAGGTTCTGACCTTGAGACAGGCGGGAGGACTATCGGGAGTACACTGAGTTTGACTCCTTGGCCGGATATGCACACACCATTGTAGCCGATATGGCGAGCGGGGTTCATAGATACGTGATGGGACTAGGCCGTCACGACATCTTGCTTAGGAGTGGCACTTCACCGAGGATGGATATTTCGGAGATGCAGCATACGCACGAGGATCGAGGCGAGCAGAGAGCAGATCGGCTAGATTGGGCGGCCAAGAGGCGAGACATCGGGTTCTCGAGCGGTTCTCGAGGCGGCGGCCTCGCAGAAATAGGTCCACATTCCACCAAGACAGAGTGCTCCTTCTCGATTTCTCGCGGGAGGTCCGATCGCGAGGTTATTCGTGAGCGGTCGTGGCTCCGGGGACGCCGTTTTCGCGAGGCGAGACCAGACTAATCGAGACCACCTACCTCTGTGCGTTCGATGCGGTAGGTCTCATCCGGCGAGTGCCGTATGGGTTCGAGATCATGTTACTCGTGTAGCGCAGGCCATCCGAAGAAGGATTGTCCGTCCCAGCGGCGGAGCATTACGGTTCAGCGACGGTGCATTCTTTGGATCTTCATCTTCGATGGTTAGACGCCCGGAGGCGTGGTACTTATGGGCGGCCAGCGCGGCGAGAGGTCGTGGTAGGGGTTCGATTCTAGCGGTCCTCGAAGCGCATCTATGCTATGTCGGTCAGCGGGACCGGGGCGTCGCGGATGTCGCGCAGTACATTATTGGTTTCTTCTTTGTGATGTATATGCTTTGATAGATCCGAGTTCTACCTTGTCCTACATATCTCATATTGCCATAGAATAGGGATAGAGCCCGAGTCCATAAGACCTGAGGTGGCTACGCGATGAGTGATTCAGATGGTAGGCGAGTGTATAAGGCTTGTCTGTGACTATAGATAGCCGTCGGACTCTGCCGACTTGATAGAGTTGGATATGACGGACTTTGATGTGATTATGGGTATGGATTGGCTAGCGTCTTGCTATGCCAATGTGAATGTAGAGAGAGATTAGTTCGGTTCGGTTTCGTGGCCGCTATCGAGTGGAAGGGAATACTGTCACCGAGAGGTAAGTTTATTTCTTACCTCGAGGCTAGGAAGATGGTGCGGAAAGGGTATATCTACCATATGGTTCGGTATTCGACATCGAGTGAGGTACCGCACCTTCGATTCGGTCGTTAGAGAGTTTCGGGCGTATTCCCGGATGAGCTTAGGGTATCCTCCCGAAAGGGAGATTGAGTTTTGCATTGATTTGGCGCGATACTCGGCGATATCTATTCCGCCATACAGATGGCACCGCCGAGTGAAGGAGTTGAAGGACCATGAAAGATTTCTTTGGAGAAAGGCTTTATTAGGCCAAGTGTTTCTCCTTGGGGAGCACCGGTGTTATTTTTAAAGAAGAAGGATGGGACGCTGCGTATGTGTATTGATTACAGGCAGCTGAACAAGGTAACTATCAAGAACAGATATCCTCCCGTGATTGACGATTTGTTTGACCGATTCAGGTGCAAAGTGTTTTTCAAGATAGACCTACGATGCAGTTATCATCAGTGCGAGTTAGAGAGGTAGATATCCCAAAGATCGCATTCAGACCCGTATGGGCACCATGAGTTCAGGTGATGTCTTTCGGGTTGACAACGCCCCAAAGCGATTCATGGATTTGATGAATAGGGTGTTCGAGCCATTCTTGGATATGTTCGTTATAGTTTTCATTGATGATATCTTGGTGTATTCGCGCACGGGATGGAGCATTCAGATCATTTGGCGACGGTATTGGGAGTCCTCCGAGGCCGGCATTGTATGCCAAGTTCTCGAAGTCACGAGTTCGTGGCGTCGGTGGCTTTCTTAGGGCATGTTATCTGGGGCCATGGTATTCGGGTTGATACAAAGAAAGATTGAAGCATCCAAGACTTGGCCTGCACCCACTACACCGGCAGGTGCGCAGCCTTTGGGCCTGCGAGTTATTATCGGAGGTTTGTGGAGAAGTTTGCTTCTATTTCAAAGATTTTGACTAAGTGACTCGAAATGGCTATGTTCCGGACGGATACTTGTGAGGAAAGTTTTGATTGCTAAAGGAGAAGTTGACAACCGCCCAGCTTACTCTTCCGGAGGGCTTAGATGGATATGTGGTTTATTGTGACGCGTCAGTGTCGGGCTTGAGTGCGTCTTGATGCGACGGCAAGGTTATAGCTTATGATCCCGACGGCAGGAAACATGAGAAGAACTATCCCACACATGACTTGAGTGGCGGCAGTGATTCATGCCTTAAAGATGCGGAGACATTATTTATATGGAGTTCATGTGGACATTTACAGCACACAAGAGTCTCGGTATATCTTCACGGAGGAGTGAACTTGCGACAAAGGCGGTGGTTGGAGCTACTTAAGGATTACGATGTTGATATTCTATACCACCCGGGGAAGGCCAATGTGGTGGCGGATGCCCTTAGTCGCGGTCGATGGGTAGTCCATGCGATGTTCACCCGCAGAAGAGGATATGGTCCGAGAGTTACATCGATTAGCGAGCCTCGGGGTTCGTTTGGTTGATTCGATAGTGAGGGAATTCGGGTTCGAGAGGTTGCCGAGTCTTCTATCATCGGCGAGGTAAGAGGCGGCGATGAGGATCCGATTTTGGTACGCATCGACGCAGCTCTCCGAGGAGAAGAGTCTATTTGAGGTAGCGCTGATGGGTGCTAAGATTCGGCCGGTTGTGTGTTCCGATGTGGACAGACTTCGGCCAGATTCTCGAGGCACACGCGCTCGTTATTCTATTCATCCGGGTCGACTAAGATGTACCATGACCTCGAATGCGTGTATTGGTGGGATGGCCTAAAGAGGGCGTTGCGGAGTTCGTAGCGATGCGAATTGTCGGCGAGTTAAGATTGAGCACGAAGCTTGAGGGTGTTGCAGCCATTGATATTCCGACTGGAAGTGGGAGGTGATAAATATGGATTTTATTACGGGGCTACCTACCACTCGGAGGAAGCATGATTCCATTTGGGCGATTGTCGCGGTCGAAAATCACCATTTTCTTCCGATCGAACGACGTTTGGTGAGGACTATGCGATTATATATTAGAGAGATTGTGAGACCGCACGAGTCCGGTGTCGATTATATCGAGATAGAGAGCCCGGTTCTCGCTAACTTAGGAGGTCCTTCGAAGGATTAGGGACACAAGTGAGTCTCGACGGCGTTTCATCCTCGTGACAGACGGACAGCCGAGCGCATATCCGATACACGAGGATATCTTTGCGGGCTTGTGTTATTGATTTCGAGGTAGCTGGGAGGATCATTTGCCTCTCGTGGAGTTTGCTTATAACAACGGCTACCATTCCGATTCGATGGCGCTTTATGAGGCCTTATACGGGAGGAAGTGCAGTCACCGATAGGCTGGTTCGAGTGGGAGAAGTTGATTAGTCGGGCGATTTAGTTCAGTGGCGATGGATAAGGTGAAGCTTATCCAGGCGTTGTTAGCGGCTGAGTCGGCAAAAGTCGTATGCAGATCATCGGCGTCGACACTTGGAATTTGAGATAGATGATTGGGTTTTCCTAAAGGTATCGCCCGTGCGGCGTGATGAGATTTGGAAAGAAAGGAAGCTTAGCCCAAGGTACATTGGGCGTATCGATTGTCCGTAGGGTAGGCAGGTTGCTATGAGTTAGATCTTCCGTCCGATTTGGAGGCGGTGCGTCGATTTTCATGTGTCCATGTTGCGGAAATGTATTGGAGATCCATCTAGAGTGCACCGGTTCAGATGTCCAAGTAACAGAGGAGTTATCGTATGAGAGAGTCCCATAGCGATACTCGATCGTCGAGTAAGACGACTTGGACGAAAGACGCGTGGCTTCAAGGTCACATGGCGGAGCAACGAGGAGGAAATGGCGTGGGAAGCAGAGGATGACATGATGAAGAAGTATCCTCACTTATTCCCTATACCTCGGGTAACCTACTTTCCGCTTGTTAGTTGTGATTTAGCATTTACGCTTGATGAGTTGTGGCTCGTGGAGCTTCTTACTTGCAAAAGAATAGTTAAGAGGGTCTATGTCGATGTTGTGATTTGAGTAAGCCTAGAAGGAACATTCGGGACGAATGTTTCTAAGGGGGGGAGAATGTTATACCCCGTAGTTCTGACCCTACGTATGGAAACGTACGAAAGTATGTAAGACTTAAAATTTCCGAAGGACAGGTTGACGGGTCGTTCCGGACGGTTTTTAGTCAACTTTGAGGAGGGTTATGACCCGATTCGTTGAGAGTTACTAAGTATTTTAAAGGCCTAGGAGTAGAAAGTTACAAGTTACCAGCAACAGCGAGCGTAAATGCGTTCGAGCAAAGCGCGACAGGCCGCGACTCAGATGCAGGCCGCGCGCCTAAAGTACCGAGGTCGCAGAGTTGCAGCGCGCGCCATGACAGGCCGCGCGGCCGAAAGTTCGAGAGCTGCGGAGGTTAGCCATGCCGGCCGTGGCTGCGCGCCAGTGGGAATTTGGGCGGAAAAACTTAGAAAATCTGATTTTTGTTTTAAAAGAGACCATGGGAGGGTGACAAGTGTCCCCCATCTGATTTTCTCACATGCAATATATTGACCAAGACTTGGTCATTCTTCCCATCTTTCATCTTCACACTCTCTCCTCTCTCTAAAATCCTCCTCCTTCTCTCTAAGAAAACCCAAGAAAAATCTGAAAGTTAAGAGAAAAGGAAGCTTGTGGTTAGCTTGTTGACATTGTTGTGGTGGTGTTCTTGGCAAGGAAGCTAGCAATAGTTGGAATAAGTTTTGGCTAAAACTTTAAGGTAACATTTCTTCCTTTAGAATTTGTTCTAAGTGTTGCATGTTTAGAAGAAAGAACTTGTGGTAGTAAATAATGCTTCTAGAATCTTTGCGTGTTAGATATGTGGTTTGGGTATGAAAGAAATGGCTAAGAAGTGATTATGAGCATGTTGTAGCCTAAAACTACCTTAGAAGTGATAAGTAAATTGTTGTAACTAGTGGGGCAGAATTTTACACACCCAAGTTTGGATGTGTAATCCCCTTTAAAATGTTGGATTGTTGAGCCTTAATTGTGGTGTTTGGATGATAAATTCGGCCTTGAGAAAAGGTGGCAAAGTGAGTAGAAACAAGGGAAATCTTTGCCCAATTTTCCATAGAATTTAGTGACTTAGAACTTGGATTGTTCTACTTGAGATTAGAGGTTAACAAGCGTATCATGATTATTTTAGGTTGAATATTACTTGCGGTAGTTTGGACTTGGCAAGAGGATTGACCAAAGAGGTATGTGAAGCTTTCCTATCTCTTGAGCATGAATAGATGAAACTATGTAGTACGGTGAGCGTCAAGATTTGGTGTTCTTACTTGTTTTGAGTATAAAATGACTCTTCGTTTTAAGAACGTATAAGTCCCTTGGTTAAGGGAAAAGTATGATTTTTACTAAAGTATAGAGTTAATATAACAACTTTATGGGAAGTTGGTCTATTAGCTTCATAAAAGGTTAATGAGAAGGGATTTACTCTAAGTAAGATAATTATATGAAGAGGCAAATTGATTTAAAGGCATCAATTGCCCAAAGGCTTTTATGTATAAAGAAGAGTCACTTTTGAAAGAGTTGAAGTATGTAGTACTTGGGTTAAACTCCCGGTGTTCTTTTATTAAAGATATGGTTAAGTGCCTTAAGTAAACTAAAATGAGAGAGTATGTGAACAAGTCTAAAAAGAAGTTATAAGTTTTCTTAACTTATTATTATTATGATATGATGACAGTTTGAGATAGGGTAAGAGTATATGCGGGCAAGCCCCAAGATCGTCATACCACCTCCTTGTAAGAGTATGTCGAGGGCCAGCCCAAGATCGTCATACCATCCGCCTGGCAAAGAGTATATCCGGAGGGTAGATCCAAGATCGTTATACCATCTGCTCCAGTATAAGAGTATATCTGAGGGGCAAGCCCCAAGATCGTCATACCATCTGCTTCAGTGTAAGAGTATATCTGAGGGGTAGATCCAAGATCGTTATACCATCTGTTTCAGGGTAAGAGTATATCTGAGGGGAAAGTCCCCAAGATCGTTATACCACCTGTTCCGTGGATTTGCTACCCACGATGCGAGGAATACCTCATGCGAGTCCTTATGGGCTTATGCGGGTGAAATAGTCCCACGCCACAGTACAACCGATGCGAGAGTACTCACGCGGGTCCACGGGACCCACGTGCGGGTGAAATAGTCCCGAGTAGGATGGTTTCTTTTTTGATACTACGCGAGTACCTGTTTTGATCATGAGCCTCTATTTTATGCGAGATTATATATGTATATATACTTGTCACTCTCTCATTGTTAGTAAGGCACGAGAAAAGGTATTTTATTGTCTTCCATGACTCAACTTGCTTTTAGATTTATGATATCATATTACAATATTTTCCCGTTTGCATATTTGGTACATATCAGATCGACCTTCCTGGCCGTTCACGCCGCAGTGAGTAAGCGATTGAGGATCCTCGTTCTAGGATCACTATTCCTGTCGGCTCCATTCCTCCAAGCTTATTTATTGGTATGGATATTCCCGATGCTATAGGTATTTTGTACATTCGGGGTATGGCGGGGCCCTGTCCCGCCACTTATTATCTTTAAGTGCAGTGGTCACCTATGTATTTTGGGCTATAAGAACCAGTTGTACTACTATACTTTTGTTTAAGCATGTTTTATGGAAGGCAGCCTTATCGGTTGGCCAGTGATGTTTACCTTTTTATAAGTTATGTGTTATGTATGATCCGCTGCTATTCTCTGATGTATACCTGACAGGGTACCCCGGTAGGGTACTAGTCGCGTCCCCGGGGTCGGGTCGTGACACTTAAGCAACTCTAACCATCTTCTTTGTCGGAGATTCAAATCCTTCTGCGTGGTTATGTACTGCAAACTCTTATGATCTGTAAATATATCCACATGCACACCATACAAATAATGTCTCCATATTCGTAAGGCAAACACCACCGCAGCTAATTCCAAGTCATGAGTTGGGTAATTTTTCTCATGTATCTTCAATTGTCTAGATGCATACGCAATAACATTTCCAAACTGCATCAAGACACATCCTAACCCAACTCTAGAGGCATCGCAATAGACTGTGAACCCTTCCTGTCCGGATGGTAAGGTTAAGACTGGTGCAGTAGTCAACAATTCCTTTAGTCTCTGAAAACTTGCCTCACATGCTTCACCATCGGTACTTAACCGCTTTTGAGTCAACCGGTCCAAAGGAGCAGCAAGACTAGAAAAACCTTTTACGAATCTTCTATAATACCCAGCCAAACCCAAGAAACTTCTAACCTGCAGCCGGTGGTCGGTTTGGCCGCTTCTTTCGCTTCTATCTTCTGGGGGTCTACCATAATTCCATCCCTTGACACAACATGGCCCAAAAAGGCTACCTTTTCCAACCAAAATTCACACTTTGAAAATTTAGCATATAGTTTCTCCTGTTTCAAGACTTGAAGCACTACCCTCAGATGCTCTTCATGTTCTTCAACACTCTTACTGTAGATTAGGATATCATCTATGAACACAATCACGAACAAATCTAGGAATGGTTTGAAGATTTTGTTCATTAAATCCATAAAAGCTGCTGGGGCATTGGTTAACCCAAAAGACATGACCAAGAACTCATAATGGCCGTATCGGGTTCTAAAGGTCGTTTTGGATATATCATCCGATTTATTTTCACCGGTGATATCGAACGAGATCAATCTTGGAAAAATAGCTAGCTCGCGAAGTTGGTCAAAAGATCATCGATTCTTGGTAATGGGTATCGGTTCTTGATCGTGACCTTATTGAAAGCCGATAATCGATGCATTCGAGCGATCCGTCTTTCTTTTCACAAACAGATCGTGCACCCTGAGGGGAAACACTAGGCCTTATAAAGCCTTTATCCGTAAGATCCTTCAATTGTTCTTTTAACTCCCTCAATTCACTGGGCCATTCGATATGGAGGAATAGAAATGGGTCTTGTACCGGAATTAACTCTATAGCAAACTCCACTTCTCTATCCGAGAAGGCACGGAAGATCTTCAGAAAACCTCCGGAAAATTTGAACAATAGGAACATCATTCACCGTGAGGATTCTTTTGGGTATCCACTATATTAGCCAGATATGCATACTCCACTCGTGACTTCTCAATAACTTTTGAGCCCTAAGGTAGAAATAAAGCGACGAGGATATTCCAACCCTACCCATTATAACAACTTCTGGTTCTCCGGGAAAAGTTAATCTCACTATCTTTCGTCGACAATCCAACATGGCATAACATGCCGACAACCAATCCATACCCAAAATGACGTCGAAGTCTACCATATCAAGTAGTACTAGGTTCACCATTGTTCCCCTACCATTCACTTCTAATGGAAAATTATTTACCACCCGAGAGGCCCAAATTGAGGCCCCTACTGGTGTCATAACCTCAACAGGTTCACTTAAATAAGAAGGTTCTACATGTAAATTCTTAGCAAAGCTCATTGACACATATGAAAATGTAGAGCCGGGATCGTATAATACAAATGCAGGAATACTCGAGACTAGCAAAATACCTGTGACCACCGCATTAGATGTTTCTGCCTCATTCCTCCAGGCAAAGCGTAGAGCCGATTAGAATTGTTGGGTTGTTGACCTCCCTGACTCTGGCGGGGTTGGTTTCCCTGATTTCCCCTGTAGGCAGCTGTGGTTGCTTCTGACCTCCCCTGAATATATTGAGTTTGGGTACTCTTCTTGCAATCCCTGGCATAGTGGCCTGACTCTCCACAGTTATAACATGTCTTCGTTAAGAGCCGACATTCTCCAGTGTGTTTTCTTTGACAAATCTTACAAATCGGTTTGTCGCCTCCTGTGTTAGGGTTGGTGGCCTTGTCCTTGCTACCTTGGTAATTAGACCAACTGTGCCCCTTAGGCTTGAAATAAGATCGACCAGATTGGTTCGGTCACAAGATCCTTACTAAACTCCCGCTCGATTTTGACTGGTTAAATGAGCCTGCCGGCCGAAATCTCTTCTGCGAATATTCGCGTTTGGCTTTCGCGAAACCTTTTCCCCTCAAAGCCAGATCGACAATCTGAAGATTAGTTCGATCGTGGGCTAACGCCACCACCTTCTGCTATGTTGGGTTTAAACCTCTACAAATCGCTGACTCTATCCATTTCGTAGGGACGACATGTGTTGTATGCCGATAACCTCACGAACGTGTATCATATTCTTGTACATCGCGGTCACCTTGCTTCAATTGTTCAAACTCCCGTCGAGCACGTCCTTGCGCGTATTAGGCATAAACTTCTCAATGAATGCCGCTCAACCCTCCCAGTCATTGGTGGTGGCATCGGGGACGATTTTTCCTAAAATTCCTCCACCACACCTGCATCATCCATTAGTCGCGCGCTACCAAGTTGGCGCCTGCGTCTCCACGCATCCCAATGTGAACATTAAGTCTTCAACTTCATCGAGAATACCATCTGCCGCCGGGGTCCTTCCCCGAGTACATGGTTCTCTTCTCCTCATAAAATTTGCCCATAGCCTATCAGTGCTTGCGGGATTCTACACTCCTGGCCCGTAGTGCGATCGCACCTGGCCCCGCCGGCTGCTCGTTCTGGGCTATGAGAGACACTAGCGCGCGGAACCATGTGTGGAATCTGCACTGTCATTAACTCTATGAGTCTATCTAGTTTTTGTCCCACCGTTTCTTGGGCCATTTGACTCTCGTTCTCCAACATTTTCTCAGACATTTTCTCCGCTCCTTCGGACACCACTACGTCAATTGGAGGTACATGAGCTTCGTGATGAACCTCCTCGAGCCCCCGGATTTGTGAATTCACCATTTTCGTGAAGACAAACACACTCATATTTTAGAAGGCGGAATGTCTATTCTAGCTCCTAAATTTTCTTATAGTTCATAAGCGTGCAACACCACAATATGCCAACAAGAAAAATAATTTAATAAAACATATCCTTTCTTACTTGTATTACTAGCACTTCATACATCATATTTTAAAATAACAATGTAATGACTACAAAACATCACATCAGCTCAACTCTGCCATCATGAACCCGCTATAGCCCTCAGATCGAGCAGACACCTACTATCACGCGTTCTAAAGGGCTTAACCGCATGATTCGTCTATTCTGCAGGTTGGTATTCAACTCCCTGTGAACCTTCCTTTTTGCTTCTCTTTCCATATAGTTCATTTTATACCTTACTCTCTACATGCGTAAATTGGTGCAATGAATTTTTACGTAATATCTTCTCTTAGCATCCTTGCCTTTCTGAATGCGGAATGAAACTTTTCTGGGACGGAATTGACTATTATCTGTAGTATGACTCCAATTGGAAAGTTGAAGAAGGTCGGGTCGTATGAACGCCTTTTCCTTCTAGTCCTAAGCAAATATGTACATAGTACGATTGTGTCATCAATGTACTCATCAAAATCACCTTCTGAGTCCATCTTGCGACGCATGAACTCCCTCTGAGCTCTCATTTCCTTTGCCTATTCCATGAGTACTTCCCTTTTTGTTGGAACTCGCCTTATAATCGCCATCTACACAAATCATATTAGTCAGTATAACGTTGTACAATCCCCTTTTCTAACCCGTGTGAATGAGGTAGTACGAGAAATCAAGTCTTTGAAAAGACTCAAGGTAGCGGTAAGAGTAAGAAAGAGGAAACTTTAGGATGTTATTAGTTCACTTATTACTAAGGTGGCGCGCACACCGTCGCAATAAGTAACCGTTCAAACACCCAACTCGAAGAAAACTTCCTAGAATCTCTTAACCTGGTTTAGCTTTGATACCAACTTGTCACGCCCCGACTTTCCTAAGTCTTTACTTAGGGCGTGATGGCACCTGGACAATTATTTTCCACCAGGAGCACCATTTAATTCTCTTTATTTAGAAATTTAAACTTATATTCAAATACGGAGCTATTAATAAAAATAACAATAAAGAAATTTATTTATGACTTTATTGAAAATATAACACGAGCCCGTGCTCGTGCAAATGTGTTTCTACATGTACATACCGACAAATATTATTCTAAGTTGGAAGGAGACCATTCCACGGGCATTTCGAGACACCGAACCGACATTCTGAACTGGCGAGTACCAAGCCCAAGCAATGGACTTGGTATGACAAGAGGTGCGGGACGATCGCTAGCCTTGGCGCGAGCCTTCTCTATCACGCTTTCTGAAACATGTTAATAAAAGAGTCACCCTACCATCCAAATGAGTGAGAACCTTACTCGCAATTCAAAGAACACCACAATATTCCAAGTGCAATCACATTATAACGTAATAAGCATATTGCAAAAACATATCAAAGTTACAACATTTTTAAATATGCAACAACTCCTCATAGAAATTCTCGTTTAACTAACACTTCATTTTATCTCGTATTATCGTTAAGACATTCCCTTGCATTTCCACATGTTTATTACATTTATATATTTGTGAACGCGTATTCACTTTTCATATTTATATATAGGGAACATGTATTCATCTTTCATTTTTGTTGCGTGCAACCCGATCCATTATGTTTACGTATTTGTGAGCGTGTATTCACTTTACGTTTTGTTGCGGCAACCCGATCCATTATATTTACGTATTTGTGAACGCGTATTCACTTTACGTTTTATTGCGGCGTGCAACCCGATCCATTATGTTTACGTATTTGTGAACGCGTATTCACTTTACGTTTTGTTGCGGCGTTCAACCCGATCCATTATATTTACGTATTTGTGAACATATATTCACTTTACGTTTTGTTGCGGCGTGCAACCCGATCCATTATGTTTACGTATTTGTGAACGCGTATTCACTTTACGTTTTGTTGCGGCGTGCAACCCGATCCATTATATATTTATATATTTATGTGAACACGTATTCACTTTTCATATTTTTCAGAAGATCAAATAAATACTATTCTCTTTTCTAAAATTTTATCATTCATAATTGTAAAGATTATAACTTTTAACCATAACTCCAACTAAGGTGTTTCTCAAGCGGAAACTAAGGTAAGACGGGGATCTTTCACTGTACCAAATTTCATTTAAAAATACTTTGGGTAACTAACACAAATTTATCCTCAAAACAGCCACATGAAATTTGTTTCGGCAGAATTTTTATTAAACAGCACCCAATCTTATAATAGTCATAACTCCTAATCTGTAAACCCGTTCAATCCCCATAAATTCTCAAAACGACGAGAACAGAGAGCTACACGTCTCCATGTGAACCATTCTTTCATATTCTGTACCATTTGGTACAGTTTTACACTTTTATTCGCTGCCCTTCCTGGATATCGATAGATCCGAGGCAGAAACTTTAAGCAGCGATAACCCTCAATCCGTAAGTCGGATAGACCCCCGTAAGGTCTCAAAATGTCCACAACAAAGAGATCCAGAACTTTTATTTAGAAACAATTTTCATATTCCCCACAGATTAGTACAGTTTTATGTTTCAACGTCCTGCCCTTCTGGATTCCGACGAATCCGAGGCAGCAACTTCAAACTACAATAACTCTCAACTCATAAGTCCGTTTTAATAAATCTTTATATATATCTGTCCGTAACAGAGATATTTACAACCATGTAAATTTTCATATAATTCTAATAAGTAAAACTCAATAAAAACAGTCTGTAATTTTGTCTTTTTCCGAATTTCGACCAAATCTAAGGCAGGAACTTTGAACTATGATAACTTTCAAACCGTATGTCCATTTTACCTCATTTTTGGTTCTATATGATTATATTAGAGAGGTGTACAATTCTTCCGAATTTCATCAAATTCTAACAATTATAACTCAGTGAGAACAGTTCGTAAGGTTCATGACACAACTAGTTATCTAAACCATCAAAAGTTCAATATTTCTTTTCAACACTCAATTCTTATTCCAACATGTATTGAACTAAAAATAAAGGATGTTACCAAGAATTTCTGAGTGAGAAAACTCACCTTGTAAGTGTGAAAAAGATTGTGGTTCGGTTGCTACAAGTGGTCCTTGCTCCTTAGTGTTCCCTAATTTTCTTGTTCTCCTTCCTCCCTTGATATTTTCTTGATTTTTTTCCTTCTTGTTCACTTGTTTTTTTCTGATTTTCTAACCTTTATGTTATGTCCTTTGTTTGTGTGTAAATACAATGTATAAATGAAGGAGTTTTCTATAACTTATGGGAGGTGAAAAACCAAAAGATTGAAGGGAAATGAAAAGGGAAGGGGAAGGGAAGTGAGGGGACGTGCACTTTGCTGCACTTTGATGCATGCACTTTTTTTTTTTTTCTTTTCTTTTCTTTTGTTGTTTTTTTGTTTTCTTATTTTCATTTTATCTATCTATTTATCCAACTTTAACACTAACTCTATCCCATGCAATTTATTCTTTGTTTTCTTATATATATATATATTTTTATTAACCCAACCACAACTATATATTATTTTTTTTTTTTCCGGATTTCACAAATACTTTGTGATAGATGATATCACTTTAGTGTTCAATTAACTAATTGTCGTCGTATGTTCCAATAAATTATCTGGAGTAATGTAATGCGAATAATATGAAGTCTAATATATATTGTGGCTTGGTCGAATGCTCTTATGAGATCTAGGTAATACAATAACGAATAGTGAGTTCCATAATACTGTTTAAAAGATCCTTTTAACTGCACGTGTGTGCGGAAGTATTTTTTATGTCTTTTGCTAGTCTAAGTTAATGCATATCTAGAGTCTTCTTAGGACATGCATAAGTTCAACCATGACTGCTTCAGAAATATTAGCTACAAATCCCAAACTAGATAATACTACCTTCCCACAGAATTATGCGTTCGCTCGTCTGAAAGCATGTTACATATTAGCATTCCATTAGCTTATAATCATGCCCTGCCTCTGTTCTGTTAATCTAAGGTATGTAGAATAGTTGTATGTACCATGGCTTAAGTTTCCAGTAAGCTAGAGTACAAAGCAATAGCAAGGATCAGTTAAATGAAATTCTAAAATCGTTGTTTTGGGCTAATCTATGAGGTATATTATCTGTCTGCTATTTGGATATTGTTTTGGGGTCTATTTTACGCGTAAGCTGATGTTCTCTTTAAGTTAAATTTATAATGTTGGGCATGCGCATAAAATGTTGGGGCCAGTTCCGCTAGTGGCCAAGAAATATGTAAAATCTACTTCATGTATCACGGGTGGATTATTTTATATTGGGCATCATTTGTTTGGCTTGCTCGATCATCTTTCGGGCTGGCACATATGTTAGGCCTATCTAGTCTATTCTTTAAATATCTGAAAACCAGAAATTAGCGGACCTGCTTCTTTTTTAAAAAAACTACGTCGATTAGGCCGATTTGCTTAAAATCTGAGAATTATTGTTGGAAGTGGTTTATTTGGTTTGGGTCGTTGCAACTTTTCACTGGTTTATATACATGTCAAGTTCTGTATGAATGCATCCTTGTTATTTGCATTATTAATATTGGTTTGGATATATTCTAATCCTTATCTTCTTCTTTATCTACATGAAATGCATCGGAGCAAAAATGAAGAGTCTCATAGCGAGACTCATCGTGTCTTCCATCAATTGAAGATCTGCATTCACCCGCATTTGTGTGCATCTTGTTATCCACATCAGAAATTCCAAACCACAGGCGGAATCACATCGCCACTCCTTCGAGTCGCCTTTTATTGGTTTCCTATCCCTCCCCCATTCATTTGTTGTAATTAACTGTCTAACGCTACATTAATTATTAGAACGCTTAGAATAATTAAATCTTGAATCAATAAATTAGCAAGTAGTTGGATACTAGAAATTTACTTCCCTTTAAGTTAATTATTTTAGGCTTGTCATGCATGACTAAATTTTGTCAAATGATAATCGTCTTTTGCACTATGCCATATATAAAAAAACAAATTTCCAAATAAATGCATACATTTAGTCTATTAATCAACTTTGCATCATTTATTTTATAAATAAAAATAAATGAATACTTTTAAACTTTACATGTATTTTTAGAGCACAAGTCTTTTAAATCTTTTATAAAAAATGCATCTTTGATAAATCAACTTTGCATCATCTTTTATAAGTAATATAAATGCATATCTTCAGACTTTACATGTATTGTTAGCCTTATAAATCTTTATCAAAATGCATCCTTTTTATAAACACTTGCATCATCTTTCTCTTCAAATATTTTCAAAACATGCATTGTTACTTAGCATAATAATTAACCTAGGTTTGGCAGGACAACCGCAAGTTAGCGGATCTTAGAGGGTGCCTAATCACTTCCCTCTAGATTAATAAAGAACTCTTACCCAGAATCTCACACTAGTTTGCAGACCAAAAAATGGAGTTAATGTTGACTTTAACCTAGTTGACATTTAGGTGTCCTAATTCACTCAAACTAATTAGGTGGCGACTCCGCGAACCCTTTAGCACTATTTTAACATCCCCTTTAGCATTTTAGCATTTTAGCACCCTTTTAGCACCTTTTTAGCATTTGTTTTATTTCTAACATCTTTTAAGCAGGAGTTGAATAGTGTCGCGGTCGAAACAAGGCGTGACATATACAATACTTTGATCATTGACCATCATGGGTTATATTAATATATAACCTATGAAAATTAAATTTTTGTGTCTTTATTATTTCCGCTGCATTTTACTCTGCAAAGGTTTTATTCGCTTTTAATCAACATCGCTTTTAAGAAATGTCGATTATGTCGACGACATTTACATTTTCGCCGACATTTGCAAACTGTTCCAGCATTCGAATTGAGTTAATTTCCAGTTTATTTTTATTATTCCATAGTTGTACCTCTGAGACCCAACAAAACTAATTCAATGCAAATGTGACAAAATTACAGCTTTAAAGTGTTAGTTCTACTTTTGATTAAACTTGAAATATCTCTATACAGTACATCGATAAATGAATATTCGATAATTTAATAATCTTGATTAAATAATAATTTTCTCCTGTTCCAACTTGGGCCAATGAGATAAAATAATAACCTCGATAAATGCATAAAATAATAATTTAAAAAAATCCTTTAGGCTCACTGAAAATATAAAATAATAATTCATTAAATACGTATGAAAATTACATATATAATTCATAAAATAAAGCACTTTCTAAACAATTTTTATTTCAAATTTTATGCTTTCCTAAAATATGTATATATAGTCAATTGGTTCTTCTTTTCATGTGAACTGAACTCAATTTCATCTTTAACTTTTTGGATGTCATAAACTACATTCGGCACATTCTTCTCATTTGAATCAAAATAATTTTTCAAAATTTCTATGGCAAGAAAAGCTTCACCTCATTTAATTAGAGTATTATTTTAGTAATCAATGCAACTCGATTAATTTATTGCAAAATGTAGATAGTTGTTGGGTATACATGTTGTGCAACCCAAGATTAATAAACTTCTTTTTGGCAAGATTAATAAACTTAGATATAATGCATCATCATTAATTAATTGTTTATTTATTTTCTTTTTTTAGTTACCGAAAAAAAAATTGTTTATTTTGAGAAATATAATGTACAAATTAAAATTTATTCTATAAATTAATAAATATTAATTTATCGATAAATTAATAAAATATTCATTTATCGATAAATTAATAACCCCGTATAAGATAATAATTTTCCAGGTCCCAAGAATATTCATTTATAGAGGTTTTACTACATAATTTTCTTATGAAACTATTTCTCTTTTTTTTATTAAAAATATATGATATCTTCAAATCCATTAAAAGTTCAATCAAACTATGTACCTGTTTGGCCAAGCTTCTGAAAGTATTTCTCCTGCGGAGAAACACTTTTTTGGCCAAACATGTATTTTCCAGAAATAGAAACACTTTTTCGAGAAGCCAAAAAGTGTTTCTAGATGGGAAGAGAAGCGTTAACACCAATTTGGTGCTTCTCCAGAAGTCCTTTTTGCTCATTAAATAAATTTTTTTGGACCCATTTACCCTTTTCTTTTCACAAAATTCCTTTTAATCTCATATAATATCTCCATATAAAAGAGAAATTTGAGAATGGGGTAGGGGGGAGGGTAGGTGTGGGTAGGGCGGGGGTAAGAAAAAAAATCATATTTTTAAATATTATTTTTAATAAAAGTAACAAAAAATATGAAATAGAAATTTGAGGATGGGGTAGGGCAATGGGGTGGGGGTAGGTGTGGGTAGGGTGGGGGTAATAAAAAAATCATATTTTTTATAAATTATTTATAAAAGTAAAAAAAAAAATAGAAATTTGAGAATGGGGTAGGCGGACCCGGGGGGGGGGGGGGTAGGATGGTGGGGTTATGTTTTTTTTTTTTTTTATAAAAGTAACAAAAATATGAAATAGAAATTTGAGGATGGGGTGGGAATGGGGTAGGTGTGGGTAGGGCGGGGGTAGGGGTGGATAAGATATACTAATTTTTAGAAACATATGATAGAAAAGAATATTTTAAATAGTTTTAAATCTATTAAAAAAAATATTTTAGTAAATTTGCATAAATATGGGCCAAACATGAAATTGTTTCTGTTTCTCAAGAAGTACTTCTATAATTATAGGTCAAACACCCTAACAGATTCTCTAGAAACAGTTTCTGCAGAACTATTTGTAAGAAATAGAAACATTTTTCCAGAAGTTTGGCTAACAGACCCTATAACAATTACTATGCCTAAAAGTCCTAAACAGATTGAGGCCGACTATATAAAGTCTCAAAACTTCATTTAAGTTCAACTTGTATTATCATCATATTCTAAAAAATAACTTATTCTAAAAAAAAATCATCATAGCTTAGTTATCCTTTTTTTCCCTCATTATTTCACACTAATTAAAAAAACTAACAAATCTCTGTAATATCCATTCAAAAGTTCAGTCACCGTCGTGATAATGAAACAACGGAAAATTAAATGAGGAAATGTCGACAAGATCTACGTTACAACAGTACATAAGTACGAGTATTTTTTTTTTTTGGATAGGTTGAACATAAGTATCTTTTAGAAAGGAAATTAAGATGAAATATATTGTTAAATAAAGAAAAATATTTTTTAGAATGACTTTATTGGTCCGCTCCTTTTAATGGACAGTCTTTGAAAGTTAACACCCGCACTCCATAGATCAAATCGTGAACTCTTTTAGATTCTTAATTTTACTTGTTATGTAACATGCTACTTTGAAATATTTGGGTAAAATTGAGAAAAATAGTAGTATTTGAAGTTGAAACTGAATTCGGAAAAGATAATATAGAAAATATTAAGTTGTACATGTTTCGACGTGAACCTTACTTGAAAATAACGTGTGAAAATGTCATATTTATAATTAGGGGTGATAGCCCTTTTGGCCTCTAAATTACGGTAAATCCTACTTTTTTTTTTTTTTGTTTGTTGACGAAGGAACCCGCAGTCGCTACTCTTTCGAGTCAAGACAGAAATCCCGGTGACGCAATACCGCAAATTACGTCACCGATTAATCACACTGCCCATGCAGTAATGCACTCAACACAAGAAGATTTATGCAGGGAATCGAACTCGTAACTTTGCGGTCCCGCGCTCTATTGCTACACCCACTTGACTACCTTTGCGGCTTATAGTATATGATTCTTCATATTTAACTTTCAATTAATTGTAATGTATGTTTTTTTTTTGTTCTTTTATG
The DNA here is from genome assembly GCA_029844215.1 of Przewalskia tangutica. Lineage (NCBI taxonomy): Eukaryota > Viridiplantae > Streptophyta > Magnoliopsida > Solanales > Solanaceae > Przewalskia > Przewalskia tangutica. The sequence goes on from CM056726.1 coordinate 12,988,920, forward strand.
TAAAATATATGTTATATTTGATTATTTATAGAATTATATTGATGTCAAACATGAAGTGACACTACGAATTTAACATAATACATGAATAATTAAGTGACCGACTAGTTAATAATAATAATAATGAATTTATAAATATTCATGAGTAAAGGGACTAAATTTGCACAATTCAATTAATTATAGATTTAACGTGATCATCAGTCAGATATAATACAAGTCAACTGCTCATGCATGTTGTACTAAATTCCAGCTCTTTCATCAATAGATATAGCTGCTTTTGCGTCAATTTTTTGAAGGCCTTCATTAAAACCTTGTCTCAGTGGCGGACGCAGAGAATTTTCCAATTGGATGCACTGTCAATACAGCGTCGCGGCGCGGTAATCTCTGCCCATTCCAGCGCCGCGGCCCAGTAATTTCTCGGGTCAGTTCTCGGGTTTTAGACCAATTTATGACCGGGGCAGCGGTCCGGAATACTCGGACCTCGGCCCCTTCAAGCACATCATGCAGCGGGACCCACACAAATCGATATTGAAGCCGCGATGCATGTTGACACCCAATTTTGTCCCTCTCTTCCCATTATTCATTCAAAATTAACTATTTTCAACACCACAAAATAATTTTAAAATTTTAATAAAGGCATACATATGCACACATAAATAAAGAATTTAATATTCTCAAAATAACCAAATTTATTATTATTAGTATTTTTACTCCCTCGCTATAATTAATTATCCAAATCATATTAATCTAAGTTTATCGCCTAAATTACCTAATGAACCCCTAATAGGCAAAATCATTTTTCCGCGTTGGATGTTAAGCACGCGGTTTTAGAGGAAACCACCAATGCTATTAATTTTATTGAAAATTTCTCTAATAATAAATATAAAAACAATTCTCTAACCCCTAATATGGCCAGTGTCACGTCTCTTTAGATGAAGACAATTTAATCAACATGCATTAATAATTATGCTACTAATCTTTCTCTTAAGAACTCTATTAAGCCTATAACTACTCCCAAGCTCACAAGATTATAAATCTGACGCTACACCACTCGACAGACATGTAACAAAACAGTTCATCATTACTACACACTCTCCTAGTGAAACTTCAGATTTTCCCAATCTTTCTAACTCTATACTCTAACAAAGTAACAATGCCAAGGATTCCAATCTCTGTTCGACGTCGCTACAGTCTAATCCAAGTTCTGAGGCCACCAAGACCACCTTTAATGGAAAATCTCATGGGCCATGCAATCTCTCTCACGATGATGATAGATGGAAGATAGTCAGTGATAGTTCTCCAAAACCCTCACTACATTGCACAACTAATAGCGGAGGGTATGAACATGAAGATGGGGAATTACATTTGGCTAAACAATATCCTACACCCAATTGCCCCAATTATGAATCAAACTATGTCGAAACAATGAAGGGTCACTGGAGTCTGGAGCCTCCCCCCTCATATGTTCCTCTAATAACAAATAACTTCAACAACAACTTGTCATTCTTCTCCCATGCTATCAACTCTGTCAGCCCTGAATCCCATATTAATTCAATGGGACCCCATTACCAACCAAGCACCACCTCCCTCTCTCTCTTCCCTCCCTCTTTCATTCTTGGCATAACAACAAATCCTTTTCATCACACAAAAGATGTATGCCCATTTTGACAATGATAGGTGGGTCACGTTGAAAATAATAGGTGAGTCACCTTGTAAAACGATACAAGATGATAAAAAAAAAATTGAAAGTGGGTACACTTGCACCCATAATGGAAAGGATGTGTCCGCCTCTAGACCAACTTTCAGTTGTCTCATGAATGGCAAATAATGGTTACATTTTATAAATATAGAAGACTAAAGTTATTGCTCCTTTGAAGGGATAAGGAAAATGAATGTTGGAATACTCAAATAAAGACGGGTTTAAAATTTAAATTTTATGAATTCGGGATGTTACTCATTGACCACTTGAGTTACTAGGTTGAAATCTAACATATAAAAGTAGATTAGTTAGCTCAATTTTTTCGTAAAGCTATTAAATTTGGCCAAACTCGCACTTAAATATGTGCATTTGCATGTGCTCAGGTAAGGTAAGACCTACTACAAATCTTGTTACAGAACAATGAAACATCAAAAAGGGGTTACAATTAGCAAAAGATATAGAATATTGGAAGTGGAAACATATTATTCCCTCGGTTTCGAAATGATTGTCTGGTTTTGACTTGCGGGTTTAAGAAAGTAAAGAATTTTTCGAATCATGTGGTACTTAACTAAAGATATGTAGAATGTACTAAACTGTCCTTCAATTTTGTGGTATTCAACATGCCATGTGAAAAGTTTGACTAAAAAAGTTGACATTCCTGCCTTTCTGTCAAAAAATAAATAAACATAGAAGAGAAAAATACTGGCGCCTTCCCGGGGGTCTAGCCGGGAAAATCTTCCCTCGAGGGATCATAGAAGAAAGATTGAATGCAAATAAATTAGTTCAGTACAAGTAATGGGATCCAATAATTCGTATAGAACGAAAAGAGACATTCAATTTGAAACAAACTAAAAAGAAAAGAAAAAAGACATTTTGAAACGGAAGAAGTATCTATTTGACATTTCATACCAATTATTTTTTGTACAAACTCATCGTGTAGCGATAGCAAAGCTTCCTTTCTTATTTTTATATTTCTGTTATCTTTATGGCGCGGGGAAGGATTCATAGAGATGGGATGTTGGATTTGAAAGACATATGAACACAAAAACCAGAAAGACAGTTTCTTATTCAAACAAATATACTGAAAAAATAGTGCTGACTGAAAAAATAGTGCTTTAATCAGCCTCTTTGAAGTTTACAATCAGAAGTGAGCAAGAGCCGGAGATCAGTATTACAAAGCTAGTTGTATCAACGAGAAAGTGATTACTAAGACCACTCGATCGATATCATTCACTTAAATTATCAGTCCTTAGTCAGTCGAGCAAACTTTTCTCATGGTCATTGTACTTCCTTTGGTTTGCTTAATATAAGTTAGCTCTGTGTTTCTCAATTTTTTTCTGTAGTACATCTTTATCTACAGGGATGACGTCTCTTTGGATTGATGATGTGGTCTCTTGCCATGCATTTCACTTTGGTCATACTCCCTTCAACAAGATCATCATGTACTTCAAAGAAGTAATACCAATTACTGGATAGCCATGAGCAAAATAGGATAATCCAGTTAAACATATGAAAATACCATGTAGCTAGTGATTTTTTTTGGATATTTCGGATATCCGAAATTAAGGAAATTGTGATCCGTATCCGATCCGATTTTTTTCGGATATTCGATCCGAAATATCCGAAACTCAAAAAAGCGGATTGGATATTCAATTTTTCGGATCGGATCGACCGGATCGTCGATCAGATCGATCGGATCGGATGAAAATGAACACCCATACATACAATGTTACTCTTTGAGGGCTATTGTTAAAGATTACAAATATTTGTTGGAAGCTAATAAAGGCCAGCATTAAACATATATAGAGGGAGTAAATGATAAAATAAAATGAGGTGCAAATCTCGAAAGACTATATTAGATGTGCAAAACGGCTAAGGGCCCGTTTGGTAAAATTTATTAAAAAGAGCTTTTAGGAGCATAGCTTTTCAAGTAGAACTTTTTATCAAAAAGTGGTTAGGTGTTTGGTTGCCAATAAAAAAAAAGTGTTTTGTATAAAAAACAAAAAAGTAGAAAGCCAAAATAAGCTCTACTCAAGAAGCCCAAATTTTGAGCTTCTTCCAAAAGTGCTTTTGGAACTCAAAAACACTTTTAAATTTGTCAACCAAACACTCCAATTAAAGGTCAAAAGTGATTTTTGCTCTCCAAAAGTGCTTTTGGCCTTTAAAAAAGTCATACCAAACAGGCACTAAACCGACGTGAAGCTTGGAAAATGGACGCATATATATATATATATATAAGTAATGAGGACTAAATTACCAAAGTTACCCTAAAAGAACAGTTCTATATAATAACGAAAATACCCCTGGACAACCAAAGAGTATATATACATACATATGATCCTGTTTGGATTAACTTATTTTAAGTGTTTTTAAGTCAAAAAAGCTTTTAATTATTTTTACAATGTATTTTGATAAAATAAAAAATGTCTTTTAAGCACTTATTTTTAAGTCAAATAGTAAAAATAAGTTAAAAACCATAAGTTATAATTCTTAAATTATAGTTTTTGGCTTATAAGTCAAAAGTTATAACTCCGTGTACTCTATGCAATAAACATGCCATTTTTCTCTCTGTTTTCAACCATCTATTTCTCCCATGCACTTTCAGTTTCGGTAACCCTTTGTCTCTCTCTTTCTCTAGGGTTTTGAATTTTGAGTTTGTATTCATGAAAAAACATAAAATTTCTACTTAATTATAGGGGTTTTGAGTTTGCTATACGTGGGTAATTTACCTGAAAGAAATAATTCATTGATTATTCTTATTGATGAAAGACATATATATACAAGTTACAGTAGGAGAATTTTATTCCTACTTTACATTTAAATCCCTATTCTATGTGAAGAATAACTGTACATTTATGGTATTATTACAATCCTAATTAAGGTCCAGGACTTATATGTAAAATATACAAACTTATGGTAACTTTGTATTCTGCCCGTGGACTGATGATGGGCCACACACAGATGGGCTGATTATCCGTGTCCTTTAACACACCCCCGCAGTCATAGCGGACGGTCTTCGTACGCTGAGACTGTCTCTAAAATCTTAAAAAAGGACTGGGGGAAGACTCTTTGTAAAGATGTCTGCAATTTGATATCTGGAAGGGACATGACAGACGCGTACTTGTCCTTTAGCTACATTCTCTCAAACAAAGTGAATATCAATCTCTATGTGTTTAGTCCGCTTGTGCTGAACATGATTACCAGAAAGATAGATGACACTTATATTATCACAATATACCAATGTAGTCTTCTCAATAGTACAATGAAGCTCTAAAAGTATATTTCGTAACCAACATGACTCGGAAACCACATTGGCTACCCCTCGATACTCGGCCTCTGCACTTGAACGTGAAAGCGTAGATTGACGCTTGGCAGACCATGAGACCAAGTTATTACCCAAAAATATACAATAGCGGGCGTGGGCGTGCGGTGTCGACAACCACCCCAATCATCATCTGTATAGAAGACAAGTGTAGACGTCGACGAAGGGTACAAATGCAAACCATAATCAAGTGTTCCCTGAATGTACCTAAGAATGTGTTTTAGCGCATTCATATGTTCTACTCTGGGATCATGCATAAACAAACACACCTGTTGGACTACATATGTAATGTCTGGTCACGTGAACGTAAGATACTGAAGGGCGGCTGCAAGACTATAATAGTGGGTCGGATCCTCATACGGAGAGCCAGCTGCAACACCCAACTTGGGTTTAGTATCAACTGGAGTAGAAGTGGACTTACAGGATGACATCTCAGCCCTCTCAATGATCTTTGCTGCATACTTCCTCTATGTAAAGAACAATCCACCTGCATAACTGTTAGGCGATTTCCACGTGCTCACGCAAGTGTACGTATCGTTCACAAGTAGTATAGTCTGATAATACCGAATATCGTTCTTAGAGACTGATTTCTAATTACCGTTCATCTATTTTATGTTATCTATTTAGCAATCGATAATAGAGCTGAGTTTTTTGTTTAACTACTAGAATAATTGCAAGAATTAACTAAACTATTGAAGTTATAATCAGTTATGAAGGAATTAGGGCTTCCAAAATCCTCGACTATCCACTCTATTCAATTCTTAATGCAACTAGAATGACTTATTCTTCTACGTTAAGATAGCGGTTAACTAGACTGTCTTATATTCCGGTTAGGATATACAATCGCTCAACCCCAATGCAGAACTCTTCTATATTTCTATGATAGGATTTACCACATAGGAGGATTAAGAACAGTAACCCATAATGCTACACAAGTATCGGGTACTTTCGTCCGCGATTTTAACATATGTCTATTCAATTACAACATATCTAAATCTCTCTTCTCGGTTCTTGATTCAAAATCATATAGATTATGATAATTAGTGATCAATTAACTATCAAACATTCATACCAATTATTGAATAAATCTTAATTAAGTGAAGAAGAAATCAACTAATGCATTAAGTCATGAAATAGAGTTTCAAGTGATTCAAAAGGAAAGCCCTAATAAAGTGTTTAGCTCCTAGCCATAGTCACGCTAAGAACTAATACAATTCCAAACATAAACTGAATTAAAAAGAAAGAAAGAAAAATACTGTGAACTAAAGTCTCCAATTATAGCTTCCAATCCTTGTCATGTGATGTGTTGTGTGTTAGAATGACCCTCCTTCTCATAGAATAATCCCTAGGGCTTTTAGTATGTTGCAATTTTAGTGCCCTATGGACCCTTCTGCCCCTAGCCAAATTAACTTCGGATTCTCGATTTAAAATCACGCGCTGACCTGCGGCCATAGCGCGGCTGAAGTTCTATGGCTTCTGATGTTCCGCGTCGCTGGCAGCTTTCGGTCTTCAATTCATGTTCTTTTCGGCCTCGAATTCCTCCTTTTATGTCCATTTTTCGTTTCTTTTCGCCATTTTGTCTTTTTGAACCGATGTGACTCAAAAGAAAGAAATACAAACCTAATACTATACTAAACACAACAAAAATGAGTAAAATACTAACTAAAAAAGACTCAAAAAGCGTATACAATATATGCTTAACAAATACCCTCAAACTTAACCTTTGCTCGCCGTCGAGCAAAGATCAAAGCAAAAACAAAGAACAAAAACAAAAGACTCAAAGACTCAAATCATGCAGCTGCACAGGATTACTTAGAAACACATGAACGTCAGTTGGGATAATATGTAGGAACAGATGTAGCATGAATTTAACAATCTAGAATTTCAAGTCAGATATTTCGCAAATTCATTTCAGTCACAATCAATAGAAGCATGAATAACCACCCTATGCATGTCAATTTTTTTTTTTTTTTCTCAAAGTTCCATTGGTCTGTTTACTTGTTATTCTCCACTAATCATGGACGTACATACTAAAGATCTTCAGGATTTTTCAGGGTTGTAATGTAGGCTTAGGCATGGGTAGATAAAAGTTGGCATTTAGGCTCAAATTACGTACCATAAGCGTTTTTCTCATTCAACCATTTTGTCCTTCTTTTTGGTATTCTTTTTCGTCCATACCTATCATTCCCCTCTTCTCTTTTTGAGAGCATGGAACACATTCACATATGCACCCCAAAACTTAAACTTTTACATTTTTTTATTGGGGTGCATCTATTTTTCACTCCTTTTTCGTATTTCTTTTTTACTCTTTTCACCACTCTCTTCAATTATTGTTTATGATACACAAGGGGACATGGGGTATCAAAGAAATAACTTATGTTTTAGGCTCAAATGGGCTGACAAGGGATACAATTTATTGTCAGGGTAGGTAATGAAGGGTAAAAAGAGTTAACAAAGAAATGTCTGAATCATTTCTCTAACATGTACATCATAACTATTTCGCCTCAAATAACAAGCAGCATACATCACAAATGTTTTTCACAATTGACAATACACAGGCTAAGCACAGAATACTCCAAATAATCAGATTTTCATGAATCTTTGGCATATCTAACTTAACCACACATATTTTAGCTTATCATTCCATTACATTATCTCACTTAATTCATTAGGCGTTCCAAGTAAACAACGCATGCATGATCATAAAAAAAATTGACTCATATAAAACACAAAAAAAAAAAAACTCAAAAATAGACACACAAAAATAAAATAAAATAAGAACAACTCCCCCCAAACTTAAACGACACATTATTCCAAATGTGTAAAGACTCAAAAATAAAAGGGACGACTTACAGACAATAGCGGTTCAAAATGGTGGTGGTGGTGGCGGCGACGGATACTGCATTGACCACTGGTTGATTTCTTTATAGTTTATTGGAGACCACTTCTTAGTAATTTCTTGTTTCTTGTTTGATTTCTTTATAGTTTATGTTGGATATTAGTTTAGTTCTTGTCATGTCTATGGCTAGTAACTAACTTAATCCAGGGTTTTCCATGTCAAATCACTTGAAACTTAATCTTATGAATTAATGCATGTTTTGGTTCTTCTTATCATTGTTGAGATTTATTCAATAATTGTCTTGAATGTTTGGTAATTAATTGATCACTAATTATCATAATCCATATGATTTCTAATCGAAAGCCGAAAGGGAAGATTGTGAATATGCTATAGTTGAATAAACATAGGTTAAATCGTGGACGGAAGTACTCTGATACTTGTGTAGTATTAATAGGTTATTGCTCTTAATCCTCCTTTATAGTCAATCTTATCACCGAAAGGTAGAAGGGTTCTATATTGGGGTTGAGTGTTTATATTACCTTAACAGGAGTATAAAACAGCTTAGTTTACATGCTATCTCAAAATAGAAGAAGAACCATAATTAATTGCATTAACAAGTAAGATGAGCGGATAGTTGAGGAGATTTGGAAGCCCTATTTCCACCATAACTGAAGTACAACAAAGTAATCTAGTTAGCATTCTTAATTATAGTTATAAACAATTTATCAATCATCGGTTACCAAATAGATACCATAGAATAGAATTTGAGAATTGAACACTAATCCCTGAGGACGATAACTCAGTCTTCTAGACTATATTACTTGTCACGACACGTGCACTTGCGTTAGTGTGTGCATAAATCGCGCATCACATTGGCACCCCCAAACTTAAGTTTTTTCATATTTTAATTGGGGTGCATAATTTATTTTTGCTCTCTTTTATATTTCTTTTTCACTTTCTTTTTCTTCTGTATCATCAGTTATTGCTTATGGCACATGAGGGAATTGGGGTGTCAAAGAAATAGCTTTTTATTTTAGGCTCAAAGGGCTGACTAGGGATATAATTCATTGTCAGGGTAGGTGATGAAAGATAAGAAGGGCTAATAAAGAAATGTCTGAATCCTCCCCCTAACATGTACATCCTAATTATTTCGCCTCAAATAGCAAGCATGCAGGACATTTTTTTTCACAATTGACATACACAGGCTAAGCACACAATATTCCAACTAATTAGGTTTTCATGAATCTTTGGCATATTAAACTTAAGAACACAGATTTTTGCATATCATTTCATTACATTATCCTACTTAATTCACTAGGCATTTCAATCAACTACAACATGCATGATAAAAAAAAATTGTGACTCATATAAACACCTAAAAGACACGAATCAACGACTCAAAATTATAAGAAAATACAAGTACCCCCCCCCCAAACTTAAACTGACACATTGTCCCAAATGTGTATGACTCAAAGATGAAACAGGGATGACTTACAGACGTACAACGGCTCAAAATGGTGGTGGCGGCGGCAGATATTGCATTGTGACGGTATTTGTGGGAGGAGATTTGGCGATTTCAGTACTTTTCATATTTTCGAGGATCGTGGCGCATGGTGCATAAAAATCGAGGCTTTCACGAAGATTCAAAGCATCGCGGTGCGGTCGATCTGCGATCTTGACTCGATTTCGTATCTTTTCGTCCTTTCCTTCATGCTCCATCCTCTGAGTCCTTCACCTGACATCACAACATAACAAACACACCAAAAGTGAGACTGTCCTAATTAAAATAAATTGCAGAATTTAAAAATTGGGTTGCCTCCCAAGTAGCGTTGTCTTTAACGTCTTTTAGCCGGACGCAGGTTACTTATCAAAAATCATTGGGGTAATTTAACCCCACAACCTATCCATTTCATAATCATCATCGTCTTTCTCATTCTATTTTTCTTCTTCACTAGAGGGGGTTCAGTAATACTTACCTTTTCGAGGACTTTCATCTCATCAATTTTTGTTCTTGTCACCTTGCAGACCTGTGGGTTTAATACTGTAAGGATGGCCTCTCTAGCTTTGGCTGCTTGGGTGAACTCTTTGAGGCGGTGTGCTTCTTGAAAACACTTATCAATGACATGAGACTCAATGGCGGATTTGAACACATTGAACACTATATCCTTCCTCCTGAACCCTGAGTCTCAGTTCCCCCTTTTTCACATCAATCAAGGCTCTCCCAGTAGCAAGAAATGGTCTTCCCAAGATAATTGGTATCTCATCATCTTCTTCCATATCAAGAATAAGAAAGTCTACAGGGAAGAAGAACTTTCCTACCTTAACCAACACATCTTCGATTATGCCTGCAGGATGCGCGCAGATTCGGTCGGCTAGCTGCAGATTTCGCGTGGTCGGTTGCTTCCCAAACCCAACCTCTTGAAGGCAGATAGGGAATTAGATTGATGCTAGCCCCTAGATCACACTGCGTACGCATTGCGTGTCACTCTACCAATAGTGCGGGGCAGGTGAAACTCCCCGATCCTTAAGCTTAGGAGGCGGTTTCTTTCATGAATGGCACTACACTCTGTCAATGACACTGTCTCATAATCCGCTAGCCTCTCTTCTTTTCCCAGTATCTCCTTCATGAACTTGAAGTATGCGCATCTGCTCTAGCGCCTCAATGAAGAGAATATTTATGTGTAGCTTTTGAACACCTCAAGAACTTGGAGAAACGCTGTCAGCGCCTTCTTTTGTAGCCTCTGAGGGTAAGGGATTTTATCAACATATTCCCTCAAAGGTGTTGGTGGAGCTTTTTCAACTGTAGGGCGGTCCTCAGTGACCCCCTCATTTTCTATTTCAACTGTCTTCTCCACTCACAGTTTGGGGCCCCATTTCTCTAGCCTTCCCACTTCTTAGATCGCTTGCATTGCTCCCTGGATTCATCATCGTCTTCTTTGGGAGAGCCCACGAGGTCTATCACTCAACTTCTGCCACGCCTATTTGAGTTTCCACACCTTAATAGAAGATCTCGTCTCGTCGTGAACGGGTGCGAGAGTTGGTCATTATTGCTTGGGAATTGGCCAAGGTTGAAATTGAGTACTTAGTTTCTGCCATGAATGACATTGTCTCTGTGACGAATTGTGCTTGGGAGTTTACCAATGTCAATAGTGTCATTTTCAACTCATCTGACTCCTCGTGTGGGGTTGGTGGGTTGAACTGCTGATACTGCCCCTGATCATTCTTCCACGAAAAATCTGGATGATTTTTTCTCCCCTGGTTATATGTGTTAGATTTTGCATTGTTGTATTGCCTCTGAAAGTGTCCCACAGCTTGACATTGAGCCTGCTCCATTGGGATGTGGTTTGCATCAGTTTCTGGACATCTATAAAAGGTATGCGGACCCCCACAAATTTCACAAACTGCTTGCATCTGGACTGCCTTTACGGATATGGTATTTTGCTGGAGCTGCTTAGTCAAGAGAGCAACTTGTACTGCAGTCTGATGATAGCATCTGTCTCATGAACTCGAACTGCTTTTCTGCCACCTGTTCCTCTCTCATCTGGCAAGTGATTATTTGTGGTCATGTCTTCCAACCAGTCATGGGCTTCATGTGTTGTCCTCCTCATGAAAGTACCACTAGAAGCTGCATCAATAATTGTTCTAGTAGTCCCACTCAGACCATTGTAGAAGATGTGCATCAAGTTCCATTTTTCAAGGCCATGATGTGGGCACTTCCTCTGCAAATTCTTGAACCTTTCCCAGGCATCATACAATGACTCTCCATCCATTTGATAGAAATTGTTCAATTCTCCCCTAAGTCTTGTTGCCTTTGCTGGTGGAAAGAATTTTTCAAGGAACTTCTGGGCCAGGTCCCGCCATGTGAAGATAGAGTCTTTTGGCAGGGAGTTCAACCAAACCTTCGCCCTTTCCCTGAGCGAAAATGGGAAGAGCCTCAACCGGATAGCATCATCAGTGACACCATTGTATTTGAATGTGGCACAAAGCTCCAGGAAATTCGCAATGTGCGTATGTGGCTCCTCATATGGCGACCCTTCAAACTGGACTATGTTCTGCACCATACCCAGAATAGCAGGGTTAATCTCAAAATTATTGGCTCTTATTGCTGGGAGCCTTATGCAAGTCTGCACCCCTGTCACTGTAGGCAATAAATAATCCCCCAAGCTTCTTTCTGCAGAGATTTGTCTTAAAACATGCGGTAGCGTGCCATCCGCCAAATTATTGTTTTGCTGATGTTCCATTATCAAAGGATCAACACTTTCCTTGTCTTTCCTGAAAGTGATAAAAAACAAGCAAACAGATCACGGCAAAATGTTCTCAAATAAAAAAATAAAAACCAAATTAGAAATAAGGATAGATAGTTCGATATTGATTATACTCCAGTCCCCGAAAATGGCGCCAAAAACTTGTTAGGCGATTTATAAATGCTCACGCAAGTGCACGTATCGTTCACAAGTAATATAGTCTGTAAGACCGAATATTGTCCACAGAGACTGGTTACCAAGTACCGAACTTCTAAACTTTGGTTTCTACTTGACAATCGATAAATTGTTTGGTTTTGTAACTACTGGAATGATTGCAAGAAATAAGTAAACTAATTAGGTTGTATTCAGATTATGAAGGAATTAGGGCTTCCAAAATCATCAACTATCCATTTTATTCAATCCTTGTCGTTAGAATGATTACGCTTCTATGTTAAGATAACGATTAACTAGACGATACTTATATTACGGTTAGGATATATAATCACTCAACCCGATGCAGAAACCTTCTATATTTATATGATAGAATTTACCACATATGAGGATTAAACAAGAACCTATAAAGCTACAAGTATAGAATGCGTAGTCACGATTTTAACCTATGTCTATTCAACCACAGCATATCCAAATCTCTCCCCTCGGTTGTTGATTCGAAATCATATATGTTATGATATTTAGTGATCAATTAACTATCAAGCATTCACATCAATTATTGAATAGATCTTAACAACTGAAAAAGTAATCAAACTATTGCATCAAATCATGAATAAAGGTTCAAGTGAATCATAAGGAAAGACCTAATTAAGTGTTTAGTTCCTAGTCATAGACATGCTACGAACTAACGCAATATCCAACATAAAACTGAAATAAAAACTAAAGATAGAAAATTACGAAGAGTAAAGTCTCCAATTGTTGCTCCAAGTGCCGTGTGTTGTTCTTGTGTTCAAGAATGAACGCCCCCTCCTAAAAACTGATCCCCAGGGCTTTAAATAGGTATCAATTTCGTGCCCTAGGTACCATATTGCCCTTGGCCAATTCCAACTCGAAACTGAAAAAATCCGTACCGGCACCGGGGTTCTACAGGTCAGTACCGCGGTGTCGAAACTCCTGCAGCTCTCTGAATAAATGGCATCGCGGTTCTATCTGAATGCACCCCGGTGCTGAAAGTCCTGCGAGTTTCTGCTATTTTGGCACCGATCCGCCTCACGCGCAGTGGTCTTCTTGGTTTTTCCGAGTCATCGATTTTCGACCTTTTTCTGCCTCAGGACCTCCTTTTATGCCCACTTTTCGCTTCTTTTTGCCATTTTGCCTTTTCGAACCGCTGTGAATCAAAAGAAAGAAAAACAACCCTAAAACTGTACTAGACGCAACAAAAATGGGTAAATTATTAATCGAAAATAACTCAAAATAGGTATATGAAATATGCCTAACAAACCTCCAAACTTAAACTTTGCTCGCCTTCGAGCAAAGAAAAAAACAAAATAAAGAAATAAAATAAAAAAGACCCACGTCAAGCAGTTGCAAAATGTCACTTAGAAACACATGAACGTTAGTTAGGACAATATGTAGGAATAGATGTAGCATGCATTGAACAATCTAGAATTTCAAGTTAGATATTTCGCAGATTCATTTCAGTCACAATCACTGGAAGCATGAATACCTAATCTATGCATGTCAATGTCATTGCATTTTTGTCAAGGTACTATAGCATGTTTACTTGTTATTCTCCACTAATCATGAGCATACATACTAGGGATCATCAGGACTTTTCATGGTTGTAATGTAGGCTTAGGCAGGGATAGGTAAAAATAGGTATTTAGGCTCAAATTACGTAACAGAAGCGCTTTTCATTCAACTTGTTTCTTTTCCTTGCTGTATTCTTTTTAGTTCATACACGTTACTCTCTTTTTGTTAAGAGCGGAACATACACATTCGCATTGTGATCGGTGTATTTTATATACACCTTTTGAGTCATTTTTAGCTAGTCTTTTGCCAATTTTTGTACAAATACGTGTCGTCTTAGGTATATTTTCTTTCTTTTGAGTCATATTGGTTTAAAGTGGCTTATTGGCGAAAAAGGTGCAAAAAGATGGCAGAAACAGAGGTTTCAGAGCTAAAAAAGCGAGAAAGTTAATGAGCCGGACCGACACGAACAGACGCGGCGCGCTCCAAGCCTCCAGAGTCAGAGCGCCACGACACCTAATTTCTGAGACGTCAGGGAGTTTGGCGCTGGCTGATTCTTGAGCGCGCGAGGCGAAAAGCTGCAAATTCGATTGGGAATGGGACTAGGCCTGAAGGAAACCCTGGATAACGTTTGAGAGGCTATAAAAAGCAGCCTTTAGGTCAGAATTAAAGGTTCCAAACCTCGCGCGATTCACACAACCTTCGAGATCAAGTGGAGACAGCTTAGTAATTTCTTGTTTCTTGTTTTATTTCTTTATAGTTTATGTTGGATATTAGTTTAGTTCTTGTCATGTCTATGACTAGGAACTAACTTAATCCAGGGCTTTCCATGTCAAATCACTTGAAACTTAATCTTATGAATTAATGCATGTTTTGGTTCTTCTTATCATTGTTGAGATTTATTCAATAATTGTCTTGAATGTTTGGTAATTAATTGATCACTAATTATCATAATCCATATGATTTCTAATCGAAAGCCGAAAGGGAAGATTGTGAATATGCTATAGTTGAATAAACATAGGTTAAATCGTGGACGGAAGTACCCTGATACTTGTGTAGTATTAATAGGTTATTGCTCTTAATCCTCCTTTATAGTCAATCTTATCAACGAAAGGTAGAAGGGTTCTATATTGGGGTTGAGTGTTTATATTACCTTAACAGGAGTATAAAACGGCTTAGTTAACCTGCTATCTCAAAATAGAAGAAGAACCATAATTAATTGCATTAACAAGTAAGATGAGCGGATAGTTGAGGAGATTTGGAAGCCCTATTTCCACCATAACTGAAGTACACCAAAGTAATCTAGTTAGCCTTCTTAATTATAGTTATAAACAATTTATCAATCATCGGTTACCAAATAAATATCATAGAATAGAATTTGAGAATTGAACACTAATCCCTGAGGACGATAACTCGGTCTTCTAGACTATATTACTTGTCACGACACGTGCACTTACGTTAGTGTGTGCATAAATCGCGCATCACATTGGCACCCCAAACTTAAGTTTTTTCATATTTTAATTGGGGTGCATAATTTATTTTTGCTCTCTTTTATATTTCTTTTTCACTTTCTTTTTCTTCTGTATCATCAGTTATTGCTTATGGCACATGAGGGAATTGGGGTGTCAAAGAAATAGCTTTTTATTTTAGGCTCAAAGGGCTGACAAGGGATATAATTCATTGTCAGGGTAGGTGATGAAAGGTAAGAAGGGCTAATAAAGAAATGTCTGAATCCTCCCCCTAACATGTACATCCTAATTATTTCGCCTCACATAGCAAGCATGCGGGACATTTTTTTTCACAATTGACATACACAGGCTAAGCACACAATATTCCAACTAATTAGGTTTTCATGAATCTTTGGCATATTAAACTTAAGAACACAGATTTTTGCATATCATTCCATTACATTATCCTACTTAATTCACTAGGCATTTCAATCAACTACAACATGCATGATAAAAAAAAAAATTGTGACTCATATAGACACATAAAAGACACGAATCAACGACTCAAAATTATAAGAAAATACAAGTACCCCCCCCCCCTCCCCCCAAACTTAAACTGACACATTGTCCCAAATGTGTATGACTCAAAGATGAAACAAGGATGACTTACAGACGTACAACAGCTCAAAATGGTGGTGGTAGCGGCAGATATTGCATTGTGACGGTATTTGTGGGAGGAGATTTGGCGATTCGATTTTTCATATTTTCGGATCGTGAATCGCACGCATGATCATAAATCTTGAGGCTTTCTGAAGATTCAAAGTCGCGTCTTTGTAGATCAGATGCGATCTTGACTCGATTTCGTATCTTTTCGTCCTTTCCTTCATGCTCCATCCTCCGAGTCCGTCACCTGACATCACAACATAACAAACATACCAAAAGTGAGACTGTCCTAATTAAAATAAATTGCAGAATTTAAACATTGGGTTGCCTCCCAAGTAGCGCTGTCTTTAACGTCTTTTAGCTGGACGCAGGTTACTTATCAAAAATCATTGGGGTAATTTAACCCCACAACCTATCCATTTCATAATCATCCTCGTCTTTCTCATTCTATTTTTCTTCTTCACTAGAGGGGGTTCAGTAATACTTACCTTTTCGAGGGCTTTCATCTCATCAATTTTTGTTTTTGTCACTTGCGGACACTGAGTTTAATCTGTAGGATGGTCTCCTAGCTTTGGCTGACCGTGAACTCTTTAGGCATTTGTGCTTCTTTAAACACTTATCAATGACATGAGACTCAATGGCGGATTTGACACCTTGAACACTATCTCCTTCCTCCTGAACCCTGAGTCTCAGTTCCCCCTTTTCCACATCAATCAAGGCTCTCCCAGTAGCAAGAAATGGTCTTCCCAAGATAATTGGTATCTCATCATCTTCTTACATATCAAGAATAAGAAAGTCTACAGGGAAGAAGAACTTTCCTACCTTAACCAACACATCTTCGATTATGCCTGCAGGATGCGCAGTTGATCGGCTAGTCGCAGATTATCGTGGTCAGTTTGGCTTCCCCCAAACCCAACCTCTTGAAGACAGATAGGGGAATTAGATTGATGCTAGCCCCTAGATCACACAGCGCCCTGTTGCATGTCACTCTACCAATAGTGCAGGGCAAGGTGAAACTCCCTGGATCCTTAAGCTTAGGAGGCAGTTTCTTTCGCAAGATGGCACTACACTCCTCTGTCAATGACACTGTCTCATAATCCGCTAGCCTCTTCTTTTTCCCAAGTATCTCCTTCATGAACTTGAAGTATGCGGGCATCTGCTCTAGCGCCTCAATGAAGAGAATATTTATGTGTAGCTTTTTGAACACCTCCAAGAACTTGGAGAACTGCTTGTCAACTGCCTTCTTTTGTAGCCTCTGAGGGTAAGAGATTTTATCAACATATTCCCTCAAAGGTGTTGGTGGAGCTTTTTCAACTGTAGGCGGTCTCGGTGACCCTCATTTTCTATTTCAAGCTCTTCTCCACTCACGGTTGGGCCCCACTTCTAATCGCTTCCCACTTCTTAGGTATCGCTGCATTGCTCCCCTGGATTCATCACTGTCTTATTGGGGAGAGCCCCCTGAGGTCTATCACTCAACTTCTCTGCCAACTGCCCTATTTGAGTTTCCACACCCTTAATAGAAGATCTCGTCTCGTCGTGGCGGAGTCGAGAGTTGGTCATTATTGCTTGGGAATTGGCCAAGGTTGAAATTGAGTACTTAGTTTCTGCCATGAATGACATTGTCTCTGTGACGAATTGTGCTTGGGAGTTTACCAATGTCAATAGTGTCATTTTCAACTCATCTGACTCCTCGTGTGGGGTTGGTGGGTTGAACTGCTG
Source organism: Przewalskia tangutica (assembly GCA_029844215.1). Lineage (NCBI taxonomy): Eukaryota > Viridiplantae > Streptophyta > Magnoliopsida > Solanales > Solanaceae > Przewalskia > Przewalskia tangutica. The sequence goes on from CM056726.1 coordinate 13,006,552, forward strand.
ATACTGCCCCTGATCATTCTTCCACGAAAAATCTGGATGATTTTTTCTCCCCTGGTTATATGTGTTAGATTGTGCATTGTTGTATTGCCTCTGAAAGTGTCCCACAGCTTGACATTGAGCCTGCTCCATTGGGATGTGGTTTGCATCAGTTTCTGGACATCTATAAAAGGTATGCGGACCCCCACAAATTTCTGGCCTTGCGCATCTGATCGCTTTACGGATATGGTATTTTGCTGGAGCTGCTTAGTCAAGAGAGCAACTTGTGCCTGCAGTGCAGTGATAACATCTGTCTCATGAACTCGAACTGCTTTTCTGCCACCTGTTCCTCTCTCATCTGGCAAGTGATTAAGAACGGAACATACACATTCGCATTGTGATCGGTGTATTTTATATACACCTTTTGTGTCATTTTTAGTTAGTCTTTTGCCAATTTTTGTACAAATACGTGTCGTCCTAGGATAGATTTTCTTTCTTTTGAGTCATATTGGTTTAAAGTGGCTTATTGGCGAAAAAGGAGCAAAAAGAGGGCAGAAACATAGGTTCCAGAGCTAAAAAAACGAGAAAGTTAACGAACCGGACACGAAAGCGGGGCGCCATGGCCTCAATAGCCAGTCGAGCGCCAGCGCCTAATTTACTGAGACGTCACGGGAGTTTTGCCGCGGCTGATTCTGCGCGCTGGCGGAAAAGCGGCAAAGTCGAATGGGAATGGGCCCAGCCCTGAAGGAAAACCTGGAAAATGAAGTGGCGGCTATAAAAAGCGGCGTGTTGGTCAGAATTAAAGGTTCCAAACCGCGCGATTCACACAACCTTCGAGATCAAGATCGAGACCACTTCTTAGTAATTTCTTGTTTCTTGTTTTATTTCTTTATAGTTTATGTTGGATATTAGTTTAGTTCTTGTCGTATACATGGCTATGAACTAACTTAATCTAGGGCTTTCCATGTCAAATCACTTGAAACTTATTCTTATGAATTAATGCATGTTTTGGTTCTTCTTATCATTGTTGAGATTTATTCAATAATTGTCTTGAATGTTTGGTAATTAATTGATCACTAATTATCATAATCCATATGATTTCTAATCGAAAGCCGAAAGGGGAGATTGTGAATATTCTATAGTTGAATAAACATAGGTTAAATCGTGGACGAAAGTACCCTGATACTTGTGTAGTATTAATAGGTTATTGCTCTTAATCCTCCTTATAGTCAATCTTATCACCGAAAGGTAGAAGAGTTCTATATTGGGGTTGAGTGTTTATATTACCTTAACAGGAGTATAAAACGGCTTAGTTAACCTGCTATCTCAAGCGACATACTACCTTATCTCGCTCCAGTGTCGAGGCTGAGTACAGAGGCGTTGCAAATGTAGTAGCTGAGATTTGTTGGCTCATAAATTTACTGTTAGAACTTCAGTGTCCTTTGCGTCAGACATCAATTGTGTAATGTGATAAAATCTCTGCCATCTATCTGTCTCATAATCCGGTTCAACATCAGCGAACCAAGCACATTGAAATAGACCTACACTTTGTTCGTGAGAAAATTGCACTAGGCCATGTCAGAGTGTTACATGTTCCATCATCCTATCAGTATGCAGATATATTTACAAAAGGATTTCCCAGACATTTATTTCTTGTCTTCAGATCCAGTCTCAGCGGCCGACCTCCTCCCGCTCCGACTGAGGGTGTGTGTAAACATGTATATTATAGAAACAATTGTATCCCTACCCATAATTAGAATATTTCCATATATTGTGTAAATATAATTATGGTAAGACTTGAATTTCTCTTTTGTATAGGCTTAGTATTCCTATTATATAAGAGATGAATATTGTACTCTATATATACTTTGATATTAATGAGAAGACTGTCAAAGAAGATTAATATCATCTTATATTTTTCATTAACATTAATTTTGATGCAATCAGTTTTAGTGCATATTTTTGGTAATTAGTGTTAACTATTAAGTGCCCCGTGAACGTATAAATATGCTCAAATGAATCAAGATACGTAAGGAAAACTAATTTAAGTGAGAATTCATGTCATTTTATCTCCTCTCAGTTTGTATAACTTGATCTTTATAACTTGGAGATACGTACTTAATTACGGCTAGTTTAGTTTTATGGAGTATAAGACAATTTAATCTACCTTTAGAACTGTGTGTTATTATACTCTAACTCTATCTTAGTGCTCCGGTTGCGCTATTTATATCTATAATTATAAGTGCATATGAATATACTAATTTATATGTGGGTTCCGCTTAATCTCTATATGATTAATACAAGTCATTTCGTCGTTTTGGAGAGAGTAGTTCTGTTGACATAGAGGACATGGAGAACAAATTGGTGGCTATAAGGAAAAAAATAAACCAGTATCCTATGAGGAATGTTTTTAATATGGATGAAACTAATTTGTTTTACATGTTACAAGCTGATCATTCTCTTGCAACGAAACAACTTGAAGGAAGAAAACAAAGTAAAGAAAGACTTACAATTGTTATTTGTTGCAATGAGGATGACTCTGAAAAAATTACTTTATGAATTATTGAAAAGTACGCAAAGTCACGTTTCTTCAAAAATGTCAACATGGACAACTTGAATTGTCAATATCGTTCTAACACACGAGCACGGATGACGAGTTTGCTTTTTGATGAATATGTTCGTTGGCTGGACCAGAAAATACATGGTAGAAGAATTTTGTTGGTGGTAGATAATTGTCCAGCCCATCCAAAAAATATTGAAAGACTACATAATATTGAGTTGTATTTTTTGCCACCCAACATGACATCAAAATCTAATCATGTGATGCAGGGGTAATTAGAACTTTCAAGATGCACTACCGCATGAGATTTTACCGTGGGTATTAGAGGGCTATGAGTTGGGAGAATCTGATCCAGAAAAAAATAATGTTTTAGATGCCATCAATCTTATAGTCTCATCTTAGAAGAAATTGTAGCAAGTGTTGTTGAAAATTCTATTGAGGATGAAAATGAAGACGATACAATGCATTTACAACCAATTATGTGGAAGGAAGCACTTATAGCGGCAACAACTCTTCACAATTTTTTGTTGCAGTATGAAAACGCAATACCGGAGCTTTTGGATGCAGTAAGGAAAGTTAGAGATGAAATACAACTAGATTTAGATTTCAAGAAGAAGTAAACTACAATAGAATCATATTTACTAAGTTGTCCTAGTTATATTTGTAATTTTATAGAATTATTAATTTATAATATTGAAGGGACCATAAATTTATATAAGATCTTTCGGAAAATTATTATCTTATTAATTTATCAAAAATTATTAATTTAGACTTTGGACTCAAGTCGGAACCGAAAAATTTATTATTTTAGAGAGATTATTAATTTATCGAGTATTAATTTATAGAGATTCTACTGACATTAAAATTATCACTAGTCTTAATAACCCCGTGAAAATGTGCAAGGAATGCAACTACAACCGCGTTGACGTTAGAAAAAAAGAAGAAGAACACATACCTAAGATCTCTTTTTGAGCCAAGTAATTATTTTTAGTTCACTAATTAACTACCAGATTCTTTTTCCTTTTCTTTAAACTTATTTTTTCGGTTAAGCGAATTTGTATATAGTGAAAATAATAAATCATATTTTGCTTTGTTGGTCAAGTTTAGGATAATTTGCGATTAAGGAACGTTATAGCCATAGGAGTATGGGGAAATCAGGTAAGAATTGCGATGGAAATAGACAAGAGAAATTATTTAAAAATTAAATAAATGTTAACACTAAAAAAAGAAGCGAAGCAGAACGCCGTCTGTGGGGATCGAACCCACGACCACGTGGTTAAAAGCCACGCGCTCTACCACTGAGCTAAGACGGCCAGTTTTTTGATATTTTGCGGCTTTATATAGATAAATTATATCCGCCTTTAATTTTTAAATTGAGTTGTGTGTTTCTTTTTTTTACGTTGAAAACATTAAAGAAATTTCTTCATAATCCTTGATCATATCTTCCAAAATTAAAAAATTTCTATATGTTTGTTTGTGGCCTTTCGTTAGCCAAAACAATTATGCGTTTGCACATTATGATATTGTCTTTTAGTTTTAGCAAATATCGACAATGATAAGTTTGACAACTAGTAAGATGTTTCTACTTCTAGTTGTTGTTAGATCTCTTTCTTTAACAAATTTGAGGCCTTTCTTTGGTGCTCCATATTTTTCCAACGACAGTTGACGTAGGCACCTACTTACATAAGAAATCTCAACATCCATTTTTCTTGGTCATCTTTAAAAATTTCTCCAAACAACATGTTTAGTTTGATTCTTTCAGACTATCATCGATATCAAATTTCATATTTCCTATACAAGGAGGCAACCATATGTTAGTTTAGCTTGTTTATAAATTTGTGAAGGAATTAAGTTATTCAAACATAATCTCTGATTTGCTTGCATATAAATTAGAAAGAATGTTTTTTTTTATCAATTTTTTTTTTTTGCTCTTTTCATTTATCCATATAGTTGAAAATAGAAATGTAACATTACATAAGGCTCGTTGAAAGCTGTTTATAATATCATCAAACTATTCAAACATTAATTTCTCAGTAAAAATATCAAGTCCATTTTGTTATATGAACATGTTCCGTATCTACTTAGACAATGTACCCTTAATACGATGTGCAAAACCCCCCAGATCTCCATCACAATCGTTCACCTTAGGAGTTTTTAATAAACATGCTTTACAATTAAATAAAATACTACGTATGTAAATCTGAATTAATCAAATCATGAATATGAGCAATTCATTTAATATGAAAAACTCTACTTACTGTTTTATTTTGTATCTACATATTTTTATATTAGTATAAATATATTAGATACAAATACAATTATTTTAACTGGAAAATGTTTTTGAAACGATAAGCATGAAGCATCTTGTAACACGTTAAAAAGATTATTCAAAAACCAACAATAGATACCTTCCTCTAGATATTTCCGTAACCCTACTCATCGCCAGCCTTTAGCCCTACTCCACATTCAATGCATCTCCACCGTTAATCATCTACCAGCTCATTCAATCCAAACCGTTAGATCATCCTAGCCCCATTATAAAATGACGAATCATTTCTTCATCAACTTGCAATTCATTTTCAACCTCTTCCTTCTTCACCGAATATCTCTTTTATTCAGATCTGTTCAATATTATTTATCTGCTTATGAATCGGTATTCAGATCTGTGTAGATCGTTCGCCGATCTACAGTTTGACTATGGTATTGATCGGTTTGCTTTTGAACCTGTATTGTTTAGTTATACACGTTCATAAGTAAACAAAACTGCTAAAGCTGTCTGGAAAAGTGGGTTAGAGTGTACATACCTTACCTCTAACTGGGGTTGGTAGAGCGGCCGTTTTTGTGAGATCTTGGTAGGATTTTGAATTCAGATATGATTTGATCCTTCACCGATCTATTAGTTTGAGTTGTATCTCCGATTGCTCATGAGCAAGCTGTCGGTAGGATTTTACTTGAACAGTTGATGGTGCATTTGGATTGATAAAGAACGTTTAGATCTGATGGATTTGATACGAGATTGAGAGCTGTGAACAAGGTTTTGGCCTTCGTAGTTAGAGTTTTGTTGGTGAGCCAATATTTTTCTTATATATGTATTTATCTATAGTTTTGGACCAAATTCTATTTATTGACATCTTTTGTGGTATTTCTTTATGCTCCAGTTGATCATTACCATATCTCTGTAGAGCTCGATGACAATTACATTTTACTGGTTCAAATTATGCGAGATCCTTGAGGGACGGTCATCAGCGAGCTTGAGGTTGTTAGACAAGGTTATAATAGTTTAATTTGTTGTCTATTATCAGCTTAATTATTAATAATTTGCATTAGTTTTCCCTCTAAGCATGCATATGTACGAGTTAGTGATGTGTCCATAGAGAAAAGAGAGGATGTGAGGGATATGCGATGTTCTTTTGTTCTTGCTTGTGACCTTTGCCATGATGGGTGCGCTCGCATGGCAGGTCAAAATACCTAATAAAGGTTCGATTTTTGTGTTTGGAGGGGGAGATGGTACTGGCTTTTCGCCCGGCTCTCCTCTCTCCGTGTATTGTCCTTTGCTTCCCTCCCTTCTTCTCCAGAATTGTTCCCTGGAATTGTCTGCAAGATCTACGCCTCCAATAATGTCTCATCAAATTTGGTGGTTACACACCCGTTTTCGTTTATCTGCAAAGTTAAAGCAGCACTCCACCTATGCAAGGGAAAATTATGCCGTGTGTATATCTCAAACACAACAATGGATAGACAAACTTCTGGTCCAGGGCTCCAACCAAAGGTACAAAATGAGTTCTTTTCACTAACGTTTATGGTTAACTTGCTATATATATATAGCGTAACATCTTTCAATGAGTAAGTTTTGCAAATAGTAGACCATATAATGTACTCATAAAAAAGATCACAAAATTAGTCTTGAAATAGTAGTACATAAAATTTCAAACACTTTTAGACAAAGATGGCAATGTTTATTTACTTGTGTAAGTCTTAATTCTAATCATTAGGTTGAGCCAGCCATTCATTTACTTGTCAACATAATTTCATAAAGAATTGCATTTTGCTAGAAAATGGACGTTATTTTCTGGTTGGTGAAACAATCCGGAACCTGTTCACAAAAACATGTTTTCGACATTTCCTAACAATCAACATTATGTTTTGAATGAGTTGTTTTCCAAATATTGGATGCTTAAAATTTTGATGTCCCCTGTGACGTGTAGGTGTGCAACAAAACTTTCAAATTAGGTCCTCGTAAAAGATTATATATTTCCAACCTCATGAACTATCAATGCGGCAGACTTCCTAATTGGTCATTTTTATATTATTTTAGACTCTAACCTCACGAATCAGTCTATTCCAATGCGACAAACTACCAAATTGTTCATTCTCATTAGATTATAGATTGCGAATTGTTCATTATCATTAGATTATAGATTGCTAACCTGATGAATCACCCAATGATCCGGTTAAGTTTCTGATCATCAACTATACAATTTGCATTCCAAGTTTTGTCAATGTGTATTTTTGACTTGGATGCTTATACAAATGTTTGTCTATATTTTAATATTATATTATCATTATTATGATAATTTCATTACTCAATTATTGATTGGTAAGAGATATATGGATGATCATTGCATTTTCCTCTTGTTGTAATTGTGAATTTCGATGGAGTGTTTGTGATCATCTAGGGCGAATGTGTACTTGGAGATCTTACCTTACAGTTTAGGATTGTTTGAGATTCTCCTTCTCCATCGGTTGCGGGATGGTTCTCTCTACATGCCAAAGAATATGAGCTTTTCGTCGGCCCAAATTATCAAGTAATTGGAGATGTTGTGTTATATTGTGAATGGAGTTCTACTGCTGAGTTTACTAGAGCGTTTCCCCGCTCACCGTTATTCTTCAGTTGGAGCTTCTTTTTGGTTGTCATTCTTCTCCGAGCAGTAAATCAGAGTTTTAGCTGTTTTCGCTGTTTGGGTTACAAGTTGAATACCTGCTGATCTGAAATTTAAGTATCATTTCAAAACCATTTATTGTTGCTGGCTGAGTTGCTGTAAGCTTGTTCAGATTGTTCGCTGCCTAACTGAAGTTGTTAGACTGTTAACTTTGAAGTGAACTTGAATTTTATTATTTTTGTGAATGTGGTCTATATTTCTTGGAAGCAGAGTACTTCAAGAAAGCAATATCAAGGGGTCTTTCACATGATTCATTCTATCATCTTTGATCTATTTTATCGTCTTTCAATGGAGCTGAGTATGGCAATTTTGTAGATGATGGATGCCGGTTCTTTCTCATCCCTGATGTGAGATTTTACAAGTCTATACCCAATATAATGAGAATATCTGCTCTTGTGCTAATTCACTAGGTTGTGGAAGTGTGTTTCTCTTGGCTGAAGATTATTCCAAGGAAATTTGTCATCTCTGATACATGGGTAACTAACTAGATCTACTATTGAGGTAATGTGTCGTAATTTCACTACGTTTTTTGTTGTGCTTGCAGAGTAATTGCGAATCCTTTAACTTTCAGAGTTATTGCTGAACCTTAATTGTATTAGCATGGTGGAAGCTCATTTTCTAGATATTTGTATGTACGGGAAGTTATTTGTTTAATTCTTCATTCGGGTCTTGAAAGGCCGAAATTTACAAGCATTATTTACGGCAGCAAATATAATATTACTATTTTTTTAATCTAATGAGGTAATTTGAATTTACAAGTAGTTTATATCTTATGCTGAACTAAATATAGCCCTGTCGTGGCAATTAATATTGATATTTTAAATTCTTATAGGGAGAAAATCACGTTTTATTTTGCAAAAGATGTATGTTTTCCAAATATTTTGAGAACTAGACACAAGAACATTGTAAAAACCTGGTCTAGATTCTATCTCATGTATAGACTTTTGGCCGTCTTTAAATAATACGGTGTAATTATTTTTGTCATACACCAGAAGTTGCAGGTTTTACTGAGAATTTTGTCAATTGTTTTTTAACCGTACGAGCTTAGTATTAAATGTAAAAAAAGGTTATTTGTTATGTGACAATTTGAATTTAAATTGTATAAGATTAATTTAATATTTTTACATTAAATTTTATAGAATTGAAAATTACACAAATTATATATATCAATTTGGTGAAATTTTTTGTAGTGTCGCATTAATTCGGATGGAGAGAGTATCATACAAGTATTCTTAATCATTTTCTTCACTTTATTGTATATATTTTGTGGAAAATAAACAAAACAATGTTATATCGACTACACGAGTTGACCAATTGTTGCTTGTTCGATGGATCCAAGAGCTCGGCCTTTGGGGGAGCGCTCAATGCTTTTTGAGAGGACGGTGGTTCGAATCCACCTGGATCCCGTAATCATCATTAATTAAATTTCAAATATAAGTTCATTATTTTGCAGAAAATATTTTCCTGGTCTTAAAAAATTTAATGTCGAGGGTTCATAGTTTCAAAATATATAAAATTAGGTGATCTGAACCAAGGCCATAACATTAATTGATAGTTTGTCATATAGGAGTTTTATCAATTGTAATTTGCAAATTATTTAAATGAAACTCTTTTAATTTTGTAATTGTTAATATAAAATTTGTAAATTGTGTAACAATAAATTATATCGTTTGTGTGCATGGAAGCATATAATGAGTGTTTTTAGATCTAGATGGTGCTGTTTATAACGCACATCTTAGCTTTTCCTAGTTGAATGATTCATGCAACTCATATCGCTATGCTGATTACGTCCTTATCTTTAATTGACATTGTAAAAACTGTATTATTATGGTCTATTAGATTGGTACGAGGAGACATCACAGCAAGGCTGAAGACGAAGATAACGCAGTTCAAGATTCATTCACACTCTTATTGTGTTACGTTGGTAACCGTTTATGTGTTATTCAAGCATCTGTATGGTAATGTGACAATAATATCTGTTTTATATAAGAAAAGGAGGTTTATTTCAGTTCATATGTAAGAAATGTAACACGAATGTTTTGAAAGATAAATAAATAAAGTAGTTTGTTTGGTGGCAATTTAACTTGGATTTTTATTTAGTACTCTTTGGTCGAATTGGTTTTGGAAGTGTTCATTTTTGAAGAAAAACTCAGCTACGTGCTTAAAATTAGTTGTTCTTTGTGCTTCGATTAAGTTGTTTTCGAGTAAACGAATGATTATATTGTTCTTAGAAATCCAAACTTGTTTTAGTTATGATAGATTTAATTTCCAAATTAACAAGATTATTGTTACTAGTCTTCCTTGTGTGTGGTCGTCATTGAATGATTGCTTATTGGCTTCTAAATCTCCCACTAGATCAAGGGTTCAAGATTGACATGAAAATCCATCAAATAAGTGTTCATATTTTGAAATAAATCATCACCTAAAAGTTAAAGACCAAGTATATTTAACTTTCATCCTTTGACAAGTGATATGGTCTCTGATTTAACATCCAAGTAATATGTAGAAGTAGCATCAATGTACTTTTTTTGTAAAAAAGTTCATTACACAACCACGCTCTCTTTGGAAAAATATTACTCGCATCTAGTATTTAGTAGGATGATCAAGGCATTTTTATGTCATATGTTTGTGTATATAGGTATTATGTGTGAGATAGAGGTCCTTTGACTTGAGATTAATACGCACCTGATCTGTAGAGTAATGTACTTTGATCTTGTTCTAAGCTTAAATTCCTTGTAGGATAAGACATGACTTGTATTGGGTACATTGCGATACAAACTAAGGTGATAGTTGAGCCAAGAATATGATTCATTCCTCGATTGGAATTTCGAGAGAACACTCAGCTTCTCAGAGATGTTAGGTCGACCAAGTCATTGGCCAATGCAAGAGACATATCTAGGATATGGTCTAGTTGTCGACTAATATAGATGAGATAAAGTGATCAAGCCATTTGGATAGACACTTGACAAATCTTAAGCTTGATCGAGTGTGTCGCGAATGAAAGAAATTTATCATATCACATATAGGTCTGTTTACTTGAGTCTTGTAAACGTCTTACATATCGGGTCGCCATGGCGCAATGCGTGGTGGGACCATAACCCATGAGTCCCGTGATCTAACGTGGATCTGATAACACTGTAGGGATTTGTTGGGTGTAAAACACACAAGTAAGGCACAACATAAGTTTAAAATTGTGAAGTGGCGACAGTCGCTGTTCCGACGTGAACAATGCGGGTTCCGGGATTTTTTCGGTGAATCAACGTGTTCTAACACCGTCTCCACTATTATCGAGAAATCCACATTTTAAAGGAGCGGAAGGAAAGGCATGGAAAGCCATTTTCACTTGCTTGACTAAAAAATTTAGAAAACAGCTAAAGCTCATCTCTTCCCCAAAGGTTGATCAAAAGAGGAGAGGAGCGAAGCAACGAGACTATTCTATTCGAATAGCTTCTTTACTGGACCAATCGAAGACTGAAAAGACAAAGAGATTACTCGGGATGAAAAGGTAGATTTGCCCCTCACCCTTTTTGATTTCAAGCTACTTGCGCCTATTGTTTATTGGTCCAATGGCCTCACCGCTGGCTGTCCCTCTATTAAAATGCTCACCGGAATGGCAAACCCTAGAAAAGAGTTCACATCCACTACAACTTTGGGACGAAGCTTTAACTCAATCACTTGGACAGAGGAATTTGACCTACCAGTCTTTCACGGTCTCAAGGAACATTGTTTGACTTTTCTTTTTCATAGGCAAGACTAACTACTAGTTCCAAAGAAAGGAGCATCTGGCATAGGCAACAAGCCTTGGGAAAGCAAACAAAAGATTCGTGGTTGATACCAGTTGACAACAATTAGATGGTAGATAAAGGTGTTGAGAGGTGGCGGAACGCGATGAAGACGCCGAAAAAGTCGTCGGAATGTCGCCGACGGCGGGACTGTTTCCAGCCACCACGGGCGTCAAAATTGTTAAGTAATACCACCACCGTGTTCGTCTCGACCAAAGGAATCTAATGGTGGTGGTGTTACACGACAACGATGACCGAAAAAGGAGCACCACCGACGGTTTTGGAAATCGGCGGCGGCGTCTCAAATTTCGGCCACCGTGGGCCACCAAACCGGTGGTTTTGTTCGTCCCGATCTGTGCCATCGTCCAGTGAGTTTTAATTCCATCAATTTCGCCCCGAAATCCGTATCCCAAATTTGATTTGGGGTTGGAATTGGTTTTGAAAATTTGAGATAGTTCAAGGACTTTTTTGCAATTAAAATTAGGGTTATAAAATAGAAATTGGTCCTTGATCAAATCTGAAAATATTTTGAAGTTTTTGAAATTACAAATTAGTCCCTGAGATATTTTCTAGAATTTTAAAAGTTTTAAATTTAACAGATTCAGTCCCTGGGTCAATCTGTAAATTTCAGAAAAACAGATTTGGTCCCTGGGTGAATCTGTAAATATTTTAAGGTTCTGAAATTGCTGAAATACCCCTGAAAATTAAATTTTAATTTCTGAATTATTAAGAGACTGTTTGGATGAGCATAAAATTCCGAAAATTGAAAATTGAGTTTTAAATTTTGAATTTAAATATTTTCTAAATTGAAACAAATTAATTAACCACAATTATTGTTATTTTGCATATTATTTAATAATGTGTGCACAAATTAATTATTTTTCCTAATTGTTTAATTGATTGTCACTCAAATAATTAGTATAGAGTCCACATATATATATGTCTGGGTAGGCGGCACCCAGTATTTGTTAGGCCGCATTATGCGTATGCAGGTAGGCGGCGCCCGATTTGTTAGTCGCTATGCGTATGCAGGTAGCGGCGCCCAAATACATGTTTTTTAAATGCTTTGAGTAATGTTTGAAACATGTAATAGTTGATCTTGGTCATAACCCTAAATTAAAAATGTTCCTCAAATTTAATACAAGTCTCATTTAAAATGAACGCGTCGTCCGTTATAATTGATTGTGGTACAAAATCCTTTTCGACGAGATAAGTATTTATGCCTCAATATTTGCTCTAAGTCTACGAGGACTCAGACCCTTTCATAGATGCATATAAATGTTGTAGTAGGTGATAAACTTTCGTGAGTATTTACACCTCAGTGTTTGCTCGATGAAGGCCAAACCCACTTAGATACATAATTGCAGTCACATAACGGGGTTGACTTGCTAGACTGTCTTGGCGCCCCAGTGTCGGACAGCCGAGGGACGCATATCGAATTGTTTAGAACATTCGGTCAACCAAGAGTTGCAAATTGGTTGCATTTGGTTTAGAGACCTACCAAATCATGTTGTTGAATTTATCAGCCTCAGCAAATGCGGAGACAACACGAGTTTAGATCTTGGCCCACTATGATCGTATTTGATATGTGTATGTATTCTTTTATGGGGGTAAAAGAGTATGTTAAAATAGTGGAAGCTAATTAAACTAAAGACCGTGTTAGTTAGTTAATGAACGTGTTCAATAGAAATTATATTAGAGTGTTAATTTCAAGTCTATCTTATCTTTAGTTACAATGTCGAATCTGTCACCTAAAATGTTGGTTGAAACGAACAAGTTGACTGGAGCAAACTTTTCTGACTGGTTAATAAATCTGCAATTGGTGTTAAAACTAGAAAGAATTGAGTATGTGTTAGACACATCATTCCCAACAGTCCCTGCTAATGATTCTGCTGCCCTGTTTGACGAGGCGGCTTATCAGAAACATCTAGATAATGCTACCCTGACACAATGTATAATGGTGTCCTCCATGATTGTAGAGTTACAGATGCAACATGAAAATATGGGTCCCAACGAGATGCTAGAACATTTGAAGAGTCTTTATGAATCACAGTCTCAGACAATGGAGTATGAACTGTTGAGAAACCTTTTTAAGTGTAAGCAGAACGAAGGGGGTCCAGCGTCAGCGCATGTTCTGAAGATGATTGGGTTAATAGAGAGGTTGACTTCGATTGGAACGAAGCTGGCTGTAAATGTCTCTGTCAACCTGATTCTGAATTCGCTTCCTGGTTCATTTGAGAATTTCATTGTGAACTTCAACATGAATGAAACCCAGGTGAACCTTCTAGAACTTCATAGCATGCTAAAAACTTATGAGGGACATTGCACAGATCCAAGAGGAGACAAGACACTAGGTGTTTTTGGACATGTTAGGACAAGGTATGTTTGTCATTGAAATAAATATGTCTATAACTAACTCTCACTGTTGGGTATTAGATACCGCTTGTGGCTCTCACATTTGTAATAATGTGAAGGGCCTGACTAACAGCATAAATGTTAGACCATGTAGGTAAACCTACGCGTTGGAAATGGAGCACGAGTGGATGTTGAACGCGTGAGAACTTATAGACTAGATTTACCTTCATTTTTTTTTTGTTTAGAACTAAATAATTGTTATTTTGTTCCCTTGTTAACGAGGAATATTATTTCTATCCTAATATTAGACATTGAGGGGTTTTCTTCATTCATTGCAAATGACAGTTATGTACTGTCTTTTAATGATTTTGTTTGTGGAAGTGCTCCGCTTGTTGATGGATTGTATGTTCTAAACTGTAGTCGTGAAATTTCAATGTACAAAATAAAAGAGCTAAAATAAGTAATCAAAGAAATCCCACCTAATTATGACATTGTAGACTTGGTCACATCAATAATCAAGGATAACAAGATTGAGGAAATTAGATTACCTAGAACCATTTGACTTAGAGTCATATGGTAATTGCGAATCTTGCTTAAGAGGAAAGATAACAACCAAATCACTTTTTGGGAAAGGGATATGTGCCAAAGAGGTGATTGAGTTAGTCCATACCGATGTATATGGGCCTTTTTCAACTCAAGCTAAGGAAAACTTTCTTTATTTCATCACTTTTACAGACGATTTCTCAAGATTTGGGCATGTGTATCTTATGAAACATAAGTCTGAAGCTTTTGAGAAATTCATGGAGTACAAGTCAGAAGTAGAGAAGCAACTTGAAACAAGTATTAAAACTCTTCGATCAGATCGAGGAGGTGAATACCTGAGTAAAGAATTTCTAGATTACTTGAAGCTTCATGGAGTTCAATCACAATGGACACCTCCCGACACGCCACAAATGAATGGTGTTGCTGAGAGGAGAAATCCGACCTTATTAGATATGGTTAGTTCCATGATAAGCTTCTCAGTTCTACCAACATACCTATGAGGATATGCATTACAAAGCTCAATCTATATTTTGAATCTGAAATGGAATCCATGTACATAAATCAAGTATGGAACTTGGTTGACTTGCCAACAGGGTTAGACCCATAGGATGCAAATGAGTTTTCAAGAAGAAGATTGATGCATATGAAAAAGTACAAATTTATAAAGCAAGATTGGTGGCTAAAAATTATAATCAACGGTCTGGGATCGATTATGATGAAACTTTTTCACTTGTTGCAAAGATTAAGTCTATTCAGATTTTGCTTGCAATAGCTGCATACTATGATTATGATATTTGACAAATGGATGTTAAAACTGTCTTTCTCAATGGAAATCTAATTGAGGAGGTGTATATAATACATTCAGAGGGTTTTACATCCAAGACTCAACCCAAAGCAGTATGCAAGCTACAAAAGTCCATTTATGGACTTAAGTAAGCCTCAAAGAGTTGGAACATTTACTTTGACAAAGCAGTCAAATCGTTTGACTTTGTTAGAAGCAAAGAAGACCCGTGCGTTTATAGTAAACACACAAATAAGAGCATTGTCTTCATTGTCATATATGTAGATGACATATTGATAATGAGAGGCAATAAAACTCTCATGCAATCAGTCAAAGAATGGTTATCCAGCACCTTCATGATGAAGGACTGAAGCCTGCTACATTCTTGGAATTAGGATCTACAGAGACAGACCTAATAGATTGTTGGGGCTGTCAGAGTCCGTATACATAGACAAAGTGCTAAAACGTTTCTCTATGGAAAATTCCAAAAAAGGGAATCTTCATATGAGTCAAGACATCAAGTTGTCAAGGAAGGATTGTCCTTCCACAGTTGCAGAACTTGAACGTATGAAGATGATCCCATATGCTTCAGCTATAGGATCAATCATGTATGTCATGACCTGTACAAGGCAAGATGTGGCCTATGCACTTAGCATGACTTGAAAATTCCATCAGAATCATGGGGAGGAACACGGGAAAGCAGTCAAGAGTATTTTGAAGTATCTTAGACGAACTAAAGAATACTTCTTAGTCTATGGCGGACAAGAAAAGCTAGTAGCTACTGGATACACTGATGCTAGCTTCCAGACATATCTTGATGACTTTAAATCTCAGTCTGGTTATGCCTTCATTTTAAATGGTGGAGTAGTTAGTTGGAAGAGTTTCAAGCAAGCTACAACTGCAGATTCGACAACAGAAGTCGAGTACATTGCTGGATCAGAAGCTGGTAAAGAAGCTATCGCGATATCTGAGTTTTTAAAAGAATTAAGGGTTGTTCCAAGTGCCAATTGTCCAATAACGATTTATTGTGACAACACTGGTGCGATTGCTCAAGCTAAGGAACCAAGATCAACGAATAGAAACAAGCATGTACCAAGGAAAGACCACATACTCAGGATGATGGTGGAAACAGAAGAAATAAAGATAGATTACATTCTCACCGAAGAATATCTAGCAGACCCATTTATTAAACAATTAAGCTTAGTCAAGCATAATGGTCATTTCGAAAACATGGGCATTAGATGTGTTGGTGATTGGATATAGGACAAGTGGGAGATTGAAAGTATATATGTCCTAGAAACAATCATTTTAGGAGCAAATGTACTTGAACACATTCATATTATTAATGAGATTAATATATTTGACATTTGCAATTACTGAATTATTATTTGATTGTTTATATTATTCATTAATGTGCATCCCTTGAGCTAACGTTGTCATTGATAGGGTGAGATATTAATGATAGAGCGTAGTTCTTAAAGTAGCCTCGACTAATGATCATTGAGAAATGGATATCAATGATATATAATAAGTCGACATGTGGTCTGCATCACATTCTTAGAGAATGTAGTATTTCTCACTTACTACTAGTAATGGTTGCTAGTAATGTACATGTGGATACTCTTAGAGAGGTATTGACATACTCTGCTGATAAACTATTTGTTATACATGTCTAAAGTATTATCAGCATGTGGGAGATAGAGGTCCTTTGACTTGAGGTTAATACGCACCTGATCTGTAGAGTAATGTACTTTGATCCTGTACCAAGCTTAAATTCCTTGTAGGATAAGACATGACTTGTATTGGGTACATTGCGATACAGACTAAGGTGGTAGTTGAACCAAGAATAGGATTCATTCCTCGATTGGAATTTCGAGAGAACACTCAGCTTCTCAGAGATGTTAGGTCGACCAAGTCATTGGCCAATGCAAGAGACATATCTAGGATATGGTTTAGTTGTCGACTAATATAGATGAGATAAAATGATCAAGCCATTTGGATAGACACTTGGCAAATCTTAAGCTTGATCGAGTGTGTCGCGAATGAAAGGAATTTATCATTTCACATAGAGGTCTGTTTACGTGAGTCTTGTAAACGTACTTCACACATTGGGTCAGTCACCGGCGCAGTCTAGGAGTTTCGTGTGAACCTTGATTTGAGCAAGTGCCGATGTGTGAAGGCCTAAAGGGTCACACTAAGTCGATTGTCTTTTTGGTCTAAGGGTATATTGAGAGAATGTAAAATATCAGATTTAGAATCAAGATATTTTATTCAATAATAAATTATGGGATAATTTTCATTTGATGGAAATTATATAATTAAGTCAAAATTAAATTTTGGATTTAATTAGAACTAAAACGTGCAGAAAATAAAGGGATGAGCCGCATCAATGGACCCAGTTCGACTGGCCCACTGTAATTCAGATTTGGGTCAGGTCTTAAAGCATGATCCAAGTCTGATTTGGTTTAGGTTTTACTCCCTATATATTCAGCATTTGACCTCATAATTTAGGTTGACAATTTTTATAACTCTAGACATTATTGCTTTATGAACTTAAGAGTTCAGAGATTAAAACCCTCTCAAACCTCTGCCAAGATTTCCTAGCTTTCTTGAAGGAGAAATATACCACAGCAAGGCTTGCATCCGAGCAGACAATCGCGTGCGCACCTTTTAGTAGAAACTGCTTTAATCATAAACTGTAAGTTTTCTTGATGTCTCTGCAGATTTCAATTGTCGCATAATCATACCAGACATGTTTGTTGGGGCAAGTAAGTTCACAAAATTTTAAACTTCCGCTATGCCTTACTTGTGTGTTTTACACCCAACAAATCACTACACCCTACCCCTCGGTGCCCCCTCCCCTAGCCCTTCCCGTATAATATACATAAGTATTTTTAGGATTATACTTTTTTTACCTTTTTATCAAACACCAAAATAAATAAAACAATACTTATTTTTCAGAAAAAATGTTTACCTTCCACACAATCATACCTCAGGAAGATGAACTAATTTGATTTTTCACTTCTCCTCTTATTAAAATTGAAAATATGGTCCGAGTTAAAAAGTCGGACATCCATCCACACGCTTCAATGCATTATCGAACATCAAAGTCTCACATCCACACACATGCTCCAATATACTACTATCTTGTTAGTGGAGATGCTATTTTTTTCTTCAAACTTAGAAAATTCTTGATCTCTAGAAAGGTATAGAGCACAAACAAATAGCAATGAAAAATAGTGTATATTGATTTAAGTAGTGGAAATTGATAGAGATAGGTTTCAAAGCTAATTTCTCTTGGAAATTTATTAACGTGAAATAAAATTTATTCTATTATTTATGACTCGAACAATTGGGGTCCCACACGTCGGAAACGTCATTTCCACACACGTGCACACGTTGTACCAATGATCGTAAATTTCCTTAGTGAAAGAGATATTAGTACGTAAATAAAATGTTTGAGACATGAAATGATAGACGGTTATTGACCAAATGACAAGTGTTTCACGTTAGTAAATAAAGAAGAAGTGTGCGATGTGTAAGATGAAACGAGTCGGAAAAGACCGCGGAGCCGCGACGCCTTCAACCAAGAGCCGCGACGCTAATTGGTTGTCCAACCACTGGAGCTCAGGCACCGCGACGCCTCCCAGGCAGGCAGTAAAGGTCGACGGGGGCTGAAATGTTTCTGACTCTTGGGCTGATTTTGGAGCATTGAATCTCCATTACTTGACACATGAATTCATCTATTATTTGGATGATTGTAACCTCTCAATAAGTGTCATTACATGGCTATTGAAGGTCATTAGTTGACTAGTTGAGAGGTCATTTATCTTACACTATAAATTGAGGCCCTTGACTCTATTGGAGAACACACTTGCAATCAGAAATTTCTGAGTACTTCTTCCTCTCTAAGCAATCTCTCACACATACTCAAAGGTTCTTCTTTTTAGTAAATATTTGAGTTTTCTTTGCTCACTTGTTTGTTGTTGTTTTATTTTGGGAGACAAGTTGCCAATTACCGTAAAAGGATATCTACGGGGCAATATTATCTTAAGAACAGAGTGAATATCACTCGACTCAGCAAACCTTGTTTTTGTTCTCATTTCCAAATTTTAATCCTCGTAACATTCCTGTTTTCTTGTATTCATCCAATTGTTGTACTATAATTTTACTCACAATTTCTTCTCTTCCACAATTTTGAACTCCAGTGTTGTTGAAGGGGGTCTTAGTATAACCCGTAAAGTTATTGTCATGTGGTCAAGAGATCATGAATTCGTGTCTTGGAAACAAATTTTTACAGAAATACAAATTAAATTGCGTACAACAGATCTTTGTGGTCTGATCCTTTTACGGATCCCGCACATAGCAAAAATTTAGTGCATGACACTGTTTTTTTTGAGGTTTTTTGTTGGATGTCTTTTTTTTTCTTTCGGCAGTTTGGTCCAAATCCATCATTATCCTTATTTTGCCCATCCCCTTTTCCCCCTTGTTCTAGAAGTACAGTGCATGGAATTTAGGCTATTCAAGTAAATAATTAAAGTTGCATTCTAAGCGAGGAAGGATAAAATTACAATCGTTAGACTGGAACTTCAATTGCAACTGTTAGACTGGAGGTTCAAATCAAATTACTGCAAAACTTTTAATGGTAGCCATTCGTAATTATAGATGTTAGAAAAATAATTCACGGAGAAGAGATAAATTCACAGAAGTTGTAAGAATTATGAACCTCAAGTCATGAGTATAACATTTGAAGGATTCAAGTAGAGATATACCCCCCACACACACATATATATATATATATATATATATATATATATATATGTGTGATTAGTTAGTGGTTTTATGTGATTAGTGGTTAGTTAGTGGTTATTTAGTTATTTTTGCAATGATTATTTTCTGCAAAATTAATTATTATAAATAGCTGAGGATATTTGTTATTGTAGTTAAAGCATTCGTAATAGAAAATCAGAGACAGTTTGGGCTCCCAAAATATCTCGTTTCTCTCGTCTGCTTCCCTTCTCGATCTTCTGCTCCCCTGCTCGATTTCCATCTTCTTACAGACTTTAATATGATATCAAAGCCTACTGATTCGTAAGACCTTCATTTCGCACAATCGAGATTGAGATCGAAGAAACTGATAGCAATTTTTGAAAATCAGAAAATTAAAATCGAAGAAGGAGAAACCTGGAATTGCAAACGGATCGATAAGGAGATTAACAGATCGATAAGGAGATTCGGGATCGAAAATAGAGAATCGAAAATCAGCGGCAAACTCTTCTGGAGTAACTGGAAGAGAATCGATCTTCTGGAAATTCAGAATGCGATCATCACCTGGTAACTGGAATGCGCTAATCTCTTCCCTCACAATAATCGAGATCGAAATCAAATCTCAGTTGCGAATCCAGTCCAGTTCGCGTAATTCAATTCCCGATCCAATTTATTCAATTCACAAAAATGACTACAATTGGAGAAAATCTGAGAAACGAGATATTGTTTCCGGCTCCGCCTTTGGCTATCGTTGTGACGTCGCAGATCGCCGAGGATAGCCGAGTTGATGGAAATTCAACTTTATTTTTGTATTTGTGTTGGTGAATTGACGAATTGGAAAATTAGAAGATGCATTATCTAATGTAATACTCATAACTTTATCGGTTATTCCGTAATAATCGGCGACTGAATAAATATTTTCTGAAATAAACTCACCAGTGTGCCTACTATCTATATATCTATATGCTAAAATACGTTTTTGCATAGACCATTTATAATCTATCCAATGACAGGTTACCGTTAAATAATCATGGCCAGTTAAACTACGACTATATCGAAGTTAAAGCGACTTTGCAATTTAAATGATATAATGCATAACGTAAATCTGTTGATATTCATGCAAATTTAAATACATCTCTTTTAACTTGATCTAGGAAAACCTTTATAAGCGAGGATTATACATATCTCTAATATAATGAATAAAACCAGAGATTCAGAAATGAAAAGGCAAACCCTCCACAACAACTAATTTTGCTAGTCTTCCTATCTTTATGTTTATCGTATTTAGTGGCTCTGACTCCCCGTCATAGGGTTAATTTGACCTGTACTTTCTCGGGACGAGTAGTATGTGAACCTTGTCCCGATTGAGAGGCGCTTGCTCACCGATTTTTCAATCATGTATTGGGCATGCAAGGCTTTGTGTTTTTGCAAGTGTCTTCCTAAACCCCGTCCCACCACGACCTTGTCCAGTTTTAAAAGAATAAACATTTTTACAAGTTTTACATACATCTACTTGATTAGCTACGTCTCTGTCAAAATATTTACATACAACTGATTTTAATGGTCGTTTTGCCGGACCTCGTCTCATAGTAGGGGGATAGGAGGCATTTCACTAGTGGGTGTATCATCATCTTCATTAATAGGTGTATCATCAACTAGAGTGTCATCTAAATTAAAATCTTCTTCAATTTCAGGATAATCATTTGTGTCAAGATCATATGGTATTTCAGGAAACATTTCAGATCTATAAAATCATCTTGTCTAGGAATAATCGAACAGAATACTAGAAGAAGTACCACTTGCCCTTGTTACCACCCCTACTGAAGAAGCGACCACTTACCCACTCCGTACGCTCTTAGTCCTTTCATTTTAATTATGCTAATAAATAGTTAAAGATAATGAAATTAAATGTGCTAAATGAAATAAAGACAAAATAATAATTTAATGAGAGAACGAATGTACCAAACGCGTAAGTCGGCGTAATCGAAGGTTGAAAATTGAAACTTTGCTCGATAGATAATCCTCGCTAGTTGCCAACTTCACTCCCAATTCTCAAATTAATAAATAGATTGAATATGTAGACAATGTTGAATAGAGATTGATTGAGAGATTATAGTGTAGAAAGATTTGTGAAAATAAGAAGAAGAGGACTAAGGTATTTATAGTTGAAAAATTGGGTTAAAGGGGGGTAGGGAGGGTTGGGGGAGGGGGGAGGCCTAAAATGGACGTTGTCCAACGGCCAAAATGTAAAATGGCCGTTGGACAACGGTTATTTTCAAAGGTCGAATCAAGGCGGGGTCGGGGCGGGATCGGGGCTGGCGGGACCATACCGTCGCCTGGTTCGCTCCGATCCGTTTTTTTAATAGCGTTGTCGTGTCGGAGTCGGGGTCGGGTCGGGTCGGGACCGGGACGGGGTCGGATCGGCCCGGCCCACTGGCCAACCTTATGTTAAACACACAAGATATCCCCAATGATCCAAAGCTTGTTACCTATTATTTAGGCATTTGATAAAATTGCAGCAGGCTGGAAAAGCATGATCCAAAGAGTCACTGTCGAATGCGATATTAAAAATTCAAAACTTCCTAAGAGATGCGGATATGGAAGGTGAGATTGTTGAGTTCAACAATCGAAAAAAACGATGAAGAGGAAATAGCACACAACGGGAAAGAAAAAACGATGAAGGGGAAAGAGCATATCACACAAAGGACGAAATATTCAAAAAGATTTGAGGAAAACTCTCATGAGTTAGAGTGATATTTTTTATAGGATTTAGTATTTATATCAAACACTAAAAAGTCACACAAAATTTATATTTAAAAAAAAAAAATTAAATTAGCAAGTTTTTTTGAATATCAAAAGACTTTTTGTTACTTGTTTAAAATCCCGATTGAATATCACTAGATTTGAACTGTTTAAAAAAATCATAATAGTCTAAATTAAATATCACAAAATTTATTTAGATTAATTAAAAATCTTAATTGAATATCACAAGATTTATTTATCTCAAAATAGTTTTTTAAAATTCTAATTGAATACAACCCGCAGGATGTACAAAAAGATTAAGGTTTTGAGGACTATTCCTTTTGAGCTGTGGCAAGATAATTTTGCTCGTGCTGGTTTTTAGAGTAGGTCAGATATATAAATATTTTTCTCTATCTTGTCTTGGCTTAATATGAAAGAAAAAAAGTAGTACAAGCATATTAATGTACATACACGCATTACACCAGCAAAATCATGATATAATAGGGCTTGTATTCTTTACTTTTTTTTTTGGGTTAATATATAGACAGCCCCCAAAACTTGCCAACAAATTGCATGTATATACACTCGATTAAGGCTTGTCCCAACTGAGCATAAACACATAATAAAGTATTTTTATTAGATATTTTTTATTTAAATTTAAAAGAAAAAAACTTTTATCTATGCTCTCAAGCGTAAATAAGTTAAACACAAAAATATATCGCCTTCTTTAATTATAAGCATTTGCCTCAATAAGTCGTAACTCATTCTATTCCAATTGAGGTTGTGAGAGGTATCTCGCTTACCGAGAAACTTTTTGTAGGAGGGCGATTTTAATGGTCATGTAAGGACCACTTAGGAGGTTATGATGATGTGTATGATAGTCTCGATTTTAGGAATAGAAATGACGGAGGAGTTTCACTTTTAGACATCACGAAGGATTTTGAGTTGGTCATAGCTAACTAAGATCTTTCAAAAGAGGGAAGAGCACTTGGTGACCTACGGTGACCTACTTAGATAGACTAACTGCTCCTCATGAAGTGTAATAGAGGTGTGCAAGGTTATCCCCAGTGAGAATCCTACGACTTATCATAAGTTGGTGGTTATGAATTTAGATATTAAGAGGAGGAAGAAGCAGAGGGTTGCTCATGACCAAACAAGGATTAGATTGGGAGGCTTAACTGAGGCCAAAGCTCATGAGATCGGGGAGAAGTTTGTGGATCTATGGACTTAGGGGAGCAGTGGGGATGCAGATAGTATATGGGCTAGGACTGTAACTACATCATGGAAGCAAATAGGGAGGTGTTAGATGTCTCGAATGGTAACTCAAGTGGGTATACAGGGGATTGGTGGTGGAATGGAGAGGTCCAAGGAAAAGCAGAAGCAAAAAGGTTGTTTATGCGTCATTAGTGGAAAGCTTAGACGAGGAGGATAAGTAGAGGAATAGGGAGAGGTATAAGGCAACGAGGAAGGGCGTGCGAATCGCGACCCATTATGGGACGGTGAAATCATATCTTGCCGCCCGCTTTCGAGACGGTAAAATCATATATACATAAACTGCCCGGCCCTCTAGTGAGGGGCGCGGTGGAGTGGAATAGTAACACTTGCACGAGTAGATATCATGAGCAGCCATATGCTTTTTAAATCATAAAATCCTTAGAATGAACTTTTTACTAGAAAATCAAAGGCACTTCTCATAACTCATATTATTAGGAATTAGACTGTATAGAAATCATGTACGTCCGCCGTACGTTCATTTAAATCGTGCCAAAAAAAAGAATGAAGAGTTTTATATACCGCTTGTCGTCTGTACCAACTCATATTATATCGTCTTGGGTAAAATATGAATGTAATGTAAATGCATGAATGACAATAAACATTCCCTGAATTTATTGGATGACAATAATATCCTTGCTCTTCTGGTTAACATTATGAAAATATCTTATTTGTGATAACAGATTTGAATTGCTTAATTTCTTCATTATATGAGCAGTGAGGTTATATTTTTATAATGATATTATCTAATTGGTGTAACTGCAAACACACTTGGAAAATAAATGAATTGGACTGAAGAATCCTTCTTAAAAGACAAAATGAACGTCAAATATGATTCCCCTAACTCACTCATTAACTTCACACTAATAGCTTTCATTTTTGTGTCCCCCCCTCATTGAACCCACAAGCTGCCACGAAGTGTTGTATTAACTTAGTCACAAATTGCTTCTTCAGGGGTTGCCACTTAATAAATTTCCTACTTGTTCCCCATAAAAAAAAATCATTCCGCAATAAATCAATTACACATATAATTAACTCTGAATTCTATTTTATTTAAAACCTAAAAACTCATAAGACATTTGTATACTCGATGTCATAATTTGTAATATGACATTAGTCCATCATCTCTTTTGGGACTATACCATCATTATTATTAATTCCCCATCGTAACACTTGTTGTCTCTAAAATTATTTCAGGATCACATTCCTGTATACTAATTTCCTTATTAACATATGTAAGTATACTCTATATTCAATATTCGAATCTTATTTTCTTAATTACGTTCTCTATTTATTGTCTTAAAATTACGAGGTGTAACAATAATTTTTCTTAATATTTTTTTTATTTGAATTCTATTTATTATGTTTTCAACTAAATAAATTATGCACACTCAAATATTAAAAAATAAATAGTTTTAATCATTTAACATTCATATCTAGAAACAATAACTCAATCATTCAAATGTACATTTAGATTCAAACGTGTTAATATTAATGCAAACAAATGAGGCCTAACATTCCACGAAAATGCTTAATAATTTCATAGAACCTTTTAGTTAAATATTACTTCAGTTCTAATTCAAGTCTTACTTTTTTTTATTTGTCCCAAAACAGTATTTTCTTTCCATATTTAATAAGTTAACAATTCAAACATTCTATATGATAAACTTAAAATCACAAAATAACAATTTAGTACCATATGATTTAAAATTCTCTTTTTATTCTTTAAATTTTGTGTTCAATCAAATTGATACACTTAAATTAGAAAGCAGGGTACCATAATAAAACACTTAGGGAGGGAGAAAGTACCATAAAAAAGCAAAGCGATATCAAAGTTGCATCAATCAAAGATATTAAAGTTTACAAATCTACAAGGATAGCCAAGTTGGTGGAGTAGAAGAACGCGAGATCAAAGGTCACGAGTTCGATTCCCCCTGTCAATATCTTTTTGGTTGAGTCATCGCACGTTAGCGTGGTTTTTGCAATCAGAGATTTCTGGTCTGTGACTTGTAAAAAATAGCGTTTTCGTCATAAATAAAAAAAAGATATTAAAGTTTACAAGCAGACAAAATAATAGTCGTATAAATGGAGGATACGCATATCTTCTCACCAAGCCATTTGATTGTCTACACACACACACAATATAACACCATTTTTGCTAAAATTAAAGTTCTCTATGGCTCCTACTCAACCAGCAATTACTGTGAAAACACTTTCTGAATTACCAAATCTCAAATCTATCCCTTCAAATTATGTTAACTCTGCTATTTATCCCTCTCATTCCCATGCATCTGACTCTATTGATTCAAACTCCATCCCCATCGTTGATTTTTCTCTACTCACCTCCACTGATCCTCATCAGCGGTCTGAAGCTATCAACAACCTCAACAAAGCTTGCCAGGACTGGGGATTTTTCATGGTATACTAGAATATGATTCCTATATCTTTTTATTACATAGGAGAAAAGGGAAAAGAGTGTTACTTTTTAATAATTTTGTTGTGTTATCAGAGGTAGATTCACCAGGTTTTTAGTATTGAATTCATTTTATAATATGAGTGCTGGTGCAGTTGGTGAACCATGGAATACCAGAAAATTTGGTGAAGGAAGTGATTGATGGGACAGAGAGATTTTTCAACATGAGTGATGAAGAGAAGAAGGAGTTTGAAGGGAAACATGTGTTGGATCCAATAAGGTGTGGAACCAGCTTCAATACCTCTAAGGAGAAAGCTTTCTTTTGGAGGGACTATCTTAAGGTCTTTGTACACCCTACCTTTCACTCTCCGAGCAAACCAGAAGGTTACAGGTACCTATCTAATAATTTGTCAATAGATTTGAACCTATATTGCCTCCATTCAGGGGATCGGGTGTGGTTTCCCAGAAATCAGGAATCCTTGCTCAATGTTGTTTAGGTATTTATTAAATAGATAACAAATATTTCTTGGAAACTAAGTAATAGAGTAAGCTCTTGGGTTCAACGGCAAAATAGAACATGCATGAGAGTTTGATTTCTCTAAATATTTCATAATCTTTATGAGTATAAAACTTTTGATGAAACTTGTGGTCCTCGATATTCCATAATATTTGAATGACTATAGTTAAAATGAAGAGTTTAAGTTGATTTCATTCTAAAATATAGAAAGCCTGGGCGAAATAATAAGAAATTGTGTCATATAAATTGAAATGGATGGAGCATAATTATAAAAAGTTTAGACGTCAATCTATTGTAATAGCTTAATTATCATTTTATTGGGTTATTGGTTAATGTTTATCATAGAGATTTACATGTGTAATTAATTTATTAGTAACCTTAATATTTGTACACCTTAAATGCTGTGTAGTTAATTAGTAGTACTTCAACTTCGGAATTAGGTAAATGATTTTATGTTCATGTTCAATTTACTTCTTTATTTTATTTTATAGTGATATTATGACGGAATATTGTGAGAAAAGTCGACAAGTAGCAAAAGGATTACTAGGTGGAATATCCGAGGGCTTAGGACTTGAAGAATGTTTCTTAGACAAAGCACTAGACATGAAGTCAGGATTTCAGATTTTCATAGCAAATTACTACCCACGTTGTCCTCAGCCAGAACTAGCACTAGGAATGCCACCTCATTCAGATCATGGACTTTTAACTCTAATTATTCAAAACCAAGTTGGAGGACTTCAAGTTCAACATCAAGGCAAATGGATTCATGTCAATGCCCTTCCTAACTCTCTCTTGGTCAACACAGGCGATCATCTTGAGGTAATTAAATTTCTTTGTTAGTTTAATTTATGTTCTATGTATTGACGGGTAGAAACTACAAAATATATATTACCTCTGTCTCAATTATTTGTGAAGAGGTTCGGATGATCAGAGACGGAGTTAGAATTTAAAGTTTATGATTTCCAAATTCTGATAATCTTAAGTTACTGGTTCTGAAGTAATAATTTATACATGTTTGATAGATTTTTAATACAAAAATAAAGTTTTGGCCAAAGTGAATGGGTTCGGCAGAACCCGTAGTCATGAGGCTAGCTCCGCCCCTGCTGAAGATAAGGGTTAAAACACTTAATTCTGATTATGAATTTGAGTATAGAATCTTCAAATATTTTAAAATAAAATTTTTATATTTGAAAGCTAAATGAAAAATAATACAAGTCAATATATCTAAATAATTAAAATATTATAAAGAAGTTTGAAAAAATTATAGCGAGAAAAAGAAACTTGTTTGACTCCCCATACAATAACACCTTCCCATAAAATGGCCCAAGGAGTACATAATAATGAATTTTTAAAATTTGCATTAATTAATGTTCTGATAAAAATGGTACTCCTAACTTTGATACAAGAGTAATAGGTTAAACTACATAAATATCGTGAAAAGTGAATTTGTACACTGTCAGAGTAGTATATATCTTTAATCCTTGTTTATGATTACAAAATTGAAATTGTAAATATTAAAATAATTGTATCCCTATTCATAATTAAAATATTTTCATATATTGTGTAAATATAATTATAGTAAGACTAGGATTTCTCTTTTGTATAAGTTTAGGATTTTTATTGTATAAGGGATGAACATTGTACTCTATATATATTTTGATATTAATGAAAGACTTCTCAAGGGAGATTAATATCATCTTACATGGTATCAAAAGCTTAACACAAAACCCTAGAATTTTTCTTTGTGTGAGCCGCCGCCGACCAAACCCTCTCCCCCTCAGGCAGTTCCGCCGCGGTTCCTCCCCTTCTCCTCCCAAAATTCTTGGTTTTTCTTCTTGTTTTCTCTCTTCTCTAGATGGATACTCAGGATTACGCTTCTGATTCTGACGCATCTACCTCCACAAATTTCACCACCACGTCGTCATCCTCTTTTCATCCCGCCCTCACTCTTACCAATATCAAGAATTATATTCTCATTCTTCTTGATCAAGAAAACAGTCAGTATTCTCCTTGAGTTTGTTCCGTAATCATGCATGTCTCTATAACGTGCTTGACCACATCGATGACACTATTCCACGCCCTCCGGAGGTTGATGAGTCTACTTGGCGTCGTTTAGACGCCGACGTCAAACATTGGATTTATGGTAGTATTTCTCAGGATCTTCTTCTTACTATCATGAAATCTGGTGCCACAGCCCGTGATTTATGGAACCACTTGGAGGAAATCTTTCAAGATAACAAGAACACTCGTGCGGTGTATTTGGAGGAACAATTTAACAATACACGTCTTGAAAATTTATCCAACATGACTGAATATTGCAGACAGTTGAAACTACTGGCGGATCAACTCTCCAACGTCGACACGCCCGTCTCGGACACTAAGATGGTGTGGTGAGACCTTCAGCCCGATTGTCAAACCGGTTTCCATACGCACAGTTTTGAGTATTGCCATGGGCAAACACTGGTCGATCCATCAGCTTGATGTGAAGAATGCATTCTTACATGGGGATCTGAGAGAGAGACAGTTTACATGCATCAGCCGTCAGGATTCACTCATCCAGCAGTTCCTCACTACGTGTGTCGTCCGTAAGTCACTATATGGACTGAAACAGGGCCTCCGTGCGTGGTACGATCGATTTGTCAGGTATATCTTGCAGATTGAGTTTGTATGCAGCAAGAGTGATACATCACTTTACATCGAGGTAGTAGCACTGCTTATTTATTACTTTACGTGGATGATATTGTTCTTATTGCCTCCTCCGACGGATTGAAAAATGAGATTATTGCCTTGCTTAAGTCCGAATTTGCAATGACTGATTTGGGGAAGCTGGGTTATTTTTTGGGGATATCAGTGACCGGGTCTGCCAATCATATGTTCTTGTGTCAGCGTAAGTATGCAGAAGAGATTGTGTACATGGCTAAGATGACAAACTGCAAAGAGGTGCCTACTCCAGTTGATTCTAAATCTAAGCTCAGTGTCATGGATGGTGCTCCAGTCTCTGATCCTACTCTGTATAGGAGCTTTGCAGGTGCACTTCAGTATCGCACCCGCGGCCGGACATAGCTTATCTTTGTTCAGTGGTGTGCTTATTCATGCATCCCCCCAGAGAGTCTCATTTCACTGCTTTTAAGCGTATCACTCGATACATTAAGGACACTCTTGATTATGGTTTGCACCTATACTCCTCTGCTCCAAACAGGTTGCTTTCATATACGGATGCAGATTGGGCAGGGTGTCCAAACACGCGACGCTCCACCTCCGATTTTTGTGTTTTTTTAGGAGATAATCTGATTTCTTGTTCTGCCAAACGACAGGTTACCCTATCTCGCTCCAGTGCTGAGACTGAGTACAGAGGCGTTGCAAATGTAGTAGCTGAGATTTGTTGGCTCAGAAATTTACTGTTAGAACTTAGTGTCATTTGCGTCAGGCATCTATTGTGTACTGTGATAACATCTCTGTCATCTATTTGTCTCATAATCCTGTTCAACATCAGCGAACCAAGCACATTGAGATAGACCTACACTTTGTTCGTGAGAAAGTTGCACTAGGCCATGTCAGAGTGTTACATGTTTCATCATCCTATCAGTATGCAGATATATTTACCAAAGGACTTCCCAGACAGTTTTTTCTTGACTTCAGATCCAGTCTCAGCGTCCGATCTCCTCCCGCTCCGATTGAGGGTGTGTGTAAACATGTATATTATAGAAACAATTGTATCCCTATCAATAATTAGAATATTGTCATATATTGTGTAAATATAATTATGGTAAGACTAAAATTTCTCTTTTGTATAGATTTAGGATTCCTATTGTATAAGGGATGAACATTAACTCTATATATACTTTGATATTAATGAAAGACTCCCCAAGAGAGATTAATATCATCTTACAGAAAGAATCATACAAAGTTCAAGCTCTTTGAGCAGATTATATAAATGGTAGTGTACAAAATATTTACATAATTAGATCACTTTTAATGTAATTATAGATAAATTTATATGACAAGCTAAATGTACTGATAGTCTAAATAAAATTTTAGAACTATGTGTGTATGCTATAATTTGAATTCATATAACATGTGGTTATAATGTTTCTTTATATTTTTTTGATAGATATTCAGCAACGGAAAGTACAAGAGCAATGTACACAGAGTGGTGGTAAACAACACAAGTCCAAGAATATCAGTGGCTGTTGCTCATGGTCCATCACTAGAAGCAATTGTAAGCCCTGCTTCTCCATTGGTAAGTGAAAGCAACCCTCCAGGTTATATACCAATGAAATACAAGGATTACATGCAGCTGCAACAGAATAATCAACTTCACCAAAAATCCATTTTGGAACAAGTCAAAATTCAGAGGAATTGAATTTTCTTATTTTTTATTGGGAGCTGTGTTTCACATAGATAAAGTTTAGTATCTAATGATGGGAAGCATTCTTGTAATAATGAAGTCAGAATATGAACGGACTGATACTCTGTATTTTTCAGCATACATAAGGCAACTAGCTTCTTCTTATTAAACTTATTGATCCTTTATCATAATTATATGTTGGAGCATATGTATTTTAATATTAAAGTGAATTATTTTTAAGTTAGTGGTATACATTAATAAGAAAGTGGTCATTATTCCTTTGTGTAACTCAACCACTACCATTATACCCACTGCACCTTAAATTTTATAATCACAAACCCATGTTCAACAATATTAATATCCCACTTATTTATTCTACTGGAAAATTCATACACCTATAAATATCGGTGTTTCTTCCTTGTGTTGGTGTATGAGAAGTGTGGTAAAGTATTGTAGTGCACGTAAAAAAAGTGAGGTTGATGTAGTGATAAAGAGTACAAAGAAAAGAATATGTTCAAGTCTCCAACATATTATTGCCGGAACAATGTAAATTTTGTTATAACTAGACTTGAATCTCCTTAAGGACATCAATATCTACGACTCAACCTCTGTATTTTATGTTTCTTCGTTTTATTTTCGATTGTTATTGTAGTTTCACCAATATAATATGACGTACTTACTTTCTAATATAAGTATTGTAGTTTCACCAATATAATATGACGTACTTATTTTCTAATATATATATATATATATATATAATAAAAAATGTCTGCATGGACAATTTCAGTTTCTCAGGGGATAATTGAAAAAATGGTGAGATCGAATCATGAAATGAGTGGGCATTCTTGAAATAAAGGAGGATCGCCTCGCATGCTGGTAGTGGCCTAACTGAAGCAGGTTGAGTTCTGTGATTAACTCATTCACAATCTTGTCGGACCGGGGTGTGGGGCTCCTGGGGTGGGAGATCCACCTTTACAAGGGGATAATTGGAAAAATATAATAAAAAATAACGGATTTAGTTAAATACACATAAATCATAACCCGCTTTAAATTCAACTTCCTATATTGGGGAGCGGATCCACTCCAGCAAGTTTAGATGGTCAAAACACGTGCATTTGTGATTAAAAAAAAAAGACATCACTTTCATGCTTAGCCATTCTATCTTCTAGCTTGAATAGACTAATGCTTAATAAAGTGGATCTATGTCTACAATATGTCCATGTTTCTTGCTTTTCATTTCCGTTATCTCTTTCGAGATTTTAAAGACCATAGCTTCATTATCCATTTACTCGGAAACAGCTATTTCGATTGAAGTATTTTGGACTTGTCTAGTTGCATGCAAGTACTACGAAGCTCCTGTTGGCTGCTGGCTACATGACAGCTAGAGTTGTAAAATAGTTCATACAAAAAATTAAATAAAGTGTCCGTTCAACTCTTCAATCAATTGACTACTAAAACTTTAATGAAATAAATGAAAAGTTGAGTGATCAATTTGAATTTGTGTACTGAGTGAAGCAAAATATCTTCTCTCAATTCATAGCAAATGAACGTCCTATCATATTATAATATGTTGATGACATCATCCTCCGTGCAAGAACTAGAAAAATGTACACTAGTTCCATGAATTAACATACACTAGATAATTAATTGCTATACTAGCTAGTTGAAGTTAGTTAAGTTTATTAGAATGGTAATTATTCTTGTTACATGGTTAATTAGGAGTTGTTAGGAGTAATTATCTAGAACTTCTATTTGACATTGTGTATATATATACACACTTGTAATTACCTTTGGAGATTAACAAACTTTTCTCCCAATCCTCAATCTCTCTTTTACTTTTCTCTCGGTCTCTCTCTATCTTTCACTCACAAATCTCTTCTCTACTTCGTATCTCTTAAATCTGTTCATCATATTATAAATAACAAATTAACAGATTGCTTGTTTCGATATTAAAGGCATAGGAGGAAATCGAGGCAATTCGATGCATTTCTGATGCATGCAAGACAATTTTATTAAAGATACATGAAAATGATACAATTTGACACATTTTGTTTGCAGTTTTTGGCAAAAGATCTGTTGAAATATGTTACATGCAACGATTTTTTTAGATTTCTAGACAGATTGATGATTAATGGGTTTCGATCAAGTGGATAGGAACATGCAAGTGCTGATTGTTGCTAATGGAGATATATGCAAATGAAATCGAATTTCTGGAGCAGATATGTGAATCAGATCACTGAGTTCTAAGAATTCTAATTGTTGCTGTAAATTGATCTCTGTAAATTGAAGATCAACATTATTAATGTAATTTACATAACGAGTTATGGGAAGATTGGAAGAAAATTCTGGAGATGCAATCACATCAGTTGTCACAATAAACCTCAATCATCCACTATATTTGTTTCCCTCAGATGCTCCTGGTTCTCTGTCTGTGAGAATTGTTCTAAATGGAATGGAAAATTACACATTGTGGAGTAGAGCTATGAAGTTAGCTTTTCTAGAAAAGAACAAGGTAGGATTTATTTATGGCAGTGTGAGAAGAGAAACATTCCATGGAAACTTAGCACAACTGTGGGAGAGGTGTAATGCAATAGTAGTATCCTGGTTGATGGGAAATGTAAATAAAAGCCTACTTACTGGAATGTTATATAACTCTGACTCACACAGCATATGGGAAGAGTTGAAGGGGAGTTGGTTATAATGACTTTATGGAAACTTAAAAGAGTGGTTTACTTGACTGATTTCAAAAGAGGATCAAAGACTTGATTTAAAGAAGGGTAACTTATTTAAAAGTATAAGTTACTTAAGTTTTGAAAATGGAAGGATTTGATTTCAAAGCCTTGAAATGAATTTCTAAAGACATAGTAACTTGATGTGAAAAGTAGATATGCCTTGATACTACGGGTGTTAGTATCTTGGAGGTTTTATATGAAAAAAGTCGTTTTAAAATGATAGAAGTACGTAGTACTTTGAGTTAAATTCCCGAATGTTTCATGACATGTTAGTGCCTTAAGTTAAATAAAATGAGAGTGCATGCTAATTAAGTCTAATGAGAAGTTAAGGGATTTCTTAACTTGCTTATGATATTTACGATAGCCGGTTATGCTTATGTTATGATCTTTATGGTAGCCTTAGGTGCTAGTGTTATGTTAATCTTGCGGGGTAAACCTCCGGGTTACTACATATTATGTGGATTTGCTCCCCACGATGCGAGTGCGGCGTATGTACTCATTGCGGGTACACCGGGGCCATGCGGGTGAAATAGTCTCATGCGGAGCAAATTACTCCATTGCGGGTCCACAGGTATGCGGGTGAAATAGTCCCAGGAGTAGGATTGTCTAATGATACTACGGGCGGGTGACCCTAATTTGATCATAAGCTTCCTATTTTTAAGCAGTAAAGTGTACTCTTGTTTACTCTCATTATTAGTAAGGTACAGTGTACTGTTATTTTGGTTATCATACATGTCTCCAGCTTTATTTTAGACTATATGATTTCATTTCAGTACTTTCAGTTTCACATACTTGGTACATGTTTTGTACTGACCCCCTTCCTCGGGGGCTGTGTTCATGCCGCAGGTAGGAGTAAGCAGGTTGCGGATCCTCACTCTTAGGATCACTGATCAGTTGTCAGAAAGCTCCATTTCTCCGGAGGACTTGTCTTTTGGTACGGTTTCCCTGACGTTGTAGATTTATGTACATTCAGGGGTATGGCGGGGCCCTGTCCCGGCACAGTTGTTATGTCAAAACTCTTAGAGGTACGTAGTCATATCTTGTGGGTCAGTTTGTATAAAAGAAGGGATGTAACTGCTTTTGGATATGTAATTATATATATGTCCAGGGAGGTAGCTTTATCAGCTAGCATGTTGTTTATTTCTGTTGTTACACGTTATGTGGTTACGTATGTTCCGCTGATTATCTCTGATGTATACCTGTAAGGGTGCCCAGGTAGGGCACCAGTCGCGGGCCCGGGATCGGATCGTGACAGTGCAACGCAATATCATGACATGAAACCACCAAATTTTCTACAACATGCACAACCATTCACAAGCCAGAGACACAACCAGACTGTCTATTCAAATTCCACATAAGCAATACCATACAATAAATTCACACCTAGACAACACCAGAAGCTTCTTGATTTGCTAGATAGCAAGGAAGCCAATAATATCAATGCAAACATGACAGGTAAATATGTTTTTAATTCAAGGGGGCTGATAAAATAGATAGTAGATACAAGTGCAACTAATCATATGATCAGTGATCAGAAGTACTTACATAATAATATGTTGAAAGAAGAAACATGAAAAATGCAATTGCAAATAGAAGATTCAGCCAAAATCTCACATGTTGGGGGATACCATTTAGGAGGAGGTGATGTCCCTAAATGTGTTTTGTGTGTGCCAACTTTCAAGTTTAATTTGTTGTCTGTCTAAAAAATGACTAAAGAACTGAATTGTAGTGTCACCTTCTTTCCAACATGTTCTGTGTTTCAGGATCTCTCATCTGCCAAGGTGAGGTGGATTGGTAATGAGGAGGAAGGATTGTATATACTGTCTCTGGATGCTCAAAATAAAGGAGGAGAGTTGAGTAGATGCTTATCTGCAACTCAGGTTGATGCATCTACTTGACATCAAATATTGTGTCATGTGCCCATGAATGTCTTGAAGAAAATGACATATTTAGAAAGAATGATAAATCTGTCTTGAATAAATGTGAAGTATGTTCCTTAGCTAGACAGGCTAGACTTCCTTTTACTGCTAGTCATAGTAGAGCAACAAAGTCATTTCAACTATTACACATAGATGTATGTGGACCTTATAAAACTGAAACATACAATGAAATGAAATATTTTCTAACAATTGTGGATGATTATGCTATATGGACCTGAATTTTCTTAATGAGGTTGAAGTCTGATGTTTTTACACTAATCAGAAATTTCTTGGTTGAAGCAAATACTCAGTTTGGAGCCAAAGTTCAGAGGATAAGATCTGATAATGTGACTGAGTTTTTTAATCACAGTTGTAGTGATCTGTTCTCACAGTATGGTGTCATTCATGAAAGTTCTTGTCTACATACACCACAACAAAATGGTGTAGTGGAAAAAAAGCATAGACATATTCTAGAAACAGCTAGAGCCATTAAGATTCAGAGAGGGTTGCTAGACAGATTTTGGGGACTGTGTGTGGAGATGCAGTTTATATAATCAATAGAATACCCTTCACTGTTATAAGGAATAAATCCCCATTTGAAATGTTATACAATAGGATACCACAACTTGATCACCTAAGAGTATTAGGTTGTTTATGTTTTGGAACTATTCTTACCAAACATGATAAGTTTAGCCCAAGAGCTGCGAGAGCCATATTTTTTGAATGTGGATTTGCTCATAAGGGGTATAAACTATATGATATGGAAAACAAAACCTTCTTCATGAGCAGGGATGTGCTGTTTATGGAAGTAATTTTTCCCTTCAAGGGAGGCACATATGAGGATATCAATCACATCAAGACACAAGACATTTTCTGTTATGAAGACTTAGTCTCTCAACATAATTCACCAGCAAATGCCAGATTACAAGTAGAGGGCCAACACATGGAGAATGACATGTAGGAGGACATGCAGGATACACATGTGCCTGAGATAGTTCAACATCGTGGTTATGACCACATGGATACAGGATCACCAAGTCCTGATATGCCCATAATGCCAACATGTCCTGAAGAAGTCAGAAGATCTGCAAGAAACAACATGCCTCCCATATGACACAAAGATTACATTACTACACATGGTTATTCTAATTGCATATATTCCATATCTGATATCATTGATTACACTGGCTTATCAGCAGGATATCAAAATTTTATGGCCAAAGTTTCTCTTGACACAAAAACACACAATTACTCAGTAGTAGAAAAAGACCATAGATGGATTGAGGCAATAGAAGCAGAGATCAAAGCTATGGTGGAATATAGAATCTGGAAGCTTGTCACTTTGCCAGAAGGAAAGAAAGCTATTGGATGTAGATGGGTATACAAAATAAAGTACAAGACAACATGAGAAGTTGAGAGATTTAAAGCAGGGTTGGTGACAAAAGGATACAATCAAAATGAGGGGCTTGATTATCAAGAGAACTTCTCACCAGTGGTGAAAATGACCACTATGAGAACTATAATTTCTTTTGCATCAGCAAGACACTGGACAATCCATCATATGGATATATACAATGCATTCTTACAAGGAGATCCTTTTGAAGAAGTATACATGGAAGTTCCAGAAGGATTTGGTGTTGCAGGAAGAAAGAGACATGTTTGCAGACTGCTACAATCCCTTTATGGTTTAAAATAGGCATCAAGGCAATGTAATATCAAACTAACCACAACTCTCATTTCCTCTGGCTTTCAGCAGAACCATGGAGATTATTCTCTATTTACTAAGCAGAAGAATGGTAGCATTGTGATAATGCTTGTGTATGTTGATGACTTACTGATTACTTAAAATGATCCAGTAATGATTCAAGCCACACAAGATGCATTGCAGTCCACCTTCAAGATAAAAGATATAGGAGAAAGTTCTTCCTTGGCATTGAGTTTGCAAGAAACTCATAAGGCATTCTTATGCATCAAAGGAAGTATGCATTGAAACTCATTTCAGACATGGGGCTTGTAGGTGCAAAACCTACATATTTCCCCATGGACATGAATCAGAAGTTCACAAATCTTGAATTTGATAAACATGTAGCCTCAACTTCTGGTTCAGATTCTAGTGATTCTCTATTATCAGATCCCAGTACTTACAGAAGGCTAGTTGAAAGACTATTGTATTTGGCAACTACTAGACCAAATATTGTATTTGTTGTACATTGCCTAAGTTAGTTTATGCATGTACATAAAATATCACACATGGAGGCTGGTCTCAGGATTGTTAGATATGTTAATCAATCACCAGGGCAGGGAATCCTCATGTCCAGCTCAAGCACACCCCATCTCAAGGTTTGTTGTGATGCATATTTGGGGGTTTGTGTTAATAGTAGAAGGTCAGTCACTGGTTACCTAGTGATGCATGACTCTTCACCCATTTCATGGAAGTCAAAGAAGCAGGATACAATTTCCAGAAGCTCTGCAGAGACAGAATAAAGATCTATGGCAACTGCAGTGGCAGAAGTGGTGTGGCTTACATGTCTATTTCAGGATCTTGGGGTGGAAACTCAGGCTCCAATATCAGTATACACATATATCAAGTCTGCTATCCAGATTGCTGCAAATAAGTTTTTCATGAAGGAACAAAACACATTGACATAGATTGTCACTTTATCAGGGAGAAAAAAACAAACAGGATTAATCAATACAATCTACTTACCTTTTGAGCACCAGCCTGTTGATCTGCTTACAAAAGAACTTGGTCGACAATAACATGCTGTTCTATTGTTCAAGTTAGAAATGAAAAATATATTCATATCTCCTATCTTGAGGGAGGATGTGTATTAAGTCCATTTTAGGACTATTTTAGAGTCTAGTTTAGGGATTCTTTTATGTGTATTTCCATTGTTTTGTATATTATTATGCTTTGTTTGCTGTGTTTTTAGATGATAAGCGACTTTGGTGGGAAATGGCGAATTAATAATGAAATGGATGATATTGAGGATGGAAATGCATAACACAAGCTCAAGCAATCAACCAAGGAAGTCCATAAGAAGAATGGAAGAAAATCTGACGAATTCGGAAAATTGAGCATAGCGTCGCGGCCCCAAAATGCAGGGCCACGACACTGAAAGTCCAGAGAGTTGTTAGGCGTATTTTGTATACGTTTTTTAGTCATTTTTAGTTAGTATTTTCCTCATTTTCATTTAAATAAGTGTAGTGTTAGGATCGTTTTCCTTTCTTTTGAGTCACAAACGGTTCAAAAAGGCAAAATGACGAAAAATGGACATAAAAGGAGGGTCCCAAGGCAGAAAAAGATTGAAAATTGGAGATTCGGACGAAGGCAAAGTAGCACCGCGGTGCCCAGAAGATCAGAGAACCCGCAGGACTTTCGGCACCGCGGTGCCGATGCGGGAAATTCAAAATCCGAAGTATATTTGGCCAAGGGCAGAAGGGCCTACGGGCACAAAATTTACAACATACTTAAGCCCTTGGGATCATTCTAGTGAAGGGGTTGGACATTCTATCACACAACACTGTTGAAGATAATTTGGAGGCTACAATTGGAGACCTAGTTCTAAGTACTTTTTCTTTCTTTAGTTTTCAATTCATTTTATGTTGGTATTTGTATTAGTTCTTAGTGTGACTATGGAAAGGAGCTAAACACTTTATTAGGGTTTTCCTATTGAATCGATTAAACCTCTATTTCATGAATTAATGCATTAGTTTGATTTCTTCTTCACTTGATTAAGATTTATTCAATATTGGTATAAATGTTTGATAGTTAACTGGTCATTAATTATCATAATTGATATGATTTCGAATCAAGAACCGAGAGGAGATGTTAGGATATGATGTAATTGAATAGATATAGGTTAAAATCGCGGACGAAAGTACCCTGATACTTGTGTAACATTATACGTTATTGTTCTTAATCCTCCTATGTGGTAAATCCTATCATAGAAATATAGAAGGGTTCTGCACTGGGGTTGAGCGATTATATATCCTAACAGGAATATAAGACAGTCTAGTTAACCGTTATCTTAACGTAGAAGAAGAAGTCATTCTAGTGGCATCAGGGATTGAAAATAGTGGATAGTCGAGGATATTGGAGGTTCTAATTCCTTCATAACTGATTAAACCTCAACAATTTAGTTTACTTCTTGCAATTATTCTAGTAGTTAGCTAAAAACTCAAATCAATTATCGTTTGCCAAATAGATAACTTAGAATAGATGTTCGGTAATTAGAAACCAGTCTCTGTGGACGATAAAATCGGTCTTACAAGACTATATTACTGTTGACAGTCAATTTTGACCCGTTTTTCGTATATTTCGTGCAATTTTAAGTATTTTAGCACACCGCATTTTAATCGTTATTTTGCATATTTTTACATAATATTCTATGTTTATTTCTTCACAAAAAATGACATTGTATCTTTTATTTTTAAATTAAGCATTATGTCGTTGTTAATATTATGTTTTTATTATTGTTATACCGTCGTTTTATTTTAATAATATTTGCATCTTTTTAAATAATTAATTGGCATCCTGTTTTTACTTTTAATCATGCATTAAACATGTCTTAAAAATTGCATTTTAGTATTATTGCATCGGCATTTGCATTTTAATAATCTTGCATCTTTTTAAATAATTTTTCTTTAAATAATTAACCAGTCTTGCATTTTTTGTCAAACCAGTCCAGTTCGAGGCCCAATCCGAGTCAGTCAAATCAAACACTTTTTTATTACTTCACCCCATACCTTTTTTACCTTTACCACACTCCACCCCCATACTTTGTTTCACCATTTCTACACTCCAATATCACTTCAGCAGCACACTTTTTCTTCTACACTCCAACATCACTTCAGTCTTTACATCCCCCTATTACCTATGCCCCTACCCTCTCTCTCACTTATTAAAATCACCCCTCCCCACACATTATCACCCTAGCCCCACATAACATCAGCCCTTAAGCCTCAGCCGCAACACACAAAACCTCACCCCCACTTTATCTTCCTCACCCTCTCCCTCACTCTCCCGTCGCCGCCGCCGCTCCTCGCCGGAGTTGAACTCCGGCGACCTTCCCACATCACCAGCAACCCTCGCCCTCTCTCCCTGCTGCTCCCGTCGACCACCCCTTCCCTCTCCACTCATCCCCCGCCTGCCGTCGCGCCATCCGTCGCCGCCGAT
Organism: Przewalskia tangutica; assembly: GCA_029844215.1. NCBI lineage: Eukaryota > Viridiplantae > Streptophyta > Magnoliopsida > Solanales > Solanaceae > Przewalskia > Przewalskia tangutica. Next base: position 13,047,378 of record CM056726.1, read on the forward strand.
CTCACGGCGAACTACCTGGCCGACAATGACCCTCAACCCCACCTTTTCCCACTCCCGTCGAACACCCCTCTCACTCGCCTCTCGCCCCGCCCACGCCGGCGAACCCATCCGTCAACCCTAACCCACACGAACTAGCCTCGCCGGCCGTCCGTCCACTAACACCCTCGTCGACATCAACCCAGAACTACCACCATGATACCATTGTTTGTTTTTCATCTTTACTGCCATATTTTGTGTTTGGACTGATTTGGTATTTGTGGGTGGATTTTTGATATTTCGATCTAGCCGGAGTTTAAGAACTCCGGCGACCTTGTCGGTTTATTTTGGGATATTTTTTGGCTGCTTTCAGTTTGTGGGATGATTTGGCAGTGTCTGGCCGGAGTTTTAAGACTCCGGCGACATCTTGAAATTTCCGACGATTGACACTGTTCCTATGGTTTTTGACAGTTGTTCTACTGATTTTTGACTAAGTTGGCTACTGATTTTTTCGGCCATGTTTATTCTGGTTCTGGCCATTTGTGGGCTGATTTTTAGCCATGCTCTTGACTAATTTTTGCTATGTTTTGTTGGCTGATTTTTAGCCCTGTTCTGGACTGATTTTGGTCTTGCTGGACTGATTTTGCTACTGATTTTGGCTATTTTTCGGGCTAATTTTCCCTGTATTCTGGACTGATTTTGGACATTTTTTGCTGGTTTACTGATTTAGAACAAATACTACACTGTTGGTATTTTACTGATGTGAACAAGATGCTACACTTGTTTGGCCAATGAAAAAGTTATCCGTCGATTTTTGAGGCCTCCACAGTTGCAAAGACGGAAAAATAAAATAAATGAAGCTTTCTGGGCAAGGATGATTTCTTCCACTTACACAGGATAACCAACATGCGCTGGCAGGGCGAATTCTCGCAGCCGCACGTGTTTAGGCTGTCCCACTTTACATTTTTTATATCTGAGCCCTCCGTGTTTAAAACTATTACTGTTTTGGCGCGGATATGAAGGTTTTATTTATTTTATTGCTTTTAACAATATTGGCCGATGAAGGAATCTCCGTCTGATTTCCAAGGCCTCCTCTGTGCAAAAGACGGATTTATTTATTTTTTTTGCTTTACTTATTAAATTTCTGTCATTACTTTAAAATTATTTATTCTGATACTAACACTTTTACTAAGTGTTTATGCAGGTAGCCGGAGATCATCTTGTGCAGAAAGCCTAAAAAGGGCTAAAAGATGTCCCGAAATGTTATTTTATATCGCATTTAATTTAGTTTTATTATTGTGTAGTGCACTTTATTTTAATTATAAATGCTTAGAATAGGTAGAATAAAAAGAGCAATAAATAATTAACCTAGGTTTGAACGAACAACCGCAAGTTAGCGGATCTTAAAGGATGCCTAACCCCTTCCCTTTAGGATAATAAAGAACCCTGATCCAGAATCTCACTAATTTCGCAGACCATTAAATGGAAGTCAATTGCAGTATTTTTATTGCAATAAACTAAGTGTCCTAATTCACTTAAATAATTAGGTGGCGACTCCTTAAAATACATTTAGGAATCAACCATACGTGGTACTCCCGTTTCGACTCCGGTTTAAAATGGGGTGTTACAGATGGCGACTCTGCTGGGGATATCAGATTCTTGATCATAGCAAGCCCAAGTTAATTAAATATTGCGCCTTATTTTGCTTTTATATTTGTTGTAAATATTTTATATTGCTTGCTTTTATTTGTAATTAACTATTTTAATTGCTACATTATTTTACTGTTTTCCTTAAACTGGCATTCCGCTCATATTTCCTCCACTCTGAAAAATTCACACTGTCACACACTACACACGCTGGTGTGCTTCGCGCACCCGCAAATTTCTTTCAAGAACACCCAAAATTTAGGAGAGTTGGCGCTTGCGTGGAGTTAGATCGGTTCGTCTGATCAGCCACGTAGCCTTCTCACTCGAGTTGTCCGCCGAACTCATGCCTAATAGGCCAAATCTTAGAAAGCTTAAGATAGAGCTATACCACCCTTTTATATTAGTCATGCATGCATAAACCTTAGGTGGGTTAATCCTTGGTATTAACGCCACAATTAGAAATCCACCAAACTTGTCGACGGGTTTCACAATCCAACGACCCATTAGCATACTATGTGTAGCGTGATGATGATAGACGGATCCAAGCCTAGTCATGACACGCCAAATTGAAAAAAGTGCACCGTCATTTGGTCGCCATTTCCGACGAAATATTGCAGTTTAACGGCTTGGACCTATTTATCACAATCCCGCATATTTGGCGTTTAGGCTCACCTCTGGCATAAGGGAGGTCCCAAGCATATTAGGGCACGCGCTTGATTTGCATATTTTTTGTTTATTATTGTTTGTCGCTAGCAACTCTGTACATATTGTTTATTTCAATAATTGCTCTTTTGTGATTCCGGGTTCGAGCATTTGCATTTTTGCACTTTTGCTGTCACATTGCAATCAGGACTTCTATTGCGTAAATCACTCTTGAATAGCGCAACTTGGACTTTGTGAAGCATCAACCACCAGTCCCATTAACCAATCGTGAGTCTTTGACTATATTGTCACACCTTTGCATTTTTATTATTTTGTTATTTTTCTACTCACCTATTTCTCATATTTTTGTAGGAAGGTCGTCTCGCAAACAACCGAGGGCGGAAAAAAGAAAAAATCATCACAAGAATGAGCGGAGTTATGTTGACTAATAGAAGTCGATTTATACTGCATTCAACGAGACATCGCTCTCAGTTCTTTTATACTTTATATTTTTATTCATATTTGCAAATTCAAATAATATGTTTAGCGTTGATGGCATAGTTCTTACATATCATGCATTTTACAGCATAATTATTCCGAACTACGCGTGTCTGATTCTCACCACACGGTGTGATACGTAGGCAACTCATTTTGAGTTCGACACCACAAAAATAAAAACCACAAATAATAATAATAATAAAGAGCGCATGTCTCACTCATGCATCCCATTCATCATGTTTTCGGGCATTCATTTTACTTTGCATTCGTCCACAGCGGACAATCATTTCTTTTGCACAACTTTACATTGCTATTTTTTTGATATATGTTTTCAAGCATACATTTTATAACATATTTGAACGAACTACGCGACTGATTCCTCGGCGGATACATAGGCAAATTTCTATTCGGTTCTGCACTTTTTCTGAAAAAAATTATTCAAAAATACAAAAAAAAACATTTTGTAAGTATTATTGTTTGACTTTGTTAATACCAACACAGTTACAAATGTGCATAAACAAAAAAAAAACAAGTGATAATCAGTATGGGTTGACTTTGTGGTAAACCATAGATTCTTTTGGTACCTCTTATTCATACCCGCAGATGACATTGTCTTGCATGTTTCCAAGATAAGAATGAAACCGACCTCATCGTTTCATATGCATTGTGTGGTGAGTTATTTGAATAAGTTCAATTGAATTGCATTGTGATCTAGAACTTGGCCTGAGTGTTTGTTTAGACAAAATCCTGAATAACACTCGGTGTAGGAAATGATCGTAGGCTTTCTTTGACCCGTTTGAGCCTTTTCAGTCTACCAAATAACATTATCCCTAGTACACCCCTTTGAGCCTAAAACCTATTTTTTGACAACCACATATTACACCTATACCATTTCTGAGTGCGTACGCACTATCCCTCTCTTGGCCCGACCTCCTCGAGCGCTTTAGAAATGTGCAAGTGGCTGACAAAATCCTAGGTGAAGTTTGCAAAGACAAAAATTGTCAAAGTCTCAAAAAAACAAAAAAAAAACAAAGCAGAGACGACTTCACACAAAGAGGAAATCAAAAGCCCCGACAATAAAAAAAAAGGAATATATAGCCCCGAAAAAAAAAAGGGGGGCTCCAAATGAAAGATTCAAAAGAAGTCAGTACAGAAAAACTGGGACATAAAAGAAAGCAAGTCAACATTAAAGCACATAAATGTCAAGCACAGACGTAGTCCAACGCTCGAGGAAGGATTAATCACATTTTACCCAAAAGATATCCATCCCTTCCCCCAAACCTACATTACAAGCCCATGACAAGCCCTACATGATCTTATACTGAGGGTTCTCACATTAGTGGATACTTACATGACGGCCAAGCCTATGGTATTACAATTGCATGCATTGAACATCCTTGTGAGTGTGAGCGTACTTCTCTAAAACGTCCCAAGATTCAAAATACTGGAATATATGTGAGAAATGGGACTTTCTTTCAGTGAGGGCACTTGAAACGTGAGATTACGTGTAGTTCGAAACCTTGGCTGCAAGCAAGTGTGTCGATACTTATGTGTCTGAGGCACCATTTGAAACTATAGGAATTACCCAGAAGTCAGTCTTGGCTAGACTGGAAGTGAATAACGGAATTTCTAAGCACAATACTAATTGTTGGTATCAACTGAAGTCAGAACGTGATGCTATCTTTCCATTTTTCAAAAAAATGCATATAAAATCTTTATTTTTGCATCATGAACTACGTCTTGACCTGATTCCTTCGGCGGGATACGTAGGCGGCCACATCGGCTTCGGTCCCACATCATTTTAAAATCATAAAATTTCTTATTTTTGCAGCATGAACTACGCTCGACTGACTCTACGACAACGTAGACAGCCACATCGGCTTCGGTCACACCGTTAGAAATATTTCTTCCTTATTTTTGCAGAGGACTCGATTTTGTCCATATTCTCGCATTCGCTTTACATTCATGATATACAAAAAAATTGCTTACCTGATCGGCTTGATAGCGTCAAGATTCGACCTTACCCAGTTGAAAGTTCAACATCTTCATTACCAGAAACTGGGACATTTTAAGGAATTCACTGCAAGAAAATGGCAATAGACAGGAAAAAGAAGGCCAACTAGGTCTTCACCAAGAATGCAAGCAGCGAGAGCCAAAGCTACAAAGTCGATGCTAATCAACCACTCATTTCCTAAAACTCACTAAGTTTTCTTTGAGTGCAGGGTCTTCATATCAGCAAAGGCAGGAACACAACAATAGGCTCATGCGGGTTACAAACGCACAACGTCTATGCAATGACGTTATCTCAATCCAGGCGAGTCACAAAGCAGGTACGCTCATAAACTAACGCATTTCATTAAAAGCCTATGCAACGGCTTCATCCATATTTCGTCTATGCAACGACGAACATCGCGATTGGCGTCACGCAACGACGCCAAAGAACAATACGCCCAGTAACGACGCCATCGTGACAAGGCTCACGCAACGACGCCAAGAAAGAATACGCCCGTGTAACGACGCCATCGCGATTGGCGTTTACGCAACGACGCCAAAGAAGAATACGCCCAGTAACGACGCCATCGCGATTGCTTCACGCAACGACGCCAAAGAAGAATACGCCCAGTAACGACGCCATCAAGATTGCGTCTACGCAACGACGCCAGAAAGAATATGTCCAGTGCAACGACGCTATCAAGATTGCGTTCACGCAACGACGCCAAAGAAGAATACGCCCAGTAACGACGCCGTCAAGATTGCGTCTACGCAACGACGCCATCAGCAATACGTCCAGGCAACGACGTCATCAATGTTTCGTCTATGCAACGACGAGCATCTGCATCGCGTCTATGCAACGACGTCATCTCATGTAAGCCTATGCAACAGCTTCATCTGTTTCGCCTATGCAACGACGAGCATCTGCATCGTGTCTATGCAACGACGCCATATCATGTAAAGTCTATGCAACAGCTTTAGTTATGCTTCGTCCATGCAACGACGAGCATCTGTATCGCGTCTATGCAATGACGCCATCAACATCTACAATAACCTTGTCTTTTTCAGCACCACATCACCTGCAGCCCAGTGTCAATCATACTTCGACACTGGGACATTTTTAATCGGCGTCAGGTTTGCTTTTTAATTTTTGCATCACAACGACCCAGTGTCATCATGATTCGACACTGGGACATTTTTTGGATCTGCATCATCCCTATTTTTGAGTTTTTTAGTTTATAAAACAGGACAAAATTGGCTACAAGTCAACATCTTTGTCCGAAGACTCTTCCATCATCTCCGTACAAAGAGGGACATACTGTTGACAGTCAATTTTGACCCGTTTTTCGTATATTTCGTGCAATTTTAAGTATTTTAGCACACCGCATTTTAATCGTTATTTTGCATATTTTTACATAATATTCTATGTTTATTTCTTCACAAAAAATGGCATTGTATCTTTTATTTTTAAATTAAGCATTATGTCGTTGTTAATATTATGTTTTTATTATTGTTATACCGTCGTTTTATTTTAATAATATTTGCACCTTTTTAAATAATTAATTGGCATCCTGTTTTTACTTTTAATCATGCATTAAACATGTCTTAAAAATTGCATTTTAGTATTATTGCATCGGCATTTGCATTTTAATAATCTTGCATCTTTTTAAATAATTTTTCTTTAAATAATTAACCAGTCTTGCATTTTTTGTCAAACCAGTCCAGTTCGAGGCCCAATCCGAGTCAGTCCAATCAAACACTTTTTTATTACTTCACCCCATACCTTTTTTACCTTTACCACACTCCACCCCCATACTTTGTTTCACCATTTCTACACTCCAATATCACTTCAGCAGCACACTTTTTCTTCTACACTCCAACATCACTTCAGTCTTCACATCCCCCTATTCCCTATGCCCCTACCCTCTCTCTCACTTATTAAAATCACCCCTCCCCACACATTATCACCCTAGCCCCACATAACATCAGCCCTTAAGCCTCAGCCGCAACACACAAAACCTCACCCCCACTTTATCTTCCTCACCCTCTCCCTCACTCTCCCGTCGCCGCCGCCACTCCTCGCCGGAGTTGAACTCCGGCGACCTTCCCACATCACCAAAGAACCTCGCCTCTCTCCCGCTGCTCCCGTCGACCACCCCTTCCTCTCCACTCATCCTCACCCCACCGCCTGGCCGCCGCCTCGCCGCCGGGCCTCACCGGCGAACTACCCTAGCCGACAGCAGCCCTCAACCCCACCTTTTCCCACTCCCGTCGAACACCCCCTCTCACCTCACCCCCTCTCCCTCAGCCCCTCGCCCACCGCCGGCGAACCCATCCGTCAACCCTAACCCACACGAACTAGCCTCCTCAACCCCGTCGCTGTCCACTAACACCCTCGTCGACATCAACACAGAACTACCACCATGATACCATTGTTTGTTTTTCATCTTTACTGCCATATTTTGTGTTTGGACTGATTTGGTATTTGTGGGTGGATTTTTTGATATTTCGATCTAGCCGGAGTTTAAGAACTCCGGCGACCTTGTCGGTTTATTTTGGGATATTTTTGGTCGCTTTCGCCATGGGATGATTTGGTATGTCCGCCGAGTTTTAAGACTCCGGCGACATCTTGAAATTTCTGACGATTGACACTGTTCCTATGGTTTTTGACAGTTGTTCTACTGATTTTTGACTAAGTTGGCTACTGATTTTTTCGGCCATGTTTATTCTGGTTCTGGCCATTTGTGGGCTGATTTTTAGCCATGCTCTTGACTAATTTTTGCTATGTTTTGTTGGCTGATTTTTAGCCCTGTTCTGGACTGATTTTGGTCTTGCTGGACTGATTTTGCTACTGATTTTGGCTATTTTTCGGGCTAATTTTCCTCAGATTCGGACCGATTTTGGACATTTTTTGCTGGTTTACTGATTTAGAACAAATACTACACTGTTGGTATTTTACTGATGTGAACAAGATGCTACACTTGTTTGGCCAATGAAAAAGTTATCCGTCGATTTTTGAGGCCTCCACAGTTGCAAAGACGGAAAAATAAAATAAATGAAGCTTTCTGGGCAAGGATGATTTCTTCCACTTACACAGGATAACCAACATGCGCTGGCAGGGCGAATTCTCGCAGCCGCACGTGTTTAGGCTGTCCCACTTTACATTTTTTATATCTGAGCCCTCCGTGTTTAAAACTATTACTGTTTTGGCGCGGATATGAAGGTTTTATTTATTTTATTGCTTTTAACAATATTGGCCGATGAAGGAATCTCCGTCTGATTTCCAAGGCCTCCTCTGTGCAAAAGACGGATTTATTTATTTTTTGCTTTACTTATTAAATTCCTGTCATTACTTTAAAATTATTTATTCTGATACTAACACTTTTACTAAGTGTTTATGCAGGTAGCCGGAGATCATCTTGTGCAGAAAGCCTAAAAAGGGCTAAAAGACGTCCTTAATGTTATTTTATATCGCATTTAATTTAGTTTTATTATTGTGTAGTGCACTTTATTTTAATTATAAATGCTTAGAATAGGTAGAATAAAAAGAGCAATAAATAATTAACCTAGGTTTGAACGAACAACCGCAAGTTAGCGGATCTTAAAGGATGCCTAACCCCTTCCCTTTAGGATAATAAAGAACCCTGATCCAGAATCTCACTAATTTCGCAGACCATTAAATGGAAGTCAATTGCAGTATTTTTATTGCAATAAACTAAGTGTCCTAATTCACTTAAATAATTAGGTGGCGACTCCTTAAAATACATTTAGGAATCAACCATACGTGGTACTCCCGTTTCGACTCCGGTTTAAAATGGGGTGTTACAATTACTTATAACGATACGTACACTTGTGTGAGCACATGGAAATCGCCTAACAAGTTTTTGGCGCCGTTGCCGGGGACTGGAGTACTTTTAATATCGAATTATCTATTTTTATTTCTAATTTGGTTTGTATATATTTGGTTATGTTATTTTATTTCTAATTTGGTTGCTCCAGGAACAAGTTTCTAAATTGTTCTGCGAGCATCTTTTTATCAGTTTTTGTCGTTTTTCTTATTTTGTAGGTAAAACTTTTGTACAAAAAAAAAGGGACACATGGACTATTACTATCAGGGGCAGCAGTACTACGACTACTATCAACAACAACAGTACCATCAACAACAATTTAACCCACATGAAGATCGAGATAAGCTGCAGGAAGCCTTACTCAGGCTCACCAAGTCCTAGACTCCTCAAGGGCAATTTCAGCAGCCACAGAGTCAGACCCCATCAGAGGAACGGGATGAATTGAGAGAAACATTGTTGGAACTCACAAACGCCCAAACTCAATTCATGGTGGAAGTAAGATCCTCTTTGCGGAACTTGGAGACTCAAGTGGGACATCTTACGAATTTGGAACCACAAATCGGGAAACTGATGGACATAGTAACCATGAACCTCAAGAAAGTCCATTGAGTGACCCAGTTACGATGAGTGGTAAGCAGATTGCGGAACCTGAACCACAGCAAGCTGTTGAGGAACTTGGAGAGATAGTTGGTGTAGAGAAAGAAGAGGTCACTGAGGACCACCCTATTGTAGAAAAAACAACACCAACTATCATTGCTGAGCCCCAACCAGAAAGTCCATACCCTCAAGGGCACCCGAAAAAGTTGAGAGATGTAGGGAGTTTCACTAACCCCTACATTATAGAGAGCCTAGAAGACAAGTATGCCTTCTGTAATTGGAGGATAATCTTAGATATGAGGCTCTTGTTTGAAAAAAGTGTTGTAGGAGAAGTGAGACCTGCAACAATAACTGTGCGGATTGCAAGCAGTTCGCAGAATGATCCACTGGGCACTAGTAAAGATTAATTACGTCCGGCTAAAAGACGTTAAAGACAACGCTACTTGGGAGGCAACCCAAGGTTTTAATTATGTTATTTAAATTTTTGTTTTAGTTTGTTTTTTTTTGAATTGAACAGTCTCACGATCTGGTATGTTGAGTGTTGTGGATGACAGATAAAAGCAGGGATTGAGAAAAATACTGCAAAAACAGGAGAAATTTGGCACAGTGCCGCGGCGCCATAATGCAGGGCCGCGACACCGTTGATAAAACACGACATCTCCAGATACCTCCTCAATGCAACATTTGCCGCCACCACTACCATTTTGAACCTCTCTTTTGATGTCTGTAAGTCGTCCCTTTTTAATTTTTGAGTCGTTACACATTTGGGACAATGTGTCGTTTAAGTTTGGGGGGGGGGGGGTACTTATTTTATTTTTGTGTTTCTGTTTTTGAGTCATCGTTTTAATTGAGTTTTTGTGTCTTTTATTGTATCTATATGAGTCAATTTGTTTTTATGATCATGCATGTTGTAGTTGCTGAAAACGCCTAGTGAATTAAGTGGAATAATGTAACGGAATTAGAAGCTAAAATATGTGTGCTTAAGTTAGATATGCCAAAAATTCATGAAAATCTAATTATTTGGGATAGTTGTGCTTAGCCTATGTGTTGTCAGTTATGGAAAGAAAGGTTGAAAATGTCTAGAAAATCTGTTTGCTTGTTATTTGAGGCGAAATAGTTAGGATGTACATGTTTAGGGAGATGATTCAGACATTTCTTTGATAGCCCTTCTGACCATTCATTACCTACCTTGACATAAATTATATCCTTAGTCACCCCGTTGAGCCTAAAATAATATCTTTGTTTGACACCCTATGATTCCATGTTTGTGCCATAAGTGATAATTGAAGATTCTTGAAATAAAAAAGTATTGAAAAAGAGATAAAAAGAGAATAAAAATTTGATGCACCCCAATGAAAAATATGCTTGTTATAACGTGTCCCATTCTCTCAAAAGAAATGAGGGGAGAGAATAGGTATGAGACTAAAAAGAAATTCAAAAAGAAGGAAGAAGGAGTTGAATGAAAATAGCTTATGGTACGTAATTTGAGCCTAAAATGCCTATTTTTACCTACCCTGCCTAAGCGTACATTACAACCCTTGAAAGTCCTGATGATCTTTAATATGTATGTCTATGATTAGTGGAGAATAACAAGTAAACATGTCTATAACATTTTGGGAAAGATGGAATGAAATTGGCATGCATAGGTTATGTGTTTGTACTTCCATTGATTATGATTGAAATGAATTTGCGAAATATCTGATTTAAAATTCTAGATTGCTAAATTCATGTTATGTATGTTCCAACATATTATTCCAACTGACATTCATGTTTTTCTAAGTAACTTTGTGCAGCTGTTTGATTAGAGTCTTTTGAGTCAGAACAATTTTCTTTCTGTTTCTTTGAATTTGTTTTTGATATTTGCTCGAGGGAGAGCAAATGTTAAGTTTGGAGGTATTTGTTAGGCATATTTTGTATACGTTTTTTGAGTTATTTTTAGTTAGTATTTTCCCCATTTCTGTTTAAATAAGTGTAGTGTTAGGATCGTTTTCCTTTCTTTTGAGTCACAGCGGTTCAAAAGGGCAAAATGACGAAAATGAGCAAAAAATGGACATAAAAGGAGGGTCCCGAGGCAGAAAAAAGTTAAAAATTGGAGATTCGGACGAAGGAAAAGTAGCACCGCGGTGCCCAGCAGCAGGACCGCGGTGACAGATGATCAGAGAACCACAGGACTTTCGGCACCGCGGTGCCATACTACAGAACCGCGGTGCCGATGCGAGAAATTCAGAATCCGAAGTAATTTGGCCAAGGGCGGAAGGGTCCATGGGGCACGAAATTTGCAACATACTTAAGCCCTAGGGATCATTCTAGTGAAGGGGTTGGACATTCTATCACACTACACAGTTGAAGACAATTTGGAGGCTACAATTGGAGACCTAATTCTAAGTACTTTTTCTTTCTTTAGTTTTCAATTCAGTTTATGTTGGTATTTGTATTAGTTCTTAGCGTGACTATGACAATGAGCTAAACACTTTATTAGGGTTTTCCTATTGAATCGTTTGAACCTCTATTTCATGAATTAATGCATTAGTTTAATTTCTTCACTTGATTAAGATTTATTCAATATTGGTATGGATGTTTGATAGTTAACTGACTATTAATTATCATAATCTATATGATTTAGATTCAAGAACCGAGAGGAGATATTTGGATATGCTGTAATTGAATAGACATAGGTTAAAATCGCGGACGAAAGTACCCCGATACTTGTGTATCATTATAGGTTATTGTTCTTAATCCTCCTATGTGGTAAATCCTATCATAGAAATATAGAAGGGTTCTGCACTTGGGTTGAGCGATTATATATCCTAACCGGAATATAAGACAGTCTAGTTAACCGTTATCTTAACGTAGAAGAAGAAGTCATTCTAGTTGCATCAATGATTAAAAAGAGTGAATAGTCGAGGATATTGGAAGCTCTAATTCCTTCATAATTGATTAAACCTCAACAATTTAGTTTACTTATTGTAATTATTCTAGTAGTTAGATAAAAACGCAAATCAATTATCTTTTGCCAAATAAATAACCTAGAATAGATGTTCGGTAATTAGAAACCAGTCTCTGTGGATGATAAACTCGGTCTTACAAGACTATATTACTTGTAACGATACGTACACTTGCGTGAGCACGTAGAAATCGCCTAACAAGAGCCCCATTTATTTTGGCGCCGTGGCTCCAACTTGTAAGGTCGCGGCGCCGACACGTAATTTTGTTGAAATTGGGCCGAATTTAATAAGGGTAAAAGGGTCCGAAATGCAATTTTGCTGAGATATAAAACCCTGAAACCCTGTCTTATTTCATATCAGAATTTGGAGGCTAGAAAGGAGAAAAAAGCTACAAGATTGGAGACTACTCTTGTTCAAGTTCTTATTTTTCTCTTTTATTTAATTCAATTTATGTTGGATATTAAATTGGTTCTTAGCATGACAATGTCTAAGAGCTAATTTCTTTATTAGAGTTTTCCGTCGAATCGCTTGAAATTCTTTCATACAGTTAATGCATAGTTATTGATTTCTTTTTCAGCTATATTAAGATCTATTCAATATTGTAGTGATTGTTTGATAATTGACTGACCATTAATTGTCATAACTTATATGATTTCGAATCGAGATCTGAAAATGGAGATTTGAATATGTTGTAGTTGTTTAGACACAGGTTAAAATCGTGGACGAACGTACCCCGATACTTGTGTAGTATTTAAGGTTATTGTTCTTAATCCTCCTGTGTGGTAAAATCTATCATAGAAATATAGAAGGTTTTTGTACAAGGTTAAGTTTTTATATATTCTAACCGGAATATAGAACATATTAGTTAACCTGATATCTTAATAAGAAGAAGAGTCATTAGTCTTGCATTAACAAGTGAAAGAGTGGATAGTTTAGGAGATTGAAAATCCTAACTCCCTTCATAACTGTATTAAATCCGGAGTATTATCATAATTAGTTTATTTTCTGCACTTTGCTTAGTTTTTATTCATAGTTAAAATTCTCAAACAAAAGAACGTTAACCAAATAGATTAAATATTCGGTACTTGACAAACCATTCTCTGTGGACGATAACTCGGTCTTACAAACTATATTACTTGAGTGATACGTACACTTATGTTAGCGCCAGAAATATCGCAACAAGTTTTTGGCGCCGTTGCCGGGGACTGACGTACTATCAATATCGAATTCGCTAGTCTTATTTCTAATTTGTTTTTTTTTTTAATTTTTTTATTTTAGAACACGTCTGCCTTGATCTGGTGTATTGTTTTTGATCGATTTCAAGAAACTTCTTGTCCCTTTGAACCCTGAAATTAAAAGATTGTGCAGACAGAACAGGAAAGATAAGAGAGTTTATGATTCTTTAGCAATGGAAAATCAGCAAAACAATAATGTGGTGAATGATGAGTTACCGGCTGTCATGGGGCAAGTCCCGCATCCTGCAGAGTGGACCCTAAGGGACTACGTATTGCCAACAATTACAGGGGTGCAGACTTGCATCCGGCTACCCGCTGTGGATGCAAATAACTTCGAGATAAAACCAGCAATCTTGCACATGGTTCAAGGCTCAGTTCAGTTTGGGGGTTACCGTCTGAAGATCCCCATATGCATTTGACAAATTTCTTGGAACTGTGTGCAACATTTAAATACAATGGCTTAACTGATGATGTCATTCGATTGGGGTTGTTTCCCTTCCCACTCAGGGATCGAGCCACTGGTTGGTTGAACTCATTGCAGGTGAACTCCATTACCACATGACAAGACTTGGCTCAAAAGTTTCTTATGAAGTTCTTCCCTCCATCGAAGGCAGCAAAGCCCAGATGAGAGTTTAATAATTTTTATCAGCTGGAGGGAGAATCATTGTATGATGCATGAGAGCGGTTTAAAGACTTGTAGAGGAAGTGCCCGCATTATGGGATTAAAAAGTGGATGTTGGTTCACATATTCTACAATGGGCTATGTGGTGCTACTCGCACCATTATTGATGCTGCCGCAGGAGGAACGTTCATGAGCAAAAATGTCATTGAGGCACATGATTTATTAGAAGACATGACCACCAACAACCATCAATGGTCAGATCAGAGAGCAATAAACAGCAGGAAAGTGGATGGGGTTCATGAGTTGGATGCTATCACTGCGTTGACTGCCCAAGTTTCCACTTTGACAAAGCAGTTACAGCAGAACACTGTGTCCGTTAAAGCTGTTCAGACACGAGTGAGTCATGAGATTTATGAGGGTCCCCATACTTTTGATAGGTGCACAACAGTAGATCCAAATAATGTGCCTATGGAGCAAGTTCAGGCAGTTGGGAATATTCAAAGGTCCCACAACAACCCTTACTCCAACACATACAATCAGAGGTGGAGAAATCATCCCAACTTCTCATGGAGGAATGACCAAGGGCAACAACTTCAGTTTCAGGAGCTATTTCAACAGACCAATCCATCTCTTCAAGGACAGATCCAGCAACAGCAGCCCAGGCCACCAGCCCCACAAAAGAAGTCAGATGAAGTGAGAGCAAAGATCATGGACTCGGCCAACTACTGCACACAATTCATACGGAAACTGTGTCCTCATTTTCAACCCTGACCAACTCCCAGACCCAATTCATGGTGGAAACAAGATCATCTATTAGGAACTTAGAGACTCAAATGGGGCAGTTAGCAGAGAAATTGAGTGACAGACCGCAGGGGAATCTCCCTAGCAACACAGTGATGAACCCAAGGGAGCAGTGTCAGGCAATCAGCCTGAGAAGTGGTAAAAAATTAGAGCAGGTTGCACCCCAACCACTGATTAAAAAGGAGAATAAGGTGGAGTAGATAGTTGATGCAGAGAAATAGGGGGTTTCTGATGACCGCCCTATTTTAGAGAAGGTTCCACCAGAAGTCATGAGGAAATATACAGACAGAATTCCATACCCTCAAATACTTCAGAAGAAGTCCTTGGATAAGCAGTTTTCCAAATTCTTAGAGGTCTTCAAAAAGCTGCACATCAATCTCTCTTTCATTGAAGCATTGGAGCAAATGTCAGCGTATGTCAAATTCATGAAAGATATACTATTTAAAAAGAGAAAGCTGACAGACTATGAGACAGTGGTACTGACGGAGGAGTGCATTGCAATTTTGCAGAAGAAACTGCCCCCAAAGTTGAGAGATCCAGGGAGTTTCACCTTACCTTGCACTATAGGAAATGTGACATGCAAGCGGGCTTTGTGTGATTTGGGGGCAAGTATCAACCTGATGCCCCTTTCTGTATTTCAAAGACTTGGGTTGGGGGAAGCAAAGCCAACCACAGTCAACTTGCAGTTAGCTGATCGCTCAATCGTACACCCCCGAGGTATAATTGAAGATGTATTGGTGAAAGTGGGCAAATTCATCTTTCCTGCTGACTTATTCATTCTTGATATGGAGGAAGATGAGAATATGCCTATTATCCTTGGAAGACCATTCCTAGCTATACGGAGAGCCCTCATTGACGTTGAAAATGAAGAGTTAAAGCTCCGAGTCCATGATGACGAAATGATCTTCACTATTTTCAGGCCAACAACCGAGGCACAAGAAAGTGACAAATGCTTTGCTATTAGTATATTTGATAAAGTTGCCCCTCATGAATGCTCCAAGGGTACTGACACTCTAGGAGTAACTTTAAAACAAGATGGCAAGGTGAATGAGCCGACGAATAATGAAAAAGAGGTGAACCCTTCTAAACTTAGCCTTATGAAAAAGAAGAGGAGAAGAAGGAAGGGGATGATATTGAAATGGATATGCTGTAGGGGTAATCTACCCCCTTGAAAGAATAAGAGAACTGCGTCCGGCTAAATGACGTTAAAGACAACGCTACTTGGGAGACAACCCAATATTTTAATTATGTTATTTTAATTTTTATTTTAGTTTGTTTTATTTTGTTCTTGAACAGTCTCACGTTCTTGGCTTCTTGGTTTATGTTTTGATGTCAGGTGGAATGGGAACTAACTCCGAGGAAATAAAAGTGTCAAAAATGTTGAAATTCGGAAAATTGAGCACAGCGCCGCGGCGTCATGTCGAATTTCAGAATTAAAAGCCCTAATTTTCCATTCTCTCCTCACAATCACAAAACCCTCTCTTCTCCCTTACCAAAATCCGATGTCCAGGCAACAAAAATCCTTCATTTCTCTTAAAAATCCTCCATAAATCTTCCAAATCTCACCCACTAGCACCACTAAACCACCACAAACACTTCAATCACTGGGGGCTAAAGCATATTCACAAGAAGAGATCTTCAAAAAGGTAATACACTCTCCATCTTCTTCCCAATTTCGTGATAAATAGAGGACGTATTTTCGAGATTGGGCTGTTGTGTTGTTGTTGTTGTATTGCGAAACATTGCTGGAGTAATTGCTGGTGGGTTGTTCTATTGTTTGTCTTTGATTGTTGTTGATTGTTGTTGTGTTGATTGTTGTGGGTGGGTGTTGTTGATTTTTGAACTGGGTGTTGGATTTTTTGTGGTTGTGTGCTGTTGTGTTGTTGTTGCTGGCTGTTTGGGTGAAATTGAAACAAAAACCCACACAAATTCCCTACCAAATATGGCCTCAAGAAGACGTAATAATAGAGTCTCCCCCTCTACACATGCCCCAGATTATGACGTATCTCGTTTCATAAATAAAAATGTTGAAGACAGATATAACAGAATATGTGCTAGGGTTTTGATTCCAGAGAGAGGAATGAAGTCTACGGCCATACCCTTTGATGATGATGATTTGTATGAGACCGTTAGAGCTATAATTGAGGTAAGAGGTTGGGGGTTGTTTGTTGACCAGAGGGCTATTCTGAAGCCCAACACCAGCATAGTAAGAGAATTCTATGCTAACTATCCGGAGCAGAGAGATGGTCGCTGTTTTGTGAGAGGGAGTTTTGTGCCAGTTGGTTCTGAGCAGGTGAATGCGATATTTGGGACTCCTAATATCGAAGATGAGGTTTACAATCCTAACAATTTCAGAAATTGGTGCAGAAATGCTAACGGGATATATTGGGACAGAGTTGCTGAGGCACTGTGCTATACATGAGAACAATTTCATCTGTCACGCAACCAAGTCAAAGGACTAGTCAGATGTCAATTCAACAGAATAGCCAAAGCATAGCTATATTTTGTAAGCGCTCGTTTGATTCCGTCCACGCATTTTTCTAATATCCCTACAAATAGGATCAAGCTATTGTATGACATCATAACTGGCAAGGACATTGATATTGGTGTTGAGATAGCCAATATTTATCAGGTATTAGTAGGATGACTACTACAGGTGGATTGGGACATGACTCTTTCATAACTACTTTATGCGCTAAGCATGGAGTCCCCAACTTCGCCACAGATATCCTTCATAAGATTCAGTCATCCCTGACTAGCAGCCTCGTGCATAACTATCCTGAGCCAGCAGCTGTCCCAGAGCAGAGACAAGAAGGTCAAGGTAGAGGTCAAAAAGTGGTGGAAGAGGAGTCGAAAAACGCTGAAGCAGAAATGAATGAGCCCGGGGAGAGTAGTTTTCCACATCTCTTGGCTATTGAGCCTCCAATAGGGATGATGCAACAAATATTCCTTTAAAATCAATACATGCTACAGTGATTTGATTACGTCATTTAGACGCAGCAAGAATGAGATCAGCACCAAGATCAATGGCAGCAACAATACATTTATGAGACCCATCAAGTGGAGAAAATGAACACTTTCATGCAAAATGTGTCGATGGAAGAGACATCTGCTAAGCCTACTTACGATACCCACCACAGTATCCACCCTTCCATCCCTCACGTCAACCACCGCCACCATTCTGAATCGCTTAATGTCTGTAAGTCTTCATTCTATTGCTTTATTTTGTACATTGGGGACAATGTGTTGAATAAGTTTTGGGGCGGGGGGATTTTTGTCAGTTGTGTCTTTTAAGTTTATCTAGTGTCTGTGTCTTTGTTTTAGTGTCTTGTGTCAATTAATCAAGTTAAAAACGATAGCCAATGAGATTGAATGGATACTTGTAGTAACATTAGATGAAATCTATAGTCATGAAATGCATAAATCTGTGTGCCTGAGTTAAGATAGCCTTTGATTTACTTTTGATTATTGATAATAAGGAAGAACTTAGTCATGACTATCCGACTCTCTTGTGTTCAATTTATTGATTTATGCATAAATGAATTTGGGTTTGAGAAAAGAAAGTGGTAGATTCTAGAACTTGATTGCTTGCTACTTGAAGAGATATCCTAGATAATGCATGCTTAGAAAAAAGATTTAGGCCATCTTTGGATAGTTTGAGCCTTTCAAGCCACACTTGATTACATTAATCTCTAGTCACCCCTTTTGAGCCTAATGAAACATTTCTTTGTTTATAACCACCCATCCATGAGCCTACTTGAAACAATTTACTATTACTCCACTCCCTTAAATTACCATAAGTATAGAAACTTACAAGTTGGGGGAATTGAATTCTAGTAAAAAGGATTGAAGATTGAGTTTTCGTCGAAAAGAAGTGTAAAAGATTGAGAAGTGAATGAAAATAAATAAAAAAGATATATAAATCAACTACACACCCCTTGTACATACAATGAAAATCAAGTTTGGGGGTGTTGTTGTCACGACCCGAACCCGGGCCCGTGACTGGTGCCTTACCCCGGACACCCAAGTAGCCATACATCAGAGTAATCAGCGGAATATAAAACAAGACATGAATAAAGTGAAGTGAAAATGCTTATCTCGAGAAAAACTTGTCTTGCGGCATATATATATATATCAACTAGAACAGTTACATCCCTTTTTACAATTCTGCCCACAACAAGATTTCATGCACTTAAGAGTGATATGACAACAATGGCGACAGGCTCCCGCCATACCTCGAATGTAAGCACCTACAACGGCAGGGGACTATACCATCGATAAGCCTCCAAGAAACGGAGCTTCTCAAACGCTGAATCGTGACCAGAGCTAGGATCAACGATCGTGTACTCTACCGCGCAGATGAACGCACTTCGAAGGGGCCGCATAACAGTACCAAGTATGTGAAATCGAAAGCATCAAGTAAAATCAAAGTATTTAAAACCATTTGCAAATACAACCAGTTCAACTGCACAGAGTGACACAACATAAACAAGAGCAAGGTAGATAAACTGTAACAGGTATTTTCTAGGCCGCGAATGATCGAAGCAAGGCCAATCGCCCATAGTATCATTATGCGTGCCTAATCTCGACTTCCGCACTCGCATAGTCACACACGCACCCGCATGAGGTATTCCTCGCGTCGGGGTAGCTAACCCCGGCACTCGTGGACTTCGCAGCCGCGCATAGTCTCGATAGACCGCGTAGTCACACTGCATCGCATAGGCATCCCCGTGACGGAAAAAACACCCGGAATGATCAATCCTGGAGCATACCGCTGCTCCGCATAGTCACATAGACCGCATAGGCCGTATAGACCCGCATCAAGGGTGGCAAGCCCTCGTTATAACAAGTCAAGGGGTAATGTGATATAATAACATAACAACTTATCGTTAAACAACATAAGCACAACAAGGGAAACCCCTTTACACAAACATCACCAGATATTAACACACGTAGCATCCTAACATGTTTACTTATCAAATCAACAAGAAAGTATTACAAGGCTATCACAAACCAACACAATCAAGTTATTCACACAAGGTACTTTCTACTTTATGTTAACAATTTCGGGTTTTTATCCCCAAAGTACTTCATACATTAACTCTTTAAAAGATCCGTTTCTTTCACAAAAGTCACACAATACCCGTAGTATAAAAATAGAGTGACTATCTTTTTAAGTAAACCAAAACACTTCCTTTTGTAAAATCAATTAACAACCTTATTTTCCAAACGTTCAAGTTTGCCTAATTTCAAATGCTCAAGTTTCTCATTTTCGAAAGGTTTCGTAGTTCATAGTTTTAATCACTTAATGATATAATTCTCCTTTTAAAACAATTTGAGATACATAGGCCTTATATGTGAGTAGGTTATTCTTGTTTATAACAATCTTATTAAAGCAGCCATGATCTAGGAAATGTAATATCATTTTGTCTCATCTTAGCTTCTATGCAGATGGAGGTTTCTACTGGTTTTAATAATACTTAATTATTCAATACATTTCCTTTTATTAGCGTACTGATGGTTTGTTCGATACTTATTCTGATTTCTGAAATCAGTAAAACATTATCCCTTTTTAAAACCAAGTACTCATTACTCACGAATGAGGTATCACACTTATTAACAAAATTCATATTAATTCAATTAAGTCAAGTCTCTTATCTTTTAAGATCAAGTCTCTTAACTTCTAAAATTAATAAACCATTCTTTTTATCTCTTAAGTCGTTATACCTAACTTCCCATAAAGCTAGTATAACTCTTAAGCTTTTAAAACCAAGTATTACTCTTCTTTCAAAAGGTTTCTTAATTCTTTTGAAATACTTCAAGATTCTTATTATTCAGCTTAAGTCAAAAGACATTGTCGTCAACTACGTTCGCTAACACACGACGCCTACCGCATACTATATATATATTCTTTTAAAATATCATGCTCAAGAGGATAGGAAGGATCACATACCTCGCGACGATTATCGACTATTAGCAAAACGCCCACGGTATAACCCGCTAGCCTTGTCCACCTTTCAAGAGTACATGCTACTCAGAACATTCAACCTATAAAGGTTATACACGCCTATCAACGCCTAGACTACTCGTAGAATATTCTAAGCGAGAGGTTCTCTATTTTACGGAAAGTCGGGCAGCACTTCCTTACCCGTTAAGCTACACAAGTTCATCAGAATACACCCATGTAAGTACGCTTAATCTTCTTCTTAAAATTCTTCCGATGCGATTTCGATTCAAGTCTTTTCAGTAATATCCTTCTATTACGCTTCAATTCTCTTCTATGAATCTTATATTCATTTCTATACAACTACGATTTAATTTCCAATTACAATAAGGTCGAGTATTTACCTCGATAAGTCCAAAATTATCCAAGTTAATGTCGATCCCGAGCAACGCTTAGCTCCTATTCAACGCTCCACCGCCTCCCGAAACCCTTAGAAGTTCTACACAACTTCTACTTAACACTTCAACCGACTATGAAGATTTTCCTTAGGGTTTCGTTTGTGGCTAAAGGAAGTATAATAGTATTTCTGGGCTTTTAGTATAGGTGTAACCTTGGAATACTACAAGGTATTAGGGCCAAGGTATTTGGGAATAGTAACAATACTTGGAGAGTATTTTTCTACCAAGGGGGGGGTATTTACGAGAACAACACTACTAGGAGGGGGGTAGGTTTCGGCCAAGGCTCACAAAGGGAGGGTTTCTGCCAGCTTAACTAGCTGGGCAAGGAGGTGCCTGCCAGAGCTTTCAAGAGAGGGGAAGGGATTTCAAGACTTAGAAAACATTTTGTGGATGAAGAAGTTCATCAACTAAGGGGGTATTTATAGGCCAACCAATGGCCAAGATCAAGACAAGTGGGGTGCAAGTGTAGGGTGAGGATTTATCCACGTGTCCTTATCCATCTACTACACAAAATATCCTACCTAACCTTGACCAAAAGAAAGCACAAAAACGTGCAAGGAATGCCCTCCCAATGCCGCCCACTCATGGACAAGTGTCACCCTCTCGTTGGTCCAAAATATTTCATCTCTCGAAAAATCCGCAAAAATAATAAATGACATAGCCGTATTTTTCCCTTCGCAGTTTGGAAAATGTTTCGTCGAAAGCGATTCCTTCGTGTGTTGTGCACAAAATTTTGGTCCTTGCCTAACTTAAGGCTTAAACGCTTATACGCACGCCTCACGCATATACTGGAAATACGGTATAACATTCTCCTCCTTAGAAACATTCGTTCCGAATGTTCCTTCTCAAGACATGATAACGATCAAGTTCCTCATAGCTTAACCAGTTTGCAAATGCCACACATGGCCACAGAAAACACCCGCGCAAATACTTACATCCAAGTCCACGAGGAATCACCTCTATCATTACAAAACTCCCATCCAAGGGCTAAAAGATACTCCCTTCGCACCTTCACTTTACAAAAGAAAAGATCACATCTACGTTCTAACACATTCTCGCTTCTTCCCTTACTCGCTGCACTTTCTCGCACACTCGAACTCTTTCTCATAACTTACCACATTCTCGCCATCGCTTCGCCAAAACTCGGGTTACTACCTCAACTTGGTCATCATTAATCGAGAATACTGGATGGATCTCCGATACTCTTCCGAACATAGCAACATGCAAGACGGACGTCTCGCTTCCTACGCCGGATGGCAATGCCAACTTATAGGCAACCCGCCTATTCTTCACATAACCCAAAAGGCCCAAAGTAACTCGGGCTAAGTTTCTCTGTTTTCCAAAACTCGTCACACCCTTTCCGGTGGTACCTTCAAGACCCACCGCCAACTCAACTCCAAGCATCGTCGCCGATTATCCGCACGACTTCTGTTGACTCTGAGCTGCCAATAACCTCTTCTGGATAAGCTTCACCCTATCCACATCCTGCCGAAATAAGTATGAACCAACTATCTGAACCTTTCCAACCTCGAACCAATCGATCGGCAACTTACACTTCCGCCCTTACAAGGCGTCATAGAGCGACATTCGAATACTGAAATGGTAGCTATTAAAACACTCCCTCAACAGGAGGCAACCATCCTCACAGCTACCCCTGAAATCCAAAGACTGGCCCGAGGGCGAATGCGATACTGAGACTCACCTGAGTTCCTAACCCTGCCTGGTAAAACTTCGAGAAAAAGAAATAGCCGTAACCTGGGCTTCACTGTCTGTCATAAGGGAAAGTAGGCACCTCGTGCAGCCTTACAACCTTCCTGATGTAACATCTCGCATAACCCTCTGCCGAGTGAACGGTCCTGACTGAAGGACAAGATGGGCTGACCTCATCGCCCGACCATCGTCGAACGCATCCACGAACTCGTACGCTGGTTTACTAAACTTGGGCCTAACACCCTCGTGACCATACCACCTGGTGGGACCACCCCGAACTGACCCCACCACAAAACAGGTCGCGGGTTGACCCGCGATCGGTCCTCAACCCGACCCGCTATCGCGCAAAAACTCTTGTTCCCCGATCCGGAACGATCTCACTAATCAAGTCACGAAAACCTAGTGGTCTTCTTAGTTCAACTACCCTCTTTCATTCCACACTACTCAGGGACTTATTATACAACTATATCTCACGTGCACTATGCACTCCGATAAGGGTCAAACACAAAAAAAAATACATCTTTTACTCGAGATGGCCTTACCTCTAAGGTCCCTACGTATAAAACTCTAAGGCTCACACTTTCTCTGCCCCCCAATCTTACCCGGTTAACTAACCATGATTCTAATCACAATTAACACTTATGTTATCTGAACATAACACTTAAGATACGCTTATCTTATCACACCTACAATCTCTAGAGGGTTCAAGGATATACATGTATCTACCGCTTCACCTCCCCTTTGTCGTTCTAATCAATCCCGCCTGCAGGCATAGCTAGTGGAAGGTGATTAACTAGCCACCGATCCTCGGTCGAGTCTCTACATCCGCGCCACCTCTAGTCGGACAATTCCTCGCAAAATGGCCCTGCTGGCCGTAAGTATAACAAGCTCCAACAAAAAGACGACACTCCCCGAGGTGACGTCTGCCACACTGCGAACATTGGGGAAAACCTTCGTATTCAGAAACTAAGCCCGGAGCTCACCAACTCCGGCGATACTCAACGCCCCGAACCCCGCGAGGACCACTGCTCGGGCGGAGGCGCATATCCAGCCTCACGAGGCGATTCGCCGAAAGTTACCAGCGACCCTGCCGATCCGCCTTCTTCGCTGATTTTGGTTAACCCGCTGATCCTCACGCTTTCTCGCTGCGATAAGCCCGCATACGTGCCATGCTCAAGCCTGACTGAAGAGCTACTCTTGCACATCCTTTCTTTAGATAATCATCAAGACCCGCGATATATCGGTGCACTCTATATTCTCTGGTTGCTAAAATCCTAGCTAGTAACAGGTCCATTCCTTTTAATCCATATTCTTTGTTCTCGGCCGTGGAATCAAGCTCATACATCATGGCCGCAGAGGAATCGCCACAGTGCTAAACTCATTGGCCGGGCGACGCCGCAGAACTCCCGGCGAAGCACCACCTCAGTGATGGTTGGGCTCGTGCCCTCGTAACCCTCTCAGATTTACTCACAGCCTCTCGCCGCCTTGCCCTTCTGGCTGCCTTTACGCGAGGCATAACGGTGGAAAGAAATACGTTAGAGGGTCCAACTTATAACATGCCTCTAAGGCACGATCTCGAGTGAGAAGAATGGAAACCAATCCTAAATATCCTATAGCCTCCTCGATTATGGTGTGGTGCAACACACCGATAATCAAAACTCTACTAGATACGGTCTAGACACTTTCCGAGGATTAATCGCTCGATACCACTTTTGTCACGACCAACCCGCCCGTGGATCGTGTCTTACCCCGCACCCAAGTAGCCATACATCGTAGTAATCAATGGAATATAAAACAAGACATGAATAAAGTGAAGTGAAAAAGCTTATCTCGAGAAAACTTGCCTTGTGGCATATATATATATATATCAACTAGAATGCTTACATCCCTTTACAATTTCCGCCACAACAAGCATTTCTCTGCACTTCTAAGAGTGATATGACAACAATGGCGTGACAGGCCCCGCCATACCTCGAATGTAAGCACCTACAACGACAGTGACTATACCACCGATAAGCCTCCTAAGAAACGAGCTTCCCAAACGCAGAATCGTGACCAGAGCTAGGATCAACGATCGTATACCTCTACCGCGCAGATGAACGCACTTCGCGGGGCCGCATAACAGTACCAAGTATGTGAAATCGTAGCATCAAGTAAAATCAAAGTATTTAAAACCATTTGCAAATACAACAGCTTCAATCGCATATATGCCACAACATAAACAAGAGCAAGGTAGATAAATCAGAATGTGTCTTTTCTAGGCCGCGAATGATCGGGCAAGGCCAATCGCCCATAGTATCATTATGCGTGCCTAATCTCGACTTCCCGCACCGCATAAGTCACACACGCCCGCATGAGGTATTCCTCGTGACGGTAGCTAACCCCGCACTCGTGGACTCCCGCAGCCCGCATAGTCTCGATAGACCGCATAGTCACACGCATCGCATAGGGCATCCCGCGACGGATAAAACACCCGAATGATCAATCTCGAGCATACCGCTGCTCGCATAGTCACATAGACCGCGATAGCCGATAGACCCGCATCGGGTGGCAAGCCCTGTATAACAAGTCAGGGTATGTGATATAATAACATAACAGCTTATCGTTAAACAACATAAGCACAACAAGGGAAACCCCTTTACACAAACATCACCAGATACTAACACACGTAGCATCCTAACATGTTTACTTATCAAATCAACAAGAAAATATTACAAGGCTATCACAAACCAACACAATCAAGTTATTCACACAAGGTACTTTCTACTTTATGTTAACAATTTCGGGTTTTTATCCCCAAAGTACTTCATACATTAACTCTTTAAAAGATCCGTTTCTTTCACAAAAGTCACACAATACCCGTAGTATAAAAATAGAGTGACTTTATTTTTAAGTAAACCAAAACACTTCCTTTTGTAAAATCAATTAACAACCTTATTTTCCAAACGTTCAAGTTTGCCTAATTTCAAATGCTCAAGTTTCTCATTTTCGAAAGGTTTCGTAGTTCATAGTTTTAATCACTTAATGATATAATTCTCCTTTTAAAACAATTTGAGATACATAGGCCTTATATGTGAGTAGGTTATTCTTGTTTATAACAATCTTATTAAAGCAGCCATGATCTAGGAAATGTAATATCATTTTGTCTCATCTTAGCTTCTATGCAGATGGAGGTTTCTACTGGTTTTAATAATACTTAATTATTCAATACATTTCCTTTTATTAGCGCGCAGTTGGTTTGTTCGATACTTATTCGATTTCAAATCAAGAAACATTATCCCTTTTTTAAAAACCAAGTACTCATTACTCACGAATGAGGTATCACACTTATTAACAAAATTCATATTAATTCAATTAAGTCAAGTCTCTTATCTTTTAAGATCAAGTCTCTTAACTTCTAAAATTAATAAACCATTCTTTTTATCTCTTAAGTCGTTATACCTAACTTCCCATAAAGCTAGTATAACTCTTAAGCTTTTAAAACCAAGTATTACTCTTCTTTCAAAAAGGTTTCTTAATTCTTTGAAATACTTCAAGATTCTTATTATTCAGCTTAAGTCAAAAGACATTGTCGCATAACTACGCTCGCTTAACACACGTCGCCTACCGCACTATATATATATTCTTTTAAAATATCATGCTCAAGAGGATAGGAAGGATCACATACCTCGCGACGATTATCGACTATTAGCAAAACGCTCCACAGCTATAACCCGACTAGCCTTGTCCACCTTTCAAGTAGTACATGCTACTCGCAGAACATTCAACCTATAAAGGTTATACACGTCTATCAACGTCTAGACTACTCTGTAGAATATTCTAAGCAGTAGGTTCTCTATTTTACGGAAAGTCGGGCAGACTTCCTACCCGTTAAGCTACAAGTCTCAGTAAATACAGTCCTATGTAAGTACAGTTTAATCTTCTTCTTAAAATTCTTCTGATGCGATTTCAGTTCAAGTCTTTTCTGTAATATCCTTCTATTACAGTTCAATTCTCTTCTATGAATCTTATATTCATTTCTATACAACTACGATGTAATTTCCAATTACAATAGAAGGTCGATAGTATTTACCTCGATAAGCCCAAAATTATCCAAGTTAATGTCGATCCCGAGCAACGTTTAGCTCTATTCAACGCTCCATTCGCTCCCGAAATCCTTGAAGTTCTACAAAACTTCTACTTAACACTTCAACTGACTATGAAGATTTTCCTTAGAGTTTCGTTTTGTGGCTAAAGGAAGTATAATAGTATTTCTGGGCTTTTAGTATAGGTGTAACCTTGGAATACTACAAGGTATTAGGGCCAAGGTATTTGGGAATAGTAACAATACTTGGAGAGTATTTTTCTACCAAGGGGTATTTACGAGAACAACACTACTGGGAGGGTAGGTTTCGCCAAGGCTCACAAAGGGGAGGGGTTTCGCTAGCTTAACTAGGAAGGGGAAGGAGGTGCTCCGCCAGAGCTTTCAAGAGAGGGAAGGGATTTCAAGACTTAGAAAACATTTTGTGGATGAAGAAGTTCATCAACTAAGGGGGTATTTATAGGCCAACCAATGGTCAAGATCAAGACAAGTGGGGTGCAAGTGTAGGGTGAGGATTTATCCATGTGTCCTTATCCATCTACTACACAAAATATCCTACCTAACCCTTGACCAAAAGAAAGCACAAAAAACGTGCAAGGAATGCCCTCCCAATGCCGTCCACTTGAGGGACAAGTGTCACCCTCTCGTTGGTCCAAAATATTTCATCTCTCGGAAAAATCCGCAAAAATAATAAATGACATAGCCGTATTTTTCCCTTCGCAAAGTTTGGAAAACGTTTCGTCGGAAAACGATTCCTTTCGTGTGTTGTGCACAAAATTTTCGGTCCTTGCCTAACTTAAGGCTTAAACTTTTATACGTACGCCCTCACGTACATACTCTGGAAATACGGGGTATAACAGTTGTAATAAAAAAAAATGGAATGAAAACTTCTCAATATAGAAAAGAAGAAAAATAGGGGATTTTGATGCATTATAATGAAATTCAAGTTGTGTTTGGTTGGTTCTATGCTTATGGTAATTTTGAGCCTAAATGTCTTTTTATCTGTCCAATGTCTAAGCCTAAGCCTAACGATACAACCCATGAAAGTCCTATTGATTTTTAAGCATGTGTTGTCTACATTAGTGGAGAGTTAGTAAGTGAGCAAGCTATAGAATTTTGGCCTGATGGACTGTTGGAAAGAATTTACTTGTGCATAGACTGATATTGAATGCTTGTTTGAGTTGGTGGTCATGTTTAAGTAATCATATGCCTTAATAACCTTAAGCAAGTTTAATGGTTATCTAACTTGGAATTCTAGATAGCAACTTGTGGCTAGAAAGTTTCTGAGAATGATATTGCATGTGTTCATGATCTTCGAGGCAGAAATATTGTGATTAACTTGATTCATTTTTAACGTCTTTGTGTCTTTTATTTTTAGAGAGTCTAGAGTTCTTTACTCGAGGGCGAGTAAAATTTAAGTTTGGGGGTATTTGTTAAGTCCATTTTAGGACTGTTTTAGAGTCTAGTTTAGGGAGTATTTTATGTGTATTTTCATTGTTTTGTACAGTATTATGCTTTGTTTGCTGTGTTTTTAGACAATAAACGACTATGGTGGAAATGGCGAATTAAGGATGAGATGGCAGATATTGAGGATGGAAATGCACAACACGAGCCCAAGCAATCAACCAAGGAAGTCCTTGAGAAGAATGGAAGAAAATCTGACGAATCCGGAAAATTGAGCATAGCGCCGCGACCCCAAAATGCAGGTTGAGTTTTTATATATCCTAACCGGAATATAGAACATATTAGTTAACTTGTTATCTTAATAAGAAGAAGAGTCATTAGTCTTGCATTAACAAGTGAAAGCGTGAATAGTTGAGGGGATTGGAAACCCTAATTCCCTTCATAACTGTCTTAAACCCGAAGTATTATAATAATTTATTTATTTTCTGCACTTTGCTTAGTTGTAATTCTTAGTTAAAATTCTCAAACAAAAGAACGTTAACCAAATAGATTAGATATTCCGTACTTGACAAACCAGTCTCTGTGGACGATAACTCGGTCTTACAGAATATATTACTTGAGCGATACATACACTTGTGTTAGCGCACATCAATATCGCAACAGTGTGCAAGAACTAGGAAAGTGTACACTAGTTCCATGCATTAGCATACACTAGATAATTACTATACTAGTTAGTTGGAGTTACTTGGAATTAGTTAAGTTTGTTAGGATAGTGGTTATTCTTGTTACATGGTTAATTAGGAGTAATTATCTAGAACCTTCTATTTGACATTGTGTATATATACACACTTGTAATTACCTTTGGAGATTAACATATTTTTCTCCCAATCCTCAATCTCTCTCTTACCCTTCTCTCGGTCTCTCTCTATCTTTCACTCACAAATCTCTTCTCTACTTCTTATCTCTTAAAAATGTTCATCATATTGTAAATAACAAATTAACAGATTGCTTGTTTCAACATCCTCACCACATCATCTGATGCTCTCTGCCGTTCATTATGTCTCTTATTTTCTCTGAGTTTACTATGAAAGATCT
Source organism: Przewalskia tangutica (assembly GCA_029844215.1). Taxonomy (NCBI): domain Eukaryota; kingdom Viridiplantae; phylum Streptophyta; class Magnoliopsida; order Solanales; family Solanaceae; genus Przewalskia; species Przewalskia tangutica. The sequence goes on from CM056726.1 coordinate 13,076,873, forward strand.
GGGCCCTCTGAGTTTTTTCTCAGGCATCTCTGTCACTCGACATTCTGGCGGCTTATTTCCATGTCAGAAGAAGTACGCCGAATAGATCCTTGAACGTGCAGACATGACATCTTGCAAACCATCCCACACGCCTATAGACACCAATTCCAAGCTTAGCGTTGATTCCAACCCTTCATATTCAGATCTGACTCACTATCGTAGCCTGGTCGGGGCCCTGCAATACCTCATATTCATGAGACCAGACATCTTATGTCGTGCAATGCTTGCATATGCACAGTCCGACGGAAGCACACATGCATGCCATCAAACGTATTTTACGATATGTCCAATGTACACTTCACTTCAGATTACATCTATACAGGTCTTCGCTAACTGGTCTCACTGCCTATTCTGATGCTGACTGGGGTGGATTTCCTGACACCCGACGCTCCACTCCTGGTTATTGTGTTTTCTTCGGAGATAACCTATTATCTTAGTCTTTCAAAAGGCAACCTACACTATTCCGATCAGTGCAGAAGCAGAATGCAGATGTGTTGCCAATGTCTTCTCCGAGTGTTGGATCTGTAACCTTCTACTTGAGCTTCACTGCCCGATTCAAAAGGCAACACTGATATACTGCGATAATATTAGTGCGATATATCTTTCCGGCAATCCCGTCCAACATCAGCGCACTAAACACATTGAGATGAACATTCATTTCGTTCGCGAAAAAGTGGCTCGTGGTCAAATTCGTGTCCTTCATGTTCTTTTCAGTTATCAGATTGTTGACATCTTCACCAAAGGACTTCCGCGCTTACTATTTGATGATTTGTGAGTCAGTCTCATTGTTCGAGAACCTCCCGCTTCGACTGTGGGGGTGTAATAGAATATTTTTCAATATTTTTTCATTAATTATATTAATTGTATATCTCTTATTTTAGGTAGAATTATAATCATTTTGTAATTAGGTTAATTAGTTACCTAGTTTGTATCAAAGTAAATATTCTTATAACCTTATATATATATATATATATATATATTGTAAATTGATTAATAAAATGAAGGAACATATTCCTTTAAAAAAATTGATATTTTTCCACTGATTTTCCACTGAAAAATGTTCAGTGGCTATTTTCATTGCTCATTCACAGATTTTTTTTTACGACCAGTCGTACTATACTCGAAAAAAAAGTTTGGAGTAAAGTATGAGGTAGCAAAATTCAACGGTGATAGTGGTTTCTCAACATAGCAGAAAAGGATGAGGGATCTGCTCATCCCACAAGGTTTTCACAAGGCACTAGTTAGCAAATGCAAAAAGCTTGAATCCATGAAACTTGAAGATCGGGAAGAAATGAACGAAAAGGCAGCTAGTGCGATCAGGTTGCACTTAACAATTGATGTGGTCAATAACATTATCGATGAAAAAAGCGCATGTAAAATTTGGACAAAGTTAGAAAATCTATACACGTTAGACAAATAAATTGTACCTAAAGAAGCAATTATACGCCCTATAATTAACTCAGAATTGGCACGTTGTATCTCCCTTCTTTCAATATAATTTTTTAGGTTGGCTAAATGAGAAAAGTCAGAAGGCTATAATCATCTGATAGTTGGTCACTTATATCCTGAATTATTTCTATTACTTGGTATTATGAAAAACAGCTAGGTTTCTGTTTTTTTGCCACAGAGAAGACGCACCTGTTCATTTTAACTCAATTGGAAAGTTGAAGAAGTAATGAGTTAAATGAAAGCTGGCCTAGAGCAAAAGACGAGTCAATATGCTTCTCAGTCAACAAAAGCTACTTTTGACGTGATAGGTTATAAAAATATTTATTTGTGTAAATAATAATCTTGGTTTAACTCAATCTCAAAAGTTAGCCTGTAGTTGATGATTGTTTAAGTCCATATAAGTAGTTAATGTTTTTATTCTATTTTTGATGTGAGACTCTTAACACTCCTCAGGAATGAATATCATGTTTTATAGATCTTGAACCTAACTCAACCTAAAAAACTAATTTGTAGGGTGATGATTGATCAAGTTCATATAAATCTATGTTTTCATTCTATTTCTGACGTAAGACTCTTAACAATTTGAATGATTAAGAGACCTAGATCTATTAATGTATCCCTTGAGGTGTGGTGACAATATTTTATAAAAACCTTAGTTTTTTTTTCATTAGAATATAGGGTCACAAGAAAATAGAACATATTGTCTTACCATATTCAATAAACTTTTCTTATAGTGGCAACTATTATCATAGTTTAGAACACTTTCAATGGCGGAAAAAATCAGTTTTAGCACCCAAATCTCCAGCAGAGTCCGCCTCGCTACAGAATCTGACGTGCCACACCTGCACAAACTCATGTATCAAATGGCAAAATATCACAATTATACTAAGGTTTTCAATGCCACCGAAGATTCCATATCTACCAATCTTTTCAAATCCGATAATCCTTGTCCTCCTTTCTACTCTGTGACCACATTCATTCTTGAAGTCTCAGCCAATACTTTTCCTCAAAAAACCACTAAACATTCCATTTTCAACCCGATTTTGAAAACCATCAACCTTGATTCACATATATTAGACCCGGAATTAGAACTGTTCAGAACCAATGAAGATAATAATGACGTCTTTATAGCGGGTTATGTCCTTTTTTTCCCGAGCTACTCGGGGTACTTTGATAAACCTGGTTTCTTTATTGAAAACATGTATGTTAGGGAGTGTTATAGAAAATATGGATTTGGGAAAATGTTGTTTTCTGCTGTGGCATCACAGGCAGTTAAAATGGGGTTCACTAAAGTTGACTGGCTTACTGTTGGGTGGAATGATAATGCCATTGATTTTTATCTTGGAATGGGGGCTTATATCATGGGAGATGTCAAACGTTTTAGGCTTTCTGGTGAAGGGCTTGATGCATTTGCTACAAGTGATGATGCTGACAAGTTTAGATAAAACTATTCTAGCTTGTATGTAAGAATTTTGCTAAGTGGATATATATCAACATTGATGGACTTCATTGGAAAATTCAAAATTTAGAATCAAAAGGTTCAATACAAGCGTAATTGAACTTTTTATTTATTTATTTTTGTGATATGCATATATATTTCGAATCGAAAATATTGTGTATGGTTGAATTCATGATAATTTATCCCATGTTCGTCTCTAACTATGAGTATCACATTTAGATTAAGCATTATATTAGACAGCATATACTTTTCAATAATTCTTTCTCCTGCTAAAAGTTTACTCACGATTCAATGTTTATATCAAACTACATTAATGTGTGATAGTTAAGTGATATATATCCCACCTCCTTTTACTCTAGGGTGTCTTCGAGGGTATATAATTTTATGCAAAACAATATAAGTTCACAATAATCTTCTACCAGAGGATTATAATAAAGAACGTCAAGAATGTGTTAAAAAAGAAAAGGAAATAATATATTTATTACCAAAAGGACACTTGGCCCAAATTTTTTTGGTCAAAAGTTGAACTTTCATCCAAATCCTGTCTCTTTATATAGAAGTTGTGTATCCATTTGATCCATAATGTCTCCTTCTTGATAGTTATAGCCCATTGTATCTTGCGTATAGCAGCCCTATTACAGTTATACAAATGAATTATATTCAAACCCACTGCTGATCTAGGCAAACACAATTTTTTCCGAGCAACCAGTGCTCTTTTGGATGTTCCAGTCCATAAAAAGATTCTACAAACATTGGTGATGAATTGTGTAATTTTTTTAGGCAGTAACAACTGTCAAATAAATTGAACTTTTATCAAAGATTAACATGCAGCCCTGTACCTCAGAGAAGACAATAGACGGCTGCAGGGCCTGCAGCACATTAATAAATCATCTGCAAAGCAGATATGCACAATTTATAGCTTCTCACACTTAGGATGATAGTTAAAATTGGTAATATGTCTTAGTTATTTTAATGACCTGTTCAAATACTTCATGGCAAGAACAAAAAGGTAAGGTGACATAGGGTCACCTTATCTTAAGCCCTTTTTTGCCTGAAAAGATGGGAGTTAAACCCTCATTGAGTAGCAGGGTACTGAACTGTGGTGACACACCCTATCACTAAGTTGACAAACTTTACAGGAAAACCAAACTCATGGAGCTCCATTCCACTAAGTCATAACCCTTCCTTATGTCCACATTTATAATACAACTTGGAGAGACACTCTTACCGCCATAACACTTTATAAGTTCATGAGCTACTATGACATTATCCAAGAAACTCCTTCCCTCAATGAAAGCAGATTGTGAGGGCTCAACTACGTGATCCACCACAAGCTTAAGCCTAGCAGTGAGGACTTTAGCTTCAGTTTATAAGTGATAGTACATCAAGCAATTGGACCGAAGTATTTAACAAAGTATGGGTTGGCGACTTTGGGCACCAAGGTAACAGTAGTACAGTTTATCCCCTTTAGTAGCTTCCCATTTTCAAAGAACTCCAAAATTCTTTTTATCATATCCTCGCTTGTTAGGTGCCAGTAGGGTTTAAAAAAATCAGCAGAAACCCATCCACTCCTGAAGCCTTATCTGGTGGAAGCTCTTTCAAAGCTCAAAGTATTTCTTCCCTGTTTTCTTCTTTAGTTAACAACAATTGTTGTTTTATGACAAGGCGCAGCCCATTCCTAGGTATATCCACATTGAGACTTGGAAGTTCTGTACTACTGGTTCCTAATAGTTTTGTGAAGAACTGCATGAACTCCCGTTGGACCTGTGGTGGGTCTGTTAACGTGACCCCATGTCCATTACATATAGTAGTCACTCTATTCCTAGTTTGTCTAGCTTTTAAGAAAGCATGAAAAACCTTTGTATTAGAGTCCCCATATGCTGTCCAAGTTCCTCAGGACTTTTGTCTGAGCACTCTCTCATGAAAATTAGACCATTGCTCTATCTTAATTTCAAGTTCTCTTTCATCAAGGGTGATTTGATGGTTAAATAAATAAGCACTTAGTTGGGCCCGAGTGATCTGCAGTTGCTCATGTAATTCTTTCAGTCTCCTATCTAGCCTGTTTATTTCTCTGTTTAACTGAGTAGCTGAGCTTGCAATCATTTTCAGCTTCCTCCCGACCTGATACATTGTCTGTCCAGGAATAGTTTGGACCCATGTGTTTGTCACCACTTCTTGGAAGGATTGTTGTGTCAACAACACATTATATAACCTAAATGGTTTTGGGAGATATTGCCTGCCCACTTCAGTATTGATAATAATTAGTGAGTGATCAGAGCATTCAGGGTTATGATACAAAGCAGTTATGTTGTTGTACTTAGTGAACTGGAGAGTTGTTTAGAATCCAATCTATGAGACTGTAAATCCTCATATCTGCATCCCTTTTGTTGCACCAAGAATATTGGCATCCTACTCTAATCAGTTGTCCTAACCCTATATTAGCAACATATTCCTGAAAGTCAAATAACTCTATTTGAAGCACTGGTTGTCCATTTGATCTATCATCCACAGATAATATGGTGGTGAAGTCCACCAAGATAAGCCAAGGCTCATTTATGGTTGTATTCAAGGCTCTGCGTTGACTCCATAAGCTTTTCCTTTCATTGTTCCCATTATACCCATAAGGTCATCCGACAGACAAACTGAGAGTTCTTATCAGCAACTGAGCAATGTACTGTCAGAGCATCTGAATCTATGTTCCCAACACACCCAATGCCTTTCATTTGACACTGCAGGATAGTAAAAATAGCCCACTCTTTCCCCATTTTCTCTTGATCTGCTCAGTCTTATGTACCTTTATTTTTGTTTCTAAGCATCCTATCATATCGACTTTATTCTTCAGCAAAAAGGTTTTCAACTCTTGTGCTTAAAGGGATTGTTCAGCCCTCTTATATTCCAGGAGCAAAAAATCATGAAGGTTTGAGATCCACCCTTCTCTACCACTTCCCAAGCTCTCCCCTTTCATTGATTTTGATATCAGTTGTCATGTTACGAACCATGAGTTGCTGTATAGTGATATTGCCCTCAGTTGTTCCCTCAAGAACTTCCTTGCTCTTTCCTTTCAGTTGTTTTTGTCTGCTCTTGTGTAGTAAGGACAAGACTGCTTAGACCATCTATAACAGGTTGTATATCAGCTAGTGACTGGCCAGGTGGCTCAGTTGTTTTTGTTGCTTATGCTTGTAGTTTAAGCAATTGTTCCTCAGGTTTGGATTTCCACTCTTGTCGAACCTTTTCCTCTTATGCTTCTTTGATTTTACAGCTTGCTTGGGACTGACTGATTTTTTGGCCTTGCAATTGACACTATGATGATCAATTTGGAGACATTCTTAGCAAAAGTTTGGCTTCCGGTCGTATTCAATAGCACCAGTTGTAGTCTCAATTTGGAGATATTGTTGAAGGTGTAGGGGCCAGTATCAAGCACATCCTCCGCACATTCAAACCTATATATGAAATACCCATCGGTGTACTCACGAAATTCCATACACCATAAACTAATCGTAACTAGGGCTGGCCAGTGGGCCGGGCCGACCCGACCCCGTCCCGACCCGACCCCGACCCCGACACGACCCCGCTATAAAAAAAAAAAAAAACGGGACCGGGGCTCGAACCGGGGCGGGACAGGGTATGGTCCCGCCCGACCCGACCCCGCCCCGACCCCACCCCGCCCCACCCGCCCCGATCCCCGCTGCGAGAAAATAGCGGTTGTCAACGGCTTATTTACATTTTGGCGTTGACAACGACCATTTAGCCTCCCCTCCCCAACCCCCCTTTATATTTATTTTTAACCCCTAAGTTATTATATTTACACTTTAACCCAATTTTTCAACTATAAATACCTCATTCCTCTTCTTATTATTTTCACAAATCTTTCTACTCTCTAATCTCTCAATCAATCTCTATACAACATTGTCTACTACATATTCAATCTATTTTTTAATTTGAGAATTGGGAGTGAAATTGACAACTAGCTTGAGGATTATCTATCGAACAAAGTTTCAATTTTCAACCTCTCGATTACACGTCGACTTCTCTACGTGGCGTTTGGTATCTGCTCGTTCTCATTAAATTATTATTTTATTTTTATTTCATTTAGCACATTTAATTTCATTATCTTTAAGTCTTTAACTATTTATTATCATAATTAAAATGAAAAGAGCAAAAAGTCTTTTCGGCAAGGGTACTTCTTCTAGTAGGGCGGGTAACAAGGGCAAGGGTACTTCTTCTAGTATTCCTGTTCCAACTATTCCTAGACAAGATGATTTTATAGATTCTGAAATGTTTCCTGAAATACCATATGATCTTGACACAAATGATTATCCTCAAATTGAAGAAGATTTTAATTTAGATGACACTCTAGATGTTGATACACCTACTAATGAAGATGATGATACACCCACTAGTGAAATGCCTTCTATCCCCTCTTATGAGGCAGTCCCAAAACGACCATTAAAATCGGTTGTATGGACATATTTTGTGAGGACGTAGCTAATCAAGTAATTTGTATGTAAAACTTGTAAAAATGTTTATTCTTTTAAAAATGGACAAGGTCATGGTGGGACGGGGTTTAGGAAGACACTATTGCAAAAACACAAAGTCTTGCATGCCCAATACATGATTGAAAAGATGGTGAAAGCGTCATCTCAATCGGAACAAGGTTCACATCTTGTTTGGAAAAAGTACAGTCAAATTAATCCTATGTGACGGGAGTTGTAGGCCCTAAATACGATAAACATAAAGATAGGAATCACTAGCAAAATTAGTTCTTTGTGGAGGGTTAGCCTTTTCATTTCCCTGAATCTCTGGTTTTATTCATTATATTAGAGATATGTATAATCCTTATAAAAGTTTTCCTAGATCAATCATTAAAGAGATGTATTTAAATTTGCACATGAATATCAATGATATTTACGTTATGCATTATATCATTTAAATTGCAAAGTCGCTCTAACTTACGATATAGGTCGTAGTACTAACGACCATGATTATTTAACGGTAACTTTGTCATTGGATAGATTATAAATGGTCTATGCAAAACGTATTTTAGCATATAGATATATAGATAGTAGGCATATTTGGTGAGTTTATTTGAAAATATTTATTCATCTGCGATTATTACGGAATAAGCGATAAAGTTATGAGTATTACATTAGATAATGCATCTTCTAACAATTCTGCTATTAGTATTTTAAGAGATGTTTTAACTCCGTCTTTTCCAAAACATTTTCATATCAAATGTGCGTGTCATATTTATAACTTAGTTGTAAAGGATGATCTTTCACTTTTTCAAGATATTCTTGAAAAAATACAATTTGCTATACACTTTATTTTTAAAAATAATAGAATTCAACAGAGAAAAGAATATAAAAAAACTTGTCACGATTGTGGACTATCTTACAGAAAAATTCCCGAAGAAGTACCAAGTAGGTGGAATTCTTTATATGACCAACTAGTTGTTGCTTATGACTATAGAAAACCTATTACTTTATTTTTTAACGCCCATAATCAAAATCCAAATGATATGATTGTGGATAATGATTGGGAGAAAATTAGAGAACTTATTGTATTTTTAGAAAATTTTCAACGAGCAACAAAAGAATTTTCTACTTTATATTATCCTACTATTTCAACTATGTTGTTTTATATAGCTATAATATTTTTACTTCTTAAAGAATATATGAAAAAACCTGCTTATATTGCAGCTATTAAAAAAATATTTATGAAATTAAAGAAATATTTTATTCCTATTCCCCCTATTTATATTATTGGTGCTGTATTAAACCCGACTATTAAAGTAGAGGGTTGTAAAAGTCTTATTGAAAATATTTATAACTGTATGGACGTAATACCACCTCTAACTCCCAAAAATTTAAATGTTGAGCCACCTATTGAACTAACGCTAGAAGAAGTGTTGAATAGCGTAGAAGATGAATGCAAAAAAGTATATCGACATTACCAGCAAGAAAGTGCTAGTAACCAACCGACTTTTGTACCATCTTCTTCTTCAACACAGCCTAAAAGGCATCTTTGTTTACGGCTAGTACTATTAGTTCTATTGAAAGCCTCGAAATAGAATGTGCGGTGGTACCGATGCTAACCAAATTAGCGAGTTCGATGTTTTGTTTTGCGGGTAATTTACCTTACCAAGCGATTATCAATGAAGAAGGAAAGGAAGACTTGCTGAAATATTGGATGCAGAATGAGAAGACATTTCCGACACTTTCAATGATGGCGAGATATTTTGAACATTGGCGTCGTCAATCACTTCAAGCGCTTTTCTGCAGCGATTTCAAATAGAGAAACCGACACTCATTAGCGAGATAGCTTGGAGATGGCGGTATTATTCAGAGATTGGATACGAGCGGAGGCGAAGGAGTGCGATCGACGAGATTAACGAAGAAGAAGGCGACAACTACAACGACATTTTATCGAAGGCATGAGTAGCGGCGTGGAACAATTTGACCAAGATATATCAATTCCAACCGAAGAACCACAAGAAATTATAAAGAAACTAGAAAAAATATTTTCAAATTGGTAATTTATTTCATTGCAATTTTTTTCAACAACAGTACACTACAATGTTGTAATTTTGAATCTTGTATATTTCAATGAAATAATTAATAATATAAGAGGCACAAAAACAGTCTTGGGATGTTTTTTTTACACTCTTCTTGTCTTTGTTTAATTATTTAGTTTATACTTTATAGTTTATACTGTTATAGTTTTTACTTTATAGTTTATACTTTATAAATATATTATATATATGAGTATATTACTATAATTATAATACTATAAGTCTATAATATTTAACATTATAGTATATGTATATGACTATATTAATATGACAAGTATATGTTAATGTTACTTTGTTAGTAATTTAATATTTTTAATTTAGTGAAAAAATTTAAAAAAAAAAAAAACCCGCTGGACAGTCCGTCCCGACCAGTTCAGGCCACTACCAGCGGGGCCAGGTGGGGCGGGACACGATATGGTCCTCCCGACCGACCCGCCCTTGCCCGCCACTCGACCCAGCCTCTTCTCCGCCCAGGCCCGACTTGAAGCTTAACCGACCGGTGGGCCAGCGGCCACTGGCGATCTATTCGTAACATGTCCTTGAACAAAAGGTTTTCCCTATTATTATCCTCCTTTCACCTATTATATCATAATTGTCCTTAACATTAAATTTTAGCTTAAAATTGTCCCTTTTTTTAATCAAAGTTGGTGTAAAATATATAAGCTTTTTAATTAAATATTTGATATTAATTTATTGATCCACATCAAATTAGACTCAACTCATTCATAAGGAGATCCATTAACTCAAATTTAACCGAGGGAAAGGGTGAAGAAAGAGAAAAGAGAAAAGAGAAAAGATTAAAAGAAGAAAACAAATTTAAGATGAATTTTTGAAGAGAGATTAAAATTTCAAAAAAAAAAGGTCAAAATTGCCAAATTAGTCATTGAGTCTAACTTATGCCCCAAAAATCAGCTCAAAGGGAAGAGGATTGCCTAAGCCTTTTAAGGAGTCCAGAGATCTCATCCTGCATCGATGTGGTATATTTCTCTACACCCCCATGATCAGATTCAAACATTTTTTATCTGTGGTTCTACTTTTCGGTGCGTGCACAATCACGCTCATAGTATTTCCACCCTTTTCAATTGATCTGGGGGATTCTACCCCCTCATCTGGGGCCCACATCAGATGAGCATGACTCTTATATAATGTCTAATTAGGCATTTGACCTAACTCACACCCCGAAAGCTAGTTCAAAGAAAGAAGGATTGTCCAAGCCTTATAAGGAGTCCATGGATCTCATCCCGCACTGATGTGATATATTTCTCTACAAAAATTACCCTTTCAATTGTGTTAAATAGTTAATTAATTTAATTGAATAAAAATTAGGGTTTAAGTCAGCCATTGGAAAATAAAGGGTAGAAGTTAATTTATTTTTTAGGATGTGGGGACTTTTTTTTATAGAAAGATAATAGAGGGGGAAAGTACTCTATTTCCGATTTTTAAAGGGTAATTTTTTTTTTTAAAATTTTTTCTTTTACTATGATTTGAGTCGAGGGTCTACCAGAAATAATATCTCTACTCCATAAAGGTAGGAGTGAGGTCAACATACACCTCACCCTCCCTAGACCCTACTTATAAAATTATATTGGGAATATTATTGTTGTTATTGGATATTGTTAAAAATTGATAATTTTAAAGCATTTTTGAAGAAAAAACACTTTATAACTAAAATTTTACACTTCCTTTGTCCCAATTTAAGTGTTTTACTTTGATTTGACACAGAGTTTAAGTAACAAATAGAGACTTTTGAATCACGTAGTCTTAAATTAAGGATGTGTAGAGTCTTTTAAATCTTATGGTCTTAAACTTACGTTGAATTGGAACTTACTAAATATAGAAAGAGACACTCTTTTTGGGACATACAAAAAAGGAAAGTAAGACACTTAAATTGGACTGAGGGAATAGTAAGTTAGTTATTATTTTCATTAGGTTACCAATTAATATTACTTTATAAAGGTTTATCTGCCATTATTTTATAAATTAATCCTTTTTCTTAGAGCCAGAGCTAATAATTATTATTTTCAAATCTTGTTAATGAGCTTGGTCTGGTCTTTAGCTAAGTTGCTTCGAGCCAGAGCTAATAATGAGAGCTTGTACAGTTTAAGATTACAGTGAAATCATGCAAGTAAGTGAAATGAGAATCAGATGCCCTTCCAACATGAAGGTTGAACTCCTTTCATAGCTATCAATACAAGATATTTATGCTCGAGAATCATTCTCTAATTTAATGCAATTAAATGACAATAATGTAGGGATTTTGTCGGGTTCGTACACGCAGCGGAATTTAAAAATTTATGTTTCAAACCCGACGTCGGTAGAACTGTAGGATGATTACAACAATGTAAAACACATAGTAACTGTAATGATTCGATAAGAACACTTACAGTTAGAGCAGCTTCCAAATCTTCTAATTGAATTTGTGTGTCCTAAGGGTGCGCACGCAAGAGTCTCTCGATTTGCAAGTCAAAGACTTTGATGTAATTCTCTTTCGGAAAGCTAGGAAATCCGGCAGAGTTTCAGCAGAGTTTTAATCTTATAAAAGATTGTGTCTAATTTGTGAGGCTAAACCCTGTATTTATAGTTGAATAATCAGCTAAGGTTTCCCTCGTGGGGCCATGCCCAGAAACCGTCTGAAACGAGTCAACCGGACCGCTGGGCCAGCGGCGCGCGGCGGCGAGCCGCGAACAGCTCACTAAGCCGCGGCCCTCGCTCCATTTTGCTTCGTTTCTATTTTATTTTAATGTCTCGATCATCAACCGAACATTTATTAACTCTCTGATTACATCCTTGAATCAACAGAACAATTGACATAGTGTTACCTTACATGTCTTCACATACTGACACTAATATCATTAGGTTATACTAGGAACTCCTAGACGGCGCCGGAAGACGAACTCAATATGTGAAGTCTAGTTACATGTAACCTGTGAACTGAACTTTTATGTGGGAAGATAAAATCCTTTCATTCACGACACACTCAACCAAGCTTATGATTTGTCAAGTGTCTATCCAAATAGTTTGATTATAACTCATCTATATTAGTTGACATCAAGACCATATCAATGACATGTCTACTGCGTTGGCCAACGACTTAGTCAACCTAATACCATATGAGAATCTGAGTGTTCTCTCTCGAAGATATATTCGAGGAATGAATCCTTATCTTGGCTCAACTACCACCTTTAATCTACTTCGCAATGTACCCAAAACAAGCCGTATCTCAACCTACAAGGCATTTGAGCTTAGGACATGATCAAAGTACATTACTCCGTAAACAAGTCGATATTGACCTCAAATCTGAGGACTTCTATTTCCCACACGCCAATATAAATATAGACATGTGAAACAAACATTATATTAGCAGGGTGTACCAATACTTCAACAAGTATTCATGTGTCCATCTTGAGTCACCACAACTTGTAGCATGTGAGACATACTACATCCCTACGGATATGATGCAGACCACATGTCGACGTATCGCATATCATCGAAATCCCATTCTCGATGATCATTAGCCGAGGTAATTTAAGACTTACGCTATTACATTAATATATCATAGTATTAATAAACACGTAAGCTCTAGGGATGCATTTATAGAATATTGTAAACAATGAACTAATAATTCAACAAATGCAAAATGCCATAATATTATTTATCATTAATATAAAATCGAATGTGTATAAAGTATATTTTGTCCTAATACAGATTGTCTCTAGGACATACATATACTTTCAATCTCCCACTTGGCCTAGAGTCAATCACCAACATATCTAATACCCATGTTCTCAAAATGACCAATATGCTTAACCAAGCTCAATGATTTAGTAAACTGGTCTGCTAGATTATTGTCTGTGGGAATATAATCTATCTTGATATCTTCAGCTTCCACCATCTCTATCAGGATGTGGTACTTTCTTGGTACATGCTTGTTTATGTTTGTTGATCTTGGTTCCTTTGCCTATGCAATGGCACCAGTGTTGTCACAATAAATGGTTATCGGACAACTGACACTCGGAACAACCCCTAGTTCCTTCAGGAGCTCAGAAATTGCGACAACTTCTTTAGCAGCTTCCGATCAGCAATGTACTCCGCTTCAGTAGTCGAGTCTGCAGTAGTAGCCTGTTTGAAACTCTTCCAGCTTACTGTTCCTCCGTTGAAAATGAACGTCTAACCAGACTGAGATTTGAAATCATCAACATCTATCTGGAAACTAGCATCAGTATAACCAGAGGCAACCAACTCATCAACTCCACCATAGACTAAGAAGTAACCTTTAGTACGCCTGAGGTACTTGAGAATACTTTTGACCGCTTTCCAGTGTTCCTCGCCAGGATTCTGCTGGAACTTGAAAGTCATGTTAAGTACAAAGGCCACATCTGGCCTAGTACAGGTCATGGCATACATGATTGATCCTATAGCTGAAGCATATAAGATTCTCTTCATGCGCTTAATTTTAATAGCATTAGAAGGGCAGCTCTTATTTGATAACTTGATGCATTGACCCATCGGAAGACTGCTTTTCTTGGAATTCTCCATTGAAAAGTGTCTAAGCACTTTGTCTATGTAGACTGACTGTGACAGCCACAACAATCTATTAGGTATATCTCTATAGATCCTAATTCCCAGAATGTAGCAGACTTCACCTAAATCCTTCATCATGAAGGTCTTGGACAACCAATCCTTAACTGACTGCTTGAGGGTCTTATTATCTCCCATTATCAATATGTCATCAACATATATAATAATGAAAACAATACTCTCATCCTTGCATTTGGAATAAACACAAGGATCCTCTTTGCTTATGACAAAATCAAAAGATTTGATAGCATTGTCAAAACAAATATTCTAACTCCTAGAGGCTTTCTTAAGCCCATAAATGGACTTCTGTAGCCTGCACACATCATCTGGTCTGGACTCACATGAAAGATCCTCGGGTTGTTTCATATACACTTCCTCAATTAGATTATTATTGAGGAATACAGTTTTGACGTCCATCTGTCAAATGTCATAATCATAATGTGCAGTTATCGCAAGCAAAATCCGAATAGACTTTATCTTAGCCACCGGTGAAAAGGTTTCATCATAATCCACACCAGGACGCTGAGTAAAACCTTTAGCTACTAGTCTAGCTTTATAAGTGTGAACCTTGCCAGATGCATCAATCTTCTTCTTGAAGACTCATTTGCATCCTATGGGTTTAACCCCATTTGGCAAATCAATCAAGTTCCACACTTGATTGATATACATAGATTTCATTTCAGATTTCATGGCTTCTTGTCATCTCTTCGAATCAATGTCTAGCATTGTTTCGTTATAGGTTCTAGGCTCGTCATCATCTGGAATATCTAGCTCATTTTGTGTTTCCACAAGTAGATTTAGTCTTTCCGGAGGACAATGAGATCTAGTAAACCTACAGAGTTGATTGTTTTGCAATATAGTTACATGTATATTCTGACTGTGAGTAGGTTCTTGTGCGCTGGTTGACCCACCAACATTAGAGCTTTCAGGAATATCATTTTCATGTCTTTTCTGAATGGGAGGAAATGCAACTGGTGCACTTGCTCCCAAGGTCTGTGGCGGAAGATCTTGCATTTCTGCATTATTCCCCATAGCATTCCCACTGGCCGAAGAAGGTACTCTAAATACCCAATCTTCGCCAGAAGCTCCCACTGAATTCTTGCATTCATCATCGGGCAAGGATTCAACCTCTATGTTACCTTGTTCTTGAATTTCTTCAAGCTCTATCTCTGTGCAACTCTCATCCTTGTAAACATATTCATCTTCAAGAAAAGTTGCGTTCCTGGAAACAAATATCTTATGTTCTCCAGGAAGATAGAAATAGTATCCCTTAGTTTTCTTTGGATACCCAACAAAGTAACATTTCTCACTTTTAGATTCCAACTTATCAGTGATCAACTTCTTGACATATGCAGGACATCCTCAGGGCCTCAAGTGTCTAAGCGATGACTTCTTGCCACACCATACCTCATATGGTTTCTTTTCTACTGATTTAGATGGAACTATGTTTAGAACATATATTGAGGTCAAAATAGCGTATCCCCAAAGGTATGTAGGAAGAGATGAAAAGCTCATCATGGAACGAACCATGTCAAACAAGGTTAGGTTTCTTCTCTCGGCAACACCATTCATCTGTGGTGTTCCAGGATGTGTTCATTCGGAATGAACTCCATGAAGCTTTAAGTAGTCAAGAGATTTTTTGTTTAAGTATTCACCCCCACGATCAGATCGGAGAGTCTTGATACTCTTTGAGAGCTGCTTCTCAACTTCACACTTAAACTCCTTAAACTTCTAAAAAGCCTCGGATTTGTGTCTCATAAGATACACATATCCGAACCTTGATAAGTTGTCTGTGAAAATGATGAAGTAAGAGAAACCTTCTCTAGCTTGAGTCCGAAATGGTCCACATACGTCCGTATGTACCAACTCAAGCACCTCCTTGGCACGGATCCCCTTTCCAGAAAGAGGTTTAATGGTCATCTTACCTTTCAAACATGATTCACAGTTATCATAAGATTGTAAGTCAAATGGTTCGAGGTAGTTTAATTTCCTCAAATGTTCTATCCTTGTTTGATTGATATGACCAAGTCTGCAATGCCACAAGTAGGTAGAATTTCTTTCATTTAACTTAGCCTTTTTATTTTGTACATTGAAAATTTCCCTGTGAAAGTTTAATGTATACAATCCATTCACAAGAGGCACAATTCCATACACAACATTATCTAAAGTCAAAACCATATTGCCATTAGACGTTTTTGAGGAAAAACCCTCTGAATCAAGTACAAGAATGAAAATAACATTCCTTGTCAAAGAAGGAACATAAAAACAATTGTTCAACATTAAAACTTTGCCAAAAGGTAAATCTATCCTATAAGTTCCCACGCGCTCAGCAGCAACTCGTGCTCCATTTTCGACGCGCAGGTCCACCTCGCGAGGCCCGACCTTCCTGCTATCAGTTAGCCCCTGCACATTTGTACAAATGTGTGAGCCACAAGCGGTATCAAGTACCCAGGAATGAGAATCATTTATAGATAGATTAATTTCAATTACAAACATACCTTGCACATTAACCACTGGTGCCATTCCTCTGCCTGGAGCAGTGCAATCCTTTCTCCAATGCCCCTTCCTGTTGCAATTCATGTAAACATCCGATGCCGACAATTTCTTCTTCTTCTTCGCCCCTCCTTTGGGCTTCATTGCTGCTGCCGGAGCAACAACTTTACTGTAAAATCCGAAAAAAATAATAGATTTAGAGATTATTTTAACGTGGAGCTTCAAGTACATTAGCCTAATAAATAAATAAAAAGCAATCAATTCTTTAGTGAAAAGGACAATTAATTTGTCTATTTAGATGTTGATGTAAATAAAATGATAAATTGAAAATAGGTGTTAAAGTCATGAAAACGTGCAAAATTATGTTGAGTCATATTGGATGAAACTAAATTAAAAGATGCACATGCATCTTCCCCCTTCCCTTTTCACCTCCTTCCACTCTTGGCTTTCCACCTCTCATAGGTTATACAAACACCCTTACTTATACACAAACAAAGTGCATACCACAAAGATTAGAAAATCAGAAAAAAACAAGTGAACAAGAAGAGGAAAAATCTGGAAAAAATACCAAGAGGGCAAGAAGAACAAGAATCAAACTACTAGAGAGTAGGGATCATTTTAGCAACTACACAACAATAATCTTCACACTTACAAGGTGAGTTTTCTCACTCAGAAATTCTTGGTAACATCCTTTATTTTAAGTTCAATACATGTTAGAATAAGAATTGAGTGTTGAAAATAAATAATGAGTTTTTGATTGTTTAAACAACTAGTTGTGTCATGAACTTTACGAACTGGTTTCACTGAGTTATAATTGTTAGAATTTGATGAAATTCGAAAGAGTGGTACTCCTCTCTATTATGATCATATAGAACCAAAAATGAGGTAAAATGGACATACGGTTTGAAAGTTATCATAGTTCAAAGTTTCTGCCTTAGATTTGGCCGAAATTCGGAAAGGCATAATTACGGACTGTTTTTATTGAGTTTTACTTATTAGAATTATATGAAAATTTACATGGTTGTAAATCTCTCTGTTACGGACATATATAGATAAATATTTATTAAAACGGACTTACGAGTTGAGAGTTATTGTAGTTTGAAGTTGCTGCCTCGGATTCATCGGAATCCAGAAGGGCAGGACGTTGAAACGTAAAACTGTACTAATATGTGGGGAATATGAAAATTGTTGCTAAATGAAAGTTCTAGATCTCTTTGTTGTGGACATTTTGAGACCTTACGGGGGTCTATCTGACTTACGGATTGAGAGTTATCGTTGTTTAAAGTTTCTGCCTCGGATCTATCGAGATCCAGGAAGGGCAGCGAATAAAAGTGTAAAACTGTACCAAATGGTACAGAATATGAAAGGACGGTTCATATGGAGACGTGTAGCTCTCTGTTCTCTTCGTTTTGAGATTTTATGGGGCTTGAACGGGTTTACAGATTAGGAGTTATGACTATTCTAAGATTGGGTGATGTTTAATAAAAATTCTGCCGAAACAAATTTTATGGGGCTGTTTTGAGGATAAATTTGTGTTAGTTACCAAAGGTAGTTTTAAATGAAATTTGGTACAGTGAAAGATCCCCGTCTTACCTTAGTTTCCGCTTGAGAAACACCTTAGTTGGAGTTATGGTTAAAAAGTTATAATCGTTACAAGTATGAATGACAATGTTAGAAAAGAGAATAGTATTTATTTGATCTTCGAAAAATATGAAAAGTGAATACGTGTTCACATAAATATATAAATATATAATGGATCGGGTTGCGCGCAACAAAACGTAAAGTGAATACGCGTTCACAAATACGTAAACATAATGGATCGGGTTGCACGCGCAACAAAACGTAAAGTGAATATATGTTCACAAATACGTAAATATAATGGATCGGGTTGCGCGCAACAAAACGTAAAGTGAATACACATTCACAAATACGTAAACATAATGGATCGGGTTGCGCGCAACAAAGCGTAAAGTGAATACGTGTTCACAAATACGTAAATATAATGGATCGGGTTGCGCGCAACAAATATGAAAGATGAATACATGTTCACCTATATATAAATATGAAAAGTGAATACGCGTTCACAAATATATAAATGTAATAAACATGTGGAAATGCAGGAGAATGTCTTAACGTATAATACGAGATAAAATGAAGTGTTAGTTAAGCGAGAATTTCTATGAGGAGTTGTTGCATATTTAAAGATGTTGTAACGATATGTTTTTGCAATATGCTTATTACGTTATAATGTGATTGCACTTGGAATATTGTGGTGTTACTTTGAATTGCGGTAAGGTTCTCACTCGGCCCGGATGGTAGGTGACTCTTTATTTAACATGTTTCAGAAAGCGTGATAGAGGAAAGGCTCGCCAAGGCTAGCGATCGTCCATGACCTCTTGTCATACCAAGTCCATTGCTTGGGCTTGGTACTCGTCGAGTTCGAATGTCGGTTCGATTGTCTCGAAATGCCGTGTGGAATGGGCTCCCTTCCAACTTAGAATAAGATTTGTCGATGCGTCATGTAGAAACAATGTTTGCGAGCATGGGCTCGCGTTATATTTTCAATAAAGTCATAAACAAATTTCTTTATTGTTATTTTTATTAATAGCTCGTATTTGAGTATAAGTTTAAATTTCTAAATAAAGAGAATTAAATGGTGCTCTGGTGGAAAATAATTGTCAGTGCCATCACGCCCTAAGTAAAGACTTAGGAAAAGTCGGGGCGTGACAAGTTGGTATCAAAGCTAAACCAGGTTAAGAGATTCTAGGAAGTTTCCTTCGAGTTGGGTGTTTGAACGGTTACTTATTGCAACGGTGTGCGCGCCACCTTAGTAATAAGTGAACGGAATAACATCCTAAAGTTTCCCTTCTTTCGTACTCTTCTCGTGTCTACCTAGAGTCTTTTCAAAGACTTGATTTCTCGTACTACCTCCTTCACACTGGTTAGAAAAGGGGATTGTACAACGTTATACTGACTAATATGATTTGTGTAGATGGCGATTATAAGGCGGGTTCCAACAAAAAGGGAAGTACTCATGGAACAGGCAAAGGAAATGAGAGCTCATAGGGAGTTCATGCGTCACAAGATGGACTCAGAAGGTGATTTTGATGAGTACATTGATGACACAATCGTACTATGTACATATTTGCTTAGGACTAGAAGGAAAAGGCGTTTATACGACCCGACCTTCTTCAACTTTCCAATTGGAGTCATACTACAGATAATTGTCAATTCCGTCCCAGAAAAGTTTCATTCCGCATTCAGAAAGGCAAGGATGCTAAGAGAAGATATTACAGAAAATTCATTGCACGATTTACGAATCATGTAAGAGGAGTAAGGTATAAAATGAACTATATGGAAAGAGAAGCAAAAGGAAGGTTCACAAGGAGTTGAATGTCAACTGCGGAATAGACGAATCATGCGGTTAAGCCGCTTTAGAGCAGCGTGATAGTAGGTGTCTGCTCGATTCTGAGAAATTTATAGCGGGTTGCACAACGGCGAGTTGACACGATGTGATGTATTGTAGTCATGACATTGTTATTTTAAAATATGATGAATGAAGTACTATGAATACAAGAAAGAAAGGATATGTTTTATTAAATTATTTTCCTTGTTGGCATATTGTGGTGTTGCATGCTTATGAACAATAAGAAAATTTAGGAGCTAGAATAGACATTCCGTCTTCTAAAATATGAGTGTGTTTGTCTTCACAGAAAATGGTGAATTCACAAATCCCGGGGGCTCAAGAGGAGGTTCATCACGAATCTCATGTACCTCCAGTTGACGTAGTGGTGTCGAAGGAGCGGAGAAAATGTCGGAGAAAATGTTGGAAAACGAGAGTCAAATGGCCCAAGAAACGGTGGGACAAAAACTAGATAGACTCATAGAGTTAATGGCAGTGCGATTCCACACATGGTTCCGCCCGCTAGTGTCTCTGTCATAGCCCGAACGAGAACGGGCAGAGGGACCAGGTGCGATCGCACCACGGGCAAAGTGTAGAATCCCAGCGATGCACGATAGGCTATGGGCAAATTTTATGAGGAGAGAAGAACCATGTACTCGGGGAAGGACCCCGAGGCCGATGGTATTCGATGAAGTTGAAGACTTAATGTTCACATTGGGATGCGTGGAGACGCGGCGTCAACTTGGTAGCGCGCGACTAGTGGATGATGCAGGGTGTGGTGGAGGAATTTTAGGAAAAATCGTCCCCGATGTCACCACCAATGACTTGGGGAGGTTACGGCGGCATTCATTGAGAAGTTTATGCCTAATCTGCGCGAGGATGCGCTCGGACGGGAGTTTGAACAATGGAAGCAAGGTGACGCGGTGTACAAGAATATGATACGATTCGTGAGGTTATCGGCATACAACACACATGTCGTCCTACGAAATGGATAAGTCAAGCGATTTGTAGAGGTTTAAACCGAACATAGCGAAGAAGGTGGTGGCGTTAGCCAACGATCGAACTTATCTTGATTGTCGATATGGCTTTGAGGTAGAAGGTTTCGCTAAAGTAAAAGAGAATATTCGCAGAAGAGATTTGGACGTCGGGATCGTTTAACGAGTCAAAATCGAGCGGGAGTTTAGTAAAGGGATCTTGAGGAACCAATTGCGTGGTCGATCTTATTTCAAGCCTAAGGGGCACGTTGGTCTAATTACCAAGGTAGCAGAGACAAGGCCACCAACCCTAACACGGGAGGCGACAAACCGATTTGTAAGATTTGTCAAAGAAAACACCTGGAGAATGTCGGCTCTTACGAAGACATGTTATAGCGTGGAAGTCGAGCCACTATGCGAGGATTGCAAGAAGAGGACCCAAACTCAATATATTCGGGGAAGGTCGAAGCAACCACGGTACTCTGATGGAAATCGGAAACCAACCCCGCGAGTCGGGAGGTCAACAACCCAACAATTTAATCGGCTCTACGCTTTGCCCGGAGGAATGAGGCGGAAGAATCTAATCACGGTGGTCACATGTATTTTGCTAGTCTCGAGTATTCCTGCATTTGTATTATACGATCCCGGCTCTACATTTTCATATGTGTCAATGGGCTTTGCTAAGAATTTACACGTAGAACCTTCTTATTTAAGTGAACCTTTTGAGGTTATGACACCAGTAGGGGCCTCAATTTGGGCCTCTCGGGTGGTAAATAATTTCCCATTATAAGTGAATAGCAGGGGAACAATGGTAAACCTAGTACTACTTGATATAGTAGACTTCGACGTCATTTTGGGTATGGATTGGTTGTCGGCATGTTATGCCATGTTAGATTGTCGATGAAAGATAGTGAGATTAACTTTTTCCGGAGAACCAGAAGTTGTTATAAGGGGTAGGGTTGGAATATCCCAGGTCAGTTTATTTCCTACCTTGGGGCTCAAAAGTTATTGAGAAGTCACAGAGTGGAGTACGCATATGTGGCTAATATAGTGGATACCCAAAAAGAATCCCCAGCAGTGAATGATGTCCCTATTGTTCGAAATTTTCCGGAGGTTTTTTCACGAAGATCTTCGGGCCTTCCTCCGGATAGAGAAGTGGAGTTTGCTATAGAGTTAATTCCGGGTACAATACCCATTTCTATTCCTCCATATCGAATGGCTCTAGCTGAATTGAGGGAGTTAAAACAATAATTGAAGGATCTTCTGGATAAAGGCTTTATAAGGCCTAGTGTTTCCCTCAGGGTGCACGATCTGTTTGTGAAAAAGAAAGGCGGATCGCTCGAATGTGCATCGATTATCGGCGGCTCAATAAGGTCACGATCAAGAACCGATACCCATTACCAAGAATCAATGATCTTTTGACCAACTTCGCGAGCTAGCTATTTTTCCAAGATTGATCTCGTTCGGGATATCACCGGTGAAAATAAATCCGGATGATATATCCAAAGCGACCTTTAGAACCGATCGGCAATTATGAGTTCTTGGTCATGTCTTTTGGGTTAACAATGCCCCAGAACTTTTATGGATTTAATGAGCAGAATCTTCAAACCATTCCTAGATTTGTTCGTGATTGTGTTCATAGATGATATCCTAATTTCTGATAAGAGTGTTGAAGAACATGAAGAGCGTCCGAGTGTAGTGCTTCAAGTCTTGAAAGCAGGAGAAACTATATGCTAAATTTTCAAAGTGTGAATTTTGGTTGGAAAATGTAGTCTTTTTGGGCCATGTTGTGTCGAGGATGGAATTATGGTAGACCCCAGGAAGATAGAAGCGATGAAGCGGCCAAACCGACCACTCCGGAGGTTAGAAGTTTCTTGGGTTTGGTGGGTATTATAGAAGATTCGTAAAAGGTTTTTCTAGTCTTCTGCTCCTTTGACCGATTGACTCAAAAAGCGGTTAAGTACCGATGGTCGGAAGCATGTGAAGCAAGTTTTGGCGGAAGGAATTGTTGACTCTGCACGATCCCAACCTTACCATCGGGACAAGAAGGGTTCACGATCTATTGCGATTCCTCTAGAGTTGGGTTAGGATGTGTCTTGATGCGATTTGGAAAGGTTATTGCGTATGCATCTAGGCGATTGAAGAAGATCATGAGAAGAATTACCCAACTCATGACTTGGAATTAGTCTGCGGTGGTGTTTGCCTTACGAATATGGAGACATTATTTGTATGGTGTGCATGTGGACATATTTACAGATCATAAGAGTTTGCGATTACATAACCACGAAGGATTTGAATCTCGGCAAAGAAGATGGTTAGAGTTGCTTAAGGATTATGACCTTAGTATTCTTTACCATCACAGGAAAGCCAACGTGGTGGTAGCGATCGATGGGAGATCAATGGGCGGCAGCCCGTTTGGCAATACAAAGAGGTATTGTTCGTGAGGTACAAAGATTGGGAAACCTCGGGGTTAGCTTAAGCGAGATCGGTGAAGGTAGGGTGGTGGTACATGATACCTCGCGATCTGCCTTAGCAGAAATTAAAAAAAGCCGGTTTGAGGATACGAGTTTGTTGGATTTCGGGAGAGGATCAACAGGAAAACCTTCACGATTTACATTGGGAGATAATGGCGGAACCGCCCGGTATAAGGGTAGGTTATGTGTTCCTAAGGTAAATGATCTAAGGAGGAAGATCTTAGATGAGGTCACAACACAAGATATTCCATTCATCCAGTCAACAAAAATGTATCGGGGCCTCAAGGCAAATTGCGGTGGGACGGGATGAAGAAAGGCGTTGCGAGTTTGTCGGAGATGTCTTATATGTCGTGGTGAAAAGTGAACATCAAAAACTGACGGATTACTTCAGACATTGGAGTCCCATGTGGAAATGGGAGGCGATTCATATGGATTTTATGGCCAGTCTACCGAAAACTCGAGAAGGGTATGATTCTATTTGGGTGATTGTTGATCGGCTTACAAAGTCAGCCCATTTCTTACCGGTCAAGACTATGTATCGCGCACCACAGTAAGAAAGGGAAATTGAACTCAAGGTTTATTGGGTCATATGAGATCTTGCGAAGCGTAGGGAATGTGGCTTACGAACTAGCACTTCCACAAGAGCTGGAAGCAGTGCACCCGGTATTTTATGTGTAAATATTACGAAAATACATGCGCGATCCGAGTCACGTCATCCTTCCTCAGGAGATAATTCTTAATGAAGAGCTTCAATATGAAGAAGTTTCGGTAGAGATACTTGACAGGAAGGTTAAGCTCCTGAGGAATAAAGATATTGCTTCCGTGAAGGTCCTATGGAGGAATCACTCCACACAAGAAGTCACCTGGGAAGCCGAAGATGCGATGAAAGTCAAATATCCATTTCTCTTTGAATAAGGTAATAAAACTATATTAAATAATACTTCATATGTGTGCTTTTTCATGTATATATGGATGGGTTACGACCTTATTCACATTCGAGGACGAATGTCGTTTAAGGAGGAGAGAATGTAAAAAATCCCAAAATTTGTTGGGTGTCTATGTTACGACCTTATTCACATTCGAGGACGAATGTTGTTTAAGGAAAAGAGAATGTAAAATCCAAAAAAAATAATAGATTTAGAGATTATTTTAACGTGGAGCTTCAAGTACATTAGCCTAATAAATAAATAAAAAGCAATCAATTCTTTAGTGAAAAGGACAATTAATTTGTCTATTTAGATGTTGATGTAAATAAAATGATAAATTGATAATAGGTGTTAAAGTCATGAAAACGTGCAAAATTATGTTGAGTCATATTGGATGAAACTAAATTAAAAGATGCACATACATCTTCCCCCTTCCCTTTTCACCTCCCTCCACTCTTGGCTTTCCACCTCTCATAGGTTATACAAACACCCTTACTTATACACAAACAAAGTGCATACCACAAAGATTAGAAAATCAGAAAAAAACAAGTGAACAAGAAGAGGAAAAATCTGGAAAAAATACCAAGAGGGCAAGAAGAACAAGAATCAAACTACTAGAGAGTAGGGATCATTTTAGCAACTACACAACAATAATCTTCACACTTACAAGGTGAGTTTTCTCACTCAGAAATTCTTGGTAACATCCTTTATTTTAAGTTCAATACATGTTAGAATAAGAATTGAGTGTTGAAAATAAATAATGAGCTTTTGATTGTTTAAACAACTAGTTGTGTCATGAACTTTACGAACTGGTTTCACTGAGTTATAATTGTTAGAATTTGATGAAATTCGGAAGAGTGGTACTCCTCTCTATTATGATCATATAGAACCAAAAATAAGGTAAAATGGACATACGGTTTGAAAGTTATCATAGTTCAAAGTTTCTGCCTTAGATTTGGCCGAAATTCGGAAAGACATAATTACAGACTGTTTTTATTGAGTTTTACTTATTAGAATTATATGAAAATTTAAGGTTGTAAATATCTCTGTTACGGACATATATAGATAAAGATTTATTAAAACGGACTTACGAGTTGAGAGTTATTGTAGTTTGAAGTTGCTGCCTCGGATTCATCGGAATCCAGAAGGGCAGGACGTTGAAACGTAAAACTGTACTAATATGTGGGGAATATGAAAATTGTTGCTAAATTAAAGTTCTAGATATCTTTGTTGTGGACATTTTGAGACCTTACGGGGGTCTATCTGACTTACGGATTGAGAGTTATCGCTGTTTAAAGTTTCTGCCTCGGATCTATCGAGATCCAGGAAGGGCAGCGAATAAAAGTGTAAAACTGTACCAAATGGTACAGAATATGAAAGGACGGTTCATATGGAGACGTGTAGCTCTCTGTTCTCCTCGTTTTGAGATTTTATGGGGCTTGAACGGGTTTACAGATTAGGAGTTATGACTATTCTAAGATTGGGTGATGTTTAATAAAAATTCTGCCGAAACAAATTTTATGGGGCTGTTTTGAGGATAAATTTGTGTTAGTTACCCAAGGTAGTTTTAAATGAAATTTGGTACAGTGAAAGATCCCCGTCTTACCTTAGTTTCCGCTTGAGAAACACCTTAGTTGGAGTTATGGTTAAAAAGTTATAATCGTTACAAGTATGAATGACAGAATGTTAGAAAAGAGAATAGTATTTATTTGATCTTCTGAAAAATATGAAAAGTGAATACGTGTTCACATAAATATATAAATATATAATGAATCGGGTTGCGCGCAACAAAGCGTAAAGTGAATACGCGTTCACAAATACGTAAACATAATGGATCGGGTTGCGCGCGCAACAAAGCGTAAAGTGAATATATGTTCACAAATACGTAAATATAATGGATCGGGTTGCGCGCAACAAAGCGTAAAGTGAATACACATTCACAAATACGTAAACATAATGGATCGGGTTGCGCGCAACAAAGCGTAAAGTGAATACGTGTTCACAAATACGTAAATATAATGGATCGGGTTGCGCGCAACAAATATGAAAGATGAATACATGTTCACTATATATAAATCTGAAAAGTGAATACGTTCACAAATATATAAATGTAATAAACATGTGGAAATGCAGAGAATGTCTTAACGTATAATACGAGATAAAATGAAGTGTTAGTTAAGCGAAATTTCCTATGAGGAGTTGTTGCATATTTAAAGATGTTGTAACTTTGATATGTTTTGCAATATGCTTATTACGTTATAATGTGATTGCACTTGGAATATTGTGGTGTTACTTTGAATTGCAGTAAGGTTCTCACTCACCGGATGGTAGGTGACTCTTTATTAACATGTTTGAGCGTGATAGAGGAAAGGCTCGCGCGAGGCTAGCGATCGTCCATGACCTCTTGTCATACCAAGTCCATTGCCGGGCTTGGTACTCGTCGAGTTGAATGTCGGTTCGGTGTCTCGAAATGCCCGTGTGGAATGGGCTCCCTTCCAACTTAGAATAAGATTTGTCAGTACGTCTATGTAGAAACAATGTTTGCACGAGCATGAGCTCGCGTTATATTTTCAATAAAGTCATAAACAAATTTCTTTATTGTTATTTTTATTAATAGCTCCGTATTTGAGTATAAGTTTAAATTTCTAAATAAAGAGAATTAAATGGTGCTCCTGGTGGAAAATAATTGTCCAGGTGCCATCACGCCCTAAGTAAAGACTTAGGAAAAGTCGGGGTGTGACATTTACCCTTCCCCTTCTGTTGTCCCTTACCTTCGGTTTGGGGCGACTAGAGGAGCCAACCGTCAGAATAGGCTTGGTCTTAGAGGTCAAAGATTCAAAAGTTTTCAACATATTATGTAACTCTGGCAATATCGCTTTAGTCTCATTCCTGTTGTAATTAACAATGAAATTCTCAAACGACTTTGGAAGTGAGGCAAGGATGAGGGTGGTGGAGACTCTGTCATGAAACCTTATGTCAATAAAAGCTAACCTTTCAACCAGCTCAATCATCCTCAACACATGAGGTGAAACTTGGCCCCCTTCATTTAGCCTACACTTGAAAAGTTCAATGAGCAGGTCATACTCCATTGTCTGACTCTGCGTATCATAAAGACTCCTCAAATGGGCTAACATTTCATTGGGCCCCATAGATTCATGATGTCTTTGCAATGTAGGTGACATAAAAGACAACATTAAACATTGAGTTGCGGTGACATCTTTATAATGTTTCTTGTAGGCAACTTGATCAAAAGTTGCATACTCTTCAGAGTCCTCCGCCGGAGCGGTTGGGAATACCTTATCTAATGTATACTCAATTTCTTCCTGTCTAAGAACAATTCTAACATTTCTTAGCCAGTCAATGAAGTTGGGTCCGGTGAGTCTGTTTGACTCCATGAGCATTTTCAACGAAAAGTTTGATATTTCTGAAGATCTGAAGATAATAGATAGAATAGGAAAATGTAATCAATAATTCATTCTTTCTATAATTTATACACATTCATAATTTTCTAATTTCAACATGGCCTTTTGTTTTAATTAGCTCCCACTATTTTGCATACTTCTACGACCCCTAGGTAGAATACAGACCTAAATCAATATAAAGGTCATAGTGGACCAAGATCCAAACATATGTTATATCCGTGTTTGCTTTGACTGACAACTTCAATAACACACTTTGGTAGGTCCTCAACCAATTGTAAAGCAACTCTACAACTCTTGGTTTGATTAAATATCTTTCATTTTAATCTTACGTCTTTAGACTAGTCCGACACTTTGACGCCAAGATTCATCTAAACAAGTCAACCCCATTACACGACTGTGTTTATATGCCTAAGTAAATTTAGCATTTGCAAGCAAACACTTTGGTGTAAATACCTACAAAAGTTTATTATCTACTTTCATTTTAACACATCTATGAAATGACCTTGGTCCTCTTAGACTTAGAGCAAATGCTTTGACATAAATATCTTTATCACCGAAAAAGATTTAGCACCCGAACAATTATAAAGGACGACACGTTATAATTTAGACTTGTATTTAATGTTTGAGGAACATTTTCAGTTTTTCGGGGATTCATTCAAGATCAACAATCAAGTCATCCATCATATGACATCCTATCATGCAATTTTCTAAACACAACTAGATAGGTAATCATCAAACCCAATAGACATGATATCAAGATGATTTTAATCAAGTATTGAATGCCGCCTATCCAGACAGTTATCGCGGTCATTTGAAAATAAACAATTACTGGGTGCCGCCTACCCAGACAATAATTGCCGACGCTATGCTAATAATTTAAATGCATCACATTCAATCACTTAGCACATTTGTATATTACAAATAATATACCATTAATGATAATCATGGGTCTATTCGTCTAAACTCTATATCTATGCCAAACAATCCCTAAATAATTTCCGATTTTAAAATTCTGATTTTCTTAAATTCTGTAAACTTTTCAAAATTTACAGTTTAGTCCCTCAAGAATTAAAATTTCAATTTGAGCCCTATAAAATTCAGAAAATGCAATTTTAACTTTCAGAAAATATTTTCAGGTTTCAAGAATCTGTTTGCAATTTCCAGATTTCAAAATTTCAATTTGCAGAAACTTTAATTAATTACAGAATTGCCCGAAAGGACTAAATCTGTCTAATTTAAAACTTTAATCTTCCAGATTCAGAATAATTATAATTTTAGGATCAGAATCTGAATACTCAAAACTTTAGTTTCTGATTTCGATTTTTCTTTTTTAAAATTACCGTCGGAGCCGCGACCCTCGGGGATAGCGCCGCGGCGCCGGGAAGTGAGCAATCTGGAACGAAAAATTAATTAGAGCCGCGGTTCCGCCGTCAAACCCTAAGAGGCGCCGCAACGATCCATTGTGGAGGCGCGGCGCCTCGACCCCAGAAACGTGAAATCCGTATTTCTGAAGCCCTACAACTAGTTCAGGGTCAGATTTTCAGATTCGCCCTTCTTCCCTTTCATTATCAAACAACACGTTCATCGACCATTATCCAATCCATTCTCGTTCTTCGTTTCAGTGCACCATGTTCGAAATCAAACCGGTTACGCACATTGACTTAGAAGAGTTAGATTGGAATAACTTCGTCGACTACATCATTGTTCAATAAATCCAGAGACAAAGATTATGCGTTCTTGAGATTTTTAAGGTTTTAAAGCTTTTAAAAGACAAAATTTAGATCTAGACAAATCCTAACTCATATTATCATTAATATTCATTGTTATAATCACACAAAACAACCCAGACTCTGATACCACTGTAGGAATTTTGTCGGGTTCATCACGCAGCAGAATTTGAAAATTTATGTTTCAAACCCTACGTCAGTAGAATTTTAGGATGATTAAAACAATGTAAAACACATAGTAACTGTAATGCTTCGATAAGAACACTTACAGTTAGAGCAGCTTCTAAATCTTCTAATTGAATTTGTGTGTCCTGAGGGTGCGCACGCAAGAGTCCCTCGATTTGCAAGTCAGAGACTTTGATGTAATTCTCTTTCGGAAAGCTAGGAAATCCGGCAGAGTTTTAATCTTATAAAAGATGGTGTCTGATTTGTGAGGCTAAACCCTGTATTTATAGCTGAATAAATCAGCTAGGGTTTCCCTCATGGGCCAGGCCCAGAAACCGATGCAGAACATGTCAACTTTGGACACGTTGGGCCGGCGCGCGACCGCGAGTAAGTGGCGTCGCGGCGCTGAGCGCACGGACCTGGCTCATTTGGCGCGACCCTCGCTCGTTTTGCTTCGTTTCTATTTTATTTTAATGTCTCGATCATCAACCGAACATTTATTAACTCTCTGATTACATCTTTGAATCAACGGAACAATTGACATAGTGTTACCCTACATGCCTTCACATACTGACACTAATATCATTAGGTTATACTCGAA
Organism: Przewalskia tangutica; assembly: GCA_029844215.1. Taxonomy (NCBI): domain Eukaryota; kingdom Viridiplantae; phylum Streptophyta; class Magnoliopsida; order Solanales; family Solanaceae; genus Przewalskia; species Przewalskia tangutica. The sequence goes on from CM056726.1 coordinate 13,107,154, forward strand.
ACTCCTAGACGGCGCCGGAAGACGAACTCAATATGTGAAGTCTAGTTACACGTAACCTGTGAACTGAACCTTTATGTGGGAAGATAAAATCTTTTCATTCACGACACACTCAACCAAGCTTATGATCTGTCAAGTGTCTATCCAAATAGCTTGATTATAACTCATCTATATTAGTTGACATCAAGACCATATCAATGACATGTCTACTGCGTTGGCCAACGACTTAGTCAACCTAATACCATATGAGAATCTGAGTGTTCTCTCTCGAAGATATATTCGAGGAATGAATCCTTATCTTGGCTCAACTACCACCTTTAATCTACTTCGCAATGTACCCAAAACAAACTGTATCTCAACCTATAAGGCATTTGAGCTTAGGACATGATCAAAGTACATTACTCCGTAAACAAGTTGATATTGACCTCAAGTCTGAGGACTTCTATCTCCCACACGCCAATATAAATATAGACATGTGAAACAAACATTATATTAGCAGGGTGTATCAATACTTCAACAAGTATCCATGTGTCCATCTTGAGTCACCACAACTTGTAGCATGTGAGACATACTACATCCCTAAAGATATGATGCAGACCACATGTCGACGTATCGCATATCATCGAAATCTTATTCTCGATGATCATTAGCCGAGGTAATTTAAGACTTATGCTATTACATTAATATCTCATAGTATTAATAAACACGTAAGCTCTAGGGATGCATTTATAGAATATTGTAAACAATCAACTAATAATTCAACAAATGTAAAATGCCATAATATTAATTATCATTAATATAAAACCGAATGTGTATAAAGTACATTTTGTCCTAATACAGATTGTCTCTAGAACATACATATATTTTCAAATAATGGCTACTTAATGACCAAATCGTAACAGTTGACACCAAATCCGGAACGGGAATGCATCAAGCTTCTTCGGGCGCTTACCCGGTGTTACTTGGTTCGGTCTACGCCCGACCTTGCTCTTTCATTCGGACTCACCCCGGGTATTCTCGCACCCGGTGCACAACGTTTCTACTCCCTTCGACCTTATACTTAATTCATGTCACGTATCGTGTCAATTTTCACCGTATATAAATTGGTCTGTGACAATTGGGGAATTCAGCTGCTGCTAATGTTGCACTAGGAGAAATCGTCATTATATGCAGCTGGGCAAAAAGATTAAACTGAGGACTATTGCTTTTCAGCTATGCCAAGATAATTTTGCTTGGGCTGATTTTAGAGTAGGTCAGATATATGTATATTTTTCTCTATCTTGGCTAATATGGAAGAGAAAAAGTACAATCGTTAACGCACGTCGTACAATACAAATAATACACCAGCAAAATCATGATATATAATAACAACGGGAAAGGGTCAAAATGCGCTTAAACTATAGGAATTGAACAAAAATGTCATTTGTTAATCGTTTATCCAAAAATGTCCTTATTGTTACTTTATGAGTAGAAATATCCCTTTTCTAATAAACATATTGTTTTATTTTTCAAACACATTTTTTTCTAATAAAAATATTATATTTTAAGAACTTTTATCTTATATATATGACATGTAATTTTAGTTGAAAAGTACATGGGGTTATTCTATTATAATTGATAAACCGATAATAAGAAGAAAAAAAGAAAACTTCCCACTTTTTTATTAGTTAAAGGGGTTTTTAAAAAAAAACAAGAAAATAGTTTTTTTTAAATAATATTTTTATTAGGAAAAAAATATGTTTAAAAAGAAAAAGAAAAAATATGTTTATTAGGAAAATAACACCTTTGACCTAATTAAATAGCAATAAGGACATTTTTGGTGATAGAATATTACCATATCTTGTATATCTACAAATTAGGTAACTAATCTTTCTAATTACAATCGGAATATAAATTTACCTAATATAAAAGATATACATGATATGGTTATTGGTGTTTACGTCGGGTTCGTACACGCATCGAAATTTGAAAATTTATGTTTCAAACCCGACGACGGTCGAACTGTAGTATGATAAGTAATGAAAATACAAAGTACATAATTAATGTAAAACTTCGACAGAAGACTTACATTCGAAATAACAATCGCAGCGGTTGAATGCATTACTTTGTGTAGTCAGAAGTGCGCGCATGGCGTCCTCGATTTGTAAGTTCGTGAAGCGTGGTGTAATTTGCTAAGTCAGGAATGCTAGGGATTCTGACAGAGCTTTAGAAGATATTTACCTCTCTTAGGTTTAGTGTGTTGAAAATGGGAGGGTAAGCCCTCTATTTATAGTTTTAAACAGAGGCTTAGGGTTTTCGTGGGCTGGACCCAGCAGAAAATCGGTGGCGAGTGATTTGCGGGCCATGTTACGGCACCGCGGTCCTCGATGAGGCATCGCGGTCTTTGCGCGTGTTCTGGCACCGCGGTCCTGAATCAAGGCACCGCGGTTCGTCCTATTTTCTGCCCACTTTCCCATTTTAATGTCTCGGTCATCAACCGAACATTTAGGTATAATCTTCTTCTAATTACATCATTCAATCGACGGAACATTTGACTTAGTGTTACCCTTCAGGCCTTTACATATCGTCACTAATTACATTAGGATCTTCACGGAACTCTTAGACTGCGTCGGAAGACGAACCCAATATGTAAAGTTTAGCTACACAAAATATGTGAATTGTACCTATATGTGGAAAGATAAAATCTCTTCATTCATGACACACTCAATCAAACTTAGGATTTGTCAACTGTCTATCCAAATTGCTTGATTATTATAACTCATCTATATTAGTTGACAACAGGACCATGTCACAGACATGTCCATTGCATTGGACAATGACTTAGTCAACCTCGATGATCATTAGTCGAGGTAATTTAAGAGTTACATTATAACATTAATTCTCACATCATTAATAAACACGTAACCTTTAGGGATGCATTTATAGAATATTATAAACAATCAACTAATAATTCAACAAATGCAAATGTCATAATATTAATCATCATTAATATAAATATGAATGTATATAAAGTACATTGTGTCCTAATACAGATTGTCTCTAGGAAATACATATACTTTCAATCTCTCACTTGGCTAGAGCCAATCACCAACATATCTAATACCCATATTCTCAAAATGACCATTATGCTTCACCAAGCTTAATGGTTTAGTAAACGGGTCTGCTAGATTATTGTCTGTGGGAATATAGTATATCTTGATATCTTCAGCTTCCACCATCTCTCTCAGGATGTGGTACTTCCTTGGTACATGCTTGTTTCTGTTTGTTGATCTTGGTTCCTTTACCTGTGCAATGGCACCAGTGTTGTCACAATAAATTGTTATTGGACAACTAGCACTCGGAACAACCCCTAGTTCGCCGAGGATCTCGATGTCGCGGCGAACTTCTTTAGCGACCTCCGATCCGGCAATGTACTCGCTTGATGGTCAGTGCAGTAGTAGTAGCCTGTTAGGAATTCTTCCAGCTCACTGCTCCTCCGTTGAAAATGAAAGTGTAACCAGACTGAGATTTAAAATCATCAACATCTGTCTGGAAACTAGCATCGATATACCCAGTAGCAACCAACTCATCAACTCCACCATAGACTAAGAAATAATCTTTAGTACGCCTGAGGTACTTGAGAATACTCTTGACTGCTTTCCAGTGTTCCTCGCCAGGATTCTGCTGGAACTTGCAAGTCATACTAAGTGCAAATGCCACATCTGGCCTAGTACATGTCATGACATACATGATTGATCCTATAGCCGATGCATACGAGATCCTTTTCATGCGCTCAAGTTCATTAGCATTAGAAGGGCAGCCCTTCTTTGATAACTTATTGCCTTGACCCATTGGAAGAATGCCTTTCTTGGAATTCTCCATTGAAAAACGTCTAAGTACTTTATCTATGTAGACTGACTGTGACAGCCCCAACAATCTCTTAGGTCTATCTCTATAGATCCTAATTCCCAGAATGTAGCAGACTTCACCTAAATCCTTCATCATGAAGGTCTTGGATAACCAATCCTTGACAGACTGTATGAGGGTCTTATTATCTCTCATTATTAATATGTCATCAACATATATAATAATGAAGACAATACCTTCATCATTGCGTTTGAAATAAACACAAGGATCCTCTTTGCTTCTGACGAAATCAAAAGATTTGATAGCATTGTCAAAACAAATGTTCCAACTCCTAGAGGCTTGCTTAAGTCCATAAATGGACTTACGCCTTTCTGTATGACATTTGGTCTGGACTCACATGAAAAACCCTCGGGTTGTTTCATATACACTTCCTCAATTAGATTACCACTGAGGAATGCAGTTTTGACGTACATCTGTCAAATGTCATAATCATAATGTGCAACTATCGCAAGCAAAATCCGAATACACTTTATCTTAGCCACCGGTGAAAAGGTTTCATCATAATCCACATCAGGACGCTGAGTAAAACCTTTAGCCACTAGTCTAGCTTTATAAGTCTGAACCTTGCGGATCGTCAATCTTCTTGAAGACCCATTTGCATCCTATGGGTTTAACCCCATTTGGCAAATCAACCAAGTTCCACACTTGATTGATATACATAGATTACATTTCGGATTTCATGGCTTCTTGGCATCTCTTCGAATCAATGTCTAGCATTGCTTCGTTATAGGTTCTAGGCTCGTCATCATCTGGAATATCTAGCTCACTTTGTGTTTCCACAAGTAGATTTAGTCTTTTCGGAGGATGATGAGATCTAGAAGACCTACGGAGTTGATTGTCTTGATTCGATTACATGTATGTTACATTGTGAGTAGGTTCTTGTCTTGTTGGTCGAACCAACATTAGAGCTTTCGGGAATATCATTTTCATGTCTTTCTGAATAGGAGAAATCTGGCAAGTGCACTTGCTCCCAGTGCGTCTTAGAAAGATGTTGCATTTTTGCATTATTCCTCATAGCACTCCCACTGGCCGAAGGAGGTACCCTAAATACCCATTCTTCGCCAGAAGATCCCACTGAATTCTTGCCTTCATCATCGGGCAATGATTCAACCTCTTTGTTACCTTGTTTTTGAATTTCTTCAAGTTCTATCTCTGTGCAACTCTCATCCTTATAGACTTATTCATCTTCAAGGAAAGTTGCGTTCCTAGAAACAAATATCTTATGTTCTTCAGGAAGATAGAAATAGTATCTCTTAGTTTCCTTCGGATACCCTACAAAGTAACATTTCTTACTTTTAGATTCCAACTTATCAGTGATCAACTTCTTGACATATGCAGGACACCCCCAGTGCCTCATGTGTCTAAGTGATGACTTCTTGCAACACCATACCTCATATGGTATCTTTTAGACTGATTTAGATGGAACTCTGTTTAGAACATATATTGAGGTCAAAATAGCGTATCCCCAAATGTATGTAGGAAGAGCTGAAAAGCTCATCATGGAACGAATCATGTCTAGCAAGGTTCAGTTTCTCCTCTCGGCAACACCATTCATCTGTGGTGTTCCAGGAGGTGTCCATTCGGAATGAATTCCATGAAGCTTTAAGTAGTCAAGAAATTCTTTACTTAAGTATTCACCCCCACGATCAAATCGGAGAGTCTTGATACTCTTTGAGAGCTGTTTCTCAACTTCACACTTAAACTCCTTAAACTTCTCAAAAGCCTCGAATTTGTGTCTCATAAGATACACATATCCAAACTTTGATAAGTCGTCTGTGAAAGTGATGAAGTAAGAGAAACCCTCTCTAGATTGAGTCGAAAATGGTCCACATACGTCCGTATGTACCAACTCAAGCATCTTCTTGGCACGGATCCCCTTTCCAGAAAGAGGTTTAATGGTCATCTTACTTTTCAAACAGGATTCACAGTTACCATAAGATTGTAAGTCAAATGGTTCGAGGTAATTTTAATTTTCTCAACCGTTCTATTCTTGTTTGATTGATATGACCAAGTCTGCAATGCCACAAGTAGGTAGAATTTCTTTCATTTAACTTAGCCCTTTTATTTTGTACATTGAAAATTTCTCTGTGGCAGTTTAATGTATACCATTCATTCACAAGAGGCGCAATTCTATACACAACATTATCTAAAGTCAAAATCATATTGCCATTAGACGTTTTTGAGGAAAAACCCTCTGAATCAAGTACATGAATGAAAATAATATTCCTTGTCAAAGAAGGAACATAAAAACAATTGTTCAACATTAAAACTTTGCCAGAAGGTAAATCTATCCTATAAGTTCCCACGCGCTCAACAACAACTCGTGCTCCATTTCTGACGTGCAGGTCCACCTCGCGAGGCCCGACCTTCCTGCTATTAGTTAGCCCTTGCACATTTGTACAAATGTGTTAGCCACAAGCGGTATCAAGTACCCTGGAATGAGAATCATTTATAGATAGATTAATTTCAATTACACATACCTTGCACATTAGCACCTGGTGCCATTCCTCTGTCTGGAGCAGTGCAATCCTTTCTCCAATGCCCCTTCCTATTGCAATTCATGCAAACATCCGATCCCGACAATTTCTTCTTAACTTCTTGTCGCCCTCCCGGGTTTCATTCTTTCTGAGCAACAACTTTGCCCTTCCACTTCTGTTGTCCCTTACCCTTCGGTTTGGGGCGATTAGAGGGGCCAACCATCATAATAGGCTTGGTCTTAGAGGTCGAAGATTCAAAAGTCTTTAACATATTATGTAACTCCGACAAAGTCGCTTTAGTCCCATTCATGTTGTAATTAACAATGAAACTCTCAAACGACTTAATAAGTGAGGCAAGGATGAGGGTGGTGGAGACTCTGTCATGAAACATTATTTCTATAGAATCTAACCTCTCAATCAGCTCAATCATCCTCAACACATGAGGTGCAACTTGACCCCCTTCATTTAGCCTACACTTGAAAAGTGCTATGAGCAGGTCATACTCTATTGTCTGGCTCACCAGATTCAATTTGACTAAATTATTCGTTAATTATCTGATTACTAATTAGAGAATCATTTTCGTTTTTCGTTTCATTCGATTCAGATATTTCTTTGAATATAAAAAATACAATTAGCTTTATTTTTGAAAGTTCTTTAAAGACTCCTCAAAGGGGCTAATATTTCGTTGGGCCCCATAATTTCATGTTGTCTTTGCAATGTAGGTGACATATAAGACAACATTAAGCACTGAGCTGCGGTGACATCCTTATAATGTTTCTTGTAGGCAACCTGGTCAAAAGTTGCTACTCTGCGAGTCTCATTTGGGCGATGGGGAATACTTTGTCCAATGTATACTCAATTTCTTCCTGTCTAAGGACAATTCTAACATTTCTTAACCAGTCAATGAAGTTGGGTCCGGTGAGTCTGTTTGACTCCATGAGCATTTTCAACGAAAAGTTTGACATTTCTGAAGATCTGAAGATAATAGATAGAACAGGATAATGCAATCAAAATTCATTCTCCTAAATTATACACATTCATAATAAACTAATTTAACATGGCCTTTTTGTTTAATTAGCTTCCACTATTTTGCGTACTTCTACGATCCCATGGTAGAATACGGACCTAAATCAATATAAATGTTATAATGGGTAAAGATCCAAACATATGCTATATCCGCGTTTGCTTTGGCTGATAATTTCAATAGCACACTTTGGTAGGTCCTCAACCAATTGTAAAGCAACTCTACAACTCTTGGTTTGATTAAATATCTTTCATTTTAATCTTACGTCTTTAGACTAGTCCGACACTTTGGTGTAAATACCTACAAAAGTTTATTATCTACTTTCATTTTAACACATCTATGAAAGGGCTTCGGTCCTCTTAGACATAGAGCAAATGCTTTGGCATAAATACCTTTATCGCCGAAAAGGACTTAGCACCCTAACAATTATAATGGACGAAGCGTTATAATTAGACTTGTATTTAATGTTTGGGGAACATTTTAGTTTTCGGAGATTCATTCAAGATCATCAATCAAGTCATACATCATATGACATCGTATCATGCATTTTCTAAACACAATTAGATGGGAAACCAACAAACCCAATAGGCATGATAAAAGATGATTTTAATCACATCTTGGGCCTTACCTGCATACGATTATATCGGTCATTTGAAATTAAATAATTACTGGGCGCCGCCTACCCAAACAATAATTGCGGACGCTATGCTAATAATTTAAATGCATCACATTTAACACTTAGCACATTTGTATATTATTCAATAATATACTATTAATGATAACTATGTGTCTATTTGTCTAAACTCTATAATCTATATAAATGCCAAACAGTCCCTAAACATTTTCTGATTTTAAAATTCTGATTTTCGGAAATTCTGTAAATTTTCAGAATTTATACTTTAGTCCCTTAATAATTTAAAATTCAATTCTGAACCCTTATAAATTCATAAAAATGCAATTCTAAACTTCAGAAAATATTTTCACACTTCTGGGACCTGTTTGCAATTTTCATAACCTAAATCAACTTTCAGAAAACTTTCTTTAATTACAGATTTGCCCGAAAGGATCAAATCCGTTCGATTAAAAACTTTATTTTCAGAAACTGAAACTTCTAAAACTTCAGATTCAGAATCTGAAACTTTTAAGTCTCTGTTTCTGATTTTCTATTCTTTTTTAATAAAATCCGTCGATTGCACCGCGGTCGCCGAGGCGATAAGTCACCGTTACGCAAAACCAATTTGCACCGCGATTAGTAATTCTTGCCATGGCACCGCGATCTAACAGTGTGGCGCGATTGCCTCGAAGCGATGAGTCGAAAAATTAATTTTAAGCTTTTGGATGAACAACACCGCGACTCCCATGAACAGGACCGCGGTGCCTCTACCTTCATCTGGCGGCGCGCGGTGTTCGATTGTGGAATCGACGCGCCTGAAAACCACTAGCGAATCGTGGTGCCTCTCCTCCAGAATCACAAAATCCAAAATTCCCGAACCCCTAAAACTGGTTTAGGGCCATATCTTTCAGATATATCACTTGTATTACCATCACCATTAAAACAACATGTTCATCGACCATCAAATTCAATTTTCTTCTCGTTCTTCGTTTCAATGCACCATGCTTTAAGTCGGATAACACATTTCAACTTAGAAGAGTTATATATTGGATTGACTTGTTCGAATACATAATTGCATTAACAGATCTGGTCACAAGGACCATGTGTTCTAAAGGTTTAGGATTTTAAAGCTTTTAAATACATAAAACATAGATCTAAACAAATCATAACCCATATTATCATTAATATCATTACAAATCATACGAAACAGCTCAGGCTTTGATATCACTGTTGGTGTTTACGTCGGGTTCGTACACGCAGCGAAATTTGAAAATTTATGTTTCAAACCCGACGACGGTCGAATGGTAGTATGATAAGTAATGAAAATACAAAGTACAAAATTAATGTAAAACTTCGACAGAAGACTTACATTCGAAGCAACAATCAGCCACGCAGTTGAATTTGTTACTTTGTGTAGTTCGAGGGTGCACACTCAAACGTCCCTCGATTTGTAAGTTCAGAGAACTGTGGTGTAATTTGCTAAGTCAGGAATGCTAGGGATTCTGACAGAGCTTTAGAAGATATTTACCTCTCTTAGGTTTAGTGTGTTGAAAATGGGAGGGTAAGCCCTCTATTTATAGTTTTAAACAGAGGCTTAGGGTTTTTAGGTAAATTTGGACCCGTGAAAATCGGACTAAGCGAAATTTTGCGGGCCACGTTCTCGCACCGGTCCTCGATGAAACCGCGCGGTCTTGACTGCGTGTTCTGGCACCGCGGTCCTGAATCAAGGCACCGCGGTTCGTCCTATTTTCTGCCCACATTTCCATTTTAATGTCTCGATCATCAACCGAACATTTAGGTATAATCTCCTTCTAATTACATCCTTCAATCGACGGAACATTTGACTTAGTGTTACCCTTCAGGCCTTTACATATCGTCACTAATTACATTAGGATCTTCACAGAACTCTGAAGCTGTAGGAAGGCGAACCCGATATGTAAAGTTTAGCTACACAAAATATGTGAGCGTACATATGTGGAAAGATAAAATCTCTTCATTCACGACACACTCAATCAAGCTTAGAATTTGTCAGCTATACATCCAAATGGCTTGATTATTATAACTCATCTATATTAGTTGACAACGGGACCGTATCACGGACGTATCCGTTGCATTGGACAATGACTTAGTCAACCTGATACCATATGAGTACCTGAGTGTTCACTCGAATATAAATTCAAGGAATGAATCCTTTCTTGGCTCACATACCACCTTTAATCTAATTCGTAATGCACCCAAAACAAGTCGCGTCTCAACCTATAAGACATTTGAGCTTAGGACAGGATCAAAGTACATTACCCCGTAAACAAGATGATATTGACCTCAAGTCTAAGGACTTTTATCTCCCACATGTCGATGACATTATAGACATATAACAAATAATGCATTAGCAGGGTGTACCAATACTTCAACAAGTATTCATGTGTCCATCATGAGTTGCCATAACTCGTAGCAAGTGAGACATACTACATTCACTTAGGATATGATGCAAACCACATGTCGGCGTATCGCATATCATCGATATCCCAATTTCGATGATCATTAGTCGATGTAATTTAAGAGTTACGTTATAACATTAATTCTCATATCATTAATAAACACGTAACCTCTAGGGATGCATTTATAGAATATTATAAACAATCAACTAATAATTCAACAAATGCAAATGTCATAATATTAATCATCATTAATATAAATATGAATATGTATAAAGTACATTGTGTCCTAATACAGATTGTCTCTAGGACATACATATATTTTCAAGTGTATGGTAATATTCTATCATTTGGACCAAACTATTAATGAAAGACATTTTTGTTTAATATCACATAGTTTAAGGACATTTTGACCCTTTTCGGTAATAATAATATTATTCTGTTTTCATTCCCCTTTTTCCCCTTCATATGGCAATTCCATATATCTAGAACGAAAAATGGTCAAAAATGTCCTGAACGTATTAAAAAAAAGTTTAATATTATTATCCTTTCACCTGTTATATCATAATCGTCCTTAACGTTAAATTTTGATTTAAAATTGTCTCTCCTTTGAATCGAAGTTGGTGCAATATATATAAGCTTTTTAATTAAATATGTGATATTAATTTATTGGTCCATATAAAATTAAACTCAACTCATTCATAAGGAGATTTATTAACCCAAATATAACGGGGAAGGGGGTTGGGGTTGAAGAAGGAGAAAAGATTAAAAGAAAAATAAATTTAAGATGAATTTTAGAAGAGAAAGATTAAAATTTCAGAAAAAGGTCAATTTACCCTTTCAATTGTGTTAAATTGTTAATTAATTTAATTAGATAAGGACTATGGTTTAAGTCAGTCATTAAAAAAAATAAAAGTTGAAGTGGTTAATTTATTTTTTAGAAGGCGGGTACTTATTTTAATAGTAAATATAATAGAAAACAAAAGTACTTTATTTGCGACAATTGAAGAGTAATTTTGGCATTTTCATTTTTTTTCTTTTGATATAATTTGAGTTGAGGTCTATCGGAAATAACTTGTCTACCACACAAAGGTAGGAAGTAAAGTCAACGTACATCTCATACTCCTCAGACCCGACTTATAAAACTATATTGGATATGTTGTTGTTGTTGAAAATTATTAACAATTTCTTTATAATTTTTGAAGAAAAATTTAACTAAAATTAAATTAAATGATAACATTAACAAGACAAAATTTTCTTTTGAATTTAAGTCATATAGATTGATGATGTAAGAATGGTGTAATATAAGATTTTATAGAAAGTTAGTTATTATTTTCATTAGGTTACCAATTAATAATATTTTATAAAGTGTTACCTACCATTATTTATAAATAATTTATTGTGTAAATATTTTACACATTAATTTTTTTTCCTAATCATCTATAAAAGGACAGCCTAAGGATCTCTCCACAAATTCATTTAGTTTTCTCCATATCATATACACGTATATGTTTGTACACTTTCAGTCACATTAAATTCAGGAGCAGTCCCCCGGGGCACAGTCCAATGACAAAGGAGAGCGCCTTCCAATGACAAAGGAGAGCAAGCGGCTACGAGCAACTGCGTCGTTGATCGATTCTACCGGTGAAACGTTCTCTCTTTTGGGGTCGATCCTTGTAAGTGTTATCTGTTGTCTATTCTCAAACCCTGGTTATTAAAGTATATTCCGCAATGTACTGGTAATAGTGTTGAGGGATCGATACTACTATCTTCCGGACTAGTCTGACGCAAGTCGGAAAGCTGAATATCAAAAAATTGAGGGAGCAAAAGAGAAAAACTTGAATGGTTGCACTCCTTAATGCTTCCTGATTTGATGTGGCTAAACCAGGGGAACATGGTGTATCCTTGCCAGACCTAAGTTTTTCATCGGCAACGAGTGAGTGAATTCATTATGATTATATTCCGACTTACGTTGTATCTTTTAATTTTTTTTGTTAATGGTCTCTTAACATCTATTGGATTAAACTCTCGTGTTTTGAACTAGTATCTTTGATCATTAATATTCCTTGTCAAAATATTACTTATCCCTTCACGGAGACTTATAACTAACACGTCAAAATGTATTTTTCTGTATATTTTTGATAAATGAAATATTGCACGATATTGTTATTGTTGATATGTAATTAATATTGTGCTCTTTCTAATAGGTTAAACTTTTATATAAGATGATAACACACTTTAATAAAGTATTAGACCAGACCTGGGTCGAGTCTCACAACCATTAAATTTTAAAATAATTTTCATATATTTGACTCATAAAAAAAATTAGGCCGAAGCACAAAGAGCGTATTGATAACAATTAAATAAATAAAAGTGTGATCTTTTCAAATATATTCAACCAGTTTCAGATCTAGTCGCCACTTCACGCTGCAACATCGACAACCTTGCTGACCGGAGCTCAAACACATTCAAATACAACCGAATATATTCAACCAGTTTCAGATCTAGTCGACGCTTCACGTTGCAACACCGGCAACCTTGTTGACCGGAGCTCAAACACATTCAAATACAGTCGAATATATTCAATCAGTTTCATATATGATCGTCGCCGGACATCGTAATGACGACGATCTTGCTAACCGAAGCTCGAATACATTCAAATACAATAGAAAACAAAAGGATAAATCAATGTATATACCCCTATATTTTCAGATCTAGCTAGATTTGAGTGTATCCACTAACCGGAGCTCGAATTCACTATTTTTTATACAATCGACATACGTATTTAAATACAACTAAATACACTCATACCCGAAACTATAGTTTTATCACGTTAGGCACCTATGAACAATAGTTATTTATTAAGTTACTCTTTTTTAATCTTATTTCTACTATGTCGCTACGAATCATAAATACACAAACGAGAGATGCGTCATAATTACACTCTAATATATATCTATTTATGAAATTTTCTCTAATATTAAAGGCCTTTTAAAACGAAAAGTCTGCTAGCCCATCAAAATCCAAAGTTCACAAGGGCTAAGCTAAATTGGGATAGCCAACCCCTTTAGAAATCTTAATAACTGTCATTTATATAAAGGATAATTTCGTGTATTAAGTTTTCGCTACGTGAAAAGTCGTAGCCGAGAAAAAGCGTAACCACAAGGTGTATTTCTACCCAAAATTTGTGCTTAGAGAAAAACAATGCAAAAGTTGGATAGGAAAAGAAAAAGGGAAGTAGAGAAACACAAATGGAAAGATATATGGAAGGAGATGGAGGAAACAAAGATTTCCTCTAATGTCCTCCAACCACACACACACACAATTCAAGTTCAACCTCTTCCCATAATTAAACTCTTTTTTCCCCTTCCATATATTGGGTTTTATTTTAGTTTTTTCCTATATTCAGAGCCTCAACAAAGAGATAAAATATACTCCATCTCAGTACCACATCCACATGCCCTCCTCCTTTACCCCTTAATAAAACGAACCAAGTATTATTCTTTACACTCAGCATGTCAATAAGTGTTTCTGTCTATATATGGAAAACTTCAAAGATTTGATTTTTTGATGTGGGTTTGAGTTTTCTTGGAATTTTGTGGCTTTTTTTCCTTGGTGGGTATGTGCTACTGAATAGAGATGAAAAGGTCTATAGAGGGTATTAATTTTGTTGATGAAGAATCCAAGGCTAAGCTCAAGCAGAAAAATATGTTAAATGAGTTATTAGAACTGCAAAAGGTTTGCACTTTTCTTGATTCTTATAGTTTTGTGAATCCTAATTGGGGCAGACCGGTGTGCAAAGCATCCCGCATTAGCAGGGTCGGGTCGGGAAGGGCATCACCCCAAGGGGGTGATGTAGACTGTCTAACCTAATGCTTGTGTTACTTCCACGCATAACAACGCATAGCGGGAAGTTAGTGTACCGGGCTGCCCTTTTGTGATTCCTAATTAGTTTGACTTAGATTATCTTGTTGTTTACACTAGTTTCATTGAATGTATATCTAATTTGAGTTTGGTATTCTTTTTATTGATACTTTTAATGTTGATTTGGGTTATAAATTGCTATTTTTTCCAGTGATTATGCACCGTGTTTAGATGAAATTGTATATTCAAAATGATATTTTTGTGGATGTTAGTTGGGTGATGATCCCCAGAACCCCACAAACCCCACTTTGTGGGATTACACCAGGTATGTTGTTGTTGATAGTTGTGTGATGATGGTGTGACAATTGTGTATAGGATTTTGTCTCCAAGAAGAGGAAGTTGCAGGCTGCAAATCAGAGGAGAGATAACATTTTGGGTGAAATCTTGTATGATCATAATTTTCTCAATCTAACAGAATTAAATTCCCCCCCCCCCCCTTGTTTTCTTATAGATGAAGGAAAACAACTACTACTATTATTACACCTCAATCCCAAACTAGTTAGATTGTGCTATATGAATCTTTTATAACCATTTCATTCTGTTTGGGTCCATTTCATTCCAATACTCAAAATTTCGTCTTTTAGACAAACAAGGGGTTTTAAAAACTTGAGATTCTCTTAGGGTGTGTTTGGTATGAAGGAAAATGTTCTCTGGAAAATAAGTGGGTTGCTTACTTAATTTCTGGTATTTGGTAAATAAGCAAAAAATAGTCTCAAAAGCATTTGTATTTAATTTAGACAAATACTATTGGGGTTGGCATGGGGCTAGGGGTGTGGGGGTGTTGGGGATGGGGGATATGTGGTTGGGAGTGAAGGTGGGTTGTGTTGGAGGGTGGGTATTAGACAATTAGCGTGAAAGTCACATTTTTAAGGAACTTGTTTTCCTATAGAAAATGTTTTCCAAATATTTTGATCAACCGAACATGAGAAAATTGGAAAATATTGTCCGGAAAAAGTTTTCCTTCATACCAGACACACCCTAAATCTCACTGTCATATGCATATACAATGATTAAACCTTAATCTCAACAAATTGGTATTGCTTATATGGATACTTTTCTTTTCTCTTAATTAAATGATGTAAAGGAAAAAAGAAAAAGAAAGTAATGCCTTACTATCATACTTGTTAAATGTCAGATTTTTAAAGCAAAGGCGTAGATACTTGTTGAAAAGCCAATCTTCCAACGTCAATAGTGAAAGAAATATTTCACATTTGAAAAACTTCAATGCTGAGAGTGAAGTCCCTGAAGAAGAAAGATCCAATAATGGCGATGATGCAACAGTAGTAACAGCTCGTCCCGCCTTTACCTCAATGTTCAATTCGGTAACATGCTAGGGTTGAGATATGTCAAATATTTGAATATTCACTTCCTTAAAAGTGGTGTATGTCTAATTATTTATGATACAGGGCTGTGAAGTAGGAAACAAGGACGGGTTGAAATTGGAGTGTATGCCAAAGAGTTACCTCATTGATGATAACAGAGTTGTAAAGAAGAAACCCTCTTGTCATGGTCAAGTGACTTTGAAGGTCTAAAACTCCGAACATCTTTCTTGTAAGAGAATGATCTCCGTAAGATGGTGGATAATTTCATTCTTCATCTTATTGATATCTTAATTTTTATTCCCTTTGCGCTTTTTCCTTTGTTCCCCTGGTGAAACTTAGAATTTGCAATATCTGAAGGGTCTAATCTTTTTTTGGGCATAATTTTATTATGTATTTATCATGTGCTTAACATTGCAGTTCTGTAGTTTTGATGATAGTGGATTGTGTTTTCAAGTCTCTACGATGTGATGTGGTTGTGCCTTTGCTTTATATGCAGAGGTGGACTTAGGATTTTTATCAATGCGATTCAAAAGAAGTACTAAAGTGGTGCTAATGGGATTTTAGACCACAAAACCTTGCAAAATATTTGAAGCTCCTCAACCATTACTCTTGAAAGATTACTTGTGTGGAGGGGATTTAATAACATGCATTATATGCATATGATTAGTTCTTAAACGTAATTCCCCATATACAGTTAAAACAATTGACAGAGGGGATATGTTCCCCTTGGACCTTCCTAGATCTGCCCATGTTTGTGTAGTTACGTTTAAGAACTAAACATATGCATATAATGCATGTTATTAAATCCCCTCAACACAAGTAAAACCAATTGACGGAGGGGATATGTTCCCCTTGGACCTTCCTAGATCTGCCCATGTTTGTGTAGTTATGTTCAAAATTTGCAAAGAATTGTAAATCAATGATTTTAAATGACTAATTGAAACGCATTTTAAACTGATTACATGCTAAAGCAAATGCAATTTTAGTTTTATGTCGCTTGTAAAGATATGCTCATAGCTTTCCTCTCCTCTTGTATACTTCAAAGCTTTTGTAGCCTTGACACACAGCCTGAGCTACACATCTAGGCTCTAGCTGCGTACTTGAGAACATGGGGATGTCATTTGAATCTTAAAGAATCCAGATAACAGCAGAGTAATTAGCAATTTAGGAGTGCCTAGGGAGATAAGGGTTTCCAAGATGCTTGCTTATTAGCTCCAAGACTACCTAATTTAATAGAAGAAAATTGTCTTGGACAGCGCTGTATGCATTATTTTCGGATCATAGGTTGCTGATTAACAGTGACGGACTTTGCTTGAAGTGTTGGTTCTGACTTGACTCTCCAGAGTTCCAGTTTGTTCATAAGTTGGGCGATCTACCGATCTTTTTCTTCCACAGATGGATTTTTTGATAAAAGAGGACTAGCTTTTAGAGTGGATTCCTATCCTAAACTAAAGAAGTTACTTATCCTTAGCCGCTACCATTTCTCTTGAGCCGGAAACTCCGTTAAGTATTCCTTCTTATAGATATCATCGAAAAAGAGGAAGGTTATTTGTGCCTTTTTTAACTATCTTTTGATAGAAAGAATCTTCCCATTGTGTGAGAGATCAGGGAAGTTGCACATGGAAAATGGCTTTTTAGCTATCACAATTACTCATCTGCTTTATTCATTTTCCCCACTTTTAAAAGCACTAGGTTTGATTGGCATAGAGTTTGAAGAGTAGAGTTGACGCACACCTAAGAGTGTGGCCTGACCGGCCAATAAAGTCAATGCAAACTCGGGAGATTAGGGCTCAAATCCCAATAGAGATAAAAAAAATAAAACTAGATGATTTCTTTCTATCTGCTTAAATCTTGTTGGGCAAAGTTATTTGTTACTTGTGCTGGTGAGAGGTGTAACTACTCGATGGAATAGTCGAGATGTGGGCAAACTGTCCCAAATGCCACCTAAAAAGCAAACTTGGAAAGAAGAAGTTAGTTGTAAAGCTTACATTTGGATAACTAGAAAAGATCTGGAATATGCTTTTAACAGTTGTATAATATGAAAAGGTAATAAACTTTGAGGCAAGAAAATTCTTGAATCATCCCAAAATGTATTTGCTTACCTAGTATGGAATTTTTTATCCTCATGTTTTATACCTATCAAAGGTGGGTAGAAGTTCCAATTTCAGGTAAGTGAGCACCATTTTGCGATGCTATGTGAGGGAAAGGTCAGGAAATAGGAATTAGTATTTTTAACAGGGATTCATTTTGATATTTCGTCTAGTCTTACTTTAAAGTTGACTATCTAACTTTAGTTCCTTGCAAAAGCATATGCTAATGAGGACTGATCATTATAACATCAATAACAGCACCTCATGAATCTTCACGGTTCATGTTGCTCCATTTAAGCACATTTATCATATTTTGAGAATTCAATATAAATTGATTAGTTTTTTGTTGGATGTCAACTTACCGCAACTTATCTCCTTTATTGGGGCTCGAAGCGGCAACATAAGCAAGTTCACACAGCACAAGTGAATATAGAATTGATGCTTACCATTCATGAGAGAGAGAGAGATGATCACTATCCTGTGTTTTGTTCTTTTAATTTGATCAGCTATGGAAGTGAAGATTACAACTGGTTCAGTATGTGTTAATGCATTATAGGTAACAACAACAATAACATATTCAGTATAATCCACAAGTGGGGTCTGAGGAGGATAGGAAGTACGCAGACCTTACCGCTATCTTTGTGGGGGTAGAGAGACTATTTCCGATAGATCCTCGGCTCTGGATGTAAATGCACTATAAACACTTGATGTATTCTCTGGGCAACATGCTGTCTAGAAGTTGATTTTTGGGCGTTCGATCAGAAAAGTTAAGCAGCTGCTAATTTTTTCCGTGGCTTGGCTTCTTCTTTGGTAGGACATGAAATTTAAAGTCTTTTCTTATAGGGTTTTAGATTCAGGAACAGTTGTAGTGGATTGTATATTTAGCTACCAATACACTTTTGCCGTCCTTATGTTGTACACACCATTGCAGTATACTTCTCCATATGCAGCAAAAAGATACTTATAGAAGAGGAGATGATGCTTCTCAATATTTACTGTTAATTGAGTGGACAGAGGATATTTGATACCTAATGCACTTCTCTCTGTGTATGCAAAATTATCCTGTCATTAGAAAAGTAGCTCAAATCAGACTTTCGCCAAAATTTTCTTCTAGTTATTAATTAAAGGTGACTCTTTTTTAAACTCTTCATCAAGCTGCAGCTTTGTCACTGTTCCCTTCATCCAAATAAGCCCGGCCCCTAAAGGACATTTTCTTGTAGCCCAAAAAACTGAAAGGGGTCATCTTGTAGTGCTTCACGATATATTTGAGGTTGTTAATGTAAGAATATTTTCCTCAATTCTTCTTTATCCCATAAGGGAGAATATATACACATGATAATCCTAATTAATTACACATCTAGAATATTCTAACCATAACTCTTGGTACTACCTACCATATATGTTAGGATTCTACATAAATATAATATCACTAATTAATTACATATCTAGAATATTCTAACACAATATTCTAACACTCCCCCGCAGTCGAAGTTGGAGGGCGGCGAATGCTGAGACTGTCACGAAATTCTTCAAATAATATCAGCGGAAGTCCTTTTGTGAAGATATCGGCAATCTGATGTCGTGTTGGAACATGTAGCACTCACACTTGTCCGCGAGTCACCTTTTCGCGGACAAAATGAATATCTAACTCAATATGTTTAGTGTGTTGATGATGGATCAGATTCCCTGATAGATAGATCGCACTAATGTTATCACAGTAAACTATAGTAACATGCGAATAGAGCGATGAAGTTGAGTAAAAGATTCGAATCGGCGTAGTCGGAGACAACATCGCAACCGTGCGGTGCTCGACTTCCCGCTCGGCGGGATCGTGGGTTGTCGTTTAGAAGACCAGGAGATCAAATTATCACCAAGAAAAACACAATAACCGGAGGTGGAACGTCTGGTGTCCGGACAACCTTCCCAGTCTGCATCTGTGTAGGTGACAAGTTTGGTGATGGAAGAAGGATAAAGATGTAAACCATACTCCACAGTGCCCTGAATATACGCGCAACGCGTTTGAGGCGTCGTATGTTCTTCCATCGGATTATGCGTGAACAAACATATTTGTTGTCTGCATGGTAATATCCGCTTTGGTGAATGTGAGAAGTCTATGATACTCAGGCCCGGTGCGGTATAATGTAGGATTAGCACAGGGTTTGCTATAGATATTACTCAACTTCGACTTTGTGTCCACCGGAGTTGTCGAAGGTTTGCATGAGGACATACCAGCTCGTTCCACAATCTCAGATGTGTACTTCTTTTGGGAGAGAAATAGGCCACCTGCATGACGTGTCACAGCAATGCCTAGAAAATAGTACAGTGGACCAAGATCTTTCATAGCAAATTCGGAATCCAGCTGAGATATGATATTCTTGCGGAGGGAGTCTGAAGATGATGTAAGGATGATATCATCCACATATAAAAGAAGATAAGCAACATTGTTACCCTGGCGATAAATAAACAGAGAATTGTCAGAACGGCTGTGAGTAAAACCCATTTGTGACACAAAATCTGCAAACCGCTTATACCAAGTCCTGGGGGCTTGTTTGAGGCCATATAATGATTTCTTCATCAAACACACATGATTAGGATATGCTGGATTGTGTTTTCCGATGGTAGGCCGTGGAACCTTGGTCGATGGGCCTTGCTGATCACGATGCTACCATTGATGGTGTGTCTGGGTATCGTAAAATGTGTTAGATACGAAAGCTTATCATCATCCAAAAAATCATAGGTATGGGTCCCAGTTTCATGTATTTTAGCAAAGGGAAAAATTGTTTCATCAAAAATAACGTGGCGACTTACAAACATTATTTTGGAAGAAATATCATAGCATAGGTAACCACGATGATTAGTAGGGTATCCCAAGAAAGCACATGGAGTGGACCGGGCTTGGAGTTTTGTGATTGTGGTGGATGGAAAGAGAGGGTAGCAAAGACAACCAAACACTCTTAAATGATGATATGATGGCTCTCGTAAGTAAAACATTTTTAGTGGAGCTTGGTAAGACATATTTTTGTGCGGAAGAATATTCAACATGTAGGTAGCCATTTGAAGTGCATAATGCCAAAGTATAGGGGGTATGGACGCATGAGCAAGAGATGTTATAACCATATTATTGATGGTTCTAATTGTGCGTTCTGCCTTCCCATTTTGTGAAGAAGTGTGAGGACACGATAGACGAAAATTTAAACCATTTGATTTGAAGAAATTCCAAAATTGATTATTGTCAAATTCCCCCCCATTGTCACATTGAATACTTTTAATCTCCCTTTCAAATTGAGTTTTGATGAACGCTCTAAAAGTGATAAATGTGGAAAACACTTGTGATTTCTTTGACAAAGGAAATGTACACAAATAATTAGAGTAATCATCAAAGATAAGTAAGTAATATATATGACCAGAAGAACTCAAAACGGGAGAAGTCCAAATATCACAATGCAAAATATCGAATGGCATAAGAGTGCATGAAGTAGAAGCAATAAATGGAAATTTCACATGTTTACCAAGTGCACAAGAATGACACTTATTCAAGCTTTGAGTTTGGGTACAATCAATAAGTTTATTTTGTTTAAGAGAAGCCAAAGCCTTCTAAGATTGTCTGGCGTTGGTGCCAATGCTGCAAAAGTAGAGTGAAACTTGGACTGTTGGCTAGGTAACCTAATTGGATAGAGCTCCCCCTTGCTATCACATCTCATGATAAGCTTCCCCGTCTGAAGTTCATGCACAGAAAAACCAAACGGGTCAAAACGGACAGATACCCAATTATCAGTTGTAAACTTTCTAACAGATACCAAATTTTTGATTAACTTTGGAGCATGGAGGACATTCTTTAAAATCAGTGGTGGGTTTGGGAGTGTCAATTTAGTGGAACCATACCCTTTTATTGGAATTGAATGGCCATTTCCGACAACTATACCATTATCATTGCTCAAATTAAAATAGGAGTTGAGATTACCTTGGGAAGACGTCATGTGAGACGTTGCTCCGGAGTCCATGTACCATTTTGGATCTGGTGGGTTAAGTCTGAGTGTGTGTATGGCGTTCTCAATCTCCGTAGGTTGAGTCATTGTAGATTGGGCCTCACGCCACTGGGTCGGCTGAGGCCCAACGTGACTACGGATCGGTTTGCGAGACGGACCCGGAAATCGGGCATCTTTGGGCACATCGAAAATTCTGGGTGACCAAAATAATGAGCTCTTTGGACAAGCGAGAAAGGGCTGGCTGACCATTGGTCTTGCTGAATCGCTGGCCCATTGCCCTGTTGGGGGCTGGGCGGTAAGGCCATGGCCAGCCCAACCTGGCCGGCTGCTTTGCGATTACCGCATTCGTTGCCTTCGTGCTGCCATCCGCCGCCGGTGGTGGTGTTGCCGCCATTTCCGCCGCCACCGGAATTCCGGTGACCTCCACCTTTGTTATTTCCGCGATTTCCACCCTTCTTATTATTACTACGTCCTTTCTTTCCATTATTTTGTTGCGAAGAAGCAAAATAATTACCGTCATTAGAAGGTGTGACAATCATGGCAGAGTTTGAAGTAGTAGATGCCTTCTTCACGAAGCCCGACTCTTCAAGCACAAGCATGGATCTTGCTTGATAAAACTTTGGTAGAGGATTACTCTGACGGATTAAAGTCCCAACGCCGCTATACGCATCGGTGAGACCGGCGACCAATTGCAATACTAACCGATTATCAGTAACCGGTGAACCAACGTTTCTTAACTGATCCGCCAACACTTTGAGGCGTTGACAATAGGTAGAAACATTTGGAAAATCCGCCATGTCAATGGTGGAGAATTCTTGCTCCAACGTTACAGCGCGAGAATTTTTGTTGTCTTGAAAAATATCTCGCAGACGTTCCCATGCCGCCATCGCTGTGGAGTCTGGTTCCATTATTGTATGTAACAAATCCGTAGATATCGTTGCATAAATCCAACCAAGGACTGTGGCATCAAGAGTATCCCACAGTTCCTTGTCCGCATCAGTTGTGACCTCTTTCCCTTTCCCATCCTGTGGGGGAATGATATGGTGAATGACCTTGTGAGCACGACAACAAATTTTGAATAATTCCGCCCACGTTGCATAGTGCACGGTTTCCATTTCAAGTTTGATAGAGACATGTGTCTTGATATTCGAGACTGTTAGGGCAGGGTGAAAGGTTGATTTTGATTCAGACATTATTGGTTGAGATCAAAGGTGTTCACTAATGGAGAAATGAACAAATGAAGAAGACAATACAAAAAAGGAAAAAAATATTTTCGGTATTATGAAGGAAGAACCGAAAATGGGAGAAGAAAAATTAACTTTGGATCTTTCCTAAAGCATCTGATACCATGTAAGAATATTTTCCTCAATTCTTCTTTATCCCATAAGGGAGAATATATACACATGATAATCCTAATTAATTACACATCTAGAATATTCTAACATAATATTCTAATCATAACTCTTGGTACTACCTACCATATATGTTAGGATTCTACATAAATATAATATCACTAATTAATTACACATCTAGAATATTCTAACACAATATTCTAACAGTTAAAAGTAGCTGCAAATCGTGGAGCACTATACGATAAATCCCTTTTGGTTTAGCGTGTACTTCACAATCTTTTTGGCTTCAAATAAGTGTCCTTTAGGCGCCGGACTCCATCCGAATGGGGACTCTTTATATATATATATATATATATTGTATTAATCTCTCTTGAAGAATATTTCTCATTAATACAAATATATATAGTGTATACAATGTGGAACCCTAATACAATAAAGATCATATATCTACCATAATTACACAACACTAAATATTATAAATATATGGAGTATATTATATTAATATACGTTAATACACCCCTCAGTCGGACCGGGAGGAGGTCGGACGCTAAGACTGAATCTGAAGTCGAGGAATAACTGTCTAGAAAGATATTTTGTGAATATATCCGCATATTGATACGAAGAAGGCACATGCAACACTTTAACATGACCGAGAGAAATCTTCTCACGGACAAAGTGTATATCCATCTCTATGTGTTTGGTTCGCTGATGCTGAAACCGGATTATGAGATAAATATATGACAGATATGTTATCACAGTAAACCAAAGACGTCTTACACAATGGACACTGAAGCTCCAAAAGAAGGTTTCAGAGCCAGCATATCTCAGCAACAACATTTGCAACGCCTCTATACTCTGCTTCTACACTCGAACGAGATAATGTGGCTTGTCTCTTGGCAGACCAAGAAATGAGATTATCCCCTAAGAACACACAGTAGTCGGAGGTGGAGCATCGCGTTTCCGGACAACCTGCCCAATCAGCTTCTGTATATGATAAAATCCTGGTCGGTGCTGAGGGTACAAATGCAATTCATAATCAAGAGTGTCTTTAACATAACGAATGATACAATTAATGGCAGTAAAATGAGGCTCCCTGGGGGAATGCATGAATAGGCATACCTGCTGAACAACATAAGCAATATCAGGCCTGTTGAAAGTAAGTTATTGTAATGCACCTGCAAGACTCCGGTAAAGTGTAGGATGAGACACTGGATTACCATTAACGACACTAAGCTTTGATTTTGAGTCAACCGGAGTAGACATTATCTTGCAGTTCACCATTTTAGTCTTGTATACTATCTCATCTGCGTACTTGCACTAACACAAAAATATAGTAACTGCAGATCTTGTCACTGATATTCCCAAAATATAACTCAACTTCCCCAAGTCAGTCATAGCAAATTCAGTTTTGAGCAAAATAATGATCTCATTTTTCAACAAATCAGAGGAGGTAGTAAGACAATGTCATCCACATATAACAATAAATAAGTAATGTTACTACCTCGATGAAATAAATAGAGAATTATCACATTTGCTGCATACGAACTCAATCTGCATAATGTACTGTGTAAAAAGATCATACCACGCTCGAGGGGCATGTTTCAAACCATAAAGTGACTTACGAAGACGGCATACATACTGAGGGGTTTCTGGATGGACAAAACTAAACGGCTGGTACATGTAAACATTTTCTTTCAAATTGTCACGACCCGACCCGACGGGCCGCGACTAAGCGCTCTAATGACGCCATTATACTAACCAGTCACGTAATCAGACTGACACTAAGGACAATATAAAATCCGGCAGCATAACGCTGCAATCATAACATACGTCTGAATAGGCAAGCCGACAAGGCTGCCTTTACATATGTACAACCCTGTCTCCTGAGGAGTCACATCTAAATCAAATATAACGAATAGGCGAGCCGACAAGGCTGTCACTATACACGGTAGCATCCCAAAATGAAATACAATAGTACAGCTGAACCAAACATATCTACAATCCTCATATGACCAACCCACATCTATAAAACCCACAACTGTATACATACCTCTAAGAATACGATAATGAAATATAACGGGGCAGGGCCCCGTCGTGCCCCTAAATATGCATAAGTCAAAATAAGGTTTATACCAAAATGGCTAAGCTCCGAATCAATGGAGCTCTCCAAGTAGCTGAGCAAGAATCCTAAACTGGAGGATCTCCAAACTAAGTACCTGTACCTGCGGGCATGAACGCAGCCCCCCCCGAGAAAAGGGGGTCAGTACGAAAGAATGCACCGAGTATATAAAATATAAAGTACAAGTAGAAAATCATAACTGGCCAAAACATACAGGAGACAAGTATGAAAATCAAGTATCAAATCCAACTGTGCCATATATAAAAATATGAGAGTCGAATGTGTCTTATAAAAATGAGAGTCATATCAAAATCATGAATGTTTGTCCATATAATCATTTATATATATATATATATATATATACTATCCTGGGTATCTGTCCATGGAATCATCATACATATACTATCATGGGTATCTATACCCGCATCATGGATGCATGTCCATGGAATCATCATACATATACTATCATGAGTATCTATACCCGCATCATGGATGCATGTCCATGAAATCATCATACATATACTATTATGAGTATCTATACCCGCATCATGGATACATGTTCATGGAATAATCATACATATACTATCATGGGTATCTATACCCGCATCATGGATGTCTGTCCATGGAATCATCATACATATACTATCATGGGTATCTATGCCCGCATCATGGATACATATCCATAGAATCATCATACATATACTATCATGAGTATCTATACCCGCATCATGGATACATGTCCATGGAATAATCAATATAACGTGTCCCGACCCATTATGGGACTCGGTGAATTCATATAATCATATCCAGCACGAATAGAGTATCATAAGTAACTATACAATTTAAATCATCACTTTGACTCTTAATTAAATCATTAAAATGAACTTTTTACTAGAAAATCAAAGGCACTTCTCATAACTCATATTACTAGGAATTAGACTGTATAGGAATCATGTACGTCCGCCGTACGTTTATTTATGAAAATCATGCCAAAAGAAAGAAGGAAGAGTTTCACATACCTTATTAACGAACTAGCCAACTCAATATTCTAAATACGTCTTGACTAGCACTTCAACCTATATTAATAGTAACATGTTCATTAACCTTACCATTACTAGCATATGCTATAATTAAATGATAACTCTCTTTCTTTTCTATAAAAATTTGGGCAGCATTTCCCCTATTTATGTGCATATCCACAACTTACAAATCAAGCCAGCAATACCAAATAACAATCACAATGTAAGGATATAACCAAAATAATCTCAAATATACGCCATCATAACACATTCCTCCTCTTTACATTTATTGAATAGAACAACTACAACAACTAAGGTGATTACTACCCCTATTTCTCATGTTAATCCAGTCCTTAACCCATATTAGAACAACCTTAAAACAATTCATCAACTCTAGCGACAACAACAAGAGTTCGAGTTCTATAATTTGCAACATAACACCCCTTTTACACCTTCATTCCTTTAGGACATGGATTAGTAATTACCGTAACGTATATACATGTTTATAGCTTACATTTCCTGTATTATAACTTAACAAATTATCCCCTAATACGTCGCACAATGTTTAACAATTTCATGAAGTTCTCGGCCACAACATGTCATAATTCCACAACTTTTCTCTTACTTCCCTAGGATTCAATTCATCTTTCAATACTTTCATACAACCAATCTACAACTTTTAAATATTCAAGATTTCCTTCACTTTAACATATAATTAATGGGGACAATAATAACATAACAACAATCGAATCCAAATTTCACAAAAACAGCCCCTATCCGGTCCAATACCCACAACATTCACATGCATTGTCTTAATTCCAAGTTTCTCTTAACATAAGTTCATTTCTTAAACTACAACAACATACACTTCAATTATACCATAACAAGAAGAATTCTTACCTAAAATTTGTGCCATAACAATCCATGAAAATCTGTCCTTGCATGCTCTAATTGCTTCACCATTTTCACTATTCTTCAACTTATAATTACATGCATGTATTCTATAAGTTTAACCCACATTTCTCACATGTTTTTCTTCCAAGAATTTCATCTAAAAATCTGGAATTTTGGAGCAAGGTGTTCGGCCAGCATTGGCATTTTTGCCACTGTTTTGGGTTTAATTTTTGCTTCTAATTTTGTAGAATGATTAATCTTGGAATGAAGGTTGATTGAATCTTAAATTTGCTAAGGAAATGGGTATGGTTTTCATTTGAGAGGAGAAGGGAGGGGAAGAGAGTGTTCTTCTTTTTGAATTTCTAAGCGGGGAAAAAATATGAAGGGTTTAGAAGACTTTTAAGGAAATAAAAATCTGAAATTTCTTTATTGCAACTTAGTCCAATGCTATTAATTGTCTTCTTAAATACCCCTCAAGTAACAATTAAAGCTTAGATTCCACTTCTTCTAATTCCCGAAAATTTCATAAGACTTCGTATCCTCGTTGTCGTAACTTTATATAATTCGTTACTGTCACGCCCTTTTTCGACCGCGACATTATAAAACTCCTTCTTGGAAGGTTAGAAAAATAAAATAAAAATGCCAATGGTTAAAATGCTAAAAGGTGCTAAAGAGTTACAAAAAAAATGTGCTAGAGTGCTAAAGAGTTCGCGGAGTCGCCACCTAATTATTTAGGTGAGTTATGACACCTAAATGTCAACTAGGTTAAAATCGACATTAACTCCATTTAATGGTCTGCAAAACTATACGAGATTATGGGTAAGGGCTCTTTATTATCATAAAGGGAAGAGGTTAGACACCCTAAATGATCCGCTAACTTGCGGTTGTCCGTCCAAACCTAGGGTTAATTATTATTCTATGGAAAATGCATGCTTGAAAAATATTTAAGTAAAAGATATAGAAAGTATTTTTGGCCAACATAAAATGTGAGACTTGTTTAAAATATATAAAGTTAGTCCTAGTTGAAAACATGCATTAGAGAGCCTATGAAATTATTCTGTAAAGTATATGTATTGCTTAGCATAATATAGAGGTGATAATGCAGAATCTACTATGACCAAAATGTATACTTAAGCATAGGATATGAAAAATATATATCGTGCAAAGGCTAAGAATCCTACAATTTATATATTTTTATGTGGATGCTAATAGGAATAAAAACTGATTTCTCTCAAGTTAGGATTTGGTAATAAATAATGTCTTGACTACTTAAATAATTATGCAAATGGAAATTACTAAATGGTTTAATTATAACTTAAGCAAGCTAAAATAATTAACTTAAGGGGGAAAATAAATTTCTAATGTCAAGCTACTTTCTAGTCTATGGTTCAAGGTTTAACTATTATAAGTATTCTACTAGTAGCGTAATGTTAGACAAATAGTTACAATAAATAAATGGGGAAAGGGGAATCAATAATAAAGACTCGAAGGAATGACGAAGTCATTTCGCCTATGGCTTGGAATTTCTGATGCGGAGAGGATGAAGCACATAAATGCGGGTCTTCGTGAGTTGCGACGAGTCTCGTATTGAGACTCTTCCTTTTGCTGCAAGGCATTGCATTTCATGTAAAAAATAAGAAAATGATAAGGATTAGTAAATACCCAACCAGATAAAATAGATAAACAGCCACATACTCCAACATGCTTAATGGTTGAATTATTTAAAGCTCAAGCGAAATGGAAAATCAACACTGGAGACACGGAATAAATCCTAAAACATGATAGCTTCATATATAAAGACATTAATTTCAATAACTCAGCAGCTTATTTTTCTGGGACTTGCAGTACAGAAAATCAAGAAGAGGAAAACTTGTTTCCTAATGCTGCTGCATGATTATGCCATTGGGTATCACATCTGGCAGGCATATTGGATATGCAATTTCATGAATTTTGACTAGACTTTAAAGGCCCTAAAATGGTTAGCTTCATCATTACTAGTATTTCAAGATCGAATATGGCCACTCATAAGGTCTAAGCTGGACAACCTATGCCCAACGAATGCGCATGGGGGACATGAAATATATGACACAATGCTGGGACAACCTCAAGAGAGCTGAAACCAACTTAAAACAGAGGCGCAAATCCACACGACATTAAGACATATGCGACTTCACACTAGACTTAATATAGAATAACATGTGGATCTCTTAGAACTGCACATAGATTGGATTATTCTATTAGTATACAACATGTGCCTTGAATTAATATCGGTATCTCAAGCAATAATAATATGTTCTGGACAAACCATCTATCCTTAATGATCCTTAATCACCTACTGTTATTTTAACCACATGTAAGTTTTTAAACAGATCTTAGACAATCTTTAGCCATCCAAACATGATATTTTCCAGATTATCCGATCAGTTAGCATTTCGTTACTTGCTTTTAAGGTCCATTTGGGATAGATTTTAACCATACAGAAACAGGACATAGGAAGACAATTAAGGAGCATGAATGTTCTTCACTTTGATCACACAGATTCCATATATATTGTAGGTATGAATAGGCTATTCCAGATTAATGTTTACAAGTATGTAAAGAGGCAGTTTTGTTGACGAACAAAAGGGATCCTGTACTTCAATCGACATGGTGTCATCAAGTGCGATATGAGAGTCCTTAAGTCATCCTTATTGAAAATAGATAGCAAACAGGCTGACATATGAAATAGAAATAATACACATCCCACTGTATCACCATATACCAATCACACAATTGCAACTAAATAGACCACACTTTAATCTTACTTTGCTCGAACAAACAACATATAAACAGTTTAGCATATATCGACAGTCACTAAATGAACTCAAAATGTATCGATGAGATACATCATTTACATATGTCGATGAACATAATACTACAAACAGAGGAGCGCAAGTTTAACACGCGAAACAAAATGTTGAAATACAGAGATGCGACGAAATCGATAGAGAGTTGAATTTTACCTTCTCTGGGAAGCAAAGCGAGGCAGCGTATCAAATCGCTGATCCACTCGGAGGTTTTGTGCTATGCGGTTTGAAAGTGACAACGAAGCTGCTTCTGAATTTCTATTTTTGTGCTATCGGGGCTAAGGTGTGTGAAACTAGTGTTTCTAGGTGTTCTTGCGGTTGTCTTTCAATTGTATTTGAAGGGTTTTTCTCCTCCTCTGCATGTAAAGATCCATTTATTTATATAGCCCTGACTTTGGTACCTCGTTTTAGTATATTGCTGGTACGATTTTAGACTGATTTCATTATGATATTGGGATGATTTACCACGATTTGGTACTGATTTGCTTGGTGTTTTATGGTAAAGATTGGTATGGATTTGGTGCCATTCTTATTATGGTAAGATTTCGGGTGTAATTTGTGGATGTTTTTTTATGGTAAGTTTCGGTTATGGTACTGATTTGATTCGGTTATAGAAAAGAATGACGGGGATGGCAAAAAGGAAAGGTAATATTTGGTTACGCCGGATTCTCCGGTGAGAATCTCGGCTGGGGTCTGGGGCGGCGATGGGGTGCGAGGGTAAGGGGTGCGGCGGATTTAGGTTCTTAGTCTTAAACGTTTTAGGGATTTGTGGTTGTGGACGATGAGGTGAGTTGTTACACCCCGTAATTCTGGTCATGCTTATGAGAACGTACGAAAGGAATTA
This sequence comes from Przewalskia tangutica, assembly GCA_029844215.1. Classification (NCBI taxonomy): domain Eukaryota; kingdom Viridiplantae; phylum Streptophyta; class Magnoliopsida; order Solanales; family Solanaceae; genus Przewalskia; species Przewalskia tangutica. The sequence goes on from CM056726.1 coordinate 13,138,002, forward strand.
AGATTTAAATTTTAGAAAGATAGGTTGACAGAGTGTTTTGGACGGGTTTTTAGTCAACTTTGGGGCGGTCTATGCCCAGTTACCTTAGAAGTTCCTAGGTGTTTCAAAAGCCTAGTATGTAGTTAGTTGAGTCTAGTTCCCAACGCAACAAACCGTTCGTCGATAGGGCATCGGAGTAGAAAGTTATGGGAGTTACAAGATCAGTGCGCAGACAAGGAGGAACGTATTTTCAGTCTGATGCCACAGCGTCGCGGCGCCGGATGCAGGGCCGCGGCGCCGGATATACTGGAGTTCTCTGAAGTTGCAGCGCCGCGGCGCCAGAATGCAGGGCCGCGGCGCCGTATGTACTGAAGTTCTCGGAGGTTTCAGTGTGGCCGAGGCGGATTTTCTGCGGCGGGAAAAATCAGAAGACATTTTTTTGTAAAGGCCATGGGAGGGTGACAAGTGTCCCTCCCATCTGATTGTGAAGAAGTCTTATTTATTGACCAAGTCTTGAAGACTTGGTCATTCTTCAAGAACCCCCTTCTCTCTAAAAATCTCTCTTCTTTCTCTCTAAAAAAATTCCTCTCCCTTCTCTCTAAAAATTTAAGGAAAAATCAAGGCCTAGAGAAATTTCGGAAAGACGGCAAGAAGGAAATATGTTGACAATCTTGTAGGAGGTTTGTGGAGGTGATTGTGGAAAGAGGGAAAGTGAGATTTGTTGGACTAATTTGGGTGAACTCTAAGGTAACAATCCATTCTCCTTTTTAAGTAAATTGTGTTGCATGTTGAGGAAGAAAAGCCTTGTAGTTGTCGATATTGATTTTAGGTATATAACATGTAGAAATAACGATTTGGATTTGAAAGGATTGGATAAGGATGATATGTGAGCATGTTATAGCCAAGATACTACCTTAAACTTATTGGATTATTTAATTTGTATTGTGGGGCAGAATTTTACACGTCCGGTTAGGTGTGTAATCCCCTTGTATTACTGAATTGTTAGGCCTTGATTATGACATGTTGGCTATTGATATCGGACCTTGAAAAGATGGAAAAGTATGTAGAAACAAAGGAAGTGTTGTCCAATTTTCCGTAGAATAAAGAACTTTATACTTAGAATATTCGACGAAGAAGTCTAGACGTTAATAGACGTATTTGATTATTATAGGTTGATACGCTACGCGTGACATATTCGACTTGGCAAGTGGATTTAGCCGAGGAGGTATGTGATTCTTCCTATCCTCTTGAGCATGATGATTGTAAAATATATAGTACGGTAGACGTACGTGTGTCAAATGAATTTGGTTTCACTGTGATATCCTTGGCTTGAGTTCTAAATGTTAAGTATCTTGAAGTATTTCAAAAAGGAGTTATGGATCATTATTCAGAAGGAAACTTCCACTTGGTTTTCAAAAGAAATAAGTTCTCTTAGTTTTTCCAAACAAATGTGATTGTTTTGATTTATAAAAGAATTATAAGTGTTATACTAGCTTTATGGGAAGTTAGTTATAGCGACTTAAGAAAGATAAAAAGAATGATTTGCTTACTTGTTTATATAAGCCTTGTAACGATTTCTGAATGTGTGGTAAGTTGGTTTGATAAGTAAACATGTTATGATACTACGGGTGCTAGTGTCTTGAGATTTGTTGTGGTAAGGGGTTTCTCTCGTTGTGCTCATGTTGTTTACGATGAGCCGGTTGTGCTTGTGTTACATCACTTACCCCCCCTGACTTGTTATGTTGCCGCGAGTTAGCTACCCCCGATGCGAGGAATACCTCATGCGGGTCCATGTGACCTATGCGGGCTACGGCAGTCCAAGAATCACTCCGGGTGTGTTACGCCGATGCGAGGAATACCTCATGCGGTCCAAGTGGCCATGCGGACTACGGTAGTCCAGGGAAATGCCACGGGTTAGCTACCCCCGATGCGAGGAGTACCTCATGCGGGACCAGGTGGCCTATGCGGACTACGGGAGTCCAGGATTAGGCTCGCATAATGATACTATGGGCGAATGGCCCTGCTTCGATCATTAGCAGCCTAGAAGAGACCGGTTGCGTTACACCTGTTTGCTCTTATTTATGTTGTGGCACTATGTGCGGTTAATTGGTTTTTCATACATATCTGTGGATTTGGTTTGGAAATGTTATGATTTCATTACGCATTTTGGTTTCACATACTTGGTACTGTTATCGACCTCGCCCGAAGTGCGTTCATCGCCGCAGTCGAGGTACATCGATGTAACGACCGTTCGGGGCATCGTGCCTTACCGCACCCTAGTGATACATACATCGAGAGAAAATCAGCGAACACAAAACAAGAGTCATTTAACAAGAGATAAATGAATAAGCAGGCCCAAAAGCGATTGCCTTCGATATACATAAAACACGAGCAGTTTAATCCTTTTACAACCCCGCCACAACAAAGATTACTACGCACTTAAGATATACACGACTATGACGGACAGGGGCCCGCCATACCCGAATGTACGTAACCTACAACTCGTGGAACACCTACTAAAAGATAAGCCTCCGAGAAACGGAGCTTCAATCGCTGGCCGTGATCCTATGGCGAGGAACCACGGCCGTGTACCTCTACCTGCGGCGTGAACGCGGCCCGAGAGGTCGATGCAACAGTACCAAGTATGTGAATCAGCATAATATCAGAAATGAAATCATACTAGTCTATATAAAGCGGGAGACATGTATGATAACCAAACTACGATTCACAACATAAAAGCGATCATCACTCCAATATAACTATGGGTCTCACGCCCACAACATCAATCAGTTCGCATTATGGCGCATGCCCGGAATCTTGCATCGGTGTAGACATGTCCATGCAACAATAATACCAATGTCCCATGGCCACATGCCCCGAATTCTGCATCGGTGTAGACGTGTCCACGTGACCTCAACAACAAGACAATCCAAATGGCGGCATACGTGCGCTACGCATCGTGTCGGTATGTCCAAAGGAAAAATAAGACAACATTCCAAATGGACGATACGTGCGCTCGCGTCGTGTCGGTATGTCCAAAGGGAAATCACAAGGCGATAATCAAAATGGAAACATACCCGCGCTACGCGATCGTGTCGATATATCCAAAGCGATTAACACAAGACCTTAACCAAAATGGAAGCATACGTGCGCTACGCGTCGTGTCGGTATGTCCAAAGCGATTAACAACAATAATACTATCAACGAGAACGTGCGTGGAATTTCTCGTCGCTGCACGCGTCAAGTAAGTTCTCAACTACCAACCGACTGCATCGAGACGCGGTAACACGAAACACAACGATTGTACAATAAAGGCTATCATCACAGCATAGGCAAGTTTCACAACAACAAGCATAGCAAGTTTCACACAACTCAAAGTACTTTCATTTTATGCCAAAGTCGGGTTTTAACCCCAAAGTACTACATACGTTAAGTTCTTTTAAAAGAGATCCATTACTTTTATAAAAGTCACGATACGTAGTATTAGAATGACCAACCCACCTTCCTTTTCAAAATCAAGTAACATTCTTTTCCTAAGTTCGGTTTGCCTAGTTTCAATTACTCAAGCTTCTCATTTTCAAATGGTTTCATAGTTCCCAAACTTAATCACTTGATTCCTTTTAGAACAATTGAGTAACATATGTCATATACGTGAGTAGTTTATTCTTGTTTATAACGATCTTATTACAAAGACCGTGATCTAGAAAATGTAATATCATTTTGTCTTATCTTAGCTTCTATGCAGATGGAGGTTTCTACGGTTTTAATACAACACATCATTATTCAATACATTTTCCTTTTATTAACGCTGCAGTTGGTCTGTCGATACACATTCGATTCGAAATCAAGAAACATTATCCCTTTAAAACCAAGTACTCATTACTCACGAATGAGGTTTCACACAAACATCCACATTAAAACAAATAAGTTAAGTCTCTTATCTTATAAGATCAAGTCTCTTAACTTCTAACATCAATAAACCATTTTCACTTACATAAGGTCGTTATAACTAACTTCCCATAAAGCTATTATAACACCCTATGTTTTAAACCAACCAAATCACTTAGCACGTATGCGTCACCGTACTACATAGTTCACAACAATCATGCTAGAAAAGATAGGAAGAGGTTCACATACCTCGCGACGATTTATCGACAATAAGCAAAATGCTCCAAGTACTACAACGCTAGCCCTTTCCACTCCTCGAGTAGAATACGCTACTCTTAGTACTTTCACCTATAAAGGTCAAAACGTCTATTAACCCCAAAACACAAGTTTCTATCTTTCTATAGAAAATTCGCAAAGACTCTCCCCGCAACAGAAATCTCTCCTCTATCGAGGCCGGCTACCAAGCCAACCGGGGTTTATCGTCTACCGGACGTGTACAATTCTACTCAAGAATACTACACAAGTCTCGCAATACATCCTATGTAAATCTGATTCGATTCGATTCTTTTCTTCAGCTTAAGTCACAAGACATCGCGAATACTAAGTAGTTCCATATATAGTATACTTCAACT